>CM062816.1:1902262852-1904662852 GCA_031772625.1 Pinus tabuliformis
GTGGGCATTTGCTCCTACTATCGAAAGTTTGTAAGGGCTTCTCGCAGTTATCAATTCTTCTCACTGATTTGACGAAGAAGGGGAGTTGTAGTACAGATGGCAGGAGGCTTTTGAGTGCCTCAACAAGTCATTAACAAACAGCCCCGTGTTGGCACTCCTTGATTGCGCACAAACCTTTGGGCTTGAGTGTGATGCATCAGGGGAGGGTGTAGGAGCAATTTTGATGCAGGGGGGACCCCCAATAGCTTTCAAGAGCTGAAGCTACTCCCCATGAGAGACTGTACTCCATTTACGATAAGGAGATGCTAGCCATCATGCATGCGCTAGCCAAGTTCAGGCAATATTTGGTGGGAAACAGGTTCAGGGTCAAAACAGACCACAACAGTCTCAGATTCTTCTTGGAGCAAAAGCAGTTGCAGGAGAGGAAACAAAAGTGGGTGAGCAAGCTCCAGGCATACGACTTTGACATTGAGTATGTCAAAGGGAAGCACAACATGGTAGCTGATGCGTTGTCTAGGAGGTCAGCTACCCTTTCATTGATGAGCATTGCACCGGATTGGCAGGCATAGTTGCTAGTGGAGTATTCCAAGGACCATTTTGCATGTGAGGTCCTTGACAGTGCAATGGTGGATGATCAGTACCGGGTGATGAACGAGGTGATTTACTTTCAGAACCAGATTTATTTGGTACCTGACTCCCAGTGGAGGGAGAAGATCCTGTGCATTAGGGGTTTACCAAGACTTACAGGATCATCAGGGAGCGCTTTGCATGGAAGGACCTCAAGGATGATGTTCTGAGGCATGTTCGGGAGTGTGACACATGCCAGAGGAACAAGGGTGAGCAAACACACCTTGCTGGATTACTACAACCTCTTCCTATTCCCGAGGGGAAGTGGGAGAGCGTGTCGATGGATTTTATCATTGGGTTTCCCACAATGCAGGGCAAGGATTGCATATACGTGGTGGTGGACCAATTAATGAAGTTTGCACACTTTTTCGCCATCTCAGCCCGGTCCTTGACCTCACAGGTGGTCGAATTGTTTTTCAGAGAGGTATTTCGACTTCATGGTCTCTTGAAGACCATAGTCAGTGATCAGGACAACAGATTCATGGGAGGATTTTGGCAGGAGTTGTTTCGACTAGTGGGCACAAAACTCACTCTGAGCACCATCACCCCTAGACGGATGGGTAGACAGAGATTGTCAACAAATGGCTGGAGGGTTACCTGCGTAACTATGTGACGGGTCAGCAGCGTGCATGGATATGGTGGTTGCACTTGGGCGAGTACTGCTATAACACCACGTACCACATGTCCATAGGTATGTCCCCATTTAGAGCCCTATATGGTTACAATGCATTATCTTTTGCTGACGTGATGTTTGGAGACAGCAAGGCCCCTAGGGCCAAGGATTGGATACAGGAGAGCCAAGATATCTTGAGGGCTCTCAAAGATAACTTGCAGATTGCGCCGAACCAACAGAAGCTCCATGCAGACAAGGGCCGAGTAGAGTGAGGTTGGGGACTTAGTCTTCTTGAGGCTCCAACCGTATATGCAGTCTTCACTCAAGTAGAAGGGGGTCGAGAAGCTCAAGCCTCGCTTCTATGTGTCGTATTGAGTCACTAGGAGAGTTGGGGAGGTAGCATATGAGTTGGAGCTACCCCCGGGGAGCCGAGTACATAACACTTTTCATGTGTCTTGCCTGAAAAAGACACTGGGCTAGCAAGGGACATCGACTACAGAGCTACCACTTATGGATGATGAGGGGCACTTAGTTCTGGAGCCAGAGACTATTTTGGACACTCGTGAGAGGCACTTGTGGAACAGGCCATGAAGGAGCTTTTGATAAGATGGAAGAACCTACCGGATGAGAATGCCACTTGGGAGGGGGAGAAAATACTTAAACATCTTTAATTACAGTTGCTTGAGGACAAGCAACGTTTTGGTGGGGAGGATTGTGATATTCCCACTTAGCAACATTGTTAAGGGGAAATATCAATATTGCTCAATTTTGGATAAATTCGCACTTGCACCTAGGAGATGTGGGCTCAGAGGCTCCACATGAATTTTGGATTAAAATGAAGCCCAAACATTTGAGGATGGAGGAGGAAAATCGAGCCACTAGTGGTACGTGGGGGCCACCCATATAGAAATGTAGCCCACAAGGGAGACACACACTCATTGGAGCGAGTTTGGTGGGGGAAGTCGAGTTGGGCCCACATGGGCATTTTGGAGGCTCTTTTGCAAATAGAGGAAGATGCACTCATTTTGGTCATTCATGAATATTTGAGAATTGTCTTAGATTAGCATGCTTGAGTTGAAGCCAAGTTTGTAAGTGTTGTTTGACATGAGTATTTCTGAGCAGAAATCTCAACCCTTGCTTCAATGGACTTTGAGTGCCAGCCCAAGGAGGGTGTCTCATCCATTCTAGTTCGATCCAGGAGCAAAGAGTGCGAGTTTGAGGGAGGTTCCAGTAGCAGTGTAGGCATTACACAGTCCTTGGAGGAGGCACACTTGGGGGTTGAGGAGAGAAGGGAGTTTGGGGCTGAAACTTGAGGAGTCCGGGGAAGTGTTTTGTTGGTGATTGCAGCCATTTTGGGGGCTTTTAGCAGCAGGATTGACAGGTGGGTCGAATTACCCAGCAACAGTGCCATTGAGGGAAATTGGGCCGAAATTCCAAAGTCAACCATCGACAAATTCCTTCGTGGGTTATTCTGGGTATTTGGTGGAGAGCTCGGGGTTAATTTCCCAGAATTTTCTGAGCATCGGAGGAGGCCCTAACAACTATTCTACACAGCCAACAACTCATTTTCTGGGCATTTCACATTCATCACTTGGGCTTAGCTAGCTAGCCTTGGGCAAGCCCAAGTGCATACTTTCCAAGTACCCATTGTAACTTAATGCTTTATCAATAAAATGGCTCAGCAACGCAGTTTTTGGCTCTATTTGGTGTTCTTATGTTTGAGCAATCTTTTTCTGTGTTTATGTCTATGCATGCTTTGTTTATTATTGTAAATTTTCCTTAGGGATATTACATGTTACAAAGACAATGAGCCACAGGTCCACATAGTTCCATAGATATGTCATGCCTCAGATCCACAAGGTTCCATAGGGCTAATGAGCCTCAGATCCGCACTGTTCCATAGATATGTAGTGCCTTAGGTTTGCAAGATATATAGTCTCAGATCTGCACAAAACAAAGATATAAGAGATGATTTGCCTTGAAGGAGAGCAAATAGGCTCTAATATATTGTTGTTTGTCCATGTGAATAGATGTCTCTTGGTTTGGCCAACTTGGATACTTGTAGGGCAAATAAATTCAATTTTTCTCTTTTGATTTTTTAATGAAAATACCAACTAAAGCTACCAATTTTCAACACTCCCTCTTAGCTAGGGAGGTACTTTTCATTCTCTCTCTCAAGATCAATCTCCCCTACCAATCCATCAGTCTCTCAATAATAACCGAAGGGGGAGATCAGATGTACAATTCTCATCATAAGGAAAGATACATAGCATCAAACTCATCCCATAAGCCAAAACCCAATGGCATCAAGGTCAACACCCTACTGACCATAGTATCAATCAATGAAGCAAAACTCTCTAACCATATGAAATGGTTTCTTCTTCAAGCACAATGACCCAAGAGAGTACTCAAAAACAATCTTCCCAACCAACCTACTGGTCGCTCAGTCAAACATAATGACTCAAGGGAGTAATTAGGATCAAACTCTCTGACTATATCAATGGTCTCTTGGTCAAACACAATGGCCTAAGAGAGTACACAGGGTCCATCTCCTTGACCATAAAGAAGGGTCTCTTGGTCAAACTCAATGACCTAGGGGAGGAATCCTTAGCTCAATATCAAACTCCCTAACTATATAGTCTCTCAGTCTACGACCCAATGTAGAAATCTTGATCTCGATGTGAGAAGGGTCAATCTCCCCGACCATATGGTTTATCAGTCAAATCCAATGACCCAAAGGAGAGTACTAAAAAATAGTGTCTTTGACTAAGCCTACTGGTCTCTTAGTGAAACAACAATGACCTAAGGGATTACTCCAAGCCTTAGAACCAACCTCCCTAACCATAAGGTTTCTTGGTCAAACTCAATGACCCAAGGGAGTAACCAAAACAACCTTCCCAACCATAAACCATGGTTTCTCTACAAAGCGCAAGGAAGATTCATGATGCTATACAATCAAAGCTCGTCTCACTCCATGAGAGGGATTGTTAGCCACACTAGGCTTTGTCAAATCATCAACAACATCAATAGGGATATATTCTAACCTCACAACTCCTCTCTAGACAACATCCCGAATATAGTGACACTTGATCTCAATGTGCTTCGACTTGTCATGAAAAACCAGATTCTCAGAAAGATTCACACAACTTTGGATATATCATAGTCGATTCCAACACTTGATCAAACAAACCAACAGACAACTTTCATAGGCAAACTGCTTTGCAACAGGCTGAACAATCAGCTATATATTCAGCTTAAGCTGTGCTAAATGCAACAAAGGTCTGCACAATACTCATCCACGATATCCAAGCTAAGACAACATCCAAAAGTGCTCTTCAAAACATCTAGTCCAATTAGAATTTTCAAATCCATGCAGAGGATACTTCAATTGGCCAATCAATAGGATCAAACAGAGTGTCACCGCTTCTTCAAATTCGTTATCATGGAGGTGTCCATGACTCGCAGACAATCATGACAAATTTCTGAAGGATCTCAAAATAAAAAAATCAACACGATTATGCCACACTTTCAATCCCAGGTAGTGATGCATTAGACCAAGATCCTTCAATCAACTCCCTCTTATATTGGACAAAGATGTCTTCAACCCTTGTTATAAACATATCATCAACATATGGCAGTGTTGTTGCACATAATGTCTAGGCACCGCGACAACGACTCAGATCGGGCTGTCACCTTGATCCCTAATCTCTCCGTTTACGCTATCTCCCAACAACAGATTAAGGGGGGTAGACCCTATGGAAATGGATGGAAGAAGGACTAGTTGGGAACCAACCAATCCGGGAGACACAGTTGAGCGACCGAGTACTTATTGAGATCTAGCAAGACTTTAAGGATTCAATTAGATTTAGATGATTGATACCAGTGCCTTGTGGAGTCAACTATCTTGCTAAGTAAATTTAGGACGAAGTACAAGATGGACAACTGCTGCTTTAATGATCAACTATCCTATATGAAAATGCAATTCCTATGACTTAAGTGAAATGGAAGAATCTTGGTTGATTTTATTTAAATGTTTATTCTAAGTATGTCCTTTGATTTTTGTTTGTATTGACCCTAAACTTTATAGCGAATGACAGAGAGAAGTCTAGGTGAAGCACACGAGGGTGTGATTAACGATCCCTCTTCTTGAAATCTAACGTATGTGATGTCTCCGACGCTGTAGAGGCTGTGGCTCTAACGATTGCAAGGTCATCATTTTAGATACTAAAAGGACTAGACTTCTCAAGAGAAGACACAAATGTGTTCCTATCTTTCTTTCAACCAAGCTTATGCTTAGAGGTCGATTATTAATATGCAGAACTATCTTAGGATGCGAATGCAAGGTGGAATTAAAAGATGAGTGAGTAGTCTTGAGTTAAGATCGTTTAAGGTTTAAGTACTTAGCATTAATTAACCTTTATGGGAAGAGTACTTCAAAAATGAAGAGACAATCTTACACAAGACAAAGTGCCAATTTTCCAAATGCCAATAGGATACAAAAGATGCCAAAGACATAATTGCTCAAGTAAATAATCACAAAATGTATCTCTTAAAGAAAGATCACTCACATGCTAAAAATCCACAATAACCATAAACTAATAATGATATTAATGGCAAGAGAAAGAACTAGAGTATTTACCCACGGTGTTATTCAAATCTATTATCCAATGACAATTAGATCATCAATGTTCCTTTTAGACAATTAAGATGCCTTAACTCAGACAATAATAATGTTCTTACAAAAAAAATTGCTGAATAAACGATACTAAACATTCACTTTCCACATGAATTAAAGGCGCTTATTTTTCAACAAAATCAGTTAAGCTTTCAGAGATAATAAGGGCAGCAAAAAAAAAGATTTATGACAACAGATATATTAGCCCTTTAAACTCTTATGATAGTCACCTTCAGAATTATGTTTCAACACCTAATTTTTGGAAATTTAGTATTCAGGACAACGGTAGATCAAATTTATTTTCAACACTTTAAACTTCATAAATGCATTTAGGAAAACAAGCTTATATGTGTGTAATCCTAATTCAGAACTCAAAAAATATCAAACATTTAAACTTAAAACCCAATGTCAATAACAACTAAAACTTGCTGAAGTAAGAATGCAAAACATCACCCAAAAGCACCTAATTTTCAGAGATTTGCATTTAAAACAACAATGAGTTCTTTAGGGACAACAATGAACCAAATTAGTGCAAGTGTGTAAAACAGTCCCAAAATATTCAATTTTACGTGTGCAATCCAAATTTAGAATTTAGAAAATAAGTGTTTAAACTTGATGCTACTAACCATGCCAAATCTTGCTGCAAAAAATATTCACTTTCAGAATGAAGTAACAACACTATTTTTCAGAAATAATGTTTATGACAACTTATTATTTTGGGACAATAGTAAGCCTTAGATGCCAAACTAATGAAAAGTATGTCAAACAGTTTCCAATCAATTGTTTCTCAGAAAATATGGAATTTAGATGCAAATTTCTATTATGATTAAACTTCAGATTCCAGAAAGTAAGGAGACAATCATTCAAATTGTAGTTTATTACTCAGTTATTATCTTTGTCAATGTGCTTAATGTCACTGCTTAAATTAATTAGCTTAACATATTGGACAACGATACAACGAAAGAAACAGAGGTTAGAAATGAAACCTAAGACCCTAGCCCTTGAAGCTTTTTATCCAAAATCTTCCAGCAATGAGCAAAAAAATGAAAATCACCAATTTCTACCCATGGTTCTCTTCAACTTCAATTCAGATTTGAATGGCAAAACCCTCATCCAAACTCAATTTTTTTGTTGTTGCAATTTTGTATCTCAGAAATTCCTGAAACCCTAGATCTGAAATTTCATTGGATGATCCTTGAATTATTTGGCTCTGCAAACAAAAATGAGACTAAATATTGCCCTCTAGGGCCTAGATCTATTTTAAAAGCCAAAACTTTCCTCAAATAATTCATATCTGAATCCTTTAATGAAAGATCTTATTCCCCGCAAACAAAAGTTTGAGGCTAGATCTTGCCCTCAAGGGTCTAGATCTAGCTCAAATTTGAAGATCTCCTTCGCTGATTTCTCAGATCTATTCCTACACAAGTGAAAAGAGGAAAACCCAATACTCAATATGTACAAAAATAGAGAAAATCCCAAAAACCCAAGTGTTAAAATTCAAAATTATGTTACAAAACTTCAGATCTACACAAATAAATTACAGATCTATACAAATAATCTACAGATCTATTAGATCCCAAGAGTATGAGTTCAACTTCGCTCTCAAATCTGTAGATTTAAGGCTCTTCCTAGCGAGATCTAACTATTTAGCACAATTTTTGAGAGATAAATAAATTTTTAAATGAGGCACTAGCCTAGAAAACCCTGCAAGAGAAGCTTTGTTGGATAAATCTTGGGGTTTAAATCAAACGGACTCTTCAGATCTTATGCTTTAGGAGTCGACTGGTCTAGCCGAGGACTTCTCCAAATGCCCAAATATTTAAGTACGAATGATTTCTGCAAACACTAGATCAAGTTATCAGATCGATAGAGATATAAAACAACAATATAATCTTCAAGAATTAGAGATACTTGCTAATTCAATCAAATTAAAATTGTTACCTTAGATCCAATAAACTAAGCAAGATACTTGTGTAATAGATTATTCCACGAGAACTATTAATCGATAATTTATAAATAATATTCAACAGAACATTAAAAATAATATTACCATAAAATACCAAAGATGAACACTGCCATCAATAAAACCCCAAAGACTTTGTGTTGTTATTATTCCAGAAATATTACAAAAGAGCTTCAAGAGCTAGTACACGATCTAAAAGATCGGATCAATTGAATGACAATTGACCTCTAATTTATAGATTAATTCTCCAATGGCTAGTTGGTTTGATTTCCGTCAAAGTAATCTCGATCGTTGAAAAAGATTTAATTATCTTTTAATCTCCTCCGTTGAAATTATTTTATTTTTGAAAAATTTGAATTTTTTATTTAATTCATTTTTAATCAACTCGAAATTAATTATTTTGAGTTGATTTCTTAAAAAAATTGACTTCGACTTAACTACCAAGGCCCAAGGGTCCAAAATCTCTTGAAATTTTCAATATTCCCTGTCGGGACCTCCAAAAATTAATTTCTCTGAGACCCACGAATTTTACTTTTTGGAGAATTAATTTTTTCATGACTTAAAATTAATTAAATGTTTGGCTTAGAATTTCAAGTTAAGTTTGCTAGAAAATTTAATTAGTTGACTCAAGGGGGGATTAATAATTTTTCCGACCCTTAAATAATTTAGTAGTGGTGTCTAAATATGAGGGACCATGCACTAAAATATTTTTTATATCAAGATATTACAATTTAATACATTAAGGGGGAAAACCCGTTTGTTATAGACCCTCATTATTTTACCCAATTCTGCGACTTAAATATGATCTAGTAGAATTAGTGATTTGTAATAAAATAATTTAGTCAATTAGCTACAATTATTCTCAAATCAATTTATAGAAGACTCGACTAAAATACTAGGACTTACGTAAGATCTTGACGACAAAATCCACCCTAACTTTGGGGTGAGGTTGTAGGGAAAAACTCTGCCGATCATCCGTGTTTAGAAACACACATGAATTGGTGCGACGAAAAACCTCCTAGGAGAGAAATTGTCACCAAAAAAGTAGGATTACCTGAGTTGTTACATACATCGATGGTCTTACTAGGATCATTTACATTACAAACATGCATAATGGGTTTACAACTTTAAACAATGATGGCTGAAGATGACGGAATCCGGATGATATTACTGTTTGATCATGATGGAATATTCTTGCGAAAATCTATACTGCTATAGGGTAGTTGATAGAGTGGTCAACAGGCAGAAACAAATCAAGGGCTCATCTTCAACAACAGATCAACATCGTTCGAGATAGCCATTAACTCAAGAGTACCATACACTAGGTGCTTGAGTTCATATTCTTCTCCCTCTTACCGAGGTAATCCTTTGCTTGGTACTTCTAGCCATATTTAACTCGAACATAGTTCAAGTATGCTCCCTCTGAGTCCATTGCTCAACATGAGTCTTGTCATTATATTTGCTTTGTTCTTCCATTCTTTCCATTTGTTGCTACAACTTTGGCAACATTCATCATGTACTTGCAATCCTCATAGGAGGTTATGAAAGAACAATCACAGCTAAGCAAGATATACAAAGAAGATAGACTAATAGAAACAACAACAATAGTAATAAACAAGAAAGAGAGATACAAAATACTTATCTTTTGAGAATATGTCAGCTCCCTCTTAATCTTAGCCTTCTTGCATCCAATTTGCAAATAAATCTCGTCCACATCATCATCATCATAATGACATTCCTATCTTGCAAGGGCTAGGGTTTCTTCTTTCAGCGGAGGCAATCAATCCTAGGGTTTTGTCCACAAACCCTAGGGATTTCTTATTCAAACCCTTGCTAGGGTTTACAGACCCTAAACAATCCTAGAATCTGACCAAGACATACAGTCTTCCAAACCCTAGATTTTGCAATCCCATTAAGTCTCAACCTTTCAACAAGATATCAAAAGATGTATTTTGCTCATAATTTGATCAGCGTTCAAACTTTGAAGAGGAGTTTCGACCTCTTGTTATGTTGGCCTAACTCAACAATTGGTGTAACCCTAACATCCTTGCATTGTATCTTTGTAATCGTACTTCATTTAGTCATTTGAGTCATCAGTCCATTAGACCTTGATTAGCAACAAGGGTTTCAAGGAATTTACCTTTAAATGATCATGTTTTCTTCTTGAGATCAGATGTAAATCATCATCCTGCATGGAGTAAGTAGCAACCCTTGGACTGAATCAAATGCATCACCTTGATAATCTTCTTGAATACTTCCTGAAAAGCAATCTGATCCTTTTCACTGACATGGCTTTCAAGATAATATATATGTATATATTAGACCTTCTAGGTGACAGGCTTGGATCCTCAAACTTCTACGATAGCCTAAATAACGTCGACCTCGTTTTGCTGTACTTATATATAAGGCACATACCACCTCAGGCTCAGACTACACCTTAGATGTAACTCGAATCCCAACAAAGATAATTCAGACTTCTTAGATCATGATTGGACCTACCAACAAAAGAACTCGGGCTATTTTCTCAGACTTCTTATGACAATTGAGACTTGTTCTTCTTGGATATATCAGAGATATGCCTTTGGAGTTGTAGCTTCTTTTCCTTGTTCCACAGATGGCACAATAAGCTCAGACTCGGATTTGTCTTACAAGGATAAGCTCAGTCCTTAACAAACATGGTCTTCTTCAAAATTGCGGGTCAGACTGCAAAAGTCTTGAAAGAGGTATCAGTCGTGGATTTTTAAGAATTCTCTATAGTCTTTCTAATCTTCCACAAGGGATTTATCAAAGAGATAACACAAGTACTCAACCCTTTTCACACAGGGAGCTCAGTACCTTTCCATAGCCATAAACTTAACTTGGCCCTTTACGTAGAAAACTTGGTCCTTTTCTCAAACTTGTCACTGTTCCACTGTAGTGACAAACTTGTACTGTAACATAATTCAGACTTCCCTTGGATTGGTTACTACTTCATAGGGCTTGGATCATTGAGTAGACATAGGTCACTTACAGAGATAACAAACTTGTGTTCCACAGTGATGACATACTTTGGACTACTTGGATTGGTTACTGATCGAGATCATGCCTTAGGCTCAGATTATGCTCTCGGATTATCATCAAAGAGCTCGGATCACCGAGGAAACTCAAATGCCACAGAGATTATGCAATTCGGACTGGTTGCTTCTTTTCTCAGAGATGAAATTCAGACGTGGATGTAGTCACAAAACTTAGGCCTATACTGCTATTCGGATTACTGATCCTTTCACAGAGGCATATAAACTCAGACTTGTCTCTAAACTTAATCTTGTCACTCTTCCACAAAGATGACAAACTTGGATGCCACTTAGATACCATACCACTCAAGTACTACTTCGGATGCTACTCAGATGCCACAGAGACTTGCAAATTCTTTCATCATAGTTGCTCTACACACAGTCTAGGTCTCGGAATTGGTTAGAACATGGCTCAGAACCTCAGACAGGCCTTAGACTTGGCTCATTATTAAGGAGCTCGGATCATCAACACTAGCACTTGAGCAAAACCACAGAGATATAACAATACAAAGATGTAACTTGGTTCCATTTTATAAATACAATAAGCTAAAACTTGATCACCATCCATAGAGGCTCGGATTTCAATTTGTGTTACTAATCCTTCCATAGAAGATGCAAAAATTCGTATTTCACAGAGCTTTGTATAGGAGCCACAAAATTTTGCACAGGAGCCACAGAACTGTGATCATGAGTCGAAGTGCCTTGAGGAGGATCCTCATCCCAAACTGCTCTTCAAGGTGGCTCTGATACCATGTTGATCTTTCTAGTAGTGACAGACTAGAACAATTTTCTTTTAACGATAACTACTTCAAATGATCCATTATTATTAATTACATATAGCATTCAACATCATCAAGCAGTTATACATAATAACATTTCAACCATTAACAATAGCGCAGTAGAGATCACTGTAAAACGGAGAAACAAGAGACAAAAATTTTGGTCAATGACCAGGGAAAAACCCCAAAGGGGAAAACTGAAGAATCTTTCCTTATGAGAGAATGTCCAATCCAATTTGTACATCAAAATATCATGTCTTTGACAAGACACATAGACAAGAACTGACTGGAATGATGACCTCCCACAAGTGCCAAGCCAACCCTCCAATAACCTTCGCATATCCACAGAGATATATGCCACAAACCCTCGCATATGTTACATAGACAATGAGCCACAGGTCCTCATAGTTCCACAGATATGTCATGCCTCAGATCTGCAAGGTTCCACAGGGCTAATAAGCCTCAGACCCGCATTGTTCCACAAATATGTAGTGCCTCAGGTACGCAAGATATATAGCATCAGATCCTTACAAAACAGAGATATAAGAGATGATCCGAATCTGCCTTGAGGAGATTGAATAGGCTCGATATACAGTTGTTCGTCCATGTGAATAGATGTGTCTCTTGGGCAGGCCGACTTGATCTTGGAGGGGCTGACTTGGACACTTGTGGGTAAATAAATTGAATATCTCTCTTTTGATTTTATTAATGAAAATACCGACCAAAGCTACCAATTTTCAACATTTTCCTCTATAGAAAACATAGAGTGGGGATTACATAAATGAGTAACAGTTGATGGCCTCTTTCGATGTTAAAATGACTCTTTCTAAAGGGAGCAGTGCGTGCATAACTACCTATTCTAGTTATTGAATGACCCACCCCTTGTTAAACCTTTCTATAATTGTCAATAGTGTCCTTCAATAACAGGGCAGTTACTAACATACTAAATGCATTCTTCTTCTCTTTTGTATGTTTCTATATCCTTTACTCAAATTCTTAAATTTGAAAAGATGCTGAAGACCATTATCTCCTACTAAAGAAATCACCTTCGTTTTTTTCTTATGAGAGTTTTTGCAAGATTGGGTCAATACATGTTGGAATTCTGCATTTTTCATGGTTTACCTTATAAATGGTATAATACTTCCAATGCCTTAATCCATATGCATATATTATACAACTACTGTTGCACAGATTGTGACCTTGTTTTGTAATGCATATGAGAGATCTCTGTGAAGAGCACAGTGAAAAGACATTTATTCTAGAAGGTATCTACTGTATTTTGTTTATTAAAAGTCTAGTCATAGTCAAGCTATCTTCCACATCGGGTAGAGTCTTGAAGATCCTAATAATCTCTGCTTCCTTGGAGAGTAAAATTCTCTGCTTTCACTCATAATAGAGTAAACAGCTCTTTAAGACTTCAGGCTTCTGCAAGTACCTATATGTTTTATATCTATAGCTTTGTTGTCTTTAATTGGAACTAAATCCGTGCATATGCACTGTGACAGACAATTTTTGATCATTTCAATGCACCTTTCTTATGATGCAGAGCAACCATATGATCGTATACCTAATTTCAGTGCTGCAGATGCTTTGCGACTTACTGGTATTGGAAGGAATGAATTTATTGATATCATGAACAAGTGCAGATCGAAGGTTTGCACTCAAAATATTAGTTAATACCTCTTCTATAATGCTGATGAAAAGAATAAGGAAAAATGTTCCTAATGCTGGAAAAAAATCACCTAAGTTGGAAACATGCTTTTGCTATTCTATTTTGGCAACATGATTTTGCTATTCTATGTCTGTAACGTGTATGTATCTGTACTTTAGAATCTATGTATATGGCATATATTTTCTATTGAAAAAGTAATTCAAACAGTCAGAACAATTACAATCACATCAACATAAAAATCTTGGTGACTATCCACCAAAAACATCTTCTTGGAAAGAAAACATGGATGCTACCCTTGTTATATAGCACCAATCATTGCTGCACACTACAAATCCAAAAGAAACTGTTAGAAAGTGTACCTCAGACAGTCTTCTACAGGATCATGACACACTCAGCAGATCTGCATAACATTGATTTTGGTGCAGCACAATGGCATGTAGACAAGGGTGCGGAAGTATAATAGACTAGGAGGGGGACACATCTTTATTCATAGGATTCCAGCTGTGAGAGTGCATGCATGCATGCATGTGATAGCTTTAGATATGATAGGATAAGTTCATCCTTAGATTCCAGTTCTAGGAGATTGCATGTTGTATCTAAGTTAAAGAGGGTGCATGCAGTGGCATGTGTTAGTGTGAGGTTATTAAGCAGTTTTGTAGTTGTAGCTTAGGTCTAAGTTTAGTTAGGTGCATGCATGCAAACAAGGGGATGTATGATTGCATGCCTCTAATCATTTCCCGCTGAGGTGCTGTTGCGTATGTATCCAGATTTTCCATATGTACTCTTCTTCCTAGCCTATAAAGGAGAAAGTAGGGGAATTCCTAGTCTATAAAGGAGAAAGTAGGGGAATAGGTTTATTCATTCAGTTCAGCAGCAAGCAATGAACTAGCTCACTGTATTTTTCCTGTAGCAGATTTCAGTTTAGAATTAGTGACAAAACAGTACAGGGTTTGTCCATCTATTTTGTTTTGTTTTTAACAATGGTTTAACAATAACATTCTAATTCTGTTTTCCTGGTTAATAACAGTGATGTGATTAGGACATGTTACCTCCAAAACTGAAATTTAAGTGGTAAAGTCCTAAAACAGAAGCACAATGCTAGGGTTAATGAAGAAGGGCTACCCACTGTCATCACAGTAGCTCCTTTTACTCTCCTTATACTGGTTCTCACCTGGCACAAAGAGGGTTTCGCTAGGAAAGTGTATGATAAACTTTAGAGAAAAAATGGGATGGTGGATTGAGACTCCAATTGGGAAAAATGGAATCAAGGTGTCTGTTATGTAAAAAATTAGTTAATTTTAGGGTTATTATTTAATTTTAGGTTTAATTAGACGAAAGGGCACGATCATAAGATCATGCCCTTTCCCAAAGGGTGCCCATGGCGGTATATAAGCCAGGAAACCCATTTGTAAACAATCATCATCTGTCAATTCATCTTTTTAATAAAATATTTATATATATATTTTCTGCATATCAGAAGTTTTTCACTTCATTTGGTATCAGATCCACGTTTGGCTGATCACCAGGCCTTTGGCTATCAACCTATCATCAACCTTGTTGCTGTCATAATTGAAGCGTTTTGCCACACATTGGGAGATTCCCCATTTTTTAGGTCTTTGGCCATAAAAAAAAATTAACCAAAAAAAAATTTAAGCAAATAAATTAGAAAAAGAAGAAGAAAAAAGTAAAAGAAAAAACAAAACTGATACAAAATCTCATACCAAGTATATTTAAAACTTTTTAGGTGGAGAAGCCCGTGGTTTTAAAAACTACCCATGGTAATTGCCCATGGTATTTTAAAAAGTTTAAAGAAAAAAAAGAAAAACAAAAAACAAAAGGAATACCCTTTACTTTTACGTGGAGAACTTTTTAACTGAGGTTTTGAAAACAATCCATGGTAATAGCCCAAGGTATTTTAAAAGTTAAAGAAAAAACAAGGATACAAAAGCTCTTACGTGAAAGGTAAATATTACTTTTTACAGGAGGTTTTAAAAACAACCCATGGTAATAGCCCATGGTATTTTAAAAGTAAAAGATATTTTGATAACATTGGAGAGAAAAGGTGTGATCTAAATAATTTTAATCGTTCTCATCCAAATTTTCTGAGAAAAAGAAATATTATTATAATTATAAAAAGGGATACTATATAAGCCTTATATAGTTACATATAAAAGGAAAAGTGGGTCTCAAAAAAGTATATATAAATTTTATATAATTATATATAATTAATATTATAATATATATAAATTAAAATTATATAATATATATAATTTATAATTATATATATTAAATATATTATTATTATATAAAAATTTTATTAAAAGAGTGAACAAAAGAAAAAAGAAATATTTGAAATATATATATATATATATAATAAGATTTTTATAAGAGAGAAGTGGAAAAATATTTTATAGATTAAAAGAATATATACAATAAAAAGAGAAATTATATAAAAAGAGAGTAAAAAAAAAAGGAGAGAGAATATATCATATAAAAAAAAGAAAAAAATAAATTATTTATAAATAAATAAATAAATAAATTGTTGTAAAAAAAGGAAGATAAAAGAAGTGAAGAAAAAGAAAAAATATAGAATCCAGGAGTAAGGAACAAAGACAATCAATCACAAGGGATATAGAACAATTAATTGCAATATTTGAGCGACAAATTGAGAAGAGTCACCAGAGATACAAGATCTGATTCGGAAACATGAAAAAGAATTTCAAGACCTACCTATGAAGATGCTGCCTAATAGGGAAATTGAGCATACAATAGAAGTCAAGGCAGGGTCAGACCCCGTCAACATCAAGCCATACTGATATCCACATCACCAAAAAACGGAAATTGCGAGATTAATCCAAGACCTTTTAAAGTGTGGGACCTTGATCATCTTGGAATATCTGATCAAGTGGAAGGACTTACCCGAAGAAGACGCTTTTTGGGAGAATGAATCATTCTTCAACAACATCCGTCGATACTTATGCTTTGAGGACAAAGCATTCTTTCGAGAGGAAGGCAATGTTATGTAAAAAATTAGTTAATTTTAGGGTTATTATTTAATTTTAGGTTTAATTAGACGAAAGGGCATGATCATAAGATCATGCCCTTTCCCAAAGGGTGCCCATGGTGGTATATAAGCCAGGAAACCCATTTGTAAACAATCATCATCTGTCAATTCATCTTTTTAATAAAATATTTATATATATATTTTCTGCATATCAAAAGTTTTTCACTTCAGTGTCAATCTTAATGGGCTATTTTTTTTATGAATGATTAAGGCAAGATAGGGCTGCAATCAGCCTTATAATGTTTCTTATTGCAAAAAAGAATGAGTGCCCTTCTAAAGGTGATCCTCTTAGACAAATAATTGAAATGAGTGTGTCTTGCTTATGAAATAAAAATCTGCAACTAGCTCTTCGTAAGATGATGGCTGCAAAATTAAAATATTAAAAACTAAAACCAACAAAGGAACATATGTAATGTTCCCAATTTTTGTTAGTGCAAAATTCATTAAGGAGTTTTCCCAAATTTTGCTGATATTAAATAAAAAGGAGAAAATATTATTTTGTGGGAGAAAAGTGGAAATTATTATTTTAATGAAGAATGACAACAAAGTAATATTTTGTTAGTGAAATGTTAATTTTAGGTTAACATGTTCTTCACTTAGGACAGTTACTTCAAAATTAGCCCATTTACTAGTCCATTTCATTTCCATTAGCAATCACATGAATCATTATCATAGTAACTGAAGAAAGAACATAATCGATAGATGTAGAAGACAAGCCAACACAAGAGAACACAAGAATATGGCTCAAGCCAGGGAAAAACCCTGAGATGGGGAAAACCCTTTATCAATTCTTCTTATTATTTACTTTCAAATATTGAACACAAAGAGAGAGTACAATAATTCAAAGTCAAATTGACTTGCCAATTTGAAGATCTAATATCATTGCCGTTAGACAAGAAGATGGCTCTATCAAAGCTGCAATTCTGGCACCCTTTGCATGCTCCAAGGACTGGTGTCTTCTTCTCTGCATTTCTGGTCATTGGTTAGGGCACAAACACAGTCTGCTACAACACCCGATTCACACCCATCAAACCTTCTATTGACTGTGGATTCCCTTCAAACAGTCCCTCCAACTACTTGCTTGCCTTTAACCTTCTTCCAGGCTACAAAAATGAACTACACAACCTCTTGATCAGGCATAACAGACTGCGGCCTTCTAATTGTAGCTTCTCGGCCTCCAGAACAGAGTACTCAAGGCCTGTGGTCTGGCTGAAGGTGACCCAAACAAGTGTGGCCTGCTTCTAGGAGAGATTCACCACAAGGATAATACCCAAAACACCATTGGATCAACGCTTATGCAAAGCGACATCCTCTGCTCCAAATTCGAACCTGAAATAGGAAATAAATAAACCTAGAACAATCCACAAATAAGCTCAAACTGTCCCTTAGAGGCTCGGCCTTCTGCCCAAGGGACTCGACCCATCAAACAACCTTGCCATGACAATAACCTAGCCCTTCCTCTTTTGTTGGAGACACCATCCTTCTGCGGCTATTTCAGAGAGAAGAAAATGCATGTGAGATGATCAAATGATGTTGGAGGACACTCCCTTTTATAGGAGAAGGAGAGGGGTTTCACTTGTAAAATTAACCCCAAGACGATCTTGATAAATTACACATGTGATGGTTTAATTTCAAAAATATATTTTCCCTTAACCAAATATAGTGATCTTTAGGTTGATTTTGGTCTTCTTGAAAAGAGGAATTCAATGCCACAATTATCTTCTTCAAAAGAGCTACCCAAAGTGGGATTTAGCCCTCGTTGCCAAATTTAACACTCCCTCTCAACTAGGGAAATTCCACCTACCAATCCATCCATTATCATGCCATCCTGTCATCATAAACCATCTCTGCATCCCATCTCAACTCTTCTGAACACTGATATAGATAATGAAAAAGAATCGAACAAGAGTGAGTCACAAGACCTTACCGCTCTCCACTGACAAAAGTCGATCCATATAACCAGGTGTAGAACCGTAATTAAACTTGATCCCAAGTGATCAAGTTCGTTGAACATCATGCATCCTAGACATAGGGAGTACAATAGTACACGATGCGTCCATCTGTAGAGCTATGGTCCTTATCCACTTTTCCCAACTCATTGGCCATATGAGAGGTACTTCCCTTGTGTCCTGGACTACATGGGTAGAACGATGCTAGAGCAACAACAGGGAAAGAATAAGTCACATCCTGCTCACAACCACACGTAGGGAAAAGATAAACCACATCCTATAGTCACATGTCATAACCATTGTAGGGAACGGATAAACCACATCCTACGCGCATGCAAACCACCGATAGTAGGGAAAGGATGAACCATGTCGTACATGTATGCCAACCAACAATTGTAGGAAGGATCCTTCTCGTGGGGAAAGGATGAACCATGTCCCACCGACATGTCCATTGAAGCAAACAAAGTTCGTTCTTCAGTTTAAATACTCCATAAGACTTGGAATATAAAGATCTCCATTGAGATACAAGAATATATATTAATTGTATGAATAAGAATGATGTTACAATGAGAGTGAGGGGCCTGCTTATATATTAGGCAGGTGCCTCTTCATAGAGAGTCATGTCCCATTTAGACATGCCTCTTCAACCTAATTACTAATTAACTAATCATTATTACAATTATTCTCATTACTTATATTTATATTATTTATATATATTTTATGTGTAACATTGCCTTCCTCCTCAAAAAAGCTTTGTCCTCAAAGCTTGTTGATGCAAAAGGCTTGATCTCTTTTTCGGTTTCAAATATCTTCTCGTTTTGGTAGTGTCGTCTTTGTTGATACCAGTTGATATGATCTTCTAAGTGACAAACAAAACTATTGCATTGAGAAGGGATCAGACCATCTCAGATTAATCTTTTGTGGAATATTCTGATCACTGGAATTTTGTAACTAATCGTCATCATAGGGCTGGATTGAGGTTACATCAATATTCTTTGGAACATCAGTTTGTTGTTTCTGTTCTGAATGGTCCTGATACATAGCATGGTTGAGTTGTCTACTCTCATGATTCAGATCTCGATAGGGAACCTTTTTGGTTTGACTTTCCCTTATTAAGTGTGTGGAAATTTTTTGATTTACTTCAGGTGACGATATTGTTGAGTTGGTTACAGAACCTTTACTTGAGATGTTTATCATCTGAACTGCAACATCTAGGTGTGCCTTTTCTTCAATTGACTTGACTTCTTCTTGAGTTGTCATTTCATTGGATCGATGTTTGTTTTTTCTTCAACTTGAATTTCTACATTTGAAGATTTCGATGCTTCCTTTTCAACAAGTTGTTGCCCCTTGTTTTCCAACAACTTCTTGTCCTTCTTAAGCTTCTTAATTTGCGTTAGTAATTTTTCACTATGGTCTCTAAGTTGAGAAACATCCTCATTCTTGTCAGCGATGATTTTGTCAACTTCCTTTTGCATATTTTGTATTGCTTTTTTACTTTCTTGAAGAATTACTTTTGAGATTTCTTGTATGTCTTCCTGGCATCACCGAATCTGGCTTCAAAGTAACACCTTGTAGCATTATTTTTTTCTTTTTGTGGGAAAATGTCACCTTTTTTTTTTGGTATTTAGAATAAAGGACCCTAGAGTTTCCATCCAGGGTGAGCCCAAAACAATGTCATTATCGTCAAAAAATAAGGTTTTCACCTTGAATTGCGAGGTTAAAGTATAATCTCCAATACTTAGGTGTAGATTGCTTATGTCGTATTGTTTGTCACCCGTGTCAACAAAAATCTTTTCAACTATATTTGATTCAGGAATCACCAATTGGTTAGCACATTTAGGACTAACATAATTACTTCTTTCAGTAGGATTGATAGAGATTATGATATCTCTTCCTGCTAGTGATCCTTTGATTTTAAATAGTGTATCAACACATTTACTAAAGGTTTTAGGAATTTTTCCCTCGCTAGTTTCCATTTTTCTTTTTTCGAATGAGCTTTAAGATTTTAAAATGGCCCTTTTTTTAAGTCTATTTCTGGCTATATTTTTCAACCCCTTGTATTTCCTTTCCTCAAATATTTTATATTTGAAAGTAAAATATTTTATTTTATTCACTTAGTGACCCTTCCTTTCTTTAGTTAAGACTTCAAACTCTACTATATATGTATGCCTTTCTTTATATTAAGACCCCTTTCTTAATAACTTTATTATCTTACTATAATAATAGTTTCAGTTCACTCCTTTTAACTTTTTATATATTTATATATATATTCTAATATTTATTTTCTTTTTGGTAAGAACCTTTATATTGTCACCCCACTTATCTCAACTTTTATAATGTCACACCACTTAATATAAAAGTCCCACTTAATATAATTTTTTATGATGTCACCACACTTAATATAAAAGTCACACTTAATATAAGCTTTTATGATGTCACCACACTTAATATAAAAGTCACGTCTTTTCATATGACATGGTCACAATGTTCACCATTCAATTTGAGCAACCCTTCAATTTTCTATTGCACCAACAGACTTGGAATACTCAACGGATTTGAGTTTATGCACTTCAAGAGGGTTTGAGCTTCACATAGGTGCGAATTTATGGAACGAAAATCGGTGATAGAAACTTGTAAGGACGTCTTTGCAGAGCGGTGGAGTAGGCAACGGTGGCAACACTACGATGACAACAATCAGCTAGCCGCAATTGGTTGTGACTGTGTTGATGTGGCTCGAGTGACAACGTGAATGGGTGTTTGAGTGGAAACCAATGACGACTGAAGGGATCCGAGCAGAGGAAAACGACTTGAACAAGATCGGTGGTTCGACGTGGTGATTTATCAAATTGGCAGCTCAACGGGTCGATTTCAGGATCAACAAAAAATAGCAATGGATATCGGTAGCAGTTGTCTGTCTGGGTGCGGCTGAGCGTTGATTTTTATTTTTATTTTTATATGTATAAACTTCCTTTTCTTAATTTTTTTATAACTTTTGATTTATTTATTTTTTCTTTCCACTTTTTTTTTTTATAATTTTTATATGATTTTTTTATAAATCCTTTTTTTGAATGTTGATTTCTTTTTATTTTATTTTATTTTGTTTTTAACTTTTTAAATCACATATATATATATATATATATATATATTAGGACATTGAAGAAATATGCGCAATCATAAAGCATACATGATACATTCTAATTTATTACATTATGATTAAATTGTGAATTGTCAATGTATAAACTATAAATCTCTAAATTTACATCACATTTACTCATGAATGATCATATAATGAAAATAGCAATATCCAAAATTAGCCACGAGAAATTTCTAATTCCTTGTCTCGTGCTTGATTGGGAGTCTCCTCCTACATAGTCGAATGACCTTAGTGCTCTTGATTAAATACAAGTTCCATACCCTAGTACCCTAGGTGCTCTTGATTATTGGGAGTCTCCCCAGCATAGAGGGCTTGGTTCTCTTGATTAAATACAAGTTCCATACCCTAGTATATGACAAAATCCAATTTAAGTAATGTTAAAAATTTAAGTAGAAGGATGAAAATGAAAGATAAAGGAGAATGCCACTTTTACTAAGAATTTGACATTACCATGAATTGCATATCAACACTAGGGCCATAGGCTTGAACATTAGGCCGCCCCACTCAAAAAAATCCTCTTTTTTAGAACTTGAGGGAGACATCTAGAAGCATCCAGAAGATATTTTAGTCTCCGAATAAAAAATTAGAAGCGAAAAAATAAAATAAAACATCAAGTGTTAACTGGAAACTTTGCTGTCCGACCTGAAAATTTGTTTCCGGCCGTATTGGCCACGTTTTCCTAGCGTGAAACGGGCTAGTACGGCCGGAACGAGTTTTTAGGCCGTACGATACGAGTTTCCTGTTTCCAGAAAATGGTAGCAAAACGCTTTAACGACAACGACGTGGACGAATTTGACGGCCAAAGACCTTGATCATAGAAGGTGGCTCTTTGCAACAATTAAATAACCTAGAGGACCGAACTGCTCAGATACCAAATGAAACGAACAAAGTTCGTTCTTCATGTTAAATACACCAAAAGACTTGGAATATAAAAATCTCCATTGAGATACAAGAATACATATTAATTGTATGAATAAGAATGATTTTGCAATGAGAGTGAGGGGCCTGCTTATATATTAGGCAGGTGCCTCTTCATAGAGAGTCATGCCCCATTTAGACATGCCTCTTCAACCTAATTACTAATTAACTAATTATTATTACAATTATCCTCATTACTTATATTTATTTTATACCAAATGAAACGAACAAAGTTCGTTCTTCATGTTAAATACACCAAAAGACTTGGAATATAAAAATCTCCATTGAGATACAAGAATACATATTAATTGTATGAATAAGAATGATTTTGCAATGAGAGTGAGGGGCCTACTTATATATTAGGCAGGTGCCTCTTCATAGAGAGTCATGCCCCATTTAGACATGCCTCTTCAACCTAATTACTAATTAACTAATTATTATTACAATTATCCTCATTACTTATATTTATTTTATTTATATATATTTTATTCGTAACACCCATATGTGACAATCGACAGATGCGTATGTGCATTTCTCATTAGGGTATCCACAAGAGAAGGTGAACCACTCATCCTGCTCATATGCCATAGCAGAAGGTGAACCACTCATCGTATGCATATATCATCAATCGTAGGGGAAGGTGAACCACTCACCCTGTACATAGTGCACCTATAAGGGAAGGTGGACCACTCACCCTATGGTCGGTCATAGGTCCAAGAAGTACCCCAAGCCCCTAGGATCTCCCGGAGCTCAATGTCCAACTCCAGCGAGACCCTCATAAAAGGGTCCTGCCACAACTCCCAGCGTCTCTCAAGAAAGATAATCTTGACCTTACCTAGAGGCTATAAGAGTAATCTGCTCATCCAACCAACAATGATGGAGCTTGATAACTCTTCAATGTATCATATCAAAAGAAAGTGGTACCCAATACTTGGAGCTGTTGTGGAACATGGATTCTCTGAAAATGAATTCCACTCAATAATATCACAATATACAACGGTGGTTACCAGCACATGCTCAAATGGCTCACTGAAGAGCTTCCTCAACCAATTGTCTTCATAATAAGCCATACTTGCTGCTATATACATTCAGCCTCGATAGTGCTTTCAGAGCAACCGAATCAAGAGATATAGCACTAGATATGCTCTTTCCATTCATCACACTGTTAACCAAGCCAACATCAGAATATTCATGGAATCTTAGATTTCAGCAGTGTACCTCAAATTATAGATAATAGAATCTCATAGATATCTCAATCAACAGCTATCAAATATATGAGGCTCATCCATAGATTGACTCAGAGTCTTCATAGTGAGGCATATGACTGATAGAGTGTTTATCAACAACACCAGGGATCCCAGAAGATATACATATGCAGACCAGTAACTTCTCCATCTCATCAGACCTTTAAGTGCAGGAAATAGTGCATTAGGGCTAGGTCTTCTCTCTTGACTTTAAAAGTCAACTCTCTCTTACATTGATAAATGAGAGGGTCATCAATCAGAAATCCAACCAACATGGTTTGTCCATAACTCCCTCTAAGTATAGAGAAAGTGACCTTGCCAAAACATAATCATTGAGCCACCTGTAACTTGTCCCTTTTACTGCTATAGACCTTGAGGTTCAGGTGCCAAAGTCATTCATATAGCTCCCTCTGAATTCTTGCTTCAGTTGGAAATCCAGTGTTTTATCAATCTGCTCCTCATCTTTAAGATGAGACATTATCATACCAAACCTCAACAATACACAGGTAAACTTTCTCAACTGCTCTGTCTGTTAAATTGACAGATCTCAACAACAGTATATCAATGGAGCCTTGTTACTAATATTACAAGTATGACTGACATTGTAAAGATACCGAGGGACTTACTTTGAATTTAGCTTGGGAATGATTTCCAAGTCTGATTATGCCACGAATCCAGAGCTCTAGCCTGATTTTAACATATTCTAGATAGATCAAAGAGAATCCAAATTATGCCAAGTAATTTCTCAGCCACAAAATATTATCTGATGTACTGAATTTCTTCCAATGTTCAAATTATTGCAGAAGAATGTGGCAAATAGTTAATGAGAAGAACTGACTTCTGCCCTCTAGGTTCTGCTGCTTACCATTAAATGATGGAGATAAAAGACTGTGAACACAGTTCAATACAACTTGACTTATTTTGCAGGCTAACGGAGGGTCCAAACTGACTTTTAAGGTTATCAGTTATGTAATGTGTGGAGAGTAAGCGTAGTGATTTCTGTCATAAAGGAGGTCTGAAAACAATCTTCAGATTTATACACTTTCAGGACTGCTTCTTTTAATGTTGCTACTATAGGGCTTCAAGGGAAATGACTGATTCTTGTCAAAACTGAATGAGAATCGATACTGCTTGATGCCTGTAAATTTCTTTCTTTCCAATGTAACCAAATTTTTACATAAAGTTCTATAGGTCGGCTCAACTAAGAAGTTTAAACTGTGTATCTATATATGTGCTGACACTGTTGAACAAAATCAATACTGGCCAGACAATACAGTGATTAATAATAGCAGAAGCACTGATATCTTAGAGCGAGGATATTGCAGCTACATCACTGTGTCATCATTCTTGTATAGGATTCCTGATACCATATTGCTTGAGCTTTGTAGCCTGAATATACGGTCATAGGGGATTTCACTGCTCTATATACAATGCCAGCTCAATGAATATATATTGAGAAACAGTGTAGAGGTGCCATACATATAAAGCAGAGAAGTCACATATATCTACTGTACTGTTAGATCTTGCCATGCACTTATATACATTCATATACTGTACTGACCCGAGACCATCCTACATGGAGATGCCATACATCTTTGAGTGACTGATGCCACATATACCTATGAGGTAACCAAGAAACTTTACTGTACAGGTTTCTGCTTCTCTTGAAGTGATTTTTCAAAAGTGAATTTCTATTCTTGACTTTATGATGGCTTCAAGTCTTTGAGCTTCTAGGGAGACCATTCCTTCTCAATTATCTACCAATGTGTCTTCAACTCAATCTCTGCTCTGCTCATACATGTACAGATGAGGCTTTGAGAAGATCTTCAAAATAGGAGTCGGCTTCTTGTCACACTGACAGTAGGACTATTCCAATGTCGGCTTTATGGATGACAGAGCCTGCTCGAATTGAGTAAGTATCTTTGCCTCAAGACTAGGTCTCGGCCTTCTTACTGATATACGTTGAAGCTTGAATATTTTCCTTTAGAACAAGCCTAATAGCTGTTAGGACTTTCTCTTTTATGGTTCTCAGCTTTCTTTAGAATGGAACTTCTTATATATCTTTCTCATAATACCTGTGCCCAGATTTTGATGGATTCATCTCTAAGAGAGTAAGATTTTAAATCAGATCCTCTGAAATATTTCAGCCTAGAAATTGGTACAGGTGATCCGGTTCTTCTTTCAACTCAGCTTATAATGCCTTCAAACACTCGGACTATGTTGATTCCTTTCTCAGGCACGAGAGCAATTCAGATAGCACAGAGCTTCTGAAATTTGGATCCATCTTCCATATATGATTTGATGTGCTTCAAGAAGAGATTTTCAAACTCTGTTAAGGTCACATTTGTATAGGATGGGACCCATTCAAAATCTAGAATAGGAGGTATCAAATTTGAGTTCTTCTGAGAACTAACAAGTAAACTTTGTGGACTATTTTCAGTAAGGGTTTCATCATAGTGGACCTGAGTTTGATTGAAGTTGTCTAAAGAATATTCTCATCATCTTCCGAGGTAGAGTTCAGTGTATTTACCAAGTGTTAAAATTGGAAACTAGGGCCAAATTCCACTTTGGACAACTCATTTGATGGAGATGATTATTGCATTGAATTCTTCTTTTTGAGAGGACCAAAATTGGCCTAAAGATCATCAAATTTGGATAAGGAGAAAAGTGTTTTTGTGTTTATCACCACTCATATGCAAATTGTCAAGGTCGGCCTCACCTCCATGTAGGCTCATAAAGCCCAAACGCTTGATGCTACAACATCAACACTTCCTTTAACCAAGGGAAGCATTCTCAACCACTCCAAGCTTGTCCTTGAAGTATACGAACTTTAACTTGGGCAAAGGCTTTGTGAGAATGTCAACAACCTGCTTGTCTATAGAAATGCGCAAGAGCCTCACTGCTTCTTCTTGTACCATGTCCCAAATGTGGTGGTAACATGATCTCGATGTGCTTTGACTTGTCATCACGGTCGTCTCCTGCACTTGATCAAAAACAATTCTACGAGTAGCTTTCGAAGCCACATTGCTTCACAACTTGCTGAACAAGCTGCAATATATTTTGCTTTAGTAGTGCTGTCAGCTTCCTGCTCATTATAACAGATCCCAAGCTGGATCATCATCTTGATGTGCTCTTGTGCACTCTCTGAATCTATATATTCTTGCAATTGTACTTCATCATTTCAATCCATATCCAACTGTACCAGGCCGATACTGCAACACATGTGCCAAATATACTTTATGGTCACCTTGATTGGGTGGTTTTTTTGACACTGAAAAATTCTGTTGTGGTAATCCTGGCTGCTCCCTCTACCATTCAACTTCTTCAGATTAGTTACCATGGGAGTGTCCATGGACAAGCTATCCATCATCCCAAATCTTTGAAGGATCATAATAATATGCTTCCTTGGAACAACGATGATCTCACTCAGCTTTTGTGATACTTCTGGTCCCAAGAAGTAATGTATCCAACCAAGATCCTTCATCTTGAACTCAGAGGTCAACTTCCTCAAACATTGAAGCAGGGCTTGAGTACTCCTATCATGTAAGCAAATCCTCTTGCTAATGCTACTCCCTCTATCACATGAGTCCTTTTGCTCTCGTCAGAAACAAGTCACATGATAACAAGATCAACAAAGACTCATCAAATATCCATCCATCTATGAATATCATGCTCGAGGTATGTACAAAGCCTTCTTTAGTCTGCAAACATGAGATTCCCTCTCATGTACGTTAAAGCCGTAAGGTAGCTCTATGTACACTTCTTCTTCCTCAACTATCCATTGAGGTAAATGATCTCCACACCTATTTGATGTAATTTCCTAGCCATAATAGAAGCAACAAAAATAATAGTTATGATAGAAGTGCACTTGACAATTGGAGCAAATGTCTCCTCATAGACCTTTGTCTCTTTTTGGGAGAATCCTCACGAATCTTGCTTTGTATCATCTATCTGTTGCCATCTACCACATACTTCATCTTGTAGATCCACTTGGAAGTCACCACTGACTTCTCTTCAACACAATTTCCTCCATTATGGAATCATTCAAACTTGCTGGCCTGCCCGTTCCCTCTAAACTAGGAGCTCTTTTGATCATTAGGTACGATTATAAATGTCAGTACAATTTTTCCCTCTTGAACACAAATCACTGATTTTGGGAGAATCCTCTTTCCACAAACTTTGTTTCATTCTTCTTGATGCTTCGATTCACTGTCAGGGCCTTGGGAACCTTCATGATGTACATGCAATCCTCACTAGGAGGTTATGGAAGAAACATTATAACCAAGCAAAGGATGCAAGGACAAGAGGTTAACTAATAATAATACAATAATCAAGAACAAAAGATATATATGGTATTTATCTTTTGTTTCGAGGATTGGAGGGAATTTTCAACTCCCTCTTAATACTTGCCTTCTTGCAAAATACATTGAAATCGATCTGTAAGCTCATCATCCCTATCCTCATCATAAACATGTTGCTTTACTTTCATTCTTGGAAACATCGATCTAGGTCTAGCTCTAGGGTTTTATCCCCAAACCGTAGGGCTTTCTATAACCTTCAAATCTTTTTTAGGGTTTATAGATAGAGAGAGAGAGAGAGAGTTCACATTAAGTAACTTGACACGTGGATTCGGGATTCGTCGGATACGGGGATTCAAGTGTCGGATTCAGACACGTTGACCCCCCGGAACATGACACGTTCGGATACATTATATATTATTTTATTATATATATATATATATATATATATATTAAAAATTAGATATTCCTTACATAAATTCTCATTATTGATACAAATTCATTGATTTCAAACATAGATCTTCATCTAGATGTAAGTTTTAATGTTTACAAAGTAAGTTAGTAACATTATAGCATGCATAGTACATACAAAATTCAAATACATGTCACATAAATGATAAATCAATGAAACATACATTCTAAATTCATAAATGATAAATCATAATATATATTCAATTCATCAATGATCTAATGGGAGAAAGACAAGATAGTAAGATAAAAACATTGACAATTGTAGTTTTCTCATTAAGTCATCAAAATCAAAATGTGTTACATAGGTAGTACAATGCCAATGGCAAATAGAAATAGAAAATATCAAACAACTACAGGTATACAAGCCTCAAGGCAGTAGGTAGCCCATGACTCATGAGTCATCAATCCTCATAATCATCATTAGAATCAGCATCACTGTCCTCATCATCATGGTCACCACTGCTCTCCTCTACATCCTCCTCCTCTCTGTATCCATAGTTGTCTCTGCATCTGTTGGTGTGGAGGATGACCCCTCTACAATATCACCATCATCAAATCTAATAGGCTTTAGCACTGGATCATTGAGATCCATGTTGGCCAATGCCAACTCAACACTGCTGTCCAGACCCTTATCATCAGGAAAGACATCCCACATCTTTGTCTTTCCCTTCAATCACTTTTCCCTCTGCCTGTAAATAAGCCGAAGGTTGGTGTGCACATACACCATTGTCTCTGCCCTGGACTACTCAAGCCTGCTCTTCTTAACACTACAAATTCCGGTATGTGCTCCAATTCCTCTCGCAACAAGAGCATGAATTCACCTGAGAGAGGAGCCTCATGGCTAACTTATGTAGAGGAGGGCTTGTTGCCCCATGATTTGCCCTCCAAGAATAGGGCTTCTTTGCCCCCCTGTCTCTAATCACATCATATCCTGCAAATCGATCAGTGCCAGTGGAAAACTCTGCATTGGCATCCTCCACCTCATCAAGCAATTCTCTATCCTGAAAAACCAGCCTAAATGCATCTTTCCTCCCCTGTGAGATTTCACCATCCATGTGAGGAGGGAATCTGCGGGAAGGTCCACCATTCAGCCACTCATGGCTGTAGTATTTTGGGTTCAATGAGTGAGCCAAACAATGTAAAGGTGTGCAATTCTTGTCCCATCTGTTGACAATAATATCCTGTATAGTACCACAGAAGGCCTCTGGTGATGTCTCATACTCGGGGCACTCACTCTGTAGAATAATGCTCCTCACAGACTCAGTCATGGAATCCCATCCCTCATAAACCTTACCTAGGATGTGTTTGTCTGTATCTGCAAATCGAAGCAAAGAAATGATAGGGTCCATGATCTGAGTAATTAAATCTACCCTCTCCCACCAAGCATCATCTAGCACTACGTCCTTCACTCTTTTAGAGGCTAGTTGTTCTGTCTTTCTCCAAAAAGGCCAAAAATTTGAAATAACCATGGCCCCAAGAGTGTCTTGACCTCCCTCAACCTCTTCAACATGATGAATGAAGAGGCAAACCGTGTATCCGCAATCTTCAACAATGATAGATTGCTGTACTCCCTGTAGATAGTGAGGGAATTTTTATGATTTTGTACAAAGTTACAGATATGCCGTGGATCCTCAATAATGTTACCAATCCAAAGCACATCAGAAGCAATGGATTTCAGTGCTAAGTTCAATGAATGGACAATGCAAGGTGTCCAAAGCACTTGTGGATATTTAGCTTCCATAATCATGTCAGCAACCTTGCAAACAGGTGCATTATCTTTAATGATTTGCACGCAAGAATCAACACATACATCTTCAATAACTTTAATAAACAACTCACCCATATATCGTGCATCTTTGTATTCTCCAAGTGTATCTACTGCTTTCAAGAAAACTGGACCATCCAAGGAAGACACCATGAAGTTGATGAGTGGGTGTCGTGTTGGATTTGTCCATCCATCAGAAACAATGCTAACCCCAGATCTTGACCATGATGCTTTAATAGGCTCAAGCATTTTTTGCACTTGTTTTTTTCCCTTCGTCAACAATGTGGTTCTCAGCTTCTCTGAACTAGGAGGCACATACCATGATGGAGACCGGTGAGTTAGAGATTGACACATCTCAATAAATAGAGGTGAACGTGCAACATTAAAGGATATGAAGTTTTGATAGGAAAAAAAGGAAATGGTGAGATCAAGCTCTTCCCGTTTCTCTTTTTGAAAAATCCTGTCCATTGGACCAAGTGAAATTGTCTTTCTTTTTGCTGCTTGTCCCCCAATAGAACTCTCAAATGGAAATTTGTTGCTGCCTTTCCTAAAAAATGGAAGGGGGTCATCATTCTCGGTTTTTTTTTGATTTTGCAACCACATTTGCCATACCAACAATGAACTCTTTTTCCATTTCTTTCCTCTTTGGTAAAAGAACTTGTGTACAAGCTCCAACTCCACAACCTGGTAAAGCCAACAAATGGCCTTTCACACGAAAATATGTGCTTGTGAAAGTATTGTGGCAAAAGTTGCATCTCTAATTCACATTGCCTCCTCCCTTCCCCTTGCTGCTTGGCTCATCCTCTCTTGTGACATATTTCCACAAGGGATATTTCTCAATGTTACCTTTAGTAGGAAGTCTTCCCTCAACATTACTTGCAGCAAACTCTGATGAAATTGGGGGAGGAGGGGCATCTCCAATGGGGACATTCTTTTCCTTCCTTTGCCCCCTACCTGCTGCCCTTGATTGAGTCATGAATACTGTAAAAAAAATAAACAAAACATGCACAAATTTGTAAAAGAAATGCATATACAAACTGTTGTAATACAAGTGAAAAAAAATAAAGAGGAAATGCATTTACTTGTTACTTGAATCTCCTTGAAAACACTCCAAACCCTTGGCTCCTTGCTCCAAACTCCTAACAGCAAACCCACTGCTCACCTCTTGCAAAAGAAATGATACAAAATAGAGGCATTTCCGCCCTTTTATGGCCGCGCAGGTCCCGGTTTGCCGGATTTGTGTTTGGATTTTGTGAGACGATGTGTCTGAACGGGACACGATCCGGATTCAATCATGTCCCATTCAGACACGAGGTGTCACGAAATCTAGACATGAATTAGGTTGATCGAATCTGATTCGCCGGATTTGGACACGTGGCCCTCACACAACGAATCCGGTTTCAAAGTGTGTAGAGAGTTCAACTATTCCAGATCCTCAATAATAGAGAGAGAGAGTTTCTTCAGGAAAGACGATGATCCCACTCTTCATTTCATTTTTGACTGCCTTGATGTGAAAAGAATAGACTTTTGTATTCTGGGCTGCAATCATGTCATATTCACAAAATAGGCCTCATCCTTATCATCCAAACATCCCCGCATTGTAGCGTGCTTGGATTACTAGGATAAAGTAACATTTTACATGAAAACCTTATGCAACAGAGTCATTTATTTACATTGAGAGAATTGTTTTTTGTTATTGTGACTAGAATTTCAAACTTTGAGCCATACAATATACATTGCTAATGTATCACAAACGATGATGACAAATGACATTCACCTTTGGAATGTCACTTTAGATTATAAATAAATCTATGATAGATAACGTAGAGAGTTAGCTTATTGATGTGATATATAGACTAACTAAGGCACTTCGTACTAAGGTACTTTGGATTGACTAAGGCACTTCAGATTGACTGCGACACTTCGGATTGAGGCACTTTGTACTAACTGAGGCACTTCTTCGGCCTCTTCTGTGGCTTAGTCCTGAGGCCCTTCGGCCTTTTAATAGATGGACTAAGGCCTTATTAATCTAGAACTTAGGGCTTTGGCCCTCTAACTATAATATTCATTCTTCTTTCACAAGCAGAGACTGGACAAGGACTTCCTCTAGGGATGATCTTTGAATTAATGAGAAGGGCTAGAGTAATTTACGTGATAACAAGTCCTAGAGGATAGTTTGAAACAAGCTGGCTTCTTCAAGGCTGTTCTTTCACCCATGCCTTGATGCCATGTTGATTTTTCAAGACCTTCTAATTTGATAATTACTTCTAATGATTTATTAATTTAATCCTTCTTGTGTTCACCTTTATCATTAGGCAATTACACATAAGATCTTAACAATAGAAACAGTAATGACAAAGGATCATAAAGAGACAACCAAACACAAGAGACACTAATTTTTACCCTGGGAAAACCTGTTTCTAGGGAAAATTCCAATAACCTTTTCTTAGAGAAATTGTCCAATTCAACAAGAGAAACAATTTGATTTTTCTAGTCAAATAAAGTCAAACTGCCTAACAAACAAGCCCAGGTCAAATTGAGAAATGTCGGCCTCCTGTACTTTCCTCAAAATTTGGACTGCCCAAAAAGATACATAGAAAACTTCGGTTTGCTCCCACACGTGCGAAGTTGAACAAAGGTCAAACATAGATGAAAGATGCTTAGTCAACGTTGGACTATTCTAGTCAAATTGCCTTTATATAGTCATCAAATGAGCCTGAATTGGTGTGTTTAGATGCTGGGTCGACTTGATCTTTTGGAGGAGCCAACTTGACTTTTGGAGGCTGTTACAGCTCAAACTAACAGGGGTCCTAGGATGAGATCCTATAGGGAAACTACTAGGTCAAGGGCAATAATGGAGCAATATCCCACTGTTACCTCAGCTAAGGCTCCCTGGTCTTTACGAACTTTTACCGATGGGAGGAGACCTGGTATATGAGGAATCATAATGATGAATATATCAATGGAAGGATGAAAGGTGATTCCCAAGGCCTATTCATAAGAGACTTAATTGTATGGCTTTCTTGCTTGGAAAGAAAGGTGGTAGGTTCTCTAGGAAGGGTTAAAAGGATTCTTGAGGCTAGGGTTTGACAATATGTCTTATCAAGGAAGCCCCTAGACTCAAAAGGCCTTATGAATGCTTGGCTTGTAAGTGATATTTGTGGAATTGGAGTCAACAAATTACGGGACCACAAGAAGCCAAGTGGACCAAAATTAGGTCAAGGATATGGAGTTGATCAACCAATGATGTACTTGACCTAATTAGGGAAGGGGAGGGGATCAGAGAAAGAACCTTCCTTTGATGATTTAATGCTAGGATCCCAATGAGGTCACTAGGCAATGGGAAACCAAGGGAAAAAATTGATCTTTGAGCCGGGGCTTGAAATATCTTAAGGTCCCACTGTCAAAATTTCGTGAAATTTGAGGGCCTCTAGAAGACACACCAACGATGTTGTGGGCAAGATATCGATTTTTTTGGATGGCTAAATCATGAGAAAAGTGATGCCCTAAGTGACCTGTGGAGGCTAGGCGTAGAAAAAGAGGGAGAAGTGAGAGAAGTAAGCTTTGAAAGTGATCACCTATGGAGGATTAGTTCCTTGTTCTTTGGGAGAGATGGGGTCAAGGAGAATTTATGGTTTGGAAAGAGTTCACCCAATCAAGAAGGCCTTCAAACAACTTCGCATGGCATGAGGGCAACTATTTCAAGGAGTTTATACTTCTATTTGCAATAGTTGATGACTTATCGAGATGCAATTAACACAAATTATCTCTAGGAACATTCACCCATTCATACATGGCCCATGACATGATGCAACACTATAAAAGATGACCATTTCCACCAATTATTATAGAAAAGCACTAAATTTCAGACTTGTATAGTAAAAATCCCAGCAACATTCATGTGACAAAAGTAAATGATAAGAATAAACATGAAAATAACACTTACATGTACAAAGGAGTATATCCAATCATCATATTATGCCAATAATGAATCTCTAAGACAAGAGAGAGATATCCAAACATCAAAATTCATCCATAACATCCAAACTCATCCTCCAAAAGGAATAGCGAAAATCTCACAAGAGCTAATAACCCAATCCCAATGATGATGATGAAAATGAATCATCTCTCTTCTATTTATACACTCTAATGAATTCGATTTAGCTAAATTGGCCTAATTGAGCCCCTAAAATAAAATAATGTGCATAATAACATTACTTTTGGTGACAAGCCCATCAAATAGCTCAATAATGTAAAGATAAGCCTCTCAAGAGGACAAAGTGCTCAACATAGTAAGTTGTTGGGCCTTTGAGGAGGCGTAATAAAAGTCCAAATGGTGCCATGATGTGAAACTGGACTCCCATCATAGTGGACAAGGGGTTTGGCCCCTTGTTTTCCCGTGGTACTCCCCAAGTGGGTGTGGAGGGACGTGGACATCCTCATGGGTCTCCAATTGGATCGAAAATGCCTGTTGACTATCTATAAGAGCTAGGATGATGGGATAAGCCCTCCCTCTGCAGCAGGAGACATCCTCGGGAACCTGGAACACCTGCCAAGTGTATGGTGCAACTGTGGAGCTGGCTGGGCATAGTGAACCGGGTGCATCATCCGCATCCAAAATGTGGAACACGAGCAATCAATGAGCAATGTTGGGGATCCATGAAGTAATCTCTGGTATGGTGGAAGCCCATGGCTATCAACGCTCACCCTACAAGTTCTTTTGTGGCCCTTTGGAGGGCTAGGACCCTGCATAGGGAGACAAAGCCCCAAATGGAGACCCACATGCAATCCTACATAAGATCCAATGCATCCCCTTGCCCTCCAATACAACAAATCATTAGAATAATCAAGTAAAAGGGTTTACAAATCATGGAATCAATGAGGCACTTCATGGTGGCATGCCCTTCCATAGTGGGCTTTCTCATGTACAAGTGTCTCCATGTTCAATAAGGGGTTTAACCAAGGGCCCTATTAAGTGGTTTTGGCCTTTAAAGGAGGTGACATGTCCATGGTACATGCACTAAGTGGAAGGTGGCAAGTGATGTAATAATGGAACAGAGTGGGGTTTAAGGGAAGGATCCAGGCCACATGTTATGGGACAAAGGGTAGTTGTAATGAGGGAAGCCCACACTTGGGTATATGAGTGTAGGAGAGAGCAATCGTGGTACGTAAGTCCCCGACCTTTGTTTTTCCACCCTTCTTTATGTGCCTTTTGCCTTTTATTGATTTTTCTTCATAATTGCTCGGGGCTCCAGGTGATGAAAGCATGATGTGTGGTATATAACAATGGATACCCCCTTTTAAGGTGGGGCATTTCATCCACCTGGGACAATCATGGGTTCCTTAGTGAAGAGGGGGCTCATATAGGGCCCATAAGAACTAGGGTGATGGCCATATATGAGGGGTAGAGCTTATGTTTGGATTTTGCCCACCTGCTAATTTTGTATGTTCCAGCCATCTTTTGCATTTTGTGGTACATTTTCTTGTTGATAGTGGCCAAATTATGTTTTTTCTTTTCCTTTTAGCTGCATCAACTTTCAGGGCATTGTTCTAGGCCCGACCCAAGGTGTGGGCAAGGGGAAGGGGAGGCTAACCCTATGAGGACCCAATGGACACATGTGGACCTAGACGGGGAAAATGTTGAATGGGGTCAAAATGAGTAGAAGGGGGCGATGTATATGGTGCCAGGAAGCGGGACCACAACCAAAGTCGAGATTTCTAATGTAGTGCCAACCCTAAAGCTAGTGGCCAGTAAAGGAGATACCACGAGACTAGGATACGAGGCTAAACACCAAATCAGGTGGAGGAGAAAAGGTCGCAGATCTGACCCACTCTTTCTGCCGAAAGCCCCCACCAATCCATGCCACAAAGCACCCATGAAAAGTAAACAAAATTACTCAATCCAACCAATGAAAAGTCATACCTTTGGGGTTGGGAGGCCCACTTCCAAACATACATTCATAACAAATGGGCGAGGGACCACATGGCTGGCTCAGGTGGTGGAAAAAATGGAACATCGAGCTATATGGTGACTGCTGGTTGAGGACCATCCAAGAGATTTTTTTTTTTCTTATGCATACTACTCACAGGTGATGGGTAATAGAGGTAAAATAACTTCAATTTTAAATTTTAAATTTTCTTCTATTTGTTGTTTCTTATGCAAGGCATAATTTTTAAGCAAGAAGGAAATCCATTGTTTGCCTACCCAAGTTACTAATGTGAGGCATAGCTGATTCAATCCAAAGCAACAGAATCTTTTGGTTGCATACCTAGTATTCTATATGCCAAATTTGTCAAGCACCGAAAAGAAGGTGCTACCTCAGAGGAGTTACTGCAGGATATAGTATGGATGCCAATACTAACAATTTGCACCTCTATGAGATGTAAATAAGTTTGTTTGGCACCCCTTTCTTGAAGAGTTAGAGAAACTAATATTTCATTGGGTTAAATGCACTTGAACTCCACTCATTTAGCAATCAAGCCAATAACAGTCATTAAGCAAACCAATTTTATATGAAAATCTGCAGAATGTGCTGGTGATTGAGACCAATTTTTAACAGAGTTTTTAAAATAGAATCTTAAATCTCACTGAGCTCATTTTAATTTGTTTTTATTAGGTACTGATATTGAGCTAGAGATTGCGATTATTAGAAAATTGAAGCTGTCCAATTTGGTTTCATTGGGATTTCTCTGATCAATGTTGTTTGACTGTGACATTCCACAGAAAATTATGTGGAAGCTTAACAAATCAATAGTCAAAGAGTTGCTGCCAACACAGCCAGTTGACTTCCCAATTGAACCATGGTGGGGTGTCTGTCTTGTGAATTTTACCTTGGAGGAATTTCGGGTGAGTTGGATTATCCCCTGCAGTAGTCTATAGTCTTTATTGTGATGCTTGCAATATCAAGAAAAACAACTGACAGAGATGAGAATACCTGTAAATGTTATTACTTGCATTTTATTAATGAGTGAATCCCTTTATATATCGTTTTAAGTTTTTGGTAAAGCCTGTCTTGTAGTATTGGTTTTGCTTCTACAAGGTTGACTGCAGTCCCATTTTTGTGGGATCAAATTGAGCTTATGAGCTAATTGTATGGTGGGATGGGTGCTGCCATGAAATAATTCATGTTGCCATGGTGGTAGGACATTCATTTATTTTGAAAATAGCTGTTATTGTTATGAATTATTGACCTTTTGGAGGTTATTTGAAGCGCCATTTACTCATTAGCACTCCTTTTTTTTATGTATACTTATCTGTGAATTTCCTCCAGCAGAGTTTGCATTTGTAGGTATTTTCTTCTTCTTGTCTGCACATATTACTCATTGATAGTATTTCTTGCAAGGTATTATTAAGTTTATGTGCCATTCATACTTCTGCATGATAACATTGGTGTGATAGTTTTCAAGCCTTACAAAGCATATGGAACAACATCAACTTCTTTGGCTTATTTAACGTTGATGGCTCTGGAAAGTGAAAACCAAATATTTGTGAGTTTTCTTTTGTTTTTTTTTTGAATTTTAAATTCTTTGATCATGCTTTGTCTAAAATAGAAACTCACAGAGGAGGAGATGTCAACAATAGATAAAATCTGCAAAGAGGAAGCAAATTCATTTGTGTTGTTTGATCCTGAAATCATACGGGGTCTATATCGAAGAGGATTAGTGTACTTCGATGTCCCTGCTTATCCAGATGACCGTTTAAAAGGTGTGTTGCATTCTCTCCCTTTTATACATTTATCTGCTTTAAATGATAAATTAGCATGCAAGAGAATTTTTTGAAATTCAATATGTGGTCTGTTTTAAAAGTTGCCAGTTAATGTTGGACACCCATTTCAATGATATTGATTTTTACTATACTCATTAATCACTCAGTATGCTCAGATCTTTCAATACTAATCGAAGGTCAAGAATCCCCACTCAAACTGAGCCACCCATATGTCTATCAAGCATCACCAAGGGACTAGAAGATCTAGAGCTCTCCTAGCTCGGTGACAATACTTTTGGAATAGCCCTAAAAGCTCAGGCACAAGGCATCTGTAGTCTATATAACAATGGAATAACAAAGAAATTGTATCTGTCAAAAGTTAAAACCATGTAGCTTTGAATGGACAAATTCATGTCCATTATTATTTCTAACTATGAAGTCCTCTGTTGTAAATATAATCCATATAAAAATAATAAATATAAATATAAATATTATAAAATAAATAATAATTAATTAACTAATGGTTAGTTAGTAATGAAGAGGCATGTTTTAGAGACATGACCATTCATGAAAGGGCACCTGCTTAGGGTATATAAGCAAGCCCTCATTCTCATTTGTAATAATCTCATATCTTACATCAATTCAATATACAATATTCAATATACAGTTACATGTCTTACAATGGACATTTACATCTTTGAAGTATTTTAAAGATTTCCGCTGCGTATACGACTTTTGGTCATTACATTGGTATCAGAGCATTCCTCTGAGTATACAAACTTTGTTCGCTACATTGGTATCAGAGCCACGTTGGCTGATCACCAGGCCTTTGGCCATCAACCTCTCGCCAACTTTGTTGTTGTGTAATTGAAGTGTTTCGCTCAGAGTTTGGAGTTTCTCCATTTTCGGTTAGGCCCTTGGCCATTGAAATTTCAATGATTCTAGTGAAAAAAAATAGTTAGATGTAAATTTTAAAGGAGAATATTCATATATATAAAAACATTCTACATTATTGATAAAAAGTGCATGATAAAGTCAGAAGAGAATCTTTCCAAATATCTTTAAAACTATACGTAAGAGAAGAAAGCGTAGAAAAGATTATCTTGATTTTTTATCAACTAAGTCACTTGACACGGGGATTCGGGATTCGTAGGATACGGGGATTCGAGTGTCGGATTCAAACACGTTGACCCCTCGGAACAGGACACGTAGGATTTGTTATATATTATTTTATTATATATATATATATATATAAATTAGATATTTCTTACACAAATTCTTATTAATGATACAAATTCATTGATTTTAAACATAGATATTCATCTAGATGTTAGTTTTACTGTTTACAAAGTAAGTTAGTAACATTATAGCATGCATAGTACATACAAAATCCAAATATCTGCATAAACTCTCATAACCCCTCCCAAACCCTCATAAACCCTCACAAACCTCATAAATCCTCATGCATAAACCCTCACAAACCTCATAAACGATCACTCATAAACCCTCATAAACCTCATAAACCCTCCCTCATAAACCTCATAAACCCTCACTTTTTTGGGATTCGAATCCCAAAATCGGTACACGAAATGTCCTAACGAGACACGACCAGGATTCGGTGGTGTCCTATTAGGACACGTGGTGTCCCATTTTAGGATTCGAATTCCCATCAAATCGTGTCAGATTTGTGGGATTTGGATACGTGGCCTGTTTTGGACGAATCTTTCATAGTTCATCAAGTGGTTTACAAGCTCGTGGTTTTAGCAACCCATGGTATTTTCAAGGTAAAAGAAGAACAAAAGGAATACACAATCTCTTTATGTGAATGGTAAGTTTTACTTTTTACGTGGAGAAAATTGACCAAGTCAAAGGCACATAAGTGGACATATATTTTATATTATACTCCAAAGAGGTGAATAACCACGTTTCAGTAGGGTTGTAACTTTTCAAAAAGAAAAAAAAATTATAAATATATATAGAAAATGATCTAAATTGGATCCATAAAGAACTGTCAAAGGAACCATGACTGTATCAAGTCGGGACAAACATCAAAGAATTCCAAAACAGCGATTGAAAACACCTTGAACCAGTGGCGATGGCAGCCAGCGGGGAACGATGAGGACCTTGGTCAGAGCGCGCTGACCGAGCCCCATGGAGACTGCGCGGGAGGTCGAATTAGCCCCTGGGAGCTCCGGATCGTGGAACAGAGGTGGATTTTGATGCGTGATTCGAACAGGCTCGAAATGGGGAAGCCCCGAGCACTCGGTCACTTGGGGAGCTGGAGAACCGCAGGCGAGAAGGCAAAAAACGCTATAGGACAAAGGTGGGACCCGCACTCTGGAAACTGACGGTATTGATCAGGGCGCCCTCAAACGGTAAGCAGTTTTGGATGGAAGCGGAGCGATCCCACTCAACGATCGACGTGTCGCAAGCAGAGGAGAGAGAAAACCGCCGTTGATTGCATGCTAATGATCAAGCAAGTCAATTGCGCGAAATGAGCGAATGGCGTTGGATCTGGCGGATCCAGATCGGACGGTTGAGATCGCGCCTGATGGAGAAGCGGAATCGACTAGGGATTAAGCCGCCGTTTGTAAAGATTCGAGGTCCGTTTTGACCGCCACAATGGAGGAAGACTCATTCCACGAATGTAACTGAAGAATTGAACCGACGAAGCAGGCTGGCACCGTTTACAGGAGGACATGTGGCCACTCCCTGAGCGCTGATGATGACACCGAACAGGGAACTCCAAGCGCAGCTGCAGAAGGAGATTCGATGGAGGTGGAAGAGGAACTGAACAATCTTGAGCTCGAATGGCTCTATAGCCATGAACGGAGACAAAATGCAAAACACACACAGAGAGGGACAAAGAACCTCGAGAGATAGAGGAGCTAGAATCCCGAGAGGAGGACGGAACACAGAGAAGAAGACAGTAAGGCAAAGAAAAGCAAAAGGAGGAAAGAGGGCCGAGCTGACCAGAGGCAGCATCGAGCACCAGAGGCTTGAGAGATCCAAGCCATCCCAGAGAGGATCTGTCCGGATTGAGCACCACATTGGGCTCTCTCCATTGTAAACCAGAAGGTCACAAAGCTAGTAGGTGAACAGAGTCTGTGCACTCCAGTGGCTTGGGGAATCCAAGAATCACCCTACCAAGCAAATCTGCTTCAGGTGACTCATATTGAGCTCCTGCATTGTAATTCTTTGCTTAAGACACAATAAAACAAGGCCACCACTGAAAGTTGGACCGGAGACGTAGTTCTGGAGAATAGGGTGAACTCCTTATTAATTTCTTGTGTTCTTGTACTTGCTTGCTGTATTTCTCTGATGTCTTTCCATTTAAATGTCTGTGTATTGGCAATCTGATCGATCCGTTGCTTAAATAACACAAACGCACACCAACACATGAGTCTGTAATACCTTGTTCAATAAATCTTTAACTGATGTCACTCATAGGGTGATTATCAGATCAGGTGGTATCAGAGCTTTTAGGCTGTAAGGTTAGACAAGCTTGTGTTGCTTTAGCTGTTGAATGCTAACTCGATCAAAGCTCAAATTAGGAGAAGGAGAGTTGGTGGAAACTAATCCTGAAATTGGGAGAGTCTATCCTCAGAAGACAATGTCAGAGGAAGGTTCTGTGGGGCCAAACCCTCAATTCATAGAAAGTTTCCTAGCTATAAAGTCTATGGTAGAAGAAATGTATAGGGACTTCAGAAAGCATAAGAATGAAGACTCCTGAGGTTCTAAACAAGATAAAGAAGAAGATGAGTCTCATTTCTATGACCACTCCAAAGGAAAAGGGAAAGAGGAAAGCTTTCTCACACCTCCTAATAGCCCTGTGCATAATAAGAAAGCATCTTTGATCAAGTTAGATGTTAAATTTGATTTGCCCATATATGATGGAGAGCTAAATGCTGAAAAGTTGGACAATTGGATTAGACAAATTGATGTGTATTGCAGGGTACAGAACATAGACTCAGACAAGAGTAAGATTCAGCTGGCAAGCCTACGCCTAGGAGGCACTGCCTTGGTTTGGTGGGAAGGCAGAACCCAAGATGATATGAAAAGACATGGTAAGGCTATCTCTATTTGGAGTGAATTTGTTTCTGCAATCAAAAAGCAGTTCTATCCATTGGCCTACATGCAACAAGCCATGATGAGTTGGCAAAATCTTCGACAGTTGAAAGGGAAAAGTGTGCAAGGGTATACTCAAGAATTCAGAAAGAGAGCATTGATGTTGGGTATCTCATTAGACTCACTAGAGACTCTTTTGAAGTACATTGGGGGTCTACACAGCTACATGAGGCATACCATCCTCATGTTCAATCCCACTAGTATAGATGAGGTATCTGTACAAGCTACTCATCTAGAAGCTAGAAGAAAGAATGGAAATCCAAAAGTTGGGGGACCATCCCAACCCACTGTTAGCAAGAGCAAGGAGAAAAGAAAGCAGAAGTGGAAAGCAAGGAAGGCTAACACTGCACAAAAAAGCAAAGCTTCATGCACTCATTGTAAAAAGGATGGGCATGATGGTGAGCATTGTTGGATTCTGCATTCAGAGCTGAGACCCAAGAAGTCCGAGGGCAAGAAGAAGAAGACTGCTGCAGCTATTCAGAAATATTTGGGGTCAGACTCAGGAGATGAAACAACTATTGCAGCCACAGGTATAAAAGGTAAGAATTCTGAAGCATCTACTAGTAATTCTGCTCGAGCTGTCATTGATGAAGAAAATGAGAGAAAAAGACATGAGCTTTTCCATATTCGAGTTGTTTCCAAAAATCAAAAGATTGATACTTTGTTTGATAGTGGCTCACAAGTAAATTTGATTTCTGAAGCAATTGTAAAGAAATTGGGATTAGCAACTACACCTCACAAGAAATCATACCCAGTAGGATGGTTGAATGATAAAGCACAACTACAAGTGACTAGACAACGCAAACTCAAGTTTTCTTCTGGGTCAGCATTTGTAGATGAGGTTGAGTTAGACATAATTGCTTTGGATATATGTGGAATTGTTTTAGGAAGTCCTTACTTGTATGATAGAAAGGCTATTTTCTATAAAGCTGAGAACAAGTATCTACTTGTTAAAGATGGAATCAAATACTTTGTAAGAGCTCACAAGCTCAAGAATAATTATACCCTCATAAACTCAGGACATATGAAAAGAATGATAAATTCATGCAAACAATTCTTACTGATTGTTGTAAAGGAAAAGAAACTTGATAGAACCAATGCATTTGAGGGCTATAATGCTGAACAACAAGCTGATATAGAAAAGGTTGTCTCAGAGTATGATGTCTTATTTCAAGAGCCTAAAGGTCTGCCACCCAAGAAGGGAATAGTACATGATATTATTTTGTAGCAAGATGTTCCATTGCCTAACATTGGAATGTACAGGTTGTTTTCTTTAGAGAATGCTGAAATCAAGAAGTAGGTGCTGGAGTTGCTCGAGAAAGGGTTCATCAGGCCTAGCACATCACCATGTGGGTCACCAATCGTTTTGGTGAGAAAGAAAGATGGCTTGTGGAGAATGTGCATTGATTACCGAGCACTGAATAAGATAACAATCAAAAATCGTTATCCCCTTCCTCACATAGATGATCTTTTAGATCAATTGAAGGAAGCTGTTTATTTCACCAAGCTGGATTTGCACAGTGGATACCATTAGCTAAGGGTTCCAGAGCAAGATGCATGAAAGACTGCTTTCAAAACAAAGTAGGGATTGTATGAATGGCTGGTTATGTCTTTTGGCTTGACCAATGCTCCTGCTACTTTCATGAGATTAATAAATGATGTACTCAGACCTTTTCTTGATGATTTTGTTATTGTGTAGCTGGATGACATTCTGTTTTTTAGTAAAACGTGGGAAGAACATTTAAAGCATGTTAAGCAGACACTAGATGTTTTGAAAAGAGAAAAACTTTATGTTAAACTCTCAAAATGTGAATTTGGCAAAACATTTCTAAACTACTTGGGTCACATAGTAGGGGGAGGTGAATTGAAAATAGATCCCTCTAAAGTGGCAGTCATTGTGAATTGGCCTAAACCCAGGTCTACTACATAAGTGAGAAGCTTCTTAGGATCAGCACAATATTGGAGGAAGTTCATTTCTAACTTTTCCTCAATTGCAGCTCCCTTACATGCTTTAACAGGATTGAATAAGGTATTTCAGTGGGGAGGCAAACATCAGAAAGCCTTCTACACCTTGAAAGAAAAGATTCGTACAACACCTATACTAGCACTGCCAGATCTACAAAGACCATTTGAGATCCAAACTGATGCCAGTGACTATGCCGTGGGAGCAGTGTTGACATAACACGGTAAACCCATATGTTATCATTCTGAGACTTTTAATCCTGCAGTAGTTAACTATCCTACATATGATAAAGAATTGTATGCATTAGTTCAGAGTGTGAAAAAGTGGAAACATTACTTAATGGGCAAAGAGACAATAATACATACTGATCATCAACCACTTCAATATCTACACTCCCAAACTAAGTTGCGGCGATCAAGACACTACAGATGGATGGGTTTTCTACAACAGTTTCATTTAGTCATCAGATATAAAAAGGGCATACACAAAAAATTTGCAGACATGTTATCTAGACCCATTATAAATGCATCTACCATACTTGAGCATAATTCTGTGCTACATGAAAGCTACATAGAACAATATGCTCAGGATATGGACTTTAAAGATGTATATGCAACTTTGAGTCAAGGCAAACGAGTAGAAGAATTGGATTATCATGTGAAGGACCGACTCTTATATCATTGTGGGAAACTCTGCATTCCACAAACTGAGAGAGTAAAGATAATTAGGAAAGCACACACTTCTCTGATATCAGGTCACTTTGGGGTAAGTAAAACAGTTGCACAACTGCAAAGATTTTGTTATTGGCCGAAAATGAATGAGATAGTTTCTAGATATGTAAGAGGGTGTGCTATGTGTGTTAAAATCAAGCCCAGTAACAGAAAACTAGGCTTGTACACTCCATTGCCAGTTCCTTCTCACCCTTGGGAAAGTGTTTCCATGGATTCCGTTGGAGGGCTGCCTAAATCTAGGAAAGGTCATGATTATCTATATGTTGTTGTGGATAGGTTCAACAAAATGTGTATTTTGATACCTTGTAATAAACAGATTACAGCTGAACAGACTGCAAAATTATTCTTTGAAAATGTATGGGTTCATTTTGGATTACCCACTTCCATTGTATCTGATCGGGACACCCGATTTGTGGGGAAGTTTTGGTCGAGTCTGTGGGAACTGATGGACACCAAACTGAAGAAAAGCACAGCTTTTCATGATGGCCAGACAAAAGTAGTTAACAGGACAGTGATCCAGTTACTGAAAGGATATTGCAGCAAACATCCTAAGCTTTGGGATGAACACTTGTGTTATGTGCAACATGCTTACAACAGAGCAAAACATTCTTCTACACAGAGATCTCCTTTTGAGACCTGTTTTGGTTTCACACCAAGGTCTCCTTTGGATGTTGTCTTTGGTAAAGATCCCATGGTTGATGGACACAGTGATGTGGGTAGGGAAAGTAGGTTCATTGAACAGATCCACGAGATCCACCAGGCAGTACAGGAACAACTGGAAAAGAGCCAAGCCAAATACAAGGCTAGGCATGTTAAGCATCAGATGGAGCATAGTTTTCAAGTTGGTGACCAAGTCTGGCTGTATATCAGCAATGACAAAATGCAAGGTGAAGGTAAAAAGCTAAAGCCTATCAGGTATGGACCCATTAGAATACTTGAGAAGACTGGTGAAAATCCTTTTCGCCTTGATTTGCCAGCTTACATACACATCTACTCAGTCGTAAATGCAGATTGCTTGAGATTGTTTGAACCTTCAATGATTGAAGACCCTGAAGAGCGGAGTCAGTTGCCTTCTATTGATGACTTGCTACTTGAATATCTTAATGAATTGCAGGGAGACACAGTGCTGGACAGGAAGGTGAGGACAACGCGTAGGGGAGACGTTGAGTACCTTAGGATTGGGCTAAGGTTCAAAGCCGAGCAGTGCAAAGTGGATTGAGATTGGACATGTCAGAAAACAATACTCTCACTTAGTCAATGCTTGAAAACCAACTTTTGGTGGTCCAAAAGCTTTTTCAGTGGGAAGGTCGTGATCCGAATTGGATCCATAAAGAACTGTCAAAGGAACCATGACTGTATCAGGTCAGGACAAACATCAAAGAATTCCAAAACAGCGATCGAAAACACCTTGAACCAGTGGCGATGGCAGCCAGCGGGGAATGACGAGGACCTCGGTCAAAGCGTGCTAACCGAGGCCCATGGAGATTGCGCAGGAGGCCGAATTAGCCCCTAGTAGCCCCGGATCGGGGAACGGAGATGGATTTTGATGCGCGATTCAAACAGGCTCAAAATGGGGAAGCCCCGAGCGCTTGGTCACGTGGGGAGTCAGAGAATCGCGGGCGAGAAGGCAAAAAACGCTAAAGGAAAAAGGCGGGACCCGTGCTTTGGAAACCGGTGGTATTGATTGGGGCACCCTCAAACGGTAAGCGGTTTTTGATGGAAGCAGAGCGATCCCACTCAACGATCGACACGTGGCAAGCATAGGAGAGAGAAAACCACCATTGATCGCGCGCTAACGATCGAGCAAGTCAACTGTGCGAAATGAGCGAACGACATTGGATATGGGGGATCCAGATCGGATGGCTGAGATTGCGCCCGATGGAGAAGTGGACTCGACGAGGGATAAAGTTGCCGTTTGTAAAGATTTGAAGTCTGTTTTGACCGCCACGGTGGAGGAAGACTCATTCCACGAATGTAACTGAAGAATTGAACCGACGAAGCAGGTTGGCGCCGTTTACAGGAGGACATGTGGCCACTCCCTGAGCGCTGATGATGATGCCGAACATGGAACTCCAAGTGCAGCTGTAGAAGGCGATTCGACGGAGGTGGAAGAGGAACTGAACAGTCTTGAGCTTGAATGGCTCTAAAGCCATGAACAGAGACAAAACGCAAAACACACACACAGAGGGACAGAGAACCTCGAGAGACAGAGGAACCAGAATCCTGAGAGGAGGACGGAACACAAAGAAGAAGACAGTGAAGCAAAGAAAAGCAGAAGGAGGATAGAGGGTCGAGCTGACCAGAGGCAGCGTCGAGCACCAGAGGCTTGAGAGATCCAAGCCATCCCAGAGAGGATCTGTCCGGACTGAGCACCACATTGGGCTCTCTCCATTGTAGACCAGAAGGTCACAGAGCTGGTAGGCGAACAGAGTCTGTGCACTCCAGTGGCTTGGGGAATCCAAGAACTACCTTGCCAAGCAAATCTGCTTCAGGTGACTCATATTGAGCTCTTGCATTGTAATTCTCTGCTTAAGACAATAAAACAAGGCCACCACTGATAGCTGGACCGGAGACGTAGCCCTGGAGAATAGGGTGAACTCCATATTAATTTCATGTGTTCTTGTACTTGCTTAATGTATTTCTCTGCTGTCTTTCCATTTAAATGTATGTGTATTGGCAATTTGATCGATCCGTTGCTTAAATAACACAGAACACACACTAGCACATGAGTCTGTAATACCTTGTTCAATAAATATTTAACTGATGTCAGTCATAGGGTGATTATTAGATCAGAAAAAAAGTTAAAAAAAAAAAATAAAACAAAATAAAGTAAAGAAAAAGAAAAGAAAGTTAAAAAAAATTATAGAAAAAGAAGAAGAGAGTTTAAGAAAAAAATTGTTGAGAATAAAAATATATGTACATATATATTATAAAAAAATTAAATTGAATTACCAAGAAAGTTTATGAAGTCAAGAAAAATGGAGCCTAATTCGAAAATAATGAAGGAAGTAGTCAAGATGAGTCCCACACAACAATCACTATTTTTGACTAAATGTCCAAGTTGTCTAGACGAAATTGGATATACATATATTCAAAATAAGTGCAATTTACATTGTCCAAGGTGTGGAAGATTATTTAGTATAGAAGAACATCAAGACAATGAACATATGCAAATAAAACGATTAAGTGAAGAAATCACAAAACTTCAACAAAGTAATGAAGCATCAGAGAAGAAATATAAAGATCTCAAAGTTTGATTTCATGAAAAATCAACAAAAAACAACAAAGAAATTTGGCGTTTAAGGGACCATAATGAGAAATTACTTTCACAGATAAAGAAGTCCAATGTTAAGAAACAAAGACTAAAACAAGAAAATGAAAGTTCTGATAAAGAACTAAAGGTGAACCTATCAGAAAAAGAAAAAGAAAATTTGTGCCTAAAAACCCTCGACCAAAAATTATTAGAGCAAATAAAAAATTTAAAAGATAAAGAGAAAGATACTAAGGACAAAGTCAATGATTCAGAAAATGACGAACTTTCACGTCTAAGGAATCATAACCAAGCCTTACTTATGCAAATAAAGAAGCTTAAAAGGGACAATAAATCACTAAATGACAAGTTAGAACAACTTCAGGAAGTAGTATCGAAGTTTACAGTCGTTTCATCCAAGTTGAAGATAAATATACAAATACCGATCTAGTCAAAATCGTAACTCAAGCAGAGGATAAACCTACTGAAGTGAAGACACATGCAGAAGCTGCAGTTCAAATGGTGGACATTCCAGATGATGATTCAGTAGCCAACTCAATAACAACAACCCTTTACTGAAATCAGGAAACAAACACTAACATGATAAGGGAAAGTCTAACCAGAAGAACTATTTATCGACATTCGAATCACAAGAGCAGACTTTCCAATCAATCTGCGTACCAGTATCACCCAGAACGTAAATCACAAAATTATGTTCCCAAGAATACTAAAGTTTGAAGAATCCAGTCCTACACTAACTATTCATCATGAATTTTCAGAGATTAGAAAATTCAACAAAAGATTACTTTAGGATGGTCCGATCCGTTCTTAGTAAGGCAATTTTTCTATCATTGAGAGCATCATATCATCTTGTATCAACAAAGATGAAAGTTCAGAGATGAGAAGATATTCTTAGTAAGCTTTGAGGACAAAGCTTCTTGAAGAGAGAGGCAATGTTATGAATATAATTCATATAAAAATAATAAATATAAATATAAATATAATAATAATAAATAATAATTAATTAACTAATGGTTAGTTAGTTAGTAATGAAGAGGCATGTCTTAGAGACATGACCATTCATGAAAGGGCACCTGCCTAGGGTATATAAGCATACCCTCATTCTCATTTGTAATCATCTCATATCTTACATCAATTCAATATACAATTAGATGTCTTACTATGGACATTTGCATCTTTGAAGTATTTTAAAGATTTTCGCGGAGTACATGACTTTTGGTCGTTACATTGGTATCAAAGCATTCCTCTGAGTATATGAACTTTGTTCGTTATCTCCAATAATTGGCTAAGGATGTCTGTAGTTAAGAATAAGTATGCCTTTCTTAAAGATTCTCATATGCTCTTAAAAGTTTTGTTTACGGGATGAATGTTAGATCAAATCATCAAAGTCTACCACTTTTCACTTTTCTGCAATTATGCAACAAATTGCTTGAAAAAGACAAATGGAAGAAGCAGCTTGATTTGTTTTAATAATCTTGGATTAAGGTCTTTTAAGTGCAAACTTTCTTCTTTTTTCTTTGATAGATTTTCATTGACTTTCTTCTCAAGACATTCTTTTTCGTCTTCTAATTTTTTCTTTGTAGTTTTGGACTTCTTTTCAATTACTTTTTGACCAGGGTTACTTGGGAGCCTGAGCGAAAGTGGGGAGCGGGAGCGAAAACGGGTGCAGGAGCGACATTTTTAGAAGCTCTCGGTTTGGGAGTGAATCCCAGAGCGTTTTATATATATATATATATTTTGATACATATATGTCAACAAAAACATGTAGAATGATGAATTTGATATAAAAAACATAAAAAACATATATTGAACCATATAACAACAATCATCTAGAAGTTATAATCTTCATCAATCACATCCACAAGTTAGTAACATACAACATATTGAGTCTCATGAATCATGATTCATCAATCTTAAAGTTTCAATTTCAAGCTTTCAAAATTGAAAATTCAATATATAGCATTTATCATCATTGATCGCCAAAGTTGTACTTGTAAGCTAAGTTTAACCATTACAACAAATAATATCTAACATGAAATGAAACAACTTTCACAAAGCATCATATTCATAATTCATTACCAATGAGTTATAATTGCCAACTTCAAATTTCAAACTTAAATTGTCATATATTGTTTACAAAAATATCATAATAAATATGAAAGAGTCAATAGTTATAAAAACTACTAGAAACTAGAAAAGACAAGTAGATCTATCATCTACGTCTTCGTATTTCCACCACGAATAATGTCTAATTTATGAGCAGGTCGTGGTGGTCTTCTAGGAGTCTCCTCCCTCACAAACCCATGACTAGAACCAGAAGGAACATGCCCTCCACGTGAGGATATACTTGGATGCGGCGACAGCAAAGGAACAAGACTTAGAACTCGAGCATTGCTATTGGATGGTGGGGGTGGCATGGTTGTTGCTTCATCTTCCTCTCTCATAAGTTTTGCTTCTAGTTCTTCAAGATGTATAGTGCCATCCTCCAAATTATCGTCCTCTCTGTGGTTGTCCCAAATTTTATATGTTGGATCGTCATAAGCCCGATCACAGTAATGACTCAACAACCTCAAGTTGTAGTGCACATAAACCAAGCTTTCTGTTCGGCTTTCATTGAGTTTGTTTCTTTTCACATTATGTATGAAGCTGTAGGTGCTCCAACACCTCTCTGCAGAAGAAGTATTTACACCCCGTGAGAGAACCTTTTTTGCCAATTTTGGCAGAAGTCCCTGGCCGCCATATGCTTCCCACCATGTGAGAGCATCAAATCTATCTCTATCTTCCATTGCATGGAAGGAACCAAACAAACCAGTGCAACTGAAGTATTTGCCTAATTCAAGACGTAGATTAGCACATTCCTCCCTGTCAGGTATCAACTTGTCTAATGCTTGCAAATATCTTATAGATACCTCTTCATCTATATGGGGTTTGACCCTAACCCTACCCCCTGGTGCAGGTTGGCCCAACCAAGATGCATAGTAGTATTTTGGCGTAAGGATATACGCCAAGGCATGTAGTGGAACATTAAGTTTATCCCACCGTGTACACACACAATTGTGAATCAGTGTATACAAGTTGGGATCATCTTTCTGAACAATATCTTTTATTCCCCCCAACATGGTATCCATCTGCTCATACACCTTCCCAATCACTGGTTTATCTGTATCTACAAACCGAATCATGTGATAAATGGGTTTGGTGAATTCCAATACTTGCCTCACACGTGCCCAAAACTGACCATCAAGAGCGGTCTCCTCCACCTCTTTAAAACCTTGCCTGTCAGCTTCATTTGTAGTCCTTTCCTTTAATACCTGCTAGCCAGTCCCCACAAAAAACAACGATTTTTCTAATTTTTTTTGAACTTTTTAACATTTAGCTGATTGTTGGGGACTCCAAGGTGTTTTCTAAATTGGTTAAGTGCTATTTGGGGTCCATTCACTTCTCCTAGTATTGATATGCTACTCAAATTTCATGGTAATGTTAAATTCTTAAAGTAAAAGTGACATTCTCCTTAATCTTCATTTTCATCCTTTTACTTAAATTTTTAACATTACCATGAAATGACTCAGGATGTTTGAGAGTGGTTCCGGCCTCATTGGATTTCATATGGAGAAAGTAGAATTTTAGATATCATTCAAAATTCAGTAGACTTATCAAATTTTCAGGATTTCAGGATTGGAGGATTGCAATGTTTCCATTGAATTTTGTCCTATATTAGGGTATGGAACTCGTATTTAACCAAGAGCACCGATCCCTCTTTGTACCTTGATGTTAGTGACATTGGTTGTCGAACTTCTCCAGGATTCGCTCCCAAACCAGGAGCTTCTGAAAATGTCGCTCCAACTCCTGTTTTCACTCTTGCTCCCCACTTTCGGTCCCGCTCCCAAGTAACACTGAGCCAGATGATGTTGGCAACTCTAGCAGTAGCCAATAGTACTGGTCACCGAGTTTTGTTGTAGAGGCCATTTATAGCCTCCTTGGTTATTTGTTTTTGTTTTGATCTCTATATCATCATCGTGTATGTATTGGACAATGCACTGGGTGCCATTTTGATATAATGGATATATTCATGAGCCTACTTTGATAATATGTTGTCTTCTATCTATATTCTAATGCTGTGTGTTTGGAAACATGAATGAAAATCTTTAAAATTATGTGTTTTTATAAAAAATAAATATTTAATGTATTTTTTACAACGACCGAGTCATTGAAATCGAGCCGGCCGAGTCGATACCGAGTCGGAGTCGGAGTCGACCCTCGGCCGAGTCGGAGTCGGAGTCGGAGTTTTAAAACATTGGTATGGCCCAATACGGTCAATTGTTTCAAGTAATGGTTCTGCAATGTTGATGCCGGTCTTGAACTTGTCTGAGTAATCATATGCTGAAAGAAAGATGGCACCACTAACAGACACAACAAGAACACTTATCAATGGCTTGCCTTCTACTTAGTACAAGAATTTGTGATTCTACTCAAAGAATGTGATATTTTTTCTTTTTCATGATCTAGTCCAATGGTTCTAACCTTGTCATACCCCAGGCTCTTGTATCCTTTAGGGGCATCGTTTATGGCAGAAACCATTTCATGCCAATAAGGTGAGCGAAGAACATTGAATGGTATCCCACATGCATAGAGAAACATGTAATCTTTTGAATCCACATCATTCCTACACCCTTCATCAAGGAAATCTGATATGGTTCTACGCCTTAAAGAGATGTTTGGTGACCCTGTGCCTCCATATCCACTACCATGGGAGGATGCTGAAGGAGTTCTTTGTGCATGTGATTGTGAGCTTGGTTCAAAGAAACCCTTTGATTTTTTAGATTTGTATTGGGCTTCGTCCTCTTCCTTTATGTACTTGGCTGTATCTGCTGCTGACACACCTGTGCAAGTTTTGATTCCTATTTGTTTATCTCCATCCCATGGCCTTTTCCGCAGAGGTGCTTTCTAGCACGGGTGTATGAACCTGTGTAATTATTGTTGCAATGGGGGTAGTGAAATTTAGTGGTTCCACCCACTTTCCCTGCTTCAAGCCTATTAACATATTTCCACAATGGAGTTTGGTCTTGTTTAGTTTTTTGAGCTAACTCATGTTCACTCTTCTCCAGCGCCTCCTCATCAAGGTACTCCGCTTCGGGGTTTTCATCAAATCCACTATAACTCACTTCTTCATCCCCTTCTTCATTTTCAACCCTCCTTTTTCTACTCTCCAACACCATAATAACCAAAAAAGGAACTAAGAAGAAGAAAATGCCAAGCAATATAACCATGATGTTTGAAATTTGAAGTTTTGAATCTGCAAAAAAATGGAATGAGAATGGGAATGGGAAATAGAGAAAATTATTTACTTATTTATTTAGGAATGGACATAAAAAAAATTTGCTAGATTAGAGTGTAGATCCTACCTCTTTGGCCTCCAATCTCCCCTTGTGAGCTCTTACAAGCTCTTCAATCTCCCCTTGGATGCCTCTCCTTGCTCCAAATTCTCTCTTGCTCTCTCTCACTCTGTCACACTTAAAAATTCAGAATGAAATGAATAATGAGAGGGAAAGGGTTTATTTATTCCCCCCTCCCCTCCCCTTCCTTCTCTCCATGCCACCGTCGCCTCTCCCTCCTGCGTAGGCGTCGCTCTCCGCCGGACGGGAGAGATTTTTCCAACCCGGGAGCGATTGCTCCCCGACTGCTCCTCGGTTGGAAAAATTGCTCTCGGAGCGACGCTCCCTCCATCGCTTCCAAAAAAACTAGGGAGCAAATTTTTTAGGTCGGGAGCGCGCTCCCCCGAGTCGCTCCTGCCTGGAGTGCGGATTGGGAGCGAGAATGAGGCAGGGGGTGTGGGGGAGGGGGGGGGAGCGCTCCCCCGGAACCCTATTTTTGACTATGATCTCTTAGACGCCAAATTTTGTTGTTACTTTCTGTTGATTCTTTATAAAACTGATCTTTGAGATCTTTATATTTCTTTTCTGATGCTTCGTTCTTTTGTTGTAGTTCTGCGAGTTCTTCCTTTAGTCTTTTCATTTGCATATGCTCATTATCTTGACGTTCTTCTGTACTAAATAATCTTCCACATGTTGGACAACTTAATTTGCAACTTTTTTGAATATATGTATATCCAATTTCGTTTAGACAAAATGGACATTTAGTCCAAAATGTTGACTTGGTTATAGGACTCATCTTTCCTTCTTTCATTTGCTGATTATAATCCATTCTTTTTGGTACAAAAATTGACTCCACTTCTATTTAAATAATATAATGCTTTGACCCGTTTTTTTCTTATATATAATATAATAATAATATTATATACAATTTTGCACGAAGCGGGGACGAAACGGGGACGTTTTTTGGAAGCGGGGATGCGGAAGCGTCATTTTCCAAAAATCTAAGAAGCGAAGCGTCTGCGGAAGTGTCTGCTATATATATATATATTTATTTATATTTTTAATTTTTTTTGCATTTATACTCAAAACAAACATCCCAAATACCAAATTAGTTGTAGAAGACATGAAAACATGCATATTTTTGCATAAATCAAGATAGATATAGCATCCATTGTACATTAATGATTAATTATTCGAGCATCAACCATTTAGATGCATCAACCATCTAGAATCTAGATTCATCTCCTCTTGTCTAGCCTTTGCCTCTACCTCGATTGTCTAGGGATATCAGTCAACATTGCCCAATTTTGAACAAACTACCTAATTCAAGACTTAAAATATGGTAGAAAAAGCTTAACATGCTTGATCGATGATTTTGACTTGATTGAAAGGTACTTTTTTGCTAAGGGCGTGACAAAAGAGTTCAACAATTAACACCACCAACACTAGGGTACATATAGGGCTTGGTGCTCTTGATTAAATGCTAATCGCATACCTTCATACTTGATATAATCTAATGAAATGCCACAATCCCATTGATCCTGAATTCCTGAAAACTGTTAAGTCTGCTGAATTTTGAATAGGATATGAAATTCTATTTTCTCCATATGAAGTCCAATGAGGCTGGAACCACTCTCAAACATCCTGAGTCATTTCATGGTAATGTTAAAAATTTAAGTAAAAGGATGAAAATGAAAAATAAAGGAGAATGTCACTTTTACTTCAAGAATTTAACATTACCATGAGGGAGCATCTGCTATATTTATATTTTTTTAATATTTTTTTGCCTTCATTCCTCACCCTAACCCGAGGTGGACCTACCCCCAATATGCAAACTCACTTAAAATAAAAAAAAATCGATTTTTCTAAATAGCGCGACGCTTTTTCTGGAAGCGTCTATAGAACCGTACGGGACCCGTACGATTCGCCCTCCGAAGCACCGCGCTTCGTCGCTTTTTTCGGAAGCGTGTATAGAACCGTACGGGACCCGTACGATTCGCCCTCCGAACTTCAGAGATTTGGAAGCGCGCTTCAGAGGGACGCTTCCAGAATTTCTAGGAAGCGTCCAAAACAGGTGGAACCACACTTCTGAATTTTGGAGTCGCGCTTCCCAGGACGCTTCTTGTACGGATCCATATGGGACGTGCTTCGGGCCTTAGATCCGCGGCGGGGGGGGGGGGGGGGACGTTTCCTACAACATTGATTATACATATATAATAATAATCCTTTTTTCAGGTTATGTATAAAACTTTATCTTTTATATATATAACTTTGAAAACCTATAAACTCTTAATGACTTGAACCTTTTAAAATACCCCTAAATATCTTTTTATGATATTCCTTTATTACCTATGCCCAATTAATCACCCTTTTGCTTTAATTACTTCTTATAATGTTTTTCTCTAAGTGAGCTTGGAATTAGTTTATAATCTTTTTAAGTTGAATTTTAAAACTTTTAATACCTATATGGTTCCACTTAGAATTCAATTTATGCACATAATTATATAATGAATAAAGCCTACCTCTTTGTTAGGAATATAATTCATATAAAAATAATAAATATAAGTATAAATATAAATATAATAATAATAAATAATAATTAATTAACTAATGGTTAGTTAGTTAGTAATGAAGAGGCATGTCTTAAAGACATGACCATTCATGAAAGGGCATCCGCCTAGGGTATATAAGCAGACCCTCATTCTCATTTGTAAATCATTTTATATCTCACATCAATTCAATATAGAATAATTACATGTCTTACAATGGACTTATATGTCTTTGAAGTATTTTAAAGATTTCCGCTGCATATACGACTTTTGGTCGTAACAGTGGTATAAGAGCTCACGATCTTCCTTCCTGCAACACTGTTCAATCCACCAATGTCTTCATTTTTTCTGTTGCGTACATTTCGCTGGTTACCTGGTTCAACATTGTTGATTTTTGATAGCATCGGATGTGCTCTAGCTTTGAAATTTGGAGGAGAGGCTAAGGCACATGAGATCTCCAAGACCCAGAAATCGTTATGAGAAATTCCACCCGGATGAGGAGTTATTAAAATAATTAATATTTTTAATGGATTCCTAAGTCTAAACTTAGGAAAATAAATATATTAATGGGTATTAATAAAGATAAGGGTGAGAAGCTTCTAAGAGACGAGGATCAAGTTTGTTTTAATCTTAGCAGTTGATTAGAGACTTAATCTCGGTTTTCATCAACAAGAAAAGTATAAGAGAAGACTTGAGAATCATTTGGAGACACATTGACAGATACTCAGTATCTCAAGGAAAATCGATTCTCAAGAGAGGAGATCGATTTCAGGGGAGAGTTGCAGGGTGGAGAAAGAGGAGAGCATCGACAACAAGCAGTGATTGAGGAGGAGGTGACGCAGGGACAATGGGAGACAACACAGAGAGAGACACAGTCCAGAGGAGAGATGCAACCCTCACGCAGGCTGACGCAGAGAGACATAGAGCCACTCAGAGCTATGTAGAGTGACGCAGGAGTGGGAGCCGGTTCTCCAAAGTGTCAGAAAGTCTCAAAGGAAAAGCCTCAGGTGTTTTCTTTCAGTTTCTTTATAAAATCATTCTTTGTAAACGCAATTGCTGCTAAATATTAATAAATCCCTCATCTGTTGCGCCGTTTTTCCCACATTGGGTTTTTCCGGGGACAATTGTCCAAAAACAACTGTGTTGATGTGATTGGTTCTTGTGCATGTATTTTTCTCTGGGTAATTGTGTGATAGCTGCAGTAGAATTTATTTTAATATTTGCTGAAGGGATCTCATAAATAACTTATTGCGAATAATAAGTAGGTGAAATAAATTAGTCGCTGTAGTATAATTTCAGTTTATAAATTTTCACAAACACCTCCATGTCCATCAATCCTTCTCTGTCATCGTCCCAACCCTCTACTTATCCCTATTACCTTGTCTTGACCCCTCTTCCAACCATGTCACTTCCTTCGAGCCACCATTGTGTTCTTTCCCTGTGTCATCATCGTTATTCCCATACATCCTTTCGTCACTCTCCGACACCGCCTACTTATGTTGTCATATTCAACATCCTACCTCGTTCCCTGTTCACCAATCCCGCCACCCGACTTCTGGTCAAAACTCCCGTCTAACCTTGTGCCTATTCACCGTTCTGCAACCATACTCCCAGTCAAAAATCTGCTTTTCCCCACGCCTGGTCACTCGACAACTTACGTTAATCTCCACTGTCTTTTCTTCTTCACCGTAAAGTCGCGTTCCAAGTCACACCACGGTCCCTGTCCTCGTGACCAGTGTCACAAGGTTCGTCGAACCTAAAGGTTGAGGTCCGAAATTCGTCGAATTTCAAAAAAAATCTTAAGGTTCGTTTAGGTTCGAGAAGGTTCGGTTCCTGCTGCGTGCATTAATTTTATAACGACATTCATATTGTTATTACCCTAAGGTTTAGGTTCGAGAAGGTTCGGTTCCTGTTGCTGTGTCCTAACTTGTACAATGTTCCACATAATCGTCCCAATCTCCCAGTGAGCTTGTGCGCAATTTCGGAGTCATGGTTCAAATTTGTTTGCTTATGCGTTGACATTATTATAATTTTACAAGCATTATAATATATTGCAGTATCAAAATCTGCGTACATACATTATAATGTGTTAAAAGCATTATATTATAAGGCGTCAACATTATTATAATTCTAAAAGTATTACAATGAACTGTAGTATTGAACTCAACGTACATGTATTACAAGCAATACAATATGTTAACACATTACAATGTATTGAACTCAGCTTATATGAGGCATTACGATAGGCTAATGTATATTTATTATTATTATTATAATAATAATAAAGATAAGTTAACATAATTTAAAAATTATATATTTTTACAAGAATTATTTTTAATATATTTTAAATTATATTACATTAATGAAATTAGGGTATTGTTATTTTAAATGTTATAAATTAATATAACTTATATTTATGAAAAATTATAAATTTATTGATATAGTATGTGATAAAAATTATAAATATATATTAATTATAAATGAATATAAAAGATTTATGTAATTTTAATTACTATATATATTTTTAAAATAATATACATGAACGAACCTAATGGCGAACCTCATCGAAAAATTCGAACTCGAATCAAACTTAATTGTAATCGAATTCGAATTCGAACCCGAACCATGTGACATTGCTCGTGACCTTAGTTAAATTAAATTAATTACAATTTGCATATATATATATATATTTGAATTATATAAAGTCTATTATATTAATAATTTAAAATATATGTATTCAAATATATAGTTAATTAATTACATAGTTATATAATTAAAATATATACATATTATATATTTGAAATTATATAATTAATAGTTAATTAATTTAAAAAAATCATCTTTATTATTATTGTTTAATTTGTTTTTTTTTTTAAATAGTTTTAGCAAGAAAAAGAAGAATAAAATGGGAAGTAATAATGACGACAATTCTAGGAAATTTAAAGATGAACTTGATAGAATGTGCCAATGTCTCGATAATTCGAAAAGAAGCAAGAAGAATTCCGAAAAGGCCAAGAAAGGATAATTAGTACTCAAGACCAAATGAGCTTGTTTATGGAAGGATTCAATCCACCTTTTAATCCCTTAAGCACACAAGAGTTACCACAAAGTCCCAAGATTCCAGAAGGCGAAGTTTTCCCAAGTCATGAATTTCCGTTGATGCAAAAAGTCCACGAATACCACATATATAGTTCCAAGGAAATCAATACTATACAAAGTTTCCTGAAACAGAGTACCACAAGATTAAAAGGGAATTACCTAAGTACGATGGTAAGGACCATAAGGGCGCCATTGTGTGGGTAAATAAAATGGATGCCATCTTTGGAGCAAACCCGCTAATAGGTAAACAAGAGAAGGTCATGACCGCATCCAACAACCTAGAAGCTGAAGCATATGATTGGTTCCTATGGTGGTCCAATAGATGTGATTCTCGTTTGTTCAATTGGAACTTTTTTGTAGATGCCTTGCTCACAAGGTTCCATGATGAAGAAGGAGAGATGTTTACGAAAAATTCATTCACCTCAAACAAAAAGGATTTGTAAACGAATACGCCCACGAGTGGGAAGTATTAGCTATAAGACAAAAGGGGTTCTTCGATGAAGAACTGCTAAAAATGTATAGATGTGGGCTTAAAGAGTATATTTGAGAAGAATTAAGACTATATAAACCCATAACCATTGAATAAGCTAGACATGTGGCAATAGTTATTGAGCGAAAATATAAGCTCCATAAAACACCATATGCCAGTAATGAAAAATCAAACAACTACTCAAAAGGGAAGTCAAGTAAGTCGTCTTCAGAAAACACTAGTAAGTACATTCCACCACCAATGCGCGAAGGAGGAAAACAACAATCAAATTTTGAAAGAAAAAGATGGCAAATGTTGGACATGCAGAGATAAATATTCTCCAGGACACAGATGCACTACACAAAAACTTTACAACTGCGAAGTAGAACAAGAAGAGGAATCTTCAGAGAATAGCTCCGACGAAGAAAACAATGAAGAAAATGAGACTCCTAATCTAGATCCAGAAGAAGAGAATATGCCAAGAATTTCTTTGGCAACTATCACAAGGATAGCTCAACCACAAACATTAAAGCTTAAAGGACATATTAAGAAGCAAAACGTTATTATGTTAATAGATTTAGGAAGTACACACAATTTTATAGATGTCAATGTCGCAAAAAGGCTGAACATTTTTTCCTATCCCGTAGCAGATTTAAAAGTTATGGTGGCAGATGGAAAAAGAATAGATGGAGTAGGGAAGTGCCATAAAGTTAAAATGCAACTAAACGAATACAAAATGGAGTCCAATTTTTATACAGTCCCCTTAGGAGGTGTAGATGTCGTCTTAGGAGTACAATGGTTGCAAACACTAGGGACGTATTCTGCAAATCACCAAAAACAATTCATTAAGTTCAAAATGAATGGGAGGAAGTATAAGCTGTTTGGATTCCAAGCCCCACCTACCCAAATCATTTCTGCTCAGCAAATGAAGAAGCTTATTCGCAAGGGAGCTCCGGTATTCGTCGCACAATGCCAACAGTTAGAGTTATTATCGATGGAAGGAGTTCACCAACAATCTGAAGTTACATCCTTAATCCAGAAATATGACAAGGTATTTCAAGAATTACTGATGAAATTACCTCCTGAAAGGAAAATTGAACATATCATTGAAGTCAAACCAGATTCGACACCAGTAAATGTAAAACCATATCGCTACCCCCATCATCATAAAACATAAATAGAAAGGCTGATACAAGACTTGTTAAAGTGTGGAGTCATTACGAAAAGTAGAAGTCCATATGTTGCACTAATAGTGTTAGTCAGGAAGAAGGATGGATCCTTCCGGTTATGTATAGATTATCGGGGATTAAACAAAATTACTATTAAACACAAATTTCCCATTCCATTTATTGATGAGTTACTAGATGAACTCCATGGCGCAGAATATTTTTCAAAATTAGATTTGAGGTCAGGCTACTATCAAATTCGAGTAAGATTAGAAGACGTCGAGAAGACTGCGTTCAGAACTCATGAAGGGCACTACGAGTTTAAGGTAATGCCATTTGGTTTAACAAATGCACCAACCACCTTCCAGGCAACCATGAACGAACTCTTCCACCCATACTTGCGAAAATTCGTATTGGTCTTCTTTGACAATATCCTCATCTACAACAAAACGTGGAAGGAGCACCTCAAGCATCTAGAAGAAGTACTTTTCGTATTGAAGAAGAACCAATTTTATGTATGTACCTTTGCGCAGAAGGAATTTGAATACCTGGGACACGTCATATCCAAAGGAGTCAAAGTGGATCCCAACAAAATTAAAGCGATTAAAGAATGGCCAAAACCCAAGAACATATCAAAACTAAGAGGATTTATAGGTTTAATTGGGTATTACAGAAGGTTCATAAAAAACTATGCACATTTGACTGTGCCACTGACAAACTTATTAAAAAAGAACATTTTCCAATGGATAACTAGGCAGACGAATGCTTTGAGAATCTAAAAAAAATAATGTCAACCACACTGGTACTGGCAACTCCAGATTTCTCCAAACCATTCGTAGTCGAATGTGATGCTTTAGGATTTGGAATTGGAGCAGTATTAATGCAAGACAACCATCCTATAGCCTTCGAAAGCAGGAAGCTTAACAAATGGGAAAGCTTGAAGTCAACTTACCAAAAAGATATGCTTGCCATCATACATGCATTAACTAAATGGCGACAGTACTTGCTCGGAAGTAAGTTCTCAATTCGAACCAATCACAATAGTCTTCAATTCCTACTTCAACAAAAAAACATTATCAATAGAACAACAAAAATGGATGGAGAAACTTTCGGCATTCGACCTGGAAATACTGCACAAAAATGGAAAGAAAGTTGTCGTAGCTTATGCACTCTCACGGAAAGATGACAACAACACAACATACGCTGCCTTGGTAATTGTTCCTGATTGGTTAGACGAAATATGAGCCGAGTATGCCAAGGATTTGGACTATGGTGCTATGATTGAAATATCAGTCAATATGCCAACTTTGAATGGAAAAATGACATATTATGGTACAAAGGTAAAATTTATCTAACTCCATCATCCAAAGTTAGAATGAAAATTCTAAAAGAATCTCACAGTTCTTCAACAACTGGCTATGTTGGATTCTTCAAAACCTACTACAACATTCGACAATTGTTCTATTGGAAAGGTATGAGTAAGGAATCCAAAAATATGTCACTGAATGTGATGTTTGTCAGAGAAATAAAGGTGAAAATATTCTAACTCATGGTTTACTACACCCATTACATATTCCAAATAAAAATGGGAGGAAATCTCTATGGATTTCATTGAAGGACTACCTATGTCTAATGGTAAGGACAATATATTTGTCGTAGTAGGTAGACTCACCAAATATGCCCACTTCATGGCAATCAAAAAAACTGACACAACCAAGCAAATTGTGGAAGTGTTTTGTAAAAACATTTAAAAACTACATAGTTTTCGCAAGGTTATTGTCAGTGATAGAGACGCAAAATTTAAAGGCAATTTTTGGAAATATTTCTACCACCAAGTAGGAATTTCTCTCAACATGAGTTCGGCTTATCACCCCCAGGCAGATGGTCAAACTGAAGTTGTAAATAAATGTTTGTAAACATATCTTAGTGGTTACCCCTGGCAGAATGATGGTACATTACCACCTATCATACTTCAACTAAAATGACTCCCTTCCAAACGCTATATGGCTATGAACCACCCAGGTGGATTCAAGCAGTAAGGAACCACTTAGAAGAAAACCAAAGACTTATTAACTTGTTAAAATAAAATTTAACAATGGCATGCAATAGAATGAAACAACAAGCCAACTAACACTGTACAGAAAGAGAATTCGAAGAAGGAGATTGGGTTTTTGTCAGACTTCAACCCTATAAGCATTTATCTTTAAAACAACAAGGGAAAAATAAGTTATCTCGTAAGTATTATGGACCATACCAAATAATCAAAAAAAAAAGTAACATGACTTATGGATTAAAGCTACCAGACAATTGTCGAATCCACAACACAATTCATGTATCAAGTCTCAAAGAAGTACTAGGGCAAAATAAAACAACTCAAACAGAGATACTTGAGACTAACGAAGAAGGAAGGATCATATTAGAACCAAAAGGCATACTCGCTACCAGAGAGAAGGTACTATGATCCAAGCCTTTTAAAGAATACCTTATCAAATGGAATAGACTACCAGAAGAAGATTCATCATGGGAGATAGAACATTTTTGCCAGCAACACCCAACATTGCCTATGCTTTGAGGACAAAGCATTTTAAGGGAGAGGCAAGGTTATGAATAAAATATTCATATATATATATATATATTAATTAAATAATAAATAGTAAATAAATATTAATAATTAATAAATTAAGTTGCCCAATTAATTATGAAAGGGCACTTATGTCAAAAGACGTGTTCTTTAACCTTTGTGGGCAGTCAACTCCTATAAAGGAGAACCGCCCAAGGGCTTTTAATCATCTTCTGAATATTGAATAATAATACATAATGGGTTTTACATAAATGAGTCTCCAAGTGACAATTCCAGTGAACAAGTTTCCTTGTAACACTCTTCTGCTCTCCAATAGCTGTTGAATGCAGCTATCACAGCTTTCATTCTTGTTTCCAAGTTCTCACAATTCTGTTTGTGAACAACTGGCAAGAAGCCCACAAAAGACCTGACAAGGACGAGTGAAATGGGTGATGGAATCAGAGAAAATCTAATGAAAGAGTGTTTGAATCCAGCAATAAAGCCTTGGTATAAGTTCCTTTTCCTCACAAGCAAGAAACCCAAAACTTCTGAGCACAAAACTGAAAAAATATTTGCTATGGTTTTAGGAGCATTTTGTTTTCCACCAGGAGCAGTTTTTAATGGTTTGAGAGAGCCTTGGTAGCACTTTGGGAGTGTCTGACTCTGAGGAGAACTGCTTCCGGATTTTCCAATAAGGGAAGGGGGTGCTCCAAAAGATCTGAGAATGCTCTCCCTAACAACACTCCCTGATGGGAGTTATGCTGAAGCACACTTTGGTGGTGCCCAGCTCAGAGAATGACTTGGGAATGCAGCAGAGGCGTGCTCCTATGCAGTGTAGGGGCAGTGTATATTACACTTTACCATTTTAAAAGAATCTGTTGTTTATATTATATTTTATGCACCCTTGAATTGATAGTCGATAAATGATGCTTGGAGAAATGGTGTTAGAATCGAAAATCAACCATTTCAGCAGGAAATTTATCACATGCTCATACATTGAGTTAAAGTACTGGGAAATGATATGTCATTTGTTTTTTCCCATATTCTAACATTACATAGGCTAATAGTTTGGTGTTAGAGGTGCTATCTTGCCCAGCATGGAAGAGATGTTGTAATGTCCTGTCCTGTAAACATTTTGACTCGGTCAAATTACATAAAAATAAAAAACAAAATAATGTGAAAACATTTTTACTCGGTTAAAAAAAAAAGTTAAAATAAAAATAACATCATGGTATTCACCCATGGTATTGGCCAATGGACCATGGTATACATGTGGAATATTGCCTATTTAAAGGGGGAAATGAAACCAGCCTAGATCCTTCTTATGTCTGGATCTACCAAACACCGAGAGGGATCGAATCTCCTGGAGCTTGAAGGATTTGCTTTCGACAGATATTTTTTATCCCAACCAAGTTTTTGCTGAACATGTTCTGGTGTATATTAGCACATAACTCCTCATCTGTTCCTTTTAAGTCAAAATAGTGAGCCATAAAGTGTCCTTCCAACTGACTTTACAATTTTGGTTTAAATTGCAGTTTCAAAGCTTCAGGGATTTGTTTCAAACAGGGAGCAGTCATATGAAGATCCCACAGAAGAGTGAGTTGTTGCTTGCTTCATCTTCATCATTTTCTAGTGATTCTTATGTGTGTTCTCATTCATTTATTCTCATTACTGTGTATTCAAGCACAGTAGTGCTTAAACTTACCATAACTAGCACTTAAGTATTTGCAATCTCCCATTATACCTTTGAAGACATGGTGATTTGCTGCTTCTACTACACAATTTTCTTTCTGATATGTTGAGATTTATCATCCAGGATATTGTATGCTCTTTTTGTGGTTTCAAGTGAGCATGCGACAGTTGCTGAATTGGCTACAACATTACAGGCTGATTTGCGTCATCTTCAGGCTGCAGCATCTATCGCATGTCGATTAGGGTGGGCAATAAAAGTCATTGATCCTGCTGCTGTTCTTCAAGAATCAAGTATGCCTGGATCCCCAAATAGTTTGATCAATGATGATGATGATGGTGCTTCTTTGCCAAGCCTTGGTGGTGAGAATCCTTTGAGTCGAAGAAATTCAGATTTTCAGACAGATGGAGGGAGTGGTGATATCTTAAAGGTGGCTTCTAGTTCTGCACGTGTTGCATTCATTGTCGATGCTAATATAACATCGTATTTAATGATGGGCTCTCTATCACCTGGTATGTACCTTGAATATTTTACAGGTTATATATAACAACTCCATTAGTATGAAGCACACTATAGACAAGATGTCATTTACTTCGTCTTTTTAATAAGGAAATTAATCAACTTAATTTGATAATGTGTTCATCTCATTCTTTATCAGTGAAACTTTTGACAACTTTATTATATATTAGATGCTTCTTTATTCTTACGAAAGAGATGATAAGCCATGGAAATCTAGTTATTTAGCTAGTCAACAAGATTAGCTATAAATAGAAGGCATTTCTACTTGTATGGAAACGGAAGTTGAATGCTCATCATAAATTTTCTATTAGATGTAGGCAGCAATTAATAGTAATTAAAATTCATTCTTCACTAGAATAAGGATTTTACATCAATTTGATAAACCTGCTTTAAACTTATATTCCATATTGATTGGGTTTGGGATTCAGAGCAAAGGACCTTTTGGTTGAAGATAGATTTTGATAAGTTGTACAATAGGATTCAATGGGATTTCATTGCACATGTGCTTTGTGTTTTTCTTAACCAAGTGGAAAATCCTTCCGTGCAGGCTTTAGCTAAGGTGTGTGTGAACAGAACCCTTTTTGAGCCATTTCATCTGCACAAATCTATCCATCAGCGTTTCCCTTGCTCCTTAGCTGCCTACCTGTATGTGGTTGCTGAAAATACTATTGGATACGTATTAGAAGCACCTAGAATGCAGTACAGAAATAATGGAATCCCCCCTGCTAATAGGTGGAAATCAGTGTTGATAATATCGGCATCAGAAAAATATCGGCGAGGGTCCTGAAAACATCTTTCCGGCAATATCAGTGAAAATATCGGCGAGGGTCTTGAAAACATCTTTTCGGCAATATCAGTGAAAATATCGGCGAGGGTCCTGAAAACATCTTTTCGGCAATATCAGTGAAAATATCGGAAAACATCGGCAAACATTAAAAAATTCATAATATATTCAATTTTTTTTTCAGATTTTTAAACATATAAAGCAACAACAACATGAAATAAACACATTGGCACATAAATATGAAGAAATCACTGATATATATGATGTGGTGGATGTCAAATAAAAATGATACATCAAAGGCTATACCAAATTCTGCTGATCCCTGATAATTGTCTAAGCAAGGACTAAAATGTGGAGAACCAATACAAAATAACATCATATATATAAAAATATCTCATCATCATGAGTTATATATAGCAAAACAAAAAAAAACTAGCAGCCAGCTATCTGAGATCAGTGCCCTCTCCCCTTTTACGAGAAAAGATGATGGGCTGTTTGCCAGGCCTGCACCTAGCAGTAGAAGGCCTTGGCCTTGCACCTAATGTCAAATGATGACTGCTGGGTATGGAGCTGTGCTCGCCTATATCTGTAGCAGATAGTGCTGTTGTTGATGCTCCCACAATCTCCTACTCCTCCTACTCCTTCCTTAAGTCCTCCTCTTGCTGCCCTTGTACTAATGGTTCCTCTTCTAACCATGTAGGTGACTTCTCCATGATGTGAACCTTAGACTCCACCCTCCACTTAGACAATACATCAATATTGTCTAAGGAAATGGCATCCACATCCAATGGTTTCTCTATTTTCTTCACCCGTAGTTAGAGATTGTAATGCACATATACCAAGTCATTGAGGCATGAGAACTCCAACCTGTAAGAGCATCATAAAAAAATTGAGTCTTGACTCTTGACACTTGAGGGTCATAAATTACAATAAATGTAATTGCTCAGTTTAAGGCTGAAGCTCAAAGTTATAACGCGTTGCGCTTTTTGAGTGTATTTTCTCAAATACACTCCAATTATGCTCATACCCGGAAGCAATATAGGTCTGACTCGGGATTTTGATGGCTAATTTCTACAAATTTGGTGCCCTTGCACCATAGCTTTGCCACCAAACATCTACAACAAAATAAAGAAAGCTTAAAAGATGAAAACTTAAAACATAATTAAACTTTCAATTAAAACATAATTGAATTTAAAAAATCTAGATTCTAGAATTATAAATTAGTAAATTCTAATGAGCCATGGCTTGTCACTTTAGTGGCATGAAGACGATCATTTCACGAATAACACCATCAAAGCCAAATAATCCAACCCTATCCTGATACATTTATATCTCGCGATTGATTTTGCTGCGAAGCTCGGGATCAGGTACCATCCTATGAATATAGGTATGGAGCCCTTCAGTGACCTCTCCATCAAAATCAAACTTGCATTTGAATGAAAATGCGGGGTTGAGGAAAAGTGTTGCTGTATGAATGGGTCGTTGAAGCATCCCTGTCCACCGACTATCAATAACATCCCATAACAACATCTATATATTAAACCCAGTGGAACCCTTGTTTGCATAATAAGCACGAATGGTCTCCTTGGCCCTATCTATGGCCTTATACAAATAATCCGTTGTAGGCTTATCCCCACTTACCAATTTCAGAACCATTACTATAGGTTCAATAACTGAGCACACTTCTTCTACCCCTTGCCAAAATGTGCCAGCATACACCATTTTTGCAGTGGCTCTCCCATCCTGTCTCCTGCTGTATCTACAATGACGCCACTCATTAGAAACAAGCATTTGCTTCAACTCAAACTAACATCGAAGCAAAAATCGAATAGTAATAAAGTTGGTGGTAAAACATGTGATTGCAAGACGATGCAACTCCCTGTTTCTGGGGTATCTCCTCATGAGGCTAAGAACAAAAGCATGGTTATATATAAACTTGGATGATGCTCCTAGCCATATCAATCACCTCCTTAATGAAGGAGAGTTTCCACCTATCCTCAAGCATCAAATCAATACAATGTGTTGCATAGGGAGTCCAAAACAATGCGCGTTTGTTAAATTTGGAAACTAGGGCCAAACTTCACCTTGGACAACTCATATGAGGCAACTGATATTTTTATTGGATTCCTCTTTTCGAGAGGTGTAGGATTGATCTAAAGATCATCTCATTTTGACATGTACACATGGAATTATGAATTTATTTCTATTATGGACAAATTGTCAAGGTTGGCCAACCATCTAATTTAGACCCTCAAGCCCACAACGTTGCATATAAATAGAAGGAGCCTCCTGCTCATTTAGACACTTCACTTCATTCACATATCTCTCTCTCCTTTCATGATTGGGTACGGATTTCTGAGGTAGCTGTCCACATGTGCGAGGGACAGTGCTTTTTTATTCCTGTGTTGACTAGCGTTGATCAAAGTTGCAGGAAGGGTTTTGACTAGCATTGACCAACAACATTGACCTATTTGACTGTGTTTTTGTGAGGGATATCTCTGTTTGGGTAGGCCGCATTTCTAGGCATAGGAATCGAGGCAGACCGTAATTTTTGACCAACATTCACTGCAGAAGGGTTTCACTGCAACGTTGACAGGTTTGACTGCATATCTTCAGACTGTTTTTGGTTTGATTTGATTTGCTGTTGGAGGTCGAATTGATGAAGTGAAAACTTCTTGATAAACAGAAATATGTGTATAAATATTTTATTAAAAATATGAATTGACAGATGATTATTGTTTACAATGGGGTTCCTGGCTTATATACCGCCATGGGTACCCTTTGGGAAAGGGCGTGATCTTATGGTTGTGCCCTTTCGTCTAATTAAACCTAAAATTAAATAATAAACCTAAAATTAACTAATTTTTTACATAACATTGCCTTCCTCTTGAAAGAATGCTTTGTCCTCAAAGCATATGTAACAACGGATGTTGTTGACAAAATGCTTCATTCTCTCAAGAAGTGTCTTCTTCGGGTAAGTCCTTCCATTTGATCAGATATTTGTTGATAGTACGATATCAAAGCTTCCTTTCTCTAGTAGACAAAATACCTTCCGGTTCTAGAATGACTCTTCCCTCATCATCTAGGGATGGAAGTGTTGTTTACGCTGTTTGATTGTTACCTAGTGCCCTTTTAAGGCAAGATACATGGAAGACGTTGTGAACCCGACTTGACTCTGGAAGGCTTAAACCATACGCAACTTGGCTAATCTTTTTGTTGATCTGATAAGGTCCATAAAACTTTGGTGCTAATTTGTTTTTTCCTTTCTGTTTTAAGGATAATTGTTTGTATGGTTGGAGCTTAACAAGTACCCATTCTCTGACTTCAAACGCTCTTTCGGTTCTGTTACGGTCTGCTTGTTGCTTCATACGATTCCTTGCATTATTTAGGTTTTCTTTTAATATTTGGATGATTTTGTGGGTTTCTTCTAGTTGATCTTTAACAGCAGGTAGATTTGTCTGGACAATAGCTAGATCCTTCCATTTCGGGGGTTCATACCCATATAGAGCTTGAAATGGCGTTATTTTTGCTGATGTATGATAAGTGGATACCACCACTTAGCAAGATGTAACCATTGAGCCCACTTATTTTGTTTCTCTGTAGCGTAGCAACGTAGGTAGGCCTCCAAACATTTATTGACAACCTCTGTTTGGTCATCTGTTTGAGGGTGATAAGCGGAACTCATATTTAGGTAGGTTCCTATATAGTTGAACAATTCCTTCCAGAAATTACCTTTGAACTTGGCATCTCTATCACTCACAATGACTTTCGGAAAACCGTGTGACTTATATATGTTTTTGCAAAATATTTCAGCGATTTCTTTTGCTGAGTATGACTTCTTTCTTGCCATAAAGTGAGCATATTTGGTGAGTCTGTCGACTACTATGAAAATCTTGTCCTTGCCTTCAGATACTGGTAATCCTTCGATAAAGTCCATCGAGATTTCTTCCCATTTCTGATTTGGAATGTTTAAAGGGTGAAGCAATCCTAGTGTCGTGATATTTTCACTTTTATTCTTTTTACATGTGTCACATTCTGCTACATATTTCTGAATATCACGATTCATTCCCTTCCAAAAGAAGGATTGACGTGCATTGTAGTAAGTCTTAAAGAATCCTACATGTCCAGCTGATGGTGAGTCATGTGATTCCTTGAGTATCTTAAACTTAAACTTGGAATTTGTATTTAGATAGATTCTTCCCTTGTACCATAGGATATCATTCTTCCACTCAAAATTTGAGTTGTTGGGAAGGTTATTGATTATTGCCGTTATTTCTGGATCCTTGGCATACTCACTACGAATTTCGTTAAGCCACTCAGGGAAAACAACCAAAATCACAAGTAGCGTTGGTTCTTCATCTTTCCTAGATAGAGCGTCTGCTACCACATTGTCTTTACCTCTTTTATGTAGTATTTCCAAGTCAAAAGCGACAATTTTTTCAATCCAGTTTTGTTGTTCTTCGGAAAGTGTTTTTTGTTGAAGGAGGCGCTGGAGACTGTTGTGGTCAGTTTGAATAGAAAACTTACTAACCAAAAGATATTGCCTCCACTTAGCTAGTGCGTGTATGATAATGAGCATTTCTTTGTTGTATGTGGATTTGAGGCGTTCTCTTTTGTTGAGCTTCCTGCTTTCAAAATCTATTGGATGCCCTTGTTGCATTAATACTGCACCTATACCGAATCCAGAAGCATCACACTCAATGATAAATGGTTTAGAAAAATTTGGTGTTGCTAATACGGGAGCATTAGACATAATTTCCTTTAATTTTTCAAAACAAATTCTTGCTTCCTCATTCCATAGAAACAAATTCTTCTTTAAAAGATTTGTTAGAGGTGCAGTTATATGTGCATAGTTTTTAATAAATCTTCGGTAATATCCAGTCAAACCTAAGAACCCTCTTAGCTTGGATATATTAGCAGGTTTGGTCCATTCTTTTATAGCTTTGATTTTGTTAGGGTCCACCTTTACGCCTTCATGGGATATAATATGTCCAAGGTATTCTACTTCTTCCTTTCTGAAGGTGCATTTGGAATTTTTGGCGTAAAATTGGTGTTCTTTAAGTAGCGTAATAACTTTGTCCAAATGTTGCAAGTGCTCCTTCCAAGTTTTACTGTAGATTAGAATATCGTCAGAGAATACTAATACAAACTTCCTAAGATGTGGACGAAATAATTCGTTCATGGTTGCTTGAAACGTTGCTGGTGCATTGGTTAATCCAAATGGCATTACTTTAAATTCATAGTGACCTTCATGTGTTCAGAATGTCGTTTTTGGTATGTCCTCTAATCTGATTCTAATTTGGTAGTAGCCTAATCTTAAGTCCAATTTTGAGAAATACTTTGCGCCATGTAGCTCATCCAACATTTCGTCGATAAAGGGGATTGGGAACTTGTTTTTGATTGTTATTTTGTTTAATCCCCCATAATCAATGCATAGCCTGAATGAACCATCTTTCTTCCTTACCAACACCACTGGAGCAGCGTAAGGACTTTTACTTTTCGAGATGATCCCACACTTTAAGAGGTCTTGGATTAATCTCTCAATTTCTGTTTTCTGGTGATGTGGGTATCAGTATGGCTTCATGTTGACAGGGTCTGATCCTGCCTTGACTTCTATTGTATGCTTAGTTTCTCTATTAGGCGGCATCTTCATAGGTAGGTCTTGAAATACTTTTTTATGCTTCCGAATTAGATCTTATATCTCTAGTGACTCTTCACTGGTCATATTTGCAGATAACATTTCTAACTGGTGACATTGTACTACATAAGCGGGTGCTCCTTTTCGAATCATCTTCATCATTTGAGATGATGATACAATTTGATTTTCTGGTGCTTGGAATCCGTGTAATTTGTACTTTTGACATCCCCATTTGGCAACATAAGTACCTAAAGTTTGTAACCACTGGATACCTAAGACTACATCTACTCCTCCTAACGGTATCGTGAAAAACGGAGACTCTAAACTAAGTCTTGAATCTGCAATTTAACTGTATGGCATTTCCCCACTTTTTCAATCTTCTTACCGTCAGCTACCATCACCTTCATGTTTGGTAAGGGAAATGAAAAAATATTGAGTCTCTTTGCCACGGTTACATCTAAAAAATTGTGTGTGTTACCAGAGTCGATGAGAACCACCACGTTGTTCTTCTTTATGTGTCCTTTTAACTTTAAAGTCTGAGGTTGTGATATACCTGTCATAGCTGATAATGACACTTGCGGAATACTTTCGTCATCTAATTCTGGTGAGAATTCTGGGGCATCTTCTGTTTCTTCTATGTCAGAATCTTCACTATTTGAATCATTGGTTGCTTCACAATTATATAGGTTCTTTGGTTCTTTTCCTTTAGCATACCTATGTTTGGGGTCCCACTTCTCACCACAGCGCTTGCATTTATCCTCTTTTATCCTTTGCGTTTCCACATTAGAATTTTCATCTTCACAACGATGTGGTGGAACATATCTTGTATTTCTTGCATCTGCATACTGCGGTGTTATTCGTCTTGAATATGTTTTCTCGGATTTTGACCAAAATATGTGTTCGAATTTCTTTTCGGCTGTTTTTGCTTTTCGTCTTGCTACTTATATTGATGAAATGTCATGCATCTCAAGTTCTACTTGTGAATGGGTTTTGAGTTCCGAGACATATGAATGAATTAGACGAGATTCTGATAACCCAGGTACTCGTGTTACTAAGGTCTCCCATTTTTGAGTGTATTCGTCCACACTTCCCTTTTGTTGTAATTTGATGAGTTTTGAAAAGAACTCTTCTTCTTTTACACCTTGGAATTTTTTAAAGAATGCATCCTTAAATTTTCTCCAACTAATGACGTGTATTGTCTTTTTCCACTACATATACCAATTATATGCTTCCCCTTGCATTTTCATGGATGCGTGCCTAAGCTTTTCGTCATCGTCATTGATGTCATATATCTCAAAGTATTCTTCTGCTTTATTTATCCATGCAACATTGTTTTTTTGTTTCCATCGAATTTGGGCATCTCGACTTTTGCCCTTCGCTGGTATGTTGCTAATGGTTGAGCGAAAAAGGGGTGTTGATTAGTAAAAGTATCCTAGAGTTGCTTGTTTGTAAGGGTTGCATTACTCACTTCTTGGTGGGGTGTCGCTGATTTTTTTAGGGATTCAACTTTTTCATGAGAGTCTGTTGACTTTGTTGAATCTGATGAGATGTGTTCTGGCCGTATCGGAGCGACCAGGGGGAGTTTCTCCCTAGCACACTCATCATTCCCCTAGTAGCTACTTTCTACACCCACCATTTCAAGGTGCCAACAGACAAGAGAGATGTTCCCAATGGTCGAGAAGAGAAGGGACCCGTCGATTCTCTTCATTTTCTTTTAATAGTTGTTCGGGTGTACAATTCGCCCTTTTACATAGAATTTTCAGCATTGTTAAGGTCTCTATGATGTCTACTTCTGTTTGGAGATGTTGATTTTCCATCTTTATTTCTATTCGATTTGTCGTATCCTGAAGATTTTTTATTTGGTCAGCCTGTTTTTTGATATTGTCAGCCTGCCCCTTAAGCTTGATCTTGAATTCATCTAATCTTTCACTGACCTCATCGTGGTTGTTACTTATCCTATGTCCTACGTCAACCAATTTTTTTTGAAAATCCGCCATTGTCATAGTCGACATTGAGTGAGTTTGTGGGGGGGTTTATTTATCTGCCAGCTTAAAATTTTAATAATATATATATATATATATATATTTTTATTTTTTTTTTTAACTAATTAATTAAATTAATCTTATATATATATATATATTATGGTATCATATACATATATTATAATTAAATTAAATTATATTATCTATATATATATATATATCATATGCGTTACTCTCACTCAGAACAGTCACGTCGATTGAATGCTGGACTTTTTGATGGTTCGAAACTTAGGAAATATTATCGTAGATGTGGTCGGACGGTGGTAAAAAATGGACAACGGAAATTACACGAACGGCGGAATGGACCGAGGATTTTGATGGACGAGAGACTGCTTCAACGATAGGGTTTGTGGCACAATTGATGCCGCTATCAAGTATCGACTGATTAATTGATCGATCTCTGTGGTTTTTTAATTCCTTCGTCTGTTCAGAGAGCAGCAGATTGCAGTGTGCAGTGGTATAGCAGAGTAGGCCGAGGATGGTACGTGGCGTGGACACAAAAAGCGGACGAAACCAAAAAAAAATGCAGGGGTATGACGACTGTGAATGATTGCAGTGAGAGACTGTGGTGGCGGCTGACAAGGGTAGAAGTGGAAGGAATGTGGTGGCAGGCGACGCGGTGGGTAGAGGGAACGCAGTGGCAGGGGGTGCGGATGACTAATTGTGGTTGGAATTCAGGCGGTTGTGATACGATCTATGCAGAGGGTAGTGGAGTCAGCGGATGGACAGCCGAAGAACTGAACCGCTCTGACACCAATGAAGTGAAAACTTTTTGATAAATAGAAATATGTGTATAAATATTTTATTAAAAAGATGAATTGACAGATGATTATTGTTTACAATGGGGTTCCTAACTTATATACCGCCATGGGTACCCTTTGGGAAAGGGCATGATCTTATGATCGTGCCCTTTCGTCTAATTAGACCTAAAATTAAATAATAAACCTAAAATTAACTAATTTTTTACATAACAATTGACCAAGTTTGACCAAGTTGTTTTGGAGGTCAAAATCTACCTTGTTGACCAATGTTGACTTTCTAGTTAGGACTTTCTGTGGTTGTTGGTTGACTGGTTAGATTTCACTTTGATTGGGCAAGTGAATATTTCATATTGTACTCTTTCTCTCTGCTAAACTTTTGAAGAATAATAAGAAGAATTGATCAAAAGGTTTCCCCACATTGGGGTTTATCCCTGGCATGCGCCATATCTTGTGTCCTCTTGTCTTGGCTTGTCTTCTACTATTATTGTTTATGTTCTATCTGCATTTTACTATCATGTTGATGTGATTGCTAATCTAGAAATTGATATTGGGCTATGTTGACCACTACCAGTCAACTACCCATGCAGTACACCCCCTTTTCTTTGCAAAAAACGGGTAGCGCTTGATCGACGTGTTCGTGCCATCCTGCAGTCATCAGCAGCTTGATCATTTTAATTGTAAACCCAGTCTGCATGTATGAATTGTAAATAATCTTAGCAGATCTGAGTCGTGTATGTAAATTGCTTAGGTGGACGTAACTTTCTAATGGTAATCTACGTCCCGGAAGGTTTTTCGTCTCACCGATCCATGATCGGCAGAGTTTTCCTTCTGCCTGACCCCAAAGCTGGGATGGATTTTGTCATTAGAATTTTAGGAGAATCCTAGTGTGTTAATCTGCTGGATTATAGTTGTGTCGCAGAACTGGGTGGTTTATGAGGGTCTATGGCAAATGGGTTGTCCCCTTTAAGATGTAAAGTTGTAAAAGTCATCATGTAAAGTGACTTGAGGGTTAGAAAATGTTTTAATCCCCTCATGAGTCCTAAGTCCTAGGTCCTAGGTGATTTTTCCAAAGGCTAAGTTCGAGGATCCATTTTAAAATGAATTAAAAATTAAAAAATTAAAAATAATAATAAAAAATAATAAAATTAAAAAAAAGAATAAAATAAAATAATAAAAAATAAAGCAAAAACCCTAAAATAATAAAATAATAATACTTTGAGTGAATGCATGCAAAATATCATTTTTTAATAAATTGACGGATGAGATTTAGAGATGTCTTGATTCTCATCAACGGTCGAGATCATTTCGACATGGATCACTCGAACTAGCCATTGGGATCATTTCCTTTAAATAGGGTGGTAGGGGTCAGTTGAGATCAGATTGGATCTGGGAGTCTTGTGCTGAAGAAGCTCTCTTGTAGTTCATTTTTTGTGCAATAAAGAAGACTTTGGGGTTAAAGATCTTGCTGGTGTTACTCTTCTGAAAATGCTGTAAGATTGTTCTATTTTTTCTGCATAATTTTATTTTCAGCCATTAATGATAGCTTAAAGAAGATTGATCTAGGCACAGGTATCTTGTCTGATCTTTGAGGTTTGAATGATAGTTTAGATCAGTGTTACTTGGGAGCGGGAGCGGGAGCGGAAGCGGGAGCGGGAGCGACCATTTTCAGAAGCTCCCGGTTTGGGAGCGAATCCCGGAGCGATTTTTTAAAAATATATATATTTTTATATTTTTTAATTTTTGATACATATATGTCAACAAAAACATGTAGAATGATGAAATAGACATAAAAAACATAAAAAAACATAAATTGATCATTGAACCATATCACATCAATCATCTAGAAATTATAATCGTCATCAACCTTAGTAAAATAATAAATTAAAATAACATTCAATTCAATAACATTTATCATCATTGATCACCAAAGTAACAAGTTGTACTTGTAAGCCAAGTTTAACCATTACAAGAAGTAATATCGAAGATATTTCTAAGTCCTAACTTCTAACTGTTAACATGATATGAAATGTTAAAAATTTATAAAATGAAACATGAATAATGAGATGAAATGAAACAACTTTAGTCTTTCACAAAGCATCATATTCATAATTCACAATCATTACCAATGAGTTATAATTGCCAAGGCCCAACTTCAAACTTCAAATTTTCATTGTCACAGTGATATAATGTTTACAAAAAATATCATAATGTCATAATGATATGAAAGAGTCAAGAGTCAAGAGTCAAGGACTCAAAACTCAACACTGAACAGTTATGAAAACTAAAGTGACAAGTCTAATAGAAACTAAAAAAGACAAGTAAACTGTAAATCTACAAGTGGCCCTTGCCACGAGAGTCTCCAGGAGTATAAGTAGGTCTTGGCGGTCTTCTAGGAGTCTCCCTCCCAGACCGACGACCAGAACTCGAGCCTCCACGCGAGGGTGTCGATGGAGGTGGCGACAGCAATGGAACAAGACTCGGGCCCCGAGAACTGCTACTGGATGGTGGAGGTGGAGGTGGCATGGCTGCTGCAGCTGCTTCAGCTTCATCCCGTACAAGCTCATCTTCTAGTTCTTCCATATGTACAATGCCATCCTCTAAATTGTCGTCCTCAGGGTGACTGTCCCAAATTTTATATGTGGGATCTTCATTGGCCCGATCACAGTAATGGCTCAACAACCTCAAATTGTAGTGCACATAAACCAAGCTTTCTGCTCGGTTTTCGTTGAGCCTGTTTCTTTTCACATTATGTATATAACTGTAGGTGCTCCAACACCTCTCTGCAGAAGAAGAATTTACAACCTGTGCAAGAACTTTCAATGCCAATTTTCGCAAAAGTCCGTCGCCGCCATATGTTTCCCACCATGTGAGAGAATCAAATTTATCTTTGTCGTCCATTGCATGGAAGTTACCATACAAACCACTGCCAGTGAAGTATCTGCCTATTTCAAGGCGCACAGCTGCACATTCCTCCCTGTCAGGCACCAACTTTTCTAATGCATCCAGATATCCTTTAGTTACCTCTCGATCTAAATGGGGTTTGGTCCTAACACCACCCCCTGCTGCAGGTTTGCCCAACCAAGAATCTGAGTAGTATTTTGGCGTAAGGATATACGCAAGCAATGTAGTGGAAGGTTAAGCTTTTTCCACCGTTCACACACACAATCGTGAATCAGATTGTACAAGTCGGGATCTCTGTTATTAACAATGTCTTTTATTTCCCCCAACATGGTATCCATTTGCTCATACACCTCGCCAATCACCGGTTTGTCTGTATCTGCAAACCGAATCATGTTATAAATTGGCTTGGTGAAATCCAATACCTGTCTCACAGCTGTCCAAAACTGCCCATCAAGAGCGGCCTCCTCCACCGTATCAAAACCTGCAATGTCAGCTACATTTGTAGCCCTTTCCTTTAACACCTGCCAATTTGGACTTGATACCATGCTAGCTAAACCCTCTCTTACCTTCAAAAGGCGCCTGAAGGTGAGGTAATAGCTACCAAATCTAGTCCTCGCAATCTTCAGCAACTCCAATCTCGAGTGACTGCGGAAAAGGCCATGGGTATTGCTATGATTTGTAATAAATTTTATCATTTTTTTTCCTCTCTTGTACAAATCCCCAATCCATTGGTATTGTTCATTTTTGTTTTTGACAATATCATGCAACAGAAGGTTCAATGTGTGAACCAAACATCCAGACCAAAATATGTTCGGGTATCTATCCTCAATAATTGCTCCCGCTGCCTTACAATTAGGAGCATTATCAGTGATGACTTGGATGACATTGTATGGGCCAATACGCTCAATTGTTTCAAGCAATGCTTCTGCAATGTTGATAGCGGTCTTGAACTTGTCTGAGTAATCATGTGCAGCTAGAAAAATGGGACCACTTCGGGACACAGCAAGAACACTTATCAATGGCTTGCCTTTTACATTTGTCCATCCATCAGATACAATGGACACCCCATTGTCAGTCCAAGAACTTGTCATTTTATTCAAAGAATGTGATATTTTTGCTTTTTCATGATCAAGGCCAACTGTTCTTGCCTTGTCATACCCAGGGCTCTTGTATCCTTTAGGGGCATCATTTATGGCAGAAACCATTTCGTGCCAATAAGGTGAGCGTAGAACATTGAATGGTATCCCATTTGCATAGAGGAACCTGTAAATTTTTGAATCCACATCATTCCTACACCCCTCATCAAGGAAATCTGATATGCTTCTACGGCGTAAAGATGATGACCCTGAGCCTCCATGTCCATATCCACTGCCTTGGGAGGATGCTGAAGGAGTTCTTTGTGAGCTTGGTTCAAAGAAACCCCTTGATCTTTTTGCTTTGTATTGGGCGTCCTCCTCTTCCTTTATGTATTTGGCTCTATCAACTGTTGACACCCCGTTGCAAGTTCTGATTCCTATTTGTTTCTCTCCATCCCATGCCCTTTTCCCGCAAAGGTGTCTTCTCAAACGGGTGTATGAGCCTGTGAAATCAGTGTTGCAATGGGGGCAATGAAATTTAGTGGTTCCACCCCCTCTCCCTGTTTCAGGCCTCTGAACATATTTCCACAATGGAGTTTGGTCTTGTTTAGTTTTTTCACCCTCATGTTCACCCTCCACATCCTCCTCACTGGGGTTTTCACCTATTTGACTTCCTCCGGCTTCTTCATCCACCTCTTCAGGGTCAGGCCCCTCCGTTTCCTACTCTCCACCACCATAATAACCAGAAAGGGGACCAGGAAGAGGAAAATGCCAATAAAAATGCTCAGGTCCATCGTGTTTGATGTTTGTAGGGTTTGAGTCTTGAATCTGCAAATTAATTTAGTTTATTGGGATTAATTCATTTAATTTATTAATTTAATTTAAATTAATGATCTTTAAACTCAAACAGGTAAATGAAACTAACCAAATTAACTACCTAACCAGCTAAACTAACTAAATGATTAAGTTACATACCTCTGCAAGCTTGCTCCTCGCTCCTTGGCACTTGCTCCTCGCTCCTCAGCTCTGGCTCCTTGCTCCTCAGCTCTTGCTCCAGCTCTCAATCTCTTGCTCAAGCTCTCAATCACTTGCTCAACAAAGTTGTAATGACAAGTTTTTGGCCCATTGGGCTTATAAAACAAAAAAAATTAGCTAAATTTTTTTAATTTTTCGGGTCCGGCGGAATTTTTTTCCGCCGAACCGCTCCCGGCCGGTTAAAAATCGCTCCCGGAGCGTTTTTTAATGCCCGGGAGCGATTAGGGAGCGATCGGGGAGCGATCGCTCCCGGGCATTAAAAAACGCTCCGGGAGCTCGGGAGCGATCGCTCCCTGAAACGCTCCCTATCAGAGCAGGGAGCGTAAATTTTTTTAAGGGAGCGCGCTCCCGAAAATCGCTCCCGTCCGGGAGCGATTTTGGGAGCGCGCTCCCGACCCGCTCCCGAGCCGCTCCCACCCGGAGCGCGCTTCGGGAGCGGGTTCGAAGGGGGGGGGGGGCGCTCCCCCGCAACACTGGTTTAGATTTTGAAATATATTGGGAGGCATCTCCATTTGATCGAGGTTTCACTATTGTTTTCTCCTTCTATGTTGATGGTTGATTTTAAGCTGTGCAGGAAAGCCTTTTTTCAGATTACCAGGCGTTAGGGGAAGCTCTCGGCTGAACCAGCCAACTCCCGGGTTGTGTTTTCTGAATGAGCCCAGCCAGTTCTTCATCCCGGGCTTATCATTCGAAATATTTTTTATGAATACATGCAGGGTTTTCTGAAGCGTTTTACATTAAAATAAATTTTCTGAAAATATCACTGTTGTTATTGCTAAATCTGGCATTTCAGGGGCCACAATTTGTAAATTAACTAGCTGATCTGGGTTTCAAATTTTGCCTTATATGCAGTCTTCATTAGGGTTTTGGTTTTCTTGTATTTGCAGGTATAGGGTTTTGAGAATTTTTTTAGGGTTCTTGGAACATGAGAAATTGAGATTTTGAGGTCAGGTTATTGAGTTTCAGACATTGGCATAGCTTCCTTGGATCCATGCGTCCAGACCTTCATTCTTTTCGTTCATCCTGCAGACAAATCACTATCAACCAACGCATATCCCTTGCCGAAACAACGCTCAGCATTTTTTAGCTCCGAAATTAGCCACTTGCCTGTTCACGCATATTATTACCCTGTGCTCGCTGCTCTTCACCGCAGTCTCACCTCTACTTGCCTCAGCCGCTTGTAATTTTCCCCACACCCATCCAAAAGCGAAATCGATTGAGGCTCTCTGAGACTGGGCAGGGATCACATCGTTCTGCTGTGGGTATCAGCTGTTCGTCGACATCATTCTGCATATCCGTTTCAAACGTCACTGAGCTGCAGTAAGAATGTGATCATTATTGGTATACGCTGGCCAGGCAATGTATTTTTTGTGGTTTTGTGCGCAGGTAAACAACTGTTAACGCATTGATCTCCCTCATGTCGTTTGATATTCCTTCACAAATTGTGCCATAAGTTGCTGTGTGCAGCCTCCATCTGCACAGTTCCTATTAGAAACCCGCACTCCCTCACCATTACCTGCGGAAGAATACCTGCGGGCCAGTTGAAAAGAAAGTCTCAGTTCCGTCAAGCGTCGACTCTCAACGTGTATATACCCACGCGCAGAAAGAAGGGCTTTGAACGAGACAGCGTGGGTAAAGAAAACACGTGATTTTGGTGGACGGGCCAGGTAACTGCGTTTTTTTATTCGTTGAATTAAATTTTTGGTAAGTCGAGCGTATAGTTCTCATGTGTAGATTTTTTTTTTATATTTTTGTATATTCGATTTTAGGATTTTTATATGGCATTTAGATTTAAATTTTTTTGAAATTAAATGTTAGTTTAAGCGTTTAGTTTTAATTGTTATTTTTTTAGGGTAGGGTTTTGATTTTATAGTTTTAGATTTTAATTTAAATTAAAATAGATTTTAATAATTTTAAGTTTTGTTTCAGTTTAACATTTAGTTTAGGATTTGTCAAGTTTTATTTTCGTTTAGATTTTAATTTAGTCTTACTTCAGTTTTAAATTTACTTAAAAAAAAAATCATAAAAAATCATAAAATTTTAAAATAAAAAATAATAAAAATAAATTTTGCAATTGCAGTCTTGGCTCGAAAATTACCTAGGTTTCCTCTTTTATGCCAAGGCTGAAAATTTTAACGTGGGATTTAATATTTATCGTGCGTAAAATTTCATTTGAAGGTTAACTGCATAAATTTGATCTCTGGCTAGCATTTTGGTGGTTGTCCAAAGCATTCACCCATTTACTCTTTTAAATTTCTGAGCTATTGAGTCTTTATGGTTATCTTGTATCTGGCAAAAGTTAAGCTTTGATGATAAATGCTTGCTCTACGTGGTTTATATTGTTGCAACGTCTGATAATTAAACGATTAAACATTTACTCCACAAGGCACTGGTCTTTTAACTTCTAAATCCATTTAGTGCTTATCATATCGTGTATCCCACCCAACTAGTTCACAGTTGGTTTTCATCATTTTTCTGTAGGGTCTACCCCCCTTAGCCACGGGAGACAGGCTTAAACGGAGAGATCGGGGATCAGAGTGACAACCCCGGGTCTGAGCGTTGTTGTGTCAATCTGTGCGACAACATTTTTTGGCGCCGTTGCCGGGGACAGAGTTTTTCTGTTCCTGGCGTTTCATCGACATTCATCTTCTCATCTTTCTCATCTCTCATTTGAGCTGGCAGATTCAATCTTTTGGGTTATCATTTGGATCTTTCATCACCTTATCTTTCGTCATATCAGAAACTTCTCTTCGATTTGTTTCTTGTTTGGGTGGCGACTCCATTTTCTTATTTTCCCAGACAAGAAACCTCTCTCATATCAGCGTGTTTGTTGCTTTTTGGATCTTAGAATCAGATTCATTGTTCAAGTGGCGACTCCACTTCTTTCATCTATTATTTTTCTTGAGCAGAGATCTCGTTCTATCATCCATTTGATCCCTTATTATTCATTAAAACCATGTCATTTTACTGACCGTCTCCATGATTTTCCGGAGGAGGCCATTTCTAAATTACCTGTCTTCTCGGGTGGTGATTCAATCGCTGTTAGAAGGCATCTAGGCTTGTTTACTCGCATAATGATCATATATTGTAGACCCCCTCAGTTTAATCATGAAGATATCAAGATGCGTCTTTTTGTCTTTTCTTTAGAGGGTGATGCTTTGAATTGGTTTAACAATTTTCCTAAGGATTCTTTCACTTCTTTACAATACATTGTCAATGCTTTTAAAGATAGATATGGTAATCCAAACAGATTGCCTTCTGCCCCTAAAATTGTGCAACATAATAAAAGTAATTTGATAAAAGGTCCAGCTGACGGTGAAAGATTCCAAGACGATTCTTCATATTAGAATGTGTCATCCACCTGTACTATTGCAGATCAAATTCATGATAGTGGAAAAGCAGGGACAAATGACAATGAAAAGGAAGATCAAAGGCAAATTATACAAGAACTAATGCTGCTGGTAAAAAATATGGAGATTAATCAAACTAATTACGTCAATGATGTGAGAACTTTATGCACCCACCTGGAAAAACGTAACAGGGAGATGGAGATTGTGCAAAATCAGCATGCTAAAGAAATTGAGGCCATGAAGACTAATCATGACACAGAAATTAGATTCATGCAAAGCAAGTTATCAGGCTTAGAGGAAAATATGATGACCATGAAAGCTGATCATGATAGGGAAATTAATTCTATGCAAAACAAGTTATTAACTATGGATGAAGAAATGACTATCATGACGTTCAATCATAATAATCAGTTGGCTACCATGCAAGCAAATCATAAAGAAGAAATAAACTCTATGCAGTGTTGCTTAATGAATATAAAGGAAAAGAACGATAAAGTAATAAAAGATATGGAAGAATACCATGCTAGGCAAATCAATGCTATAAAGGTTGAACACTCTAGTCAGATGGATGCCATTAAAATACAGGTTCAAAAGTTTCAACAATGGTCAAAGGATGAGAGAAACCATGGGACATCAACAAATCAAGAGCCTTCTCATTTGTCGCAACAAGTTCCATCTTATTATGAGGTCATTGGTTCGATTGAAAGATGGTTAATTGAAGGTGATCCAGATAGACTTAAAAATGATAAAGATCAGATGCAGGATAAAGAAAGACATGTCACGCATATCTTACATACTTCATCTGATAGCTTTGAAACAGAAAGTTACATGTCATCAGTGATACAGCCTGCCACAAAGAAAAAGCGCAAGAGAAAGAGAGTGAGACGAAGATTTGATGCATCAGACGGCCGCGAGCAGCTTGATTTTCGGATAGGAAAAAGTCCTACCATATGCAAAATTGGACATGGCACATCCGACAAGCAGCCGACAGATTTGCCTGAAAGCAGGCAAATGCTCAGTATACACTATATTGAACACATCTGATGCCAGGGGCATCCACTGTATTTCTAACCCTACTCCTTGTTTTTCCGCATTTTCATTTCTGTTTTAGGATAGGATTTACTTTTCTAGATAGTTAATAAATGAAGAGCTTTTATCTTTCCTGTGCTTAATGTTATATGATGATTTTTGGATGGATGCTACTTATTTTTATCTGTGTGTTGCATGGATGCAGATTTTGGATTCTCACATTCCTACAGTGCAGCAACGTGTCCCCAAGTAGAGCCAGATGTTGACCACTACCGGTCAACTACCCATGCAGTACACCCCCTTTTCTTTGCAAAAAAGGGGTAGCACTTGATCGACATGTCCGTGCCATCCTGCAGTCATCAACAACTTGATCATTTTAATTGTAAACCCAGTCTGCATGTATGAATTGTAAATAATCTTAGCAGATCTGAGTCGTGTATGTAAATTGCCTAGGTGGACCTAACTTTCTAATGGTAATTTACGTCCCGGAAGGTTTTTCGTCTCGCCGATCCATGATCGGCAGAGTTTTCCTTCAGCCTGACCCCGAAGCCGGGATGGATTTTGTCATTAGAATTTTAGGAGAATCCTAGTGTGTTAATCTGCTGGATTATAGTTGTGTCGCAAAACTGGATGGTTTATGAGGGTCTATGGCAAATGGGTTGTCCCCCTTAAGATGTAAAGTTGTAAAAGTCATGATGTAAAGTGTCTTGAGGGTTAGAAAATGTTTTAATCCCCTCATGAGTCCTAAGTCCTAGGTCCTAGGTGATTTTTCCAAAGGCTAAGTTCGAGGATCCATTTTAAAATGAATTAAAAAATAAAAAATTAAAAATAATAATAAAAAATAATAAAATTAAAAAAAGGAATAAAATAAAATAATAAAAAATAAAGCAAAAACCCTAAAATAATAATACTTTGAGTGAATGCATGCAAAATATCATTTTTTAATAAATCGACGGATGAGATTAAGAGATGTCTTGATTCTCATCAACGGTCGAGATCATTTCGACATGGATCACTCGAACTAGCCATTGGGATCATTTCCTTTAAATAGGGTGGTAGGGGTCAGTTGAGATCAGATTGGATCTGGGAGTCTTGTGCTGAAGAAGCTCTCTTGTAGTTCATTTTTTGTGCAATAAAGAAGACTTTGGGGTTAAAGATCTTGCTGGTGTTACTCTTCTGAAAATGCTGTAAGATTGTTCTATTTTTTCTGCATAATTTTATTTTCAGCCATTAATGATAGCTTAAAGAAGATTGATCTAGGCACAGGTATCTTGTCTGATCTTTGAGGTTTGAATGATAGTTTAGATTCTGAAATATATTGGCAGGTATCTCCATTTGATCGGGGTTTCACTATTGTTTTCTCCTTCTATGTTGATGGTTGATTTTAAGCTGTGCAGGAAAGCCTTTTTTCAGATTACCGGGCGTTAGGGGAAGTTCTCGGCTGAACCAGCCAACTCCCGGGTTGTGTTTTCTGAATGAGCCCAGCCAGTTCTTGATCCCGGGCTTATCATTCGAAATATTTTTTATGAATACATGCAGGGTTTTCTGAAGCGTTTTACATTAAAATAAATTTTCTGAAAATATTACTGCTGTTATTGCTAAATCTGGCATTTCAGGGGCCACAATTTGTAAATTAACTAGCTGATCTGGGTTTCAAATTTTGCCTTATACGCAGTCTTCATTAGGGTTTTGGTTTTCTTGTATTTGCAGGTATAGGGTTTTGAGAATTTTTTTTAGGGTTTCTGGAACAGGAGAAATTGAGATTTTGAGGTCAGGTTATTGAGTTTCAGACATTGGCATAGCTTCCTTGGATCCATGCGTCCAGACCTTCATTCTTTTCGTTCATCCTGCAGACAAATCACTATCAACCAACGCATATCCCTTGCCGAAACAACGCTCAGCATTTTTTAGCTCCGAAATTAGCCACTTGCCTGTTCACGCATATTATTACCCTGTGCTCGCTGCTCTTCACCGCAGTCTCACCTCTACTTGCCTCAGCCGCTTGTAATTTTCCCCACACCCATCCAAAAGCAAAATCGATTGAGGCTCTCTGAGACTGGGCAGGGATCACATCGTTCTGCTGTGGGTATCAGCTGTTCGTCGACATCATTCTGCATATCCGTTTCAAACGTCACTGAGATGTAGTATGAACGTGATCATTATTGGTATACGCTGGCCAGGCAATGTATTTTTTGTGGTTTTGTGCGCAGGTAAACAACTGTTAACGCATTGATCTCCCTCACGTCGTTTGATATTCCTTCACAAATTGTGCCAGAAGTTGCTGTGTGCAGCCTCCATCTGCACAGTTCCTATTAGAAACCCGCACTCCCTCACCATTACCTGCGGAAGAATACCTGCGGGCCAGTTGAAAAGAAGGTCTCAGTTCCGTCAAGCGTCGGCTCTCAACGTGTATATATCCACGCGCAGAAAGAAGGGCTTTGAAGGAGACAACGTGGGTAAAGAAAACACGTGATTTTGGTGGACAGGCCAAGTAACTGCGTTTTTTTTATTCGTTGAATTAAATTTTTGGTAAGTCGAGCGTATAGCTCTCATGTGTAGATTTTTTTTATATATTTTTGTATATTCGATTTTAGGATTTTTATATGGCATTTAGATTTAATTTTTTTTTGAAATTAAATGTTAGTTTAAGCGTTTAGTTTTAATTGTTATTTTTTTAGGGTAGGGTTTTGATTTTATAGTTTTAGATTTTAATTTAAATTAAAATAGATTTTAATAATTTTAAGTTTTGTTTCAGTTTAACATTTAGTTTAGGATTTGTCAAGTTTTATTTTCGTTTAGATTTTAATTTAGTCTTACTTTAGTTTTAAATTTACTTTAAAAAAAAAAATCATAAATTTTTTTAAAATTTTAAAATAAAAAATAATAAAAATAAATTTTGCAATTGCAGTCTTGGCTCGGAAATTACCTAGGTTTCATCTTTTATGCTGAGGCTGAAAATTTTAACGTGGGATTTAATGTTTATCGTGCGTAAAATTTCATTTGAAGATTAACTGCATAAATTTGATCTCTGGCTAGCATTTTGGTGGTTGTCCAAAGCATTCACCCATTTACTCTTTTAAATTGCTGAGCTATTGAGCCTTTATGGTTATCTTGTATCTGGCAAAAGTTAAGCTTTGATGATAAATGCTTGCTCTACGTGGTTTATATTGTTGCAGCGTCTGATAATTAAACGATTAAACATTTACTCCACAAGGCACTGGTCTTTTAACTTCTAAATCCATTTAGTGCTTATCATATCGTGTCTCCCACCCAACTGGTTCACAGTTGGTTTTCATCATTTTTCTGTAGGGTCTACCCCCCTTAGCCGCGGGAGACAGGCTTAAACGGAGAGATCGGGGATCAGAGTGACAGCCCCGGGTCTGAGCGTTGTCGTGTCAATCTGTGCGACAACAGGCTATAAGAAAATTGAAGTAAAATTGCTCTTAACCATAGAACATACCATTGTTATCTAAAATTAACATGGTATAAGAGTTGAGGTGAAGACAAAGCCCAAGCAAGAGTGAGAAGAGCAATCACTAAGATTTGTTGTACAAGGACAAGAGTCAATGGCCTCCACATCCTACTTCAAATCTGATGACAAGCTTCATGATAAGTCTGATTATCATGCATGGAAGATGTCTCTTGATTTGACTTTAGAAGAGCAAGATGGTATGGACCATGTGCAGGGAAAGATTTATGAACCTCCTTCTAATGCACCAGCTATTGCTAAGACAAAGTACAAGAAGGGTGAAGTCAAAGCAAAGAAGATCATCAGAGATTCTATTCATAAGCATTTATTTGCTTACATCTCCAATTTGAACACATCAAAGGAAATATATGACATGTTGGTTGGCAAGTTCATAGCTAGCAATGCAAACCAAGTTCTCTTTCTCAAAAACAAGCTGAAGGATATAAAGAAGGCAAGAAGTGAAGACATTCAATCCTACTTCATGAGGATTACTGAGATAAAAAAATGATCTTCTTTCTACTAGAGAAGCTATTGCTGATAGGGAGCTTACTCTCATTGCCCTTGGAGGACTCCCTTGTGAATGGTACATGTTCAACACCACTTTTCTTAACAAAGACAAGATTCCAAGTTTTGAAGAATTGCTAACTAGATGTTCTCAAGAAGAAACTAGGATGATGGAACTAGATATGCCTTCAAATAGGAATGAACCTACTGCATTCTCCGCTCATGATAAAAAAAAGAACAATGTAGGTTCAAGGAAGCAATGTCAAGGAAGACCGAGTTTCAAGAATGGATGGAAAGGAAGATGCTTCATTTGCAACAAGTTTGGCCACTATGCTAAGGAGTGTCCTAATACAAGGGATACACCTCATGATGATGAGAACCACAAAAACAAGAATTTCAGGGGCAACAACAATCAAAGGAATGGCAGATTCAACAACCGAGGAAAAAGGAATGCTTCTGCTACTCGACATGGAAATGGTCGCCCTCCCAAAAGATCAAGAAACTCCAGGTATGATGAATCTAATGTTGATAACAAGAAAAAATAATTTTATCTTATATCTGCCCTCTCTACTGCCTCTCCTCCAGACACCTTGGGAAATTGGTTGATCGATAGTGGTGCCTCAAGGCACTTCACTATGTATAAGGAAGCTCTTTCAAATCTGATTGAAAATGATACAAATTTGGAAGTTATCCTTGGAGACAATGCCACCTATCTCGTGAAGGGTGTTGGGAATGTTACTCTTCAATTGAATCAAGGTAACACCATTCATTTACAAGAAGTACTATATGTATGCGATCTAAAGAAGAACCTGGTATCTATCTCAACAATGGAGGACAAAGGATTCAAGGTGGCATTCATCAATGGAAAGGTACGTGCGTGGAAAAAGAAATTCAAAGAAGCATTTACACTTGGATTCAGGTTTGATAGCCTATATCAAGTTGGAGGAAGTCCATTGGGAGCTATGTCTTGCGAGTCACAACACATCTCTTCAATCCGAATTATGGCACCGGAGGTTTGCCTATCTACATTATAAGGCTCTACCAAATGTGACAAAGATGGTGACAGGTATGCCCGAATTTAAAGTAGAACATGAAGGTGTTTGTTAGGGTTGTGCCGGACGAAAGCATACAAGGGGACCATTCCCCTCTAGTGATAGCAAGACTATCGATATATTGCAATTGGTTCATTCTAATCTATCTGGTATGATGCCCATGAACTCTTTGGAAGGATATTTATATTATTCTATCTTTATGGATGATTTCTCTCGCAAAACTTGGATATCTTTCTTGAAGAAGAAGGACGAAGTATTTTCATGGCTCTGTTCATTCAAAGCTTTGGTCGAAAATCAAACCGTGAAGAAGATCAAAATACTGAGGACTGATAATGGAACCGAATATGAATCAAATGAGTTCAATGACTATTGTAGAGAAGTTGGCATTAAGAGGGAGACTACTACGCATATACTCCCGAGCAAAAATGGTGTTGCTGTAACGAAGAACCGTTCTATCGTAGAAGCCACTCTTGGCATGCTTCATGATCAAAAGCCTTCTAGAGTTCTTATGGGCCGAAGCTGCAAACACTACCGTGTATGTTCCAAAGAGATGGCCTCATCAAGCGTTGGAATCCAAAACTCCTGAAGAAGTTTTCACCGATAAGAAACTTGATGGTTTTCACTTTAGAATTTTTGGTAGTCCCGTATATTTTCATGTGCCGAAAGAAAAGAGAAGCAAATTGGATGCTTTTGGGAAGAAATGAACATTTGTGGGCTATAGTGAAACTTCTAAGGCATATAGAATCTATGTGCCTGGTCAAAGAGAAGTGGAGATAAGTCATGATATCACCTTTGATGAGGATGCTGCCCTTGGGAAGATTATTAACCTTCCTCTTCTAAGGAAGGACAAGGAAGTAGATTCAGGAAAACAAGGATAACCGCAAGATGAGCCGATGCCCGATGTTGGAGAACCAATGGATCCCATTGATCCACACCCTCATGAGCCCTTTGCCTAAAAAAGGAGACCCTCATGGCTTAGGGAAACTCTCGAAGACGCTGAGAAGCATGTTGCTCCAAGGGGGACATTTGTGAAAGCAAGAAGACGAATAGGTACCAAGGGTACTTAACTGCAGTGAGCACTATTGTTCAATCTAAGCCTTGCACATTCGAAGAAGCTATGAAGCACCAAGTTTGGAAGGATGCTATGAACGAAGAGTATGAGTCAGTTATGAAGAATGATGTCTGGGATGTGGTCCCTAGACCCAAGGACAAATCTGTTGTCACCTTGAAATGGCTCTACAAGATCAAGCATGGAGCTGATGGAAGTGCTGAAAAGTTCAAGGTTAGATTTGTTGTTCGAGGCTTCTCTCAAAAGGAAGGTGTGGACTACGATGAGATATTTGCACCTGCTGTCCAATATACCACCATCCGTTCAATTATAGCCGTTGTTGCCTCACAAGGATGGAATCTACATTAGATGGATGTCAAGACTGCCTTCTTACATGGTTCAATTAAGGAGGAAGTCTATGTAGAACAACCCGAGGGGTTCGAAGTTCAAGATCATCATACAAATGTATGCAGGTTGAAGAAAACCCTCTATGGGTTGAAGCAAGCTCCCCGAGCTTGGTATGAGAGGATCGATAGCTATCTGATGAAGCTAGGATTTACAAGAAGTGAAGTTGATCCAAACCTTTACTTTAAGGTTGAGAATGATAGACCTCTCATCTTGGTACTTTATGTGGACGATCTCTTTTTGACAGGTGCAGACCCTCTTATTCATCAATGTAAGAGGGAGTTGGCTTCTGAATTCGAGATGAACCTAGGACTGATGCATTACTTCCTAGGGTTGGAGGTTTGGCAAAAGCCAAGTGAGATTTTCCTTTCTCAATGAAAATACATTGTGAAGCTACTTGAAAGATTTGGGATGGTGGATTGCAAGTCTGTGACTACTCCGATGGAATTTAACTTCAAGAAGTTATGCGAAAGTGTTGTTGGGCCTGATTTGGGAAATCCTTCTAAGTATCGTCAACTCGTGGGGGCCTTGATGTTCTTGGTGAACTCCCGGCTGAACATATGTTTTGCGGTGAATACATTGAGTCAGTTTATGATCGAGCCTCATCACATACACCGGATCGCTGCCAAGAGTCTCTTGAGATATCTCTGGGGCACAATCACCTATGGACTCAGATACACTGCTGGGAATTTGAGGCTCTATGGTTATTTTGATGTTGACTGGGCTGGCAGTGTGGTGGATCGTAAGAGCACATCGGGATGTTTTTTCTCACTAGGTTCTGCTTCGATATCCTGGATGAGAAGGAAGCATAAATCGGTTGCTTTGAGCACCACCGGCCGAATATATTGCCAGCAACCTCATAATTAGTTGCATTATCTGTCGTGACTTGCGCCACATTTTGCACACCAATTTCTCAGACAAACCCATCTAACAACTCACATATCGATGCTGCATCTTTTATATGTGCTAATGCATCCATTGATTTAATAAACATGGTATCTTTAGGACAATGTACCAAAAAATTTAGAAGGGTCCTACCCTTCCTATCTGTTCATCCATCAGGCATCACTGTGCATCCATACACTTCCCATGTTTGCTTCAACTCTGTCAATCTATAGTTGATGTCTTTCTTTTCTGCTTGAACGATTAGCACTTTGGTACCTTGGGCCCACAATAACAATAACATCACACAATGACTGCCAAAATGGATTGTTTTTGGTGATGCTGAGTGGTAATTCACTCCAAAAAAGACACCTCCCCATAACTCTGTCTGCTTCTTTCTTGTATGTTTAAAAATTGACTTTATGGAAGGTTATGCTCCACGTCCGGTTCGTGGAACAAATAATGCTGACCTCCCACTCCCAGTAACATCAGCATATATCTCAAAAGAAAATATCCTTGAAGATTTTCTTGCACGTTTGGCCTTGTTTATAACTGCTTTTCCCTTCCTTCTATCTTTTCCTCAAATGCTTCAAGTGTAACTCTTATAATCTCACACTAGAATTCATACAAAGACCAACATCATATCTAGGGAGTCTAGCTAGATGATATTTGAATCATGTAAACCCTCCTGTTATCTTGTCCCCACACAATTTGCATTTGAGATATGCCTGGTCCACGATTAGGTTCCCCATACTTCCAAAATGGGTCCAAGGGATTTGGCATATTTGTAGTGGATTAATGGACAACGTCAAAATTTAAACCTAGGGCACCAAAAAAACAAAAAAAATGGCATTAAACTCTAATGTCCCCAAATTTTGGATTACCTTGTGATGTGGTTAGGAGGGATTTCCAGAGCTTGTGTCAACCCGGTCATAGGAGCGGGATTACTCCATTGGTGGGCCCGAAGGGTTTTAGAGGAGTTTTATGGGTCCGACTGGGATCACTTACCATATTTCATCATCATGATCAATTCCACATTGTTTGCTCTTGGTTCCGTTGCATTTTGACGATTTCTGTAAAACAAAGTTATTAACAGGCATATTAAAATTAATTACGCTTAAGGTGTTGTTTCAGGTCGATTACTTGGAGAAACACATTAGTGTAATAGCTCGTTGGAATCAGGGCGAAACGATATACAAGGCAGGATGATGACAAAAGGTTATGCGTGGCCAGTGTGACTGCGAAGGCAAATCAAGCATTTTCCGGCATTAAAAATGACTTCAATTAGTTTATGAAAGTCACTTTATTATATAAAGAAGGGAAACATGCCTTTATTATTTAATTGGGTAAACAGGTAAAATGGTGGCAAATGGGTTATAAAAAGGGAAATGAGGGGGGTCTCTCCTCTTTCTAGTCTTCTACCATTTGAGAAAAATAATTTTGAAGAGCTCTTGGAGAAGAGTCTAGGGTTTTGGGAACCTTGAGTTTGGTTGCTAGTTTCGGTGTTATAACCATACATCCTAGCTAGTTTGAGGAGCAAGATCACTCAGATTTTAGCATTGTGCTTCAGTGAAAAAGAAGACTTGCAGGAGAATTATAGGTAAATGTGTTATTAGTTGATTCTACCCTCTAATCTTGAGTTTTATATACACCTATTTGTAGGGACGTGTTGACGATGCTAGACCCGCCAACATTCAGGGGATCTCTCCGATATAAAGTCCCAACTGGACCTCACACCGTTTGGAATAGGAGTCCCAATAGTGGGTGGTAATGTTATGCTTTGATTGCGAAAACGTGCAGAGTGAAGTATGATGACTTTGGTTGAGAGCAAGTGTGTGACCTTGTGGATGGCCAAGTGCGATGCATGAAGGTTCTGTCACACGAGGGGAAAAGGAAGTGCGTCCCTTGGAAGCCTGTAATAATACGCAGCTTGAAAGGAACACATGAGCGTAATGACACCACTAGCTAAGATGTAGAATAGTTCACAAGTTAATGTGATGAATTAATACAACAACACGCATTCAACAAGATTCATACAAATGCAAACGAAATAGTTCATAAGCATAAGCGTAAGTTAAATAACATAAATTGCAAATACAACAAGAATAGTCCTACTATATTCACAACATATGCATGAAAGCGTGTTGTCTCTGATTTTATTATTATAAGTGAAAGTTCCATTCATACATACACCATTGACGGACCACTAGCCCCAATAGTGGAACATTAAAGTCAAGAACACCTGCTCCTCTAAAGAAGTATACTCGCTCTATGCTACGGAGAAGCCAAGGCTCTTCATAATACTCCCAAGCTCCTTCTAAGCCTAAGCCTAGCCAAAAGCTTGGCTCCCAAAAGCCCTTTACATGAGTTATGAGGTTCTATTTATAACAAGAGGGGGTGACTCTTCAACTCCCCTTTGTGACCTTTGGACTACCCTCATGACTCTTCAACTTCTTTACAAAAATGACTCATTACATTACATGATGACTCTTCATATTCCAATATTGACACTTGGAATTTCACTTACAACATAATTACAAATAATATTACATTTTACACTTATACCCATATAAGACAAAATAGGGTAGAGACAACTTGAAAACCTAACAAGACACAACACTATGATGCTTGAGTTTGGGAGAAGTCTAGTTGAACAACCTCCACTTGCTGCTTCTCAATCATATATTGGTGCCAAGCTTGATACTATGTGATGATGTCCCCAAACTACGTGATGATGTCTGGCTAGAAGCAGAGTCTGGCCTCCATGGCATTCAGGTACAATGTCTTGGAACCAGTTTCAAGTTTGTTCTGAAGCATGAGCAACATTGTTCTGACTTGGATTGAACCATCGATGTACTTCTGCATTTTTTTTGTTCAGCTCTAAATCCTCCTTGGTGGAAATCTGTCTCAACTGCTCCAAGTACTCATCGATCTCCTGCCGGACTTGGTTCCTAGATTTGGCTTTGGTGAGTGAACTAACTGATGGGATCCAGTGTGTTCTCGCCAAGACATCCAAACTGCTGAACAACTGTACATATGAGGCCTGAATACTACTAATGAATGAGGCAAGCTACTTGTTGTTCTGAATCAACATCCAAACCTTCGCTTTCTCCAGCTCTGCCTGTGGTTTCATTTTCTTCACTAAGTCAAGCAGTGCCCCTTTGTACCTCATTGTCTACTCTTGCACATAGGCAATGGCAGCTTGTATGTTGTCGAGAATTTTAACAAACTCTTTGCTCTGCTGCTGCAAGCCCTGCAAATGGACAACTGCTTTATGTACGGTGATAAACCCCTCATAGAGCTTTTGCATGGTTTCTCCGAATGTTGATAATTCAACAAGTATTGCTGCTCTCATCTCTTCTAAGTAAACATGTGCAGAAACTGCATTCTGTGCTGCTGCGCAAAGTTGTTCTACCTCTTGCCTGGCAGCGTGCATGTTCTGTGCCAATTGCTCATTCTTGACCGTCAAATACTTAATGTTTGATGTTGTTGCTCTTGCATAGGCCAAGTTGGCTTCGAAAATGGCATTTGGATGTTTCCTGGTGTCTGACACTATCACCCTTTCTCTAATGGATGTAGGTGATGCGTGATCATCCCGAAAGTGCTTTCTCTGTGCTTGTACAATCCTACTTTGGAACTTATCAAATGATAGATTGTACACATCCATTATTGGATACTCATCAAGGGGAGCAACACACCCTTCCTCGCTCGGGGTTGGCTCTGCTGCTGGAGGTGTTGGAGACTATGGGATGACCTGTGGTGCGCTCGACATTAGATCAACATCTTCATTCTGTGGCTCCTAGTCCATCTCCATGTCTGTCAATCAATTGCTTAATCCGCTAAGCAAGCTCCCGATCCTGCATCAGTTCACCTTCCTCCTCAACTGTTGTTTGGTTATGTTCCTGCTCTTCAACGTGTATCGGCGTTGTTTCCTCTGTCATTACGCCTTGCCTTTGTTCTTCTTCCTACTTCTGCTTCTCTTATCTCTATTTCCTCTTGAGCTCCTGTTCTTCCTTCAATTTCTGCTTTGTCTCTTGCAGCTTTAGTTTTGCTTCCTGCAACCTCTGCTTTTCTCTCTTCCTCCGCTCTGCTCTCTATATCCTCTGCTTCCTCTTTGCTTCTGCTGCCAAAGCAACATTCATAATAATAGGATTTGCTTTCATCTTGCAGCTTTGCTCTCCCTCTAAACTGTCAACAATCTTCCTCTTTCCCTTGTCTTGCATGGGATTGCTACCGTCTGCTGTTGTTGCTTTCGGGGTTTATATTGGTAGGGGGTTAAATAATGTGATTTTTAGAGGTATTTTCCAATATATGCTCAAATTAAGGGTATTGTTTAATATCTACGTTACCGGATCCGGCAGCCGAGGTTCACAGATCTCCGTATCCTCGGATCTGATCCGGACCCGGATACAGAGAAATACGTGGAAAATACGACACGAGGCGGATGGAAATTTTTGGAAAGGGCTCCTCCTTGCCAGAAACGTATGCCTAGTAGAATGCTGGAACCCGCATAACTTTTGCCTAAATTTTGAAACCCGAAAAAGCGATATAAACACAGCCGCATTGTTTTTATATAAACACAGCTGCATTGTTATTACCAGAACAATAAAATATTAAAACCTCCCTGTAGCAGATCGAGGGTTCCAAGCGACAATTCGAGGGTTATTACCAGGACTGCGATAGACGCATTATTTAAAATTACCATAGTTATAACTTATCAGCATTATTACGGTTTACGACAGCCGTGTTATTTTTTTTTTAATTATCAGCATTTACAACTTTACAGTTTACCCATAGATTTTATAATATATATATATATATATATATATATTATTATTATTATTATTATCAGCATTTAGTAGTTTACGCATGGGAGCGTTTATATATAATATTATCAGCGTTTGCGTTTATTATAAAATATATATTATCAGCGTTTATAAATTATTACTATCAGTTTGATAAATTATTAAATTACCAGCGTTTAGTTTAAACTTATCAGCGTTTATATAATTTGAAATATATATATAAAATTTAAATACAAGCCATTAACTTTGGCTTTGTAGGTTAACCATTGTTTCTCGGATGAGATTTATTTCTTCACAAACAGCACGCCCCATCCGCTTTGTTGGTTTGTCAACTGCTTTAGCCAATGCTTAGTAAGGGTTACTTATAAAATATAATCCCTGTCTGACTTTTCAATAATTTGAGTCTTTGTCATATGATTATTAAAATTTATGTAATATTGGATAGCAAATCCTGCTTTGAGGTTTTACCAGCCTAAAAGTGTTTGATGGTTCAATGGAGTATTTGATTTTTGAACTCTAAAGTGTTTTTTAAAATTTTAAAAATATTATTATATTTTATTTTTTTGTACGTGACGTATCCTTGCCTTATCCGGATCTTGGATTTTCAAAAAACTAGCGTATCCGGATCTGGATCCGTATCCGAATCCGTATCCGTATCCGTATCCGAATCCTGGTAACATAGTTTAATATGCCATGATCGCACGTGATATGTCAAAGGTTCATTAAGTGAATCCCCTGTGCCAAATCTGAGACTATTTATGGACCGAGTTTCTCTGCACAAAGGGTTGAGTTTCCCTTCTCTCCTACAGGCTGTGTTCTGCTTCTGTAGAGGGACCATGTTTGAAGCTTGAAGGAGGTCATGTTTGCTGAAGGATAGAGGCCAAATCTGTCACTCCAAGTGAGCCACAAACCTCAATTGCAAATGTGGCTGAGTTTTCTCATCTATGCAGGGGCTGAGTCTCCCTTTATTTGCTTGACGAGTGCATCAGATTTTAGTGACTGTGTTGGGCTTGTAGAGGCCGAGTATCATTCTGCTGAGGAGGGCCAAGCATCATTCTGCTGAGGGGGGCCGAGCATCTACCCATAGTGCTAGCTGGTTTTGCTTGAGAAGAGGGACCGAGTTCTGTCCTGTAACCCAAGTGTATTCCTGAGGACAAGTTTGGCATTGGAAGTGGCCGAGTTCCTGACTATTGAATGCTTGGAATGCTGGAAAACGAAGTGTTGATGCTGACTGCATCTTGAAGTTTATGTGGAGAACTGACATCAGTATTTAAGGCCAGAGACATAAAGGGTTATCTTCTGAAAGTTATGAAGCTGTGGCTACATTGGAAGGGGCTGATATTTACGTGTTCACCTTTCTGAAAATTACCTCATTTGTGGGACTGCTATATCAAATAATATACTGCTGATACAAATTCCCGGTTCCCTATCTCTTGTTACTTACTGTTGCTCTTACATCAAGATTAATGTAAAGGCTGATTATATTTGCTCTGCTGGGACTGATTGTGATCTTTTAAAAGAGTAGAGAAATAAATCCTTGAAGTCTGTGCATATAAATATGATATCATTGTGACTGATTTATTTATCCTTATATGCTCGGGAGTTAAATTTAATGGTATGTGTACTCCCTACATTCAGGAATAAATAAATATCAGTTGCTTGGAGTGTTCTTTTGAAGTTGTTGGCATAATGGTATATGTACTCCCTACGTTCAGGAATAAATAAATATCAGTTGCTTGGAGTGTTCTTTTGAAGTTGTTGGCATTGCAAATGTCATTTGAAATAAAAAAACATGAAAATGTCACCTACAGGACTTTTTATGCAAATTGTTTGTTAAAATACCACAGTGAACCAGACCATATAAACTCAGAAATTTCGTGGTGTCCTCCAAGATATTCCAGGTGGGTATCCTACATAAACCCTCACTATGCAAAAAATACCAGCCACGACATTTAAAAAAATCAAATTTTTACTACATTATTTACAATGAAAAATGGCAATAAGAGAGTGTTGGACATGTAACTAGTTTCGTGCATGCCTTTGAGCCCTGCTTGTTAGACGTCTTCACCTTGGAGATTGACATGTGCTGCTTGGAGTGGGAGCGCTCCTAGGGCTGCAGGGAAGCGCACCCCCTCGAATTTGCACTTGAAGTGCGCTCTGCTCGGAAGCGCTAGGGGAGTGACCCTGGGCGTGTGCTCCCAGTAAAAAAATTTTGCTCCTTGGTTTCTAGGGAGTGATTGGGGAGCAATTGCTCCGATATCGCTCCCCGTTGCTTTGAGAGCGAATTTTAAACGCGGGGAGCAGTATGGGAGTGATCACTCCCCATCGCACCCTTAAAAAAAAATACCCCTGCCTCTGGAAAAAGCATGCGTGGCCAAGGGAGAGAGGGGTGACCTTTTAGAGGAAAATGGGAGGAGCAAAACAATAAAAGGCCTCCTCCCCTCCCTCATTATCACCATTTCATTTTTGAGAAAGAGAGATAGAGAGCATTTCATGTGTGAGAGAGAGGTTGAGAGAGTTTGAGCTTGAGGAGCTTGTGGGAGATTGCTGGAGTTTGCAAGCTTGGGAGATTGAAGGGAGATTGTTGGAGAGCCAAACAGGTAGGGTCTAATCCTATTTTTTTGCTTGTAACATGTGTAAAAATATGTTTAGTTTTCAATGAATCTAATTTTATTGCAGGGAATAATCTCAACCTTCAACAAAGATGATGGGTATGTGGCTTTAGCCTTATGTTGTTGGTTCCATTTTTTGTTATGATGATGGTGTTGGGAAGTGGAAGATGAAGAAATGATGAAGGTGATGAAGTGGGTAGTGGTGGAGGATACCCTGGAGAAAAGGAAGAGGACAATGGGAGTGAAGATGATGGAGAGAAAACCAGGGTGGACCAAACACCCTTGTGGAAATATGTCACAAGGCTTGGAGGAGGGAAAGGGGGTGGAACTACTAAATTTGTATGCCCTTACATAGGTTCATATAACCTTGTCAGAGAGCATCTAAGTGGGAAAATAACATGAGATGGGAATGAACAATTAGGAATCAAAACCTTTGCAAATGTGTCAAAACAACAAAGAACCAAATATATAAGGGAAGAGGAGGAAGCACAGTACCAATCAAAAAGATCAAAGGGTGAACATGACACTACTACCACACATAGAGCAACTACAAGATTTCCATCAACATCCACCCATGGTAGTGGATTTCTAGCCATAGGCATAGACATCCTATAAGGTGTAAAACAATATTAGAACTACTAAAGGATGAAAAACATTTCCAATTTCTCTATGCATGTGGCATGCCATTCGATTTTCTTTGCTCACCTTATTGGCATGAAATGGTTGCCTCCACCAATGATACCCCTAAAGGATACAAGAGCCCTGAGCATGACAAAGCTAGAATTGTGGGACTTGATTGTTTAAAAGCCAAAATAAAAAATTCTTTGGGTAAATTCACAAATTCTCTAAATGAATATGGGGTGTTAATTGTATCTGATGGTTGGACAAATGTAGAAGGCAAGTCGTTGATAAGTTTTCTTGGTGTGTCTACTACTAGCGCAATCTTCCTTTCATCTCATGACTAGTCAGATAAGTTTAAGACCGACATCAACATTGCAGAACCATTAATTCAAACAATTAAAAGTACTGGCCCATACAATGTGATCCAAGTCATCATTGATAATGCTTCTATTTATAAGGCAACGAAAGCAATAATTGAGGATAGATACCCCAACATATTTTGGTTTGGGTGTTTGGTTCACACAGTATTGGACAAATGTAGAAGGCAAGTCGTTGATAAGTTTTCTTGGTGTGTCTACTACTAGCGCAATCTTCCTTTCATCTCATGACTAGTCAGATAAGTTTAAGACCGACATCAACATTGCAGAACCATTAATTCAAACAATTAAAAGTACTGGCCCATACAATGTCATCCAAGTCATCATTGATAATGCTTCTATTTATAAGGCAACGAGAGCAATAATTGAGGATAGATACCCCAACATATTTTGGTTTGGGTGTTTGGTTCACACAATGAACCTTTTGATGCATGATATTATTAAGATAAAGGAACCTCAATACAAATGGATTGGTTCATTGTACAAGAAAGGCAAGAAAATGATAAGATTCATTACCAATCATAGCAATACCCATGGCCTTTTCCGTAGTCACTCAAGGTTGAAGCTATTAAAGACAACAAAGACTATATTTGCTAGCTATTACCTCACCTTCAAGCGCCTTTTGAAGGTAAGAGAGGCATTGGCTAGCATGGTATCAAGTGAATCATGGCAGATATTAAAGGACAGGGTTGCAACGACATTTGACAGGGAAGATTTTCAAGAGGTGGAGGACATCGTTCTTGATGGTCAGTTTTGGATAGGTGTGAGGAATGTTTTGCAGTTCACCAAGCCCATTTATAACATGATTCGTTTTGCAAATACATATGTGCTAGTGATTGGGGAGGTGTATGAGCAGATGGATAGCATGCTAGGGCAAATAAAAGATATTGTTGAGCCAAAAGATCCCATCTTGTATGATCATATTCACAAACATGTGGTCAAAAGGTGGGATAATATTAATGTTCCACTCCATGCCCAGTCACTACTCTCCATCTTGGTTCAGGGAGGAGTGTGCTAGATTAGGTGGAGAATTAAGCAAATACTTCTTGTCAAGCAAGAGTGTTTATTTCTTTGCATGCTATTGATGATAGAGATAGAATGGATCCTATTGAGTGGTGGAACATGTATGGCTCCAGGGGGCCTTTGACCAAATCGACAGTTAAAGTGCTTTCAAAGGTATTTATACTTCTTCTGTAAAGAGGTGTTGGAGCACCCATAACTTCATCCACAATGTCAAAAGAAATCACTTCAATGAAAATCAGGCAGAAACCTTGGTTTATGTACACTACAACTTGAGGTTGTTGACACATTATAGTGACTGGGCTCGATATGATAAAGCATGTCACTTAGGACAACAACCCGGAGGAGGACAATTTGGAGGATGGAGCCTTACATTTGGAACAATTGGAAGCAGAACTTTTGAAAGATGAGGATGAAGCAACAACAACATCAACAACCATGCCACCCCCATCATCCACTAGCAGTGCTCGAGTTGCACCAGCTTTGTCGCCACCTCCATCTGCAACCTCACATGGAGGTCATGTGCCTTCTGGTTTTGGACGTGGCCATCTGACTATGCAAGAGGAGACTCCCAATAAACCACAAGAAAAGAAATTAGAAATTTCTCATGGCAAGAAGAAAATGTAGTAGATAATAGATTTACTTGTATTTCCTAGTTTCTAGTACTTTTTATAACTATTGACTCTTTCATATTTATTATGGTGTTTTTTGTAAACAACATATGACAATTTAAGTTTGAAGTTTGAAGTTGGCAATTATAACTCATTGGTAATGAATTATGAATATGATGCTTTGTGAAAATTGAAATGTTTCATTTCATGTTTGATATTCTTTGTTATAGTTTGGTAATGGTTACAAGTACAACTTTAGTGATGACAAATGTTATATATTGAATTTTGAAACTATGAAACTTTAAGATTGATGAATCATGAGAATCGAGATGTTGTAACTTGTAACTTGTGGTTCCATGGTTGATGAAGATTATAACTACTGAATGATTGATGTTATATGGTTTTAGTCCATGTTTTTATGCTTTTTATAACTAATTCATCATTCTATATGCTTTTGTTGACATATATGCATCAAATATATACAAATATATACTATATAAAATTCGCTCACAATTTTCTCCTGACCCAAAAGCTTTTGAAAATTGTCGCTCCCTGCGCGCACTTCCGCTTCGGCTTCCAAGCAGCCTTGAGCGCTCCACATATGAGCCTACTTGAGTAGATTAGATTGCTTGCAGTGGACTAGGAGTGGTAGTTCTTTGCATGTGAGCTTAATTATGTAGAGTTGCTTGTAGTGGACTAGGCCCACTTAAAATTACTGGCCTTCCTTATCTCTCATATAAATAGAGGAAGGTGTGAATCCCTTTTGATCATTCATTCACATACATGTCTTAGAGATGTGAGGAGCAAAGTGCATTAGTCTTTTTCATTTGTACTCCTTTTTGTATTATCTCTTTTTGACTTGGAGCATTAGCATTCTTGGAGAAATTTCAAGGGAAATTCTAGCTTTAGGGATAACACTTGTGGCATTTGGAAACCCTAGTGCTACTTGTTATGTTTGTTGTGGAGAAGAGAAGGATATGTCTTGCATGTGCTAAGGAGGATTTGTTGGTAGTGATTGTAGCTTGTTAAAAATCCTTGGTGGAATGGCCAACTTTAATGAGGAGTGATTTCTAGCTAGGAGGGGTTGGTGGCTAAGGTTTTCTTTGGTTTGTCTAGCTAGGCTTTGGAGAGATTGACTTGTACTAGCTTTATGATAAAGCTATGGTTTGTACTTCACTAGACACCCATGTTAAAAAGTAGGTCAATGCAAAGGGGATCTGTCTTGATTCACTAAGGGACCACTTCAACTCTCATGTTGTAAGACTATTCATCTAGTAAGAAGATGTTTGGTGCTTTGGTAGGTTTAGTTCAAAGTTCTTGTGCCTCTAGATAGATGTTCTTGCAAAACAAGCTTTCAACCATCAACATGAGCAAGACAAAAAATGGTGAGCTACTACGCTAGGATCAAAGAGTTGATAGATTAATTGGCTGCCATAGGGGCGATGGTGGAAGATAAAATGTTGGTGTCAATTATTTTGAATTGACTTGTGTCATCTTGGGCACTGGTTTTCTAAGGTGTCCATGCTTGTGAGGAGCTATCTACTTTGATGAAGCTTTGGGCTGACCTTGTGCAAGAAGAGATCAGGATGAAGTCCTATTTAACACAACAAAAGGACGTAGAAGAGGTAGCCTTCATTGGGAGGGTGAATAAGGGAAGAACGAAAAGGAATAATAAGGGTAAGAAGGAAGATACCAGTCTAAGAAAGAAATATGTGAGTAAGGTGAATTGTTTTAGGTGTCACTAGTTGGGAAGTGCTTTAAAAATTGGCCAAATTGAAACGAAAACGTTTGGGTTGACCGAGCCGAAACCCTGCCTGGGCCGGCTCAGTACAAAAACCGGACCAAGGGTCGGTCCGTTACCGAACCGACTGAGCCCGTTATAACTAGGTCGAGTCGGTACGCGACAGAAAATGGAGGGAAAAGCATACTCCAAAACTGTTTTTTTGGGGTTTTAGGTTTTTTGCACTCCATCTAACCTCTCCCAAGCCTATAAAAGTTACCCAACCCCCCCCCACATTTCCTCACAACTGTGTCATTGCATTTGTGTTAGATTTGTGAGGAGTTTGTGAAGAGTTGGAGTTGGTTTTTGGAGCAGTAGTGAAGAGTCTCTTGGGCAATCATTGAAGAAGCAATGAGGAGATTCTTGGGCAGTCATTGGAGCAGCATTGAAGAGTTGGCTTGTTGGAGCAGCATTGAGAAGGCTAGAGCCTAGAGGTATTTTTTTTTCCACTTCTCAAATCTGCCTTTGCTTGTTTTTTTTTTGTTGCAAATGTGGAAATTGAAAAGAGTACTTTTTGTAAAAGAAATGAACATTGAAGAGTTGTTCCTTTTTGTATTCTAGGGCTTAGAGCCCCACCCCTCAACCCCATATTCAGTATAATAGTGGAGTCCCTTTGTATATGATATTCTTTAATATGGCTTAAATTTTCAAGAACCCTCCCCTCAAATTGTAGATTTTTTCAAAGGACTGGTATGCCCATTTATCCCCAATACTCTGTTTCAGGGTGAAAAAAGACCTTGCCCATGGCCACGCCCAAAATGAGAAACAATCACCCCTTTACCAGGAATCCCTGGGCCACCATGAAAAATATCCAAATGTCCCTCAATGCCATGTCTCTCAACACTAGAGAGAAACTCTAGTTCGCACGCTCTCCATAGCTCTCTATTGACCTATATATATATATTTGAAGTTGTATAGGCATCAAGGTTACCATGAATAAAAAGTTGAAGTGATAGTATAAGTTACTTTTTGAAATTTTGGAAGTTCAAAGGTCTCAATCCCATTGATAAACTAAGGGCTTATTAAGTCCATCAACACTCAGCAAAAGTAAAAGAAACCTTATAACAAACATGGCATCAATGGTTGGATTAATACAATTTGGGTATGTGCTGTATTAATCCTCTCCCTGAACATCTTTCCAACATTGCAGTTCCATTTAATGTGTTTAACTGTTTTAGCTTGTGGCAAACCACAAATTATCCATCTATAAATCTAGTACAATGGATTTGATATTTGGTTGCTAAATTGTTTTGTAGAACCAATCTTGAAGAACAAGATTCTTAAAAGATGTACTAGTGCCTTCCAAGCTTTCTCATTTCATGGTGATGAGTACTCTATCCTTTATTGTTGTGGTTTACTATTGATTGAGTTGGTCCAATCTTATCAAGAGTTCCTTTATCTGATAATCTGCAAAGGGCTTTGCACAAGACCATTTTTAACCCTTCTGAATAGGACCACAAAAATCTAGACTTAATTAAAACAAAAATGTCATTTGAAATCTGCTAATAATGCATTGTGAAGACTAGATGATAAAAAGCTAGAAGCTTTCAAGACAACTCCAAGATAAACACTTGCCTACAACCTTGTCCCTTAAATCACCCTGTGTATGAAAACCCTTCCTTGCCAATTGACTTCCTACAACGGTAGGATGTAACCACAATTGTTATCTATATGTCAAAAAAGTGAAACTGAATCTCATCCTTTGGTATTTATTCAAATTGTACCAATGTAGCTATTTGGAGACCAGTTCCCATGCCCTGTAAATCCTTGTAAGAATATAGAAACCAATAGTTTTAAAATCATTCGCTGCACCAACTATAACACATAGACCAAAAAGGCAAGGCATATAAATGACAAATGATTCAGTGCGGCACATGAATTTCCTACAGAGCATTACCACTCAATGCTTGGGCAACTGATTTGGCAGTTAGGAGAACCTCTGGAGCACAAATATCAACCAAAGGCAGTACATTATTGTTAAAATTGGCAACTAGGGCCAAACTCCATGTGGGTCATCTTATTTATGGCAACTGATATTTTTCTTGGATCCCTCTCATCGAGAGGTGTAGGATTGATATAAAGATTATCTGATTCCAATAAGTATTCATGGAGTTATGAATTTATTTGTGTTATAACACAATTTGTCAAGGTCAGCCTGAAACCAAATAAACCCCACATGTGCTCAACATTTTAGTATAAAAGGAGATGACATGAGAGTCATTTCATACACACTTCTATCTTGATTTCTCTCCACTTGTCTTGGGTTTTAGTGGAAGAGAAATTTTGGAGTGGAAGCCTTAGATGTTGGAGGAAAGAAGACTAAGGGAGCTGCCCTAGAGGAGATGCCCTAGCCCTTGACGCAGTCAAAAGGAAGGCTCTACGCAGGTTTCTATAGCTGTCAATGGAAGCCCTAGATGCTGTCAAAAGGCTGCCCTAACGCAGTCCTAAAGGTTGCCCTAACGCAGACCTAAAGGCTGCCCTAACGCAGTCCCAACCCTAAACGCAGTCCTAAAGGCAGCCCTAACGCTATCATAAGGCAGCCCTAACCTACGTTATCTCAAGGGTATTCTAGCCGCTGCTAAGATGAAGATAGACGCGGTCCTAAACACATCAATGATGCCCTAGCCGCAGGGATAAGGTGCCCTAGACGCAGGCCTAATGCGGCTGAAAGGGAGGACTGTTTCGGGAGAGTTTGAGGGCTAAAACATGCCTAGGACAACAGTGCTAGTAAATGGGATAGTTGGGCTACATGGTGCTGCTAAGACACATGGGACAGCAACAAGGTATGGCAAGGCTAAGGGGACAACAGCAAGGTATAGTATGACTGTTAGGGACAACAACTACAACTATATATCTAGGCAACAGTGGCAAGGGACAGCTGCAAAGTAAATGTGACAACAAGATATGCTAAGCTAAATGGGACAGCTAGGCATGGTGTTTGGTGCAGCAAACAGTGGGACATCAAGCACTCATAGGGGAAGAAATGTACGACTCTTATCTATGCTCTTTTCGGGAAGAGATGATCTATGCTCTTATCTAGATAAGTCAAAGTGTTGACTTCTGTTGTAAATGTACTCTCTCTCTCTCTCTGCTGAACTATTGAAGAACATATAAGAAGAATTGATCAAGGGTTTCTCCACATTGGGGTTTGTCCCTGGCTAGCGCCACATCTTGTGTCCTCTTGTCTTGGCTTCTCTTCTGCGATTTATGTTTATGTTCTATCTGCAGTTTACTTTAATGCTGATGTGATTGCTAATCTGGAAAAGATATTTAGCTAACTGTGAAAATTGAAATAAATTGCTCTAAGCATAGAAAATACCTAAAATTAACATGGTATCAGAGCTGAGGTGAAGACGAAGCCCAAGCAAGAGTGAAAGAGAAATCACCGAAGACAGTTGGGAGAGGACAAAAGGATCAATGGATTCCTCATCCCTCTTCAAATTCACCAAGGGTGAACTCGAAGCAGAGAATATTATTAAAGTGGCACGGTGGAAGCTTATAATGGCCTACCTAAAGATCACTTCAATGGGAAGTCTAGATCTAAGGGTGGAAGGAAGGGCAGATGCCTTGTTTGTAATAAGTTCAACCATTATGCGAAGGAGTGTCTGAATGGTAGGGGCACATCACTTGATGATGATAACAATCATTCCAGGGACATCTTCAATGATGAGAGGAATGACAGGTAATGCAGGTCATCAAGGAAACGACTGACTCTTCAAAGAAAGCAAGGAACTCCAGGTATGAAGAATCAAATGTTGTCTTTGGTAAGATAAAGCAACTCTATCTTGTATTGGCCCTCTCCTTCAGATTCTTTGGGAATCTGGCTTATTGATTGTAGTGCTTCAAGGCACTTCATCGGATAGAAGGGTGCTCTCTCGAATTTGGTAGGGATGGAAACAATCGTGGGATTATACTTGGAGTCGATGCCACCTATCCCAAAAAGAGTGTAGGGAATGTTACCTTTCAATTGAATGAGGGTAACTCGATTCATTTACAAAATCTCTTTTATGTACCAGATCACAAGAGAGCCTGGTGTCCATTTCGGCAATGGAAGTCAAAGGTTTCAAGGTAGCATTCATTGATGGAAAGGTACGTGTTTGAAAATAGAATTTTCAAAGATGCTTTTTCTCATGGGTTCAGGGTTGGCAATTTGCATCAAGTTGCTGGATGGTCCAATTGGGGATCATGTCAATTGACATATCTCATCTATGACACCAAAGGTCTACTTATGGGGCCCTACCCGATGTGAGTCAGATGGTGACAAGGATGCCTGAATTCAAAAAAAGCATGAAGGTACATGTCTGAGATGTATCGAAGGAAAATATTACAAGGGGACCATTCCCCTCATGTAGCAGGTCCACAGGTTTGGAACAACCCGAGGAGTTTGAGATTCATGATCGGAAATCTTATGTATATAGGTGGAAGAAATCTTTCTATAGCTTGAAGCAAAACACCCCGGGCATAGTATGAGAGGATTGATAACTGTCTGATGAAGCTAAGATTCACTTGGAGTGAAATCGATCCAAACCATTGCTCGAAGGTTGTGGATGATAGACCTCTCATAACGACACCTTCTGAGGACGATCTATTTCTGACAGGTGCAGACCCTCTCATTTGCAAAAGTAAGAGGGAGTTGGATTCCGGATTTGGAATGGTGAACAACAAGCGCGCGACTACCTCGATGGAGCTTAACTTTTAGAAGTTATGTGGTAGGGATATGGGACCTGATTTAGGAAATGCCTTTGAGTTTCACAAACTCATACTAGCATTGATGTCCTTGGTGAACTCCCATCCGAATATATGTTTTGCAGTTAGCATGATGAGATCATATATGGTTGAGCTTCATTGGATTAGTGCCAAGAATCTTCTGAGATATCTTCAGGGCACTATGTCTCATGTATTGAGATACACTGTCGGAAATATGAAGCTGCATGATTATTCGAATACTCACTAGGCAGGCAGTGTGAAGGATCGCAAGAGCACTCCTGAGTGCTAGTTCTCTTTGGGTTCTGTTTGATATCCTGGATGAGCAGGAAGCAAAAGTTTGTTGCTATAAACTCATTCGCATTGATGTTCTTGGTGAACTTCCGTCCGAAGATATGTTTTGCAGTTAGCATGATGAGCTCATATATGGTTGAGCTTCACTGGATTGGTGCCAAGAATCTTCTGAGATATCTTCGGGGCACAATTTCTCATGAATTGAGATACACTGCCGGAAATGTGAAGCTGCATGATTATTCGAATGCTAACTAGGCAGGCAGTGTGGAGGATCACAAGAGCACTTTTGAGTATTGGTTCTCTTTGGATTTTGCTTCGATATCATGGATGAGCAGGAAGCAGAAGTCGGTTGCTATAAGCACCGTCAAGACTGAATCCATAGCTACGAGTATGATCTCGTGTGAAGCTGCCTGGTTGTGGAAGCTCTTCAGCAAGCCGTTTGTACACATGATGGATACCACCATGATCCTTTGTGTCAACCAGAGGCGGATTCGATTGTTGAGGAATCCCGTATTCTATGATTGCTCCAGCAGTTAGACATCAGATACTACCTTTTTTGGGATATAGTACATCGATGAGTGAGGAGGCTGCATCGCATTAAGACTGATGTACAGGTCGCAGAAATTCTGTCAAAGCCCCGGGGAAGGGTCAAATTTGTGACTTTCGCGAATGACTTGGAGTCGTTGAGAGACCCTCTATGAGGGTCTTGCATGGTTCATGCATTGAGCTCTAGGAGCTCCAGGGGGCTTGGGGTACTCACTGGAGCAACAAGCAACCATAGGGCGACTCACCCTCCCCTAATGGTGCGTTGTGTACAGGGTGAATGGCTCAACTTTCCCCTGTGATACCCCATGGCAACTTAGGGACAGGATGAGTGGTTCTCCTGTCGAGGCATCCTACCCATGCAGTCTGGGGCTCATGGGAAGTACCTCTCATCTGGCCAATGAGCATGGAAATGGGGTTAGGGACCATAGTAGTACTATTGATGGACGCATCGTTTTATCTACCGTACTCCCTATGCTAGGATGACCTCCATTGATTTGGGATCAGTATGAGTGGTTTGAGACACTCTCTTGTGATATTGGTCTGGGATCAATAAAATTGACTTCGGTCAGTAAGAGTGATATGATACACTCTCTTCATATGGAACCGACTTTGGGTCAGTAAAGAATGGTATGAGACATTCTCGACCAATTCTTCTTCTTCATGATTCAGCGAAACAGAGCTCAGTAGAGCAGAGCAAAACATTGTAGGGCACTGATGGCAGAGATAGTACAGTCAAACAGATGGATCAGCGAATGGAGTTCTCCCTAGTTGAGAGGGAGTGTTAAAATTGGCAACTAGGGCCAAACTCCATGTGGGTCATCTTATTTATGGCAACTGATATTTTTCTTGGATCTCTCTCATCGAGAGGTGTAGGATTGATATAAAGATCATCCAATTCCGATAAGTATTCATGGAGTAATGAATTTATTTGTGTTAGAAGACAATTCGTCAAGGTTGGCCAACAACCAAATAAACCCCACATGTGCTCAATGTTTTTGTATAAAAGGAGATGACTTGAGAGTCATTTCATACACACTTCTATCTTGATTTCTCTCCACTTGTCTTGGGTTTTAGTGGAAGAGAAATCTAGGACTGGAAGCCCTAGACGTCAGACGAAAGAAGACTAAGGGAGCCGCCCTAGAGGAGATGCCCTAGCTCTAGACACAGTCAAAAGGAAGGCTCTATGCAGGTTTCTATAGTTACCAATGAAAGCCCTAGACGTTGTCAAAAGGCTTCCCTAACGCAGTCGTAAAGGTTGCCCTAACGCAGTCCTAAAGGTCACCCTAACGCAGTTCTAAAGGCTTCCCTAATGTAGTTCTCAAGGCTTCCCTAACGCAGTCCAAGAAGGCAACCCTAATGCTATCCTAAGGCAGCCCTAACCTACGCTATCTCAAGGGTATCCTAGTCGCTGTTAAGATGAATATAGACGCTGTCCTAAACATACCAATGATGCCCTAACCGCAGGCATAAGGTGCCCTAGACGCAGGCCTAATGCGGCTGAAAGGGAGGACTGTTTGAGGAGAGTTTGAGGGCTCAAACATGCCCAGGACAATAGTGCTAGTAAATAGGACAATTGGACTACATGGTGCTGCTAAGACACATCAGACAACAACACGGTATGGCAAGGCTAAGGGGACAGCAGAAAGGGGACAACAACAAGGTATAGTATGATTGTTAGGGACACCAGCTACAACTATATATCTAGGCGGCAACGACAAGGGACAACTGCATAGTAAATGGGACAACAAGATATGCTAAGATAAATGGGATAGCTAGGTATGGTGCTTGGTGCAGCAAACAGTGAGACAACAAGCACTCATAGCAGCAACAATTGGGACATCAGCTAAGACATGGCAGCAAAGGCACAATTGGGACAACAACTATGACATGGCAGCAAAGGCTACATTGGGACAACAACAAAAGCATGGTGCTGCAAACTCAATGGACAGTAGCAAGGTGTAGTATGGCACATGGGACAACTGCGGCAACATGGTGCAACAATGGCACTTGGGACAACAGTGTAGCATAGCTGCAAGTTCCAGGGTTGCAGGAATCGGCCCCCCCCCCCCCCGGATCCTAACCCGGAACCGCGACCCGTGCGGAAGCGTTCCGGAATCGACAGAGGAATCGCGATTCCGATTTTTAGGTTGCGCGCTTCCGCATTTTTGAAACGACTCCTGCCAAATGAGGTTGCGGCCCCCCGAAATCGCGCTTCGGCATGCGGTTCGGGCATGAGGTGGCGCCACGCAACCTGCCCGGAAGCGCACGCCACCCGCACGCCACCTGGGCGCAACCCGCACGCAACCCGCGGATATCAATTTTTTTTTTTAATTTCATTTAAAATCTAACTTAACTAAGCATGAGGGGGTGGGTTAGGGGTGGGTTAGGGTCACTTTAGGGTGAGTTTAGAAAAGAATAAAGCCCCCATTCTCTTCTCATTTTCTCACTTTGAGTTTATGAGAGTTGGAGAAGAGAAGAGAGGAGAGGAGAAGAGAAGAGAGGAAAGGAGAGGAGAAGAGAAGAGAGCTTGGAGGAGTGAAGAAGGAGGAGCTAGGAGAAGGAGGAGGAGCTTGGAGCAAGAGCTTGGAGGACTTCATCTACAAGAGCTAAAGAGGTAAGTTCAAACCCCAAACTCCCTTGTTTTTTTGAAAAAAAAATTGTATTTTTCTCCTCCCTCTCCTACTCTTTCCCATTGTTTCTACTTGCTCCTTTATTTACAGGTTGTCCACCACCTATATCCATATTCCAAGATGGTGTTCTTTTGGCTTCTATGTATCATTCCACTCTTGGTTTTAATGATGGCAAGGGTGAGGAATAGAGGGGAAGAGGAAGGGGATGAACTTGGTGACCCAATGTATGATGAGGAGGAAGGGTTTGAAGAGGAAGGGGATGAACTTGAAGGGGACACTGAAGCACAAGATGGGAAAGGTACATCAAATCCCTTGTGGAACTATGTGACCAAACTTGAAGGGGGAAAGGGTGGTGGATCTTACAAATTTTTGTGCCCTCATGGTTGTCATGGAGGAAAACCATATACGGGTTCATATACCCGTCTGAGGAGGCATCTTTGTGGGGTGCTGGACAGTGATGAAAAAAAGGGTTCTGTGGGGGTAACCATTTGCCCAAACATTTCAAGTGAACAAAGAGAAAAATACATCCAAATTGAGATGGCTGCACAACGAAAAAACAAGAAACAAAAAACTCATTCTGAATCAAGTGCAACCTCTAAATTTGGTAGTTGCCCATCTCCTCATGGTACTTTTGCAACCTCTGGAGGTAGAAAAACAATAGGGGATTTCCTTAATGTTGCTGGGAGGGATGATGTGGATGGAAAGATAGTCCGTTTTCTTTGTGCTTGCGGTGTACCATTCAATGTGCTTCGCTCTCCCTATTGGCATGAAATGGTAAAGGCCATCAATGAAGCCCCAAAAGGATACAAGGCCCCCAACTATGAGAAAGCTAGAACAGTGTTATTAGAAAGAGAAAAAGCTAAGGTTCAAAGAGCTTTGACACGTTTTACACATGAGTGGGTGGATTCTGGGGTATCCATTGTATCAGATGGGTGGACAAATATTAGAAACCAACATTTGATAAATGTCCTTGGTGTTTCTTCTAGTGGTGCAGTATTTATTGCATCTCATGACTCCTCCTCCATCAGTGCAACTGCACCAAACATTGCAGATCTCCTATTGAAATCAATCAAAGATGTTGGTCCGAATAATGTGGTTCAAGTGATCACAGATAATGCAGCAAATTGTAAGTTAGCAGGAAAAATTATTGAGCGTACTCATCCACACATCTTTTGGTCTGGGTGCCTGGTTCACACATTGAACCTTTTGATGCATGATATTGTGAAACACAAAGATTGTGGGTGGATTGTTGAGGTTTACAGGAAAGGGAAGCAGCTCATTAAATTCATCACAGGGCATACAAGGGTAAACTACTTCTATGGCACTTACTCGAAGTTGCAATTGCTTAAAATTGCAAAGACAAGATTTGCTAGTTATTACCTCACCTTTAGGCGGCTAGTGAGGGTGAGACAAGCTTTAACTAATCTGGTGTGTGCTGAAACATGGGATGAAATTAACACTGACACAGATGGTGCTAATGAAGTCAAGGACACTGTTCTTGACAGTTACTTTTGGTCACAGGTTAAATATGTTTTGCAATTCACCAAACCAATTTATTACATGATCAAGTTTGCAGATTCAGATCGACCAGTAATTGGGGAGGTGTATGAGCAAATGGATAGCATGTTGGGGCAGATTAAAGACATTGTTGAGCCTAGAGATACCACCTTGTACAATTATATTCGTGAAGAGGTGGAAAAACGATGGGATATGCTAAATGTTCCATTGCATGCATTAGCATATGTTTTGACACCTAAATACTACCATCCATCATGGCTTTCAAAACCAGCACCTGGGGGGGGAGTCAGGAAAAAACCACACCAAGATAAAGAGGTTCACGAAAAATATATGGCTGCATTGAGTAGATTAATCCCTGATAATGAGGAGGCTGCATTGGTACGGAGACAGGTGAGCAACTATACGAGCAACACTGGTCCATTTGGGAGCATGCATGCAATTGAAGATCGAGAGCATTTTTCTGCTCTTGAGTGGTGGAACATGCATGGAGGGCCTACTCCACTTCTACAGAGTTTGGCATTGCGGGTGCTATCACAGGTGGTAAACACTTCTTCTGCAGAGAGGTGTTGGAGCTCTTATTCTTTCATCCACAGTGTTAAAAGGAACAGGTTGAATTTAGACCGGGCAGAGAGCTTGGTTTATGTTCATTACAACTTGCGATTGTTGTCCCATTACTGTGAAGATGCAAAGTCTAATAAAGACTTGTTGACTTGGGACAAGAATCCAGAGGAGCCCAATTTGGAGGATGGAGTGTTGCGACTAGAGCAATTAGAGGATTCTCTTATCCAGGTATGTCCATTGTGGTATGAATTTTCCAATTTTCCCTTATAAAGCATTTCTCTAATTCATGTTTTTAATTTTTTTGTTAACTAGTGTTTTTTTTTTTGCATGAATTTTTTGAGCGATTCTAGGATGATGACACGGGTGTTGATATGCCACAACCCCCACCCCCATCTGGTCCCTTGGTTTCTAGGTTCCATGGTTCAACACCAACGGCAGGGGGTTCTTCTTCATCAGTTCCAGTGCCACGACTTACACAGGGACCATCTTCTTCATTGCCACCACGTGGAGGCCCGCCATCACGTTCTATTCGTGGTGGAAGGAGGAGAGATTAGTAGATATATTCACAATCTACTTCTTTTTGTCATAGATTACTCATTAGACTTGTAGACTTGTGAATTTGAATTTTGAACCTTTTTGGCTTGGCGGTGACCAAGTGACATATTTTGTAAACATTATTATTTGAATTTTGGACATGACAAATGTTGACAGTTGCTCACTTGCTAGATAAATCATAATATGCTCTATGTTTTATGTTTTATAATATGCTTAAATGTTTTATGTTTTATAATATGCTTAAAAATTTGATGTATGTTTGTAATAGCTAGAATATAGATGATTGTTGTACATACTAGTAACTACAATGGAATCATGGATGCCATATCTATCTTGATTTATGCAAAAATATGCATGTTTTCATGTCTTCTACAATTAATTTGGTATTTGGGATGTTTGTTTTGAGTATAAATGCAAAAAAATATAAAAAAAAATATATATATAGCAGACGCTTCCGCGGACGCTTCGCTTCCTAGATTTTTGGAAAATGACGCTTCCGCGCTCCGCGCTTCCGCTTCGCTCCCGCTTCGTGCAACATTGGCTGCAACAATATGATGTGTACAACATGGTCATGAGGTCCAGCATTGTGATGATGGGTGCATCGTGGTGCAGCACGGTGAGGTGCAACATGATGACAAGATGCAACACAATGATAGGTGAAGGAGTCACCTTGGAGAATCAGTTGAAGCAGCATGTCTACAACTGATCTTACGTATCATCTTCTTAGAGATGATCTATGTTCTTATCTAGATAAGTCAAAGTGTTGACTTCTGTTGTAAATGTACTATCTCTCTCTCTCTTTGCTGAACTATTGAAAACATATAAGAATAATTGATCAAGGGTTTCCCTACATTGGGGTTTGTCCCTAGCTAGCGCCACATCTTGTGTCCTCTTGTCTTGGCTTGTCTTCTGCGATTTATGTTTATGTTCTATCTGCAATTTACTTTAATGCTGATGTGATTGATAATCTGGAAAAGATATTGAGCTAACTATGAAAATTGAAATAAATTGCTCTAAGTATAGAACATACCTAAAATTAACATGGTATCAGAGTTGAGGTGAAGACAAAGACCAAGCAAGAGTGAAGGAGCAATCACTGAAGACAATTGGGAAAGGACAAAAGGATCAATGGATTCCTCATCCCTCTTCAAATTCACCAAGGGTGAAGTCGAAGTAGAGAATATTATCATAGTGGCGCGGCAGAAGCTTCTGATGGCCTACCTAAAGATCACTTCAATGGGAAGTCTGGATCTAAGGGTGGAAGGAAGGGCAAATGCCTTGTTTGTAATAAGTTCAACCATTATGCGAAGGAGTGTTTGAATGGTAGGGACACATCACTTGATGATGATAACAATCATTCCAGGGACATCTTCAATGATGAGAGGAATGACAGGTAATGCAGGTCATCAAGGAAACAACCAACTCTTCAAAGAAAGCAAGGAACTCCAGGTATGAAGAATCAAATGTTGTCTTTGGTAAGATAAAGCAACATTATCTTGTATTGGCCCTCTCCTTCAGATTCTTTGGGAATTTGGCTTATTGTTTGTAGTGCTTCGAGGCACATCCTCGGATAGAAGAGTGCTCTCTCTAATTTGGTAGAGATGGAAACAATTGTGGGATTATACTTGGAGTCAATGCCACATATCTTGGAAAGAGTTTAGGGAATGCTACCTTTCAATTGAAAGAGGGCAACTCGATTCATTTACAAAATCTCTTTGATGTACCTAACCACAAGAAGAACCTGGTGTCCATTTCGGCAATGGAAGTCAAAGGTTTCACGGTCGCATTCATTGATGGAAAGGTACTTGTTTGAAAATAGAATTTTCAAAGATGCTTGTTCTCATGGGTTTAGGGTTGGTAATTTGTATCAAGTTGCTGGATGGTCCAATTGGGGATCATTTCAAATTACATATCTCATCTATAACACCAGAGGTCTACTTATGGGGCCTACCCGATGTGAGTCAGATGGTGATAGGGATGCCTAAATTCAAGAAGAGCATGAAGGTACATGTATGAGATGTACCGAAGGAAAATCTTACAAGGGGACCATTCCCCTCATGTAGCAAGTCCACAGGTTTGGAACAACCCGAGGAGTTTGAGATTCATGATCAGAAATCTCATGTATACAGGTAGAAGAAATCCCTCTATGGCTTGAAGAAAAACATCTCGGGCGTAGTATGAGAGGATTGATAGCTGTTTGATGAAGCTGAGATTCACTAGGAGTGAAACTGATCCAAACCATTGCTCGAAGGTTGTGGATGATAGACCTCTCATACTGGCACCTTCTGAGGACGACCTATTTCTGACAGGTGCAGACCCTCTCATTTGCAGAAGTAAGAGGGAGTTGGATTCCAGATTTGGAATGGTGAACAACAAGCCCGCGACTACCTCGATGGAGCTTAACTTTCAGAAGTTATGTGGTAGGGATATCGGTCCTGATTTGGGAAATGCGTCTGAGTTTCACAAACTCATACTGGCATTGATGTTCTTGGTGAACTCCCATTCGAATATATGTTTTGCAGTTAGCATGATGAGCTCATATATGGTTGAGTCTCACTGGATTGGTGCCAAGAATCTTCTAAGATATCTTCTGGGCACTATCTCTCATGGATTGAGATACACGGTTGGAAATATGAAGCTGCATGATTATTTGAATACTGACTGGGCAGGCAGTGTGGAGGATCGCAAGAGCACTCCCAAGTGCTAGTTCTCTTTGGTGTCTGTTTGATATCCTGGATGAGCAAGAAGCAGAAGTCTGTTGCTATAAGCACTGGTGAGACCGAATACATAGCTACGAGTATGATCTCGTGTGACGCTGTTTGGTTGTGGAAGCTCTTCAGCACGCTGTTTATACACATGATGGATACCACCATGATCCTCTGTGTCAACCAGGGGGGATTCGATTGTTGAGGAATCCCGTATTCTATGATTGCTCTAGCAGATAGACATTAGATACTACCTTATCTGGGATATGGTATGTCGATCAGCGAGGAGGCTCCATTGCATTGAGACTGATGTACAGGTCGCAGACATTCTGTCAAAGCCTCGGCGAAAGGTCAAATTTGTGACTTTCCCGAACGACTTGGAGTCGTTAAGAGACCCTCTTATGAGGTTCTTGCATGTTGCATGCATTGAGCTCTGGGAGCTTCCGAGGGCTTCAAGTACTTGCTGGAGCAACAAGCGACCATAGGGCGACTCACCCTCCCCTAATGGTACATTGTGTATAGGGTGAATGGCTCAGCCTCCCCCTCTGATACCCCATGGTGAGTTAGGGACAGGATGAGTTGTGTACAGGGTGAATGGCTCAGCCTCCCCCTCTGATACCCCGTGGCGACTTAGGGACAGGATGAGTGGTTCTCCTGTCGAGGCATCCTACCCATTTAGTCTGGGACTCATGGGAAGTACCTCTCATCTGGCCAATGAGCAGTGAAATGGGGTTAGGGACCATAGTAGTACTATTGATGGACGCATCGTTGTATCGACCGTACTCCCTATGCTAGGATGGCCTACAATGATCTGGGACCAATGAAACTGATCTGGGATCAGTATGAGTGGTTTGAGACACTCTCTTGTGATATTGATTTCAGATCAATAAAACTGATTTCGGGTCGGTAGAGAATGGTATGGGACATTCTCAATCAATTCTTCTTCTTCATGGTTCAGTAGAGCAAAGCTCAACAATGCAAAGTAGAGCAGAGTAGAGCAGAGCAAAGCAGTGCAGGGCACTGATGGCAGAGATACTTTAGTGGGGCAGATGGATCAGCGAATGGAGTTCTCCCTAGTTGAGAGGGAGTGTTAAAATTGGCAATTAGGGCCAAACTCCATGTGGGTCATCTTATTTATGGCAATTGATATTTTTCTTGGATCCCTCTCATCGAGAAGTGTAGGATTGATATAAAGATCATCCAATTCCGATAAGTATTCGTGGAGTTATGAATTTATTTGTGTGATAAGACAATTCGTCAAGGTCGGTCAGCAACCAAATAAACCCCACATTTGCTCAACGTTTTAGTATAAAAGGAGATGACTTGAGCGTCATTTCATACAGACTTCTATCTTGATTTCTCTCCACTTGTCTTGGGTTTTAGTGGAAGAGAAATCTAGGAGTGGAAGCCCTAGACGTTGGAGGAAAGAAGACTAAGGGAGTTTCCTTAGAGGAGATGCCCTAGCCCTAGACCCAGTCAAAAGGAAGGCTCTATGCAGGTTTCTATAGTTGTCAATGTAAGTCCTAGACGCTGTCAGAAGGCTGCCCTAACATAGTTCTAAAGGTTGCCCTAACGCAGATCTAAATTTTCCCTAACGCAGTCCTAAAGGCAACCTTAAACGCTATCCTAAAGGCAACCCTAAACGCTGTCCTAAAGGCAACCCTAACACATCCAAGAAGGAAGCCCTAATGCTATCCTAAGGCAGCCCTAACCTATGCTATCTCAAGGGTATCTTAGCCCTTGTTAAGATGAAGATAGACGCTGTCCTAAACATACCAATGATGCCCTAGCCACAGGCATAAGGTGCCCTAGACGCAAGCCTAATGCGGCTAAAAGGGAGGACTGTTTGAGGAGAGTTTGAGGGATCAAACATGCCTAGGACAACAATGCTAGTAACTGGGACAATTGGGCTACATGGTGCTGCTAAGACACATGGGATAGCAACAAGATATGGCAAGGCTAACGGGACAACAACAAGGTATGGCAAGGCTAATAGGACAACAACAAGGTATAATATGATTGTTAGGGATAGTAGCTACAACTATATATGTAGGCAGCAGTGGCAAGGGACAACTGCATAGTAAATGGGACAACAAGATATGCTAAGATAAATGGGACAGCTAGGCATGGTGCTTGGTGCAACAAACAGTGGGACAATAAGCACTCATAGGAACAACAATGGACGGCTAGCATGGTGCAGCAAAGGCACAATTGGGACAACAACCAAGACATGGCAGCAAAGGCAAAATTGGGACAATAGGTAAGACATGGCAGTGAAGGCACAATTGGGACAGCAGCTAAGACATGGCAGCGAAGGCACAATTGGGACAACAACTATGACATGGCAGCAAAGGTTACAACGGGATAGCAACAAAAGCATGATGCTGCAAACTCAATGGATAGTAGCAAGGTGCAGTATGGCACATGGGACAACTATGGCAACTTGTTGCAACAATGGCACATGGGACAACAATGCAACATAGGTGCAACAGCATGATGTGTACAACATGGTCATGAGGTCCAACATTATGATGATGGGTACAACATGGTGCAACACGGTGAGGTGCAACATGATGACAAGATGCAACACAATGATAGGTGAAGGAGTCACCTTGGAGAATCAGTTGAAGTAGCATGTCTTCAACTGATCTCACTTATCATAAGTCAAAGTGTTGACTTCTGTTGCAAATGTACTCTCTCTCTCTACTGAAATATTGAAGAACATACAAGAAGAATTGATCAAGGGTTTCCCCACATTAGGGTCTGTCCCTGGCTAGTGCCACATCTTGTGTCCTCTTGTCTTGGCTTGCCTTCTGCAATTTATGTTTATGTTCTATCTACAGTTCACTTTAATGCTGATGTGATTGCTAATCTGGAAAAGATATTGAGCTAACTGTGAAAATTTAAATAAATTGCTCTATGCATAGAACATACCTAAAATTAACAGAGCATTACCACTTAGTGCGGCACATGAATTTCCTACAGAGCATTACCACTCAATGCTTGGGCAACTGATTTGGCAATTAGGATAACCTCTGGAGGACATATATCAACCAAAGCCATTACATTATTATTTTTAGTCTATGTGCATAAATCCTAGGAAATCAATGGCAAGCCCCAACTTTCCTCGTTTCCCCTAAAGAGAAACATTCAAGAGAATTTCTAGCTATTGATACCCAATGATAGAGGGATAGTAAGAATAAAAACTATGGCTTGTAGCTAGCATTTTGTTAGTGATTTTGATCCAACCTGTAGGATTGTGTTGCGCATTTCACTGTTGAGTGTTGCTTTCAATATTTCCCATCAGAGAATGTTTTATTAGGCACATCAAAGCCTTCAGGGATGCCTTTGTGGTGCATGATATGGCTAAATAAAGTTCCACTTTTGATTAAATCAACTAGGCTTCTCTTCTTGCCTAAGGGCCAATTGTTATCACCTAACAAGTAATTGGTATCAGATATGTTATGATGCAGTTTGAAGGTGGTGCCAAGCGCTTTCATGAGGATATTTCTATTTTCAAACTTTCCTAGTTTTAGAAGTGTTGCTTGTGAGCATGACTATTTTTAGAAAAATAAGCAACTATTTTTACAAGTTTCTATCTTTGGATGCTATTATTTTTGGATGAGGACGTTATTTTAGAAGCTACTAATAATTAGATCTTTCATTTTTTAGAAATGCAGGTTTCTAATTATGGAGGGACTAAGTTTGTTGGAAACACTGATGGGGGGGTGAATCCAACCTGTTGCCAAGCACCAACTTGGTCTTTTGTGAGGCTCCAACCTCTAGGGCACTGACCCTATCTTCTCAAGGCACCAACCTTGTGTTTAGAGGCTCCAACCCCTAGGGCACCAACCCTTTCTTGGTACAGGGTCCAACCTGGTTTCTTGAGGACACCAATCCTCTAGGGTTCCAACCCTATCCTTCTAGGCACCTACCTTGTTTGTTCGAGGCTCCAACCTTTAGGACACCAACCCTCTGGGCTCCAACCCACTGCTATATTTTGTCTAGATATGTTTGATAGTAATTCTCTGCTCTCAAAATCTTCTTCACTGTGTTTTGTCAATCTACAGCTTCACTGTAGTCTCCATGCTACATCATCAATGACAACCTTGTCTCATAGAAGGTGTCACCATTGCTCTTCATATTTACCCAAACAAAATTTCCAAGTCACATCATGATGACTAATACATCATGGTCTTCAATAGTCTTTACACAACTTCAATGTATCTTCAATGAACTGTACTAAGCTATGCACACACACAACTCTCTGTTCTAATTGTCGCGGTAACTGCTTCAAGAGTATGCTTCAGGAGAAACTGCGTCAGAAGAGTGGTTGTCGCGTCTTCAGGTTGTGTGTACAATTATAAAACAACCCTGTCTTATGCAATCTTTTTAACAGATCTTGGGCTGTGCTTTTAGGGATTCATTATAGGTCTGATCTTTCAATGATTAACCTAGTCAGCAAAATGCTTTGACCTTCAGTTTCTGTTGGATCTTCGGCTTCCTCTTCGCTTACTCGACCTTCGACCTTCTTTCTACTGTTCCTTCACGTTCATGAGTTGTGAACTGTCATTCTGTTTTATGATAGATGCACAAGATCGATGATCAGAAATGAGGTGTCTTAACTTATATTTATATGAGTCTCACCAATAACCAAGGGACACGTCATTGGAGGGAGAGGCCGACTTATGAATATTCATCCAATTATTCACAGACTTGTTTATTTACAAAATATTTCATAGGAGAGGCCGTACCCACATGAGGTCCCACACCCCCGTCATTACCTCAATCACAATCGCAACTTCCGGAGGTCTTTTACAAGTCATGCTCATAACATAGCTGATTGCCGACTGCCCTCGCTGGATGCGATATTATATTAAATTGTTTTGAATAAATCTTCAGGTCCACACCTTTATCGCAATTGACGGTCCGTCGGGTCCACAAGTCTTATCAAATCGGTGGTTTGAATGTGTCAAGCCTTTATTGAAACTTGCGATACATAACTTCCAATAGGCGAATGAGATATTTCTTTAGAGCATATTATAACGGTGCAGCGACTCCGCAATATTATATCGCAATCGGCAAATTTGAACGTGACATCTTTAAGACTTGCGATATGACAATTCCAATACAGCGGACACGATGTTTCATTAAGTCCTATTGAATGGAGCTATCGTGTCTGTGTTGCATATCACAATCAAGGGTTTTGAGCAGTGTTAAATAACTCAATATAATAGAAAACGCTGATATGATACGATTTCTCCGATAACTTTGTTTATGCTCCTTTGCCGCAATGCTCCTTCGTTATTTTCTTTCTTTCGGTTCTTCTTCGGCATATGCAATATTTCTGATATGGCTCTACCGTTTGCTTTGAATCTTTGGCTTTCTTGTGGCTTCTCTGTGATTTTTGATGGCTACTCTTGCTTCGATATGTTTCTCTTGCTCTGATTTTGACTTCCAATGGCTTTTCTAATGGCTTTCCTCCTTGGCTTCTTTCTCTTGTTACTTCACGGATCTGCTCTGCTTCTCCTTGGCTTCATATCATCATTTAGTATCCTAGAATATTGCCATATTGACATCAATGACAATCTAGATCAACAATTTCCCCCTTTGTCATTGATGGCAATATTCTTCTTCTCTACCCCTTTGACATCAATGGCAAAGGAGTGCACAAGGACTCCCCCTGTCGAACTGCTCCCTCCCCTTGTCAAACTGCTCCCCCTATCAAGCTGCTTCTCTTCTACATGAATAGTAGATCTTCATGGGTACAACATGGGGACAGGATGGTTAAGATCACAATATGCAAGCAACTAGGCCGAGGAGAATAGAAGCAATATGCTACTGTTTGTGGACGGAAAGCTGGGTGTGTAAGGGCTGCCAGATGGCCTAACCAGTCACCATATAAGCAGCGCTGAAGGCAACATTGGAACAACAATGTTGTGGACAACAGCAAAGTAAATAGGACAGCTGGGCTACATGGTGCTGCTAACTAGTGCAGCAAAATGCATGGGACAACAAGGCTACATAGTGCTGCAAAGATGCATGGGACAATAGGCTACATAGCAAAGATGCATGGGACAGTAAGCAAACTTGGAATGAACAGTGGGACAGCTATATGCCACAGGACAACAGTGACTAGCATGTTACAGCAAAGGCACATGGGACAGCAGCAAGCATGGACAGCATGGAAAGCATGATGCAGCATTGCAAGCATGATGCAGCAGTATGATGTGTAGAACATGGTCATGAGGTCCAACATTATGATGATGGGTGCAGCATGGTGCAACACGGTGAGGTGCAACATGGTGCAACACGGTGAGGTGCAGCATGATGACGAGATGCATCACAATGATAGGTTAAGGAGTCACCTTGGAGAATTAGTTGAAGCAACATGTCTTCAACTGATCTCATGTATCATCTTCTTAGAGATGATCTATGCTCTTATTTGGATAAGTCAAAGTGTTGACTTCTGTTGTAAATGTACTCCCTCCCTCTCTCTATGTTGAACTATTGAAGAACATATAAGAAGAATTGATCAAGGGTTTCCCCACATTGGGGTTTGTCCCTAGCTAGCACCACATCTTGTGTCCTCTTGTCTTGGCTTGTCTTCTGTGATTTATGCTTATGTTCTACCTGCAGTTTACTTTAATGCAGATGTGATTGCTAATCTAGAAAAGATATTGAACTAACTATGAAAGTTGAAATAAATTGCTCTTAAGAATAAAACATACTTAAAATTAACTTGGTATCAAAGCTGAGGTGAAGACAATGCCCAAGCAAGAGTGAAAGAGCAATCACCAAAGATAGTTGGGAAAGGACAAAAGGATTAGTGGATTCGTCATTCCTCTTCAAATTCAGCGAGGGTGAAGTCGAAGCAGAGAATATTATCAGAATGGCGCAGCGGAAGTTTCTAATGGCCTACCTAAAGATCACTTCAATGAGAAGACCGGATCTAAGGGTGGAAGGAAAGGCAGATTCCTTGGTTGCAATAAGTTCAGCCATTATGCAAAGGAGTGTCCAAATAACAGGGACATATCACTTGATGATGATAACAATCATTCCAGGGACATCTTCAATGATCAGAGGAATGCCAGGTAATGTAGGTCATCAAGGAAATGGCTGACTCTTCAGAGAAAGCAAGGAACCCCAAGTATGAAGAATCAAATGTTGTTTCTGATAAGATAAAGAAGTGTTATGTTGTATTGGCCCTCTCCTTCAAATTATTTGGGAATCTGGCTTATTGATTATAGTGCTTCAAGGCACTTCATTAGATAGAAGGGCGCTCTCTCTAATTTAGTAGAGATGGAAACAATTGTGGGATTATGCTTGGGGCCAATGCCACCTATCCAGGAAAGGGTGTAGGAAATGTTACCCCTCAATTGAATGAGGGTAACTCGATTCATTTACAAAATCTCTTTTATGTACCTAATTGCAAGAAGAACGTGTTGTCCATTTCGGCAATGGAAGTCAAAGGTTTTAGGGTGGCATTCATCGATGGAAAGGTACGTGTTTGAAAATAGAATTTTCAAAGATTCTTTTTTTCTCATGGGTTCAGGATTGGCAATTTGTATCAAGTTGTAGGATGGTCCATTGGGGATCATGTAAATTAACATATCTCATCTATAACACTGGAGGTCTACTTATGGTGCCCTACTCGATGTGAGTCAGATGGTGACAGGGATGCTTGAATTAAAGAAGAGCATAAAGGTACATGTCTGAGATGTACCAATGAAAATCTTACAAGGGGACCTTTCCCCTTATGTAGTAGGTCCACAGGTTTGGAACAACCCGAGGAGTTTGAGATTCATGATCGGGGATCTCATGTATACAGGTGGAAGAAAGCCCTCTATGGCTTGAAGCAAAACACCCCGGGCATAGTATGAAAGGATTGATAATTGTCCGATGAAGCTGAGATTCACTAAGAGTGAAACCGATCCAAACCATTGCTCAAAGGTTGTGGATGATAGACATCTCATACCAACACCTTCTAGGGACGACCTATTTATAACAAGTGCAAGCCCTCTCATTTGCAGGAGTAAGATGGAGTTGGATTCTGGATGTGGAACGGTAAACTCCAAGCCCGTGACTACCTTGAGGATCTTAACTTTCAAGAAGTTATATGGTAGTGATGCCGGACCAGATGTGGGAAATGCCTCTGAGTTTCATAAACTCATATGCATTAATGTTCTTGGTGAACTTCCGTCCAAACATATGTTTTGCAGTTAGCATGATGAGCTCATATATGGTTGAGTCTCACTGGATTGGTGCCAAGAATATTCTGAGATTTCTTTGGGGCACAATCTCTCATGAATTGAGATACACTGCCGGAAATGTGAAACTGTATGATTATTCGAATACTGACTAGGCAGACAGTGTGGAGGATCACAAGAGCACTTTTGAGTGTTGGTTCTCTTTGGATTCTGCTTCGATATCATGGATGAGTAGGAAGCAGAAGTCGGTTGCTATAAGCACTGTCGAGACTGAATACATAGCTACGAGTATGATATCGTGTGAAGCTGCCTGGTTGTGGAAGCTCTTCAGTACGTTGTTTGTACACATGATGGATACCACTGTGATCTTCTGTGTGAACCAGGGGGGGGGATTCGATTGATTGCTCCAGTAGATATACATCAGATACTACCTTATCAGGGATATGGTACGTCGATGAGCGAGGAGGCTCCATCTCATTGAGACTGATGTACAGGTCGCAGACATTCTGTCAAAGCCTCAGGGAAAGGTCAAATTTGTGACTTTCTAGAAGGACTTGGAGTCGTTGTGAGACCTTCTTGTGAGGGTCTTACATGATGCATGCATTGAGCTTTGGGAGCTCCAGGGGGCTTGGGGTACTTATTGGAGCAACAAGCGACCATAGGGCGACTCATCCTCCCCTAATGGTGCGCTGTGTATAGGGTTAATGGCTCAACCTTCCCCTGTGATACCTCGAGGCGACTTAGGGGCATGATGATTAGTTCTCCTGTCGAGGCATCCTACCCATGCAGTCTGGGACTCATGGGAAGTACCTCTTGTCTGATCAATGAACAGGGAAATGGGGTTAGGGACCACAGTAGTACTATCGATGGATGCATCATTGTCTCTACCGTACTCCCTATGCTAGAATGACCTCCATTGATCTGGGATCAATGTAACTGATTTGGGATCAGTATGAGTGGTTTGAGACACTCTCTTGTGATATTGATCTGGGATCAATAAAACTGACTTCGGGTCAGTAGAGAATGGTATGAGACATTCTCGATCAATTCTTCTTCTTCATGGTTTAGTAGAGCACAACTTAGTAGAAGAGTGCAGGGCACTGATGGCAGAGATAGTACAGTCTGGCAGATGGATCAGTGGATGGAGTTCTCCCTAGTTGAGAGGGAGTGTTAAAACTGGCAACTAGGGCCAAACTCCATGTGGGTCATCTTATTAATGGTAGCTGATATTTTTCTTGGATCACCCTCATCTAGAGGTGTAGGATTGATCTAAAGATCATACGATTCCGGTAAGTATTCATGGAGTTATGAATTTATTTATGTTATAAGACAATTCGTCAAGGTTGGCCAGCAACCAAATGAACCCCACATGTGCTCAACGTTTTAGTGTTAAAGGAGATTGCTTGAGAGTCATTTCTTACACACACTTCTATCTTGATTTCTCTCCACTTGTCTTGGGTTTTAGTGGAAGAGAAATCTAGGAGTGGAAGCCCTAGATGTTGGAGGATAAGAGGCTGCCCTAGACGCAGTCAAGAAGAAATATGTTGCCCTGATCTAGAGGACGTAGTCATGAAGAAAAGCCCTAACGCTATCAAGAAGGATCCCTAAACCTATACACTTGTCCCTACCCTAACGCAGACCTAAAGGCTGCCCTAATGAAGCTATCCTAAGGCAGCTCAAGAAGGAGGAGGACGCTGATGTGAAGGGTCAAAGGGACAACGTGGAGGCTTCCCTAGACAGCTTGAAGGGCTGTGTGGATAACAGAGCCTTAGCTGCAACATGAAGGATTAAAGGGACAACATGGACGCTACCCTAGACAACATGAAAGGGTTGTAGGAACAACATGGGGACAGGACGGTTAAGAGCACAATAGGCAAGCAACCAGGCCGAGGAGAATAGAAGCAATATGCTATTGTTTGTGGACGTATAGCTGGGTGTGTAAGGGCTGCCAAATGCCCTAACCAGTCACCATATAAGCAGCAGTGAAAGCAACATTGGAACAACAGTGTTGTGGACAGCAGCAAAGTAAATAGGACAGCTGGGCTACATGGTGCTGCTAACTAGTGCAACAAAATGCATGGGACAGCAAGGTAATTAGTGCAGCAAAATGCATGGGACAACAAGCTATCTAGTGCAGCAAAATGCATGGGACAACAAAGTGACTAGTGCAGCTAAGAAGCATGGGACAACAAGGCTACATGGTGCTGCAAAGATGCATGGGACAGTAGTCTACATAGCAAAGATGCATGGGACAGTAAGCAAACTTGGAATGAACAGTGGGACAACTGTATGCCACATAGGACAACAACGACTAGCATGTTACAACAAAGGCACATGGGACAGCAGCAAGCATGGACAACAAGACAAGCATGGTGCAGCAGTATGATGTGTACGACATGGTCATGAGGTCCAGCATTATGATGATGGGTGCAACACGGTGAGGTGCAACATGATGACGAGATGTAGCACAATGATAGGTGAAGGTGTCACCTTGGAGAATCAGTTAAAGCAACATGTCTTCAACTGATCTCATGTATCATCTTCTTAGAGATGATCTATGCTCTTATTTGGATAAGTCAAAGTGTTGACTTCTATTGTAAATGTATTATCTCTCTCTCTCTCTCTCTCTCTCTCTCTCTCTTGAACTATTGAAGAACATATAAGAAAAATTGATAAGGGTTTCCCCACATTGGGGTTTGTCCTTGGCTAGCGCCACATCTTATGTCCGCTTGTCTTGGCTTGTTTTCTGTGATTTATGTTTATGTTCTATCTGCAGTTTACTTTAATGCTAATGTGATTGCTAATCTGGAAAAGATATTGAGCTAACTGTGAAAAACAAATTGCTCTAAGCATAGAACATACCTAAAATTAACACTTTTTGGCTTCCTCACATCCTTGTTGTTTGAAGCATTATCATTAGTGCTTGAGGATTCTCCTTCATAGCCAAGACCTGATTTATCAAATGGGGATCTTAGATGGTTGAGCATGTCATCCAAGGCTTGGGAGCTCTTCAAAAATTTGTCCATCCCTTCTACCTTTTTCCTGAGGGAAACAATCTGTTCTTCCAATCTTTCGCAATCATTATTCTTCTTAGCAAGTTGTTTCTCCAACTCTTCCTTGATACATATTGCTTCATTTGCTTCTATTTTAAGGGAGATGATATCTGACTTCATTTTGAAAATTTCTTCATTTTATTTTGCTAGATTGCTCTCCATTTCTTCCTTGATCTTGGTTGCTTCACACGATTGGGGCTCAAGGGAAGTGATTTCTGATTTTAACTTGGTGATGTCATCATCCTTTTCTTCTAGTTGGCACATGATGGTGTTTCTCTCCTTTTTTGCTTCATCAACTTGTCCTTCTATGAATGTTAAAGCTTCCATCACCTTCTCAGCTCCTTGTGCTTGTTTCCTTACTTCTTCTAGTTGAGATCTAAGGGATGAGACCTCTTCCTTGTATTGACCAATCTCTACTTCAAGTTTGTTCAAGTTTTTGTGTCTTTGTTCAAGGTGGCTTGACAAGGTATCTTCTCGTTTCTTTGTCTTGTCCAATTGAGTGTTCATGGATATGACTTCTTCATGATGCTTTCTTTTGCTTTGATGAAATTCCTTCTTAAGCTTGGCAAGCTCTTCATCCCTTTCTTGTACTTGAAGCTTGACAAGGTCGACTTCCTTCCTTATTTGGTCTTGGTCACCAGCTAGTGCTTTCTTCTTAAGTTCCTCGTTTTCCTTTTTCAAACTGATAATCTCTTCCATAACAGCCATAAGTTTGGTGAGGAGATCTTTTTCAAAATCTTTTTCATTCTCTTCATCTTCTAGGTCTTCTTTAGCCTTGATGTCATCGTTCTCATTTTCAGTTTCCATGGTGGGTTCTAGATTTCCTTATTGCTTTCCATCATCTTCTTGACTAGTGGTCATGGTCAATGTTCCTTTTGAATGTAGGTCATGAAGTTTGTCCCATATACCCTTTGGTGATGAACACATTTCTAAATTTTCCTTTATAGAATCTTGTAGCCCATTCAATATTGCCTTCTTTGCTTTTGCCTTATATGTTGATTTGGGGTAGCATCGGATGTTCTCTAGCCACGAAATTTGGTGGAGAGGTTGGGGCACATGAGATCTCCAATACCCAGAAAGGGTTTGGGTAGATTCTAAACAACTCAGTAGATATTAAAATAATTAATATTTTTAATGGAGTCCCTAAGTCTAAACTTAGGGAAAATAAAATATTAATGTGTATTAATATGAAACTGTGTTAGAATGGTCCAAAAGACATGGATCAAGCCAGATCTAATTTCAGCAATTGATTAGGGACTTAATCTCGATCGTTGATATGTCAACGAGAAAAGTATAAGAGGAGGCTTGTGGGTTACTTGGAGAACACACTAGAGTGATCAATCATTCTATTCTCTAGAGCGGGGTTTCTAAGAGAGATAGAATTAGTGATTGGAGTTGCAACTGAGGGGCATTGAGTACACAGAGATAGAGAGGCAGAGATAGTGCCACGAGAGCAGCGCAGTAGCCAGGGAGAGTGATGCAGAGCCAGCCAGGGTTCACGCAGGGCCACGTAGACGCGGCCAGGAGCTGCGTAGAGCCTCAGAGAGGCTAGCATTGCTGACGCAGAGAGCCAAAGGGCTAACGCAGACCCATCCGGGGTGACGCAGGGCCAGCGCTGGGAAGAGAGGGGCGGACGGTAGGGTTTCTGGGGCAGATTGGTGCTGAGGAGTTGCCGGAAGGATTATCGGGGGTTTCAACCAAGAGATTTGTCAGAAACTGAGAGGTATTACTGCCAAGGAAATTCTCTGTTGGGTAGGCCAGTTTCGACACCCAGATTGTTCTTTGATATTGCTTAATAAGAAAACCCTCAGATAGCTGCACCGGTTTTCCCACATTGTTCAAAAAATAATGGTGTCATATGGTGTGATTGTTTTTGTTTCCTTTAGTTGTTGATCTGTAATATGTTGAGCATGCACTCATGTTTATTTTCAGTATTTACACTGTATATAACTTGTTAAGTAACATAACAAGTAGGTAGGAATAAATAAGATAAATTGCATGGAGGGTTTCTAACCAAGTAGACTTAGAAACTTCAACATGGTAGCAGAGGGTGATTGCAGATCATAGGAGGACTGAGGACATCAGCGGAGTGGAGCAATAGCAGTAGAAAACAACTGTCCTGAGGTGACAAAAGTTGTTTCTAGTAAAGCATCAACAAGGGAAGGGTGACGCAGTTCCTGCGTCATCAAGGGTGAGCAGGGAAGAGGCAGTGTAGAGGCTAAGGAAGGTAAAGGGAGCCTCACATAGAGCCACGCAGAAGCTGGGAGGGCTGACGCAGTTGGTTGAGGAGGTCGAGTTGTTGGTGTCGGAATTGTGCAGAGCCTAGGAGCTCTCACCTTCAGGTTGCTGGGGTTTAGAAGGCTGTGGGAATATTGCAAAGTGGAGCTGGTGATGTACTGTAGTCAGAACAATACCTGACAGAGAAAGGCCAAGAGGAGGGAGTTGCTACCGAGGGTTTCTAGTCGAGGAACCCGGATCAATGGTGTGGTTGCATAAGACGATCAGAGTAGGGGGCATCTCGACAACGACAAAAGGATTTCCAGGAGGAAAATCGGGACTCAGAGGGAGTCCAAAAGAGAACTTCCAGATGGGAAGTAGAGACTCGAAGGAGTCGAACAAAGAACTTCTAGGAGGGAAGTAGAAGAGCATCATGGCACTACACGGAGTAAGAGACCAGGATAGATTGGACGGAGCGTCGAACTTCACAGTCTGGAAGGCCAGAATCTTATTCGTACTTGACAAAAATCGTGTTAAGGACTTCGCCTTAAAGTTTATAGCTATCCTAGTTGACCCCATGATAACAACAAGTACGAGGAGGCAATGGCGAGGTCCAAGAGAATCATCCTTGAGAGGGTCAAGGACCATGTAGTACCACACATTGCCAAGAAGGAAATGACATATGAGATGTGAGAGGCCCTCAAGAAATTGTACCAGCATACTTCTGTGGAGAGAAGAATGTTACTTGAGAATCAGTTGAGGTCGTATCAGATGAAGAAGGGAGAACTGATTGACACCTTCCTCGGAGGACTGAACGAGATCCGAGATTAGTTGACTGCTATATAAGCCACGCCAATCAGGAGTTGATGGTGAGGACGACCCTGAATGCAGTCTCAGAAGACTGGGAGGTATTTGTCCAAAGTATACTGGGCAGAGGGACACTTCCACCTTGGGATGAGATGTGGGCGGCTCTTCGCCAGGAAGAGATCAGCCGGCAGTCGAAGATGGGTAGTAGCAGTAAGGGGATCAAAGTCAAGCAAGAAGAGGAAGATGTTGCCCTAGCATATGAGCGAAAGCAGGAAAAGAGGAAGAAGAAGGATTTCTCCAAGATCAAGTGCTTCCACTGTGGGGAGCTAGGTCATTATGCGACCCAGTGTCCAAGGAAGAAGAGTAAGGGAGAGTCTTCCGAGACTAAGGCAACATCAGCAAGGGTAGAGAAGGAAGTTTTGATAGATGATAACTGTGCCATGAGTGCACACGCACCACTTGAGCGGAAGTGGGGAGACATCGAGCTGTAATCAAGCGGACTACATGCGATGAGGGGTAGGATCCTCAAGGTACTCAGCCTCTTGGATGAGACCTTGCTATGGGAGCCCCGAAGAGGAGTAGCAGGATTGGCTGAGTCGGGTAGAGACAGATGCGGATGGAGTGGCAGAGAGAGCTACAGTGCAGGAGTCCTGAGACAGCGTGAGGCTAGCAGGCTGCAGTAGTGCGAGAGGCACAAGAATGTTGCACCAGTGCAGGATGGCACAGAGAGGTGTGCAAAGATGCGTGACGCAGGGAGTTGTTGCAGCAACGCAAAGGTCAGAGAGGGAGCACTTGTCAGCGACAGAGGGAGCTTCAACATTAGGAGGGTCTCTAGCCCAACAGGGAGGTCAGAGTTGGGAGATCAGTTACTTACTTCTTAGTAACTGAGTTGCAGTACAACAGTGGGCAACACGATGCAACATGATGAGAGGAGTTGCAGTGTTGGGAGAAAGGACCAACAGCAACACGGATGTAGAGGGAGTTGTTGTACATATGCAGCAATGGTAGTGGCAGAACCATGGGCAGTAGTACAAGATACGACAACAAGGGGATGGTGGGAAATAGGCCTAGCATCAACACAAGGACCGATGCCGGATGATCAGAGTAATACTCAGTGAGGAGTATTCCTAGAGCACAATACTCGCTAAGAGGGAGTGTTGATTTAGGGTAGCATTGGATGTGCTCTAGCCACGAAATTTGGTGGAGAGGTTGGGGCACATGAGATCTCCAATACCCAGAAAGGGTTTGGGCAGATTCTAAACACTTTAGGAGTTATTAAAATAATAAATATTTTTAATGGAGTCCCTAAGTCTAAACTTAGGGAAAATAAAATATTAATGTGTATTAATATGAAATTGTGTTAGAATGGTCCAAAAGACATGGATCAAGCCAAATCTACTTAATCTCGGCTGTTGATATGTCAACGAGAAAAGTATAAGAGGAGGCTTGAGGGTCACTTGAAGAACACACCAAAGTGATCAGTCATTCTGTTCTCTAGAGCGGGGTTTGCTAAGAGAGATAGAATTAGTGATCGGGAGTTGCAGCTGAGGGGCATTGAGTACAAAGAGACAGAGAGGCAAAGATAGTGCCGAGAGAGCAGTGCAGTAGTCGGGGAGAGTGATGCAGAGTCCGCCAGGGCCACGCAGAGGCATTCGGGAGTTGCGCAGAGCCTCAGAGAGGCCAGCGTTGCTGACGCAGAGGGCCAGAGGGTTGACGCAAGGCCAGCGCTGGGAAGAGAGGGGCTGACGCAGTCCAGAGAGAGGTTGATGCTGGGGTTTCTAGGGTAGATTGGTGAGGAGCTGCTGGAAGGATTATCCAGGGTTTCAGCCAGGAGATTTGTTAGAAACTGAGAGGTATTACTGCAAAGGAAATTCTCTGTTGGGTAGGCCAGTTTCGGCACCCATATTGTACTCTGATATTGCTTAATAAGAAAACCCTCAGATAGCTGCACCAGTTTTCCCACATTGGGTTTTTCTGGGGACATTGGTCCAAAAATAATCGTATCACATGGTGTGATTTTTTTTGTTTCCTTTAGCTGTTGATCTGTAATATGTTGAACATGCACTAGTGTTTATTTCTAGTATTTACATTGTAAATAACTTGTTAAGTAACATAACAAGTAGGTAGGAATAAATCCGATAAAGTGCATGGAGGGTTTCTAACTAAGTAGACTTAGAAACTTCCACATTATACTCCTTGCATTCTTCATCCATCATGTTATCAGTAATCACCGATTTCCTGACTTCAATGCCTTGAGTCTTTAAGAAATTCCTCATTGTTGCTTCCCATATATCAAAGTTTCCATTGAACAATGCAGCCTTCACAAATTAATTGATTTCAACTTCGATGGTTGAGGGAGACACATCTTTAGGAGGATTGGAGACTTTCTTCCTTCGCTTCACCATTTCTGTTCTAATTGATCAGCCTTCGAGCTGTTAGGCTTTGTGTGAAGGTACTGGCTCTGATACCAATTGTTGGAAATACTGAGAGGGTGGGTGAATCAGTATTCCTTTTCAATTGTTACTTTTACCAGTTAAATCAATTATATTTAGAACACAAAATAAGCAATAGGAATAAATTCTTTTATTAATATAATCTTTATAATGAATCAAGTACAATATATAGGGCTCCAACCTTTGATGAAGACACTAATTTTCAATCTCCTAGGCTCCAACCTGTTGCCAAGCACCAACTTGGTTTTTTGTGAGGCTCCAACCTCTAGGGAACCGACCCTATCTTCTCAAGGCACCAACCTTGTGTTTAGAGGCTCCAACCCCTAGGGCACCAACCCTTTCCTAGTACAGGCTCCAACCTGGTTTCTTGAGGACACCAATCCTCTAGGGTTCCAACCCTATCCTTCTAGGCACCTACCTTGTTTGTTCGAGGCTCCAACCTTTAGGACACCAACCCTCTAGGCTCCAACCCACTGCTATATTTTGTCTAGATATGTTTGATAGTAATTCTCTGCTCTCAAAATCTTCTTCATTGTGTTCTGCCAATCTACAGCTTCACTGTAGTCTCCATGCTACATCATCAATTACAACCTTGTCTCATGGAAGGTGTCGCCATTGCTCTTCATATTTACCCAAACAAAGTTTCCAAGTCACATCATGGTCCTCAATAGTCTTTACACGACATCAATGTATCTTCAATGAACTGTACTAAGCTCTGCACACACACAACTCTCGGTTTCAACCCTCTGTTCTAACTGTTGTGGTAATTGCTTCAGGAGTACGCTTCAGGAGAAACTGCGTCAGAAGAGTGGCTGTCGCGGCTTCAGGCTGTGCGTACAATTATAAAACAACCCTGTCTTATGCAATCTTTTTAACAGATCCCGAGTTGTACTTCTAAGGATTCATTATAGGTGCAATCTTTCAATGATTAACCCAGTCAACAGAATGCTTTGACCTGCGGATTCCGCTGGACCTTCGGCTTCCTCTTCGCTTACTCGACCTTCGACTTTCTTCCTACTGTTCCTTCACGTTCACAAGTTGTGAATTGTCATTATGTTCTATGATAGATGCACAAGATCGATGATCAGAACTGAGGCATCTTAACTTATATTTATATGAGCCTCACCAATAACCAAGAGACACGTTCATTGGAGGGAGAGGCCGACTTATGAATATTCATCCAATTATTCACAGACTTGTTTGTTTACAGAAAATTTCATAGGAGAGGCCGTACCCACATGAGGTCCCACATCCCCGTCATTACCTCAAACACAATCACAACTTTCAGAGGTCTTTTACAAGTCGTGCTTATAACATAGCCGATTGTCGAATGCCCCTACCGGATGCGATATTTTATTAAATTGTTTTAAATAAATCTTCGAGTCCACACCTTTATCGCAATCGGCGGTCTGTCGAGTCCACAAGTCTTATCGCAATTGGCAGTTTGAATGTGTCAAGCTTTTATTGAAACTTGCGATACGTAACTTGCGATAGGCAAATGCGATATTTCTTTAGAGAATATTATAACGGTGTAGCGGGTCCACAATATTATATCGCAATCAACAGATTTGAACGTGACATCTTTAAGACTTGCGATATGACAATTCCGATACAGTGGACGCAATGTTTCATTAAGTCGTATTGAATGGAGCTATCGGGTCCGTGTTGCATATCGCAATCGAGGGTTTTGAGTAGTGTTACATAACTCAATATAATAGAAAACATCGATATGATACGATTTATCGGATAACTTTGTTTATGCTCTTTGCCGCAATGATCCTCCGCTATTTTCTTTGACTCTTTGGCTTTCCTGTGGCTTCTCTGTGATTTCCGATGGCTACTCTTGCTTCGATATGTTTCTCTTGCTCCGATTCTGACTTCCAATGGCTTCCCTGATGGCTTTCCTCCTTGGCGTCTTGCTCCTATCACTTCACGGATCTGCTCTGCCTCTCCTTGGCTTCATATCGTCATTTAGTATCCTAAATATTGCCATATTGACATCAATGACAATCTAGATCAACAAAGTTTTGAAAAGCAGTTGCTTTTGTACATATTGATATTTTTAGAAAATCAAGTTCTATATTTAGAAAAGCACTGAGGATATTTTTAGAAAAGTAGAGTATTTCTATTTTTGGAGAAAATGGATCCAAGTTTGGCAGAGAATTCCAAATTTGGAATAGGAGATACAAGAATAAAAAGGAGGGGCAAGAGGTGGGAAGAATATTTGGTGTTTAGTAACCAAGACTTCCCGGGAAGGTCACCCATCCCAGCACGAGTTTGGTTCAAGTGTGCATAACCATGGATTATTTCCCCGTAGTCAAGCCCAATTAATTTGCTACCCATTCACAAAACCTTGTTAGAGTATTGTGCTTCATAAATAATTCATTGAAAGTTCCTTTGATCTTTATTTAAGCACGTGTGAGGCTTTCCACAGCCCAACATCATGTAATATCATTATTTGGATATTAACCACTAGGAGTATTTAATATTCATGTTATTCTCTATGACCCAATATCCCATGAGCATCATTCACAAATGACCAACTTCTCATATTTAGTCAGCACTCTTGAATCATATTGGTTGAAATGTTCTCCTATGTTTTGGTCTCCAAGCTTGAGCTTCTGAGTCGTTCAAGCTAGCAATTAAATTGAAGAGATTAATATTGGCCACATTATAGAGATGAGAATATCTTGGTGGGTGCATATGCTAAATCAATAACCTACCTGCAGCTGAATCAGACTCAGGATAGGGGGTAGCCTTTTGAACTCTTCAAACCTGAACATTAATTTGAATTTAATTCTTTTGGTTAAAGAATTTGAATTTAATCCTTTTTTTTAAATAATTAATGTAGATCAACTGTTAATTATGTCTGAATATATGTGCAGTCAATTTTGTAGTCATTTTTGTTAATCTGGGAAGTGCTCAAGCAAATCTGATTGATAACTAGAAATCTTATTGGTATATGTTTCAGTGCTCCTACTTAAGTGGATTTTTGACTTAACATAACTGGCAGCTACTTTCATTTTGCAGGCTTGAAATCCCATGCTGTTACCCTCTATGAAGCAGGAAAGTTGGATGATGCTAGCGTTGCAGAGCTTTGCAAGGATCTGCTGACACTAGAAGGCACAAAATTTGAGGGTGAGCTGCAAGAGTTTGCAAATCATGCGTTCAGTCTCCGATGTGCCCTTGAGTGTCTTCGATCAGGTGGATTAAATACTGACAGTTCAGCTGAAGATGTTGTTGACTTAATTGACCTTCACTCTAGCATAGGTGGCTTTGCTAATGGTGAAAATCTGCAAAAAGGTACCATAGACTTAAATGGTTTAGAGGAAGTACAATCAAATGGTTCTGGAAGTCAAGACCTCCATTTGAGTTTATCTGAGTCTAGAATCAGCCAGACTGCCATTCAGCCTTTTTCCTCAAGTGATCCATTGCCAAAATTTAGCACAGTAACTGAAAATTCTTCCATGTATTCTCCTGACCAGTTGACAAAGGAAGAACATGGCTTCAATCAGGAAGCAATCTCTGTGAGCTCTATTGAAACCACTGCCAGTGCAAAGAATCGTGTGAAGCGGAAGCGAAAATATCGAGTAGATGTCCTTCGCTGTGAAAGCTTAGCTGGCCTGGCACCAGCAACATTGAATCGTTTATTTCGTCGTGATTATGACATCATTGTTTCAATGGTTCCTCTTCCTTCTTCTCCTCCAACAATTTTGCCTGGAGGTGCAAGCCACATCAATTTTGGTCCACCATCTTATGCTTCTTTGACCCCATGGTTGAAAGTGTTTCTATACACTGCTGCAGGCTCTGGTCCTATTTCGATTGTTTTGATGAAAGGTCAGCGACTAAGAATTCTTCCTCCACCCTTAGCAGGGTGTGAAAAAGCTTTTATGTGGGCTTGGGATGGATCTAATGTAGGAGGACTGGGTGGCAAGTTTGATGGTACTCTTGTAAATGGAAGCATTCTTTTACATTGCTTGAATTCTTTGCTGAGATACTCAGCTGTGCTTGTTCAGCCCCTCTTAAAAGTTGATTTAAATCAGTCTGGAATGCCTATTACAAAGGATATACCATTGCCTTTGAACAATTTAGATGGTTCATATGCTAAGGAGATTGGGCTTGGTAATGAAGAAATTACACAACTGAATTCAACATTGACAAATTTGGCCAAGGAACTCCAACTTTGGACTATAGGATATATTCGTGTAATAAAGGTTCATAAGATAGATGTTTATGATAATTTTTCTCCTACAGTTACAAGATATGAATGGGTTCCACTAAGTTTAGAATTTGGAATTCCACTTTTCAGCCCAGAACTGTGCAGAACCATATGCAATAGGGTAACACAGTCACAGTTGCTTCAAGCATATTCACTATCAGAGCATCGTGAAGCAATGCAAAAGTTAAGGGAAAGACTGCATGAATTTTGTGCTGAGTATCATGCAACTGGCCCGATTGCAAAAAATATTTATGCGAGGGAACAAACACAAGATGCATCTCCCCAGATGACAAGATATGCAAGTGGAAGATGGAACTCTATTGTTGAACCTCTACCTCCTAGTACTCCTGGGACAGAAAATAAACCTGAAGCATCAAAGTATTTTGAATGGCACAGGCAACATTCTGAGATTATAAATTTTAATGGGGTTAAGCTGAGGTACTATCTCTCTCCTTTCCAAGGCTTGTGTTTTTCTTCTTGTTCTTCTTGTTCACGAGAAGTTGATTATCTTATGTGCTGTATGAAGTAACATCTGAGGCCTAAAGTTTCACTGTTCTAAATAGGTCCACTGCTATGTGCTTTCGGTCAAATGCTACAATCATGTTCCTAGTTTTCTTAACTCCGTTTTCATCTTTAGTCCTGTCCTTATCTCAAGATTAACAGCATATTATACACTGTTCTCTTTAAGCCAATCAAGGACATTTTCTGCATTCTTCTAGATTACTCTAAATCTATCAAGCTTATTACTTCGGCAGGTTTTCTCATCTTTCAACTAAGTTAGCCGGTACAATTTAACCTGTAATATTTTGCTCTGCATCTTCTTTATGCCTTTATCTGATAGGCCACTTTTTTGTTGCCACTTTTGATTATAGAATGTGATCTTTCTCCAACAGGGATAAGAGTTTTGTTATGAATTAGTTTCTCCCCAAGTGAATTAGTCATTGTAGTTCATGAGTTTGATCTGAAAGTCCTCTACATGTATATACGCACATTAAAAATCAGCAGAACAGAGTAGAGTAGTTCATACTTTTTACTTGAGAAACCATCATAAACTTTGGTGTCCACATTTTATGGATTTGTCATTAATGAAGAATAGAGTGCATTGAAGCACATAATCTTTGCATTGTTGAAAATGTATTTAGTGTCAGTCTTCATAATGTAATAAAATGATTTTTTTTATCATTGACATATTTATTATTATTATTATTTATTTTTGGTCAAAGCATGTTCTTCATGCTTATAAGAGTCAAAAGAGTCAAAATGAAAAATTATTTTGAGTCAAAGAAATTGTACTTGAGTCAGTCCCATTTGGACTTTTGTAAAGAAAAGAAAAATAATTTATTTATTGAGTCAAAGACCACCAAAACTGTCAAGTCGGCCCTCCTTGGGAACAAGTTGGCCTGGGCTCCAAGAGCCACCTATTCAACCTCCTGGACAGATATATATATATATATATATATATATAGATATATATAGGACAGTTTGATCACTTTGGAGCACATTCATTCATCATCATCATACATATCTTCTGCACCTAACTAATGAAGAGAAGGATGAAAAAGAAAGGAAGGAAGAGCTCGCACATGTGGGAGAATTTCTGTAAAGAAAGACTGAAGTTCTGATGCAATTGTGGGCCCGAAATTTCAGGAAAGTGAAAGTTTGACTTTTGTTGACTTTGCATGTGGAGATGACTTGGAGGGGGCTGGACTTCAAGTTTTGGTGGCAATTTTGGTCTTGGTCTTGGGTCTTGGATATCTCATTTTGATCTGATTCTGTAAGAGAAGGATTGGCTGGGTTTTTCCCCTTGTGGGGTTTTGCCCTGACTCGGAGCCTAATTTCTGGTGTCTTCTGTCTCTTGTGCATTATGTTATTTATATTTTGCTAATGTGTAATTGCTTGATGACATAACTAATCAAGTAAAAACTAAGAAAATAATGGATATCCATCACGAGTAATTACCATGAACTTAAATTCTATCATCTACTCAAAATTTCAACATGGTATCAGAGCTAAGGAAGATCGAAGAAGAAAGATAATTTTCTCTCTCTTGCTGATGACTACTCCATCCTGAGATACCTGTAGCAGTAACCTAAGAAGTTTGATCTGAACTCTGTAGAATCTATCCAAACTCTGTTCTGTTGTACGAATTTGAATCTGTGGTCTATACTCTAAACGAAAGGCAATGGTCTGAGATCTATAGCATATGTCCAAGAGATCTGAAAAGATCAATTTCTGGAGGACCGAAATTAAAGACCACTTCAGATAGGTCTGTATTCTTACCATTCGAAGCTTGTTTCAAGATCGAAGAAAGGGATAAGGATAAGATTATTAAAGTACAGTTCAAATCTCTATGATATAGTCTCTGTGGCTAAACTTTCTTCTAGAAATCACATTCAACTAGTCTCCTCCACCTGCAATCTACGAAAGATATAGTAAAGGATAAAGGCCGAAATTTAGAAGGACTAGTGGTGATCAGTATTCTCTCTCAAACGAGAATAAAGAACAAATCTCTGAAGCTAATACATCTCTGAGGCAATGTTCTTTGATCCATGCAAAAGGGTTCTGTGACGATTCTCTAAGCCTACTGTAGCAACATATTTTTTGAAGATTCAAGGGCCTCTGTAATGCGAGTTTTTCTATGACATATCTCTCCATTATGATGTGAGATTCAGTGATAATGTTGATGCAAATTTCAATAATAATTCTCTCCTTGGTGACACGAAAATTCTATTAACATTTCTGTGCTAATAGCATCTACCTTTGTAATAAAGAATGTCCTCCATGACGCTTATATCTTTGCAACGTGACAGTCAGAACATCTTGTGTTCTGATATATCAAAAGAAGGAACAGGTCGAAGGAGTTAATGAGATTACAAATGTAAACAAAGGTCCGAATTTTTGAGAACCTATTGTGACTTAAGACTCGAACAATCTATACATTCATGATGGCACATAGATCCAAGCTATTCAAGGCATCCAAATTTTATGAAGGAGGAACTATGCTTCTAATAAACAAGTATAATACAATATTTTATCTCGAAAGCAGAACACTCTATACCAAGAATTCCCAAGGACGTTGGAAACACTGAGAGGGAGGGTGAATCAGTATTTCGCTTACAATTAGTTAATCTTTTCTTTTCAGAGGATTAATTATTTTCATCATCAGATTAAAATCATAAATGCCCAGAATCAAAGACAGTAGACACCAAAATTTTAGGTCGAAACCTATTGAAATATGTAACTAGGTTCAGTCTTCATAATGACATATGTAATCATGATTTTATGTATTTGATGAGAAAAATAAAATTATTATTGTAATTCTTGAAGCATGGGTTCATGCTCAAGGATATTTGATTTATAGGTCAAGCACCCATTGAGTGCTTCTAGGGCTTGTCTTTGAGTCAACAAGTCGTAAGAGTCATTGTCATGTATGGAAGACCCTTTTGTGCGTGTTACATATTGTAAAGATAATTTATTTGAGTTAAAATTAGAGTCAAAGACCCTACAAGACCTTGTCAACGTGCAAGCAACAAGTTGGCATATCAAACAGTGAAGTCGGCCTCCTAGAGATGACAAGTCGGCCTAAACAGGCTCTCAAGAAGCCTATATATAAGAGGGAAGTTGACCACATTTGGAGACCATCCAAGCAGCTCACAACAAGTTCAATCAAGCAAAGAGAAGGAGACCTAAATTGGCGAAGAAGAAGAAGATTCTAACAAAGAAGAATTAAATTCTTGGGATCTGTTTTTGGGTCATCATTCTCACACGTGCAAAGGAGAACTAGTGCACATTAAGGTGCAGCAAGTTCAGATTGCAGTTGTCAAATTGAGCCAAGTTTTGGGTCAAAAGGAAGTCCCACTTGTAAGCTGAATTGATAAGGAGAAGTCATCTCAAGTGAAGGAGAGTGAACAAAATCACCATGATTCTCTCACACGTGCCACCTAGGTTGTGGGTTGAGCCTCCCTCCTACCTCGGTCGTGGGCTTAAATGTATTCATTGTCACTATAAAAAAGGTCGAGACCTTTTCTACAGACCTGTGCATTAAGAAAACTGTGGAACGAATTAAGTTTGTCATCCATCTAAAGGAGAAATGCAAGTAGTTATGTACATACATAAGTGATATAGAGGATGAGAACTTATGCAAAAAAGGCAACAATCCTGTAGCATATATACACAAGTTCGAGCTTGAGAAATCACATAGAAAGCCGACCTTGTGACACTTGTTCCGAGCATATATATATTACTCAAAGTCTATGTCTTGGAAACCCCTACTTATAGGGTCATCTCAAGTCTTTGAAATCTATTCTCCCTGTCACGTTTGAGGACAAATATCCCTATAGTGGAGAGAGGAAGAAGCTATAGGCTGTTGTGATTATGTTACAATGGGTTTTTGATTTTTTGAAGGAACAATCTCCTATATACGGTGGTGGGAAGCTTCAAGATCCATCTTGAAGTCCTGTAGCTAAGCATAGATACGATTGAAGATATGTTGAGAGATAATCTCAAGACAAAGATCTTGGATCTCTGTCTCAAGAAAGGAAGAAACCGCAATCTTGTATCAGTGATAGAAGATCTTTGAAAAGGAATAGTCCCCCTGGAAGCAGTGATAGAAGATCACCTTGAAGACCTAAAGCTGTCATAAAAGTCAAGGGTAGCAACACTATTGTTTGGAGGAAGCAAGTCAAGGTCTTGAAAGAAATGTCTGACCGCTTTTTGATAAGAAGATCGATCATGGCATCGGAGCAGGCCTTATAGCAACCTCTATGATCATGAAGGACAGAGGTACGTAATCATGAGGTATGTAAAATATGTTTATTTGTTAAACATGAAATATTTTAGGGTTGGTTGTATGGCTCTAGAGTTTGTAGTTTTTGTTGTTTTTGAAAGTTGTTGATGTCTAGGATTGTGAACCCTAGATGGTATGTGGATAGACCTAATCATATGGAAACCCTAACCCTAACCTACTTGTTCCCTCATAAAAATCCTATTTCTTGATTTCTTGTATGGGTTGATGAGGATGATAAGTTGAATATGACATCAAGTCCCATGATCTAGGGTTTGTACTTGAAAGCCCTAGGAGTACATTCTCTAAGTTTCCATTGATTGACAGATTGACATCATGCTTTTGTTATTACATATTTTGCTTGGTTGTACTTGTCAATGAATACTGCAAGTACAGGAAGTACAGGAAGATGATGGCTATGTAAAGCAGATCCTTTGTTTTTGGCAACCTTGATGAGTGGAGGGAATTGTAAGGACCCTGGAAAATGGTAGATTGGTAATCTAGTTTGATCCTTGGGAACTATGATATAAAGTAAGATTCGTAAGGAGAATGGTCGTGAAAATGTGAATGGCTGGTAAAGAAGAATATTAGAAAAATCCGTTATACGAAAGTCTGATGCATTGATAACAATCATCTAACACATGATAGTAAAGAAGCTCATGTAATAGCTGGTTAATGAGGGTCACTCAAGGATCCTCCATATAATGACTTCATGGGAAGATTTCTTCACTTGGTGAAAAAGGACCATGATGATATTGCAGACATTTTCTACTCTCTAAGATTTAGAGCAAGCTTCCTAGAAGTTTGTCGGTACAACTACAACATGATGAAGCCTCATTATCAAGATGGGGAGCATTTTGAAGAAGACTAGAACCGATTGAAGTAAAAGGTATGTATGTTTTGAGATTCTCCTTTGATTTAGTTAAGTCATGTTAGCACGTTGCAAGCATATGCCTAGTTGTGTGAGCATGATGTGCCATGGACTTGTTTGGGCTCTTCCGGATGAAGACATGAGGATAGTGATCAACGTCTGATATGGTCTCATAAAGTATGAAAAACTACTGACTTGAGAGGGAGTTGCAGAAGCTTTGACACAGTAAGCCCGATATGAAGATGACTCTGCTTGTTTAGATGTTTGAAGGAAGACCATGATGAAGGATGTTGATGAAGACAAGACATGACATCTTGTGAAGAAGCTATCCGATGACTCTAATATTCGATATGTTTCTGCTACCTAAGAAGATGCATTACAGGAAGTTAATAATGATGACTCCATTCCATGAATTGAGTAGCTGACTTTGGAACTTGGTCCAAAGGATTTGATGACATTGTACACCACGCTGATAAGAAGAAGAACACTGACAAGAAAGGTAGCAAGTTGCAAATAGCTGATTGGTCATGTCTTGGAAGATCACTTTCCCGATGTTCAGAGGGAGCGAGATTAAAACTCTATGATGTTTGGTTCGTGAACATGCAACTGATGAAGATTGATGATATGGAAAGTGATGGTGTACCTTGTCTTGTTGAATAAAGTTGTTTATGAGAAAGGGCTTAGTGATGTTCAGAGAGGTCAAAGCTCGCACATGTGATGATGATAGAGCCATGAGAGCTACTGTCATGATCTTGGAGATCATAGTAGCTGATCATGAACACTTCTCCCTAGATGAGAGGGAGCTCGTCCCTGGTTAAGTGTGAGTGATGAATATGGTTCTCTGATTCATGTGTCGTGCACTAGACCAGGACTAACAACCGTAAGTGTTAGTGAAGGCCATGAGGAGAGAATGGTGTTCGGAGGATTGGGTAAGCATCTGAGACAGATACTCCTTAAGGATTGTAAATCCAAGATAGGTAGTAGTCTCGTGACTATCCTCAAGGAGTATCAGTCTCAAATGCTATCTGACAGGGGTATCCAAGAAAAGAGTGGTTGAAGAGGACCGATATTCTTTGAGGATTGGGAATCCAAGATAAGAATAGTCCTAGAAGGACATACCTTGTGAACATTTGGATGGGGTATGTGTCTTGAGAGGTAGTGTGGTGTCCCACGTAAAGCCTCCCAGCATTGTGCTCTGATCTATTGAGAGATAGAGCTTGTTAGTCAAGGCCTTGCTATGTTGACAATGTTGGTTGTATATTGATCATAATGTTGATGCTTACAAGATGGCATACCAATCCGACTCTTCTTATGAGAACTTTTCAATGGAAGTACTGTCCTTGTACCTGTGGTCAATTATGAATACCTTCCTAGTTAAGAGGGAGTGTTAAAGATGTAACTATCGATCTTCATAATTGTAATTGTATCATGACTTGATGTAATCATTGTACTTGTCAAAAGAAAGAAAAAGAAAATATATTTTTGTAAAAGAAAAAATTATTTATATGTAAATGGGTTTCTTGCCCATGATTTTTGGTCCTAGGTCAAGCACTCATTGAGTGCTCTAGGGAGTCGAGTCAAAGTCATAATGTAAAGTCCCTTGGAGGCTCATGTATAAATGAAAAGGAAATATATTATGTAATTGAAAGCTCTAGAAACCATCAAGGTGATTAGGTCGGCCAACTCCTTATGTTGGCCTTGAAGAGTCATGTGCACCCACAAGAAGGCCTATAAAAAGAAGACGATTTGACCTCTTTTGATACGCTTGAGTACTCAACTTTCTTGAGCATTTTGAGGTTGGAACAGAGGTGCGATGAAGAGTAGAAGGAAGGCAACAAAGGATCTCTCTCTTGTTTTGGTATTGGATGAGTTTCTCTGTCCTATCTCACATGTGCGAAGTACAAAAAAGAGGGTGGATGGCCTGGTTCTTATTTGGTGGTTTGGTATTTGTTAGAGGTCTTGGAAGTCTTCATTGAAAGTGATTCTATAAGAAGAGTTCTTTGGGTTTTCCCCTCTGTGGGTTTTGCCTTGGCTTGGAGCCTATTTTTGGTGTCTCTTTACATTGTGATCTTCTTGTTTGGCATTTGTTTTGATCTAAGAAATCGGATTCATCCTCCCCCCAATGTCATGAATCCCACGAACTAGAGACGATTCTCTAGGACACGTGTCTGATTCGCGACTCTAGTGTGCCATGGCACATGGGATTCGATTGGCACATGGGATTCGATGGGCACACGAGTCCGATTCGATGGGCCAGTGAATCCTGATTTTGGTACACATATCCCTCTAAAAAGTGTGTCGCGCAACCTTTGAAGCCTGATTTGGGCCCTTTTCTCACTCATTGTTGAGTGCCTCTCTTGCTGTGGGTGTGTGGGAGTGACTAGAAAAGGGTTTGGGAGCATTTTGGAGGTGATTCAAGCAACATGTAAGTGCATTTTGCTTCTATTTTTTTGCATTTTTCCTAGAGCAATTTGCATGCTCATTTTTTTACAATTTTGTGCATTTTTGCTTTATTTTTTTACAACATTCATGGCTCAATCAAGAGCAGTAAGTAAGGGGCAAAGGAAGGGGAAGAATGACCCCATTGGTGATGCCCCTCCTCTTCCAATTTCATCAGGGTCTGCAAATGTTCCCTCTATTGGAAGTGGGGCTGCAACAACAACTTCAAATGTTGAGGGCAGAATAAATTTAGAAAGACAGCAGGCTCAAGAAAGCAAATATCTCTTGTGGAAGTATGTCACAAGAGATCAAAGGCCAAGCAACAAGTTGAAGGGAGGAGGCAATGTTGCTTGGAAATGCAACTATTGCAACAATCATTTCAAGAGCACTTATTACCGTGTGAAAGCTCATTTGTTGGGCTTACCAGGTTGTGGAATTGGAGCATGTGCAAATGTGTCTTTAGCTAAGAGGAAAGAAATGGAAAAAGAGGCCAATGTTGGTGTGGCAAGGGTGGTTGCATCATCTAAAAAAAACAAGAATGATGATCCCCTTCCATTCTTGAGGAAAAGCAGCAGCAAATTTCCATTTGAGAGTTTTGGTGGGGGTGTGGGTCAAGCAACAAAAAGAAAGGCAGTGGCACTTGGTCCAATGGACAAGATTTTTCAGAAAGAGAGACGGGAAGAGCTTGATATCACCATTGCATTCTTTTTCTATCTGAACTTCATATCCTTAATGTTGCACGCTCACCTTTATTTCTTGAGATGTGTTGAGCTCTAACTCAAGGGGCTCCATCAGGCTATGTGCCTCCTGGGTTAGGGAAGCTTAGAACCACATTCCTGACTAAGGCAAAGAAAGAGGTGGACAAAATGCTTGAGCCAATTAAATCATAATGGTCAACATCTAGGGTTAGTATTGTTTCTGATGGATGGACAGATCCAACACACCACCCACTAATTAACTTCATGGCATCTTCCTTGAATGGACTAGTTTTCATGAAATCAATAGATGCACTTGGACAATACAAGGATGCACAATATATTGGTGAGTTGTTCATTAAATTTATTGAAGATGTAGTTGTTGATTCTTGTATGCAAATCATTATAGACAATGTACCTGTTTGCAAGGCTATTGGCATGATTGTGGAATCTAAATATCCACAAGTATTTTGGACACCTGCATTGTCCATTCCTTGAATGGACTAGTTTTCTTGAAATCAGTAGATGCACTTGGACAATACAAGAATGCACAATATATTGGTGAGTTGTTCATTAAAGTTATTGAAGATGTAGTTGTTGATTCTTGTATGCAATCATTATAGACAATGTCCCTGTTTGCAAGGTTGTTGGCATGATTGTGGAATCTAAATATCCACAAGTATTTTGGACACTTTGCATTGTCCATTCCTTTAATTTAGCACTTAAAACTATTGCTTCTGATGTGCCTTGGATTGGAAGTATTATTGAGGACGCACGACATATCCGCAACTTTGTACAAAATCGTACAAATGCCCTCGCAATCTACAAGGAGTACACCCATCTATGATTGTTGAAGATTGCATATACACAATTTTCTTCTTCATTCATCATGTTGAAGAGGTTGAGGGAGGTCAAGATCGTTCTTGGGGCCATGATTATTTTAGAGTTTTGGTATTTTTGGAGAAAGACAGATCAAGCAGCCTCAAAAAGAGTCAAGGACATAGTGTTAGATGATGCTTGGTGGGAGAGGGTAGATCTCACTATTAAGATCATGGACCCTATCATTGCTTTGCTAAGATTTGTAGATACAGACCAACCCATCCTAGGAGAGGTTGATGAAGTATGAGATTCCATGATTGAGTCCGCGAGGACCATTATTTTACAGTGAGTGCCCTGAGTATGAGACATCATCATAGGCCTTCTTCACCACCATACAAGATATTCTTGTCTGCAAGTTGGACAAGAATTGCACACCTTTGCATTGTTTGGCTCACTGATTGAACCCAAAATACTACATCCATGAGTGGCTGAATGGTGGACCTTCCCGCAGATTCCCTGCTCACATGGATGGTGAAATTTCACAGAAAAGGAAGGATGCAATGAGGCAAATATTTTAGGATAGAGCATCCCTTGATGAGGTGGAGGATGCCTTCGCAGAGTTTTCCACTAGCATTGGGCGATTTGCAGGCTATGATGTGATTAGAGACAGGGGGGCTAAGAAGCCATATTCTGGGTGGGCAACTCATGGGTCAACAAGCCCTCTACAACAGTTAGCCATGAGGCTCCTCTCTTAGGTGACTTCATCCTCATATTGTGAGAGGAATTCCAGCACATATGGGAATTTGTATAGAGTCAAGTGCAGAGACACTGGTTTATTGCACACCAACCTTCGTCTTATTTACAGACAGAGGGATGAGTAGTTGAAGGGAAAGACAAAGATATGGGATACTTTCCTGATGATATGGGTTTGGACAACAGTGTTGAGTTGGCATTGGCCAACTTGGATCTTAATGACCCAGTGCTAGAGCCTGTCACTTTTGATGATGGTGATACTCTTGAGGGGTCATCCTCCACACCAGCAGATGCAGAGATTACATTGGATATAGAGGAGGAGGATCCAACAGAGGAGAGCAATGGTGACCATGAAAATGATGCTGATTTTGATGATGATAATTGATGAGCTACCTACTACCTTGTAGTTTTTGTATTTTCTATTTCTATTGCCATTGGCATTGCTACTACCTATATAACACATTTTGATTTTGATGACTTAGGGAGAAAATTGCAGTTTCTTGTCTTTCTCCTATTGGATCATTCATGAATCTGTCACAATTGTATTTTTATGCACAACGTTACATTGTACAAAAATTTTAAATTTACAATGTGGAATCTAGATCTATGTCTAAATTTGTATCATGAATGAGAATTTGTGAAAGAAATATCTATTTAGTATTAATTTTTAATATATATATATATATATATATATATATATAGATAGATAGATAGATAGATAGATATATATTCCTGTTTATGGGGGTCTATGTGCCCTGTGTCAGACACTCGAATTTGCGTGTCTCGTGTCCCCGTGTCAAGTGACTTAGGTTTTGATGATGAATAGAACATAATAATGATGATGTACTAATGTAATAATAATCACAAGCACTTGTCAAAGTTAAAGAGAAATCTGTTATAAAAACCCTAATATATCTTTGCCCTAGATTTCTCAACACTAAGGTTTAAACTAGCTAATAAATACGATACTTTGAAACATTAGCAGGTAAATATATTAAACTAAAACAAAAATAGAAGTTTTGTTTTTTTTTAAATAAAGAGAGATTGTTGAGAAATGAGTTACCCTTTACCATAATATATTACCTCAAGATTGTTGGGTTGTGGACCACAATTTCCTTCAAGTTGACAATGTAATTTGGACAGTGAGGTGGGCTTGGTTTCAAAAAGTGATTGTCACTGCCACCTATGTCTAAAACCCCTCACCACTTTTGAATCCAACAAGAAGTTGCTTCTACTGAGACGTCACCAATCTTTAGGTTGATGTAATGCTCTTTGCTCAATGGAAGATATCCCCTAATAAGGTAGGTCCAACCCTTTGCTCCAAGTGCTCCACCTAAAACAAGAAAAATGAAGTAGTACCTAGTCCACCCTCTCCATGTGGCTATGTATCCCCTCAACGTACATGTGGCTATGTATTCCCTCAACATATCGTCCCTCCAACCTTTGTGTGATCTGATTAATTATGAGAATATTTTATTACGAGCCCCATTACAACATTATTCAAGAGAAAACAAAATATTAAAAAGACCAACCCACATAATGATAAGAAGGTGTCTGCAAAATGAGTTCTAGTGCAAGTCAAGAACAACTGCACTAGAGGAGAGGCCAACCTTCTATAATTTTTCTTTATAAGCTAGATAATGGTTAGCTAATGGCTAGTTGACTCTTCCTCTAGGAAAATAATTTAGTTGTCATCAACATGTCAGAGAGTCGAGACTAAGTAATACTTTTGATAAAAGTTTTGCATTACAATACCTTTTTCCCACTTGAGGGGTCAACTTGACTCACAAGTCCCTTAGCAACCCAACATTCCCTTTGTATTTGATCAAAAGTTGAAGAAATGGGGAATAGTTGCTGAAACATGCTCAATGTCCTCCTTGGAAGCTCAATGTCCATTTCCAATGGCAAGTTGTGGCTCGACTTGGTCCATAGTACAACTTGACTTGGTTGAAAGTGGTTCAATCTGGTCCAAAGGATGAATATTTGACTTCATAATAACTATCTTTGTGTCTACTGTAAAAATTCCTTAACGGGAACCCCTACTGCAACAACTGATGATATTACTCCTATTTGTTAAATGCCTTTAAACAAATTACTTGCAGTTTCCTACGACAAATATCGTAATACATACACTGCATCCTTCACTTAATTAAATATTATGCAGAAACAAGAGACTGGGCAAGAAAGAAAATTCAACCCAATGGACACCGTTATTTTTGGACAAATGTCCCCGAAAAAAACCCAATGTGGGAAAACTGGTGCAATAGCTCTGAGCGTTTTCTATTATTAAGCAGTAGATTCTAAATACAATTCTGGATGCCCTCCTGACAATCCAGTTACAGAGAAATAAAACTGACAGAGAAGAATTGTGAGATTACCTCACTCTACCCGGCAAATCTCGGCTGTTCCGACAGCTAAATCAACTATCCCCGACTACAACTACACTGCCCCTGCGCAGTAACTGCATGGGCTTGCATGGAGCTCTTTGAGGCTTTGCGTCAACTTAACTGGGAAACATCTTGCCTTTTGGAGCATTTTTCCAGCCCTCCTAGCTCAAAAATGTCAACTCCTCTGCAAAACTTGGACTTCTACATGGGTGACTGAGCTGCCTCTGCGTGAGCCCTTCTAGCTCAGCGTTAAGTTCTGCATGGGCCCTTCTGGCTCAACGTCAACCCCTCTAGTGTCTCACTGCCTCTCTTTGTTGCGTATCCTGGGCTCTGGAGAAGATACTCCAATCCAACTATCCCTGTCCTTCAACTACAAGAAATCTACTCAGTCAAAATTTCCTCTTGAGAACTTCTGACTTCAGAAATTCGATCTCTTGATCTCTCGATGTGTTTTCCAAATGACCCTCAAGCCCCTTCTTATATCTTTCTATTGGGCAACCAACAACCTAGATTAACTCCTAATCAAAGGCTAAGATCATCTTGGCTTGATCTTCGTCTTCTTCTAGAAGTTACACAAACAATTAGATTAATACCCATTAATATTTTTAATTTCCTAAGTTTAGACTTAGGGTCCCATTAAAATTATTAATTATTTTAATAAAATCGTTTCTGGGTGGAATTTCCTAAAATGCTTTATGGGTTCTTTGGACTACATGTGCCCAAGCCTCCCTGCAAAATTTGAGGCTTAGGGCACATGCGATGCTACCGCAAATCAACACTCCCTCTTAGCAAGGAATGTGCTCTACCAATATACTGTTGTTGCATACTGCGCTGACTCTAAAGCATCGTCCTCCGCCCTGTTGATGTCTAACATGTTGTACACCAACTACTGCACTGTTGCTGCAACTCTACTGCTGCCTTTGACATTGCCAATGCTACATATGTACTACAACTCCCTCTCAAATGTTGCATCTGCTATGCTGCTAGCTCTGCCATTGCTAATACTGCATCCGTACTACAACTTAATTGTTGAGAGAAGCAACTGAAAAGCATCCAAAATTACTGAACTAACTGTGTTCAGTATGATACCACGTGAATGTTGGAGTTGACTGCTGCTAGTCTCTACACTGACCCTCTAAATGTACTGCACTGCTGTTGACCCGTACTCTGTGCCATCTGCATTGTTGCCAACTCTACTCTGCATTGGCAAGACTCTAGCGCTCCTAGCCACTGCAACTGTCTCCCCGACACTCCTCGGCACCATTCAACACTTGTCCATCCTACTACTCCTGATTTGGGCTCCCGTAGCAAGGTATTGATCCAAGAGGTGGACTCTTCAAGGATCCTGCCCATCTGTAGCTCTTTCGAACTACAACTCCAAATCATCCCTCCTCCCTCCTGGAGGTATCTCGGCTGTCATGGCGAACTCCTCTTCAATCTTCTCGGGCGCAACCTTCAGATCGTGCTTCTCATCCCTTGTTCTTCTTCTTGAGAGGACATTGTGTAGCGTAGTGACCTATCTCACCACACTTGAAACACTTGATCTTTGAGACGTCCTTCTTACGTCTCTGCTGTTCCTGTTGTCCCTTTGATGCAACGGTTGCATTATCCTCCTCCTCCTTGGGCTTCGACCCACTACTGCAACTGCTTCCGTCAAGTTTGACCTTGACCAAGTCTCTCCTCAGCTCCTCTTGTTTTAGAGCTATCCACATCTCATCCCAATTCGGCAATGCTATTGCCCATGATACTCTGGACAAAGACTTTCCACTCATCTGAGAGAGAATTGAGGGCCAATCTAACTAACTCTGAATCCTGAGGTGTATGCCCCGTAGCAAACAACTCATCACGAGTTTCCTTCAACTTCGTGAGGAATGGATCCACACGCTCTCCCTTTTGCATCTGAGTAGATCTCAACTTCTGCTCCAAGTACATCTTTTGCTGCTTGGAAGATCCCTGATATAATGTGGCCAAGGCATCCCACATCTCCTTAGCAGTTGCTTTGCTAGCAACGTGGCACACCACGTGATCCTTAACTCCATCCAGGATTATCCTCTTGGACTTCGCCATCTCAGCTCTGTACTTCTTCAATGGATTTGCATTTGCAGGGACAACCACCACACTATCGACATATGTATTGAGGGCATGCTCATCTAGAAGGAATGATATTCTTGCCTTCCAGATGACATAGTTGGATGCTTCGTCCAACTTGTCCTGATCCCTCAAGCCATTGGTTGTCATTTCTGCCAAAAAATAGAAAGTCGAATGACCTCCTCTCTCCTCTGTGCTGCTGCTGGGCTAGCCTACGCACTCCCTGTTGGAGCTAGTAAAACTGCTGCCCTTTGCTGTTGCTCAGCTCTAGAGAATTCAAATTCCTTGGCTAGGAATTCTTTGAGGAAAAAAAGCCGTGCTTCTCTTTCTTCTGACGACTTTCTACCCAAAAACCTGCCTACAGAAAAATATGTGTCCAACCAGCTCTCCTCACACTGAGGCTTCAACATTACTCCCTTTGCCCCACCAAAAATTCGAACTGGAAGTCCTTCTCTCCATCGACTCACTCGGAGAGAGATTGCCTCGAAAATCTGCCCTCCAGCTAATCACTGTGGCAACCCTCTGGGGTTTCGAACAACAGTCTCCTGGAACTTTTTCGAACTCCCTCTTCTGCTCAGTGCTGAATCTACTAGCTCTGCTCTTCTTGCTTCACCTGTAGCTCTGATACCATGTGAAAATTCCTTAATAGGAACCCCTACTGCAGCGATTGATGATATTACTCCTATTTGTTAAATGCCTTTAAAGTTTTAAACAAATTACTTGCAGTTTCCTATGACAAATATCGTAATACATACACTGAAACCTTCACGTAATTAAATATTATGTGGAAACAAGAGACTGAGCAAGAAAGAAAATACAACACAATGGACACTGTTATTTTTGGACAAATGTTCCCGAAAAAACCCAATGTGGGAAAACTGATGCAACAACTCTGAGGGTTTTATATTATGAAGCAGTAGTTTCTGAATACAATTCTGGATGCCCTCGTGGAAATCCTGTTACAAAGAAATACAACTGGTTGAGAAGAATTGTGAGATTACTTCACTCTACCCAACAAATCCCGGTTGTTCTAGCAGTTGAATCAACTGTCCCCGACGACAACTATGTTGCCTCTGGGCAGTAACTGTGTGGGCCTACGTGGAGCTCTTTGAGGCTCTGCGTCAGCTCAACTGGGAAATGTCTTGTCTTTCCAGCCCTCCCAACTCAGAAATGTCAACTCCTTTGCAAAACTAGGACTTCTGCGTGGGTGGCTGAGCTGCCTCTGCGTGAGCCCTTCTGGCTCTGCGTCAACCCCTCTGGTGTCTCTTTGCCTCTCTTTGTTGTATATCTTGGGCTTTGGAGAAGATACTCCAACCCAACTATCCCTACCCCTCAACTGCAAGAAATCTACTCTATCAGAATTTCCTCCTGAAAATTTCTCACTTCAAAAATTCGATCTCTTGATCTCTCGGTGTGTTTTCCAAATGACCCTCAAGCCCCTTCTTATATCTTTATGTTGGACAACCAATGGCCTAGATTAACTCGTGATCAAAGGCTCAGATCATTTTGGCTTGATCTCTATCTTCTTCTAGAAGTTACACCCACAATTAGATTATACTCATTAATATTTTTAATTTCCTAAGTTTAGAGTTAGGGTCCCATTAAAAATATTAATTATTTTAATAAAATCATTTCTGGGTGGAGTTTCCCAAATGCTTTTTGGGTTCTTTGGAATACATGTGCCCAAGCCTCCCTGCAAAATTTGAGGCTTAGAGCACATCAAATGCTACCCCAAATCAACATCTACATGCCAACTCATGGTCCTCTAGACCCCCAACGTTCCATTATTGACCTTGCAATGACTAGCTTTGACCTCAAATGACTACCTTTTTGACCCCAACGACTATTAGTAACTTGACTTACCATCTTTAGCTTGGTTATCCAACATCCTAGTGAATTTTACCTTGATTCCACTTGATTTTGTTCACTTTGGCTTTGATTTCATTTGTGACTAGCCCCCTTGGCTAGAATAGTCCTTTGCACTGCCACATCCCATCATATATCCATGTCATCATGCCCAAAAAGGGGATCTCCAACACCCTATGTGATCTTGGTAATTCACAACCTAGGTTTTGTTCCTCTATTTTTGCATATCTCTTTTGATGTAATGCATGCAAAAATCTATTAAGTCTTGCGCTTGCTTTGCCACCTGAAACCCTGACATGCCACCGTACTAACTTTGATCACCTATTTCTACACAATGGCTTCACTATTTGGAAAAATTTCAATATGACATGTCATCTCCTCATCATTCTAAGCATTTTGGGATCAAGTTGACTTTTGGCTTATAGGACCATATGCATTGGGAAATGTGAAAATGTTAAATTTGTGAAACTGCCATGTTGAGACCTGTTTGAGGAATACTGCACCAAGGCCAATGCCACATACAAACTCTATGGCTCATAACCATGATGTAGGACATAGGAGCACCTTGATGCAGGTTGGATTGGCCCATACACTAGTAATCACCCTACATAAGCAAGGCTCCTCTAAACCATGAGTCCCCTTAAGATCCATCGACAGTGCCCAAAATCTATATAGGACAAAGAGAAAGACAACCCAAAAGGACAGGCAATGGTCGACCATTACAATGTCTAGGACACCTAAATACAAAGACTCACATGGTTTTTGCAATGCCTTTGACTTGTGACCTTGGGATTACAATGGTGATAATGCAAAACGAAATAATATATGTACTTTTGTTGACACGAGGGGTGACAAGACCTTCACACAAAGTTGAAATTGAGCTGTTTGTTGGTTTTCATTGGACCTGTCTAGTGTTTCAACATTTCAACATCTTTTGAAATGGGACAATGCAAAAACCTTTCATTCTGACACCCCTCAATTGAGCAAGGTTGGATCATGAGATCGAAACTTAGGATCTGAACTTTTATAAAGAATCAAGAAAATCTTTAGGATCATGTGCTAGTAATGACCATAGTTACTTCATTACTAGACAAGATTTACCTCGGTAGGTGCATTGTGTGGGTTGGCTACTCAACAATGTGCCTCATAAACAAGTCAAAGTAGGGAGGTGAAACTTAGTAACTAATAGAAATTAGTATCCTTTTAAAGGAGAATTTTATTCCAAAATTTCCATGTAAGTAGGACAACCACAGTCCTGGTAGTTAGCTCAACCAATTTTTAGTGGTGTTGTTAGGTATTTAGCTAGTTTTGTTTTAGTAGGTGCCTAGTTCGAATCCCCCTAGGTGAGGCACGCTAGTCTATGTTGATGGGTTTACTAGGGATGTCATACAAGAATGTAGAGAAGCATCCCTTGGATTTCTTGTGAGGTTTTGCTTGGAGAAAAATTAGGACAAGCACAATGACACATGGGTGATGTAACTCATGGTCATGGCTGTCCATGTTGATCAAGTTACACCTAGTATCAAATCAGTTGAACTTAAAGCATAAGTTCTTCAGATAGTAGAATTAGAATAGTAAATTGTTTCTTGTTTTCATTTGTTCACTAGTCATATATTTTATTACTCAACTCATTTTAGTGTTTTCAGTTTCTAATATCTATTCTATAAAATTTGGGTATGTGGCTTATTTTGTAAACATTGTATGACTGCTGACGACATATTATAAGTATTTGGTCGTGATGTCAGATGTCAGATGACGTATTTTATTTCATGGTTGACATCTATTAAATGTTGATGGCAAATGTTAACAGTTATCTGTCAAAACTTGATGTTATGGCTGATATAACTTAGAACTGCTGGATGGTTGTTTGATGTTATCTTTGTACTAAATGGTTGATGCTCGTAATTAATCTAGTGTGAATTGCATTTCTGGCTTTGGCTTATTAAAAATATGGTATTTGTTTACTAGTGGCACGAAATCTAAAGATTATGTAACTAATTTGGTATTTTACATGCTATTTTTAAATATATTTGCATAATATTATTATATATATATATATATATATATATATATATATATATCCCCTTCTCGCTCTTGTTCTCCACTTCCAAAGATAACTAAAGCACCTCACAACAACCACTCAAGAATATCTCATCCAACTAAGATCGAACAATATCCAACTCATAAATGGAATATGAAATATTTATCTAGGAAACTAGAGTCTCACTCGAATTATAGACTATCTAGTATCGACTAAGAATAAACAACGGACTCACACCAGACTCACAAAACACTGTAAGGTATACATTCCTATTACCTGATTATATCGAAGATATTGCCTTTATTCTGATTAAATATTTGTGTTGGCTGTGGATAATTCAGAAGCGCAACTCATGCATTACCGATATATGGCAATTTGCCATTTTTCTTTAGCAAAGTAAAATAATAAAGGCCTTTCTAAGTTCTAATCATGCCCGCTGTCATGTTCAGGTCCTATTCTCTCGCTCCTGCATACGAACCTGGCACTAGATCATCTGAAGGATCTACAACACTTGATGCAACATCTGGGACAAAACCAGACAATTCAGATGATTACCATAGTAACGATGTGATTCTGCCTGGAGTTAATCTGTTATTCGATGGTTCTTCTTTGCACCCCTTTGATATTAGCACCTGTTTGCAGGCCAGACTCCCTGTTTCTTTAATTGCAGAAGCATCTACAGCATCGGTCTCATTGCAAACGAGAAGAAAATAATCTGATATGGTCTACCGGAAGTAACTTGCAGGATTTACCGTCTGTCGGGTGAGTTTCAAATTGTGTTGAAGATGTGTCTGCAGTTATCAGGAGATTTTGTCGAAGGACGCAATCACTGTCAGAAGATACTGATGTTCATTATTACATGCCCACTTGCCAACTTTCAATAGCAGTGTCTACACTGAAAATATTGAGAGATGTTGCTATTGAATTGTACCAGTGAAGGGATAAATAATTGCAATATTTATTGATTTATGCGAACGGCATATGACTGTGGGTCCTTTTCTCAAATCTATACTGCTCCTGTACTATTTGTTCTTTGGTGTCTCTATACCCCTTTGAATGAAATAGCTAAATAGGCATGTGTAGCAGCAATATTACCAGCAGCCCGGGGACGAGAAGTAAACTTACGTTTACGGCAGTAACTCTCGGCAGTGTTCTTCAATGAATGAGGTGCTGAGCAAATAACTACAATCTTTCATGACAATTTTTTGGATGACCATTGCAAAAGCAATGCATTTATTTGTTCAATATTAGTTTTATAAAGATGGTGACACCTTTGAGTGAGCACCTTCAATTTGTTACAATAATTTTGCAACGCTGGAATGTTTATTTGTTTTAATGTACCCATTGCTGGGACGAAAGGCAGACGACCTAACGTCAACGCTGAAATCCTCAATACTTTTATGGTTTGGAGTAGTAATGTGAAACTGCATCAAAGTATTGGGGAGTCCCTAACATAAATTTGGAATCAATATCATTTTTGTCTTTTTGATTTGCTTATCCCGTTTTTCATTTCGTCACAAATGGGGATATTATAAATTGTGTAGCCTAATCTGAATGTGCTATTGTATTTACTCGGTCCTCTTAACGATCGTTGATAGATTTCACTTATATTATAATGCATTTTTAGAGACAAATGGTAAGGAAGATTTGATGGTTTGGGAATGCTACCTTTTATTATCATACATTTGTGCCAAACTGCTAATCGTCAAAGTTTTCTCCCAAAACAAAACTCTTCAAACATCTCAGTATCGAGCTCTTTTCAACTTCTCTTATGGAGTATCATTTCAATGGACACACTGAAATGAGGCTTTAATTATCACTGAGTATTATAATAAATGATGAACTGAGTGATAATTTATGCTTAACAAAATATATTAGTTACACAATATGAGATTGTTTGGTAATATACGAAGATTACATCATATCGATGCTATTGCTTCTGGAAGAAACTGTGAAAGCCTACATTTACAGGATTACATAATTTTCGACAGCATTATTTATGTTGAATGGGAGGTGAGAAAGATAAACGATGAATCTAGATGTGAGTGGGTTTATACTTTGTCATAAGACAAGATAAGAAATGCATGGGTTTATAGATACCCAAGGTAAAATATGGTTGGCTTTTATTCACAACATCGTCATACAATTCACATACGAGGTCTTGAATGTTAGAGAATCAGAAAGGCATAAATATTTTCTTATATAGATAATTACTTGTGATTCTTTTATCTTTATGTTCTTCTTTTACTTTTTAATTCATCAAACAATTACCAAAACAATGGCACAAGGACAACATATGTAGGTGAACAGCCAGGGCAAAACCCCTATCTAGGGGAAAACCCAGTCAACAATTCTTCTTTAAATAGTTTCTCGAGAAAATCCAAGATTCTTGACCTAGACAAATACTTCTTCCACACAAAGTCAACGCTCAATTCTTCTTGCAAATGATAACCTTTCAATAGCAACTTCGACCTAGCAGCATCAACCTGTAGTAGAATCTTTGGTCCAACAATTGGTAGCAGCAGCGGCGGCAACAACTTTGACTAGACAAAGAAAAACTTTGATCTCCCTAGATAATCCTCTGAGTGAGAGATAGATGGCCCAAAATTTCGATCTTGATGTCTTTTTCTTGCCTCCAAAATTTCATACTCCTTTTCAGCCCCTTTCCAGCTCTTCTTCAACTTAGCGTTTCCCAGCTTTTAGCTTCAGGATATCGAACTATGAGAGAAAGAGTGAATTGCTCCAAATGAATTCGAACTGCCTTGTATATATAGCCTTCCAATGAGGTCAAATTGTCCTTGAGGCTGACTTGATCTCCTTGAGGCCGACTTGGTGTGGAGGGAACAAATAGCATATTTGACTCAATATTAATTCTTTTTACATGATTCAAAAGCACAAGAAGGGTCTCTTTAAATGGACAATGACTCTAATGACTCAGAATAAATCCTAGAAGTCCTCAATGGGGACTTTGACCTAAAACATGATGGCCCAAGCATGGAACCCATGCTTTACTAAGTCATAATAATAATAATTTTTTTTTTCTTCATTCTTTTGATAAATAATTTCATTGTGACTCAAATACATTTATGAAGACCGAACCTAGTTACATATCTCAACACTCCCTCTTAACTAAGGAAGTACAAGGAAGATCTCAGAACACATGAACCATGAAGAATTTAGGCACCACAATGACATGGACTAGATTCCTGACTAGGGCATGTTGAAATGTGTAACTAGGTTTGGTCTTCGTAATGACATGTAATTATGATTTTATGCGAAGAGATGTAAATAAGAAAAATGAAATTATTATATTGACTTGCTTCATGGGTTCCATGAGCAAGGGATTTTGTTTTTGAGTCAAGACTCCCATGGAGAGTCTTTAAGATTTATTTGTCATTTAGTCATAAATATAAGGGTCAATGTTATGTAAATGAAATCACGTTACACTTTGTAAAAAGTCATCTTGTCTATGTAAATTGTCCTCCAAATAATTTGTCACATAACCTCTTCAAGTCGACCTAGAAACATTGAAGAAGCTGTCAGAACAAGTCGGCCTACATCCAACTGTTAAGTCGGCCTAAATAAATAGAGGAACTCGACCTCCATTCTAAGCATCAAGTTTGAACTCATTCCAACAAAGAGAAGTGCATAAAGAAGTGTGAAAAAGAGGCAGTGAAGAATGATTTTTTAATAGTTGTTGTCATCAATGTCAAGTGTCAAGTTTAGGGGAGCTTGTTAGGTGTGTTATCATCGATATGTTATTGTGTATTGTTTCCTAGCTTGAGGTCATGGATGAAGGTAATATCTTTGAAGAAATTTCTTCTTCAGTTAGGAAACTAAGTGTTTGATTAAATAATCTTCTCGAAGACCTTTCCAACAATATATGGAACTTGATCTAACTCTAAAGGAATGAAGAGGAAACTAGGTTTGAAGTGTTGCATTTTGAACAAGGTTCTAGATGATCATGGTTTCAACATGGACACATACAACAAAGCCTAGATCCCCCCTTGTTAAAATTCAAAAAAACAGGGGGTTGAAGTACGGTCTTTTTTTTTTTTTTCTGATTTGATAGGCCAATAGGATTTGTGTCACGTGCTTGGGAGAAGTAGGGGTGTGTTAATTCACATATGCGAAAAATCTTGAACAACTGCTCCCTCCCCTCGCTAACTGTTCAGTAGGTTGGGGGGGCCCGGGATGAGTTATGACAATCGATATTTTTTGAACATGTGGTGTGCCTTTGGAATACTATGGCTAGTTAATGTAGAGTGGCAGGTGGTAGAGTGACATTCCCCTAATCACAACCTTTAGCCACAAGGTATCTGAGATAGATGCCAAAGGACTTATTAGAACGTCGAGTGAGATCTCCACTGCACACAACACAATGATGCAAAGCGAACGATGGCCGACACATGTAGTAGGACAATTGGCATATCCATGTAGGTTTCAGGTGGTATGAAAGGCAATAGTTGAGTTAGCAGTGACATGGTAGGTGACTCAACAAGACGATGTGGCAACTGACACATGTCCATATGGAAGGGTGACATATGTCACTTATATTTGGTGATTTTGGGTCTCCAAGTGGGTTGTTTCTGGGTGATACGTGGCACCAGCTAGAGGGTGACATGTGGCACAATGATGTCCCCATTACGATGGCATGATGTCAACAAGATGTGGTAGAGGAAGTGTGACATGGCTTAGTAATGAGATGGCAGAAGTGAAAAATGTCAGCCAATGATTGGTCCATTGTCGAATAACTTGGTAGACCCTAAGTTCTTCGAATTTGCGCTAGGGTCATGTTTAGAAAGGGTTCCTTGTGTATTTTTATTTGGCCAAATTAGCCCAAACAAGTACTCTGAAGGTCCAAGATACAAAATTCCCAATGTAATGGGAAATTTACCAACAATGGTAGTCATCGCAAGATCATTGATCAAATGATAGCATTGGAGTATCAGGGTACAATGACAACACTGGAGTATTGTGGTGTTGTGATCATTTAACAAATGACAACATCGAAGTATCACGGTACCATGACAGCGACACATGAATGCAATCTGGTGTGGTGAGGTAAAAAGTGACATAAAAATGGTGTTGACGTGATAACCTAGGTCACAATTCCTATTTTCAAGGTTGTGTGTTGAAGGAAAAGCATTTGGGCATCCATAAATCCAAGGGTAAATAGAGTGTGCAAATTAACAAAGGCCCAAACTCTAGAAACACTACAAATGTGGTTGAAGCCTAGGGCCACAACTCCTAGCCATGAGGTGTTGAGTGATAGCTTGCAAGAGCATCAGTATCAGTGCTTCAATCTCAGAACAACGACACATCATGTTTAGTGACGAGATCTAATCTATTGATGCTCGATGTGTCTTAGCCGATGGCCATAGTGCACGATCATGAAGAAAGGTGTTGGACAGAAAGTGCCAAAGCACTCTCACACCATATCTAATTACAATTTTTCTATAAAAAATATTGTGCACGCATGAGTTGAGCTAAGAGAGGATGCAAACATGAAGGTAAGAAGGTGTGAATGTGGATCGAGGGAGCAAAGGAGTTACTGAGAGTGAACATGTATGTAAAGATAAGTGACTTAGTCAACCATTAATACCATGGGTAAATACCATGGATTTATACCCATGGTAATTGAAGGAACAAACCTATAAAAGAAGAAGAGAACAATGCAAGATGGTTAGTTGTCCTTATGAAAATTTGAGGTCGAGTAAGAAAGAGTGTTGGTGATGTAAAAGTTGCATTGTGTTGCAGATGAATAAAAAATATGAAGTTGTTGAGTGAGATTGTGTGACTTGTGTGAGTGAAGTAAAGTGTGAGCATGTGTATGAGAGAAGAATTTGATGAGCAGTGGTGTAGTTTTTTACTTGTAAATTCAACAACTTATGTGATTTACTAAAACACAAGACAAGAATTTACTCTACTCTTCAGCGAAAACCAAAATTGATCGATGAAAACAAGAAGCAGAAAAGGAAGCATATCAATCGCACATAACATAATATTTTTATGGGGAAAGCAACTGCTCAAAACCCTGACTATCAATATTGCATTAACTAGAAGATCTGAGAAGAAAATACAATGCTTGTTCAACCCGAAAAATTCCTGCACAAGTACAATCTATCTCTCTGCTTCTTAGGCAAGCCTTGGATGAATACAATATGCTCTGCTCAACTTTGAGTTCAACTTGCACAAGTATTTTCTACCCTTTGCCTGACTGACTACCTTTGGCCAATACTTAGCCAAATTCTTAACCTTCCAAGCCCATACTTCCTTGCGCACACAAGCTCCACGCACAAACTTGTGCTTCCTATTGCTTGGTCTCACCAACTCATGCTCACCAAAACAATGATTAAACGTGTGCCTTCATTCCTCATTTTAAAGGCTAATTCCCTAATTAAGGAATGATTTATTTTAGGCCCTTTTTTTATTTCATGCACCGTCTATACAACTCGGAAAATTATACAACTGATAGTACATTGTCCCTAAACTCTAGGTCTTCCTCTAAACTGACATGCATGAGTTATTTTGAGTGATTTATTAGTTATATGCTTGATCATTTCATGCGAATTAAATCCAATTTAATTCACTTGACCACTCACTAGTTCCTCCAACAGTTAGAACTAGTTTAACTGAATTTAACTCAGTTAAACTAAATTAAATAATTACAACTAAATAATAACTCAACTTGGGCCCTTAAAATTTAAGGATCACTCTACATGACTCTAGATAGACTTCCAACTCAAATTTCCTAAGTCAATTAAGTCAATTTAACTTAATTAACTATTACAAGCTGTTTTGAGAATAGAATTACAATTTAATTCAAGGACAATTAAATTGGAATTTCTAGATGATATTTTTAACATTTCTTATTTTTATTTTCAACACTCCTTCTCAACAAGAAAGAAATTCAACTCTATCCCGATCTGGTACCTTTGGGATGTTCTGCATGCAACACTTGTCATTGTTGTTGTTGCTACTACAACATTTGCAACCAAAAGACATCCAACCTGAATCAATATGATGCATTGGTCACCAAAGTCTCTGACTGCTACTAGCTTTGCCTTTGTCGATTGAAAACTCTGCGCTTCTACTGAATCTACCTCTGTTCCATTTGCACTGCTGTCAACTCTGCTCTGCGCTCCCCAGTATCTGACTGTTGCTAGCCTCTGCCTCTGTCACTCTGATATCTAACTGCATCAACTGCCATTGATCCATCATGCTACTATGTATTATGGGTTCCCATAGCAAGGTAATGATCGATGAGACAAAACCTCTCAATGCACCCTCCCTAAATTTATGCACTCTTGGGACTAATACTTCACATCGCCCCACCTCTCACTTGGAGGTATGGCTGTGTGTGCTCCCTTTGTCCACTCGGCTCAAAATTCCCCCCTACTAAAGGTCTCTGCTTGAGTGGATGTCTCCACTCAGTCTCCTCTCTGCTTCTCCAATTATGGTTGCTCCACCACTTGTTGAGGCTGCTTCTTAGGTTGCATGTTGAGAGGTAATTCACACTCCCTCTCAACCACAAAGTCTCTAACCTTTGCCTTGCTCCTCAAGGCTTTGCATGCATCTTCAACCTTGAGAGCATACAAGTTCTTGACTCACACACCGATCTATTGCACTTGTCCCAGGACGATGTGTCTAAGGAAAACCTTCCCTTTGCTAAATATCACATCATCTGCGCACTCTGGAAACTCATATTCACACTATAATTGTCTCGTAATCACAATTTTTTCTCAAAAAATAGCTGATTTTAAATCGGTGATATCTCCCTCATCCAAACTTTAATTCGGCCAATTTTTTTTTTTGAATTTGGGTATTTTCTCGCAAGGAATCCATATATGCTATTTGTTTTTGAAAAAAAAAACAGATTTGCTCTGCAAACTCGTTGTCCAAAAAATTCATGCTCCTCAATTATCAATGATCACAACTCCTTTTGTGTCACTAAACATTGGCTCACTGATCTATCCACTAGTAGCCTTTTAGCTCCATTAAGAAGTTTGCACATAGGGTCTTGTGGATCTATCCTGAACTAGAGCTTCATTAATCTGCAAGGACAACTTCGAATTCTTCTCTTTTATAATGCCTTCAGCTGCAATACCATGTAGATTTTTACTTGTAGATTCAACAGCTTATGTGATTTGCTAAAACATGAGGAAAATCTACTCTACTCTTTAGCGAAAACCAAAAATGATCGATGAAAACAATAAGCAGAAAAGGAAGAATATTAATCGCACATGACACAATATTTTTCTGGGGAAAACAACTGCTCAAAACCCCGACTATCTATATTGCATTGACTAGAAGATCTGAGAAGCAAATACGATGCTTGTTCAACCTGGACAATTCCTGCACAAATACAATCTATCTCGCTACTTCCTAGGCAAACCTTGGATGAATACAATATGCTCTGCTCAACCTGCACAAGTATTTTCTATCCTCTGCCCGACTGACTGCCTTTGGGCAATACTTAGCCAAATTCCTAGCCTTCCAAGCCCCTAATTCCTTGCGCACACAAGCTCCACACACAAACTTGTGCTTCCTATTACTTGGTCTGACCAACTCGTTCTCACCAAAATAATGATTAAACTTGTGCCTTCATTCCTCCTTTTAAATGCAATTTCTCTAATTAAGGAATGATTTATTCTAGGCCTTCTTCTGATTGCATGCACCATTTGTACAACTCGGAAAATTATACAACTGATAGTACATTGTCCCTGAACTCTAATCTCAACTGGGTCTTCCTCTGAACTGACATGCATGAGTTATTTTGAGTGATTTATCAATTATTTGATTGATCACTACATGTGAATTAAATCCAATTTATTCACTTGGCCACTCACTAGTTCCTCCAACAATTAGAACTAGTTTAACTGAATTTAACTCAGTTAAACTGAATTAAATAATTACAACTCAATAATAACTCAACCTGGGCCCTTAAAATTTAGGGATCACTCTACATGACTCTAGATAGACTTCCAACTCAAATTTCCTAAGTCAATTAAGTTAGTTTAACTTAATTAACTTTTACAAGTTTCTATGAGAATATAATTACAATTTAATTCTCAATTTAATTCAAGGACAAATTAAATTGGAATTTCTAGATGTTATTTTTAACATTTCTTGTTGATATTTTCAACAAGTAGTGAAAGGCTGAGCAGAAGTATTGCAAAAAAGAGAGCATATATAAATTGTTGGCCTGAGCATGTTTGTATATAGCAGAATATTTAGTTAATTTAGACCTGAAGTAGTGAGAGCAACACAAATAATCCAAAAGCTTGAAAGGACAAAATTCTGTGGGTCTGAGTTTGAAAATGAATGTAAAGGGGTATAATAGGAAAATTAGGTTGGTGACTGCATATTAGAAAGTGGGTGTTTCCTTCAGGTTGGTGCTTGCTTTGAGTGGGTGTTTGTAAATTTAGGGGATGGGTGTCTCCCTCTGGTTGGTGCCAAAAAGTTGATGCAACAATAGGTTGTAGCCTACAACGATTTTTAGACATAAGTTTTGTGGTGTTATCTATTTATGGGTTGCCATGTAAATATTTGTGTCTCATATGTGTAAGTTGTTTAATTTAATTTGTCGTGTTGTGATTAATTAGTGATAATGTAAATAATATTAAGGTTGTCAAAATTTACATAACATTGATTCAACCTTCTCTCACCCCCTTCCCACCCCTCATTATTATCCTGGTTTTTAACACATTTACCCCATATATGCCCCCTTCCCACCCCTCGTTATTATCTTGGTTTTTAACACATTTACCCCATACATGCCCCCTTCCCACCCCTCATTAGTATCTTGGTTTTTAACACATTTACCCCATATATGCCCCCTTCCCGTAGGGTCATATCACTTTAATTCTACTGCTTATGCCCAGATTCCATATAAGAAGAGATCCAAGTTAGAACCTAAAGACTAAGAGAAAGTAATTGATGATCATAGGGTACAACAATAAACATAAATCCTACATATTAGTTGATCTTGACACCACTCAATTGAGCTTCAATAAAGATGTTGTAATTGATGAGGAAGCTAGACCTTTCTACAAATGCATATACAAGGTCATTTAGGTCAAGTACATGGTAGATGGGTATACAAGGTCAAGTACAAGGTAAATGGGTATAAAAGGTCATTTAGGTCAAGTACAAGGAATGACCATTAAGGGAGAGTATTAAAGTAAATGTTAGATTATAATATTTAATTCGATATTAGACATAATCATTAATAATTTCACTTCAACTTTAGGTTATTTTATTATGTTATGCCTTATTTCACTTTAATTTTTTTCTCAATCTATCCCACATTCAAAAAGTGGATTGACTCAACTAGCTTGTAATCCTTTATAATACATCTTTTTCTTTCTCACTATGAATGCAATCTTGGTTTCCTTTATGTGTTCATGTTATCATTATATCTTCATATTTTTTATGATACCAATCACATCTACTTCCATTTGTTGTGTTGAAAAAGACTGCATTTTAATTTCTTCCCTGACAAGATCAATCCAAAGCTTACAAACTCTTTAAAAGATATATCAAGCAAAAAAACCTAGAACAAAAGGCTTCCAGGAAGGAGAAAGTATATTCAAAGAATGACCACCAATCTATGTTTCAATGGGATCCAATTGATCTCTCAACTCAATGATATTAATTAAGTAGCTCACCAAAGTATATGCCTTGCTCATACAAACAACCGAAAGCAAGTTGCTCAAAAGATTTAGTTGAGAAACTGGAGAATTGTGAAACAACTCAACCAAGGCTCCAAAGTTATCCTTACTTGTCTTCTTCATTATGATGTGAGAGATGAAATGGTCCTTCACTAAATCAATAATTATTCTCTTAGCCTTGGATTTCTTCTTTCAATGAGCATCTAACTGTGTTGGATAAATAGGTTCTAGAATTTCCTTTTGAACATGGTTAAAAAATTTATCTTCCTCCATAAGCATCTATAACATAAGATTCCATGGAACAAAATTGGAAGCATCTTTCAACCCATCACACTCTCTAAGACCAAGAGTCAACCTACACATCCTAAAGAAATATTTAAGTGCACGAATCGACAATAAATAATGTAGACAAAACCTTTTCTATGGCCCAAGTGCTTCTCCCAAGAAAAAGAAAGTTTCACACCCAACAACATTAACAAGGTCCAACACCTGTCCTAGGTACACCGCAATTAAAATATCAATCCCTTTTTAGACCTAGAGTGATCTCAACCCCAGAGCCTCTAATACAATGTAGAAACTTCCTCAATCTAGAGAAATTAATGCAACTCAAAAAAAAATATTATTTCTGAATTGTTTCTTGAATCTTAACCCTATGAATTTTCAACCTTAAGGTTATTACAAAATATAAATAAAACATTAGTAGCAACATCCAATATTTTACATCTTAACAAGCCCAATCCACTAGGAAATTCAAGAGAAAAATGACCAAAGTATTCCAAGTTTCATCCATCTATAGCGTTTTTATCATGCATAAAACATATATGATATTTGCATTATGATAGTTGTAAATAGAACAACAAATCAACCATATCTTGTTCATTATTAATGTTATATCACTTAATAATTTTAGCATTAAGTTATGTCAAATCAACAAGACATATACATGCCGGAAAATAAAAAATCATGAAGAAATAAATGGTTGAAAATAAATTTGTAATTAAGACAATCTTGGATAGCTAATAGTCTCATATACTTGTATAAATTTGAAGGTCATGTACATCCCATAGTCTTACCAAGGCTAGTGCAATCCTCTAGCTCTCCAAAACCCTAGCTAGGGAAAAAAAAGAAAACAATAACTCCACCAAAAGTACTCCACAAACTAACATTAACACTAAAAAACCTCCTTGGCAATTTGTCTTCTCTTCTCCACTCATTCAAGAAGTACAATCTACGGTTTAATCACAAAATCCTAGCCCCTGTGTCTCTAAGGAATGAAAACCTAACTCTAGTATTCAAGATGCTCCAAAACCCCCAAGAAAACCTAGCACCTCCAAGACAGGAGAGGGAAAGTACAAATACAAATATCTAAGAGGATGCAAGATTAGTACACTCTTGTTAGTCGCATCTCTAACACAATAGTGACCAAGAATGAGCATGATAAAAGGACTCTTTCTTTCCTTTATATATCTTTGAGAGATAAGGGAGTCCAACAAAACTTATGGGGGTTTAAACACTTACATGCAACTTATAGAGCCACAAGCAGGAACACGCATATGATTCCTTACACTCCAAGGGTACACATGTCAAGTTCCAAGGAGATGTAGTGCATAAGCAAGGCTCTAATGAAAATATGCTCCATGAGATGTATCCAAATCTCCTCCTACAAGCTTCTAAGAACTCCAGTGATCCTCCCAATCCATGTGCTCCACTAGGCCCACATTCATTGCATGAACACTACCACAACCTAGGAATGTCAAAGCCAACTTCTTGCATCCATGCAAACATCCAAGCTGTGACACCCCTAGCATGCTTTCCCCATCATTTTTGTAATGTAAGACACCTTAAATTATAAATGAGTATATTTTTATGTAATTTCCTAAAGAGTGGTACCACAGATTCATGATCTAAGGAGGAAGAGGAAAAAAACACAAGTGGCGTTAGTTGGCACCTTCAATCAATTTTATGGTGCAAATAATAAGAAAAATAAGAGGAAGAGTCCAAGAGGAACATGAAGAGACACCCACGAGAAATTATAAAAAATAATTTTCACAACAATGTTGGGGTTGGATTTTCCTCTTGGAAAGACCTAAAAAGCGGAGGGAATGAAATTCCCTAGGAAGCTAAATTGAGGTCTGGAGGAAATCAAGAAAATTCAGAGGATAAAGGGAATGAGTGCTTGCCAAGAATTGGTTTAGAAATGACTCAGGGTACTTGCTAAAGAGATGATAAACCACATGATTTTATAAGTGATCCATGTCCTCTTTGAGTTGAGTATGACCTCCTATTGAAAACCATTGAAGAAATTTCCCCTTAGATTGTGGATTTGGCTCGAGGGTGATTGTTGTAAGTTGATTTTGGCTATAGTAGGTCTATGGTTTATCAACAAGGGATGCCTATTTCCTTGAGTGAGAATGAGAGGTTATTCCTTGATCATTTTCTTAAGGAATAGGTATATTTTTGTGTTAATTTTGAGCATGTTGATTGATATAAATGCTTGTGCATAGAAAGAAATATATTTTATGTTGATCTCTTGTATGGTTTGAAGGGTAAATGAATGAATTATGGTATGGATTCATGATCTAGTTCTCTATTTAATTTTTAGTCCAGGCTTGTATATTTCTTGAAATGTTATGAGCTTCAAATTTATCAAAAGGACCTTAATATAAATGAATGGATAGATATTTGTCGTGTTTTTTATGAAACTAATAGGGCTAAGGGTTGGGGCTCAAGTGTATGCATTCATTCACTATGGGAGCTAGAATTCATTCACCGAGGGCTAAATGGTAGACCCATGTCAAACCATAGGGTCGAGAGCCATGACCAAATGCAAAGAGGATGAGATTTGAGTCATTGGGTGTGCAGGAACATCAATGATATTAATGTAGCCTCAAAGTAATTACCTCGGAGGTTTCAAGAGGAGGCATGTGTGGGTGTCATCAGGACAATGTGGTATAGTGGGGCTCATTTGCAAGGCAACCTCCGTTGAATCTCCATCGTTGTTTGGCAAGCACACTTCCCACCATTGGATGGACCAAGATTCTTTATAATGTGAAATTAAATTTTACCATGCAGAGGAGAACCAGGTGGGACCCATGGCTAGCATGGTAGGGGACATGGCCTCAATGCCATGTGGTGAATGGAGAGAAAGACATGTGTCAATCATATTTGGGGGTTTTGTGAGGCCAAGTGGCTAGTAAATGAGTGACACATGGCACACCTAAAGGGGAGCCACATGGAGGGTGATGTCACCCCGATGGAAAGGGTTGCTAACATCACTCCAACACCTTGTCCCCTATGATTTCCTATGGATTCGGGTGCAATCGAACCAGGAGTTAATCCCATGGGTGATGTGGCACTGAGAGGCCCACTCGAAGGTAAAGACATGCACGTGAAAGGGTTGTTCTAGTTGTGAATAGCAGTTTACTCGCTTGCATGGACTCCACGTAACCTCGATGGTTTTGAATGCTTCATAAAAGGAAGAGGTTGGGGCGATGTGGCAGGGTGGAGCCCTAGCGCGTGACTACAACAAATGGTATCTAGATGCATTGTATGAGGGGTCCACGTGGGATCCACGTAACCCCGAAAGCTCCTCCCCAGAAGTTTCGATGGGTGACTCCATAGGATATCGCCGAGATTTTACTCCTAGGTTGAGGTGACATAGAAGGGTTCACATACCCACACCTTATAAATATATATATGCTATGGAAAGGGGACAATACGTTTCATGGCATCAACAAGTTGACAACTAGGGTAGAGCTACCATGTGGTGATGAGGTGGTTGTAACAAGGATGTCCACCTGGGGACCACTTAGGTGCCATGTGGTGTGGTAGGTCAAAAGAACATGGCACTATTTGATAGGCCAAAATTTAATCAAGCATATCTTTTGATACGGGATTTGGATTGAGGCAAATTTTATATAATTGGAAAGGTCTTGATGAGACAAACGCAACAATGTTATCTACTTTAAGTTTTGAGGAAGTTGTAAAAGATAAAAAAATTTAGACCCCATTTCCGTAACAGGACATTAGAGGTCAGGTCATCAAAGTAACTTCTTCCTCCTACCCTTAGTAGGGGCTAAGGATAATAGGGGGTATGTTATAGAGTGGTAACAGAGCTTCCAGTTTCAATATTTGGACTGAATGGGCTCTATCATAAAATAAATGCAGAACAAAGATTTCAACTCTATTTGGGAATCAGTTGATGCTCTGTTACAGAATTAACAGAGTAGTAGGTCCAAGGTTTGGATCTCTAGAGATGAGTAGAGTAGAGTTCTAGCTCTCCTGAAAGAAAAAGAACCTTTATTGATTTGCAGGTTGAACTCAAGGACTGGAATGTTGAGCTTAAGAACTTGGAAGCTAAGATAAAGATTTTCAAGGAAGAAATTACGAAGCTCGCTAGAAAACAACAAGAATTGGTTGAGTGGAACTCTGAACTACAAAAACATCTGCAAGAATTGACATATCAAACTAAATCCTCAAAAGGAGAAAATGATAGTGGTATGAAGAGGCCCCCATGAGGCTAAAAAGGAAAAGAATCCGATCTCATGTTGGTTTTGTAGGAAGGAACACTTTAGAAGGGATTGTCCCTATAGGAAGAAAAAGGAGGACAACCCCTACAAGCGACAAGGACATGAATCAATAATGCAAGATGTCGAAGAGGAGGAGGGGGCATCTCCTCAAGCTCCATAATATATGGATACATATATTGGAAAGGAATTCCCCTGCGGTGATGAGGTGGTTGTAACAAGGATGTCCACGTGGGGACCACATAGGTGCCACGTGGTAGGTGAAAAGCACATGACACTATCTGATAGGCCAAAATTTAATCAGGCATATCTTTTGATCCGGGAGTTGGATTGAGGCAAATTTTATATAATTGGAAAGGTCTTGACGAGACAAACACAACGATGTTATCTATTTTAAGTTTTGAGGAAGTAAAAAAAACTAAAAATAAAAAAAATTAAACCCCATTTCCATAACAAGATATTGGAGGTCAAGTCATCAGAGTAACTTCTTCCACCTACCCTTAGTAGGGGCTAGGGATAATAGGGGGTATGTTGCAAAGTGGTAACAGAGCTTCCAGTTTCAGTATTTGTCGAATGGGCTCTATCATAGAAGAAATGCAGAACAAAGGTTTCAACTCTATTTGGGAATAAGTTGATGCACTGTTACAGAATGAACAAAGTAGTAGGTCCAAGGTTTGGATCTCTAGAGATGAGTAGAGTAGAGTTCTATCTCTCCTAAAAGAAAAAGAACCTTTAGTAATTTGTAGTTGAGCTCAAGGACTGGAATGTTGAGCTTAACTTGGAAGCTAAGATAAAGATATGAAAGGAAGAAATTACGAAGCTCACTAGAAAATAACAAGAATTGGTTGAGTGAAACTCTGAACTACAAAAACATCTGCAAGAATTGACATATCAAACTAAATCCTCAAAAGGGGAAAATGATAGTGGTATGAAGAGGCCCCATGAGGCTAAAAAGGAAAATAAGCCCATCTCATGTTGGTTCTGTAGGAAGAAATACTTTAGAAGGGATTGTCCGCATATGAAGAAAAAGAAGGAGGACAACCCCTACAAGCCACAAGGACATGAATCAATAATGCAAGATGTCAAAGAGGAGGAGGGGGCATCCCCTCAAGCTCCATAATATATGGATACATATATTGGAAAGGAATTCCCTTGCGAATTACTTGAAGGGAATTGAGACTTTAGGTTGCTAAGAACCTTGGGAAAAGTATCAGACTAAAATATATTTATTTATGTCTGTGTATTAAAATGAAGGACATGCTGAACTCTGAGACTCATGGGAATCGAGTCAATTTTTGGGACTTATTTATTTTAATGCTTATGTGTTGTGTTTTTAATTTGTTGGTCTCGTGTATTTTTTATTGCCTTTATTATTGAATTGCACATGGCCATGCTATGGTTTTGAAATTTTTATAATTGTTGTTGTGACTTCTTTTTTTGAATTCCCTTTGTTTATTTTGATTTTTCCTTTCAATTTCCATGCCGGAGAGGAGGAGGGGGAATCCCCTCAAGCTCCATAATATGTGGACACATATGTTGGAAAGGAATTCCCCTGCGAGTTACTTGAAGGGAATTGAGACTTTAGGGTTGCTAAGAACCTTGGAAAAATATCAAACTAAAATATATTTATATGTGTGTATAAAAATGAAGGACACACTAAACTTTGAGACTCATGGGAATCGAGTCAATTTTTGGGACTTCTTTATTTTAATGCTTATGTGTTGCATTTTTAATTTGTTGGTCTCATGGATTGTTTATTGCCTTAATTATTGAATTGCAAATGGCCATGTTATGGTGTTGAAATTTTTATAATTGTTGTTGTGACTTCCTTCTTTTGTTGATTTCCCTTTGTTTATTTTGAAATTTCCTTTCAATTTCCAGGCTGGGGGCCTCGGGACAAATTCTTTGCATATGGCAGAGAAGCCACATAGCTCTGGTAAGAGAGTCGAGGAGGCCCTGCATGTAAATAAAGAGAAGGAACAAAAAAATTAGAAAGTTTGGGCTTGGGAGATGGGTCAAGAAAGACCATCATTGGTGTATACTGGAGCACCGCTCCTAAATATGACTGCAAGCAAGAATGAAACTATGTACATGTTGAAAATTGTTTGTGTGAATAACAATAGTACAATAGTACATAGATTTCTATGAAACTATGGTTTTATTTGACATGTAATGTATGATGTGTCCATGACTAAGTGGAAAGTAGTATGACAACCAAGAACGATGGTTGGGTCCTTGGGAAATGATGGACAATGAAATTGCAGGCACAATGGGAGTTCTCTAAACCTCGATCTTATATATATATATATATATATATATATATATATATATAGGTTATACTAATGGTCTCATTGGTGCCTATGATTCTCAGGATCACTGTCAAGGAATGGTGAGTGGCTAGAGAAGATATTAGGTTGAATTTGGAATTTTTCCAAAAATTCAGTATGCCCCTGTCGTGCTTATAGCCGTATTAGCCAAGGAGTTGTAAGGCTTGAAGCATGAATTGAGAAGGAGGGGAGGGTGAGTCGAGTCCAGTTTCATTTCTTGAATGAGCAGGATGTCGAGATGATCAGACAAGACTCTGCTTTTTAAGATGTGTTTCTTCCCAAGACTGTTTAAGTCCCCTAATATTCCAAGAGATGTAATTCATTGACATGGAGATGGGTATAGAGCTAGAGCCTTTACCTTTCCTTCATTGATTAGCTTGGCTCCCAGTTCTTGAAGGAGCTGATTGGTGGTCTTTCGTCCTCGCTTTTTTCTTGAGCCTTTGAGGTTGAGTCCTTCTATTGGGATGTTGGCTAATATGCCTTTTGAAGCTGTACTTTCTTGTGCTGGATAGTGGGCTTTGAGTTTTAATTCTTCTTGGAGGAGATAAGCTCCTTCGATTTTTTGTAACTGTTGTTCTAATATGGAATTTATTCCTTTTTGTTTCCATTCCTCTACAATTGTTGCAAGGTCTACCCCCTACAGAGCTTCCTCTATTGCGTTTTCCTCTGGTGTGTTTCTACTTGCTGCATTTATATATCCTCTAGCGCCTGTTCCTTACCTCTGTTGGTATTACCTGTGTCCCTTCCATCCTGGTCGTTGTCTACTAGGTGCATTTCTTCCTCTCTTGCTTCTTCTGATATCATTTCGTTAGGGTCACTTTTCTCTTGGTTATTGTTCTGTACCTTGACCTGATTCTAGCTTGTTTCTTTGTATAGGTTCTTCTTGGGTATGGCTTTCTTCCTGTTATTCTTATTCCTGGGGATTACTTTGGTGAACCCTTCGCTGTATTTTTGTTTATTTGCTTGCTCTTGTGTTTTAGGGGTTTTATTCATGGGACAATCTCGGAAAAGATGCCCATGCTCGTGACACTTTTTGCATCGGAAGGGAATTTGTTCATAGTCTATACTTTGCAGCTAGACTTCATCCCTGAAGATTAATTTGATTGCTTCTAGTAGGGCACCAGAGACATCTATATATATGCGGATTCGTGCGTAGGAAACATAGTGACCCGTTCTGATTCCTTCAGACATTTTGATGTACTCCCCCAACTGGTCTCCTATACCTTTTAAGACTAAAGAAGCCCAATAATCATTTGGTAAGGAGTAGAGTCGTACCGAGACTGGAACCCTAGTAAAATCCTATTTTTCTGGTGTGAAGTTCTCCCTCCAAAATCTCATTTATAAACCAGCTGAATTGTAGAAATAGGGTCCTCCTCCAAAAAATTTGTCTCTGTCTTCTAGGAGGTCAAAGGTGACTATAAAAAATCCTTTGGAGCCCAGCTGAAGTCTGATCTCCCCTTTGGGTGTCCATTTTCTCTGAATCCACTAGTTCAGGGCTCTTTCGGTTGGCCATATTCCCATGAACTTGCATATAACTGCGTGTTCCTGCATGTATTCTCTATATTTAGCTACCCTGGGGTCCTGGATTTCCAGTTTTGGGATTTTCTTGGCTTTGGGATTACAATTATTCTTGGTCTTTTTCCCCTGATCTTGCGGCTGCTCCTGAGATTGTGAAGGATTGACGTTGGTAGGGAAGGGCGAGTCTGCGGCCTTGCCCTTGTCTGCCCGAGTGTCCTTGGTTGATCTTTTCACTGTGTCTTCGTTCCTTTTTGGCAGCTCATTTTGCTGTGGATGAGTAGTTTCTTCTTTGTCAGAGCTTCCTCCTAGTGACATACAAAAGGTAGACCTGGAGGCAAACTTTGTGAAGAATGAAACGTGGTTTGGCGGCCGACCAGAGACCATATCCTTGAAGGATCAGGCGCTAGGATGCTGTAGCAAATTTGCCATGGCGGGCAAGACCCCGAGGGCCAGAACCAAAGGCACCTATGGGAGATCGCGGAGCTTGTACAAACCCTAGTGCACACCTACTTTTCTTGAAGGTAGATTTAGCCAATGCACTTTTGCCGAAATTCAATAATTAATTATTAATTAAAAATTAAATAAATAAATTATTATTACTTTTTAATTAAATGTTATTATTATTTAACAATAATTAATTAAATAATTAATAATAATTAATAATTTTAATAATAATAACCCTAATAATAAATAAATTAGTAATAACAATAATTAGTTTAAAATGTTAATATTATAATTAATTTTTAATATAAATTCATAATTATTATTAATTATTGTGTAGAAGGCAACTCAATTGGTAATCCGAGATATGTGAAATCGTTGAAATTCGAGAGACCCAAATTCAAATCCTCGGCGCAGATTCAAATCCCCGTGTTTGTGACCCGGTTTACGGAGAGGAGGACAAGTCATAGACTCCCAGAGGTTAATTAGTAGTTACCTGTCAAGTGGGCTGCTCGGTTCCTCTTGGTCACATAAAAAGAAATATTAATTAATATAATAATAATACTTTTATTATAATAGGTATTTTTATTATTACATATTTATCAATATGAATATAAATTTTATGATTAATATTAGATTTATACCATTAACACTTATTATCTTTTTTCAGCCACATTTACTAATGTGGTTGAGTTTATAATATTAACAATCTATAGGGTTTATTAATCTCTTAGGTTTATAATATTAATAATACTGTGAGTTTATCAATCTCTTGGGTTTAAAATATCAATCTTAGGTTTAAAATATTAATTCCTAGGTTTATAAATCGCTTATGTTTTTAATATTGATCCATTGGGTTTCTTGATCGCCTAGGTTTATACTATTTATCCCTTTGATTTACTAATTCCTACGGTTTATAATATTAAATTAGTGTGTTTATTACTCCCTTGGGTTTATAATATTAATAATTACTTGAGTTTATTATTTAATCCCTTGGACTTGTAATATTAAAAATCTCTTGAAATTATTAATCTTTTGAATTTAAAATATGAATACCTAGGGTTTATTAATCCCTTGGGTTTAAAATGTTAATTTTTAGGGTTTATTAATCCCATGTGTTTTTTATATTGATTCTTTGAGTTTGTTGATCCTTTGGGTTTATAATTTATCCCTTGGTTTACTAATTCATTAAGTTTATAATATTAAACCCTTGGGTTTATTAGTAACTTTGGTTTATAATATTAAGTTTATTAATCAATTGGGTTTAAAATATTAATTCAAAAAGATTATTAATATCTTGGGATCAATATTTAAAACATAAGGAATTAATACACCCTAGAAATTAGGAAACCCTATAGTTTAATATATGAAGGTTTAAACCCTATAGTTTGAAATATATATATATCTATATATATATATATATATATATATATATATAGTTAATGTTATTAATATATTCCAATTATATATATAAAATATATTGAAGATAACATAATGGTAGAGATAAATACATATTATTAATAATAACTAAATGTAATTTATTATTATGCTTATGTGAAATATATCATACTTTTAAATATAATTATTAATATATTTGCAAAATTTTAAGTAATAACTAATTTTATATTAATATATAAAATAATGTTAATATAATAAGTATAATTATGTAAATAATAATAATATTTATATAATTATTAATAATGAGAAATAATTAGCGCTTAACAAAATATACTTAACAATTAATTAATGTTGTAGGTGGTGAATATATGTCTATCTTTATATCAACTACATTGATAAATGTAATTATAAATGTGTTTATATATATCTATAAACTATATCAACTACATTAATAAATATAATTGTACTAATTATTTAAAAATTAAAAAAACTATATCACTCATCAAATGTGTTCACATTGAAAAATTTAATCTATTTTCTTATATATATATTTTTATAACCCAACAAAATCAATTTGAAATAATACCCCCACAAACAGTGGTTTTTTTTAAAACTCCAAACCCACTCTTCCTTCTTTCCTTTTTAACGTCAAAACATTACATTTTATATTGTTTTATAATTTTTATGAAAAAGAATAATTCGCTCCACTATAAATCTATCGTTATTCCTATTTTAAAAAAATTTATACTCAATTTGAAATAGTGTCAGAGCTAAAAATAATCCCAAAAAATATACAAAGTATGGTCTCAAATTAAATTAAATAGTTAAAATAATTATCTCAACCAACTGTAACAAATAAGTCCAGACATCCTCAAGTTTCCATTAAGTCGACTTCTATTTATCCATACATACTTTCGTCCATCCAGACACACAGTACCCGCTCCTCTACAAAATCTGGGAAGCGAAGCGGCGAAACGAATATTAGAGATATTCTGCTTACATTGTAAGATCTTGTAAGACCTGTGAGTGAAGAAAAATCATTTAATTTTCATATTGAAAAAGCAGAAGTTGCAGTCCTTGGGGTGAAAAAATAATAAGTGAGCCAGAGGTATTCCAAGCCTACCTGGCCAGATGGGAAGAGAAGCCATGCCACAGAACCTGCATAAATGGGATGGGATTCACCCCGCTCATAATCCTTCCGTGCGCACCCAGAAGAAACAAACAAATAAACCGCTGGATCTTGCGCCTGCGCGAGCATCAACTAGTCAAACCAACCAAGGAAACTTCCACAACCAGACGATAAGGTGTCATTGTAGATTTGTATTTTTGGAGAATTGATGCGAGGAAAACAACGAGTTAGGATAACTTCTGAGCAGCGGCATTTTGGGCGCAGCCTTAAATTTCCGGCGCACTTGGCTGAGTTTGAAATTTGGTGGATAAGTCGCTGAGTTTGAAATAAGGTGGGAAAGTGGCATTCAATGTTACGTACATTTATTGCATTAATTACAGGCTCCGACTGTTCCGAAAAATGGAGCCATCGGAAAACATGGAGTAACATGCATGCTCAGCTAGTCACATCTCAGATGCGCCTTCGGATGCCTAGTCTGATTTTATGTATGGTGGATGGCCGTTATCCATTTTGTAGAATGGTTAGCATAGCATCTAATACGGTTAGACATCGTGTTAAAAGGACAAGAGCTAACGAGTCTGCTATAGGGCGTTAAATCCCTGGTTAACTGCCTCCTCGATATCCCTATAACACAAATAAAACATATGGTGACTTTATAAATAAAATATAATGGGGATTTTATAAATAAAAAATAATGAGAGTGTAATTTTATAAATAAAAATAATGGGTGTGTGTTATAGGGATATCGAGGACGCAGCTAACTAGGCATTTAATGCCCTATAACAGACTGATTAGTTATGACAGACTGGTTAGCTCTTACCATGTTAAAAGCAGACTGATTAACTATGACATACTAGTTAGCTCTTACCGTGTTAAAAACATTAAATAGCAAATAACATAACAAAGTTCGGCCGTACTGAATAAAAAAATTCGCCCGTTTGATTCGATTCGATTTGCAAATTAATACGTCAAATAACATAACAAATCATAATTACCAAGTTCGGCTGTACTGAATAAAAAAATTCGCCCTTTCGATTCGATTTGCAAATTAATACGTCAAATCGAGTTCGGTACGATGTATTACATATTATAGGTTCACGGATTAGCGGATTAATATATTAAGACCATCGCAGATTTTTAATCGTAATGAGATTTTTAGCTTTCCATTTACGATTCAAAACCTTTTCGGATCTATGAAATGGCAAAGATTAGGGTTAAGATGTCATTTTACTCATAAGAATTTTAGAGATTTAGATTTCCATATACGGTTCAAAACCTTTTGGGATCTATGAAATGGCATAAAATTATGGTTAATAAATGATAACGCTAGATGTTATTTTATCCTTGGAGAAATTTACAGGAAAATTTTTAATGAAGTATTTAAAAATTTATGATTAATAATGTACGTGGTAATTATTTGTTTATAAAATAATGCAAATTTGTAGATTTATCAAATTTAAACAAACATATTTTAATAAGTAGAAATAAAATATTGTAGGAATGAAATTTTATTTCTAAAGACGATTTTTTGGATTGAGATTTTGAATAAGTATTAAATTACACATATTGGCATTTTATATTATTTTAAGTATTAAATTAAGTAAATTAACATTTTGTATTATATAAAATAATAAATATTGTTACTATAAATTATAAATTAGAAGTGAATTTGGTTTGATAAATGAATAATTAGTGATTGATAATATAAGTCTATATTTTTAAAAAATGTTTACACACTTAATATACCATTTCATTATGAACATAAAATACTTGATAATGTGGATGTCTCGAGGGAGCGCGCGCGCCAGGAAGGGAGTAGCCAATCGCCGAACCATGGCTGCCATTGTCCAATAGCTTCTGTCCAGGTGAACATATTGCCAATAGCTTTCTGCCTATACACCAAGCGACATTTCTAGACCTCCCTCCTCGACGCTCTGCATGCGCTCCGGCTCTGCCACCCCATGTTTGCTCATTGGCGCCCATCTCTGCCGGTTTTACAAGCGTCTTCCGGGAGGCTTTTTCCCCTGCATGGAGCTTGATACTCACACCTCTTAGCAACCAACGTGCTGGGAACGTGGCATTTTTACGTTCTCCTGCGCATGCAAGTCCCTCCCTGGCTTCTCCTATTTAACGAGCTCCTAACAATCTCTACGGGTTTCCCCCTCCAGTCTTGTGGGCTGGAGGCACACCACTCTGCTCCCTCTGCTCGTTAAGGTCTTCTGCTCCTCCATGCATGGTCTCGGCTACCTGCTCCTGGCGTTGCGCGGCTCCAGGTTAGTTCTCGGTCTCTCCTTTAAATTTGTGTTTCTGTCTTGTTTACTGGAGTAATAATTTGTGCTTTTTTGAGGATTTTCATACAGTTCTCAGATGGGACATGTTATCACCGGGTAGGCTCTGTATAGTTTGTTTCCAGGGGAGTTTTGGCATTTTAAAGGACTGTTTCTGCTTAGTCCATTTATAGCTTCTCTATGATATCACAGTGTTCGGGGGAACATTTGAGAAAATTTAGGGAAAAGTTTTTCAGCTTCCATGTTAGAAAATAGGTAGTGCATCCAGGTGCTTGGGTCTCACAAGCAATCAGTGTTTTTTGCTGTTCTTGGAGTGTCGGGGGTCTGTCTCTTTACGGCTTTCCTAAACCAGAAGGTCCCCTGTCCGTTTTTGATATAGGGATGTTGAAAGCTTTCCTAAACAGGCTAAAATCTTCCTTTTACATATATAGTCCTTGTCAAGATATCCGCTTTCGTGTTGGGAAGTGGTGGTGCGTTTTTCAGGTCTTCTGTTGCTGTTGTGACTGTAACTAATGGTCTGAAATGCAATAGCAGCGTTCTCCCCTCCGACCACCCTTCGAATTCCTCCGTCGCTCTCAGATCCTCCGGCAACATCCCCGCTTTTTTGTTTTCAAATCCTTTTCCGGTGACCATTAATGACTCTCTGCTGATCAACAGTCTTTTCTGCCAGCCTTATTAATGCCCCTCCTTCCAATTTTCATGCTTATGGTCTTTCGGAGGCTGGCCATCGTCATCGAATCTACTGCAGTACACTTCTAGAGTCTTCATTCCCCTCTTTGGCATGTTGTGAACGTCCTTCATGCCTGTCAGCTTCGCTGGAGAATGATCTAAACCTGTCCTCCTTACAGCTTTTCCCTGCAGAAGTCTTTCTATCCAGGTTACATTCTCCGCGGGCTTCTCTTTCTTGGGATCCTCTTTTGGATCGTGTGGTACGGGGGATCTCCTTTTTGGGATTTCTCCTCTGTCTAGGATGGCAGAAGACAGTGACTCCCCTACCACGAAAGCATTGTTTGCTGCCGCCATTGAAACTGAATCAGCACGCGCCTCTGCCAGCCGGAATCCCAGTTGGCATGCCTCGCTGTCAGATATGCTTCCAGCTGGGCTCCGGGACCCTCCTCTCCTCGGGAATCTTGCTTCTCATCAACATTTAAAGGGCCCACTTCATACAAAGGAGGTCCATGGTCGGGGCCGCATTCGTCACCAGCATAAAGCCCCGGTGAAAACGGCTCCTCCCCCAAAGGCGGTGTCGGTCTCTGGTTCATCCCTCTCTGAGCGCATCCACAGTCTACAGAAATATGCCTTGGTGGGAAAATGGTACTTCCCAGAAATGAATGAGGAGCTTATGAGGAAGTGGATCACAACATCTTGGTCCCCAATTATTGGGTATTCCCCTATCATCTCCCGCCTTATGAAGGATTGGTTCTCATTCCACTTCCAAAAGGAGTCTGATCTTGACCTGGTTCTCAGCAGACCCTGGGTCTCTGGTAGAAGTTTCTTGTCTCTGTCAAGGTGGTTTCTCGGTTTTGATCCTCTCAAAAACACTCCCTCCCACAGTATGATTTGGGTAAAGCTCCCCAATCTCCCGCTGGAGCTCTGGACGCCGGAGATCATGGCCTTAATAGGAAATGCAATCGGGAAGTTCATTTACGTGGATCCCTGGGTCAGGGGAGAGAGGGACAAAAGAATCGCATGGATTCTTATTGAAAAGCCTTACAAGGGAGCCTACCCTGACCAGATTGAAATCTCTTGGGACGGTTCAAAGATAAATCAGAGGCTTGACTTTTGGGGGATCCCGTTCCGGTGCTCCTCTTGCCACCGAACGGGACACCTCAACAGAGACTGCAAATTTCGCCGCCGAAAGCCTTTCACTTTCCCTTCTCAAAAGCCGAGACTCCCGGGCTCTGAATCTCAATCTGAGGATGTCAGTCTATCAGGTACTCATTTTTCTTTTAAATCTTCAGAGCTTCTAAGCACACAGGAGGCTTCTCAGAACAGGCCGCAGTCCCCAAATTTTGCGGACTTCAAGAGCCCCCCCTTTTCAACAGGGCTTAAGGATGCTGCCGATTTCACTAGCCCGCCTGTCCCTCTTCAGATTGAGGAGCCCGCCGTCCCCTCCCCTCCAGTGATGGACAGGGCGGACTTTGTTGTGGGCTCGCACCCCATCCTCATTTCATCTTCCACGCCCTCTCCAATCCAATCGCCCTCTGTGCAAAAAGAAAAAGAGCCACAGCCGACTCCGACCCCCTGCAACTCTCCTTCAGACTCTCCGATCAACACATATGACAGTGACATCGATCGCCTTCTTCAGTGCCACCCTCCGATTCTCGAGCCGCTGACCATCCATCGGCCGTCCTTCCCATCCATCAGCCCCAACTCTGCCAAAAACATCACTGTTAGGAAAAAACAAAGAGGCGGGAGCCGTCATTTCCGTGGCAGGACGATTGCCTCCGATCTGGGCGTCTTAAATCTTCCTCTCGTCGACGTTCCTATTCTGGAATCAGCTGATCCTCAGCCCCTTAGAGCAAGCTTGGCTGGACAATCTTCAAAATGACCTTCCTGGCCTCTTACAACATCAGGGGCCTGGGTGCCGCCCCCAAATTCCTGGCACTCAAGGATTCTCTTGGTTCAGCTCGCCCCCTCATCATATTCATCCAGGAGACAATGCACTCCAGCTCGGTCTCTCTGCTTTATTTCAGAAGAATGTTTCCTACTTGGCACATTGTCGCTACTAATGCAGATGGCCTGTCTGGAGGTCTGGTGGCCATGTGGGATCCGCAAAAAGTCAAAGCAAAGGCATTCAAGTGTTGTGCCGGAATTCTCATTTCTGCATCGATAAGAGGCAGATCTCAGATTCTAAATCTCTTGAACATCTATGCTCCCTATAGGAACAGACTCCCTTTCTGGAATTCTTTATTTAACTCTGACATTCTAGACATAAAATCCTTGTTAATTGCAGGTGATCTTAATATGACTCTCAGTCCAGAAGAATGTTGGGGCCAAGGCAATGCTGTGGACGGCATGGCCCACAAAATGAGAAGGGAATTACTAAGGAGGGATATGGTCGATATCATTCCAGACAGAATGGCCCCAACATGGTCAAATGGCAGAACGGGCTCTGCCTATATAGCAAAGAGAATCGACCGATTTCTCTTAAAAACCAGTATCATCGAATTATGGGGCATGCCGACAGCAAAGACCGGAGTTGCCCTCTCCTCCGACCACATGCCTATCTTTTTGTCATGGGCGCTACCGGCTTGTACGATGGGCTACTCTTTCAAGTTCAATACTATTCACCTACAGGATCAAGCTTTCAACGACTTCATAAGATCGAGCTGGACAGACATTCTCCAATCCGAGGAGGCCTTCCTATATACTTTTAGAGACAAAATTCATCGGTTAAAGGATCATGCAAAGTCGTGGCAGATAAATCAAAAGAGGAAGGATAAGCAGGATCTTTTCGATATTGATCAAGAAATTTGTCGCCTCTCCTCCACATTTCCCTTCTGTGGTTTGTCGCTGGACAAAAAATCCCTTCTCAGATCTTTGGAAAGAAAAAAAAATGATCTTCTGCAAAAAGAGGAAGCAACATGGCGGTTAAAAAGCCGTGCCACTTGGCTCAGGGAGGGGGACCGCAACACTCGTTTCTTCCACAATTATGCAAATGCTCGCAGAACTAAGAACTCTATCTGGCAAATCGAAAATGGTGATGGAGCCCTCCTTTCCTCCCAACAGGAAATTTCTGCCGAAGCTACTAGATTTTTCAAGGAGCAATATAAAAGGCAAAACAGTGATCTCAATGACATGTTATGGGCTGTGGATCGGCTCCCAGTGATGTTTGATGACGCTGCAAACGATGATTTCTTCAGACCCATTTCGGAGGGGGAGCTTTCAGATACAATTAAGAGCTTCAAGAAGGACAAAAGTCCTAGCCCTGATGGATGGCTGGTTGAATTCTTCTCTCATTTTTATGATCTCTTCAAAAATGGTTTGCTAGACATGGCGGATTCCTCCCGGGTCTCTGGGAACATAAACAGTGCCTTATCGGCCACCTTCATTGCGCTTATCCCCAAAAAGGATAAGTCTTTATCCTTGGGGGATTACAGGCCGATCGCTTTATGCAATTCTCTCTACAAGATCATTTCTAAAATAATTGCTGAGAGATTGAAGAAAGTCCTTCGCTCCTTTATTACAAAAGATCAACACGCTTTCCTAAAGGATAGGCTCATCCTGGACGCAGTAGCCATGGCCCAGGAATGCCTCTTCTCTATCTCCTCTAAAAACATTGATGCCGCTGCTCTCAAGATCGATCTAAAAAAGGCCTTCGACTGTGTAGATTGGAGCTTCCTCAGAATCCTTCTTGCTAAAATTGGTTTAAGGCCCCGGGCTATAAGCTGGATTATGGCGTGTGTTGAAAGTGTATCCTTCTCTGTTATCATCAATGGCATTCCGTCTTCTTTCTTTCGTGCCGAGAGGGGGCTCCGCCAGGGCTGCCCCCTCTCCCCCATCCTCTTTATTCTGGTTATGAATACACTAAGCACCCACATAAATCTTGCTGTTGGCGATGGAAGATGCAGACCGGTAAAGATGTGTAGGAACATCTCTCTTTCACACAATCTTTTCGTGGATGATATTCTTATTTTTGCAATGTTGTGCAAGTCTACATGGGTCTCTCTTTTTGTGATTCTCCAAAAGTTTCATTCTGCCACGGGTCTCAATATCAATAAGGGAAAATCAGTGCTATATCATAACGCTTCTAATCCTGTTTTGGCTCAGTGGATTGCTGATCGTTTTGGTATTAATCTCGCATTGATAAAGGATGGGTTTACTTATTTGGGGTTTCGTTTGAAAGCAAGAGGATACCGCAGCCATGATTGGCAATGGCTGTTAGATCGTTTCTACTACAAAATTGCAGGTTGGGAATTGCGTCTTCTTTCTCTTGCAGGCAGATTTATTTTGGTGCAGGCTGTACTCTCCCAGCTCGCGGTATATTGGGGACATCTCTTTCTTCTCCCGGCCTCCATCTCTAAGAAAATGAAATCTATTGCTGCAAATTTTTTGTGGGGCGGCCGATCATACCAAACAAAATTTCACCTTGCTTCCATGGACTCTATCTCTCGGCCAAAAAAGGCAGGCGGATGGGGCCTTCTTAATATGAAATTCTTCGGGAAGGCGCTCATTTGTAAATCTCTGCACAGAGCCATCTTTGGATCCAGCCCATGGAGTGTCCTCATCAACCAGAAATACCTCAAAGGTAAAAATATCGCTTTCTGGTACAGGAGGTCTTCTCTTGGCATCCGATCGGGCTCCCCCATATGGATTTGCTTCAGAAAATTACAACCTTTTTTTTTATGCATCTAAAATGGACTATCTTTTCTGGTTCAAATGTCTTCATTGGTATTGACCGCACCCTCCACAACCTAGAATCTATGATCCCTCCGTCTCTGCTTTCCTTTTTCCATGCAAGGGGTCTTATAACCTGGGACAAGCTTATTCTTGCATGGTCCTCTCAGGAGCCCATCTGGAAAACCGACCTCCAACTAGCCTTACCTCCCCGCCTTCGCCCCCTTTGGCTCTCTTTCACCAACCGTTTCACTCACAGTGCTTTCTCTCAAATAGGGACGAAGGATGCATTGACTTGGTCTACGGGGAATGCTATCCGCCCCATCTTGGTCAGAAGCCTCTACTCTGCTCTTTCTCCTCCCGCTCCGCTCCCCTCCCCTACCTTCCCTGCCAAGTTCTGGAAAGCCCACTGCCCTCTCAAATCCATTCTTTTCTCATGGCTTCTCTTTTCGAATAAGAACCTCACCTGGGAGGTCCTCCAAAAAAAAGGATGGCAGGGTCCAAGCGTATGTCGTTTTTGCTCAGCTGCGGCAGAAACAAATTATCACATGTTTTTTGACTGCTCCGCCTCCACAGCAATCTGGTATGATCTCTCTCTTACTTATGGGTTTCCTCATCGATCCTTTGCTTCTGTACAGGATGCTTTTGTATGGTGGAGCGCCCAATGTCCCTCCTGGCATGCTCTTCTCATTCTCACATGCTGGCATCTATGGAAATGGCGGAATGGATGTATCTTCCAAGGCTGCTCTCTGCCTCTCAATTCTGTTTTGACTACAATATCGGCGTCCATGCCTTCTCTGGACTAGGCGGGCTCTTCACTAAGCTCAACTTTTTGCTTTTCACTCCAATATGTAAAATCTATGGGCTCTGATCAATGAGCCTCCATACAACCGTTATTTTTCGCTGCTGTTATTATTCGCATCTTTTTGGTCTGTTCATCTTACAGATTCCATCTTTGGGAAAATCGGTTTTTTTCCTTCTACAAATGTTGCTGTTTTTTTGGATGTCCTTCCGAACAGCATATGTATCTCTGACATTTATATATCCTTAATATAAATCATACAGCTTTTTCTCTCTGAAAAAAAATACTTGATAATGTGGAATTTATGTGGTTCATTGTAATATAGAATTTTTTGGAAATTCACTCTATATTAAATATTATATAATTTATGGTGTAGGTGGATGAATGTATCAATACAAAAATCCTTAAAACCTATTATCTTACTTAATATTCTAAATATAAAACTAAGTTAATTGGTCTAATATATAATTTTATTTGCAATATTTATAATTAAAACAAATTTAAAAGAGTTTTTGTTGTTTTCAATGTTATAGTTGTACATTTAAATTATTTAAAATAATGGAATAAGAGGTATATTGCCCAATTTTTTCTGTATTGAATTTTAAGTAACTGAATATTTTTGTACCGAATCGAATTCGAATTTGAACTCGAATTTGGTAACTATGTAGAAAATATTGCTTGCCCAGCATTTTGGGGGCAAGGCTAAATTTCCCACCCACTTTGCTGAGTTTATTACATTAATTACAGGTGCCCTGTTTGGAAAAATGGAACCATCGAAAAATGAAAACCCCTATTTCCACCTCTATAGCAAAGTTAATGCGCCCTGACATGCGCCCCATTTCCACCTCTATAGCAAAGTTAATGCGCCCTGACATGCGCCCCGATAGCCCGATATAACACGTCGTTTTTTTTCTTTAGTCATCATCGCGCGCGTGTTATACCTGGCTATCGAGAGCGCATGTCAAGACGCATTAACTTTACTATAAAGGTGGAAATAGGAATTTCCTCGGAAAACATGGAGTAACATGCATGCTCAGAGCGTCACATCTCAAATAGGCGTCCAGATGCATAGCATGGTTTTATGTATGGTGGATGACCACTATCCATTTCATAGAATGATTAACATAACATCCGGTACTGTCGATGTCGATGTCGATGTCAGTCTTAAAGGCATTAAATACCGAATAGCGTAGGAAATATTGCAGCAGTGTGGGACCGAGTCATAGTGCGTCGTTCCAAACCAAACCCAAGGACCGTCCCATTAAATCGCAGCAAGTGGGCAGATCTCAAATAAAGCCACTACGGTTAGGAGCTTCATTCAAATTTCTTTTGGACCAAGGGCGTGTCGTAGCTCTCAAAGCACACGGTGATGGTAAATTATATAAAGGGCCAATGTATTAAGTCTTATGAATTGGCATAGTTGGTTGTCGTAATTAAATAATGTGGTCGAGCCGTTTTCTTTTAATTATTGTATGGAGTAATGTATAGGTTGCAGGAAAGGAGTTTGTTTTATATGGAAAGAGTGCATTAAATGTTTTCTTTGAAATTAAGTGAATTAAATGGAGTGTTAGTTGAAAATAAAATAAAGTGTTCAAAGATAGTGGTCATATTTTGTCTGGGGTATTTTATGGCGGTATGGAGGTTAAAGATTCATCATTTGCTTAGTATAGATTGATTTCTGAGGAAGATATTATGACTTAAGTTTTCAATTGATCTACTCTTATTATATAAGAGTGGTATCACCACATGAGAGATCTAAATCAAGGTTATTATTTCAGGAGAACAATTTATTATTATTTCTACAAAGATTTATTATCTCTGCTCAAAGGAGGTAAATCAGTTTTATTGAAGAAGCCAAAGAGAGAAAGAAGATTAACCGTTTAAATCCGCAGATGCCAAGCCATAATGTCATCACTTTACTTTTGGAAACGCCTCAGGAATCAACATAATAGTACATCCATTGGTCCTCTACACTGCAATACTTCGGTGGATAAAAAATGGCAACAACGTGCAGATCAGAAGCAAGAGCATAACAACAGGCCTTTCTCTCAAAAGATCCATGCTATCCTTCAACAGTCAAAGGATATCCGAAAGGAAGATGTCAGAAGCAAGTATCTCTTTGCACTTGGATTTGAGTTGCAGTGTATAAAGTTAGGAGATGCCCTTCTTAAGTTGGAGGAATTAGACACATGTTTGTCTAAGGTGGGGCAGCCAGAATGGAAGAAACTCAGTTGGGCTCTCAAGCCATCCATGCTTGCATTGATACAACCCAAAATTTGGGAACATCCTTGTGAAGAGGTCAGGCTCACAGTTGCTTCTTGTCTCAGCAGGATCATAGCTCTAACATCGCCACTACTACCCTACAACAATGATCTCATGAGAGATATATTGCGGCTGATAGTAGAAGCCCTTCAGGGATTGAATAACATCATGCTTCCCACCTTTCAAAAGCAGTGCAGAATTTTAAAACTCATGGCAGAATTCAACTTTGGCACATTCATGCTGAATCTGGAATGTGATGAGTTGATCTTTCAGTTGCTCCAAAAATTTTACACCAGTATTACATCAGCTCATTTAGACCATGTCAAAACAAGCATGTAAAAGATTGTGTCTCTATTCTTAGAAGGCAATGCTGACATCTACAAGATACTAAGATCCAAATTATTGACCATTTGGAGGAAGGAACCACAGGGATCACCAGTTTCCTATGATCTAGTCGAGAAGTTGGTCAAGCAAAACATAAAATTTCTCAGAAGGGTGTTGACTAGGAAGGAGTTGAGAAGGATTGATGGAGAAAGCAAGAACAAAATCTGCAACAAGAATGAACTAAGGAGGAGAGGACTATGCTTTATCTACAAGGGACCTTGGGCCCTTAACCATTCATGTCCAGGTGATAAGGAGGCAACAAGGGAAGATCATGGGGATTCATCCACAGTTGGGTTCACCGGTTTTCATAAGAGAACCTATGACGGATCCAAGCAGTCAAGTACAGATGGTGAACAACACCATGTTTTTCAAAGAAACTTGCAGGACAAGCCAATGATAATCAGTCAGCCTAACAAAGTACATGGAGAAAGGAAGGAGGTAATTCCTCCTGATGATGTGGTAGTTGAGTCTATAGATATCCAAGAGAACATCCATAAAGAGTATGTGCAATCAGGTGTAGATAACAGTCCACCAATACATCCATGTGTGACAACCAGAGAGGGTGGACAACTTATCTCCACATGTGGAGAAGGCCAAGAAGAAGACATTCAAGGAGAATCAAATGAGGAGTGAGTAGTAATAATCCGACAAGATGAGCATGATCATGCAGGGTAGCATGGAAATATAGTATGCAGGATGAGCCATTTTTGGAGGGTCAATCAAAGGCTCAAATTGAATATGTGGTCGTGCAGCATCTGGTGCAGACAGATACAGAGACATTCAATAAGGCACTAGAATTTCTAGTAGAGGACTTTCGGGAAAGGATCATGCATTTCAAGATAGATCTTATGATGTTGAAGCAAAGAGTCTAGACAATCCGAGACACTTTCTTACAAGAGAATAGAAAATTTGAGGAGCTCATAGGGATACGTGCCGAATCAACAACCAAGTTGTCTAATGTTGAGGAACGATCAAGTCCTTCACAAGGCAGCAAGAGGAGTACAATTGGTAGTTCCAGAGCAACCCTCTACAGGAGTACATAAACGAGGCTTACAACACTACCAACCCACCTTTATACACTGGGAAGAGCAGGGCAAAGTTCTCCAAACGAATCATGTTGGGTGACCGAACGGAGTAGCATGAATTGAGCATCGAGCAACATCAACATAGTAGAATTGCAGTTATTCATCCTTCCCAAGGCATGGATTGGCGAGAGATTATGTGTTGGTACTCTATTGATGGTTGATTCGTAAGAGGATACTCACAGCCAAGGGCATATTACAACTTGGGCCCTTTGGAAGGAGCAGCAATGGAGGGTAGGGATGGTATCATAACCCACAGGTCCTAGGACTTAGGTGGCACTGGGATCCAGGAGAATCCATTGGGGCCAGGATTCGTCAGAGGATTGTTTTGGATCCAGATGAATCTATCGAGGGAAGGATTGGTCGGAGGATCATTTGGGATCTAGGTAGTGAAGGATCCATTCATGATCATGTAGAATGGAGGAATGTAATAACAACCCAGGTTGTATGGGATCCTAGTATCATTGCTTCTGTTGTGGATAGCAGCGAATTGCTTGAGGGCAAGCAATCTTTGGGCGGGAGGATTTGTAATATTCCCTTTCTTGATCTGGTCAAAATGGACAGAATCTATCCATGGTATTTACCATGGTATTTTCCCATGGTATCATCCCATGGTATCATCCCATGGTATTTGCCTTTAGTTTTCGAGGGAAAATAATAAAATAGGATCTTTAGAGAGTCCATCAAGCCTATAAAAGGGGATAGAAGCTAAGCATTTGATTCATTCGAGTTTATTTATCTTGTTGTGTTTTTCTTGAGAACTTGGTGTGGCCAGTTCCAATTTGATCCCAAGAACGAAAACACCGTGGCTATTATTTTGTCTAGTGGATCCATACAGGGTTCACGATTGTGCTTAATTGCATTTGTCTTCTCATTTTGATAAGAAGTCGTGCATGCCATTGCAAGGGCTTGAAATTTATTGTATGGGCATGTACCTTTCCTTCAGTTATTAATATAAATAAAGGCTGCATTTTCAGATCCTGTTGTGTTCAATATTTTGATTGCAATTATTTTTAACTAGAACATCTAGATGTGTCAGATTGGTTGATTATTTCGTTGTTCGTGATATTACACAATAGATCATATTTTTCATTCAAATTTCTATTGGAAACTTGGCTATACTAAAAAGGGGGGTGAATAAGTATAGTGCATTCATGTACATCAAATTATTTTTTACTTTTATTTTCAATATTTATCTGAGCTATTAAATGAACAACAATATATCATATAAAAAAGAAAATTTAAAATGTAAATAACATTCAATGACAACATAAAAACAACATGCAAAACCAACACATATGGGCACCAAATATAAGTGGAAACCTATAGAGGAAGAAAACCCTGAATTTTGTTGTTGTTGTGATGCAAAGGCAAGATCCTAATTCGTCTATTACATCATCTTTTGGAGGCTCCAACCTCTCTACTATTTGTCAAGCTACAACTTGATGGGAAGCTCCTACTCCGTCTTTTACATTAAATCATTTGCAAGCTTCTACCTACAGGGGACTCCTACCTCAATTTGTTCTGCAAGATATAACTTGATTGGAAGCTCCTACTTCCACTTCAACAGGCTCCAACTTGCTCTTTTTCATGCTACTACCTAAAAGGAGACAACAATCCCCAATACATAAAAAAATATTTGTTGGTTTACCTGGTCTTTGCCTCTATTTTGAACTATGTTTATGTCCTCTTTACATTTGATTATCTTTGGCTCCTTCTCCTTATTTTTGCATCACATCTGCTCCTCTTCCTTTTTCTCTTTGTACTATATAACTCATGAACTATGTCTCACCACAACTCAATCAAGTCTCTAACATTTTCAGCCTTCCAAAAGCACATATTTTTATAAATACAATTTGTTGACTATTAGTATTCCATGTGGGAATCTGAAATGAAAAGCTTTGCCTCTTTGTATTCCACCTATTTGTTTCACACTTTTTCAGATCTTGAATATCAAAGAAAACTTAATTTTACTCAAATAATATTAAATTATTAATATAAACCACTTTAATAATTGTATGAGCCAAAGACAAAACAATGTCAAGAATTTGCATCACAACATATCTATGCACCTACATCATAACATTTTCATGCACCTCAATACTTGACACTCAAGCTAAACTGAGTACATTGTCAATGAACATTTGAACAAGAATTGAATTGTGTGAACAGAAATCAATCCAACCTTGTCGTTATATGTCCATCTCCACTTCTTATGTTGTCCCAAGTGTATTTTCCTCTTTTTGGAGAAATATCAGTGAGGTCCCATTCACTCACCAAATCCTCCATTCTTTCGTGAAAAGGATCCCTAACTATGTTACCCCATCTTTTCTCTAAAGATAGTAAAATAGTATTGAAAGCATCCCCTACTATGTTGTTGGTGTGCCATTGGTCCTCCCTTAAGTTAATCGGTGAGTCCCAAAATTCATTTTCTTCCTCATAATTAACTGGAGCATATACATTTACTATGGGAATATTTTCTTCTGTATCATTCCTTTCGTGCATGGTTTCTATCCAATATCTTGATTTTATGTTACCTGTTAGTGTGAAATGGGAATTTAGCCAAAAGGTACCTAGTTCACTTGATCCTCCTTGAGAGATTTAAGCCGCTCTAGAGAAGTTTCTCCAGAAACTTTGAGAGATTCAACATCTCGCTTTCATCTAATTATGTTTCTCACATAAGAAGAATGTGTGGTTTTTCTAGTTTGACAATATCTTTTATTGATTTGAATTTAGTGGAGTTTCCCAATCACCTTGTATTCCATGAAATAATTTTCATTTATTTTTGGAAGGGTTGGGCTACCCACCTCGTGTTTTAGCACCCCCATGATCTCTATTTGATGCAAATTTGAAAACATTAGTAATTTTTGACTGACTTCCAAATTTTTTGTTTTGTTCTACCTCTGCCTCTCTTTATTCTTTTTTGGAATGTCTTCCTTTCCCCTTTTTGGAACTTTTTAATTCATTGTTGGTAAATTCATCTCCCCAATTCATTGCTTCCTTGCATTTCTTATCATTATTTTCCCAATACCTTCTTTTGTTTCCTTTCTCTCCAGGGTTGTTTCTTCTACCTCATGTTCTTTATTTTCTAGATCTGTTGGAATTTGATTATTAATCTAATTTGGAGGTGGTTCCATTTCTGGTGAATTTGTGTCCCCTTTAGGTTCCAATTCTCTTACTTCCCCCTCTTCCTCTTCTAAGATCACCTCTTCCTCTTCTAGAACTTCCTCTCCCTGCTTTCAGAACTTCTTGCTCATTTTCTTGCTGTGTTTGAAGGACCTCATAGGGATTTGATGATGCCACAACTTCATTTATTCTTTGGCTTGGCAAATTTATACTTGATGTGACTTTCCCTCTATTTCCCCCTTTCATTGTGTTTTCCATTATTCTTCCTGATTTGTGGTTGCTCCATCCCCTTGCCAAATTGTGATTTCTTGCAAACCCTAGAAAACTGCCCATATTTATGGCATATCCTACACTTAAATGGCAGTTGTTCATAGTCCAGTACTTGACGACAGATCCAATCCCCCTATGTCATATTGATCTTCGAAGGTAGTCCTTTTTCTAGGTCGACCTCTATATAGATTTTAGCACAAGAAAATTGATGACCCTTTGGCTCAACTCAATCCAGGCATCGTCCTAGTCCATTACCTATTATTTTCAAGCAAGCATCACTCCAACATGAAAGCAAGAGTCTTGGAAGCTTTACCCAGACTAGCACTACATTCAAAGTTTCATCATCTAGGTCAAAATCTAACAACAATGAGCTCGGTTGCATCCCTTTCGCCCCAAAGAAATATGTCCCATTCCTAAAAATTACATCTATATCTTCTTTTAATTCAAAAAGAAAAGGCACTTACCACAAGCGAAAAGTCTAATATTGCCTTTCAACATTGGTTTCCAAGATTTTTCTAGCCATTGTTCCATTGATTTTGGAGATGGGCACATTCTTGTGAATTTTCCCACTAATGCTCTACCCAAGAAGGTCAAGGATGTTCGACGAAATGCCGCCAGAAGTGCTATGGAGTGTTTGTTTTTTTCCTTGTTAATGAATTGGGATTGGGACTCTATCACTCATGGTCTTTTCTTGAGAGAGGCCACAAGGGCCTAAATGCAGACATGTTGTCTTGAGGAGGGGGATAATCCCCCTTCTAACTTGCCGCCATAGAGGCCCAACAAGATTTTTGCCAAGAGTTGCAAGGTTAGGGTTTTTACAGATCAGAGAGTGTTTGATTTGAATTATATTAATTCTTTTAATAATTATTATTATTTTAAATAAAATTATAATTTAGTTAATTCTTATAATTCTTTTAATCTTAACATCTTGAAATGTATGATGACATGTTTTAATATTTATTATGAATTTATGACTATCAATATTTTTCCAACCATTTAATTTATATGACTACTCTAGATTATATATGTACTGTTATTTGATTTAATAAAATACTCAACACAAATATCAGGACTTGGCCTTAGTTCCTTGGGGGAGGGCCCATAGAAGCTCAAAACCTATGAGTAACACAAAAGTAAATTGGGCTTTGATCCCTTTGGGAAAGGCCCATGGAAACTCAAAACCTATGATGAACTAGAATGAAGTGTTTTAAACACGTCCATGAGGCCAAGCAACCTATGGGACCCAAACATAGACAAATAGGTAGCCAACAAAGAAAACCATGTATAACATGTTGTCGCACAAAATGTCTAGGCACCACAACAGTGATTCAGATCGGGGGTTGTCACCCTAATCCCCAATATTTCCGTTTAATTTGTCTCCCAACAACAGACTAAGGGGGGTAGACCCTACGGAAATGGATGGAAGAAGGACTAGTTGGAAATCAACCAATCTAGGAGACACAGTTGAGTGACCAAGTACTTGTTTAGATCTAGCAAGACTTTAAGGATTCAATTACATTTATAAGATTGATATCAGTGCCTTGTGGAGTCAACTATCTTGCTAATAAATTTAGGACTAAGTATAGGATGGGCAATTGTTGCTAACGAAAATGTTACTATGATGAAAAAAAGATGCAAGTTGTGATTAGCAAAGGGATGAGTGAGTAGTCTTGAGATAAGATCATTTAATGTTTAAGTACTTAGTATAAATTAACCTTATGACAAGAGTACTTAATGAAATAGGATACAACCTCATACACAACTAATGCAAATAGGATACCAAGATGACAAAGATGTAATTGTTCAAGTTAATAATGCCTCTTAAAGAGAGATCACTGATATGCCAAGATAACCATAAACCAATGATATCAATGTCAAGAGAATTAGATAATTAAATCATTTACCCAATGTAAATGACAATTCTTCAAGATCAACAATCTCCTTAGGATTTTTCTAAGATAATGCCAATGATTTCTCAATACAAATTATGAATATGCTCAAAATATTCAATTGAAATATATACAATTTTCCTCAAGTTCGTGGTAGAATACTCAATAAAAAATGTTGATCACAAATACTTGAAAATTCTCATAAATAATTATTCAAGAAATATCCAATAATCTAAGTAAATAGATCCAAACTTAGAAGTTAATTTCCTTCTTAGACAGTGAGCGATCTCAATAATTATCAAGCATTAAAACCAATGATCACAAAACTTAGCTGAAGCATGCAAATAATGAAAGCCTAAGCACTTAAATTTCAACGATTTATTCAGGATAGTAGTAGATTCTTTTAGGGACAAAAATAAGATTAAGATTTTAAGTCAATGCCAAAATAGTTCAAACAATTCTGAATTGATTAGCTTCTCAAATGTACTTAGATGCAATTTAATGTTATGAGCAGACTTCAGAAAACAAGAGGAAATTGTTTAAAATTTGTAACTTTATATCATAGATTGCCTTGCCAATATTTTGAATTAATGATACTATTTCAAATGTGCTTATCTTGATGAATTAGACAGTGAGAGAGATAAGGGTCTAGGAGTAAAACCTGAGGCCCTGGGCCTTGAAGTTACTTGCCCAAATTCTCCATTGTGTGCCCCCTGAAAAACATGAACCTGTACTCAAATTTTTCTGCAAAACTTAGTGATGTGCAAACCCATAAAATTACCTTTTCCCACAATTCATATTTGAATTTTAAATCCCTTCTCTAAACTAAAATTTCAGAAAAATATTTTTATCACAGATAGTGCCAGCGTTCTCTTGATTTAAGCCTACAGGGTGTTGTACTAAGCCTAAAATATGATGATACAACAATGTGCAAGGGAAAGGAGGGGTTGCGTTAGGTAGTTAAGCCCACAACAACAAGGAAAGGGTTGAGAGAGGAAAGGAAGACTGTTGAGAGGGTAGAAAGGGTGCAGTGGGATGTCAGTTAAGGGAACAATAAAGAAGAGGTTGGGAGGCAACAGGGAAAAAAAGTAATGACTGCAAGGCAGGATGGAGAAAATGGGACAACGACAGCAACAAGGGCCACAACAAGACTGAAAGAGGCAGCGTTGGGCAGTCCAGGGGAATGTTGGGCCTCTAGGCCCTTAAAAAAATTGAATTTTAATTTAGAGAAATTTTTGGCCCAAGATTTGATCTCAAATCTCAAAAATCTTTATGAAAACCCTGGATCTGAAACTTTAATTGAAAGATCTCGTCCTTTTTCTCCCTGCAAACAAATTTTGAGCCTTGATCTTGCCCTCCAGGGTCTAGATTTGGCTCAGATATGAAGATTTCCTTGGTTGATTTCTTAGATCTATTCTTGCACAAGTGAAAAGAGAAAAACTCAATACTCAATATGTACAAAAATAGAGAAAATCTCAAAACCCAAGTGTTAAAATTCAAAATTATGTTACAAAACTTTAGAGTTACACAAACAAATTACAGATCTATACAAATAATTTACATATCTATTAGATCTGCGGAGTATGAGTCCAACTCCACTCCTAGATCTATAGATCTAAGGCTCTTTCTAGCCAAATCTAGTTATTTAGCACAATTTTTAAGAGAAATAATTTTAAAAGAGGTACTAGCCCAGAAAACCCTTTAAGAGAAGTTTTGTTAGATAAGTCTTGGGGTTTCAATCAAACAGTCTCTTCAGATCTTATGCCTTAGGAGTCGGCTGGTCCAATCGAGGACTTCCCCAAACGCCCAAATTTTTTTAAGTATGACTGATTTCTGCAAACACTAGATCAAATTGTCAAATCGATAGAGATATAAAATAACAATATAATCTTCAAGAATTAGAGATACCTGCTAATTCAATCAAATTAAAATTGCTACCTTAGATCCAATAAAATAAACAAGATACTTGTGTAATAGATTATTTCACGAGAGTTATTAATCGACAATTTATAAATAATATTCAACAGAACATTAAAAACAATATTACCATAAAATACCAGAAAAGAAGTTTGTCATCAATAAAACCCCAAAGACTTTGCATTGTTATTATTCCATAAATATTACAAGAGAGCTTTGAGAGCTAATACACGATCTTAAAGATCAGATGATTTGATGTGACAAATGGCCTCTAATTTATAGATTAATTCTCCAACAGCTAGTTGGCTTGATCCCCGTCAAAGTAATTTTGAACATTAAAAAATATTTAATTATCTTTAATCTTCTCCATCGAAATTATTTTATTTTTTAGGAAATTATAATTTTTCATTTAATTGAATTTTAATCAACTCAAAATTAATTATTTTGAGTTGATTTCCTCAAAAATTTGACTTTGACTTAACTACCAATGCCTAAGGGTCCGAAATCTCTTGAAATTTTCAATATTCCCTTGCTCGGAGACCTCCAAAAATTAATTCTTCTAAAACCCACGAATCTTTTAATTTGCAAAATTAATTTTTCCCATGACACAAAATTAATTAAATTTATGGCTCTGGATTTTAATTAATTTTTTCCAGAAAATTTAATTAATTAACTTTGACTCAAATTAATTAAATTTATGGCTTAGGTTTTTTAATTTATTTTTACCAAAAAATTAAAATAACTGACGCATGAGGGGATTAATTATTTTTTCCAAACCTCAAATATTTTAGCCATGATGTCTAACTATGAAGGACCATGCACTAGGATATTTTTTACATCAAGATATTACATTTTAATACATGAAAGGGGAAAAACCCGTTTGTTATAAACCCTCAATTATTTTCCCGATTCTGTGACTCAAATATGATCTAGTAGACCGAGTAATTTGTAATAAAGCAATTTAGCCAATTAGCTTAAATTACTCTCAAATTACTTTACAGAAGACTCGACTAGAACATTAGAATTTACCTAAGATCTTGATGACAAAATCCACCCTAGCTTTGGGCTGAGGTTGGAAGGAAAAACTCTACCGATCATCCGTGTTTAGAAACACACATGAATTAGTGAGACGAAAAACCTCCTAGGATAGAAATCGTCGCCAAAAAAGTAGGATTACCTTGGTTGTTACATACATAGATGGTTTTACTAGGATCGTTTACATTACATACATGTAGAATGGTTTTACAACTTTAAACAATGATGGTTGAAGATGATGATGAAATATGGGTGATCTCACTATTCGATCATGATGAAATATTCTTGCGAATATGTATAATGCTATAGGATAGTTGATGCGGAGAGGTCAACACAACACTGAACATCATGCCTAAATTTTCTTTTCTTTTGTGCATTTTGAATCTTCTACTATGTATTTTGACCAGGAAGTTTGTAATTCTTATTATCTTCAAACAAATTACTCAAGTTGTTCACTTTTAGTGTCTTAGTATAATTGATCTAAATATCCTTGTAAGTTGAGCATTCCATGATGTAATGTTATTTTGTCTCTACCACTTCTTGAGTGCAGTAACTACACCTTCTGTTTTCCCACTCTTCTTTTGGGTAACATCCATCTTCTGGTTTCGCATCTAAGTTGATGTGTGCTAGTTCTTATCTAAGTGATTAACATTTTTGCTTTCCATTTTATTTCCATTCCTATGTAGGGATTTTGTGTATGGTCAAATGTAGGATTGAAATGCTTAATATAGTATTCCTCTTTCCTCCCAAACAACCCTTTCCACATGTTTTCTTTGAATTTTCCTTGCACATACTTTTTTATTTGTCCTCTAATATTTGGACATTTACTTATGTTAATACCCCACTTATTCATCAGATTGATGTTTTGTTTCATCCACGTGTTCTTTTTTCTATCTAATTTTGCTCTAGTGGCAATTTTTGGCCATCGATGAGACTCCATGTTATCTAATATTTTTAGATAACAACCATAACATAACTAATACTTAAGCAGGGAAAGCCCCTACTTCTACTAGGACAATTTCATATGGATTAGTTGATTTAATCTTGAGGTTGTTTGTAATTAAATGATGTTGTAATCTTTCTATCTGCCTCCATTTTCTTGTTGAGTGTTGCTACCCCATAATTCACATCCATATATTACCATCGAAACAACTAGAAGCCCAAAAAGAGTCATCTTAGTCTTCCAGTCCCATAGTTCATATATTCTACATCCATTTCACAATGAGTATAAATCTCTCCATCCCCCTTGTATCCTTTTTTCTCTTTATGTTTCCCAGCTAAGTTTTCTTGTGGAAATAAAGGCCAAGGTACTTATATTCATTGACCATGTGTAAGGGGTTGCCTTCAAAAACAAATTCCTTATGAACATTTTTTATCTTCAAGATAAAAATCATGACCTTAGTCTTGTCAGTTTTCACCTGCATCTCCACCTCACTTTTTGAGCACGAGGATGACAACACTAGTCGTCCAATTGCAAACCCTATGAGTAACACATTTTTTTCAAGAAGAAAAAATAAAAATAAAAATGTTCCATTAGAGAAATATAAAAATATTGTTACATTAGGGATAATAGTCCATATGCCAATCTCAGCCATAGGCCCCATAACCAAAAAGAAATGTACCCAAGGGGGCACGAACTCTGCCAATAAAATAAAGACCACCCATATCTAATCTACATAGAAATGGATGACTAGAAACATATATGCTAAAAGAAACCCACTGATATAACAAGTTCTCTTTGAGCCAAAAAAGACAGATCATGAGACCCAAAGAAAAAGGTGCACGGAAGATCGATGATGTCCCTACAAGGAAAAAAAATATTGAAAATATAGCATAAGAACTAGTTGATGAAGTCCAATCTAATATGTATCCCCCTCCTAATAATTGAGTATTTTATATGTCCTAGACTCATGGCCAAACCCTCCTTCGACAGGGCATTTGCAACCGAAATGAACTCCCTATGCAAATGATAGAAGGAAACCGATCAAAACAACTTCTTAATCTATAGAATCCTCTACATCCAATAGAACATGAGTGGAGGGGCGAAATAGGTTTCGTTGTTTATCCAATCAATAGAGACCTGAGAATCTCCAAATATGTTGATCACATCTAGATTTAATAGTTTGGCATAGTAGAGAATACCCCATAAAGCAAGGATTTTCGCTCTATTATTAGTCTCCTACGTACCAAAAAAATTGACAAATGTTATCCTAATTTATGTATATACATGCACCACAACCAAAGATGCTATTTTGGGATGCACCATCAAAATATCTGACAGGGAAGGTTTTCGAAGAGTTTTTGTCCCTCAAAACTCTGTGTGACTTGTTCACAAAAACTCTTTGATACTCCAGATAAAGAATGCTGATATTTGATCCAGAACGTCTAATGTTGTATATACGTCCATCAAAGCTTGAGACATTTTTCCCCTTCCATATTCCCCATACAATAAAAAATGGAAGTTTACATAATTCCATGTCTAATTGAGACCAGTGTTTGAAGCATTATTCAAGTGTTGTGAAACTCTAGCTCGTGTTGATCTTGAGCTCTTGCAAGACACAAAACCAAGTACCCATCACAAAAGGACACTTGATAAACAAATGTAAATCATTTTCAAAGAAGTTGTGGCATAAATTGTATCTTCCAAGTCCTTGAAAGCCCTTCTTACTGTAACGCTCTCCTCCCACACTTACCCAAGTTCATTAGTCCACCGGGGTAAATATGTGATGAAGAATTACTATGATATGTCTCAGCCTCCTAAGTATAGTTGAGAAGTCGACAGATTAAAACCATACTAACCTTCCTTGGGAGCCCCAGAATCCCCATGAGCCAAACAACCAATCCAGGTGCCCAAACCCTGAGTTAACTTTCTTTTTCACCGACCTAGGTTGCTAGTCGCATGCATAAAAAGGCAGGCCAATGACTATAAGCCTCCATTCGCATGGATAACCTTGCCTCCCAATGACTGTAGTCTAATTTACTCATTTATGTGCTTGTGACCCTAAAATCTAAGCCACTTTTTCAGGGCTAAGATCCAGGCCTCTACCAAAAACTTTATAGAACTTTCCAGAATGATGAATAACACTAGGAAAAAGTCATTTAGCATAAAACTTAGACAAGAAATTGACCTAACAAGGCCTAACCATGACAAACATTTCGTCAAACACACAATGAACATGTAATCTACAAGTTATAAATGCATATCTGAACATAGGGGTCTCATACTTATCTGGAAATCATCAAGAAGGTTTGATTCCCTCTCACAATATCTGTAATAACATCTATTAGGTCATGCATTCATTTACTAATCAAAACATGATGAGAGTCATAACTAAAGTCTGTCATAAAACCATGCTTATAACCAGCACATAACCAAAATAATAACGATGATAGAACAATCATCAAAGCCACATAATAACAAGTATAAATACCCATGAAATACAAGAGGAAAGAAGTTTATATTAACATATGCAAATCCAACCAAGTCAGCGACTTCCACGTACCACCCGACCATAGATTAGGCTATACCAAAATCTCTCTTTTAGCCAATCACCCTTGTGCCACATTCAAAGCAAGAATGTGGGATCTCATTGAATAAACCAACCAAAACCAAACCAGGGCTTCCAGAGGCCAAACCACCTCAACCCTCAACCAATGATTCCACCTTATAGTCGAACATCACTAACCATCACCAAATCAGTCTCTACCCAAGTTGTCGAGGGCGCCAGAGCGTTTGTTCCAACCCAGCTCTAGGACTAGTAACTCAACCCTAAGCTACCATAGGGCTCCAAAGCATTTGTCCAACCAAGGCTCCAAGACTAGTAACTCAACCAACCAAGGGATTTAGAGCGTTTTTCCAACCAAAGTTTCCAGGACTAGTAACTCAACCCTAGATGTTCTAGGGCTTCCAAAGTGTTTGTCCAACCAAGGCTCCAGGAACTAATAACTCAACCCATAGCCATAAGGAACACGAGTACCAATCAGAAAACAAATGGGAAAATCCACAACACTATGACTATCCAGGAAATGGAAAGGCTAGGAAAAACCACTGTCAATCTTCCATGCCAACAACAAATCATAACCAAATAACCACATGCATGTACCATGCATGCCAAAACTAGCAAAAAAATCATACATGCAACTTGGTACCTACAGAGCAAACCCGTTGTAGCTGTTGATCCCACTATCCCCTTGCGTTTTCCTACTTTTCCTTTGCCTTCTTTTTCAAATCCACTGAAACTAGAGTGCTCCAAGCATGCTCAAAGATTACTCTAAGTGTGCAAGGGTATGAAAGAGAGAGAATAGAATGAGAACGTTAAGGACTAAAATGACAAAAGATGTGAACTAATCCTTAGAAGCCTTTTTATCATTGAAGCCTCTATTTTCTTCATTTTCCTCTATTTTTCCTTCAATTTTCCTCTCATGCAATTTCTACGACCTTTCAACTTCTTTTTCTCTTATTTTTGATTATTTTCATAAATAAATTTCAATTAATACCACTTGCCTTTTCCATTGCCTTTGCCAATTTCCATAGCCATTTATTAATCACAAATGATCCCAACATTATATTTTTGCTCAACATTAAGCTTGGAATACGTGTCTCATGACCTTATTTTACCTTTATTAACTTTATTACATAGATTTTTAACTAGAGATGTTACACTTACATAAATTATGCCAAGTGAGAATTTTGTTCCTTCCTACCAACCATCCATCCAAATAAAATTAACTTCCTGGACATATGCCACTTCCGTATTTTGTTGAACAAACACTTTTCCTATGATCCAAAATGATGTAAGAGTATATGCCTTTGACCGTAGCATTCTAAGACAGCTTGTCAAACTGGCAACATCTTTTGTCCTCATATTCATTTAAATAGATGCCCGCCCAGTTAAACATTGAATGTAGTTGTTCTAAATGATGGAAGAGGCATTATCATTCCCAAATCCTCGACGTCCTTCCATATTGATCAGGTGCTCAAAATTAGGCTCAAAACTAAAAGTGGAAGAATCTCGATAAACTTAGCTTCAGATCAAAGTGATTGTCATCATGATTCTAGCAGTGCAAATGGCACTCGTATTCGAGCTCATACGAAGAAGTTAGAGCAAGTCAAAGTTCAGGTTTGACTTGGACAGATCGCAGGAGAAGATGACATGGCAGGACTCTTCAATGAATGGGGAAGCACAAAGTGGCAGGCTGCAATTGACTTGTATTTCGCAAATCGCATATCGGAGGTGGGTCAACATTAAAGAGTTAGCCCCAAAGCAAGTTAGGGTTGTAATGCGATGATCGTAATCGCACATCGCAGAATGGAAGTGTTACAAAATCGGCCCAGACGGGATCAGGTTGCGATTACGATATCGCAATCGCATATCGCAAAGTGAATAGTCTCGTTATGTATTACCCTGCCTCCGCTGATTGCGATATATTCCGAATGCGATACAATTATACTACAGTTGATAGTTCCGTCGAGTCTGCTGCTTATCAAAATCGCATATCGGCCATGCCGCGTTCACAAACCATAAGACCTGCCGGTTCCTGCCAATTGCGATTTGCAATGGAGTTGTCGGTGCCGATAGCTTATGGCTGCCGCACAACAAATTTTCGCCCAATTAGCGTTTTTTGGAGCGAAATTGTAGGATCATGCCGGAAATGGTGCAGTTTGTGGAGCGAATATTGGGAAAACTAGAGGAGGTCATAACTTCTTCAATTTTCCACCAAATTGGATGCAAAAAGAGGCTAGATATCCATTTTTGGACATTCTGGACTCCCTGGAGTAGGTTCCAAAAGCATTTGAGTATTGTAAACACATATTTTTACACTTTGAGCATAATAGAGAGGCCCAAGCCATTGGAGGTTGGACCAAGGAGACATAGCCCAGGAGGGGTGAATTCCTTTATCATATTCCTATTGTAATGTGTTTTTGATGATGTTTTGTACATGTTTATACTGTTTTTCAGTCTCTTATTTATGTTAAATTGCTCATAAAATTAACATAAAAACTCATTTTTCACTTGCAAAAATTCATGAATCCTTGAGCACAATGAAAGCATTTTGTTTCTAATATGAGGAAGATCTTAGCCCAACAATCTAATATTCCAAATCAGATCATTTTTGGTATCAGAGCACTAGGTTTTCTTTGTGAAAGAAGGATTTAATTTTTTGCAAGTTTATGTTATGCTTACAAGGTTAAAACTCAAAAGAGGAGAAGGGAAGCTGGTTGGAAGCCCTGAAGTTGGGTTAAGGGGAAGGAGAGCAAGGTTGCCATAATCTCCAACACCATTTCAGCCTCAAGTTGCAATATAGACTCCAGAGATCATGTCTCATGAAGGAAAACCTACAAACATGACAGAATACGAGAAGACCTTCAGAAAATCTTTCTTTGATATGACAGAGATGGTAAAGGTCCTCTATGAAGAGAGGAATACCAGGTTGCAAGGGGAAAGTTCCAAACCTCCCAAAGGAGAAGGCTATTCAAGAGGAGGTAATGGAAATGGAGACAAACCTCCACCCTCTCCACCATCTTCTTCATCTTCTTCTTCACAAGCATCTTCACCCTCTTCCACTAACAAACCCTTACCCATACTCATCATCGTACTTCAAAAGGAACTGGTAAATCACATTTTTTAAAACTTTATGTTAAATTTAAGTTGCCCATGTATAATGGTGAAGTGAATGCAGAGAAGCTTGATAATTGGATTCGTCAGTTGGAGGTGTATTGCAGGATTCAAAACCGTCAAGAGGATGACATAAAGATTCAGCTAGCTTCCTTGAGAATGGAGGGTGCAACACTAGTATTGTGGGAATCAAAGACCCAAGAGGAGATTAAAAAACACGGTAAGATCTCAATTTATTGGAATGATTTCATTGTTGCAATCAAAAGACAATTCTACCCTCTAGCTTATATGTAGAAATCCATCATGAATTGGCAGAACTTTAGACAGCTTAAAGGTCAAAATGTGCAAGATTACACCCAAGAATTCAAAAAATGGTCTTTGATGTTAGGTGTAGATTTGCAATCACAAGACACATTGCTTAAGTACATAGGGGGTTTACACAGTTATCTTAGGCATACTATCTTAATGTTTAATCCCAATAATCTAGATGATGTGTGTGTGCAAGCCACTCATCTTGAGGCAAGAGAGAAAAACACCCCAGAAGAAGGTAGTAAAAAGCCATTTAAGAGTAAAGGAAAGGAAAAGGCTTTCAAAGGGAAGTCAAAGAAAAATGCATCTATCAAAAAAGGATAGAAAGTTACATGCAAACATTGTTCTAGAGAGGGTCACGATGAAACTCATTGTTGGAAGCTTCATCCCGAAATGACACCAAAGAGTAACAACAACAAGGGAAAACAAAAGACAACCGCAACCACTCACAAGATTTGGGATCCGATTCGGGCGATGAAACTAAAATCACGACCATGGGGTTAAAAGGAAAAGAATCCATTGCTAGCACTAGTTCTTCAAACTCACAAAATGAAACTCCAAATGAAAAGAGGAGAATAGAACTTTTTCACATAAAGGTGATCTCAAAACACAACAAGATTGATATGCTTTTCGATAGTGGCTCTCAAGCCAATCTTATCTCTAAAAACATTATCAAAAGTTTAAACTTGGAAACTGTTCCACATCATAAACGATATCCACTTGGATGGGTGTGTGACAATGCACAATTGCAGGTTACTAGAAAGTGTAAACTGAAATTCGCCATTACTGCAAATTTCATAGATATTAATGGGTATTAATATAACTAGGTTAGAAGGTTCTAAAGGACATGGATCAAGCCAAATCTAATCTTAGCCGTTGATTAGAGATGTAATCTCGGTCATTGAAGACTCAATAGAAAAAAGTATAAGAGGAGGCTTGAGGGTCAGTTGGAAATACACCAGAGTGATAAGTCATTCGATTTTCTAGAGCGGGGTTTGCTAAGAGAAATCAAATCAATGATCAGAGTTGCAGCGAGGGGAAATGAGTATGAGGTAGAGATGCAGAGATAGTGCCAGAAGACCAGCGCAGAGGCAGAGATAGTGTCGGAAGACCAATGCAGAGGCAGAGAGGCAGACACAGAGGCAGAAGGAGCCACATAGAGGCCAACACTGACTGCGCAGAGGCCAAAAGGGCATGTGTCATCCATGCAGAGGTTGCAGGAGTGACACAGAGGGCCAGAGAGGTTGCGCAAAGCCTCAGAGGGCTGATGCAGAGGCTAGGAGGGCTGACGCAGTGCTTCAAATTGTATTGGAGAGGGTTTCATGGGGCAAACTTTCTGAATATCTGCTTCGAAGAGACGTATTACTGCCAGATTTTGTATCTCTGTCGAGTGAGCCAGTTTGGCACCTAGTGTACTTAGAAAATCTGCTTAATAATAAAACCCTCAGAACTACTGCACCAGTTTTCCCAAGTTGGGTTTTTCCAAGGACGATTGTCCAAAAATAACGGTGTCACTTGTGTGTTTGTCTATTTCTTTCAGTTGTTAATCTGTAGATGGTTGAGACTGTATTATGTTTATTTCAATGTTTATATGGTTAAATAAATTGTTAGTAATTAGACAAGTAGGCGAAATAAACCAGAGAATACTGATAAAATTTATAACGGGTAATACTTAGAAATTTCAACATGGTATGAGAGCGTCGCAGATCACAGAGAGTTGAAGGCGCCAACTGAATCAGATAATTTGCAGCGAAAACAGCTATCCCGAGTAACAGAGGTTGTTCCTAGGCATAAAGCAACAGAGAAGGGTTGGTGCAAAGGGCTTGCGTCATCAATTCGAGCCAGAGAGAGGCCAACGCAGAGGTAGAAGAAGCCAGGAGAGGCTCACGAAGAGCCATGCAGAGACCAGGAGGGTTGACGCAGTTGGCCAAGGGAGCAAATCAACCTTCTCAGGATTGCGCAAAGTCTAGAGGCTCAGTCCTTCAGTTGTTGGGGCATAGGAAGTTGTGGGCAGATTGCGAGGAGTGAATTTGGTGGGGTGTTGTTGCTTCCGAGACAAAACAATACCTAACGGGGCAAAACCAAGGTAGAGGGAGTGGCTACCTAGATGGATTTATAAACAAGAAATCCAGATCAATGTTGCAGGTGGATAGGAGATCGGAGAGGTGTGACTCGACGGTTGGCAGGTGAATTTCCAGGAGGGAAATCGAGACTCATAGGGAGTCTAGCAGAGAACTTCCAGGATGGAAGTAGCGAATCAGAGGGAGTCGAAGAGTGAAATTCTAGGAGGGAAGTAGAGACTTAGAGGAGTCGAAAAGAAGAGCAGAGAGATGACCATGAATGGATTGAGGGATCAGGACAGGCTAGATGGGGTGTCCAACATTGTCATCTGGAAGGCCAAGATCCTGTCCGTTCTAGATAGACATTGAATAAAGGCCTTCCCCTTGAGAACCGTGGCTATCCTAGTCGACCTAGCTGACAATGAAAGGTATGAGGATGCGATGGCCAAGGCAAAATTCATAATCCTTGATGGGGTCAAGGATCATGTGGTCCAACATATTTCCGAGAAAAAGATGGCAAAGGAAATGTTGGATACCTTGAAGACATTGTATCAAGGCACTTCTGTGCAGAGGAAGATGCTACTGGAGAATCAGTTGGGTCATACCAGATGCAGAAGGGGGAGCATGTAGATCACTTCCTCTGCAGGTTTCAGGAGATCCGAGACCAACTGACTTCGATAGGGGCCACCCCAGATCAGGAGTTGATGGTGAGGACCACCCTAAACACAGTCTCCAAGAAGTGGGAGACATTCATCCAGAGTATTCTGGGTAGATCTAATCTTCTAGATTGGGAAGAATCGTGGGCAGCTCTTCGCCAAGAAGAGATTAGACAGCTGACCAAGACGGGAAGTAGCAACAAAGGAACCCAGGTCAAGAAAGAAGAGGAAGAGGATGCAGCTTTGGCATCTGCGAGGAAGCAGGAGAAGAGGAAGAAAAAGGACCTTTCCAAGATAAAGTAATTCAACTATGGGGAAATAGGGCATTATGTGAACTAGTGTCCGAGGAAGAAGAATAAGGGAGAAGTGTCTGACTCCAAGGCAGCGCCAGCAAAGGCGGAAAAGGAGGTAGAGGAGGATGACAATTGTGCCATGAGTGCTCATGTACCTCTAGATAATAGGTGGGGAGACATCGAGCTGTAGTCAGGAGGACTACAGATGATGAGGGGCAGGATCCTTGGGGTACCCAAACTCTTGGATCATACCTGGCTACAGGAGCCCTGAAGTGACAATAGCAGGATGGCGGATGTCGGTAGAAACGGATGTGGATGAAGTGGCAGAGAGTGCTAGAGTGAAGTAGTCCCAGGCAGCGCAGAGAGGCTTGTAGCAGTGCGAGAGGCATAGAGGAAGTTGCAGCAGTGCAGGATGGCATAAAGTGGTTTGCAGCAGTGCGAGAGGCACAGAGTTGTTGCAGAAGCATAGAAGTAGCAGAGGGAGAACAATATAGTGGCAGAGAGAGCTTCAGCGTCATGATGTTTCTAGCCTGACGGGGATGTTAGTAGTTGGGTGGATCAGTTACTTACTTCTCAGTAACTGAGTTGCAGTGTAGTAGCAGCAGCAGTAGCACGATGCAGCATGATGAGAGAGAACTGCAATGCAGATGCATTGTTGGGAGAAAGGACCAACAGCAAAATGAATGCAGAGGGAGATGTTGTACGAATATAGCAGTGGAAGTGGTAGAGTGTTACACATTAATTTGTCACTCTCCTTTCACTCCCCGTTCCTGATCCCGGAGAACCCTAGTAGTGACTACTGTGTTATAATTTCACCATGAAACTTATGCTCTTGCATCCCTTGAAGTTTGAATAAAGTAGTCCCCACTCCCTTTATAACATTTCTGGAGAATTCTTCTTAAAAACCAGTTTTTAAGATCACCGCTTTTTCCCAGTGTCTCACCCGCGCCGATTTTCAGAGTTTAACACTGTGACCCACACCGATTGGCACTATTGTTAGCCCAATACTCGCATAGGTCTACTTCTGGAAAGTTTTTATAAAAGGAAACATAGTTTCACGTCTAGAAACTTCTAGTGGTGATGTGTTGGATGTTCGTTTGGTTGGATAAGGGCCGAGAACTCCATATAAGGTTCCTTCCCCCTTAAAAGTGGACCTTCCCAAGAAGATAGGACATTCTTATCCTCCTCTCCCTATATAAACCACTTCCTCTTACCCTTTTTGGTTACAATATACGAACCAGTTGCAAAATTATGAAAACATTTAGCTTTTTATAATAGAAGATTAGTCTTAGATGACAAAAGACTAGTCTTTGGTAGCTAACGTATGAGGAAAGAGAGTTGGAGCTTGGAAGCCATTTCATGTCAAGCTAGGGGAAGAAAAGAGTGTTGAAAAGGCGTGTAGCAGGACTTGGATACCACAAAGGAGATCTCCAACATCAAGGCTTCGGTTGTATTTCTCTTTGAAGTTTATTTTAATACAACTAATGGTTTATTTCCTATGTCGAGTGTAATATTACATTTGATAGCTTAGAACTCCTTGACCTTTTAAGTAGATTGGATTCGATTTTATGCTATCACGTTTATTGTTGTTTCTTGTATGTTTGTTTTAGGTACTTGAACGAAAGGAACGAGAGGAAGCTGGAGCAAGGAAGCAAGATCATCATCAAGTGGATTAGCATTATAAGAGGTAGGCCCTCTTATTCGATTCTAATTTAAGGAAATTTACATTAGATTGTCATGTTTGTGGCTAGACCCACTCTCTTGGGCTAGAGGGATCATCTATGTCCGCAGAGAGGATATTCCTACACCACAAATTGGTGACTCCGCTAGGGATATACATCTCCTTTTATCACTCCGTTTTTTCTACTTGTGTGCCTAGTTTGTTTATTTATGGTCTTTTGGATCTGTATTGACCTATTTGAAGGCATATATATACTAGCCCACCCTTTGATGTGTTAAGTCTGGCCCTATGTGAAGTTATTTTTTATTTTTCTTTGAATCCCTCGATCAACGCTCTTTTTGGCCAAATAGTCACGCCGATCAGGCCTATCAGTACTAGTTGTAACATGGCTAGTCATGCCGATTGTGTCAATCAGCGCTAGTTTCAGCTCAAAAAGCGTGTCGGTCTCTGAGTTAAGAAAAAATTAGAATTTCTCCCATTCCAGTGCCAGTGTGTCTTGACCCTCGGACTCTCTTCTTTCGCCCAGAAGTGACTAGAATGCTTTGTTTGCTGGTTTTGATTGATTGATTAGCTTGAAGTTTCATTGCTTATTTTTTGAGTTTTTTGGATGGTTTCTATGGCCCTAGGGCATCTAGGTCAATTACCATTCAAATGTTTGTTTACTCATTGTGTCAAGTTTATGATTTGCTGCTTCATTTAATCCATGTTTCAGTCACAACATCTTCATTACTTTATTTTCAATTGAATGAGTGAAAGAGTCTCATTTGTTTTCTTATTTCGACTGTCTCTTTTCTCTTTCCAAGCATGGATTACATTGCTTGGTTTGTTGATTGAAGAATTTGTGTGTTTGGTTTGTGTGATTCAGGGAAGAAGTTGCTTTTAGTTTCATTTATCATGCCTTGGATTTGATCAATGCTTGTTTGTTCGGAATTGTGAAAATTTTCATTAACGTGCTTCATGTGGAAGATTCATTTTGCATTTTATGGAAAGAAGAACATCATTCTAGTTTACTTAAGCTTAAATATTGCATTAGTAGCATCAATGAGAAGCTAGAGTTGCATCATCATTAGCATTGGAAATGAAATGAAACTTCTTTTGTTGTTAAGGGAAAGATTAAGTGCATTTAGGACATGTATTAGTAAAATATTTCATTCTTTGGTTGTTGCATTGATTGTGTGCTCTTTATCCCTCAATTAGTGTTAACTTTCATCGAAGAAAGATTTATTTTCTCATATAGCTGCATATAGGAGTTTTCATATGACAGTGGTAGGGCCTTGGAATTGAAACCTAATTCAAGATCAACCGTTAAAATTTATTGAATTAACCTAAGAAAGCATTGAAACTTAACGATCACATTTAGTGGTCTAGGCTAGACACGTGTTCCGGCGTCGTTAAACCTAGCAGTTGTCGTTCGCTTCGGCATTAGATAGTGCTAGTACTGAATTGTGCTCCCCGTACCATTACATATATAAAGGAATACCCCTATAATTTGCTGCTGGACACCTAATCCTCTAAGGGTTGGTGTGGAAGCCAAATAGACTAAGGAAGTCCAAGAGACCTTGGAATACGAAACCAAAGATCATATGAATGTACTATAAATGTATATCATTTGTTAATAATACATATACTCTCATGCTTATCTTTAATATATTGTTGCTGCCATGTATGTGTTTAACATGGTATTAGAGCAGGTACCTTCCTAACCTGTTCAAATCTTGTGTGAGCCACTAGTTTTGTGGCATTTGTGTGCATTTCAGCTCTGCCATCTACTATTTTGCTGCCATTCTCAGCCTGGCATGCCAAACACTCCTCCTCACTGTGCACCTACTCGAATGCTCTGAAATCTGCCTGGAAACCTTGGCGCCCCTCAGAACTGTATTTTTAGTATGTTATTCCTTTGCATGTGCTGCAAGAAGTCCCTCTTAGGCATGTGACGCAGGTATCTCATTCGTCCTGTTCCAGTAGTCTTTCTCCGAATAGCCTTGACACTCCAATTATATTTACGGATGCGCTTTGATGGGTTTCCCCTCTGCCAACCAAATTTGAGCTGCCCCTTTGCCCAAAGATTATCAATTATGTAATATCGTTGCACGTGTGGGGCCTGTTTTTGTTAGCATATAGGGTGTTGTTTGGAAATGAAAATCTACTCTCTATCTCTTAGAACCGTTACTTGTGATCTTGCATGAACGATTACTTGTTGATTTGTTGATTGTTTGGTTTCTCCTCAAATTTTCTATTCTCTGGAGCTTTGTGACTCAATTACTATTGTGAATTACACTTGACTCCTGGTTTGAATACGCTGCCATACCACATTTTCTGTTCAAGAGCTTTGAAATTGCTACAACGCAAATCCATGCTCACCAACACCCTTTCCTGAATGATGGTGTGCATCTGGGGATATTTGATAGTCATACCTCTGCTCCTCTTACGCTTCAACTCCACACTACCTCTGTCACGTTTCCTCTATCATGCATTCCTCTAATCGTTGGTGCAAGAGCTCTTTCAAAGTCTCGAGTTGATCAAGTTCCAGACCATGATGACCAGCATGTTGTGCCATGATGTCTAACATCCTTCCCATCCATGGGGGATCTGTACTGCAGACTTCAACAGCCTTGGTGGTACATTCACTCATATAATCAATGTCATTCAAGTATTTCTGTAGTAGGATACCCATATTACTCAAAACTTCACTTGCATTAGCTGGTAAGTCTACATGCTTGCCCTTGATTTTCTCAACACCTCTTGAATTGTTATCACTGGAACAAACTTTCCTTTGCCCCAAAAAAAAAATCGTATCTATTATCTCCATGAGTTTACTGGGGCAGTGAGATAGCACTCAAACACCTTTCATTGAACTCCTCGTCAGCATATATTGAGTGAAATGTGTCTCAAATTCATAGTAATATGGTTGGGCAGTTGTCCGCAAACACAACTGTGCATTCGCTCACTATCCTCTTTCCTCGCAACCTTTTGTGCTTGACAAGCAGAACAGGAAGCATCTGGGTGCCAAAGTGAAAAATTCTGAACCTGTTGAATTTCCAGGCAATATGGATTAGAATTATCAAACCTTAGCATCAATCTTTCCTTTCTAGAAACTGAGAATTCTCGTATCTCCAGGGGCTTTTCCATTAGAACTCCTAACCATAATGCCAATTAGGCTGGATCAGAGAGCGTTGAATGCTGAAAGGAAGTGCTCATCAAGTTCCGCTAAGACCTTCAAGGGTAATGCCAACTATGTCATCGCACTGTTGGAGCTGGTCTGCTAGTTGGATTTCTGGAAAAAAAAGGAGGCTCGTGGGAGAAGGCAAGAAACAAAGTCAGAGACACTGCACACATAAATAACATTGTGGAGGAAAGCGAAGGGAGCATTATAGGAGCTTGGCATTGTTGCCTCACGCGTTCGAGCTTGGCCTTGCAGTGCATAATATCATAGTTGATTGCAGTGGCAAATTGTTGGTCCTCAGAGTTGGTGTCGTTGGTCGTGCTTCCGAGGTGTGTTGAAGAGCGGGATCTATATACAGTATATGTTGCCTGTGCGTTGATATTTTGCTAGCATGATGTGAACTGTTTGCATTGAATTGAAGACGGTATATATATATATATTATTCGTTGTTTGAGGTTGATATATGCGTTAGAATTGAACCTTGAATTCAATGATTTCGTGAACCTTGTTACAAATGAATTACACAGCTATTAAATAACCTGGAACTGTGTAGGGTATTGGTGCATTAACATCAACATTTGAATGCTGAGCGTTGAGCATTGAATAAGGCAATCTCTTTGGCATTGTATTGTTCAAAATTGAATGGGGGCGGTTGAGCGGTTGAAATTCCTCGACCTGGAACTACTGTATGCTGCTTTGAATAGGTTGAAGGCTTGCATATTTCATATGTTCAATCATATTCAATTGTGATTTTGAACTTATTATATATCTTTATGACTTGGCTTATTTATATATGGCTTGAGATCAAGAATCTGTATTTGTGAAATTCACCTTATTTTTTCAATGAAAATGACCAAAATCAATGAAGTATTAGAGTTACTCAAAATTTTGATATTGTCTACTACTCATGATACATTAAAAGGCAGCGAAGTTTCTCTCACAGACATTTAGGTCTGTCTACAAAATGCACAAGAGAAAATTGACTTTTTGCAGCTCGAATCTCAGCTACAACGAGCATAATTACAACAATGGAGTCATCATTCTGAACCTGTTTCTATTCAGAACATTGAAACATATTCCCATAAGCATCAAGTTGATTCAGATTCAATGTCCAATGAAGTAGCAGAATTGCATGTAGACGCAGAAATTCAGCCAACACTTCCTAAGCCAATCATCACACCTTGGGAAGAGCTTGTCCATAACAAGCACAGAACGGGTCTTGGATATGAGAAGGATGTGTCCATTCATATTCCAGATTACTCAAAGCCCATCCAGTTTCAGAGTGCTAGATTCCTTCATGAAAGTTCACCTTTAGTTGTTCTAGATTCTACTCCTCTTCCACAGCAACAACAAGAAGTTGTTAAATGCCAACACTGTGACCGAGTTGGCCATATGAAAGATCACTGTTTTGATCTTCATCCATGTGATCACTGTCATAAAACCACCCATTCTTCACACAGATGCTTTAGAAACAAGCCTACTGCAAGAACAAAGATTCATCTTGGATGGATCGCTTCTTGGAAACGGGCATCGACAACCAAGAAGATATTCCAGTCATATGTTAGAACTTGTTCTAGAGTATTGAACAGTCTTGTAGTTGAGTTTTCTCCATCATCTCACCTTGTATCTGATAGGGGGGGAAATGATGGTCATCTACAAGCTTCAAAGCCACATCAAGTGAGCCTAAGCCACAACCTTCCACACCAGATTCAGAGTTGTAGCCAAAGACAAATATGCCCCTGACCATGCCTTCAATCGGTGATACCTCTTTAAAGAATTGGGGACACTTCCTCTAGCAGAAGATTTCAGCCTCTTGCCAGTTTCGGAAGAGTTCCAGGAATTGCATTAAGCATACCTGAGTTGTTGGTAATCCTTAAACCATCACAGGTTGAGACTTCCCTTTTCAGGTTGAGGTTCTCCCTTTTATGTGCGGTGAGACCTCCCTTTCATGGTTGAAGGTTTCCCTCTTCAAAACATTAGGAGCACTTCCTCTAGAAGAATACCTCAGCTTCATGCCAGACTTGGAAGAGTTCCAGGAATTGCACTAAGAATTCTAGTGTTGGTGGTCATCCTTAAACCATCACCCTTTATACCAACATTTCAGAGAGCACATTCAGCCTAGTGCTGCCATGTTTTTTGCACATTTTGTATTACAACTCTCTTCTTGGACTCATACATACCCCTTCGGATTAAGGGGGCAATGTTGGACACCTAATCCTCTAAGGGATGGTGTGGAAGCTGAATAGACTAAGGAAGTCCAAAAGACCTTGGAATACGAAACCAAAGGTCATATGAATGTACTATAAATGTATATCATTTATTAATAATAAAAATAATCTCATGCTTATCTTTAATATATTGTTGTTGTCATGTATGTGTTTAAAAATTGCATTCCTTTATCCATAGGAAGCCGAATCTGCCGCCTTGTAAACGTGATACACCGAACACAACGTTTGGGGAGATTGCTTGCTCGTACTTTTCGGTTCACGGGAGGTATTCTGCAGTTCACGGTTACGTGGTAATCCTTTTGCCTAGATTATCCTGAGTAGTCATTTTGGTCTTTTTTACTCTTTAAATTTAAAAGATCATCGAGCACTTGTCCTTTCGAGCTCATTAACTCCGAAGGCGACTAGAGTCACCTTTCACTCTTTTCTCGACTATTAAAATATGAAAAGGCAAAGTTTTGTTTCAATGTCTTAAATTTAACTGCCCACGCAACGTTCCTGGTTAAAGTTATCTTCCTTACCGTTTTTTTAAAGGTCGATTCGAATGACAACATTCCCAGAGTCTACTAGTCAAGGATTCCCCTCGGATGGGAATTCTGGTCCTTTTCCTTCTTTTGGAAATGTTGGTGCTCCTTATATGGCAATGTTGTCCCTCCCTGGGTTAACCATTGGTTTACCTATCTGGTTATTTTCGACCTTGGTGGTCCTGAGTGTCCTGATTCCTGCCCAGCCATCTCCTTCATTTGAACCACATCACGTTGATTCTAAGGTTGACCTCTCACCTTATTCCCCTATTTCTTCACCTTCCTCTTCTACTTCGCCTGGTGAAAGTTTGAAATCTAGTAACCAGGAGGCTAAGAAGAAGAAGAAGAAGAATAAGTCAGATAAGTGATAGGCCAACAGTGTGGCTGTTACTCCAAATGCACCTCCTGTAGACAAACCTTCCGATCCTTTGCGGCAGGTAAAATTCCCTTGAAGGCTATGTAAGGGTGACCATCTCCTTCGACATTGTCCTAGCATTCCCAATGTCTTAGAGGTATGGTCTCAAAATCTAGATTGACCATCCCCATCGACCTCTGGAGATCATGTCGATGCTACACCCTCGGCTACCAATGGTAAGAAGAAGGCAAAAATTAAATTCCCTTGTAGGTTATGTGAAGGAGAGAATCTTCTTCACCTTTGTCCTCTTATGGATAAAGCTTCCAAAGCTTTTAAAAACCTTATTGCTCCTCAACCCCAACTTCCTGTTGGTTATCAGAGGCTTTCTTCTAACCCTCTCCTAGTTGGTAAAGAGATTGACTTGGATTCATCTCTTGCCCATCCTGCTCTTCCTGAGCATGACTCTCTTGCGTCTGTTCCCAACCAACCACTGTTCGAAAAGAGTGTCGACTTGGCTCCGCCTTCAGTTGTTCACTCTATTCCCGAAGAGAGTAGTGATCATACTGCTCATGTTCTTCTCGTCTCCTCAGATTCTCATGAATCGGAGAGTGGCCCTCCCATCCTAGTTGTTCAGGGGAGTCCTTCTCCTATTCTTGTAAAGCATGGGGGAAATCCTATGATACCCCCACAAAGTAGTTATGTTGTTTCTTTTGATTGGAGTCAATTGACTGCATTCCGCCTCCCATCTTTATATGCCTTTCGAGATCACAATACATGGCACTATATTATATGAAGGCGTGTCTATTAGCATCATGTATTCTACTACTTGGCAAGCTTTAGGTTCCCCACAGCTTGTGCCTGCCACCTAGAATATGTTGGCTTTCAACGAAGGAATGAGTCAGCCCTTAGGGATCCTTCCCAAGTTCCCTATTACTTTGGGAGGAAATATCGTCTATATAAACATGATGATAGTCCAAGGTCCCTTAGATTTCTATCTTCTCCTTGGATGCGACTATGTTTATGTCATGGGAGCTCTTGTTTCTTTGCTTTTCCGTGTGGCTTGTTTTCCACACGAAGGAAGAATAGTGGTCATTTATCAATTGTCATTCATTGGTCACCAAGTTCCTCCTATGCAACCATCGTCCCCTATTGGTTCTTGTTTGCAAGCAATACCCTCCCCGCCACAGGTCAATTATGTGGCTACCCGTTATGTCTCCACATTTGCTGATAATCACACAGATGGTATAGTACATTATGTATTGAGGGCATTGGAACACGATCTGTCATTGGTACTAGTTGACATGTATTCCTCCCAAAGTGTGGTTCTCCCATCTAGTGAGGGACCTCTTGGGATACATGTTCTCGTATGATCCATGGTCAAAGATGTCACGAGGATGGTTCTTTTTCGGTGTCAACCTCGTTAAAAAATGAAACAGCACACGAGGATGGTTCTTTTTCTGTGTCAACCTCGTTAAAAAATGAAACAGCGTGCGAGGATAGTTTGTTCCTGTATCAACCTTGTTAAAAATGAAACAAAATGTCGGAGCATGGTTCCTGGTCTTGTGTCAAGCTCCTTAAAAAATGAAACAAGGAGTCTTGACGATAGTTCTTTTACTGTGTCAACCTCGTTAAAAAATGGGACAACTCCCTTTTCCGAGTCGAGTCTTTGATTAAGATCTCGTAAAATCCCAGTTGTGTCTTTCTTGGATCTTGAAAGTGAACCTTCATTCCATCCACCTAGGTGAATGAAATGAAGTTTCGGGGGCATGCCATTTTTTCATCCAAGCATGGTTTTTCGTTTCAAGCTTGTGTAAACATAAAACTGAATCCAAGCATAGTTTTTTGTTTCAAGCTTGTGTAAACATGAAACTGAATTCAAGCAGAGTTCCCCATGGTTCAAGCTTGTGTAAAAATGAACCCATGCTTGATTTACATCTCGTGATTGCTGTTTTTATCAGATAATTTTTGTTAGATGAGCCTTGGTTGTTTCATTCTATCGCCACCATCTCTTTGGCCGATCATATGCTTTCACTTGGTTGTTTTACCCTCTCTTGAGGAACTACATCGATGAGTGGTTTTACTAGCCAGCCTCTTGACCTCTTAGTTTTTGAGCAGTTCCACCATAACCGGAACCAGTTTCTACCCTTTATACCACTCGTTCCTCCAAGATGAGTCACCTTTAAGATCTTTTCTGACTCGTAAAAAATGAAAATATTGTAGAGTATTTTTCCCTTTTAGACTCATTAAAGCAAATAAAAGCAAGGAGTCATCTTTGATCTCTTTTTTGACTCTCAAAATATGAAAAGATTTCCGAGATCTTGTCATTTTGAACTCGTTAAAGGCTGTAAAACGTCGTTTGCCCAATATGTGTTTACCCTTTTTCGGGCTGGGATAAACATTTACAAAAAAGGTACTCCTTGGCTGACATGGTCAAAAGGTTCTCTCGAGTGTTCTTTTCTACCTTTTCGGGCTCGAGAGACAACTTTACAAAAAGAGACCTTTCAGAGTTTTCTTTTCTGTGTCTTTTTCAAACTCTCTAAACATGAAAAAGATTCTGAGTTTCACCTTTGTTAGACTCGTTAAAAGATTAAATGACATAGGACTTGTCATTATGACGAGACTGAGCTACTCCTTCCTAGGGCTCGCAAAACTTACTAAGATGGTTCCATCCGAAGGATGGACTTATATTACAAGCATATGTTATCCCCGTCAAGCTTGTGTAAAAATAACTGGGGTACTCACCAGAAATGGTGGGGGGAAATTGGAAGTATTCATCAGTTGTATTCTTCACTTGAGGCAACATGTCGCCCTTGAACATTGACACTCATTTTTTGTTTGTGTCGTGTTTTTGGACATCCTCACTCTGTCACTTGCATCTCTGGGTTTTGGGTTATCCATTTTAAACCTCTCATATGATATCTTCCACATCACTATGACCTCTGATCCTATGATGTCAAATGCTGCCAAACTTCGGAGTCGTGTCATCCACATGTTCAAGAGAAGTCTTCCTACCTGTACATTGTCTGATCATATGTCACCATCTTAAATTACTCTCATTCATTTTGTTTCCCTTTTCGTGTCGATGATGAAGCATTCATTATGAACTTCCTTCGACAGATCACTTCCTGTTGACTTCAGCTCATTATCCAGGAAGTTGATCTAGAAATCCCCTTCCAGTAACTTAGAGCTTGCATGCCTCAATGGCAAGTTCTTCGCACTCGATGACAAGTTCTCATCATTGGCCTTCGATCGAATGATTTCATGAGTGTTCGACTTCAGTTACTTATTCAGACTTTGTGAATTGTACTGATAGTACCTTGAGATCCATTGACATTATGGATGGTTTCTCTCGCGCTTGTTAACGGTTCACATCATTGGCTGATAATCAAGTGATTTTCTAGCATGTTCGACTTCAGCACATCTATTCACATGTTAGAATTTGTACTTTGATCAGGTTGTGTTGGAGCGGAAGACCCTAGGCTTAGATAAAAAAAAGTCCAGGTTGCGAGGAGTGATGAGTCATTCATTATTATATACATGATTCTTTAGATGGATGGCTGCGACCATGCCATGGGTATCATTTTGATCCTTCTCAGTCGAATGGTTGCGACCATACCGTGGGTCTTTTCATTTTGATCCTCTCTATGTGGATGGTTGTGCCCATGCCGTGGATCTATTTCATATGATCCCTTCAGTCGGATGGTTGTGTCCATGCCAAGGATCCATGACCTTTTCTTGATGGATAGTTGCACCTATACCATGGATTCATGTATTGTTATATGCTTGTCATGTTTATCAGGCATGACTATCACATTTCATATATGTACATGTATGTTTGAGTTGCAGTTCTTCCGATGCTAGTATTCCAAGTCCTCGCTCCATCTTAAAGCATTTCAACCATCGCTCTCAGCTCTAACTTCATGCTTTAGGGGGCATCTGTTACACAATAATTTGTCACTCTCCTGTCACTCCCCGTTCCTGATCCCGGAGAACCCTAGTAGTGACTACTATGTTATAATTTCACCATGAAACCTATGCTCTTGCATCCCTTAAATTTTGAAGAAAGTAGTCCCCACTCCCTTCAAAACATTTCCAGAGAATTCTTCTTAAAACCTAGTTTTTAAGATCAACACTTTTTCCCTGTGTCTCACCCGTGCCGATTTGCAGAGTTTAACATTGTGACCCACGCCGATTGGCGCTACTGTTAGCCCAATACCTGCGTTGGTCTACTTCTGGAAGGTTTTTATAAAAGGAAACACATTTTCACGTCTAGAAACTTCTAGTGGCGATGTGTTGGATGTTCATTTGGTTGGATAAGGGTCGAGAAATCCATATAAAGTTCTTTCGCCCTTAAAAGTAGACCTTCCCAAGGAGATAAAACCTTCTGCCCCCTTCAGTGTATCTCATTCTTATCCTCCTCTCCCTATATAAACCACTTCCTCTTACCCTTTTTGGTTACAATATACAAACCAGCTGCAAAATTCTGAAAATATTTAGCTTTTAATAGAAGAAGCTTAATCTTAGATGACAAAAGACTAGTCTTTGGTAGCTAAAGTATGAGGAAAGAGAGTTACAGCTTGTAAGCCATTTCATGTCAAGCTAGGGGAGGAAAAGAGTGTTGAAAAGACGTGTAGCATGACTTGGATAGCGCAAAGGAGATCTCCAATGCCAAGGCTTCGGTTGTATTTATCTTTAAAGTTTATTTTAATACAACTAATGGTTTATTTCGTATATCGGGTGTAATATTACATTTGATAGCTTAGAACTCCTTAACCTTTTAAGTAGATTGGATTCGATTTTATGCTATCACGTTTGTTGTTGTTTCTGGTATGTTTGTTTCGGGTACTTGAACAAAAGGAACAAAAGGAAGCTGGAGCAAGGAAGCAAGATCATCATCAAGTGGAATAGCATTATAAGAGGTAGGCCCTCTTATTCGACTCTAATTTAAGGAAATTTACATTAGATTGTCTTGTTTGTGGCTAGACCCACTCTCTTGGGCTAGAGGGATTGTCTCTGTCTGCAGAGAGGATATTCTGATCTAGGTGGATATTGGTGGCCACCCGCCAATTCCACTTGGACCCCCACCATTTTTTCTTTCAGTTTTTCAGTTTCCTTAATTGTAGCACAATTTACTATTTTTAGTAGTTTTTCGAGTCTTCCGGAGCCGTTTTGAGGCCCTAAACGACGCTTTTTGGGAAACCTGTGAGAAACATGGGTCCATGGACCCATTTTTATCTTCCCAAAGTTGTAGTCCTCAGATTGATATTTCTAACGAGGTATTGTGCGCATCAAACGGAGATCATATGCCAAAGTTACGACCCCGGGAAGTTGATGTACCAATTTACCCAAAACGGGACCCATAGTTTGGTGCTTCATCTCCTAGGGTTAGGTTTTTGGATGTTTAGGTCTTTCCATTGTTTCTCAACAATAAATAGGCCTTCGAGCCTCACTGTAAGACAATTCAGAGGCATGTAGCTGCCATATCTCTTCTCAAAGATAAGCTACCATCGCCCTAGCTAGTTTATTTCCATTTCTAATTGTAAGCATATTTCAGTATTTTATAGTAATGAAATGAAGTATTATTTCTGTTGCATCTCTGTATGTATGGTTATATCTATAATTTTTGCGTTCTTGTTTAAATCTGGATCAGTGGTATCAGAGCGGTCTTCTCTTTCTCTGTCTTTCTTTTCATGTCCCCAATGGGGTCGGGATATAAGGAGTTAGGGCTTGAACTAGTCGAACCTTTGCAAGACCAGCCTCGCAAATCCAAACGGCCTCCCATGGAAGATGAAAAGAAAGATGAGGGAGCAGGAGATCCTATCAAAATCTTGCTCGAAGAGGCCCTCGAGTGACAAAGAAACGCGATGATGGACAACTTTGCCCAGATCCTTCAGCGGCTACCCAAGGGCGACACATCTACTTCCAGCAGCTACTCCGAAAGCGCCACACCCTTTAAGGTACAAGTTATCTTTGACATTCCCATATTTGAGGGTCAGATAGATGCAAATGCCGTAGATAAATGTTAAATCTACTAGAAGGATATTGTTTTGTTCATGATTTTTCTGGCCGGGAAAAGATTACTTTCGCTCTTCTCAAAGCCACCCCCCACGTCAAGGACTAGTGGGAAACCTACTACGAGCAGAAGGATGAAAGTATGGCCTCCCTTTTTTCAGCTGCACCCACTTGGAATTCATTCCGACCTGCCATCAAGGAGCAGTACTACCCTGTCGGAATCTATGAGGATCAATACATAAAGTGGACCACGCTGCGGCAAGGAAGGGACCAAGACATGCCAGAGTTTACCAATATTTTCCATACCCTTCGCACAAAGTTGAGTATCAAGGATTTGGAGCAGCATTTGGTACTCAAATATCGCAGCTGCCTACACAGGTACATCCAGGATGAAATAGAATTCCTGAACATCTCCTCGCTCGACATGACATACTGATATGCCGTCAAGATCGAGAACAAGTTTAAACAGAAGAAGCGAGACTTTGGACCTGCAAATCCGAAGCAATGGAAAGGTGCCCCCAAACCACAGAGCAAAGGACAAAGCCAAGGCGAGGTGACCCAAGACAACCCACCAACGCTGCAAGCAAAGAACAATGCCGTGAAGCTGAAAAAGGACACGGGAAAGTGGTGTGAGTTCCATAAGAGCTCCACTCACAACACAAGTGAGTGTCAGGACAAGTAGTCACTGGAGGCTAAGCTAAAGGTTTCAGAATCAGATGCATGTTCCGACTTTGAGTCAGAACCCGACAAGGGGAATGACAAAGGGAAGAAAATTATCGATGCGGAGCCCAATGCCATCGTTGCCACCACGAAGATCCAGAAGGAGGAACTCGAAGATCCAGAGGAGGAGGAGCACCTCTTCCACTCCCAGATGTGGGTAAAGGGCTCCTTGCTATAGTTCATTCTTGATAGCGGGAGCCAAAAGAACCTCATTTCAACAGAGGTCATGAAGCAACTAGGTTTACAGACCGCAACACATCCACAACCATACACCATTGAGTGGCTTCACCAAGGACGGGATCTTCGCGTGAGCCAGTAGTGTCGCCTTCCATACAACATCAAGCCCTTCACAGATGAGGTATTGTGTGACGTTGCTCCCCTTGATGTTTGTGATGTATTATTAGGCCAACCATACTTGTGGAAGCGACATGTTGTATATGAATCAAGGCCTCGTGCTATTATTGTTACTTTGGGAAATAAGTTGTACAGGATACCGGAGGTAGCACCGCATACTTCCATCTCTTTGGTTATTGCAAAACAATGCAGTAAGCTCATTTCCAAAATCGGGAAATTTCTTTTCCTGATGATACGCCCTCAAGGAAAGAAGAAGACGGTGGCCACGACCTCTAGATAGGGCCCCTCCACACGACAACTACAGATGGAAAAGGTTGTGGAGGAGTACAAGGACGTCTTCACCTCCCCCGCAAGGGTTCCTCTGCACTGTCAGGTCAAGCACTCCATCTATCTAACCCTAGGTGCGTCGCTTCCCAATGGACCAATCTATCAGCGCTCCATTATGGAGAACGATGAAATCAAGAGGCAGATTCAGGAGTCGTTGCAGAAAGGTCACATCCGTCTGAGTTCATCTCCCTATGGGAGCCCGATCGTGTTGGTACAGAAGAAGGATGGGACTTGGAGACTCTGTATTGACTATCAGGCACTTAACAAGATCATTATCCGTAATAAGTACCCAATCCCACGGATTGATGACCTCCTGGACCAACTGAAGGGGGCAAAATATTTCAGCAAGATCAATTTGAAGTCAGGATATCACCAGGTACCAATCGAACCCTCTGATGTGTGGAAGACTTCCTTCAAAGCCAAGGAGGGCCTATTCGAATGGTTGGTTATGCCTTTCGGGTCGATGAATGCTCCTGCAACCTTCATGAGGATAATGGATGACATCTTGCGGCCATGCACCAACTCATTTGCAGTGGTATACTTGGATGACATCATGATCTTAAGCCAGAGTTGGGAAGATCAACTCCACCACATCCGACAGGTTCTCCAAACACTGCGACAACACAAGTTATGTGCCAATTTGGAGAAATGCACTTTTGGCATGACCCAGGTTCAGTATCTGGGATACATTATTGGTGAACGGGGGTGCATGTGGATCCAGCCAAGATCCAAGTCATTCAGGATTGGCCATCTCCAACAACTGTGACAAAGCTCCGTAGTTTTCTGGGTCTTTCCAACTTCTACCGCAAGTTCGTGTTGGGATTTTCTCATATCACTTGGCCCTTGAGTCAAGTCACCAAGGAAGGAGTGAAAGCAAAATTCTTTTGGTCTGAATCTCAACAGAAGGCATTCATAGAGTTGAAACATCGCCTCTGCTTGGCACCAGTGCTTGCATTACCAGACTTGTAACAACCATTTGAGGTCGAGACAGATGCCTCTGACTATGCTATTGGGGCAGTCCTTACTCAACACGAGCATCCAGTGGCATATCACAGTGAGACACTTTCAAACACAGTTCGGAAGTATCCCACTTATGACAAAGAGATGTATTCCATTGTGCAGGCTTGCCGACAATGGAAGAATTACATTTTGGGGAAGGAAACAGTCATCCACACAGACCATCGGCCCCTGCAGTTCATACAGACCCAAGGGAAATTGAAGAATGATTGCCATCAGAAGTGGTCCACATACCTACAACAGTTCCATTTGAATATCAAGTATAAGAAGGGCAGCACCAATAATGTTGCAGATTGCCTCAGTCGACCACCGATCATGGCGTTAACCACCGTGCTCAACTCTTGTGGGCACAAGGCTTTTGATTGGCCACTTCTCTACAAAAGCGACCCAAAATTCAGCCACACATACCAAACACTCTTGGAGGGTCAGCATGTTCCAGATTTTCACCTCCAGGATGCCCTGTTATGCCACCTGGGTCACCTTTGTGTTCCTTCAAGCGAGCATGCCAAGATGATTTGGGAAGCACACTACAGTCGGGCTGTTGGGCATTTCAAGGTCGAGAAAATGGTGGCAGTACCGCAGAAGTATTTCTATTGGCTAAATCTTCGACAGGATGTCGGGAAGTACATCAGATCATGCACTGCCTGCGACATTGTCAAACTAACCATCAAGAAGCAAGGCCTCTATACCTCGCTACCTAGCCCTAGTCGACCTTGGGAATCCATCTCCATGGATTACATGTCGAGCCTTCCTTCTACTAAGCACGGAAACGACTATGTTTTACAGTTTTTATGGTCGTTAACAGGTTCTCGAAGATGGCCATTATGGTGGCCTGTAAGAAGAATATCACAGCAGAAGCCACTACTAAACTCTTCTCTAAATGAGTGTGGGTACACTTTGGGATCCCCCAGTCTATCATCTCAGATCGGGACAACACGTTCCTTAGTACATTTTGGTCCAGTCTCTGGTCGATGCTGGACACCAAACTCACTAATTCCACGGCCTTCCATCCCCAAACTGATGGCCAGACAGAGGTTATCAATAGGATGATCATGCACATTCTGTGCATGTATAACTCAAAGCATCCACGCACATGGGATGAGAGCCTCCCCTATGTTCAACACAGCTATAACCGGGCTCTCCATAGCTCGACGGGCCACAACCCTTTTTAGGTGGGCTTGGGATTCCAACCACTATGTCCCATTGGTGTGGTCATGCCATTTGTAGCTACTTAGACAGATTTGGCTCATGTCTAGTCCGAAATAGATAATGCAAACAGATTCATTGAGCACATCCAACATATTCGCCAGCAGGTCCACGACATTCTGGAGAAATCAAATGCCAAGTACAAGCAGCGACATTGTTCGACACCTAATCCTCTAAGGGTTGGTGTGGAAGTTGAATAGTCTAAGGAAGTCCAAGAGACCTTGGAATACGAAACCAAAGGTCATATGAATGTACTATAAATGTATATCATTTGTTAATAATAGATAGACTCTCATGCTTATCTTAATACTCTGTTGCTGCCATATATGTGCTTAACATGGTGTCAGAGCGGGCATACTCCTGCCCTGCTCCAATTTGAGCCACTTGTGTTGTGGCCTCTCTATGCATATCAGTTTTGCATTCCTGCGGATAGAAATGCCATTGTTGTGTGCATGCCTATTTCATGCTTCACACTGTTCGAATGACCTCTCTCAGCTAGATTTGTGTTGGGTTCTCTATCCACTGCCTCAAATAGCAAAAACGCACCCACCTGGACTCTGCACCTGAACGCTCTACGTTTGATAGAAAATCAAATGACCTTTAAAGTCTATGTTGCGTGGAAGACTGAGATGACCGTGGTGAGTGCCATGAGTGAAGTAAGTATGTATTACAGCCATACATATTCGATACATATTCTGCATTGAATGGTAATGTGTTGACTGCGTTTTGGATGAACATTGTGTTGCTTGACATGGAGTGATTGTCATGCGGTATTATTGTGTTCATAATACTGCATTACCATGACTGTTTCTTGGTTAACGCCTCTCCTTCCGTGTTAATACTCCTGAATCCGCACCATAATACCTCCTTTGTGTCAGTGAAATTATCAATGAAATTGTGTTGGCATGTACACCACGATTGTACATAGTGACTGTGGTTGCCTTGAATCATATTAGTATATACACCGTCCAGTTATATGAACGTTGCCCCTGCTGCCACATTAGAGGATCTATGGACTGCGACTTTCTCATCCACAGGTGACTTCCCAAGAAGCTCAAAGCCAAGACCGAAACCCTTAAGCGGGCCAAGAAGCTGAACATGTGGAATTGATACTTTGCTGGAGGCTGGAAATCCTTCCAACTTGAGGTCCAGTGAATCAAGTGACAATACACAGTAACTGTTGGATCAGTCAGATCAATGGATAGGGTTAATGGAAGATGAGCAACGAAGATCTTATCGTAGGAGATTAAGTTAAGAAATGGACAGATCACATCAAGGCATGTGTTGACAGAAGGGTGGAAAACGTGCAGAATAATGGAGCGGTCTTCATAGGCGGTAAGCAGTATCTCGCGCACCCTAAAAGCTGTAAATGGTATTTTGCAAATTCACGCGATTAACTTGAGGGGTTGACACGTAGCACGGGAAAACCACTTTTCTTGTGTGCTCTCGACTTGTTATGCATCGTGCAAGATTTCACGTGAGATTACGCGATAGTCGTTGGTCAAGCGGGCTTGATCGACGGTGGAGATTGGCCAAGCTAGTTGGCAAGCGGGTGACGCGATAATCGTTCGATTAGATGGGTCAGATCTAATGGTGATCGCGTCGGAAGATGCATGTGAGTTAATTTAAATTTCGGACGTGATAAGGTTATGAACTAGGGTTTTAATTCCTTTCGGTTCCGTGGAAAATTTGAAGGTTTGCCATATACTGGGTAAATTAAATAGTTCTGCTATTTTAGCAGAATAACTAAAATTGGAGGTTGAGGCTAGTTAGCGCAAGTTATTGCGCGATAACTGTTGGATTGAGGAATGAGATCGACAATGAAGATTTGATGAGATAAGGAGAGCATCGATATATGTGCAAAGGTTTGTGGAATGGAAGAAGGTAAGGTTTAAGTGTGGGCTTCCGTGGAGTTTATTTGGCCAAGAAAGATTCGGGTCCTCGAACACAGCCGGACTCGACCGAACATTCTGTGGACCCCTTCACCAATGTAAAAAAGTCTATTTCATTCAACCATACACTACATAGTAGAAAAATAATTTTTGGCCTCTCTGAAAACTATTAGCGAGAACATCAATGAGAAGGATAAGATTGTTTGAAATTTCAAATACCTCTGCTATGTCAGTGACAATCACAGATCCTTCATAAGTTTTCAGGTACAACCTCCTGAAGAAAGAGTCCACTTGTTCTTTGCGTGTTATTCCAGTCGGTATAGGAGGAATATCTCGAATGAGGACAACAAATTGTTCTGGTTGATTCTATCTTTGGCTAAGAAGGATATTACAAAGTCGACTTCCATCTAGTTGAACAAAGGTAGAGGTAGGTTATCGACGTAAGAGCACAAAAGCAGTAAGAACTATTATGAGACTTTCTAGAACAAAGGGTATTGCAGTAACATTTAGTTGTGAGTGATTGTTGCTTCTTCCTCATTAGTTAATAGTTGTGATCAGTTTCTTTAAAGTGTAAGTTTGATAATGAAGAAAATGACCAGACTTGATAATGCATTAGAGTTGTTAAATACTCTGATACATTAGAGTTGTTAAGCAGTAGCTCTGTTACCTCTAAACTGGAACGTAGAATATCTCCTCAACTGTGCATTAATTCTCTATTGAAGCATTGAAGTTTGTACACTCATCCATTGGATAAAACGCTAGATTGTGAACGCATATTGTCAAGTTGATTGAAGGCTGGTGTTATATGTGCATTGGAGCTACAATATATTTGTGAGATGGGATGCAGAGTAAATGTGTTTATATACAGTGTGAGTGTTTAGGAATGTATGTGCATCTTTCTGCATTGTGTAGGTGCCATTCTTTGCATTGTGTAGTTGCAAACCATGGTATGTGCGTTAAACACTAATTTTGGAGTCATATTTATTGCTACTGAGTGTTGGTGTACTAGTGTTGTGGGTCAAATATGCCTCTACTATGTATTGGAAAAGCTATATGATTGCACCAACGTTGTTTATAGAGTTGTCTCTATAAATAAATAGAACCATTGTTAGTGTATTCTCTGCACTTTATATAAAAGAAGTATTTTGTGGAGGAGAGAAGACATTTGTATTGGTTGTAATATTGGTGCATTTGTTGTGAAATGGTTCTAATTGGTGAAGTATTAGAATTCCTCAATACTATGATACACTCAGCGACTGAAAACACATTCAGAATCAGCAAAGACTCTCTCTCCAAAATTCAGACCTGTCTACAACATGCACAAGAAAACATTGCTTTTTGTAGCTTGAATTTCAACTACAGCAGGAAGAATTACAGCGGCGGAGTCATCATTATGAACCTGTTTCTATTCAGAAGATTGAAACAAAATCCCATAAACAGCAAGACAATAATGTTATAGTTGATTCAGATCCAATGCCCAATAAAGTAGCAGAGTTACATGCAGATGCAGAAGTTCAGTTTGCACTTCCCAAGCCCATCATCAGACCTTGGGAAGAGCTTTTCAGCAACAAGTACAGAACAGGTCTTGGATATGATTACTCAAAGCCAATCTAGTTTCACAGTGCTGGATTCCTTCATGACAGTTCACCTTCAGCTGTTCCAGATTCTTCTCCTTTTCCACAACAACAACAACAGATTGTGAAATGCTAACACAGTGACCGAGTTGGCCATATGAAAGATCATTGTTTTGATCTTCATCCATGTAAGCACTATCATAAAACCAGTCATGCTTCAAACAGATGCTTCAGAAACAAACCTCCTGCAAGAACAAAGATTCATCTTGGATGGATCGCTTCTTGGTAATGGGCATCAACAGCCAAGAAGATATTCCAGTCATATGTCAAGACTTATTCTAGAGTATTGAACAGTCTTGCAGTTGAATTTTCTCCATCATCTCACCTTGTATCTAACAGGGGGGGAAATGATGGTCATCTACAAGCTTCAAAGCCACATCAAGCGAGCCTGAGCCACAACCTTCCATACCAGATTCAGATTTGTAGCCAAAGACAAAGATGCCCCTGATCATGCCTTTAGTTGGTGATGCCTCTTCAAGTAATTTGGGACACTTCCTCTAGCAAAATACTTCATCTTCTTGCCAGTTTTGGAAGAGTTCCAGGAATTGCATTAAGCATTCTAGAGTTGTTGGTCATCCTTAAACCATCACAGGTTGAGACCTCCCTTTTCATGTTGAGGTTCTCCCTTTTATGCGGGGTGAGACCTCCCTTTCATGGTTGAAGGTTTCCCTCTTCAAACATCAGGAGCACTTCCTCTAGCAGAAGACCCGAGCTTCATGCCAGACTTGGAAGAGTTCTAGGAACTGCACTAAGAATTCCAGTGTTGGTGGTCATCCTTAAACCACCTCCCTTATACCAACATTTCATAGAGCACATTCAGCCTAGTGCTGCCATGCATTTTTGCACGTTTTGTATTACAGCTCTCTTCTTGGACTCATACATAACCCTTCGGATTAAGGGGGGGAATGTTGGACACCTAATCCTCTAAGGGTTGGTGTGGAAGCTGAATAGTCTAAGGAAGTCCAAGAGACCTTGGAATACGAAACCAAAGGTCATATGAATGTACTATAAATGTATATCATTTGTTAATAATAGATAGACTCTCATGCTTATCTTAATATTCTGTTGCTTCCATGTACTTGTTTAACAACTCACCTTCAACTGTTCCAGATTTTGCTCCTCTTCCACAGCAACAACAATAGATTGTGAAATGCCAACACTGTGACCGAGTTGGCCATATTAAAGATCATTGTTTTGATCTTCATCCATGTAAGCACTGTCATAAAACCAGTCATTCTTCAAACAGATGCTTCAGAAACAAACCTCCTGCAAAAACATCGAGTGCCACACAAGTTTCAGGTCAGTGACAAAGTCTGGTTGCATTTGCAAAAGGAACGCCTTACCGGAGCCTAACGGAAAATCAGACCAATTCGATATGGTCCTGACACCATTACCAAGGCTATGGAAGGAAATGCATTTAAGCTCAGCATTCCCCCATTCCTTGGCCTGCACCTAGTGTTCAATGTGGACCACCTTCGGCCATACTTTCCACCATTACTAGACACATCCGACATTGCAGAACAACTCACACCCACAGAGTTAAATCTAGATTGCATGGAACAAGCTGCAATTGATCGGATCATGAACGCATAGATCAAGCACACTTGCCAACAGAAAATCCAACTGTATCGAGTTGTCAAAGCAAGCCAACTCTTTCACCACGGCAAGTGGCTTACCAGGGACCAAGTTTAGCAGAAGTTTCCTTATCTCATGGAGGAACTCAACGCAATGGGGACTATTGCTTCCTAAGGGTGGAGGAATGATCCAGGTGGATATTGGTGGCCACCCGCCAATTCTACTTGGACCCCCACCATTGTTTCTTTCAGTTTTTCAGTTTCCTTAATTGTAGCACAGTTTACTATTTTTAGCAGTTTTTCGGGTCTTGAACTTCCAAAGCCGTTTTGAGGCCCTAAACGACGTTCTTTGAGAAAAATAGGAGCAACATGGGTCCATGGACCGATGTTTCTCTTCCTAAAGTTGTAGTCGTCAAATAGATATTTCTAACGAGGTATTGTGTGTGTCAAACGGAGATCATAAGCCAAAGTTACGACCCCGGGAAGTTGATGTACCAATTTACCCAAAACGGGGCCCATAGTTTGGCGCTTCATCTCCTAGGGTTAGGTTTTGGATGTTTAGGGTTTTCCATTGTTTCTCAACATAGGCCTTCGAGCCTCATTGTAAGACAGTTCAGAGACATGTAGACGCCACATCTCTTCTTAGAGATAAGCTACCACTGCCCTAGCTAGTTTATTTCCATTTTTGTTTATAAGCATATTTCAATATTTTACAGTAATGATGTTGCATCTCTGTATGTATGGTTGTATCTGTAATTTGTTGCATTCCTATTTAAATCTGGATCATATTCCTACACCACACAAAGCCATGGGCAACAGTACAGGATGCAACAGTGCAGAGGATGTTGGGCGGGGAGGCCTAGCATCAGCACATGTACCGGTGCCGTCTAATCAGGGCGATGCTCATTGGTGGAGTATTACTAGAGCACATTCCTCGTTAAAAGGGAGCATTGATTTGGGATAGCATCCAATGTGCTCTAGCCATGAAAATTGGTGGAGAGGCTAAAGCACAAGAGATCTCCAAAACCCAAAAATGGTTTGGCCAGATTATACCCGATTAAGGAGATATTACAATAATTAATATTTTTAATGGAGTTCCTAAGTCTAAACTTAGGAAAAATAAAATATTAATGGGTATTAATATAACATTGGGTTAGAAGGTTCTAAAGGACATGGATCAAGTCAAACCTAATCTTAGTTGTTGATTAGATATGTAATCTTGACCATTGAAGGCTCAACAAAAAAAGTATAAGAGGAGGCTTGAGGGTCAGTTGGAAATAAACCAGAGTGATCAGTGATTCAATTTTCTAGAGCGGGGTTTGCTAAGAGAAATCGAATCAGTGATCAGAGTTGCAACGAGGGGTTGTGAGTATGAGGCAGAGTGGCAGAGATAGTGCCGGAAGACCAGCACAGAGGCAGAGTGGCAGAGATAGTGCTGGAAGACCAGCACAGAGGCAGAGAGGCAGAAGGAGCCACACAGAGGCCAGCACTGACTGCACAAAGGCCAAAAGGGCATGCGTCATCCACGCACAGGGCCAGAGAGGCTGTGCAGAGGCTCAGAGGGCTGACGCAGAGAGTTTTAGGCTAACGTAGAGGCCAGGAGGGTTGACGCGGTGCTTCAGATTGTGCTGGAGATGATTTCATGGGGCATACTTTCCGAATACCTGCTTCCGAAGAGAGGTATTACTGCCAGATTTTGTATCTCTGTCGGGTGAGCCGGTTTGGCACCTAGTGTACTAAAAAAACTGCTTAATAATAAAACCCTCAGAACTGCTGCACTGGTTTTCCCAAGTTGGGTTTTTCTGAGGACGATTGTCCAAAAATAATGGTGTCACTTGTGTGTTTGTCTATTTCTTTCAATTGTTAAGCTCTAGATTGTTGAGGTTGTATTGTTTTTATTTCAGTGTTTATATGGTTAAATAACTTGTTAGTAATTAAACAAGAAGGCGAAATAAACCAAAGAATACAGATAAAATTTCTAACGGGAAATACTTAGAAATTTCAACAATTTATTCAAAGATGGAGTAGAATATATTGTGAGAGTTCATAGCAAAAAATAAATCTTTCGCTTGTTAATGCAGGGCAGATGAAAAGACTAGTGAATTCAAGCAAGAATTTTGTGCTTCTAATGATCAAACCCAAGAATGATGTTGATAATGAAGCTTTTCAAGGTTGTGATTCAAATTTGAAATCTGAATTGGTTGACGTAGTTAACCAATATGATGAGATGTTTCAGGAACCAAAGGGATTACCTCCCAAGAGAGGAATCCAATATGAGATACAGTTGTAGCGAGATTGTCCTCTTCCTAACATTGGCATGTATAGGATGTCAGTGATGGAAAGTGTAGAAATTAAGAAGCAAATTCAAGATTTGTTGAATAAAGGGATCATCAGACCATCTTCCTCGCCATGTGGTTCATCTATTGTCTTGGTGCCAAATAAGGATGGAACATGGTTCAAGTGTGTGGACTTTCGTGCATTGAACAAAATTACGGTAAAGAACCGTTACCCACTGCCTAGAATAGGTGATTTATTTGATAAATTGAAAGATGCAAAGTATTTTACTAATCTGCACTTAAGAAGTGGATACCATCAAATTAGAATAGCTGAAGGAGACATTTGGAAGACAACATTCAAAACAAAACAAGGTGTGTTTGAATGGCTAGTTATGTCATTTGGTTTATGTAATGCTCCCGCTACATTCATGCGTGTGATGAATGATGTGTTGAGGCCATTCCTTAATGAGTTTTTCATAGTCTACTTAGATGACATCTTAATTTTCAATAAATTTTGTGATGAACATGTCATGCATGTAAGGAAAGTACTTGATGTCTTAAAAAAAGAACAGTTGTATCTTAAGATGTCAAAGTGCGAGTTTCGAAAAACTTCTTTAGTTTATTTGGGTCATATTGTTGGAGGAGGTGAGTTGAAAATAGATCCCTCCAAGGTTGATGTCATTGTGAATTAGCCAAGGCCCAAGACAGTTACTGAGGTAAGAATTTTTTTGGGAGCAACCCAATATTGGAGGAAATTCATTGCTATTTTTTCTCTTATAGCCCTCCTTTGCATGTGTTGAAAAGTGTGAAAAAGTTTTTTCAGTGGGGAGACAAACAACAAAAGGCATTTGATGCATTGAAGGAAAAGATCAGTACATCTCCAGTACTTGCACTTCCATACTTGAGACAGTCATTTGAGATTCAGACTGATGCTAGCGACTATGCCATGGGTGCAGTCCTCATGCAACATGGTAAGCCTATCTGTTTTCATTCAGAAACTTTTAATGGTGCAATGATTAACTATCCTACATATGATAAGGAATTGTATGCATTGGTGCAAAGCGTAAAAAAATGGAAACACTACTTGATGGGTAAGGAAACAGTCATTCACATTGATCATCAACCATTGCAATACTTGCAATCACAATCAAAGTTGCAGCAATCAAGGCACTTCCGATGGATGGGTTTTCTTCAACAATTCCACTTGGTAATCAGGTATAAGAAATGTATCTACAATAAAGTTGTTGATATGCTTTTTAGGCCTATTGTTAGTGCAACTACTTTACTCAATCATAATTTTGTTTTACATGAAAGTTATATTGAGCAATATGCATTAGATAATGACTTTCAAAATGTTTATGCAAGCTTGAGTCAAGGTAATCAAGTAGAGGAATTGGATTATCATTTGCATGATAATTTGTTTTACCATCTTGGCAAGCTTTGTATTCCACAGGGAGAAAGAGTTAACATCATAAGAGAGGCACATACTTCTCTTATTGCTAGTCATTTCAGTGTAAGTAAGACGGTGGCACATCTATAGAGGTATTTATATTTGCCTCGTATGCTTGAAAGCGTGTCTCGTTTTATTAAAGGATGTCCATTATGTGAAATCAGTAAGCCTAGCAATAGGAAGTTAGGATTGTATACACCACTTCTGGTTCCTTCACGACCGTGGGAGAGTGTTTCTATGGATTTTGTAGGAGGTCTTCCATTGTCAAAAAGAGGTCATGATTATTTGTATGTAGTTGTGGATAGGTTCAACAAAATGTGTATTTTGATGCCATGTAAAAAGCAAGTTATAGTTGAAAAAAATGCTAAGTTATTATTTCATAATGTTTGGGTGCATTTTGGATTGCCCACATCCATTATTAGTGATCGAGATTCTCGCTTTGTTGGGAATTTTTGGTCATGCTTATGGGGATTCATGAACACCAAATTGAAAAAGAGTATATTTTTTCATCCACAAACAGATGGTCAAACAGAAGTGGTGAACAGAACAGTGATACATCTTCTTCGTGGGTATTGTAGCAAGCATCCTAAGTTGTGGGATGAACACTTGCACTATATTCAACATGCTTGCAACTGAGCCAAGCACTCTTCAACTCAAAATTCACCATTTGAGGCATGCTTGGGATACTTGCCTAAATATCCTTTGGATTTTATTTTTGGCAAATATGTTGGTATTGAAGGTCATAGAGACATAGACAAAGCAAGAAATTTCATTGAACGAATCCAATCAGTACACCAAAAGGTTCAAGAACAACTTGAGAAAAGCCAAGGCAAAGTACAAAGCAAGGCACGACAAGCATCGTCAAGACCACAAGTTCCAAGTTGGTGATGAAGTTTGGTTTCATATTATCAAATAGAGGCTCCAAGGATAAGGTAAAAAGCTAAAACCAATTAGATATGGTCCAATCATAATTTTGGAAAAGATTGGTAACAATGCCTTCAGGTTGGATTTGCCTTCATATATGCAAATTTATGTTGTTGTTAATGTTGAGAATTTAAGGTTATATGAGCCTCTTTGATTGAAGATCAAGGAGAGAATATTCAAATTCCATATATTGAAGACTTTTCTATGATATTCCTTGATGAGCTTTAGCAAGACACTCTACCTGACAGAAGAACAAGGATATCAAAAAGGGGGAGTGTTGATTATCTTCGAATGGGTACAAATCCTTTAAAATCCAAATGGATAGAGGTTGGAAAGGTGAGGGAACTGTACCCTCACCTACTGGACAATTGAAAGTGATCTTTTAGGGTCCAAAAGGCTTCCAGTGGGGATGAGTGACCAAGTGCTCAAAATTAGGCTCAAAAATCAAAGTGAAATAATCTCGATAAACTTAGCTTCAGATCGAAGTGCTCGTCATCCTGATTCCAACGGTGCGAATAACACTTGAATCCGAACTCATATGAAGAAGTTAGAGCAAGTCAAAGTTCATGTTTGACTTGGATAGATGGTAAGAGAAGATGGCGTGGCAAGTCTCTTCAGCGAATGGAGAAGTGCAAAGTGGCAGGCCGCCATTAACCCCGCATTTCACAAATCGCTATCGGAGGCGGGTCGGTGTTAAAAAATCGGCCCCAGAGCAAGCCAAGGTGCGATGCGATAATCGGAATCGCACATCGCAATCGGGAAGGCATTAAAGAGTCAGCCCCAGAGCAAGTCAGGGTTGCGATGCGATGATCGCAAGCGCACATCGCAGAATGGAAGTGTTACAAAATCGGCCCTGACAGGATTAGATTGCGATTGTGATATCGCAATCGCATATCGCAAAGTGCAAAGTCTCGTTATGTATTACCCTGGCTCCGTCGATTATGATATATTCCAAATGCGATACAATTATATTGCAGTTGATAGTTTCGTCAAGTTCGCCACTTATCACAATGGCATATCGCTCACGCCAAGTTCACAAACCATAAGATCCGCCGATTGTGATTTGCGATGGAGTTTTCTGTGCCAATATCTTATGGCTGCCGCGTGGCAAAATTTTCGCCTAGTTACCGCTTTTTGGAGCGAAATTGTAGGATCATGCCGGAAATGGTGCAATTTGTGGAGCGAATATTGGGAAAACTAGAGGAGGTCATAAATTCTTCATTTTTCCACCAAATTGGATGCAAAAAGAAGCTAGATAGCTATTTTGGGACATTTTGGACTCATTGGAGTAGGTTTCAGAAGCATTTGAGCATTGTAAACACACATTTTTACACTTTTGAGCATAATAGAAAGGCCCAAGCCATTGGAAACTGGACCAAGGAGACATATCCCAGGAGGGGTGAACTTCTTTATCATGTTCCTGTTGTAATGTGTTTTTAATGATGTTCTATATCATTAAAAACTTGCTTATGAATCTTAGTAATCTTCTTTATGTTCTTTTAGTTAGATATTTCATCAAACAATATCAAGAAACAACAACAACAAAAGAGGGCACAGATGTAGGGTCTCATCCAGGAAAAAGCCCTCCAAGGGGAAAACCCAGAAACTCTTTTCTTCTTAGAATCTACTTCAAATGACATACAAAGACCCAATCCCTAGACTATGTCCTTCTCTCAGTACCAAGTCAACCTTGCCTCAAGTCCTTTCTTGTATCTGCACAAAACCACTATACACTGCAACTTCGACTTGCCAGCTATAATATTGCTACTTGACCTGCAACTTCAGCCTTGCATCTCTTGAAGAAACGCTAATACAACCTCCTTCTAGGACCTTCCAAGAGCAATACATCTCTTCCTAAGGTCAACGAGGTCTAAACAGAGTTTCCATCCTCCTAGCTACAAGTTTCTGCAGTTTGTCCTACTGCAACTTGGACCTGCAACTTTGGCTTCTTCCTGCAACCCATAAACCCTAGAATTTTGCCCGTGTGAGAGAGATGGAGCCCAGAAAACAAGAAATTTTGTCCTTCTTCCTTCGCTCTCCTTCTTGTAGCTACCCAACTATAGATCAAACTTGTGTGTGTGTGTGTGTGTGTGTGTCCCAAATGAGGTCGAACTACGACTGGGTTTCTTCCACTCTGGTTCGCTAAGCAGCTTCCATCTATGTAATTCGTCCACAACTCCATCGGTAACACTTAAAGCATGGATGTATCCTGAAAAGCCCCCTGGGATTGATCCAGGAGAGAGGGGTTGGTTGGTGGGGCCCCTGTCCCTGAGGTTTGGTATTTTTTATCTGTTTACACAATAGCAATACCAATAGCACCACACTCACTAGTCGTCAAGGGGTCGAATTCCCTCCTTTATGTCGACTTGACGTGTTGAAACTTGAGAAATATAGAGCAGCGATATTATGTGATTTCTCTTACTTTCATAACTGCTTGTGATGTATTTTTGCTTATCTAGATTAGTTTCTTTTTCACCTTAATTATTATTATGTTCTTTTCATTAAACAACTACCAAACCATAAAGAACAGTTAGACAAAAGGACACAAGATATAGGCGATCAGGCAGGGCCAAAGCCTCTCCACTTGAGATAAAAACCCACAAGAATTCTTCTCTTCTTATAGAATCTTTAATTGACGAATTCCAAGACCTATGACCCTTGATCAAGACCCTCCAAGAACAAGTCCCTTGACAAGCTTTCCTTCTAGTGCTTCCTTAGAAACTACTGCAATTTTGACCTCCAGCGAATACTTTTGCCTAGCAAATTATTCTACAACTTCAACTAGCAGATTCTACTGCAACTTCAACCTCTCCAGCAAATTCGTAGTTTCGACCTTTCACAACTTCAACCTAGTTGCAACTTCACAGCTTCGATGCAACTTCACAACTTTGATGCAACTTCAAAATTTCGTCTTGCCCAGTAACTGTAGAAACCCTAACAAAAGAGAGAGAGAGAGAGAGAGAGAGAGAGAGATGCCCAAAACTTCGATCTTGTTCTTCTTCTTCTTGTTCGCCCTTTTCCAGCTTCTATCTTGAGGATATCGAACTTTCTTGAAAGTGTGTCTAAATGAGGTCAGGTTCCTTCTTATATAAAGGCTTTTGAGGGGTACGAATTGCTATCTTTAGGCCGACATGATCTTTGCGCCATCACGAGGTCTTGGAGGGTCTTTTGACTTAAATAAATTTTCTTTACAATATGTAACATGCCCAAAAGGACCTTTCATACATGACAATGAATCAATTGACTTGTAGACTCAATGACAAGTCCTAGAAGCACTCAATGGGTGCTTGACCTAAAAATAAATCTCCTTTGAGCATGAAACCCGTGCCTCAAGAATAGCAATAACAATTTTATTTTTCTCTTTTTCATTAAATACATAAAATCATGATTACATATATCATTATGAAGACCAAACCTAGTTACATATTTCAACATGACGCTACCAGGGATGACTTATACTTTTGGAGTTTCCAAGACTTTCTAGACTAAAATATAATTACTTTTACAATTACATTTTACTCAGAAGGGTCTTATAAAAATGATGTTGACTCCTTTGACTGAAGACAATAAATCCTAAGACCTAACAAACCCTAGAAGCACGAAGAACATGATTTTACCTAAAAGGCCATCGATAATGAGCATGAAACCCATGCTTTAATAATAATAATTTTCTTTTATTTTTCTTGTTTGTTACATAAGATACATATTGAAATGAGTGCAACAATTATGAAGACCGAAACTAGTTACATTTCTCAATAGCTTGTGGACAACATTACCTTGAAACTTGACAAATTGTTGACGGTGTTGGACCCGAAAACATGTAAGGGGATCTCCCCGGTAAGAAGTCCCAATTAGACCTCAGACCGTTTGGTGTAGGAGTCCCAGCAGTGGGTTGTACAATAATTCCTTGACCGTGATTTCACACTGAGGCAAGTATGATAACTCTATTGGCAGCAAGGGTGTGACAGCTGCAGTGAGCCGAGGAAGGTGCATGAGAGGTTCTAACACACGAGGGTTGAGATGAGTGCGCCCCTTGGAAACCTATGATAGCACGCAGTTAAGAAGGGAACACATGAGCAAAGATGCATCACAACATGTAAGGCAAGTTAGCGAACAATCCAAAGTGATGGTTAAACCAACAACACGTTTCAGAAAGATTCATACATACATACACAGATAGCTATACATGCATGCATAAGTAAACAGATACATATATCATTTAGAGTAAACCAGATAACATAGAATACAATACAACATATGCATGAAACGTGTTGGCTCTTATTATATTAAGAAGTGTAAGTTCCAGTCATACAATACATCCATGTCCAACCACTAGTTCCAATAGAGGAACGTTACAACCACAACCGCCTGCTCCTCCAAAGAGATATACTAGCTCTACGCAGTGGAGAAACCAAGGCTCGTTACAATACTTTTCAAGCTCTCTCCAAGATAGTCTTATCGGAATCTTAGTTGACCAAAGGCCTTTACAATGAGTTATGAGGTTCTATTTGTAGCAAAGGGTGGGGTGACCCTTGACATTCCCCTTTGTGACAGTTCATCTACCCTCATGACTCTTCATCTACTATATGATTGTTATATCCAACTATCGACACTTGAACTTCCACTTGACAAGACGTTACATTACAATGCACATGTGCCCATGTGAGACAAAACGGCTTGAGCAAGCCATGCAAGACATCACTGACACTCGGTCCGTTATGGTGAAACCAACTCTTTGACATGATTTTGATGGTGAAGGTGGTGAGTTGATGCCAAGCTTGGACGTCCGTGATGGTGTGCATGCGCTCCATGGTGACATATTGCTGAAGCGAACACTTTCCTCCGTTGCATCTCGGTGCATTGGTGTGGCTCCTCCATCCAACTCGTCTACTAACATGTGCATGGTTTTCTTGGGTGCGGCTGAACCGGCGACACACTGATGCATAGTGTCTGTGCTAATCTTCCAATGTGTGTTGGTGGTCATGCGCATCAACTATCAACTACATGTTTAGCTCTAGTTGGACTTCTTGTCTTTGCCTCGGTGAGTGTGCCAAATGGGTTAGATCGCATGCGTGCGCACTATGACATGCATGTTGTTGAATTCCCTTGCATGCAATCAACAACACCACTCACCATGTCTGCTCTATGCCAGCTGCTGGGATGAATCTATAACTTGTATGGGTGCAGTTTCATCCATCTGTGCATGTTGCACCCCCTGTTGTACCTATTCTTGCTACAACTCATTCTCTTGTCTATGCAACTCTTGTTCTTCCTTGAGTTGCTGCTTGAGCACATGCAACTCCTTCTCTGTCCCGTTCTCTGTCTTCGCGTGATCTTCATGTCATGCTGTCACCTGATAGCCTAAGTCTCCAAAGTTGCTTTCATCGCAAGTGGATCTGCTTGAGCTTGCAACTTTGTTCCACCTATGTGTTTTCAACAACCTTCCTCTTGTGTTTGTTGCATCTGGTATGCTGCCTTCAATTGTTGTTCATGGTGCTGCTTGCGGTGATATTGTTGTCGTCATATCTTGATGTCCTTGTCTACGAACAACTTGATGTCTTCGTGGGTCGGCAAGTCCATAGACACTTGATCGACTGCATCCCCAATTGTGCTTTGAACGGTGTCTTCGACTCTATTCTCCTAGAAACCATTGTAACTGTACTGCTGAGAGGAAAATGAACACTTGCGATACTTGGAGACATGGAAACACTCATGGCAAGCAATTTGTTAGTCGAAAACCAAAATGAACTTGAGAACTGACTTGCAACATACCTGTGTGATTGATCATGAAGGTTGCGCAATTTCTGTCGGGAGGTCGAGACATTGACTGCCAAGACTGTGCAAGGCACAGTTCGGGTTGTCAGGAGGCTGACTAACTGCTGGAACTGCACAATGCATAGTCTATCCTGGCTGTTGACTGCTAGAATTACGCAATGCACAATCTCAGCTAGCAATGGTTGCAGGTTCAGTGGCTGCATTGTGCAATTTTTTGGGCCAGCAATCACTATCCCTTAGAATTGCCCAATGCAAGACTGGAGGATAGTCATTGGGTCGAAATGCGCATTTCCTGAGAGGAAGATAGAGCCTTCTCTCTCAGGATTACGCAATGCTGTCTTGGTGAGGAAAAGTCTGGGCCAAGGCTGCACAAACCTGCTCAGGGACGACTAAAAGTGAATGTGAATGTGAATGCATGGTGATACTGAGTGTAATCATAAGTGAATCATCGTGCATGAAAACAGTGGATGAAAGATTCACAAAATGGAACAGCATGCATGTGGGTGAGGCAAGTCATTGAATTGGCGATCGTTCGTGAAAAACAGTTTCATGCATGCGACAACAGTGAGATGTTAACGAAAACTGAAACAGTGCTAGTACAAGCTAGTATGTATCAAAACGACAACAAGTGATCAGTAAAATCAGGCAAACAACATTCATACGAAGCGAAACACAAAAAGCACCAAAAATGCAACACAAGACATGAAAGGTGGGATTACCCCAAAACAACTGAGCTGAATGTGCCGACGACTCCTAGATGCGATGTGGGATGTAAAAGCTACAAGGTTGATGTGAGGAATGAGCTCTACAGCTTCCGGTTCATGAGTGTTGATAAAATCGAAGATGTGACGCGCATGCCACAAATCTAGGAAGAGCGACACTTGGTGGGAGGTTTCCGAAATGATATTTGCATGCAACCTCCAGCTGTTAAAAGTTGATCCCTGAATCAAGGGATGCCTTTGCATGTTGCCTTGGGAAAAGCAGCCCATGCATGAAAATCGGTTTTGCTCGGTCCCGGAGGGAACTGGTCAACTCAACTGCACATGCAAGAGGTTGCTCATCTGCTGGGAGAAAATGCGCATTTCTGGAAGGGAGTTAGGTTGGCTGCCCAGGAGATTTGCGCAACTCATGGGCAGAGCAGCTGACTGTTGCCCATGATTGCGCAATTCCTAGGCTAAGCAGCCCTGCTTGGAGGAATTGTGCAATTTTCTAGATGAAGCCTAACTGGCAAAATTGCGCAATTCTGGAGCCCAGCAGGCTGCCAGACTGAATTCCGCAATTTCTGGAGGGAAGGTTGGTTGCCCTCCAGAATTGTACAATTTATTGAGGGAGCTGCTCAACCTGCAGTTGGACCAAGTCCGAAGAAACAGCCTGAGGAGAATGCCTCAAGCTTTGATAGGCAAGTTTTCTTTCTGCAAGAAATCACTGAAGCTTGTGTACCTGACAAGGCAAGACATGTTGTTGTGAAAGGTTGATAGGGAGGCTCCAAAATGAAGCTAAGGCAAAATTTTGGAGGGTGGTTGTAATCGCTACAACACTTGGCGACACATTGGTAGAACTCCAGCGCTCTTAATGGACCTTGTTCGTGAAAAGCAAGTCTAACACATCTGGAAGTATTGTTCAGTTCTCAGTTCGTCTTGGTTTCCACACTTGATTGTAATATGTAGCATATGCCAAGCTCTTGGTCGATTGACACACATTCCAAGCCAAGTCAACACAGTTGTTTTGATTGGGGTTGAGGGGTATATTGCTGCACAAAAAGTATAGTCGTGAGAGTCTTAGTTTCATCTCTGGTGTTGCTCCACTGCCAGCATGCCTAGACATTACCCCGACAAAGTCACATAGGAACACAAGCATGGCTCCGCTGCCAGCGAGCCTGGTCAGTACGCCAGCGGAGTTACTTGCATCACCTCTCTGCGCAGGAAGCCTTTCTCTTCTTTCGCCTTATGCATTTTCATTTTCTCAAAAAAATTTCACTTTTTCATTTTTTTCATTTTTCATCTTCGTAACTGTGCATAGCACTTATTCATTTCAGAGGCGGAAGAGGGATCCTGACTTATTGAAAGCAGAAGAGGTTATTCTTGCAGAGAAGTAGTTTATTATACCTCTGACGTGCCTGTTAAGGTTTTCCCCCTCACCTTACTCTACTTGACTAAGCTGACAAGGATTAACCCAAAAACAACTGACTAGAGTAGGTGATACTAGTTAGCACGCAGGGGTTGTGTTTTCACCAAGGTTCACTTTGAACAATACGTATTTTTCGTTGATGTATCATGGACTGAAGACAACAAGTTCTTACATAAGAGAGCGGACAATAAATGACCAAATGTTGATAGTTGTACAAGTCCTCTTGTACTTTACCTAGCTTGTTTCAAGAGTCACACGCAGTCTATGCGAAACTAACCTACGGAAAAAAACAAGAAAACCAACCAAAAAGAAAAGCAAGAAGCAGAAGCAAATGTGGAAGCAAAGCGAATAAAAAAACAAACACACAAAGAAAGAAGCAAACATGCATGTAAGCAAACAACTCAAAAGCAAACACTACTCCTACTCCTAAGCTAACAGTGCATGGGCCTGATCACGTGAAGTGTATTTCCAATGCAGCCACCGGCGCATTGGTTGACCCATGTTGGTGAAGGCATGGTCCGCGTGCAACACAGTTGTGCGGACCAATAGCTGTGAAAGATACAATAATGAAGACAAACACACTTCGAGCTTACAAGTGCCCACGAAACAAAAATGAGTGAAAGTGCATGACATTAAATCCATGGACATACCATGATGTTATGTGACACTACGTGCAGGGTTTAAGCATATGCACACTCTTGACTATGATATGCAAGCATGCGTGAGGGAGTAGACCACTTACGTTGCGCAAGTGTGCTTGCTGAGTAAGATTCCTCCAATGCATGAGCAATGGGATCATGTAGTTCGAGTGGAGGAAGAGAAATCTGAGTGTTAGATTGATCTTCAATGCATACAGATGAGTGATGAGGATCCTTACATGTTTGAACAATTTCCTTATTAGAAGTGAAACTGTTATGAAACCAGCTCAAGAAAAGATAGAAAAGAAAGATCAACGCCTTAGAATTCAGCCTCTTCGAGGGGGCAACCTCCTTTACATTACATAAATGAACAATTCTTGGATGATACAAATGACAAAACCTCCTTTCTATATATAGGAGTCTAAGGAGTCACAATATAATCCAGCCGACCTAACAATAATAATATAAAGCCACAAAAATAACAATAGAGGGATTCTATGGGGCACAGAAATAACAATATATGGGTAATAGGGGCACAACAATATAAATAAGGGGTATAACTACAATAGTAATGGGGTAATCACTAGTATTATAGGGACCCAACATGCCCCTCTCCTTCAAAAAAGTGTTGTCCTCAACGCTTGAGTAGTTCTGGATACTTCTGCATAAAATTCTCATCCTCCCATGTGGAATCTTCAGCGGATAAGTTCTTCCACTTGATAAGATACTCTGAAATTGATCGATTTCGTAGCTGTCGAGTTCTTGTTTCTGTGACTGCTTCCGGTTCCAATATAATTTTTCCTTCCTCGTCAAGTTCTGGCAATATTGTTTGAACTGGGAGCTTGTCGCCTATAACCTTCTTTAAACATGAAACATGGAAAACTGGGTGCAATCGAGAAGCTGCAGGAAGCTCCAATTTGTATGCCATAGTACCAATCTTTTCCAACACCTTGTACGGACCATAATACTTTGGTGATAATTTATTATCCTTCTTAGCTTGCTTTAGGGACATTTGCTTATATGGTTGTAGCCGTAGGAATACCCAATCACCTACATCAAAACTTCTTTCACTGCGATGTTGATCTGCCTGTTGTTTCATTCTATTTTGTGCCAACACGAGGTTATCCTTTAAGAGTTGGAGGACTTGTTGTTGATGTTCGATGTGATGTTCCACTGCTTGAACCTTAGAATTTTCTCTTAAATATGATGTGATGATGGTGGTTGATACCCATAAAGTGCCATAAATGGGGTCATTTTTGTTGCTGTATGGAAGGAAGTGTTATACCACCATTCAGCCAGAGGCAACCATTTGACCCATTGTGTCTGTTTATCAGATACAAAGCAACGAAGATATCCTTCCAAACATTTGTTTACTATCTCAGTTTGCCCATCAGATTGAGGATGATAAGATGAGCTATGAGCTAACTGAGTACCAAGACAAGAAAATAATTCTGTCCAAAAATTTCCAGTGAAAATGGGATCTCTGTCACTTACAATAATCTTTGGGTTTCCATGTAGCTTTTGAACTGTTTCCATAAATGCAGTAGAAACTGTACTGGCTTTAAATGGATGTGATAATGCACAAAAGTGTGCATACTTGGTAAGTCTGTCAACTACCACCATGATGACACTCTTTCCCTCAGACTTGGGTAAACCTGTGATAAAATCCATTGAAACCTCCTCCCAACGTTGGCTTGGAATGGATAAAGGTTGTAATAGACCCGGTGTCTTAATTGTTTCAACTTTATTTTGTTGGCAAACCAAACATTCCGCCACAAACTTTTGAATATCTGATTTAAGGCCATCCCAAAAAAATTCCTTCTTAACCCTGTGGTAAGTTTTTAAAAATCCTGAGTGCCCTCCTAAGGGAGAAGTGTGCAATTCCATAAGAATCTTTTGTTTTAGCTGGGAATTCTTACAGAGGTATAAGCGATCTTTGTACCATAACGAATCATTTTTCCAGCTAAATGTATCAGAAGTACTGGAATCTTGTTGTAGCTTTCGAATAAGTGCCCACACTTCTTCGTCATTCTTCCATTCCTCCTTTGCTTCGTTTATCCAATCTGGTTGGATAATAGAAATGGCACACAACAATGCTTCCACATCCTCATCCTTTCTTGAGAGTGCATCTGCCACCACATTTTGCTTCCCTTTTTTGTAGATGATTTCAAAGTCATAACCCAACATCTTTGTGACCCACTTTTGTTGCTCTTCAGAGGATAATCTTTGTTCTAAAAAGTATTTAAGGCTATCATGATCCGTTTTTACCTTGAAGTGTCTTCCCATTAGGTAGGGTCGCCATTTCTTAAGTGCATGGAGTATTGCCAACATTTCCTTCTCATAAATAGCTTTGCTTAAAAACTTTCCCTTGATTGGACGACTTTCAAAAGCAATGGGTCTTTCATCTTGCATTAGAACAACACCAATTCCATTTCCTGAAGCATCACATTCCACAATAAAGGTTTTTGTGAAGTCCGGTGTAGCTAAGACCGGTGCTTGGCACATTGCCTCTTTAAGATGTTTAAAGGCCTTTGTTGCTTCCGAAGTCCATGAAAATGAATCTTTCTTCAATAATGTTGTTAGAGGTGCTGCTATTCTCCCATAATTCTTAACAAACTTGCGATAATACCCTGTCAACCCAAGAAATCCTCGCAGATGCTTTATGGATGTGGGGATTTTCCATTCCTTAATGGCTTTAATTTTGCTAGGGTCTACCTTAACTCCTTCATGAGATACAATATGACCCAAATATTCCACCTCCTGGACTCCAAAGAAACATTTGGATCTTTTTGCATATAATTGTTTCTCCTCCAATAGTTGTAGCACCTTGTCAACATGTTCAACATGATCCTTCCAAGACTTGCTGTAGATTAGTATATCATCAAAAAATACTAACACAAATTTTCTAAGGAATGGTTTGAAAATTGAATTCATCAAACCTTGAAATGTTGAAGGTGCATTGGTAAGGCCAAAAGGCATGACCAAAAATTCATAATGACCCTCATGAGTTCTAAATGTCGTTTTCGGAATGTCTTCAATCTTCATTCTGATTTGATGATATCCCGAACGAAGATCCAACTTGGTGAAGTAAATTGATCCATGCAATTCATCCAGTAATTCATCAATGACAGGAATGGGGAACTTATCTTTAATAGTGAGCTTGTTGAGCTCCCTATAATCTGGACACATGCGCCATGATCCATCCTTCTTGTGCACCAATACTACTGGAGCTGAGAAAGAACTTTGACTCGGTTGAATTATACCAGCCTCTAGCATTTCTGCAACCATACGTTCAATTTCACTTTTTTGGACATATGGATATCTGTACGGCCTGATGTTTGGAGGAACACTTCCTGGAATCAGATGAATAGCATGATCATGATCACGCATAGGTGGGAGACCTTTGGGAGTCTCAAATACCTTGGAATGATTGTCCAGGACTTTTTGGAGATCTGGAGAAATAGATGATTCCAATGTGGAAACATCTAGCGAACATAATTGTGCAATTACACCTCTTTGCTCCTTTTTTAGAAGCTTTGTCATGCCATTAGAGCTGATTATCTTTCCTGGTTTCCCTGCAATACCCCTTAATTCAACTTCCTTTCCTTCCACAGAAAATTTCATGAAAAGTTCTTGAAAATTAAAAGCTATTGTACCCAAGGATTGTAGCCATTGGACTCCTAGTACAACATCAGCACCTCCCATTGGAATGGAAAGCATTGGGCTAGTCAATACATATTCTCCCATGGATAGCTTGATATTATGGCACTTTCCAGAACAATTTATTGTTCCTCCATTTGCAATCATCACTTGACACTCTGGTGCTGGATATAGGAAGCAATTCAATTCTTTTGCTACCCTACAATGAATAAAATTGTGGGTGCTTCCTGAATCAATCAACACTATTACCTTTTTCTTCTTGATTTGTCCTTCTATCTTGATGGTTTGAGGAGTGGTAATTCCCGCCAATGCATTACAAGATATGGTCGGATTTATTTGTTCTTCATCTAGGCTTTGTTCCTGGAATATATCCTCTTCTTTTGACCTTTCTTGCTCCTTTTCTTCTTCCTCTTCACAATCTATGTAGAATAATTTCTTCTCAGCACACTTATGACCTTTTGTGTATTTGCTATCACAATTGTAACAAAGCCCTTTTGCTCTTTTTTCTTCCAATTGTTGTGGTGTCAACCTTGTAGGTTGTGGAAGACTATGGGCAACAACACTTCCGTCTTTATAGTTGTGAATGGTATGCTTCCTAGTTGCCATAATTTTGCTTTCCATTTTTCTTGCTAACCTGAATGCCTTCTCTAATGAATCAGGTTCCCAAAGGCGCACATCATGTTGGATATTATCCTTTAAAGACCCTATGAACACATCAATCCTATGCTCCTCTGGAATATCTTTTACCCTTATGTTCAATTTTTGGAACTCCTCAATGTGCTCCATTATTGAACCCTTTTGTTTGAGACTTATCAATTGGCTAAAAAAAGTGTTGCTTTTTGTATCCTCATAATGTGCTATCAATTCTTCCGTAAAAATTGCCCAAGTGATAAATTGTTTACGAGAACAAAGCCATTGATACCATACAAACTGATTTGGTTCCAAATATAAAGTTGCCATACGTACCTTTTGTGTGTTTTGCACATTATTGAGATCGAAGAATTGCTCCATCTGTAATATCCATGTGGCGGGATCCTTGCCATCAAACTTCCTCATATCGATTTTTGGAACATGGTGAGTCTTCGATCCAACATTAGAGTCTATGGAATCATGATTAACATTTCTTTTGTTCTCATCATGAGTTTCCTTTAGTACTCTTTCACCCTTAGTGACCATTTCTTGTAGCAACTTATCCATCTTATCATCCATGCCATCAATTTTAGCGTCCATGCCATTCACCTTAGCTTCCATGCCATCCATCTTAGCTTCTACACCTTTCTTTAAACCGTCCATCTTAGCTTCTACATCTTTCCTTAAACCATCCATTTTAGATTCTGTTGCTTTTTGTGCAAGTGACACTCGTTGCACTTGTTCTTGTAATTTTGATATATCATATAGCATTTCTTCTTCTTCTTCATGAGTCATGCTAGAGCTTTCAGGCTCCTTACTAGGTGTTTGCATTTTCTTTCCTCGGGGCATCAGTTACCGATAATAATTCTCTAATATGCCCTTTGAATTCCTTCAAAATAAATTTTCAAACCAAGCTTAAGCAAAAATTAAAGAAAATCTACACACCTTTTTTCACTTTGTAGGAGCTCGATATTGCCTCCGATGTATCTCTGTACTTTCTGATTATCTAGTTCTAAATTTGTGACTTGTAGTAGCCCTCTGTGTCCTCTTTCCAATGCCACAAGTCTGACCCAAATTGGATTCTCCAAGGAAGAGTTATGCGAAATCTCCCATAGTGACTTGATTATAGACTAGTTTAGTAGAGCGAACTTGTACGACGTGCCACGTGTCACTGTTTCAACCTTTGACTCTGAAAAATATATAAAAGAAAACTACAGTCTGTCCTATTTCTGTAACTTCTTACGAAATTTCAATCCAATGCTCAAAAAGAAAGTTATGACGATTTTCCCCAGGTCACCTGTTTTGAGTGTAATTCAGGAGTCTGCAAAAAGACCAACTTCCTCAGATCATATCTCCGAAAATATCGCGCGAAAAACTCTGAAATTCGGACCCAAGGTTCAGCGCGATTTCTTCTCAAATGGGTTTTTTTGCGACTTCTGAAACATCACAAAAAAAAAGTTATAGCGAAAATGCCACTATGACCTGTTTGGAGCAGCGAAACCCTAGAATCCAAAGCTCTGATACCAAATGTTATGAAACCAGCTCAAGAAAAGATAGAAAAGAAAGATCAACGCCTTAGAATTCAGCCTCTTCGAGGGGGCAACCTCCTTTACATTACATAAATGAACAATTCTTGGATGATACAAATGACAAAACCTCCTTTCTATATATAGGAGTCTAAGGAGTCACAATATAATCCAGCCGACCTAACAATAATAATATAAAGCCACAAAAATAATAATAGAGGGATTCTATGGGGCACAGAAATAACAATATATGGGTAATAGGGGCACAACAATATAAATAAGGGGTATAACTACAATAGTAATGGGGTAATCACTAGTATTATAGGGACCCAACAGAAACCAACCTCAGGACAGCTAGGGCCTGACATAATCATCAGCTCAGGCTGAAGTGCCTCGACAATCTGGGGGGTTTCGTCTTCATTGACAGATGGATCATCGTAGACCAGTGGCTTAGATGGATTAACAAAGAGTGAATGAACATCGTGATCGGATGATGAGGTGAAGAGATCACGACAACTAAGATCATAAAATGCAGGATGTTGGGAAACATTCTCATGATTCGATGAATCACACAGAGGGGTAGATGAGAAGCAAAAATGTTCATCCTCTGTGTTTCCGGAAAAGATAGATGAAAAATCAAGTGGATGTTCAAAGAATAACCGGTCCTCTCCATTGTCATATGACGGACTGACATCCGATGTGTCCTGTGAATGATCAACAATGGGCGCTTCCGTGGACGGAGATACACATGAAAAATCAGGGATGGCAGGATCACCAAGGAGGTCAAGAAAAAATGGAGGAGGTACGGACAGACATGGATGGTCTTCTGCTGCCGGTGGATGTTCAAGCTCCCAACCATTCTCTTCATGAATGTCAGGGCATATTGGTTGTGCAACACCAACTCCGTCGATAGATCGATCCTTGTTCAAAACAGGTGTAAAGCCTGGAATGAAAGAACACAAGGCAGTGTCATCCGGAGGATTATCCTAGTTCGAAGACGGAGGTTGAGGTACAAAATACGTGTGATGAGGGATGGGACTCACAACCAAGTCTGCGCAAAAATCGGAAGGAGCGATGTCGGGAGGATGTGATGGTTGAACAGATGTATGTGCATGCTCTCCCACATCACTCTGCGATGGTGGAGCTATTTGATGAGGGGACGAAGGTCAGTCACTTGTGACAGCGACCGTGTCCGTCTATGTTTGCACATTTCCATCACTGAAGTATGATGAGCGAGGTTTAAGCTTGAACTTCTTCTTGGGATTGACAAATTAGACAAGGCAGTATTTGAATCTTTCCATGAGATACTGAAATTTCATCTGACTTTTTGGGGCTTCAAACATGAATAGACGGAAGCACTCTGAAAACTCCATAGGTGATTCATGCAGGGCCTTCCATTGTTTTAATATCTTTTTATCAAACACTTCAGGATTAAAATGGTGGAAAACAGATCCGATTAGATCATTGAACTGCATGAATGAGTGCACGGAGTTATGAGGCAGTGTACCACACCATTGTGATGGGTGGTCGCAAAGTGTGTGTGTGAGCAGCGAACGGACCTCTATTTCATTAAAATCTTCCATGCCTTGCATGAGCGCATGGAAGTCATCGAAGTGCTCAGGCCAGGCCACTTCGCCTTCACCATCATATGTGAGTTGTGGCAAGTGATCCCATAACTCCCTCTCGACGTGAAAGATATGTCCGTTGGACAAACATTTCGGAGGGAAAACTATAACAAACTCCATGATATATGTGTGAAGATTCAAAACAGATGGTGAGGGCTCAGTTTGTCATCTAGCCCTCCTAACGCTAAAATGTTGACGGTGCTGGACCCACCAACATGTAAGGGGATCTCCCCGATAAGAAGTCCTAATTAGACATCAGACCGTTTGGTGTAGGAGTCCCAGTAGTGGGTCGTACGGTAATGCCTTGACCGTGATTTCGCACAGAGGCAAGTAAAATAACTTTGTTGGCAGCAAGGGTGTGACACCTGCAGCGAGCCAAGGAAGGTGCATGAGAGGTTCTAACACACGGGGGTGGAGATGAGTGCGCCCCTTGGAAACCTGTGATAGCACGTAGTTAAGAAGGGAACACACGAGCAAAGATGCATCACAACATGGAAGGCACGTTAGCGAGCAATCCAAAGTGATGGTTAAACCAACAACACGTTTCAGAAAGATTCATACATACATACACAGATAGCTATACATGAATGCGTAAGTAAACAGATACATATATCTTGGATTTAAGAGATCTGTGGTTTGTACTTTTCGAATCATTGACCGGAGAATCCACAGTATGAGTATTTTTGTACCAACGTTTCAAATCCCAAATGGGATCCATGATGATGGATCCAATTTGGGATTTGAAACGTTGGTACAAAAATACTCATACTGTGGATTCTCCAGTCAATGATTCGAAAAGATACATATATCATTTAGAGTAAACCAGATAGCATAGAATACAATACAACATATGCATGAAACGTGTTGGCTCTTATTATATTAAGAAGTGTAAGTTCTAGTCATACAATACATCCATGTCCAACCACTACTTCCGATAACGGAACGTTACAGCCACAATCGCCTGCTCCTCCAAAGAGATATACTAGCTTTGCGCAGTGGAGAAGCCAAGGCTCGTTACAATACTTTCCAAGCTCTCTCGAAGATAGTCTTATCGGAAGGTTGGTTGACCAAAAGCCTTTACAATGAGTTATGAGGTTTTATTTATAGCAAAGGGTGGGGTGACCCTTGACATTCCCCTTTGTGACAATTCATCTACCCTCATGACTCTTCATCTACTCTATGACTGTAACATCCAACTATCGACACTTGAACTTCCACTGGACAAGACGTTACATTGCAATGCGCATGTGCCCATCTGAGACAAAACGGCTTGAAGAAGCCATGCAAGACATGACTGAAACTCGGTCTGTTGTGGTGATACCACATCTTTGACATGCTTGTGATGGTGAAGGTGGTGAGCTGATGTCAAGCTTGGTCGTCCGTGATGGTGTACATGCGATCCATGGTGACATCTTTTTGAAGCGAACTCTTGCCTCCGTTGCATCTGGATGCATTGGTGTGGCTCCTCTATCCAACTCGTCTGCTAACATGCACATGGTTTTCTTGGGTGCGGCCGAACCGGAAACACACTGATGCATAGTGTTCGTGTTGATCTTCCAGTGGGTGCTGGTGGTCATGTGCATCAACTGTCAACTACATGTTCAACTCCAGTTTGATATGTTTATTGTCTTTGCCTCGGTGAGTGTGCCAAATGGGTTAGATCGCATGCATGCACACTATGACATGCATACTGTTGAATTCTCTTGCATGCGATCATCCGTATGTGCATGTTGTGCCCCCTGATGTGCCTGTTCTTGCTGCAACTCATTCTCTTGTTTATGCAACTCTTGTTCTTCCTTGAGTTGTTTCTTGAACACATGCAACTCCTTCTCTGTCCTGTTCTCTACCTTCGCATGATCTTCATGTCGCGCTGTCACCTGATAGCCTGAGTCTCCAAAGTTGCTTTCATCACAAGTGGATCTGCTTGAGCTTGCAACTTTGTTCCGCCTCTGTGTTGTCAACAACCTTCCTCTTGCGTTCGTTGCATCCGGTATGCTGCCTTCAGCTGTTGTTCATGGTGTTGCTTGCTGTGATGCTGTTGTCATCATATCTTGATGTCCTTGTCTACGAATAACTTGATGTCTTCGTGGGTCGGAAAGTCCATAGACACTTGATCGACTGCATCCCCAAGAGTACTTTGAACGGTGTCTTCGACTCTACTCTCCTGGAAACCATTGTACCTGTACTACTGAGAGGCAAATGAACACCTGCGATACCTAGAGAAATGGAAACACTCATGGCAAGAAATATGTCAGTCGAAAACCAAAATGAAATTAAGAATTGACTTGCAACATACCTGTGTGACTAATCATGAAGGTTGTGCAATTTCCGCCGGGAGGTCGGGAGACTGACTGCCAAGACTGCGCAAGGCACAGTCCGGGCTGTCAAGAGGCTGACTGGCTGTTGGAACTACGCAATGCACAGTCCAGCCTGGTTGCTGACTGCTGGAATTGTGCAATGCGTAATCTTAGCTAGCAATAGTTACAGGCTCAGTGACCGCATTACGCAATTTTCTAGGCCAACAGTCACTATCCCTCATAATTGCGCAATGCAAGACAGGAGGACAGTCACTGGGTAGAAATACGCATTTTCTGAGAGGAGGACAGAGCCTTCCCTCTCAGGATTGTGCAATGCTGTCTTGGTGAGGCAAAGTCCGGGCCAAGGCTGCCCAGAACCGCCGACAGGCGACTGAAAGCGAATGTGAATGTGAATGCATGGCGATACTGAGTGTAATCATAAGTGAATGATCGTGCATGCAAACAGTGGATGAAAGATTCAAAAAACGGAACAACGTGCATGTGGGTGAGGCAAGTCACCGAATCGGCGATCGTTCGTGAAAAACAGTTTCATCCATGCAACAGTAGTGAGATGTTAAAAAAAACTGAAACAGTGCTAGTACAAGCTAGTATGTATCAAAACGACAGCAAGCGCTCACTGAAATCAAGCAGACAACATTAAAAAAAAGCGAAAAACAAAAAGCGCCAAAAATGCAACATTAGACATGAAAGGCGGGCTTACCCCAAAACAGCTGAGCTGAATGTGCCGACGACTCCTAGATGCAATGTGGGATGTCAAAGCTGCAAGGTTGATGTGAGGAATGAGCTCTGCAGCATCCGGTTCATGAGTTTTGATAAAATTGAAGATGTGACGCACATGCCACAAATCTAGGAAGAGCGACACTTGGTGGGAGGTTTCTGAAATGATCTTTGCATGCAACCTCCAACTGCTAAAAGTAGATCCCTGAATCAAGGGATGCCTTTGCATGCTACCTTGGGAGAAGCAGCCCATGCATGCAAATCGGTTTTTCTCGGTCTCGGAGGGAACCAGTCAACTCAACTACACATGCAAGAGGCTACTCAACTGCTGGGAGAAAATGCGCATTTCTGGAAGGGAGTTGGGCTGGCTGCCCAGGAGATTTGCGCAATTTCTGGGTAGAGCAGCTCACTGATGCCCAAGAGATTTGAGCAATTCCTGGGCGGAGCAGCTAATTGTTGCCCAGGATTGCGCAATTCTTGGGCTGAGCAGCCCTGCTGGGAGGAATTGTGCAATTTTCTGGATGAAGCTTGACTGGCAGAATTGCGCAATTCTGGAGCCCAACAGGCTGCCAGACTGAATTGCGCAATTTTTGGAGGGAAGGCTGGTTGCCCTCCAAAATTGCGCAATTTCTTGAGGGAGTTGCTCAGCCTGCAGCTGGACCAAGTCCGGATAAACACTCTGTGAGGGGAATGCCTCAAGCTTTGATAGACGGACTGTCTTTCTGTAAGAAAATCACTGAAGCTTGTGTACTTGACAAGGAAAGACACGCTGTTGTGAAAGGTTGATAGGGAGGCTCCAAAACGAAACTAAGGAAAAATTTTGGAGGGTGGTTGTAGCCGCTACAACACAAGTGTACTCTTGAAGTGTAGTGCTCCACATGTGTGAGCCTACTTGTGTTATTATAGGTTTCTTATAAGCACATAGGCCTACATATGTATTATTAGTCTCCCTTACCTCTCATATATATAGATGAGAGAGAGAGTCCACTCACTCATTAGTCACTCATTCATTATTGTTCATTCTTGTGTAGAGATGTGATCAAGAGGAGCACACCTCTTCTCATATCTCTCTTGGATCTTCTTATGTACTTGATTTCTCTCTCTCACTTGGAGTTGCTAGGTTTTCTTGAGCTTGTTGAAGCATCTTGAAGACTTGGGTTAGGGTTTCATCCCTTGAAGATTTGGGGATTAGATTTTTGAGATAAAACCCTAAATTGTAATTGGTGAAGAGAAGAAGAAGAGGAGACATTTTGCCTTGGCGGACATGTAGTGTGATGCATGCTTGTTGGATCTCCTTGGTGTGAGCTAGGGTGTTCTTGGTTTTCCTAACTAGGATTTGGAGAGCTAAAGGATTGTACTAACCTTATGATAAGGCTATGATATGTACATGAAACTTCATCTTATAGACTTATACATAATAATGAAGCTTTTAACTGTCCAATACTTGTATAATTCGCAGATTTGGTTTTCAGCCATTTATATTCTTCATGGTTTGTAATTTCCAGCACTATATGTCTTATTAACTTGACATAAGTTAAGGGTGAATATGTTAAGTAGTTTAACATTATAATTAAAGAATATAAGAGTAGATTTACTGTTGTTTTTACAGCTATCTTAAGTGTTTTCAGTTCCGCTATTTGCATGATAGGATTTCCCTAGAGGGATGAAACATATTGGAACACAATGGTATCTTCTCCCTTGAATTTCCTAATGGATTGGGGTTGTTAAGAATTGAAATATAGCCCACTGCTACTGTTGTTTTATTTGTATTTCATACCTGCCTAAGGTTAGAAATTCACAGCTATAAGGTCTGGGAAACCGGTGAAATTTCTGTTTTGCATATTTCAGAAATTTCTACATCCCCACATTTCTGGATGGCATCCCTAGCAAATCCATTGGCATAAACTAGTGTGCCTCATCCAAGGAGACTCAAATTGAGCATTTGGTAGCATAGAACTAACCAAATTCCCAACAATATTTGCAAAAACCAGTTGAGCTAACCCCTTGGGTTGTTCAACACTTTCATTTGCTTTGTATCAGCTCTATTTAGTGTTTTTACACACATTATAAATAATATAAAATCAGTCCTCAAACAGCCATAGGGTCACTAATAAAATTGAGCCTTAATTTACTTGATGAACCTTGCCATCTTTTACTCCTAGTTTTCCCTGTTTTGAGTCTTGACCAGAAACCAGGTGCAACTCTATCTACCTAGCCTAATCATCCTAGCTTCTTTGGTATGGAGTTGCCTTGCTTCCTTGATGTTGTCCCTCATTCGTCTCCCACCCCTCTCCTAGGGTTAGTTGGCCTCCTAAGCCAGAACATAGTCTTCCAACTTGTTTTGTTTGATTTGGGTTTTACGTATTTCTTCCTTAGGTTGCCCAAGAATATATGCAGATATTTATGGATTAAGTTCCATTTGCAATTTGGAATTTATAGATAGTACATAACCATCGTACTGTTCTTTTACCACCCTACCCCATCCCCACCATGCTGTTGGTAGTTGGTCTTTGAGATAAACTGACCTAGTCTTATTTTGTAAAACCCTTGTATCGTTTTTATTGTCCATGTGCAGGTTAAACATTAATATTTTTCCATTTTGTTCATTGAAGAAGAGCTAGATGGAACTTGATCCTTGTAGTTTGACAGCAAAGTAAAGAATTCACAGGACATGTATTTCAAATTTCGTCTTAGCTACCCACACTAAGATTCTTGCAATAGTCAATAACCAAATCGGCTATTGTTTAGATCTAGTATGGTGATTAGCAAGACTAACTTATGTTATTGGATTCTCCATACCCTTATATCAGCTAAGAACGTCAATCGATAGGTAAATTATTCAAATTCAAAAGGAGGAAGAGATGGATGGCTTGAGAGACCTTGCAAGTTAACATTATATATTTCTAATAAAAGAATATTACACGATCATACATTCAGTAGTTGTTACAATAATATCATTATGTAATATACCAATGCCATTCTCCACCATATCTTTATGGTTTTGAAAAGGGAAATTAGATAGTCATATTGATGTGAAAGGAAATATTGAATAAGGGATATCTTGCAAGTAAGAAGGTGTCACAAGGATGACAATAAGAGGATGCATGGAACACACTGGCACTTCTATGCAATGTTAGTATTAGAGTGAAGGAACATGCTATCACATCAACCAACAGAGCTACCCAGTGCCCACAAATCCAACTTCAGGATAGGCAGACTTTTGATGCATCTGATACCTCATAGAGCACCGTCTGCTGTCCAGATCTCAAAATTCATTTCTGCTACCTTCTCACATTTGCGCATCTCAACTATGCAAATGCATTACATAACATGGCCAATTTCATGCTTTCCAATCACTTCAACAGTGTCCTGTGCATAATATTAAATTCATGTTATGCATTTGATAAGCCAACATAGCCAAAAAAAAATAGAAATGAAACAATCCAGAAAATGTCAAAAACTGACCCACAATGAAAATGCAGTTCCTTTTCTGTGTTTTCAAGCAGAGATCGATAAATTACCGGAAGGCTTTGTTCTTAATTGTACTTAAAGCTGTATGGTTAGGTTCCATAGCTGGCTTTCAATAGGTTTTGGCAACATAACAGTCAGAAGGCCAAGGGTGGAATCAAAGGAGAATTCCACAACTGAAGACCCCAGCAAGCATTTTGTAGGCCTTTTTGAAGAATAGGCACCAAATCTACCACATCCATGGACTCCGATATTCACTGTTGGAGTTGCTAGTCCTGCTTCTTCTTCTCTTGTATCATAGACTAATGTCTTAATAGCCCCTCCAGCATTGAACATGTCAATCAGACCTAGTGGAGCAAATGAAACATTTGTTGCCAGATTCTGCAAAAGGTTACAACGTTATGGTCAATCAACATATACAATGGAAATGGATGTAGATAGCTTGACGTCAAATTTCAAGATATGTAATGGAACTATTTACTTATGTAAGTTAGAAGGGTTGGTTATACATCTTGTCGCAACTAGTGTAGTGAAGACAGCAAGATTCTGACCTTTTAACCAATAGAAAGGTCATGATCATAAGTAAGGTCCTAAACGATGAATCCTTTGTTAGTTAAAAGAGTTGGGTTGGTCCTTTCATGCAGGCACTGAGGCAGTAATGCCCTCACAGATCTTACCTTCAACATCATCCTCTTCAGTTTAACGGGATAGTATATCCTTCTAATAAAGGTGAAATTGCTCTTGAAGGGTACTATAATCTTTGAGAGGGTTTCTATTATACTAAAGCTGATCTGGTAGTATCCATTATAGATTGGCAAGTACTACCATCAGAACCCAGTCCATGTAAATTATGCAGTTAGAATATTTACAAAGTTGCAGTCGAAGTCTTTTCTGTGTTGAAGTGTTAAGCTTACAGTTCGTTTATGTGAGTTAATAGTTCTGCAAGGCAACAAGGTTGAAGGTCTACGACAGGTGCTTGTGAGTTGCAAGTTCTGTAATGGGGTTTTATAAATATTGCAAGTGAGAGCTTTACTGATGGTTCAAATGGAAGTTTGTAAGGTGCCATAACTGAGCCTTGCAGACTGCAGCACACCCTCAGAGGGCAAGGTTGCAGCTATGGACATGGGAGCTTGCTTATGTGGTAGTGGAAGGCTGCAGTTATGGCATGTGGAAGGTCATGTAATAGCTGTAAGTTGCAGCATCACTTCTGTTAACCCTTTTGAATCCAAGAATTGTTCTATAACTGTCATGTAAATGTCCAAATATGTATTTTGTACATACTGTAAAGTTGGATAAGTCTTTGTACAGTTATGCCATGGTTAATTAAAAAATACAAAAACTGAGGAAGGTTATCCTTCCAAGAGATACTCTGTTCTTTGTGTGTTGTCATGAGGTTACGTTTTATTTTCTGCTGCAAACTTCTTCAATCCAAAGTGTTTTTTAAAATTTTGTCATCTCTTGACCAGCTAGTAGACAATTTATAGAGCCATCGTAGAGCGTGGATTTTTGTAGTTTATCAACATATTGTGCATGATTCCTGGGTTAACTGCATATAGTGTTTTCTTTCCTACATGTTTTGATTGATATCTTCAACCATCATTAGGGAGGTGAACCATCTCCTAAGGTTTTAATAGGGATTTCTCTACATCACTTGCCCTAAACTTGGGAATCTTACTTTCTATTGAAATTTTAGAGAAAATAGGTAAAGGTTCTCTAACCTTTATTGGTGTGATAGTGTAAAGCTCATACTCCAATACTTCAAGGGTCACAGAAAAAGCTGCGCTCTTTTGCAGAAGCATGAGTCCGCCTGAACACCAGTGAATTAGAAAAACTAAACAAGCGTAAATATTTGTATAATTTGGTCATGATGATTAGAAACTGTGTATGAAACATGATCATACCTTTATGACGATAAACTGCACACAAACCGTCCCAATCACCTATTGCTGCCTCGGCTAACAAATGCACATTTTGTGGATGAATGCTCGCTGAACATCTTTTCGGATTTTCATCATGACGCATATTTATCTTATCTTCCTGGCTCCAGGCAGATCCCTGGCAATTGAATACTCCCAGAACTCCACTATATTTGTTCATGTTCCATATCTTCAATAGGCTGCAACAAACCAGTTGCCAGAAATGGATTGCCATTAAAGCCACTAAATCTACATTCCTTATTCCATTCAACCATGAAGAAAGAGATGATAAAATTATTTCCCTCTGCAGAAATGAGCCCATCTACCTCTTCCCATCACGGTTGGGGTCGACAAACAAGCAATCCCAAGTAGGCCGACCAGGCAAGCGTGCCCGCAATATAGAACCATCCGGAAGAACAAGCTTTCTTAACAATTCAAAGTTGTGTTCACCAGGTTTGTCACTGTAGGATCAACAAGAATAATTTAGAATTTTGCATTTGCCTAAACTAGTTCCATAGCTAAAGTTCCCATGACTAATAAGGTAATTTTAGTGATAGTGCAGTAGGAAATTCAGTTGATGTGTGTTATCTGAGGTTACTTTAGTGCAAACAACTGGCAGCTATGCAAATCCACCACCAGAAGATTATTCCAATTTCCTTGGAATAGTCGCATGACTTGGACACAGGAAAGACTGAACTAAGCCATTGCAACCTTGCAAACTAAATTATCTAGCCTCAACATTTCTGTGGAAAATTCTCTTAAAATAAAACCTCTGAAATTGTTCGAGGGTTCTTCAGGATCAACACATCTGTTTCCGAATTGACGTTTCGGACCAGAACAATGCATCATGGCAACTGTTTCCGAATTGATGATTCAGACCAGACTAATGTATTCCATGATCAAGATTGATCCTGAAGAACCCTCAAACAGTTTCAGAACTGTTATTTCAAGAGAATTTTGAACATAGATGTTGAGCCTAGACAATTTATTTTGTGAGGTTGCAATGGCTTTGTTGAGTTAGTCCTAAACATCGATTTGAAAACAGACGCAATGATTCCGGAAGAACCGTCAAAGCTCACACAATGATATTCTTTGTAGAAGTCCGAAACTAGAAAGTTCTGAAATTATCTATACCTGACATAAACAGGGCAGCCACCAATAGCCCTGGCAGCGGCATGGTATTCTGCAGCGGGATGAAGACTCTGAAAACATTGTTATTAGTTGCAAGCAACAAAATAATTGGAAATATACAAAAGAGAGGGCATTGATTCCAAATTGATCAAGTCAATAATGAAGTGAGTTACATGGAACATGTCCCAATCAGGTTGCATGAACTCCCCAAGAAAGATGCTGTTGTATGACACTGAGGCAATGTGAATTACGTGAGACAGCGGATCCCTTGGGTAGAAATCATCTGAAGCTCTTACCACTGCTGTTTGCTTTGAACTGCAAATAATTAAAAGGATAAGGTCCTGTCTGAGAAAAATCCAAGGAGAAGTATATTTCATTTTTTCAAATGAAATAACAAACATTTTGGCCGATAAACAAGGACAAAAAGACCAGAATCATTACAAATAAAGAGCATCTGTGCCATGACTCATGCATGCTATGCACCCATTATCAGGGAAATTCCGAGCAATAGAGGCATCCAATGCCCGCTGATACTCTCTAGTTAGTGCCACTCTACCTCCAAAACCACTGCCAACAGTCTCAAGAACATTCTGAACATCCACTTTAACACCATCAATTCCAGATGCAGCCAGGTAGCTGTGTAACTCATCATAGAACTGGAACACGCTCTTTGGATTCATCAGCCCAAGTCCTTGAACAGAAAGACTATCTATTTCTGGCATATATGCCAAAGAGTCAGGTGTAGATGTAGGGTACTTCAATGTAGAATTGTAGTGATCCATTTCAGTTATTCCTGGCTTAACTCCTCCCCAGTAGCCTGTAATTGCGTGCCATACATACACATACCTGCAAAGACAAGGACACTTATCCGCTTCAGAATTATCATTGTTGTTTTGTTTCAATTGAACATTTTTGAACTATGACAATTTCTTCTAACAGCATTTTCCATAAGAGGCTGTGACTTACTTCAAATGGTACTTCTCTTTCGCTATTTGAACTATATGTTGAATGCCCTTGGCTGGATCTTCTGGCCTTTTGCCTTCTTCCACATCTATCTGAAATTTATTATTTTCTTTTATGTGATTTAAGCGGCCGAGGACCCTGAATAGCATAAGAAAATATGGAGTATTATGTTGTTATTCATCCATTCAGACTTATCTAAAAGAATGTTATTATCACTGTTCCAGAATTTGTGCTTCTAAAGTTCTCTTACAATTTATCAGTAACATTTTCTGGGTTTTCAACGGATTGCCAACCATCGTCAATGATCACAAATCCTGGCGGTGTGCCTCCATCTGAAAGGCTGAAGCATATAATCATGTGTTAGACTTAGAACCTTTCCCCACTTCCCACATTGCCTAGCAGCTAAAATTCCTTCAAAGCATTAATATGACTCTCCCTAGCCCCCCAAAACATGTTGAATTGCAGCCAACATGAAAAATCAAATACTTGGACAGAAATTTACATACTAGACCTTGCAGTCTTGCAGACAGACAGGGCAGTTAACATAATAAAAATAAAAAGAAGAAAGATAAATTAAAAAATGAAAAAAACTGACATGATAGTTTGGAATCTGGATACAGACTTATCTACAAGTACTAACAGCATATTGCTGTTTATCGAGCCTCCCTGTAAGTTGCCACAATGGGTTCATACCAGCAAGAAGAGTGTGATAATGGAGGGTCAAAACCAAGTTGCAAAATATCCTAAGAATTTTGAAGATAGACATTGCTTTAATAAAAGGTTCGAGGATGTTTACCTCTTCAAGCCTCTTTCTACACCTTCTGCAGAAACATCTTGGTAGAAGGCATCCCACGTGCACCATCCAAACCAATCAAGGATCCCTGGCATCTGTCAAATCAACATATCACATAGATGACATTCCCTAAAGAATCAACAAATGCTTATACGGATACAAGTGATTTATTCTACTTAGTCACCTTCTTCTTATCTCTGTGACAAAATATCTTCAAATGAAGCTCCACAGCCCTGCAGTATAAAACCCAGGGCACATGATACCAATACTTTTTTTTTTTAACAAAACAATAAAATGCTAGCCATTTCCTCAACACAATGGAATCTTTTGAAATTGTGCAGTTTCTACAGGCATTTCTCCTTGTGAACATTTACCAATTAGGAGATGATGCATTCTTTTTCATTAAATACAAAGTTTATAGTGCATTGGCTGACACGTTTTGGAAATTACCATGATACATTTATGTTTACTGTCTTAAAACTTGCATCGACATAAACCTTACCGGACAGCATCTGTGATGACACCGAATGGATCTGTTCCAGCCTTGATAAAGACTGAATGTGTGAAGGAAGATTCTGTAACAGCAGAGTCCCCTACAAGATGAACATTCAAGAATTAATGCACTATCAAAAATTGATAAAAGAGTAATGTAGCCCATGCCCATTCTAGCATGAAAATGTTATCAACATTCGCCACTGTTAATCTGACTAATAAAAAATGGGTGGATGCTCTGCTAAACAATGGAAGGACATTCTAAGAACGAGAGTCACCCATCTTCAAATTAAATTTGAAGAGTGTTTTGGCATGCTTCACTACGACTATTCAAGCTCAGGGTCAGTAAGTTCCTATTGGAGAAGGTATCCAATTGAAAAGTTTACTAAAATGCCAATATATGAATGCACAAAATATCAGAATCGCATTTTCCTTTAACAAAATAATAGAATCCCGGGATAAAATGACATGGAAAGGATCATTGTTGATTCTAATCAGGAAAAAAATTAAATACAAAAAGATCCACGCAAAGCACACCAAAGTGTCATCATGGGAGCACTACAGCCGAAGTCAAAATTTTAAAAATCACTACTACAAATATAGCAGACCCTCTCATCAGGGCATGCCAAGACATATTATGAGGTTTTACTGTTCTAACCCCTGCCCTGACCCTCTGCCACACTCCCAATGGTGAAATGATTCATAAGGAGGTGACCCAAACCTCCCAAAGCCATGGTGGAAATGGGAGTGTCTAATAAGCATGGAGTTATGTTTGGGAATGGAACTCGCCGACTGCCAAAGTAATACCTAATAAGCTTGGAATTATGTTTGATCCCTGAATTTTGCTAGCTCAAAATTCAAATAACTACCTAATAAACATGGAGTTATGCATAGGCCCCGTGCTTGGCCTGCTCAAATCTGAAAGACAGAATCAACACCTAATAAAACATAGAGTTGAGTATCAGCCCTGAGCTTCCTAGCTCAAAATCTGAATCAAGTCCTAATAAGAATAGCCGTAAATGCATTTGGGCCTGAGCTTAGCCAATTACGACTGAAACCGATACCCTCATAAGCATGGAGTTATGTTATCCTGCTCAAAATCAATGCGCTAGTTGAATAGCCAAATAGTTATGGAACAACTAACCTGAACTTATTACAAACGCTAAATATTTAAAGATTCTTTCCACTTTTCGACTGCAATTACATACCACTCTCCAAGCAGAGCTCCAACTCATCCTTTACATTTCCTTGCAGACATGCTCTGAATGGTCCCTCCAAAAGAGGCATGACAACAGTGTAAACCATGTCAGCAGCACTGGACCCACCAAGAAGAGGGGCACTCTCCAACAACAAGAATTGGGTCTCCGGAGGAATCTCTTTTCCAGAGTTGCCTGTTTTCTGAGCCATCCACCATATCTTGAAACGAAAACACGACAGGAACTGGACATTCCTACACACCATGAATTTGATCAAAATTTGAGAACTACAAACTATACAATAGATCATATCTAGCAAAATGGCGATGGTAATACGATAGCAGCAAGAGAAGTCAGATGCATTTTAAAATTCTATGGGAGTGGAGGTGGTCCATGACTCTCACTATGTGTACACCCATGTGTATAACGGTGCATTGGATATGCTCAGAAATGCACTTTGAATTTGAAAAGCTTGACAATGCATATCTACACTTCACACAAAAAAGGTCATAGGAATCCCTGACCAGTCAAAAGCTCAAGGTGTGTATCAGGCATGGGTTTAGATGTGTTTGAAGCTGGAGGATCATAATTCATATCTGGACTCCATACATCTTAAACATTGCAATTCAAAATCTGTGATCCCAAGTTTCACAACCTTAAGTTGCATATAAAGGTTTAGAAGGGTTTGACTCCTAAAGTTGTATGTTTACAGTGCACATAGATGGCATATCAAATATTGAGACCAGAGATACACAACATAGAGTTGCATATCATCAACGTGAATATCAGAGATTGGTTTAGATGGGTTTAAAGGTTGAGAATGCATGTATGAAGTTTACATTTCAGAGATTGAAACTAGAGATATGCAATCTAACGTTTTACACCCTCAACAGTGCAAATGAAACTTGGATTTAGTTGGATTAAAAGCTCGAGGATACATATTATGCAAAGGACATACCAAAAATATCATAACTCCGATATACACCATCTCTAGACATGGATTTAGTTGGATTTTTGAAGCTTGAGGTTGCTTATTACATAAATGACACATCACAAATTATGTAATCCTGATATATACAACCTCGAGCTTCACAACTTGAGGTGCATATCAGAGATGATTTAGATGTGTTTGAAGGGTTCATAGAAATAAAAATATTCACACTTGAAATATACAAGGCGGAGCTTAGCATTAAGGTGAGAACAAACCTGGGTTTAAATTGGTAAAGGTTAAATTATGAAGAGAAACCATGTGCTCTACAGTCAGGGCTTAGATTGGTGAATGCTAATTGCATTCAGAGAAGGGAACTGCTCTACAACTTTGGTGGAGGGAGATTTTTGTGGATATGCATCATGTGTAATCTCTTCAAAAAAGCTGATATAGACATATAACTTGTATGATATCTGTAATGTATCACACATAGGTATTTTATATTTCTGAGGTTAATAAATCCAAGATAAAGATGAATCTATGCTAACTACTTACTTAAGAGTTCCCAGGGAAACTATATGCCTACTGGCACTTTGTGGAAACGAAGCCCCTAAGAACAGACCTCCAGCCCCTCCATCCAGAGGTGAGGGAGGAGATTTAGTGGATATCACATTGTGGGGAATGTTGCAGAGAACGCTGCTGTCCCCAACAAAGAGTTCATCGCTGGCAATTCTCACTGTAGCGGGACGGGTAGAGGTGGTGGAAATACATCTGCACTTGGTTCTCGAGTACGCTGTCCTGATTGGTTTTACATAACAAAGCCGAACAGTAACAGGATTTAAAAAGCTGGGGAAGTATAATTTGGAGCCCAACGAATTCAGATGGGACGTCTTAATATTCATTCTCTCTCCTTTCCTCTGCTGCAACGCCGAGGCTGATGCAGTATTCGTGAAATGAGAATAAACTACGTAAGCCATTGTTGGAACCTATGAAGCCTATCAAACAAGAATTGCAACCTGCAATATATGAAAGAATTTGGCATAGAAGAGAGGATCGTGTGGACAATACATTCATCCCAATGGAGAAGATAATTTTACCTATATATGTTTGAACATGACCACACATTAATCAGGATAAGGTGGTTATTGCTCCCCACAGGTACTTTGAACTAGCTCTTCGTAACGTGTGGTAGCAGTGCAGCTACGCTGCTATAAGGCACCTCTTGTAAAATAAATTTCAGATTCCATTCATCTCGAAGAAGAAGATAATTCTACCTCGATATTTCTGAGGACGAACATAGATTAATCAGGATAAGGTGGTTATTGTTCTCCACAGGTATTGTGAAGTTTGAACTAGCTTTTGGTAATGTGTGTTAGCAGTAGCTCTGCTACAAGGCAACTCTGGTAAAATAAACTTTTGCAGAATTTAATCATTTTTGTGTAAGACAGATCTCAGGGGGTTTCCTGTCGCACGAACTAACATCATTTTTAATGATGATGGTTAACGTCGACTGAGACCAAATAATGATCTATCAGACCTAAAAAGACAAATTATTTATTTTGATTTAAGATTTTATTCCTATGCTCAAAACTCTTGGAGAGAAGCCTCCCGAATTCACTATAATTTTGGCATTGTAAAAGGCTAGGAAGGTCAGTATTGTAACAAAGGTTGTGAAATTGAGATCTAATGTGGTTGTATGCAGGGCACTCTAAGAGGAAGTGGTTTTCATCATCGATGCTCCTATTCTCACAAATATGGCAGATCCTTTCTATCCATGGCGTTTTAGGAACTGTCCAACGGTCAGTTTCACTATGGAGCTCATGAGAATTCGTTCTAATCTTTGCTAAACATAACTTTGCACTTTTGGGATCAAGTGAAAAAGACTTTTATACCTACAAAAACTAGGTGTTTTATGCCTATTTAAACTTTTCATGAAAATCTAAATTGTGTTAAAGGTGCATATATATATATATATATATATATATATAGGGCTTTAGCCTTAAAATATTATTGGAATAAGTAATTTTTAACTTTTCCAATCTAAAAAATTTGTTGTGTTAAAATTCTTTTTTACTAATAATTATATATATACAATGTTTCATCAAGACTCCAGTGTCGAAGATGCATAGAGAGATGTGTGGGAGTACTCTTAAATTTTAGAGAAATTTCAGATGTGCGGAGATGTTTATATATATATATATACTTAAACTTAAACCATAGCAAATATATATATATATAAAATAAAATTAAAAAATTGTAATTATTGTTATTTAATAATATAATAGTAGAGTGGATTTATTACTTTTTCACTTGATCAAAAAACTCATTGGTGATTGAAAATTATTAACAGGGTCTTACGTCTCTCCACCCTTTTAATGAATACCACAATTTCTTGTGCTCACCTTCCTTATCGTATTTGTTGTGGTTTAACTCTCGAAATCCTTGTTGTGGTACAACTCTCGAAATCCTCATTGTTATTAGTCGACCTTACAAACATGTTTACATGTATTTTCATAAACATTACTCCTCTCATCAATATTGATGCAGGAGCATCGAGCTAGGGCACCATGACCAGGTGTTGGTCTCCACCAAGATGGAAGTTGTGTTAACAAATTGTTGTTGTTGTTGTTGTTGTTGTTTTTTTTTTTTTTTTAGTTTGTCAAAGTAGGGTGGAAGATTTTGTTTACTTTTAGTTTCAGTACTAGTTAGGGACAGTTTGGTCGGTTAGGGTCATTAGTTTGTCTGTCTTTAATCAATAGAAATTTAATAACTGTTCTATCATTTTGGAGAAAAAAACAAAATGTGTTTGATGTAAAATCTTGTCAAAAAGCAAAACCGAATGCAAGTATCGTTATGTAACTAAATAGAAATACAACTGAAAACAATAACTGCACAGTTCAGGTAACTATGAACAAAGACTATAAATGTACATGAAAAATCCATTGAAAGGGTTCAACATTTTTAGCATTCAAGCAATAATAAGAAAAGAACAGACAATTCGAATCCATCTGTGTATCCATAGTATTTTCGTTTTGCTTCCTAATTCACCGAACATCAGAGTAATCAATACAATGCTTACATACAAGTTTATTTAATTCTTCTTTTCTAAGAAATAGAGTCCAGACAGTGAGACAGAGTTGCATTTCCAGAATGAGGGTTTGAATCCCATAGAAGAAATCAACATTGAATAAACAGGAACGAACGCAGACAAATCAATCAGATGAGTTAATCACATACAGGCCATACATTATCTTCTTAACTTCGAAATCGACCACCAGAACAAATTACCAGAGCAACTACAGAACTTTTTGTTCGTGGAAAAAAAAAATTACAAACACAGTTGCAAATTAACAATCGTAATTCGAAGGCGTTGAAGCTGGAATGAAAGGAACGACAGCCAATCATCATCATTAAAACAAGGTAAACTGAAACCAACATTTTCCTGAAAGTTTTTTCTTTAAATTATAAGATGAAATGTATGAGCATACATAGCAGAGTTCCAGAATAAACCAGAAACAGTCACATAGCCGACGGTCGACAAACCCTAGGTGAGGGTTTTGGGAAATGGCTCCCACACATTAAAAGTTACAGCCAACAATCACAGAACCAAGGAAGCCTATGCTAACAAAACGACCAGGATGTTGGCTACAGCCGAGAGACAACACTGACTAAGCATTGAGGAAAACCAAATCCTCAATCTTACAGGCCTAATCCAAAAACTGAAGATTAGTTGCGTTGACAGAGCCTACCAGGCAGAGGCCGACATGTTTGTTCCGAGCATACCCAACTGCAAACCCCAATACCTGCAAAAGAACCAACACACAGTTGTTAGCAACCTGTCGACAGAGGAAAACAAAACAAGTGCATGAGTGCAAGTATAAGAGGGATACATTTTCCCTACCTGAAGGATTCGCAGCGAGAACAGAGAACAAGCCTTTAACCCTTGAGTTCCAACCAACGACTGAGACAAAGGAGCAGCCACATTAGGAACAAAAGAATGGAAACGAAAAATTGAATCATGGATAGAAGAGGCTACCTGCATTGAAGCCGAAGACCGGAGAGCGCCACTGTTTCGAAACTTGAGTGCATGCCAACTCACTGAGTTTCACAAGCAAGACAACCTCATACCAGAACCCGAGCTCGTGGAGCAGAGACCAGTTGAAACAATTGCAAAAAGAGCACAGAAATATACTTACACAGGTGGCGGCAGAACCATTTTTGGTTGTCCAACGAATCAGGACCAAAGGTTATCCAAGCAAGTATAAGAGTCAAGCAAATATAAGAGTCACACTATTGGACAAGAAAAACCAGAAGGTGCGCCCAACAGTTGCAGCGTAGCTGCATACACAAGCAGCAAAACCACACAGAACAAACCCTCGACAAACAAGTGCAAAGAACAGAAATGGTTGAATGAACGACGGAGGAAGAGTTTTGGTGAAACGAGGAGTGGGAAACGCAACCCGAGGTATAGTACACAGTATTGATTGCACACATAAATGCCACCTATCATTTTCCAGAAAAATCCGAGAACATTGGTAATCATAAACTAATCCACAGCTAAATCACAATTAAATCATTTAATTGTTGATTAGTCCGAACAGTATTGGGCTGGTCCCATCAAATATCATACAATAGAAAATATGATTAAACATGCATTTTGTATATACATTGTTTCCATCTACATGCCATCTATACATGTAACATAGGCATGCAATATATGTAATGTGTATGCATACAAGGCCTTCAATTCAATCAAGGTTGTGTTTAAGGTGCACAATGATGAGCCCCAGAAATGGGTAATTATATGGGATCATTCTACCTCTTATTTCGACTTAATCCACCATTCTCATTAGTTTAATGCATGTTTTTGAATATATTTATGCTAATAGAGTGAATTGGGTTAGTGACTTTGCCATGTAGTCTAATGTGTGTTGTATGCAGATTTTTTGGCCAATTTTGGACAAAGTCAAGGGATTTATGAGCAAATGGCAGCCAAAACTCGAGGAAAACAGGGAAGAGGATTTGTAAGGGGGTGTCTCCTTCATTTATGACCCCTTTTCTCGAATCCTCCATCAGCAAATCGGAGCACAAAGGTCCACATGGATGATTCCAAGGGGCAGTCGAGCAAGTAAAGTAGGACTGTTGTTTATCTCTAGTTCTAGAAAGCCGATTTCCTTGAATTTAGGAGGACTGTTGAAAGACTCCATTTGTATAAATAAGGAGGCTTAGAGCCTCAGTAGGTTAGCCAATTATTAGTTGATTTTTGCACTTTTGTGTAGCATTGTGTTCTGTTAAGTTATGGTATGTTCTATGCTTATAAAAGTTTACTTCTTTTTCTTATTATATTCCACAGATTAGCAATCACATGTACATAAATTAAAGTGCAGATAGAACATTAAACGATCGACGGAAAACAAGCCAAGACAAGAGACACAAGATGTGGCGGCTAGCCAGGGACAAACCCCACAATGTGTGGGGAAACCCTTTAATCAAATCTTCTTTTATCTTCAATAATTCAGCAGGGAATACAATAAATCTGATTTATATCAATAGTAGCAAACCCTAGATCAACAGCATCAACATTAGCGGCTTCATCATCAAACTAGGGCAGACGATATCTCACAAATCGACCGTCAGATCGGCTTTATTCCACCACCAAAAGTTGCGACTTTCAGAGGAGGTTCAGATGAACCTACAGCACAGTTCAGATGAGGAGATATTCTAGTCCACGCAGGTCAATCTTTACTTCTGCAGTTGTAGCTTCAGTTTCAACAGCTTCCGGCTTCAAACTAGGGCGGTCGATATCTTGCAAACCGTCCGTCGGATTGACTTGATTCCACCACCAAAAGTTGCGGCTTTCAGAGGAGGTTCAGATGAACCTACATCACATTTCAGATGAGGAGATCTTCTAGTCCACTCAATTCAATCTTTACTTCTACAGTTGCAGCTTCAGTTTCAGCAGCTTCTGGCTTCACATGTGTGAGGGAGAGACCCTTTTCTGCGCAGTAGAGAAGAGACTCTTTTTTGTGCAGTAGAGAGAGAGAGATGTGTTGAGATGAGTGAGTGCAAATGAGGAAAAGTACTCCTATATTTATACACAATGTTGGTGATTGAATAGATGCGACTGTTGGGCTTCTGAGCCTACATGAGTTGTAGGTCGGCTTGATAATAATTCCATAATCAAAATAAATTCGTATCTCCATGAATACTTATTGAAATTGGATGATATTTATATCAATCCTACACCTCTTGACGATAGGAATCTAACAAAAATATTATCAACCATGAATAAGATGACCCACATGAAGTTTTGCCCCAGTTGCCAATTTTAACACTCCCTCTCAACTAGGGAGAACTTCATCTGCAATCTGTCTATCAGTCGTCGTTACTATTCATCCACCAAATGCACTACCCTGTACAACCTGACCCTTGTCCTGCTCTGCTTTATTCTACCTGTTCTACTTTGTCTTGATCTGCCCTGTACTGATCTGTGTTGCTCTACTCTGTTCTGCTCTACTCTTACATTGTTTTGTTCTGCTCTACTTTTGTCTGAATTATGAAGAAGAAGAAATGATTGAGGATGTATCATACTGACTCAAAGTCAGTCTCAGAGTATGTACCATTGGTCCCAAACCAGTCTCAACCAACCCGAAGTCAGCGTCATAATGAGTACAACTCCACTGGTCCCAGACCAGTATCATCCTCCACTGACTCAAAGTCATTCTCGGAGTGTGTACCACTGGTCCCAGACCAGTCTCAACCGACCCGAAGTTAGCTTCATAGTAAGTACCACTCCTACCATTGGTCCCAGACCAGTATCACAGTCTCTGAGAGTGTACCACTGGTCCCAGACCAGTCTCAACCGACCTGAAGTCAGTGTCATAATATGTACCACTCTCACTGGTCCCAGACTAGTACTGCACTAACATGAAGTCAGTCTCAGAGTATGTACCACCGGTCCCAAACCAGTGTCAACCGACCCGAAGTCAGTGTCATAGTATGGTACAACTCCTACCACTGGTCCTAGACCAGTATCATTGATCCCAGATCAATGGAGGTCATCCTAGCCTAGGGAGTACGGTAGATACAACTATGCGTCCATCGGTACTAATATGGTCCCTAACTTCATTTCCCTTCTCATTGATCAGATGAGAGGTACTTCCCATGAGTCCCAGACTGCATGGGTAGGATGCCTCGACAGGAGAACTAATCAATCCTGTCCTCATAGGAGAACACATCAATCCTGCTACAATCGCCATGGAGAACACATCAATCCAGGCCTCACAGGAGAACACATCAATCCTGCTACAATCGCCATGGAGAACACATCAATCCAGGCCTCACAGGAGAACACATCAATCCTGCTACACAGGAGAGCGAATCATCCTGTTCCACAAGAGAGAGAATCATCTTGTCCCACAAGAGAGCGAATCATCTTGTTCAAGTGCACGCCACTAGGGGAGGGTGAGTCACCCTGTGGTCGTATGTTGCTCCAGTAAGAACCGCAAGCCCTCAGAACTCCCAGAGCTCGTATGCAACATGCAAGACCCTTGTATAATGGTTTCTTGACGACTCCAAGTCGTTTGGGAAAATAAAAAATTAGATCTTTCCTCGGGGCTTTGACAAGGTGTATCGACCTGTACATCATCTTAATGCGATGGAGCCTCCTTGCTCATCGACTTACCATATCCCAGATGATGTCTATATGCTAGAGTAATCGACGAATACGAGATTCTTCAATAATCGAATCCCACCTCTGGTTGTTACAGAGAATCACAGTGGTATCCAATGTAAATCCAAACAGCTCATTGAAGAGCTTTCGCAACCAAACTGCCACACAGGAGGCCATGCTAGTAGCAATATATTCTGCTTCGGCGGTGCTCAAAGCCACCGACTTCTGCTTCCTGCTCATCTAGGATATCGAAGCAGATCCCAAGGTGAAACAACACCTGGAAGTGCTCTTACGGTGCACCACACTGCCTGCCCAATTAGCATAAGTATATCCAAGTAGTCTTACATCTCTGGCAGTGTATCTTAATCCATTAGTAATTGTGCCACGAAGATATCTTAGAAGATTCTTGGCATCAATCCAGTGAAGCTCAACCAAATATGAGCTCACAATGCTAACTACAAAACATATGTTCGAACGGAGGTTCAACAAGAACATCAATGCGAATGAGTTTATGAAACTCAGAGGCATTTCCCAAATCTGGTCCGACATCACTATCATATAACTTCTGAAAGTTAAGATCCTCAAGTTAGTCATAGGCTTGCAGTCAACCATACTGAATCTTTCCAATATCTTCACCACATAATTTCCTTGAGATAGAAAATTTCTCTTGGCTTTTGCCACATGTCAAGTCCTTGGTCCTTCATTTCAAATTTAGAAGCCAACTCCCTCTTACATTCGTGAATGAGAGGGTCTGCACCTGTTAGAAAGAGGTCATCCACATACAACACTAGTATGAGAGGCTTGTCTTCTTCAACCTTAAGGTAAAGGTTAGGATCAGCTTCACTCCTAGTGAATCCCAGCTTCATCAAGTAGCTATCGATCCTCTCATACCATGCTCGGGGTGCTTGCTTCAGCCCATAGAGAGCCTTCTTTAACCTACATACATTAGATTTTCAATCCTAAATCTCAAATCCTTTGGGTTGCTCCACATAGACCTCTTCTTTGATCGAATCGTGCAAGAACACGATCTTGACATCCATCTGATGTAGGTTCCATCCTTGTGAAGCCACAAGGGCTATGATCAAGCGGATGGTCGTATATCTAGCAACAGGTGCAAATATCACATCATAGTCTATACCTTCCTTCTGGGAGAAACCATGAGCAACAAAACAAGCCTTATACTTTTCCGTACTTTCATCTGCTGCATGCTTTATCTTGTAAAGCCATTTAGAAGTGACAATTGTCTTGTCCTAGGGTCTGGGAACTACTTCCCAGACATCATTCTCCATAATAGACTCATATTCTTTGGTCATAGCATCCTTCCATACTTGATGCTTGATGGCATCTGAGAATGATAGAGGCTCATTTTTTATGATCGTGCTCATGATGGTCAGGTATCCCTGATACCTGTTAGGTTTCTTACTTTCACGAAAGGTTCCTCAGGGTGTAGCATGTCCTTCAGCATCATCAAGTATCCCATAAGCCATGAAGGTCTCTTCCTAGAAGAGGGAGACCCAGGTGGATAAATAAGATCCATGGGTTCCTCCACATCAGGCATTTTTACATCATCTACCCATAGAGACAGCTTCCACAATCGTACGGTTATTCAATCACCAACATGTGATACCACTCCTCCAAGCCATAAAGGATGTGCCTATATACAACAAGATGATCAAGGAGAAGTTCTTCAAGCACCCATGCAGGCGCAAGAGAGATGCCCCAACTATCAATGTCATAGGACAACTATCCGACCTAATGTTGGGGCAGATTTCTTCATCCCTAATCTTGTATTCTGCTTATGCCTTTTCTATTTTTGTTTTATATCAGATGCTACCTTTATTCTAGCTACTAGCTTTGCTCCTGTGTCTACTGCTTCTTAGTCAACCGCATCAACTGTTGTTTCATCGACTGAATCTTTCTCCCGTTAATTCGGAATAAATATGCATCTCAGCGAGCACTCGAACTATTCAGCAAGCACTCGACCACCATCAAAATCAATATGCCTCTACGCCAGCAAGAGCAAGTAAGAGCACGCCTCATATAGCCCATGCCCCCATTAGCCCGCGATTGCCCAACCCTTTCTTTATTTGAATGAGGCGGCTTTTCAAGCACGCTAGCTAGGGAAGACTACCACTTGGATCTGGCAGAAGACCTATCATTATTGAGAGCCTGATGACGAGGTCTAAGTGGCGGGTACAACCCATAGTTCGGATATTATTGAATCTATCTCATCTACCTCAATTTGTCTGAAATATCTAGACCCTGGAAGTCCTGTAGTTGATGTCCACATCAATGGTGCCATAATCCCCCATACCCTGATTGATCTAGGGGCTGTTAATGTGATGACCAAAGACACTATGCTCAAGCTCAACCTTCAGAGCTCCTTGAGAAAGACCACAACTGTACTTCAGTTAGGATACCGTTCCATTGTGACCCTTGAGGGGATTGTGGAAGACGTAATGGTCTCCATCGATTCTTGGGAGTACCCTGCTGATTTCCTGGTTCTCCAACCAAAGGAAAAGATCACTAGGTATCCTCTCATCCTGGGAAGACCCTGGTTGGCTACTGCAGATGCCTACATCAGTTGTCAAGCTGGGAACATGACAATCAAGAACGGGCATATGTCCAAGCAGCTAGTCCTATATCCTCCTACCCAACCTTTGCTAGAACATGATTTACCTCTCTGGTTGGAAGAGGAAGATGAGGATGAAGTCTATTCCGCACCACTGTGTGCAGTAGAAGCTACCATGGGGGGGCCACAAACCGAGGATGATCTTATTGAAAACTTGATTCAGAATCCACCCCCCAGTGTGTTGCCATTAGAAGAGCTGGTGGAAGAAACCCAAGCCAATCCTTTAGTTGATCTCTGTGTGGTTGATCCGACCTCTCTCCGAGTTAAGAATGTGGAATTCGGCCCAGAAAGAACCTTGAAGATCAACTCATCCCTATCCACCTCTCAAGAGAAAGAACTGTGTAGCTTGTTGAAAAACCACTTGGATGCTTTTGCTTGGAGCTATAAGGAGATGAAGGGAGTGCACCCTTCAATCTGTATTCCTCACATTTACATTAAGGAAGATTGCAAACCAGTCAGGCAGCCTCAAAGGAGGATGAATCCGGCCCTTAAGGACATTATCAAAGAAGAACTGCAAAAGTTGTTGGATGCAGGGTTCCTCTACCCCATCTCTAACAGCGAATGGGTCTCTCCTTTGGTGCTAGTGCCAAAGAAAAATGGGAAGTGGAGAATTTTTGTCGATTATCGGGAACTAAACAAGGCCACCAAGAAGGGCCATTTTCCCTTGCCTTTCATAGACCAAGTGTTAGATGGCCTGACAGGGAAGAAGTTCTTTTCCTTCCTAGATGGGTTTAACGGGTACAACCAGATCCAAATCAACCCGGAAGACCAAGATAAGACCACTTTAATTTTTCCTTGGGGTACCTTTTCATACCGGGTCCTTCCCTTCGAATTGTGCAATGCTCCTGCCACTTTCCAGAGAGTTGTGTTGAGTATATTTGCTGAACTGGTTCATGATGCAGTGGAAATCTATATGGATGACTTCACCCCTTATGGTTCTAACTTCCAGGAAGCTTTGACTAACCTGGGAAAAGTTTTAGACAAGTGCATTGGAATGAACCTATCCCTTAGTCCTGAAAAATACGAATTCCTGATGACTGAAGGGATCATGCTAGGTCATACAATTTCTCAGCAAGGATTACAGGTGGATCCCAACAAAATTGCCATCATCCAAAGGGTTCCACCTCCTCAAAAGGTAAGAGATGTTCGTAGTTTCCTAGGCTTAGTAGGGTATTACAGAAGATTCATTAAGGATTTCAGTAAGCTAGCCTCTCCATTGTTTGGTATTTTGGGGAAGGATGTTGAGTTCATATGGATTGACAACTGTCAAGAGGCTTTGGATACCTTGAAAAGTAAACTGGTGACTGCCCCAATTTTGAGAGGTCCAAACTGGGCCCTACCTTTCCACATTCATACAGATGCCTCAAACAAAGCGATAGGAGCAGCCTTAGGGAAAATTGATGAGAAGTTGCCTTATGCCATATATTTTGTAAGTAAAAACTTGTCCAAGGCAGAATTAAACTACATTGTAACCGAAAAGGAGCTCCTAGCTATAGTCCATTCCCTAAATAAGTTCAGACACTACATCACCGACTATCAAACATTTGTACACGTTGATCATGTTGCAATTAGGTATTTAATGAACAAACCAGATATAAATGCTCGTATTATTAGATGGTTACTTTTATTGCAGCAATTTGATTTAACCATTGTTGATAAGCCTGGTAAGGAAAATGTTGTTACTGATTTTCTGTCTAGACTAGATCTGCCTGCAGATGAAGAAGGGATGGTGGATGACGAAATGCCAGATAAATACCTATTTTCTGTCTCAATACTCTCTCCATGGTTTGCTGATATAGCAAATTACTTGGTTTCAGCACAGTTCCCGCCACACTTGTCCTCAAAAGAGAAGAGCAAGATCGTAAGGAAAAGTGCCCCATTCACCTGGATTGGGGGCAATCTCTTCAAACTTGGCCCAAATCAGATTTTGAGGAGATGTGTCAGGGAGGAGAAAGTTTTTGACATTCTCCTAACCTATCATTATGGGCCTTGTCGGGGTCATTTTGCAACAAAGAGGATTGCCTTCAAAATTCTGCAAGCAAGTTACTATTGGCACACTCTTCATCAAGATGTCAGGAGATATATCAGCCAATCTGACCGATGTCAAAGGATGGGGAAACCTACTCCAAGGGATGAGATGCCCCTACAACCTTAAGTGACTTTCGAGCCATTTGAGAAGCGGGGAATGGACTTTGTGGGTCCTGTCAACCCTCCTTCAAAGTAGAAATCTTACATCATTGTGTGCACTAATTATCTGACAAAATGGGCAGAAACAAAGGTGATCAAGGCAGCAACAAAAGAAAAAGTAGCTGATTTTTTGAGAGATAGTATCTTCTACAAGTTTGGCTATCCAAGAGAATTAGTCACAGATCAAGGGAGTTAGTTTACCTCCAATCTGATTGAAGACCTGCTCACACATCACAAAATCAAGCACAAAACTTCCACCCCTTATCATCTGCAAGCAAATGGACAGGTGGAAGTCACTAACAAAGCTTTGGAAGCGATTTTGACCAAGGTAGTGAGCAGTAATAGGAAAGATTGGGCAGATAGATTGGTTGAGGCCTCCTGGGCCTATAACACCACCTGGAAAACCACCACAGGGTTCACACCCTATGAGCTAGTCTATGGGAAGAAGGCTTTGCTATCAATAGAATTTGAATATAACACACTAATAATGGAAGCTCAACTGGACCTAGATCTCAGCCATGCACAAAAGGAAAGGTTACTTCAGCTAAATTGATTGGATGAATAGAGATTGCAGGCCCTTCTCCACTCAGATGTAGTCCAGCTTCAAAGGAAAATATGGCATGACAGACACTTCAAATAGAAACAAATCCAGGAAGGAGATTGGTTGCTATTGTATGATTCAAGATATAAATATTTCAAGGGCAAACTGAGGACAAGATGGTTGGGATCGTACACAGTAGAAAGGTGCAATGACAATGGGTCAGTTCTGATTCGGACCATCGATGAAGAAGCCATCCCCATGGTCGTTAATGGGCATAGGTTGAAGATCTACAGGAATCCCCTCTCCAAGCAAGAATTCATTGAGAATCTGAGTAAAATAGTGTTGGTAGTGGAGCAGGTCTCTGCCTCCACTCCACCCACACCCTAAAAAAAAAAAAAAGAGAGAAAAAACAGAAAAAACTAACTTCTTTTGAATGCATTGCATATTGCAGGAGGGTCACAGAAGAAAAAGAGACATGGCCAGGCTGAATACACCCCTGATAGATCATTCCTCCATCACCATTGTCTTTTCCCAGGCCCTGGTCTCACTTGTTTGGGAAATTATGCATCCTACAGGAAGCTCTGTGCATTCTACAGGAGGCTCCTATAGAAACCACAAAGAGCTCAAAATCAAGTTCAGAAAAGAATCAGAGGGCTAGAAATTTGTCTTGAAGACCTATGGAACTCCCTGCCACCATTCATCCTCCTAATACTCTATTCCATCCCTGCACACTTGCATTTCCACTCGCTTCTTTCTCCCTGCACAAGGAAACACAAAAATCCTGTTTCTTTTGTTTTTTTTCCTTGAAAAAATGAAGAATAAACAGCGACATTCTTAACTTGTTTATTACCTGGTGGATACTAGTTGATTTTCCCTTTCCTTCAGAACCTTCCTCAACTATCTCTTTAGTCCCTGCTCAAACCTTAGCCGGAAATTTTAGAGGGAGAAGCAGTTACAGGAAATCCTGCAAGATTCCTATAACAGCTGATCCCTTTAAAAAACAAGCTCCAGAGGCAGGGTCAGTGCAGCCACAGGTGTATACAATGTGCAAGGAGCTGTTCCTAATCAAAGATCACTAGGATGAGGTAGCGAAGCCACCAGTTCAGAAGCCACAGTAGCAGCAATCCATGAACAACGTGCCAAAGTCTGAGCATGAAAAGCACGGTAGTGACTAGCAAGTAAGTGATGAAATATGTTCCTTTGTTGCATGAATATGATTTAGAAACTGCATGAACCATTGAGATGGTAGCTATTAAATGAAATCCTAGTTCAAACAAGCCTCGTCCAATACAAACAGCGTTTAGCGGGTGCAATCAGCACGTGTGTTCAGTCAACTCGGGAAGAAAAACTCAAAAACGGTAGTGGTGGTGGCGTATAACGGGAATGATGGAAGTGATTGCGGGCAGGCGACATGAAGTATCATAATGGCACTGGAGTAGGGACTAACGGTCTGGATGAAGATAACGTACCCTTCCTGCCACCTCACCTCATCACAGTAGAGCACGCCATAAGTTTAAGTACGCTGTAGTCGAAGCCTCCACCACCTTTGTTTTCATTTGCATCGATGAGTTCTCGGCTGCAACAACCTACCTACCACCTTCAGAACCTTGTAACAGTCGCTCTCTGTCAGTTTCAAAACCCTTCTGCTTATCGGGCTCTACAGGAGCACTCTACAGGAGTGGAAACACAGTCTACAGGAGCCTTTCTACAGGAAGGCCAGTGAGCGGCTCTGCAGAGGGAAAATTCAGGATTTTATGCCAAATTCGAGCTTGAAAAAGGTAGGCTCAGAAAACCCACTCTGCATGTTATATATCTAGAAAAGGTGGTGGATTTGAAGCGAAGTACTGAGTTGAAAAGAAAGGGAAAGTGAGAACAGAAGTCTGCATGTTTTTTTTTCAAATATATACAGTCTCTCCATTTTACTCTCTGCACTAAAAGTCTATCTCTTTCTCCTCTATGGTATTCTCCTGTATGAAGAAGTGATGCAACCATAGGAAATTAAGCCTGTAAAACAGTGAATTTGCATTGGGTGGTCTGCTTACTTTGTGAAAAAAGAAAAGACACTATCTGGTATACTCTCTGTTTTTTAAAGGAGATATTGTTTCCCCCAAACAGACTGAGAAGTAAATGAAGTGTGAGAACAGGGTTTGAAGGGAAGGAAAATTGCAAATTATTTTCGTTAAAAAAAGAAGAACACGAAAAAATTCCCTCTCTGGTTCTAGAAAGAAAAAACCCTCAGTTGTTCCTCTGTTTTCAGGTTTGAAAATTTTCTGCCTTCCACCTCTCCTGAGAATTTCCAGCAGTCACTGAACATCATGACAGGAGGTTTTATGAGAAAGGAGCCTATGAATTCAACTAAATTGCAAGAACATCCAAAATTGGTGGCCCTCTTTACCAGGGCAAATTAGATGACCTTCTTTGAGAAATTTCATGGGTATGATGAGGAAGTTACAGAGGAATTTTTATTATCTTGAAGACCCCATTCAAAAACCCATGCTACAGTCAGTTTCAGGGGACTAACCATAGAACTTACACCAGAGTTCATCAGCAGAATTACAGGTCTTCCACTTGGGTTCCCTTGGAGCAAAGAAGAAAAACCACTAGGACAAGTTGCTAAAAAGACCTTTTTCCAGCCGGATGAACATCCTGTGGAGGATAAGAATGGGATCATAAGGACAATTATACCTTATCCATGGGGTGAGGTCAGCTATCAGATCATGAAATATATCTCCTGTGAAGGAAGATACAGTATAGTCTATGGTTATCATTTCATATTATTACATGAACTAAGATATGACATGGACCTACTTACATCTAGAAAACTCAGTCTTCCATATTTTCTCCTCCAATCCTTGATAGAGTGTAGCACCAAATTGAATGCAAGGGTTCCATACCAGCTTGCTCAGTATGGGCTCATTAAATTGCTGGTGGAGGATTCCCTCCACACATACACAATCCCTATAGCCTGGGAGATTTTCAGGAACATGACTAAAGAAGATGACATAAAAACTCTCACTGATGACCTTAGTCCATCTGGCAGTGAAGAGGAGGAACAGAAAGAGGAACTTGAGAAGGAAATCCATGTAGAAGCATAGAATATTCAATTGGAAGAAGACAAAGAAGAAAAATAGAGAGGAGAAGAGAAACATGATACCACCACAGTTGAACCTAAAGGAGAGAAGAAAACAACATCAAAAGCAGAAAAAGGGAAAACCACAGTAGAGAAAAGGAAGAGGACAAGAACTGAAAAGAAAAAGCCCAAGACAGCTCAGAAAAAAGCTGCCATAGGAAAGGAAGAAACTCAGCAAGTAGAGGAGAAAACAACACCAGAGACAACAGAAACAAAATCAGAGACAACAGACACAGGCAAAACAACAGATGAAGAAGAAGAAAAACAACAAGAGGAAGTGTCTCCTAAGACACTAGCAAGAGAAGCAGCAGCTGTTCTTGCTGCACTTAGTACTCCAGCCAAGCAAAAAGGGAAAAGAAAAAGACAACCATCTATGTACTTCAAATCTCGAAAGAGCACCAGAATCAAGATGGGGAAGCCTCAACCACTTTCAAAGTAACCCATCATCATTGAGGATGTACCTACTATAACAAAGGAGGGATCTCCCTCCAAAATCTCCATCACTTACGAGAGAGGAAGCCCTAAGACCTCTACCTGGAAAGAAAGGATCAAATTAATGGACTCTAAAGCAGTCCTATAGGAGGCGCAAACCTATCTACAGGAGACATTGGCCAAGCTCAAAGAAACTGAAAAACTGGAAAAGAAAGCAGAAGAACAAACCCAGGAGGAAGGAAAGGCAAAAGAGATACTAGAGCCTGGACCTCAGCCTAACTTAGGCTCCTACTACAACCTTCTAGAAGGTGGGAAGATCATCCCACAAAATTTTGCAGTGCCTCTTTTCTTCGAGCTGGAAAAGGAAAGAGTCAGGACCCATACATGGATGCAGATTGCAAAATCAAAAGGGGTAGACATTGGGCACATGGAAAATAGGTTGAGAGAGATGGGTAGAGAATTGAGCATGGTCAGGGATACAGAAAGCATCATAAGAGCTCAATTGGAGGAAGAAAATGAAATGTTGAACAAGCAGCTACAAGAAAGGGAACCTCAAGGAAGAAATGACCTGTCAATCTTACAAGGACAACAATAGAAAGAGGGACCCCAGGCATACAATGAGGCAGCAAAAAGACAGCAACAAGAAGAGGAACCCCAGACAGATAGTGAGACATTGCTGAAACAACAACAGGAAAAAGAATCCCAGACAAAAAATGAAGTGCTGATTTTGAAAACGCAGCTACAAGAAAAGGAAGCCCAGTTAGCCTGCATGGCCAGCTGGGCAATGGAGGCAGTGCAGTCCAGCCAACCAGCCAAATCATATGCACTGTACCTAAAAGATCAATGGCTCCAATTTCATATTAAGACACTGGCCCAGAGGGACACAATACCTTTTCAGGATTATGGCCAATTTATGCATTTATGTGATCACAGTTCAGCTGAGGATAAAGCAAAGCTAGTAGAATTTTACTTGCACAACATGACACTTACTGACATGAATTTTTGGGATCCAAATGCTGCATTAAGAGACTTGCAGCTGATGGCTATGGCATCTTGGATGAGTCATGAAGAGAAAAGGGCAGTGGAAATCCATAAAATGATGACAAAAGAGCTGAGTGAGCCCCTGATGATTAGAGAAGAACTAGCAGACCCCTTAGCTCTCATCTATGCCCACCAACACCTTGCAGCTAATCCCCAAGTTGTCCCAGATTATGTTGACAAGCAAGCTCAGGCTATTGCTCACTTCGAGGACATGGAGAGATTGTTCGGGGATGACTGCATCCATGCCTACATGAGAAGGTGGAATACATTTCCCCACAGCCTAAGGATCAGGGAGTATCACTCCCCAAATAGGATGAGGGAAGCCATGAGGAGAGTGCCCCTGTATAAGCACTCAATGCAAAGCTTGAAGGCAAACTGGATTGGCCTTAAATTCAGTCCTCCACTACTGCTAGGACTGCTGGAAGGAGTGAAGGAGGAGGAAGAACAGAAACAATGGGAAGAAGTGGATAGGAAAGCAGGTTTCCATGATAAGGAGGAAGAAATCACATCGGAGGCTTGGGATGTCAGGGAATCTGTTAGAGCCATTAAGTATGAAGAGTTAGATTAGTTTCTCAGAGGATGAGCAACCCATTTAGCAGGGGGGTGATGATGAGCCCCAGAAATGGGTAATTATATGGGCTCATTCTGCCTCTTATTTCAACTTAATCCACCATTCTCATTAGTTTAATGCATGTTTTTGAATATATTTATGCTAATAGAGTGAATTGGGTTAGTCACTTTGCCATGTAGTCTAATGTGTGTTGTATGCATATTTTTTGGCCAATTTTGGACAAAGTCAAGGGATTTATGAGCAAATGGCAGCCAAAACTCGAGGAAAACAAGGAAGAGGATTTGTAGGGGGGTGTCTCCTTCATTTATGACCCCTTTTCTTGAATCCTCCATCAGCAACTCGGAGCACAAGGGTCCAAATGGATGATTCCAAGGGGCAGCCGAGCAAGTAAAGTAGGACTGTTGTTTATCTCTAGTTCTAGAAAGCCGAGTTCCTTAATTTTAGAAGGACTTTTGAAAGACTCCATTTGTATAAATAAGGAGGCTTAGAGCCTCAGTAGGTTAGCCAGTTATTAGTTGAATTTCACACTTTTGTGCAACATTGTGCTCAACTCTTTTTCGAGTTCCTTTTGAGAACAATTTATGTAATGTAACTACTATTTTTGATAATGAAGATGAAACAATTTCTGAGCCAGCACTGATCTCTTTCAGAGGGCTGAAGCTCTTGGGTTAGGGCCCAAGCTAAGTTGCCCAACACCTCCTACTTTGTACTTATATGTTTTTGCTTCAGTTCATCAGTTAATTTCTGTTGCATAGATTCACTTTACTTTGTTAGATTAGGTTGCTTTTGATGGTTAGTATAGTTGTTTTTGTTTCAGTTGCTCAAGTAGGTTACTACAGTGATAGAATAGGATTCAAAAAGGCCAACAGTAGGCCCTGATCTCCTTTCTCCCTTCCTCGGACTATGATTTGATGTCAAGGCACTACTGTTGCCACCAAAAACACAATTTTTTGCTCTTCCATGCAACTGCTAGTGTGATAACTTGATTTGGGAAAGATTGATATATTAATTCAGATTTAGTTGCTTAGATCATTTCTGTTCTTTTACCAGAATTCTCTCTGCATGCTTTTCTGTTCACAGGTTCTTGTTCAACTTTTTCTATTTGTAGGTCAGAAATTAGGTGAAGCTAGAAAAAGCTTTGTTTTCATGGTATAGTTAGTTCTTTCTTTGATCAATTTTTGTGCAGATAGCTTCGAGGACCTTACAGCTCACCATCCCTCCACACAACAGCCAGCACCAGCTCACTTTTCATAGATTTCCCAATTCATTTGCAACATTTCACCAAACTACCCTAATTTTGCGTTTTTCTCCATAAAGTTGCTTCCTTGCCATTTGAACAAATACAACCATCACATTTGTTCCTGATCTTCCTTGAAAAGTTCTAGACACCTCAAAACACCTTCATCTAGCCTTAAGTTCCTCTTTCCCATCATTTTTCCACCTTCAAAACTCCAAAAATAGCTCTCGGCCTCCTCCTGTAGATCCCCTACAGCCTCCTGTAGAACTTCCTGTGAGTGATTTTTCGAAGTTCGATCACTATGGAAGTCTTCAGAAGGGTACTAGGGGCTTCTTAGGACCTCTCCACACCTCCCTCCCCCTTTGCCAAAGCCAAGTCCATCTTCCTTTGCCACCAAACCTCTGCACAGTCACAACCAGATAAACCACAAGCATAATAATTTCACATAAAAACACTCAAAAGTACAAAAATATGTTTTCTTCTTCCCATTTCTTTTTAGAAGTAGCTTGAATAAATGCAATTTACCTTTTCAGTAGTCAATGGCACTCATTTCATCAGTTTTCATCTCTTTTCTTGCAAAAGTAGGGTTAATAGGTAAATTAGGGTTTGCTAAGGTTTGCATTACATTTCAGTTTTCCTTCTCTTTCTGCACATAGCATAGCCTCTATAGAGTTAGCTTCCTTTCATCATAGTTAAAATTTTCTTCTAAGAAATCATAGAAGTTGGCTTAAGCTCCTAGCGAACTTGCGCCAGCTGACCAAGTGACAGCCTGTAGTAAGAGCTAGTACTTGTGCATTCAACACCATCGCTTCCAAGTTTGTTACGAACTACTGAGTTGATAAAAGTAAAGAAGGAAGCCCCAAGAGTTGCAGCATTATTGTTGCAATATTGGAGCTCACCACACAACCTCGAATTGATTGAGGCATGGTTGTTGTGACACAATTTTAATTTAGTACTTGACTAAAAATCTCCCTTAATTTAGCCTCATCATCATGATCTCATTGATTGTTTATTGATTATTGGTGATTGTTTTTCTAATGGAAATCCCTAAAAGTACATGCTAGTTATGGGTGGTCATTTATGCTTTGTCTTAACCTTAGATAACTGCACTCTTAAACATTATTTGAGGTAACCCTAAAAGAGTTTGATGACTTTAGTTGTGGCATCCGCACCCATCAATGATCTGAAATTCACTCTTGAGTGATCTCAGTTAAAGATTTATTGAATGAAGGTATTACAGACTCATGTGCTAGTGTGTGTCTATGTTATTTTAGGCAACAGATAGATCAGATTGCAAAATACACAGACATTGGAAAATGGAAAATAGCAAGAGAAACACAGTAAGAAAATGCAAGAACACAACAATTAATAAGTAGTTCACCCTATTCTCTAGGGCTACATCTCTGGTCCAACTTTCAATGGTGGCCTTATTTTATTGTGTCTTTAAAGCAGAGATTTACAATGAGGAGCTCAATTTGAGTCTCCTGAAACAGAAATGATGCTTGGCAGGGTGGTTCTTGGATTCCCCAAGCCACTAGAGTACACAGACTCTTTTCCTATCCAAGTCTTGACCTCTCTGGTCTTTAATGGAAGGAGCCCAATGTGGTGCTCGATTCCCGATAGATCCTCTTAGGGATTGCTTGAACCTCTCAAGCTCTCTCTCTGCTCAATACTGCCTTATGCTGCAGGTCAGCTCAGCTTTCTGTCTTTCTGCTTCTTGCTTTACTGTCTCTTCTTCACTCTTGCTTTCTCCGTCTTTGTTCTCCTCTCTGTGTTCTGTTCTCTGTTTGTTCATGGCTAAAAGCCAATCTATCTCATGACTGCTCGTTTCCTCTTTCGCCCCCGTCGGATTGCCTGCTGCTTCTCGCTTGGAGTTCCCTGTCTCTGCGTCTTCATCAATGGCTCATAGGGAGTGGCCACCTGTCCTCACGTTAACTGCACTGGCTCTTCCTCAACGGTTCGATTTTTTCGGTTACACTGTGGAACGAGTCGTCTGCCAACTCAACAGTCAAATCGGACATCAAACTTCTCTATGCCGCAGCTTAATTCCCATGTCAATTCTAGTTTCTCCATCAGGCATAATCTCCACCGTCAGATCTGGAGCCCCCAGATCCTACAACATTCTCTCATTTCGCGCGGTTGACTTGCTCGACCGTTAGCGCATGATGAATGACGGTTTTCTCTCTCCTCCGCCTGCCACATGTCGGGCACTGAATGGAATCGCTCACTTTTCTTCAAATCTGTTTACCGCTCGAGGGTGCCCCCGATATACTGCTGGTTTTGAAGCGCAGGTCCCGCCTTTAGCCTTCAGCACTTTCCCCACAGTTTTCTCGGCTTCCATGCGACCGAGCGCTCAAGGTCTTTCCTTCTCGAGGGGTTTTGCCCAACGATGCGCGATTGCTAATCACGCATCAGAAATGACCTCTGTTCCCAATCTGGGCTTCCCAATGGCCAGTTTTGCCTCCTGCATGGTCTCCATGGGCCTCGGTCAACGCGCTTTGACCGAGGTCCTCGTCGTTCCTCGCTGGTTGCAAACTGCCACTGTGAGAGGTCTTCCTGATTGCTCTGTGTTCATAAATTTTGAAATCTGTCTTATTTTGATACAGTCATGGCTCTCTGATGATTTTCATGGATCCAATTCGAATCAATCAATCCCAACCATAGCATGGTTAGCCACAAACAAGAATTTCAAATTCTAATGCTCGGAGGGTATTTCTATGAAAATTTCACTACTGATTTTTTTATTGCAACAACTGGAATTAATTTTTCTAACTAATAAATTAATAATTTAGTTTATTGCTACAGCAACAACAAATTAATCAGATCACAATCTTCACAAATAAAATGTCATGGAAGATAAACTGGAAACTAAGAAAATACTGGCACACACACAAAAAATTATGACACCTTTATTTTGGACAAAAGTCCATGGAAAAACCCAACTTGGGAAAACCGTACAACAACTGATGGTTTGTATTATTAAACAACAATGAAATTATCTAAGCACAATCTTGATCCAAGTGGATATTAGTGGCCACCCGCCTATTCCACTTGGACCCCCAGCATTGTTTCTTTTAGTTTTTCAGTTTCCTTAATTGTAGCACAGTTTATTATTTTTGGCAGTTATTTCGGGTCTTGAACTTTTGGAGCAATTTTGAGGCCCTAAATGACGTTTTTTTGGAAAACAATTCCTAGGATTGCAGTTTAAAGTTGTAGTCCTCAAATAGATATCTCTAACAAGGTATTGTTCGCGTCAAATAGAGATCGTATGCCAAAGTTATGACCCCGGGAAGTTGATGTATCAATTTACCCAAATGAGGCCCATAGTTTTGGCGCTTCATCTTCTAGGGTTAGGTTTTTGGATGTTTAGGGTTTTCCATTGTTTCTCAATAGTAAATAGGCCTTCAAGCCTCATTGTAACAAGTTCAGAGGCATGTAGCCGCCACATCTCTTCTCAGAGATAAGCTACAATTGTCCGAGCTAGTTTATTTCCATTTTGTATGTAAACATATTTCAGTTCTTTGATATTAGTGAAATGAAGTTTTATTCCTGCTGCATCTTTGTGTTTATGTTTATATCCATATTTTGTTTTGTTCCTGCATAAGTTTGGATCAGTGGTATCAAAGCGGTCTTATCTTTCTCTGTTTTTCTTTGCATATCCCCAACAAGGTCAGGGTATAATTAGTTAGGGCTTGAACTAGTTGAACATTGGCAAGACCAGCCTTGTAAACTCCGAGGCCTCCCATGGAGGAAGAAAAGAAAGACGAGGGAGCAGGAGATCCCTTCAAAATATTGCTGACAGAAGCCCTCGAGTGACAGAGGAATGCGATGAGGTACAACTTTGCCTAGATCCTTCGGTGGATGCCCACAGACGACGCATCTTCATCCAGCAGCCACTCTGGAGGAACCACTCCCTTCAAGGTACAAGTCAACTTTGATATTCCCATATTTGAAGGCCAGATAGATGCAGATGTCGTAGATACATGGTTAAATCTATTGGAATGGTATTTTTCGGTTCATGAATTTTCCAGTAGGGAAAAGATTATTTTTTCACTCCTCAAAGCCACCCCCCACGTCAAGGACTAGTGGGAAACCTACTGTGAGCAAAAGGACGAGAGAGAACCCTCACTGTTTTCGGCCACACTCACTTGGAACTCTTTCTGAGATGCCATCAAGGAGCAGTATTACCCTGTCGGGAGTTATGAAGATAAGTACATAAAGTGGACTACACTATGGCAGGGAAGGGACCAAGACATGCCGTAGTTCACAAATATTTTTCATACCCTTCGTACGAAGTTGGGTATCAAGGATTCTAAGCGACATATGGTACTCAAGTATCACGGTTATCTGCACAAATACGTCCAAGATGAGATGAAGTTCCTAGAAATATCCTCACTTGGCGTCGCTTACAAATACACTGTCAAGATCAAGCAAAAGTTTAAACATAAGAAGTGAGACTTTAGATATGTAAATCTAAAGCAAGGGAAAGGCACCCCCAAACCGCAGAACAAACGATAAAGCCAAGGCGGGGTGACCTAGGACAACCCATTGAAGACGCAAGAAAAAAACAACACCATGAAGACAAAGGAGGACACAAGAAAGTGGTGTGGGTTCCATAAGAGCCCCACTCACAACACAAGTGAGTGTTGAGCCAAGCAGTCACTAGTGGTCGAGTTGAAGGCTTCAGAATCATATGCATGTTCTGACTCTGAATCAGAACCCAACAAGGATAATGAGAAAGGGAAGCAGATTATTGATGTAGAGCCCAGTGCCACTATTGCCACCATCAAGATCTAGAAGATTGAGCCCGAAGATCCAGAGGAGGGAGAGTGTCTCTTCCACTCACAAATGTGGGTGAAGGGTTCATCATTGCGATTCATTGTTGACAGTGAGAGCCAAAAGAACCTCATTTTAGCAGAGTTCGTGAAGCAGTTGGGTCTACCGACCACACCACACTTGCAACCATACACCATCAGGTGGCTTCACCAAGGACGATATCTCCATGTTAGTTAGTAGTGCCACCTTCCATACAACATCAATCCCTTTGGGGATGAGGTATTGTGTGATGTTTCTCCTCTTGAAGTTTGTGATGTATTGTTAGGCCAACCATACTTGTGGAAGTGTCATATTTTATATAAGTCAAGGCCTCGCATTGTTATTATTTCTTTGGGTAATAAGTTATACAGGATACCGAAGGTAGCCCCGCCTACCACCATCTCTTTGATCTTTGCTAAGCAATGCAGTAAGATCATCTCCCAAACTAGGAAATTTGTTTTCTTTTTGATTCACTCTCAAAGTAAGGGGAAGATTGTGGCCACATCCATGGCCCCCAAGAAGGGTTCCTCCATGTAGCAGAAGCAGGTGGATATGGTCATGGAAGAATACAGGGACATCTTCTCCTCACCCACAAGGGTACCCTTGCACTGTCAGGTCAAGCATTCGATCAATCTAACTCTTAGAGCACTTCTACCCAACTGGCCGATTTATCATTGCTCCATTTTGAAAAATGAATAGATCAAGCAGCAAATCCAGGAGATTTTGCAAAAATGGCACATACGACCAAGTTTCTCGCCTTATGGGAGCCCGATTGTACTTGTACAGAAGAAGGATGGGACGTGGAGGATTTGCATTGATTATCGGGCACTAAACAAAATCACTATCAAGAATAAGTATCCAATCCCATAGATTGATGACCTTTTAGACTAACTCAAAGGGGCCAAGTATTTTAGCAAGATCAATCTAAAGTCTGGCTATCACCAAGTTCCAATAGAGCCCACAAATGTATGGAAGACCGCCCTCAAATCCAAGGAAGGCCTTTTTGAATGGTTGGTTATGCCCTTCGAGTGACAAATTCCCCTGCTACTTTTATGAGGCTAATGGATTACATCTTGCAACCCTTCACCAACTCATTCGTGATTTTTTATCTGGATGACATCCTCATATTCAGTAAGAGTTGGGAAGAACACTTGCAAAACATTCGGGAGATCCTTCAAACCATTCAACAACACAAATTGTGCGCCAAATTGGAGAAATGCACCCTTGGCATGAGTCAGGTCCAATATATGTGTTACATCATAGATTAGTGTGGCATGCATGTGGATCTGACTAAGATCGAAGTCATTCGGGATTGGCCAACCCCAACCATTTGAACAAAGCTTTGCAGCTCTTTGGGCCTTGAAATTTTTTATCAGATGTTCATGTTGGGATTCTCCCATATCACTTGGCCTTTGAATCAGATTACCAAGGGCAGAGTGAAAGCAAATCTTTCTTGGTCCGAGTCCCAACAGAAGGAATTCATTGAGTTGAAGCATTGCCTCTGCTCTGCATAGTACTCACATTTCCAAACCTGCAACAACTATTTGAAATTGAGACAGATGCCTCCGCTTATGCTATTGGTGTTGTCTTCACCCAACACGGGCACCCAGTGGCCTATCATAGTGAGACACTTTATGATACAATTCGGAAGTACCCCACCTATGATAAAAAGATGTATTCCATCGTATAGGATTGTTGACAATCGAAGCATTGCATTATGGTGGAGGAGACAATCATCCATATCGATCACTGACCTCTTCAATTCATACAAACACGAGGGAATTTGCAGAACAATCGCCATCAGAAGTGGTCTACATATCTGCAAAAATTCCACTTGAACATTAAAAACAAAAAGGGTAGCACCAATCATGTGGAAAACTACCTCAATCAGCCCCCAGTTGCAGAACTGACTATTGTTCTCAACTCTTGTGATCGCGAGACCTCTGGATGGCCGCAACTATACAAAAATGAACCAGAGTTCACCCCCACATAATAGATGCTAGTAGATGGCAAGCAAGTTCCTAATTTCTACCTCGAGGATGCATTATTATGATACCTAGGCCACCTTTCTGTTCCTTCAAGCGAGCGTGCCAAGCTAATTTGGGAGGTGCACTACAGTAAGGTTGTAGGACACTTTGGTGTGGAGAAAATTGTGGTTGTACTACAAAAGTACTTTTATTGGCCAAAACTCTGACTGGACGTTGGGAAATATATTAGATCCCTCACTGCCTACGCCATCACCAAGCCAACCATCAAGAAGCAAGGCATGTACACTCCTCTACCTACACCCAGCCAACCCATCGACTATATGTTTGGCCTCCCTTATACCAAGCATGGTAATGACTATGTATTTGTGGCTGTGGACATATTTTCTAAGATGGCTATATTAGCAGGTTGCAAGAAGAGTATCACAGCAGAGGACACTACCAAACTCTTCTTTGAATGAGTGTGGGTACACTTTTGGATCCTGCAAACCATTATATCAAGTCACGATAGCAGGTTCCTGAGCAAATTCTAGTCAAGACTCTTGACACTATTGGACACCAAGTCGACTACATTCCATCCCCAGACTAATGGCGAGACAGAGGTCATCAACAGGATGATAGTGCACATACTCCGCATGTACAACTCCAAGCATCCATGAACCTGGGATGAGATTCTTCCCTATGTGCAGCACAGTTATAGCACAACTCTCCATAACTCGATTGGTCGCAATCCCTTTCAAGTGGGTATAGGATTTCAACCATTGTGTCTAATTGATGTTGCCATGCCGCATGGGACTACACGGACAAAATCCACAAATGTATTTACTGAGGCTAATAAAACAACCAGATTTACTGAACGCATCCAACACATTTTCCAGCAGGTTCACGACATCTTGGAGAATTCAAATGCCAAGTACAAGAAGCAACATGATCAACATCGGGTGCCACACAAGTTTCAAGTGAGCGACAAAGTTTGGTTTCATTTGCAGAAAGAACGCCTTACCAGAGCCCATAAGAAGCTTAGACCACTGTGATATGGGCCTTCTACCAATGTTGTGGCAGACATTGTTTTTGAGCTTAGGATTCCCCCATTCCTTGGCTTGCACCCAGTGTTCAATGTGGATTGCCTTTGACCATACTTTCCACCATTATTGGACACATCAGCCATTGTAGAACAACTCACACCAACATAGTCAAACCCAGACTACATGGAACAAGCCACAATTGATCGGATCATGGACACACAAATCAAGAACACTCGCCAATAGAAGATCCAACTATATCGGGTTGTCAAAGTTGGTTAACTCCTGCACCAAGGCAAGTGGCTCACCAGGGACCAAGTTCAGCAGAAGTTTCCCTATCTCATGGAAGCACTCAATGCAATGGAGACCATTGTTTTTTATTTGGGTGGATATTGGTGGCCACCCACCTATTCCACTTAGATCCCCACCATTGTTTCTTTTAGTTTTTTTATTTCCTTAGTTGTAGCACAATTTACTATTTTTGGCATTTTTTTGAGTCCTAAACTTTCGGAGCTGTTTTGAGGCCGTAAACAACAATTTTTTTTGGAAGATAGGAAAACATAAATCTTTAATTGATGTTTTCATATGAAATTTGTAGTCCTCAGATAGATATTTCTAGCGAGGTATTGTGCGTGTCAAACAGAGATCGTATGCCAAAGTTATGACGCCGGGAAGTTGATGTACCAATTTACCCAAACGGCGCCCATAGTTTTTGTTAAGTTATGGTATGTTCTATGCTTATAACAGTTTACTTATTTTTCTTCTTATATTCCACAGATTAGCAATCACATATACATAAAGTGCAGATAGAACATTAAACGATTGACAGAAAACAAGCCAAGACAAGAGACACAAGATGTGGCGGCTAGCCAGGGAAAAACCCCACAATGTGTGGGTAAACCCTTTGATCAAATATTCTTTTATCTTCAATAATTCAGCAGAGACAAATAGTACAATAAATCTGATTCATATCAGCAGTAGCAAACCCTAGATCAGCAGCATCAGCATTAGCGACTTCATTATCAAACCAGGGCAGACGATATCTCACAAACCGACTGTCGGATTGACTTCATTCCACCACCAAAAGTTTCGGCTTTCAGAGGAGGTTAAGATGAACCTACAATGCAGTTCCAAAGAGGAGATCTTCTAGGCCAAGAAAGTCAATCTTTACTTCTGCAGTTGCAGCTTCAGTTTCAGCAGTTTCCGGCTTCAAACTAGGGTAGTCGATATCTTGCAAACCGTTCATCGGATTGACTTCATTCCACCACCAAAAGTTGTAGCTTTCAGAGGAGGTTCAGATGAACCTACAACGCAGTTCCAAAGAGGAGATATTCTAGGCCAAACAAGTCAATCTTTACTTCTGCATTTGCAGCTTCAAATTCAACAGCTTCCGGCTTCACATGTGTGAGAGAGAGACCCATTTCTGCGCAGTAGAGAAGAGACTCATTTCTGTGCAGTAGAGAAGAGACTCATTTTTGCACAGTAGAGAGAGAGAGAGATGTGATGAGAAGAGTGTGTTCAAATGAGGAAAAGTCCTCTTATATTTATACACAAGGTTGGTGGGTGAATAGATGCGACTATTGGGCTTCTGAGCCTACATGAGTTGTAGGCCGGCTTGATAATAATTCCATAATCAAAACAAATTCATATCTCCATGAATACTTATCGGAATCGGATGATCTTTATATCAATCCTACACCTCTCGATGAGAGGAATCTAATAAAAATATTATCAGCCATGAATAAGATGACCCACATGAAGTTTTTCCCTGGTTGCCAATTTTAACACTCCCTCTCAACCAGGGAGAACTTCATCTGCAATCTGTCTATCGGTCGTTACTATTCATCCGTCAAATGCACTACCCTGTATAGCCTGACCCTTGCCCTGCTCTGCTCTATTCTGCCTGTTCTGCTTTGTCTTGTTCTGCCCTGTATTGATTGGTACTGTTTTGCTATGTTCTTGCATTGTTCTTGTTCTGCTCTGCTTTTGTCTGAATTATGAAGAAGAAGAAATGATCGAGGAAGTATCATAATAACTCAAAAGTCAGTCTCAGAGTATGTACCACTGGTCCCAGACCAGTCTCAACCAACCCGAAGTCAGCGTCATAGTGAGTACAACTCCACTGGTCCTAGACCAGTATCATCCTCCATTGACTCAAAGTCAGTCTCAGAGTGCGTACCACTGGTCCCAGACCAGTCTCAGCTGACCCAAAGTCAGCTTCATAGTAAGTACCACTCCTACCACTGGTCCTAGACCAGTATCGCAGTCTCAGAGAGTGTACCACTGGTCCCAGACCAGTCTCAACCGGCCCGAAGTCAACGTCATAGTATGTACCACTCTCACTGGTCCCAGACCAGTACTGCACTGACACAAGTCAGTCTCGGAGTATGTACCACTGGTCCCAGACCAGTCTCATTGATCCCAGATCAATGGAGGTCACGCTAGCATAGGGAGTACGGTAGATACAACGATGCATCCATCGATACTACTATGGTCCCTAACTTCATTTCCCTTCTCATTGATCAGATGAGAGGTACTTCCCATGAGTCCCAAACTGCATGGGTAGGATGCCTCGACAGGAGAATTAATCAATCCTGTCCTCACAGGAGAACACATCAATCCTGCTACAATTGCCGTGGAGAACACATCAATCCAGGCCTCACAGGAGAACTAATCATCCTGCTACACAGGAGAGTGAATCATCCTGTTCCACAAGAGAGCGAATCATCTTGTCCCACAAGAGAGCGAATCATCTTGTTCCAGTGTGCACCACCAGGGGAGGGTGAGTCACCCTGTGGTCATATGTTTCTCCAGTAAGAACCGCAAGCCATCAGAGCTCCCAGAGCTCAATGTATGCAACATGCAGGACCCTTGTACAAGGGTTTCTTGACGACTCCAAGTCATTTGGGAAAATCACAGATTGGATCTTTCCTCGGGGCTTTGACAAGGTGTATCAACCTGTACATCATCTTAATGTGATGGAACCTCCTTGCTCATTGACTTACCATATCCCAGATGATGTATATCTGCTGGACCAATCGACGAATACGGGATTCCTCAATAATCGAATCCCACCTCTGGTTGTTACAGAGAATCACAGTGGTATCCAATGTAAATCCAAACAGCTCACTAAAGAGCTTTCGCAACCAGACTGCCTCACACGAGGTCATGCTAGCAGCAATATATTCTGCTTTGGCGGTGCTCAAAGCCACTGACTTTTGCTTCCTGCTCATCTAGGATATCAAAGCAGATCCCAAGGAGAAACAACACTCGGAAGTGCTCTTACAGTCCATCACACTGCCTGCCCAATCAACATTAGTATATCCAAGTAGTCTCACATCTTCGGCAGTGTATCTTAACCCATTGTGCCATGAATATATCTCAGAAGATTCTTGGCATCAATCCAGTGAGGCTCAACCAAATATGAGCTCACAATGCTAACTGAAAAACATATGTTCGGATGGAGGTTCACCAAGAACATCAATGCGAATGAGTTTATGAAACTCAGAGGCATTTCGCAAATCTGGTCTGACATCACTACCATATAACTTCTAAAAGTTAAGATCCTCGGGGTAGTCACAGGCTTGCAGTCCATCATACCAAGTCTTTCCAATATCTTTACCACATATTTTCCTTGAGATAGGAAAATTTCCTCTGGCTTCCGCCACACTTCAAGTCCTTGGTCCTTCATTTCAAATTCAGAAGCCAACTCCCTCTTACATTTGTGAATGAGAGGGTTTGCACCTGTTAGAAAGAGGTCATCCACATACAACACCAGTATGAGAGGCTTGTCATCTTCAACCTTAAAGTAAAGGTTAGGATCGGCTTCACTCCTAGTGAATCCCAGCTTCATCAAGTAGCTATCGATCCTCTCATACCATGCTTGGGGTGCTTGCTTCAGCCCATAGAGAGCCTTCTTCAACCTGTATACATGAGATTTTCAATCATAAATCTCAAATCCTTCATGTTACTCCACATAGACCTCTTCTTTGATAGAAACATGCAAGAACGGGGACTTGACATCCATCTGATGTAGGTTCCATCCTTGTGAAGCCACAAGGGCTATGATCAAGTGGATAGTCGTATATCTAGCAACAGGTGCAAATATCATAGTCTATACCTTCTTTCTGGGATAAACCACAAGCAACAAAATGAACTTTATACTTTTCCATACTTCAATTTGCTGCATGCTTTATCTTGTAAAGCCATTTTGAAGTAACAATTGTCTTGTCCAGGGTCTGGGAACTACTTCCCAGACATCATTCTCCATAATAAACTCATATTCTATGGTCATAGCATCCTTCCATAGTTAATGCTTGACGACATCTGAGAATGATGAAGGCTCATTTTGTATGATCGTGCTCATGATGATCAGGTATCCATGATACCTATTAGGTTTCTTACTTTCACAAAAGGTTCCTCAGGGTGCAACATGTCCTTCAGCATCATCAAGTAGCCCCCTAAGCCATGAAGGCATCTTCCCAGAAGAGGAAGGTTCATGTGGAGGAGGATCAATCGGATCCATGGGTTCTTCTACATCAGGCATTAATTTATCATCCTTTTCTTTTGGTTTCCTGGTGTCAGCTTCTTGAGAGCTCCTCAAAGTCAGAAGATTGTTCACCTTGCTGAGAGCCATATCTTCGTCAAAGGTGACATCATGACTAATTACGACTTCCCTTTGACCAGCTACATAGATTCTATATCCTTTAGTATTTTCACCATAGCCCACAAAAATTCCCTTCTTTCCAGATGCACCCAATTTATTTCTTTTCTCTTTCGGCACATGAAAATATACAGGGCTTCCAAAAATTCTAAAATGAGAAACATCAGGTTTCTTACTGGTGAACTTTTATTCAGAAGTCTTGGAACCCAATGCTTGATGAGGGCATCAATTTTGTACATATACGGTAGTGTTTGCAGTTTCAGCCCATAGAAACTTTGGAAGTCTTTGATCATGTAGCATGGCTCGGACAACTTCCACAATCATGCAGTTCTTCCTTCCCGCCACACCATTCTGCTTAGGAGTATGTGGTGTAGTAGTCTCCCTCTTAATGCCAACATCAGGTATGCCTGAGTGAACCAACTGTAATATATTGGAGGTCTTGCTTTGGCTTGAGGGGAATGGTCCCATTTTGAGCTTTCCTTCGGCACATCCTGGACATACACCTTCTTTCTCTACTCAGAATTCGGGCATCCCTGTCACCATTTGTCTTACACTGAGTATAGCTTTATAACGAAGGAGGGAAAACCTCCAATGCCAAAGTTTGGACTGAAGAGATGTGTCATGAGACATGACACCTAGCGGACTTCCAACGACCTGATATAATGAATCAACACTAAACCCAAGAGTAAAGGCATCTTTAACATTATTTTTCCATATACGTACCTTTCCATCGTTGAAGGTTACCTTGTAGCCTTTGTCTTCCATTGCCGAGATGGACACTAGGTTCTTTTTGTGGTCAGGTGCATTTAATACATCCTGGACTTTCTAGCCTTCTTGAATGGTTGTCCTCTTCCTCGATTCCCAGCTCTCCTCTTACCTTTGCTATTGAATTTTCCATCCCTTCGATTACCATGAGAGGGATTTTGATCATCGTCCTGGTGTGAGTCCTTCCTATCAGGGCACTCCCTTGCATAGTGGCCTGCTTTATCGCAGATGTAACATTGTCATTTTCTTCCAGCCTTAGGTCCAGCCTTTTCTTTTGATTTAGTCCCAAAATTATTTCTTTTCTTAGCATGAGAAGAAAAGGTAGCAGGAGGACCTTTAGGCATGTGCATTTCTTGCTCTTCTTCCCTTGTTTCTTCTTGCATGCATCTAGCCATTAATTCCTCGAAACCAGGGATTACATTATAGTTCAGAAGAGTAGTCCTAAACACCTACCATTCGTATGGTAATCCTCCAAGAGTCGTGAGTGTCATTTCCCTATCATTAATAGCCTCCCCAATAGATAGGATATCGTTCTTGATCTCGGTTATTCTTAAGAAGTATGCTTTCATACTCTCATCTTTACCCTTCTTGATTTCCCTCAGTTTATTTCTAAGAAACAAAACTTGATTTGCATCATTAACTTTAAATAAACTCACCAGTCTATCGTAGATTTCCTTGGAGGTGTCTAGTTCAAAGATGTAGGCCACCAAATAGAGTCCTGGATGATCTTCTATTTTGACTTCTTCGGTTTTCCATTTGTTCCATGCAGTAGCAAATGCATTTGATGGAGGCTCAACAATATTGCCTCTTACATGGTCCAAAATTCTTGGATCTTCTAGCGTTAGATCGAAAGACATCTTCCATCCGTGATAGTCATCTTTCTTACGAAGCTTGCCTTCGGTAGAGTGTTGAGGACCCCATAGTTCTTTTAAGATAGCCTTGCCAATATTCTCTTCGGTGATTGCTCTTGCTCTTGCTTGGGCTTTGTCTTCACCTCAGCTTTGATACCATGTTAAGTTATGATATGTTCTATGCTTATAACAGTTTACTTCTTTTTCTTATTATATTCCACAAATTAGCAATCACATATACATAAAGTAAAGTGCAGATAGAACATTAAACGATCGACAGAAAACAAACCAAGACAAGAGACACAAGATGTGGCGGCTAGCCAGGGACAAACCCCACAATGTGTGGGGAAACCCTTCGATCAAATCTTCTTTTATCTTCAATAATTCAGCAGAGAGAAATAATACAATCAATCTGATTCATATCAGCAGTAGAAAACCCTAGATCAACAGCATCAGCATTAGCAGCTTCATTATCAAACTAGGGCAGACGATATCTCACAAACCGACCGTCGGATTGACTTCATTCCACCACCAAAAGTTTCAGCTTTCATAGGAGGTTCAGACGAACCTATAGTGCAGTTCCAAAGAGGAGATATTCTAGGCCACACAAGTTAATCTTTACTTCTGTAGTTGCAGCTTCAGTTTCAGCAGTTTTTGGCTTCAAACTAGGGCAGTCGATATCTTGCAAACCGTTCGTCGGATTGACTTCATTCCACCACCAAAAGTTGCGCTTTCAGAGGAGGTTCAGATGAACCTACAACGCAGTTCCAAAGAGGAGATATTCTAGGCCACACAAGTCAATCTTTACTTCTGCAGTTGCAGCTTCAAATTCAACAGCTTCCAGCTTCACATGTGTGAGAGAGAGACCCATTTCTACGCAGTAGAGAAGAGACTCGTTTTTGTGCAGTAGAGAAGAGACTCATTTATGCGCAATAGAGAGAGAGAGAGAGATGTGATGAGAAGAGTGTGTTCAAATGAGGAAAAGTCCTCTTATATTTATACACAAGGTTGGTGGGTGAATAGATGCGACTGTTGGGCTTCTGAGCCTACTTGAGTTGTAGGTCGGCTTGATAATAATTCCATAATCAAAATAAATTCATATCTCCATGAATACTTGTCGGAATTGGATGATCTTTATATCAATCCTACACCTCTCGACAAGAGGAACCTAATAAAAATATTATCAACCATGAATAAGATGACCCACATGAAGTTTTGCCCTGGTTTCCAATTTTAACAGTTTTGGCACTTGATCTCTTAGGGTTAGGTTTTTGGATGTTTAGGGTTTTTCATTGTTTTTCAATAATAAATAGGCCTTTGATCCTGATTGTAACACAATCACCACATCTATTCTCAGAGATAAGCTACCATCGCCCGAGCTAGTTTATTTCCATAATGTATGTAAGCATGTTTCAATTCTTTGATATTAATGAAATGAAGTTTTATTCCTGCTACATCTCTATGTTTATGTTTATATCCATATTCTATTGCATTCTTGCATAAGTTTGGATCAAATCTAGATGTCGAAAATTGGCAATCCTATAGAGAAAATACTGGAAAAAATCTAGTGAGGAATATTCCTCACCCCACAAGCAGTCTAGTACTGAAGACTAACCTCTTAAACATCTCCACAAATTGCCCTATGTCACCCTATGCACATGCACAAATTCATGCTTCCTGTATCTCACATTGAGTTAACTCTTCAGCTTACCACTGACTTTGGAAATGTTTCTCCTGACCTCCGCAAAATTTTCCTGCCTCCGGAACTTTGAAGCAACTTCCTAAATCTGTAAATCGAACTACCTCTTAAAGGCTTCTATGTAACCCTTGCACAAACTCTGTATGTCTATCTCTACCTATCTGTAATGTACTCTTTGGGTCTGGAAAAGCTTCCTTCATATCACTATCCCTGCCCCTCTATGTCTTAGCTTCCCTTCTTTGGCTCGAACTCTTTTGATAGAATGTTGCTGCTCTATGGAAAAATTGAATTGTCAAAGGAAATGAATCTCAATTGTATGTTATCCATCTACCCATCAACCTCCTCTTATAATCTCTATTTGAGACTCCAATGACCAATACTAAAATATAATTGATGGCTGAGATTATTTTTGGATTGATCTATGTGAGTTTTTAGATGATTCACACATTTCTCAATTAATACTGATTAATTAACCCATTTTCATAAGTTTAGACTTAGGAAATATTTAAAAATACGTTAATAAATCTAATTGAGACACTTCTAGGTGGAATTTCAAGAAACAATATTTGGGTAATAGAGAACTCTTGTGCTTTAGCCTCTCCACAAGGTTTCAAGACTAGAACACCTTTGATGCTACAAAAAATAACACTCCCTCTTAGAGACGAAGGTGTTCTAGTGTTGCACTCCTACTACAACACCTTGTCTTTGTATCACCCTTTGTATGTTGCTGATGTCTGGCCACTATGACTAACTGCAACTACCCACCAACCACTGTGAAACTTTGATGTTGCATCTATTCTACTACTGACACTGCTATGTTACTGCAAACTCTGCATCTGCATTGCAACTCCCTCTCATCTGTTGTTGTTGTTACAATTGGGAAGCATCCAAAATATTGAATCACCTGTGTATGTGTTGCATCTGTCTCTTGAGCATATGATTGCTACTAGCCTCTGCATTGTCCACTGAAGAATTTGTGTTGTTTCTAACTCTGCACAGAGCCACTTTCTCTGTTGTCAACACCGAATTTGTGCTCATTAGCACTTGATTGCAACTAGACTACAACTACCACTCTAGAATATGATTGCATCATCAAACACTCATCCATCTTGATACTAAACATTGTGGGCACATCTATCAAGGTAATGATCTATGAGGAAAACATCTCAATGGACCCTTCCCAAACTTGCAACTCTGGGACTATAACTCCATATCGTCCCACCTCACTCTTGGAGGTATAGCTGCAAACATGGCAAAATATTCCTCCAACCTATAGGACAACTTGTTTATCCTTGTGGACGGTGTCACTTAGTCCTGCCACTCTTGCTTGTCCTTCTTCTTGAGAGGACACTAAGTACCGTAGTGGCCAAACTCACCATACCTGAAGCACTTGACCTTAGATAGGTCCTTCTTCCTCTCCCCTTATCCCTCACTAGGACCTTTTGATGCCAGTGCCACCTTCTCCTCTTCATTCTCACTCTTCATCCCCTTGTGTGCTCTTTAATAGAGACACCTCATCTCCTCCTGTTGTAGGCCTAACCAAATTTTGTCCCATCTAGGCAATGTGTCTTGGCCCAAGATACTTTGGACAAAGAATTGCCACTCTTCTAAGACATTGTTCAGTGCCAACCGTACAAGCTATGTTGGTTGAGGCGCCTCCCCAACAACTTCTAGTTGATCATGGACTTCCTGAATCCTGGTGAGGAAGGGATTTATGACTTCACCCTTTTGTATCTTGATGCTTCTCAACTTCTACAAGGACATCTTCCATTGCTTGGAAGCATTATGATATAGCTGGTCAGGAGTGTCCCACATCTTCTTGGCAATGTTCTTTCTAGATATATGAGAGAATATATGGTCCTGGAATCCATCCAAGATCAACCACTTTGCCTTCGCCATCTATTTTCTATATTTCTTCACCTGGTCTGCATCCTAAGGAACTTCCACTACATTATCTACATAGGGTTTCAGGCCATATTCATCAAGCAAGAAGGACATCCTAGTATTCCAAATGACAAAATTGGAGGCTCCCTCTAACCTATCATGATCTCTAAACCCAACTGTGGCCATCTCTAAAACTGGAATGAAAATATCCCTCTTCCCACTGCTCAGTTGCTAGATCTGCCATTCACACTCCCTTCTGGAGTGAGAAACTCTGCTTGCAACAACTACCAACTACAACTAGAAAATTGGATTTCTATACTAGAAACCCTCTTAGAGAAACTCTCTATGTGTGTCCATCTCTAAAACTAGAATGAAAATATCCCTCTTCTCCCTACTCGGTTGCTAGATCTACTATTCACACTCCCTTCTAGATTGAGAAACTCTACTTGTAACTACTACCAACTACAACTAGAAAATCATATTTATATACTACAAACCCTCTGAGAGAAACTATCTCTCTCTCTATGTCTTTCTCTTCCACCCAGCGTTGATTCTCCTATTGCAAACTACTATAAAACCCTTTTGTGACCAAATGAGGAATCTTCCCAATGAAAATATTATATTGTTGCTACCTTTGCCTATTGAAATCAATTGAACATGCAAGCCAAATTTTTCTGCCCACCTGCACTGAAAAATCGAACTTGCTCAAGAAACTCAGACTGTCAATTACCCACACTCTTACTGGGCACCACAACTCAGATATGCCAATTACCCACACTCTTATAGGGCACCACCACTCAGATCTTCCAATTACCCACACTCTTAGCGAGAAAATCTTCTCATCCCTTGGTCAATGTTTGCCTTGTCTAGATGTGCATTACGCAAGTCCAAGGATCAAGTTGTTAGATTGGCCTCTAAGACTGTTAAATGTGCAGTATCTGGTTGTCCCAACTGTGCATTGCATAGTTCCAGGGCTCAAGCCCATCCCTTGGCCACTGAGACTACGCAATACGCAGTCTCCACCCGAGTCTACCCAGGTTGAATTGCGCATTGTGAAGTCTCTAACCTCAAGCTACACCACCAGCTGTTGAAACTACACAATGCACAATAGAAGTAGCCAGTCTCCCTCCTTCACCTCAATAATTGCACAATTTTCCTTATCAGTCCATTGGTTGTTGTTGTGATCTTTCTTTGAGAGTCAATTTGCTAAAGCTAATTTTTCTTTTCCATGAGTGCATTTTCCTCCTATAGGTATTGCAGTTATTGAGCACTTCTCTTCATCAGTCACTAGTATTATGGCACCAAAGATATGTACTTCAAAGGACACCATGGAAAGCAACACCAGGGAGGAAGATGAGAGTACGCTAATGAACTTTCCAGTTTACGAAGATACTCAATTGTTCATAGAAAAGGAATTAGATATCACATGGAAGAAAGTGAATGAACCATTCTCAGCAAGAAGCTTCAAAGCAGACCTTGAGGACTGACATGTATATATCAATGTCCAGAAGCTAGGGTTACATAAGGTTGCATGCAGGTATCCAACTTTCCTATGTAAAGATGTTGTCAACTGGATAGTGTCTCATACATATCCAAAGACTATGAATCTGAATAATGCCAGTGGAAAAAGGCTTGCTTCTTTTATGGCACTAGATTATCATCTCATGTATCATTTGTTGGAGCCGGAATCACTCATGGATTCTTAATTTTGTGCCACCAACTACTTGAGCACAAATAATATTTTTAAAATTTGGGTGAAAGAGACAACAAAGTTCCATCATACACCCACAAACACCTACAAGAAAAAATATCTCAGGAGGGTCTATCAACTCTTGATAGTTCTATGTTGCAGAATCTATGGTCAGCAGAGCACTAAGACCTTCCCTGAAGGGTGGGCATTCTTACTGAACCAGGTTGTGAACGAAGGAAAACAATTCAACTAGTCAAGTTGCCTCAACAACTACAAATCCATGTAGCTAATGCCCTCGGTCCCCCCAGCAAGCTAGATTTTACTTGTCTGTCTATCTACTGGATGTAATATGCACTCACAATTCATTCCCTTGCATGAATTGGACTTGGACACCACGAGAGCATGCTGTGCATATATATTGCAAATTGCTTTCGGAATGCGTCCATAGAGGAGTAATGGAAAATCTTACTAATCACTTCCTCATTCCGTTGTATAAGTTGATCTTTGAGGAAGAGCCACCTTGCATGTCACGTGGGGCATTGGAAGCAATGTCAGAGATAGCGGATTGGTTTGCCTCGCTGGATGGCACTTTCCTCAGAGTATTTGATGGACATAAGCTGCCACATATTTTAACGAGGCATGCCATCGATAAATTAGTCATACAATAAGTTGTGTATCATCTCTCCATAGGGTTGTCAACAACTTGGCATAGGAAGAAGAAAGCACCTTGGCCAACTCTTCCTATGAAAATCAGATTGTATGAGATTAAGAATTTGGAAGTCGTGGATATGGAAGGAAAGGTGATAAAAAAGTTTGCATTTGGAAGTCTGGACTTTAATCCATATGATCCTCGGAATGTTTGTAGACCACTGTGCGAGGATTCATTTCCCGTGGCTAAGCGGTACATTCTATAGGCTACAGGAGGAACCATGGAAGAATGGTTACAATGCCTCCAAGCCCTGCGAGTGAGTCAATTTTGCAGGAACTTCACAGGTTACTCTACAGAAAGAAGTCACTCCAAAGGCAATACTAGGGGAAGGGTGCAACACAGTGCACGAGAAGGTAAAGAGTAAATTTATACATAGTCCAAGGGGGAGAGCGAAGCCGCAAGATGAAAGAAAATCCAGTCATACTTAACGCAGCCATAGCAATAGAGAAGAAGAGAAAACAAATGATACAAGAAGAAGAACAAAAGTAGAGGGAAGAATGAGAATAGAAGAGATTTGGGGAAGAAAGGTAGAAGCAAGAAGAAGAAGAAAGGTGAAGAGTAGAAAAAGAAGAAGTTGCACAAAGAAGAGCAGAAGAACAAGAACAAAACCGACAGCTATAGGAGGGGAGCAAGCAGATGCAAGAAAGGTAGATCACTCAAGAGATTGAGGATCTTATGGAAATCCAAGACATTGAGGTGGAATTGGAGCTACGGAATCAAGATTTTGACCTGATGCCAAGTACACAACAGGCACCATACAATCTCCCCACCTTCCAACAAAGCAAGCTCCAAGCGAGGAAAAGTAATTTTTTCCTCTTGATGACGATCTGGTTTATGGACACGTATAACCTGACTTATGACAATCTTCAGAAAAAGATTGTACAAGAAAGGAAGAAACATTTTCTAGACGACCTCTCATCTCCTGCATTCATCATAGAAAGGGTGATTGTGACAGACACCAGAAGAAATATAAGTGCCATTTCTGTAGACAACTAGGCTTTCGCAGGTGCTACAAAGTCAAACACGGACTATTTGATGGTCAAGAACAAACAATTGGAAAAGAACTTGCAAGCTAATAGGAAAGAGGTCAAAAAACTCTAAGCAGAGATACAAAATGTAGCTCCTGCATAGGTCTATCTGGAAGAACTGAATGTAGTGATACACAATGCATTATCGACACTGGGAGAGACCATGCAAAATATTTATGAGGGGCTTGTTACTGTGCATAAGACAGTTGTCCACTTGCATGGGTTGCGGAAATATTGTAAAGATCATGTTAAAACTCTCAAGGTTGTGCCATCATCTATTGCTACCGTGCATGAATGGTCTATGCAATACAAATGGACACGACTTGAATTGGGAAAGAAGACAAGGAAAGAGGCAAAGTTGGAGAAAGAAAAAGTTCATATGCTCATCCAAAATAACAAACAACTTGCCTCGTTCATTGCTAACACTCGGGCCTCATATGCATGATTGTACAAAAACTTGGACTTCATGTTGAAATCGCATAGGATCCCATCAATTCACTAAGACCAATGGCAGGAATCAGCTCAGGCAGGAGATTGAAGAATACTTGGCACATTTGAGACAGATCGCCATCAAGGAAGATCCTGAAGTAAACAAACTAAATATGCATAAGTACATTGGTGGCCCTGTCCAAATCAATACAATGTTTCTCCTTCTCAAGAAGGAAACATAGACCAATTCCAAATCGGTGTACCCAGATGCCATGAAGGCTAGAGTCTGCTTCCATCCTGACACCATCGAACAGTTTGGGAATGTCATCATGCAATACAAAGCTTAGCACCATTATGTGACCTAGAAACATCAAGTGGAATTTTTTGAGCTTGAGTTTCCCCAAACTCAAGCTTAATTGTCTTGTCTTATTAAGTGGTCTAATTGGCTCTACCCAATTTTTTCCTATATGGGTACGAGTGTATTATAATATTATTTTGTAATTAATTAGTTAGTGGAATTCTAAGTGTCAATTGTGGAATGTAAAGAGTCATGATATAATGAAGTTGAAAATTCATTTTGTAAAGAAGTTGAAGAGTCATGAGGGAAGTCCAAAAGTCAAAAGGGGAAGTGAATAGTCACCCTTTTTGTTATAATTATACCTTCATAACTCATGTAAAGCACTTTTGGGAGCCAATTTTTTGGCTAGGCCTTTAGTTTAGAAGCGGAGCTTGGGAGTTTTTTGAGGGCCTTGGCTTCTTCGTAGCATAGAGGGAGTATCTTTCCTTGGAGGAGCAGGTGTAGACTTCATGTTCCATTATTGGGGCTAGTGGTCTGCCAATGGTATATGTACGATTGGAACCTTCACTTTAATAAAAGCTCAGAGCCGACATGCTTTCATGCATATGTTGTGAATATTGTAGGACTATTCTTGTTATGTTTGCAACGCATGTTATTTCACTTATGCTTATGCTTATGAACTATTTCATTTGCATTGGTACGAATCTTGTTGAATGTGTGTCATTGTATATTTCTATCACGGTTAACTTCTGAACTATTTTGCAAGCTAGCTTATGAAGTATTTATGCTCGTGTGTTCCCTCCAAGCTGCGTACTGTTACAAGATTCTAAGGGACTCCCTCACTTTCCATTCGTGTGTTAGAACCTTCATGCATTTCACTTGACACTCCATAGAGTCATACACTTCCTCACCAAAATCACCATATGCCACTCTATGTGTTAATTCAGCCAAGACACATCATTAAAACCCATTGCATCAGTAATCGAGTCGTACTACAGATGGGACTCCTACACCAAATGGTGTGAGATCTAATTTGGGACTTCATATCGAGGAGATCCCCTTAATGTTGGTAGGTCTACCACCATCAACACCAGGTATTACAAATTGTTGGGGAAAAGATTTGATTTTTAGTTGCAGGGTGGAAAAAAATTGATTTTCCCAAAATAGTGATTCCAGCAAGTAGAGGGAGTAGTAGTAGCTCATATTCTCCCTGAGCATATTTCTTGGTTGGACACAAATGATTTTGCAGTAGTTGCAGTAGCAGAATCAACATCGGGTGGATGAGAATAGCACACACAACAAAGGGAAAATTTCTCTCATGGGATTTCGAGTTCCAAAAATCTGATTTTCTAGTTGCAGTTTGGCAGAAACTGTGAGCGAACATTCTCACTCAGGATGGGAGTGCATATAGCAGATCCAAAACCAAGCAAAGGGAAAGAGGAAGTTTTTGAAAAAGTTTTTTGAGATGTCCACAATTGGGCTTAAAGATTAGGATAGGTTGGAGGGAGCCTCCACCCATTTCTAGGATGTCCTTCCTTCTAAATGAATATGACCTAAGAACCTATGTGGACAATGTTTTAGTAGTACCCCAGGGTGTCGATAAGATAAAAGAGTACAAAAAAGAAATGGTGAAGGTGAAGCGGATGATCTTGGATGGATTCTGAGATCATATAGTCTCACATGTAGCTGGCCAAGGGACGACCAAGGAAATGTGGGATGCTCTCTCCATGCTATATCTGAGTTCTTCCAAGCAGCAAAAGTTGTTTCTCCAGAAGAAGCTGAGAAGCGTCATGGCGTAGAAGGGTGAAGGCATAGATCCTTTCCTCACTAGGATTCAGGAGGTCAGAGATCAACTTGCATTCGTTGGGGAGGTACCCCAACCCACAAAGTTTGTACGATTAGCACTAAACAATGTCTTGGAGGATTGGAAAATTTTTGTCCAAAGTATTTTGGGCAGAGTCACTTTGCCTGGATGGGACATGATGTGGTTCGATCTACAACAGGAGGAGATGAGGCAATCTCTAGTAAATATCACCATCAGTGGAAGTAATAACAATACCATGAAGAGTGAGAAGGAAGAGGAAAATGTGACCTTAGCATCGAAGGTTCCCAGTGAGGGACAAGGGTAAAAGAAGAAGAAGAAGGACTTGTCAAAGATCAAGTGCTTCATATGTGGTGATCTCAGTCACTATAGTACGCAGTGTCCTATCATAAAGAAGGATAAGCTGGAGAAGTAGAACTAGGTGGCATATAATACTATAATAAATAATTTACCTTCAACCACAATATCGTAAAGGTTTTCATCTGCTTCACTTTTGGTGAAGCCCAACCTGGTGAAATATATATTGATCTTGGTGTATCATGTACGGGGTGCTTGTTTCAATGCATACAACGCTCGCTTGAGTTTGCACACATGCGACTCTCTGTTGAAGGTCTCAAATCTTTCCGGATGATCTATGTACACCTCTTCCTCAATCACTTTGTTGGGGAAGGTTGTCTTCACGTCCATCTGATGTATCTTCCATCCCATCTGTGTTGAAAGTGCTAGAATAGATCTAATTAAAGAGTACCTTGCTACTGGAGAAAAATTCTCCTCGTAATAAATTCCCTCCACCCGAGAGAACTCCTTGGCCACAAATTTGGCCTTGTGTTTCTCGACACTTCCATTCGTTGCTTGCTTCACCTTGTAGATCCACCTGGAACCTACTATTGACTTGTCTTTTAGCCTTGGGACAAATTCCTAAGTAGTTTTCCTGATAATGGAATCATATTCCTCTACCATGGCATCAACCCATATTGGTTTCTACACTGCTTCCTCAAATTAGGATAACTCAGTCTCTACACTCTTGCTCATCAGAACCATGTAGCCAGTGTACAGATCTGGTAACCTCCTCTTCCTGCACTGTGATGTGAGTTCTCCCACATTCTCTCTATCATCATCCATCAATCTATCAGCTTCTTTGGTGCACTTCCTTCCCTCTCTAGATGTCTCTACATGAGTGGGTTCTTCCACTCTCTGCTCCTGTTCTTGTGGTTGCTCCATAACTTCCTGAGGTTCTTCCTTTTGAGCTAAAAGATCCTTATCTACGTGCAAATGAAGTTCCCTCTCAAGGGAACATCTCATGGCCTTTTCTTCATCGAAATTCACATCTCTACGAAGAAATGACATCCTGTGAGATGGAAGGAACACCCGATAGTTGTGAGGTGTATCATTGTACCCCACAAATATGCCCAAATCAGTTGTCGGCTCTAGATTTTTCCTTGCATCCTTGGTAACATGACAGTAAACTAATGAACCAAATATCCTAAAGTGTGACACATCTGGTTTCTTCCTTGAAAAAGCTTCTTTCGGTGTACTCATCCCAAGAATCCAATAAGGACTCCTGTTCTGCGCATATACCATTGTGTTTCATGCTTCGTCCCACAAGTGCAATGGTAGGTCCTGATCATAAAACCTCGCTCATGCGTCTCCAACAATAATTTTTTTCTTCCTTTCAGAAACCCCATTCTATTGTGGGTTATGGGATGTCATTAACCCTCATCGAATGCCTTATAATGCGCAAAATTTCTTTTACTCATTCAACACATATTATCCACTGTTATCGCTCTTGAGATCCTTCACTTTCCTGCCAGTGTATTTCTCAACAAGTGCTTTAAATTCACAATATTTTGAGAATGTCTCGTATTTCTTCTGCATGAAGAATATACAACACTTACATGAGAAATGATCTACAAATATCACATAATACATGTGCTTGGTTGTGGATGTTGTCGAGAATGGTCCACACACATCTCAATGAACTCTTTCAAGGATTGCTTGCACTTGACTATCCTTATCATGAAAGGTGGATTTTGTGTACTTCCCAAATGTACACCCTTTTCATGTATCTCGGTGCTCTAATGCACCCTTGGGAAGTCCTATAGATATATGTTGCAAGATCTTCAAGGCTCCATGGTGCAAATGGCCCAATGTTCTATGTCATAATTCATTGATGTCTCGTCTCTGCACCTTTTTTGCTTTTGTGCTCAATGAATCATAGTATTCTACATCCAATTTGTAGAGGTTCTTCACTCGAACCCTGATTCAATTCACTTTTACTGTGGCTATGCGACGAAGGAAAGCCTTTCCTTTTGCTAAATATCACATCATAGCCACATTCTTCCAACATTGATAATGTTACTTTTTAGAGGGAGTCTAGTTCTCCTCTCACATTAAAAGATGTCATGTATGTTTCGAGTTTGAAGAAGAATTTAGTTTCACCTTCCATCATCTTTCATCTCGATGTGCATCTGGAGGTCCTTCTCGTCCAAGTCACTAAAAAATTCTTTGTTGCCCGCCATATGGAATGAGACTCCACTATCCAGATACTACACACTACCCATCACCGATGTCACCATATGTGAAATGAGGGTGAAATCCAACTCAAATTGTGAAGCTAGAGCTTCACCTACCACTCCTCTCGAGGGCTTGTTGACAGCCTTCTTGTGCGAACACTTCATGGCATAGTGTCCCAACTCATGACAGTGAAAACATTTAATCTTCAAGAAGTCCTTATTATTACTTTCCTGACCGGAATCTCCTTTCGATTGGGATTTCTTCCCTTTCCCTTTATTTTCCTTTCCATCTAAGGCACAGTTCTCCTCATCATCATGCTTGGATGAGGTTCCATCTCTGGTGTTTTGCCTTATCTCTTCTTGCACCAAGTCGGACCATAAACACTCCCACTTTGGTAGCTTATCCCTCCCATTTACCAAATCCTTGTAGCTATGCCAACTCTTGGGAAGCCCAAGAAATGTTAGGTTAGCCAGATCAACTTCAGAAACTATAATACCAACGCTTGTTGGGTTGTGTTATATTCTTTCCACGACTAACCCACGTAGTGAACTGGGTGGTTAGAGGGGGGCGGGTAGCCCCCCTCTACGGGGTCCGGGGCAGCGCCCTGGGGAAATTTTTTTTTGGACCCTATATTAGGTTGGGCGAACCTACCTATGGTTTTCGTTCCATGGTTTTGGATGCGATGGTTTTCGGTCCATGGTATTGGATGCTTCGGCGTGTATAAATATGTATTGTAACATTGAAAGGAATATAATGAAAAATCAAGTTGGTAGTCTCGGTTTTTGGATCTTGGGGAAAATCTCTGTGTATATGTGTTTGATGTGTTATGCTCTCGCATTGTTTATTTTCTGTGTTTTAGAACTCGTATGCAGGTAATTTCTATACAGGGTTAAAACCTACAACGCTCCTAAGCTCATCCCAACATTGGGTGAATCTTCTCAAGTATTGTGGTATGGTGTCGCCCTTTTCCATCTTGATCTTCCTAATCTTTTCCTTCAATGCCAACTTCCTCTAGTAACTAATGTTATGAAACAAGTCTATCAAGGCTTGCCACATTTCATATGGATTTTCCTTCCTGTGGAGGTTCGAGAGAATATGATCTCAAACTCCTTCCAATATGATCCTCCTCACTTTTGCAACACACTTCTTCCACTCTACTAGATCCTTAGCATTAGATGTTGGAGGTTTATGAATATTAGTATCTATTAATTCCTTCAACCCGCTATGTTCCAACAATGCCTCCATCTTGTCCTTCCAAGCAATATAATTCGAATTACCCTCAAGGGAATATTCGAGTCTCAATCCGTAGAAGGCCATCCTGCTAGCTTTGAAGATTTGATTCTACAAAACTGATCCTGCAAAGACAAACTCATATTCTTTTCTTCTATTGTGATTTCAGCTTTGATACCATGTAGAAATTCCTTGTAGATTCAAACTGCTAATTGTAATTTACTAAAACAATAGACTTGAATCTACACTACCAACTGTGGAAACAATTAACGATCTTGAAATCACGAAGCACACAATAGAAAGAATTAAATCAACACATTACACAATGATTTCCCAGGGAAATCCATAACTAAAAACCCCTTCTATCTATATATTGCATTAATAAAAAAATATGAGAAGATTACAATGCTTTGCTCAAGCTCGAGCAACATTTTCACTATTTCTATTTGTCTCACATCTTCCTAGACAAGCCTTGGCCAATACTTAACCAATTTTTTTCTTGCCCAAGTCCCTATTTCCTTGTGTTCTTTCCTTGGGAATTAGCCCCTATTAATTAGGGAAATTCCTTAATTGGAATTGTGCAATCTATCATAGGCCTTGCTCTGACTGCATGCACCACCTGTACAATTTGGATGATTAGACAACTGATAGCACACCTCCCTTGAACTCCAATCTCAACTGGGTAACTCGTAGATCACACATTCCTGAGTTATTTATGCTTGAATTACCAGTTAACTAGTTGAACACTGAAGTTTCACCCCATTGCTAGACCTCCTACTAGTTCCTTCAACAATTGGAATTAGTTTATCTGACTTTAACTCAATTAAACTAAATTAATTAATTACAACTCAAAATAACTCAACAAGGGATCCTATAAAGTAGGATACATTCTACGTGACTCAAAGTAGACCCTCAACTCAAATTAACTGAACCAACTAAGTCAAATTATCTTAGTTAACTCATACAAATTGTCTTGTGATGTGGAATTATAATTTTTATCCTAATTTAATACAAGGGAAAATTAAGTCAGGATTTTCTTGTTGCATTTTCAACATAAAACTCCATATGAGCTCTGGTATGGCAGACATGTTATAGTCAAGAAGTTCAAAGTATTTGGGAGAAAATGTGATATCAAGAAGAATGATGAAAAGTTTGGTAAGTTTGATGAAAGAGATGATGAATGTGTTTTTCTTGGGTACTCTCAAAATAGCAAAGGATATAGATGCTACAAAAATAATACAAGAAAAATAATTAATTCAATTGATGTTAAAGTTGATGAGCACATTGATTTTGAAGAAAAACAACCAGCAAAATTCAGTACCAATGACCAATTCATCAGTGATGAGGACAATGATGAACCTACTACATAGGAAGACATTAAAGAACCCTTTATCCACGATTAAGAGATCTTGCAAGTTATGTACAAAAACACCACCTAGTTGATCAAATTGTAGGTGACTTGCATGCGGGTGTTCAAACAAGAAGAAGGTTAATAAACCTCCATACACAAGTGCATGTAGCCATGTTGTCCATGACAGAACCAAATTATTTTTCTCAGGGCAACCACTATGAGAATTGGATAAAACCCATGAATGAATAGCTTGATCATATTGAGAAAAATTAGACATGGGAGCTAGTTCCAAGACCAGCAGATAGGAATTTTATTGGCATGAAGTGGGCCTTCAGGAACAAATTGAATGAAGATAGTGAAGTGGTAAGAAATAAGGCAATGTTAGTTTGCAAAAGTTATGCACAAATTGAAGGTTTGGATTTGATGAGACCTTTGTTCCTATTGCATGATTAGAGGCAATTGGAATGTTCTTGGATTTTTCTACTTTGAAGAAATTTAAAATATATCAGATGGATGTCAAAACTGCCTTTTTAAACAGTGAGTTGCAGGAAGAAGTCTATATTGAGCAGGCTGATGGTTTTCAATTGCAAGATAAACCTAATTATGTTTGTAGGCTAAAAAAGGCCTTGTATGGTCTTAAGAAAGCCCCAAGGGCTTGGCACTCTAAGCTGGATAGTTATTTTTTTAAGTGTGGATTTAAAAGAGATGCAATTGATAACAATTTATATGTGAAATCTAATGATGGAAAATTGTTGGTAGTTGTTTTCTATGTTGATGATATAATATTTGGAAGTGATGTAGATCATCTAACTTGCCAGTTTGTAGCTGATATGAAGGTCGAATTTGAAATGTTAATGCCTAGTGAATTATCTTATTTCCTTGGCCCTCAGATCACTCAAATAGTGAAAGCTATTTTTATTTTTTATCACAAGTATCTCAAGGAAGTGTTAAAGAAATTCAGAATGGAGGAATGTTCTTTGGTAAGAACTCCAATGGTCACTGGATGCAAACTTAGCAAGGCTTATGAGTCACTAGAGTTGGATCAAACTTTATATAGATATATTATTGGTAGCCTTATATGCTTAACGACCTCTAAACCAAACATTATGCAGGAAGTTGGTATTGTTGAATGAGTTCAAGAAACCCCTAGATAGATTCATCTAGTAGCAATGAAGAGGATTCTTAGATATTTAAGAGCGACAACATACTATGCTCTTTGGTACCCCAGAGGTAAATATTTTTAACTAACTGCTTTTATAGAAGCTAATTGGGAAGGTGATGTATATGACAAAAAAAACACTATTCGTGTGCTTTTTTTCTTGGTGAATGCCTTGTGTCATGGTTGAGAAATAATCAGACTTCAATTGTTCTTTCTACTAGTGAAGCAGAATATATAGTAGTAGCTTCTTGTTGCACTCAGTTATTATAGATGAAGAATACTTTACAATATGTGTTGGTGATATATGAAGAACTCGTACCAATCATCAGTGATAACACAACTGCAATCAACATGTCCAAAAATCATGTTGCCATTCCAAGACCAAGCATATTCCAATTAAGTACCATTTTCTGCTAGAACAAGTTGCAAATTAGATTGTAAAATTGGAGTATGTACCTACAAAAGAGCAGGTAGCTAATATCTTCACCAAGCCGCTCCAAATAGATCAATTTGAGTACTTAAGGGAAATATTGGGCATAGTCCCTCTTACCTCCCTCCACTAATTTTTTCTCCAAGAAAGGAAGTTGTCCAGATCGATCTAGCACTAATCTTACCCAAAATATGTTGCTAAGTCCACGAGAATGTAGTAAGATAGAGGGAGATCAGTTTTAGGGGAATCTCTTTTTCCATTGATGTCAAAGGGGGAGAAAAAGTACAAAACATTGTGTTGGTTATACAAAGAAAGATTGGCCAAACATTGAGCACAACTTTATGTCTTATGTATGATAGGTGGATGCAACTTTTCAAAAGCATGTGGGGAGATAAAGGAAACTATTGAATGCAAGGGAGTCATCATGAAGTTTATCTTATGTGTCATTGCTTTATTTTCTTGTTGATTTCCCTTGATGATTAATAACAATATTTTGGTGTTGCCATCAATGCAAAAGGGGGAGAATGTTAGAAATATGTTGGCATTAATGTCAAAGGAATTTTCATGAAGTGGCATTGATTAGATGGTTGCAGGCTTGTCGATGAACAAGTGAAATTGGTGTATAAATGTGCATTATATTCAAATAATTTTTTAGCTTACATATTTAGCTCAAATTATATTACCTATGTATATCGATAGAGCTTGAAAAATACTTTCCAAAGATATATGGAAGTCTAAAAAATACCTCTCGGATCAAAAGTCACGAGAAAAACAAGTTCACAGGCCAAGGGTGGAATAAGCTAGTCTATTATAATGGAAGTCTATTTGAGTGACAACCTATGTGAATGGAAGTCTATTAGACTAGGTGTTTATTAAACTGCAAGTCTATTATACCAGAAGTATAAAATTTATTAGTCTAGACTAGACATCTAAAATATATTAGTCTACACCAAAAACCTAATCAGGCAGTCTAGACCACTTTAGTGTTACATTTGGCAGTTTTACTAAATTTAGCAATTCGCTATATTTAGAACTACAACTAAAGTCATTGTTAAACCCTGTAACTTTATAGAATGGTAAAAAGTGGCAGTTTAACTTAGAATTTCTCCTCAAAATAATAGATCAGAGACTGAAGACTATATGAACACATCAAGATGACTTGGAAGAAGTGGAATTTAAGTGAAAAATATGAATTCATGCAACTTAAAAAGTTGAACTTAACTAAAGTTCTAAACTAAAATTATCACCTCTAATTCTTTATAAGAATAATTTAATCAGCAAGACATTTATTTACGTTGATGTCGATGCTGTTGTTGTAATTGGTGGATCAATCGGTGGAATAAGATATTAGAAAATGATATTATATCAATGTTGAAGGTATTTTATGGTGATTTTATGAGTAGAGATTGATTTAATTTTATGAGGGAGACATGTATGGAGGAAGAGCGTTAAAATGTTCTTGATGTCATGGAGGTCAAGTAGAGGCCTAATCCCAGCTTCAATGATGATTTTTCTCAATTCAGGCTCAAAACAGGTTGCTACAGGATTTCTTACAGGGTGTACTCATTCTCCTACAGGATCCCCTGTTTTACAATAAGATATTACAGATTTACTATACGAAATTATAATTCATCGAATCACCAAGCAAATCAAATCCAAAATGGATGGGAAATTTTTTTTTATTGACTGGGATGTCTTAGGTCCCCATCCCAAGTGGAATCACTCAAAAAGACCTCTGTTAACCCATGCTAAAAAAGAACAGAAAATTACTTGTCTAAAAATAAGAAATTTCAGAACTAGTGAGCTAGTAAATCCATCAAATGCCTAACCTAATCAAGTGCAAGTGAAACTGGGTAAATTTTTTATGAACTAGAATTTTTTTGTGATCCAATTCAAGTGGAACCAACTCGATTGAAGCTTGTTAGCATGCTCTAAAAAATAGCAGAAATTTACTGTTCTTTGCCACAAAAGAGTTCCAGGAATCTAGATTTGGGAATAAGCAAGTTGATCTAGGTAGTTCAATGATTACTATGACCTTCCAAAGCTTTTCCAAGGATGTAATGATGCTTGTGATCCTGCAAAATAACTTACATCAACCATTTAACCCAATCCTACAACAAGAAATCATTAATACTAAATGCAGAAATAGAAAGAAATAAAAACAAGGGATACATGTGAATAAGAAGTGAAAATAAGGAAAGAAAATGATACAAAAGCGATTTGAGGCTCTTGGGATGGCCAAACCCAAGGAAAATCAAAGACCTATGGAGGATAACAAGATTTAGAAGCTGAACATGACATCAATCTTCATTATTTTCATCAATACAATTACATCCATGCAAGAAAATAAAATGGAGCTGCAGAAATACGAGTTCTCTCCACAAGAACACTAATGGAATTCTATCCCTGGAGGAAAATTCAACTTGGTACTTATAAAAAAAATGATTATGAATCATTCCCCATGAAAGGAGGAATCTTTCCCCACCCAAATCCCTTGATTAGTGGATCTGGTTCCCAATACTAGGAATCTGCATTAAATGGCAGGGAACACATTCCTAGATTTTCTCAATCATTGGAGTTCCAAAATCTGTGCCATAATTCCATAATATATTGTTGATTTATGATTTAATATTGATCCTCTTGCAGTAGGAAGCAAGTCCCTAAATTATATCCTCCTCCAAATCTTCATAATCTGCCCAATATTCTCATAATATTCCACGAAAATAAATAATATTAGGCACAAATATGCAATTATTTACAAACCTTCCTAATGAATATATTAAAGTTAAAAATACATTATCTAATGCAAAATGAGAGGTTTAATGTGTTGAAGGATAGTGAGATAGGCCTTAATTTATGTTTAATTCAGAGGCATGGGCCTTAATTTATGTCTAATTTAGAGGCCCATCATACCCGCTTGCTGAAAGTGTTGCTCATCCTCTGAGCAACTTAGTGACCTCACCGTGCCTCATTCATGGCCCTCATGGCCTCTCTATTGTGCATTAAGAATCTTGGTTGTAAGTTCTGCAAGGACAAGCTCAAAAACATATTTGTGCAAAGAAAAATCATTGTTTCTTGAGACCATTATCTTGCCTTCTTTTCTTTTGTGGCCTAGATGATTGCCTAATGGCCTTGGAATTTTCTGTTTTGATTAGGTCTCTCTTAGGCACTACCTTTTTTTTTTTTAGCACAATTTGTTCCTTTCTTCCTTCTTGTAGCAACATTCTGCCTTCCTATAGCAGTCATTCCTTCTTCCTTCAAAGTCTTCTAACTATATGGGAGTGATGAGAAATGATGTAGGTTTGTGAAAATGGAGAGAATGCTCTGTTTGCTTTTTCAATAAATTTTCAGGGTGAGATAGGGTTTGTTCTTGAAATTATGAAATGGGATGGATGAATGATGGATAGATATTGAATATGAAGTGGATGGAGGGCTTGGAGTGTTGTGGTGACTTGGTCTTTGCAAAAATTTATTCTTTTAACTGCTGTCCTCATTCCTTGAAATCATCACCCTTCATAATTTGACTTTTCAACATTTCATGAGTGAAGGAGTGAGCTGCAATTAACTAGTTGAAGGTGGCTGAGACTACTGACCCATCCTTAGCTTATAAAACCTCATCTCTCATGCATTGAAAATAAATTTCTAACTATAATATGCTCAAGAGAAGAGGTCAATAATATTGCATACATGTACATACCTGATGGTTGTTGGAGAGACATGCATGCTGCTACTGATTTGATGTTGTTGTGCTTCTCATGACTCAGGCACATCTTCTTGACTTCCTTTTTCTTTTTTGTTGATCTCATTTTACTGATGGGTTGTCTTCTTGTTGATGAGCAGGTGATGGCTTCCTCTGTTGCTGTTGAGCTCTGGAGGAGTTTCATTGTGCTTGTAGTTATGCTTCTCCTATTTCAATCATGGTGCTGAAGGTTAAGCCTGGAGCTTGTTGTTACTTCCAAATAGGCAGTTGTAGTTGCTCGTTTTTGAATGTTTGTGTCCTTTCTCTGTTGGAGGGTAAATAGGTATTGGAATGAGTGGAAGGTGTGGCCATGGTCATGATGGGTGTTGGCTGAGATTTGGTGAATTCAATGTCATTTTTTCCTATCCCAAAACATACCTTCATCATAATTTTTTCATCGGGTTGTCTTTCCTGTAGATTTTCAGAACTTCCTGTAGTACTACAGGAAACTCCTATAGTAATTCAGGACAACCTCTTGTAGCAGACTTTTTTGGTCCATATCTCCCAAACGGTAGAATGGATTGATGTGAAACTTTCTGAGCATGTTGCCATCATCATTATGCACCTCCCCATAAAAACAAATGGTCAATGGATGCATGGATCTCGAGAAAAACTAAAAATGGTTAAAGGTGATGGAGGTCGATTTCTTGGAAACTGTGCACTGGAATTTGCTGAAATTTCTTGGCATGTTACCATCATCCATATGCATTTCCCCATGAAACAAATTTTTAAATGGATGCATGGTTTTCAAGTTATGGAAAAAATAAATTTCTGCTCTATGTATTTTTGTTTCCTGTAGTAAAACAAAGTCTTCATGTAGTTTTTTAGGACAACAAGCAAAATGAATGGGAAAATCTTGAGAATGATGGGTGAATGGTGGAAATATATGAAGGTGATGGATTGGAATGGCCTTGGTTTTGTTTGAGCATTTGAGCAAAGGAGGAGAAAGTCAAATTTTGACTTCTTTTGACTAGGTTTGACCTATTTTTTCTTTCTTTGGTGGCAACTTGTTTTTGTTCATTGTAGATGTTGGAGAGCACCTACATTCATCAAAGAGATACATGGAGCAAGGATTTTTTATTTTTATTTTTTTGTTTAGGCCTACCGGCCGCCTCAATGAGGTTTTCAACTTGTAGTTCTGCCTAAGTGCCTCAAAGGAGATTTTCACCTAGGATCTTTTCTTTTTTCTCTTTTTTTTTTTTGTTTTTTCCCAACCCATTGACCACCTTATGGAGTTTTTCGATCAATGAGCCAATCTAAGGCGCCTCAAAGGAGGTTTTCGCTTGAGTTTTTTTTTTTTAACCCTACCCTACTTGAAAAACAAAATCACTTTCAATTATAATAATACTTCCAATGGACCCATGTGCACATCAAGATGACATAAAAAATGATGTGGAGGCTTGAAATGTATGCTTTGACATGTACCTAAATTTGAGTGATCAAATGCTTTGACTTTGATGATATCAAGTGCAATTGAAGAAGAGCATGTTGTTGCAACTTAGTGACTGTCTAGAACCAAACCTTAATATAACTTTGATGTCCTTGGTTTTCTTGCTTATCTGGATCATTCTTCATATCTTCTTCTACCATGACCTTAAAATCTTCCTCTTTTTGCTGATTGTTCTCTTGAATACATGGAGGATTTGATGGTAACCATGAGGGAGCTCTCTCAATCTCTGATTTTTATGTCTGCTCTTCATCAAGTGCAACCCATGATTCTGTGGTCTTCTCATTTGAATCTTCTTCTTCTGGATGTGGTCCTTCAATGATATCAAGATAATATTTTTTTTGCAATACTATTCCTAAGCTATGGTGAATACCATTGATATCAAGAGGACATGTTTGGAAGTGTTGTACCTCAGCATTGTAACTAGGCTGAGCTACTTCAGTGTGTGGGTTTCGAAATGGTGGTACATGTAGTTGAGTGGGAGTGTATATTTGAGATGGATGTGGTTGGGTTTGTGGATGGGGTTGTGGTTGTGGTGGAGGTGAATGGTAAGGATAACATGGAGTTGTGTATGGAGGATATTGAGGAAAATACTGAGGATATTGTGGATGGCTCCCATAAGTTCCTTGCCAACCTTGTTTCCAAGATTGGTTTTGGGGTTGAGATGGCCAAGGTTGCCAAGGAAAGGGTGTGTTCCAATTACTTTGAGATGGATGTGCATAAGCTTGAAATTTTGAATTAGGCTCTTGCATCATGTCAGGTTGAATAGGCTGTCATGGTCCTCTTGGAGCTACATAACATAGTTGCATTGGCAATTGACTTGCTCCATTGTCCTCTTTGTGAACTTCCTTCAACCTTGGTAATGAGGAGCAACATTTAACATCATGTGATTCTGCATGGACAACACAAATATCAACATCTTCTTTTTGCTCATCTTTCATTATTGACATTTCTACTTGTTTGGTTAGATTTCTAAGAATATCTGTTTTAAAATCATCAAACAAATTTCCAAGTTTATCTTGACTTACCGATTTTGATGCTAATTTACCTACTCTTTCCCTTCCTCTTGATATGTGTTTGCATGTTTCACAATTTGTTTCAAATGATAATTGGTACACATCACCTCTACTCATGAGATCAAGGAGATTAATCCATTCATCCCTAATTGTTCTAAGTAAGAGGGTTTTTAGTGTGTCAGATCCTAAATGATGTAGTTTTGCCCTCTTAACATTATACATGAACCTTTCTATTAGATCCTCTAGACTCTCATCTTCTTTTTTATTCATTCTAAAGATTTGTTCTTTAAGATCATGATCTTTGTATTTTTCTAGAAATATATTTTTTCATATCATTCCATGATCTTATTAAATTAGTCCCTAAGCTCATGAACCATTTAAGAGCTCTATCCTTCAATGTTGCTAGAAACAATCTCAGTTTTTGAGTTTTTAATAAGTAACCATAAGATCTACAAACAATTTCAAATTCAAAGAGAAAGGTTTATGGATTCTCTGACCTTAGAGAATGAAATTTTGGAAGAAAAGATGGAGGTATGTTCTTCATGTGCACACTACCATCAGTATCTTGAATGGGAAATCCGAGAGGATCTTCCTCATTTTCATAATCTCCATCCATTTCTTCTACATTATTTGTCATCTTCTTCTACCTGCAAAAGTGAATGGTGATGTGGCTCTTACTACACCACGTGATCAAATGGGGGGCTGGGTTGGTGTTGGAGATTTTTTGTTTTTATGATTGAATGAAAACTATAATGCAATGCAGTTTTCTACTTTTGAAATTAAATATGCCTAATGCAAATATTTTTTGTTTTTTGCACAAAGTAAAAAGAAATGAATCAACTAGGGAAGAAAACAATGCATACTTTGACACCTCCCCAACAACGGCGCCAAAAAGTGATGAGCCTCGGTATTGCAACAAGAATGTTGCAACTCCTAAGGCTACCAAGTTTAATTATCAAACCCGGGTTCGTACAAACTTAAGAGGTATCGGCACTATATGTGCAACATACAATGTGTTCTTCCTTTGTTGTCATGATGTAATGGAGTGCATGTACTGAAATCAAATCCTAAACTAATTGCAGAAAATGAAATGCTTGAAATGGAAACCTTAACCTATTGCAAGAAATAAAGTACAAGGAAAAAAACATATTCTAATTGCATAAAGACCATAAACTAAATGTAAAAGAAACCTAACTTAACCCTATTTATCACATGTGATGATTTAAACTAACTGAGCATGGAGTCTGATTTAGGGAGTATTAACTGCTATGTGCATGTGTGAATATAAAATAACTTTTTTTTTAATCTTTTTGTTTTATAAATGCAAATGCTAATCCTCACTTGTTCTTTGGCAGGGGAGACAGGTATGGAGGAAGAGGGTTAAAATGGTCTTGATGGCATGGAGGTCAAGTAGAGGCCTAATCCCAGCTTCAATGATGATTTTTCTTAATTCAGGCTCAAAATAGGTGCTACAAGATTTCCCATAGGATGTACTAGTTCTCCTACGGGATCCCCTAGTTCTTCTACAGGATCCCTTACTACAGGATGTTATAGATTTACTATACAAAATTATAATTCATCGAATTACCAAGAAAAGTAAATCCAAATTGGATGGGACAAATTTTTTTATTGAATAGGATGTCTTAGGTCCTCATTCCAAGTGAAATCACTCAAAAATACCTTTGTTAACCCATGCTAAAAAATAACAGAAAATTACTAGTCTAAAAATCAGAAATTTGAGAACTAGTGAGCTAGTAAATCCATCAAACGCCTAACCTAATCAGGTTAAAATGTAATGGGGTAAATTTTGTTATGAAAATAAATAAATAAATAAATTACTTGTGATCTAATGCAATTGGAACCAAATCGATTGAAGCTCGTTAGCATGCTCTAAAAAATAGCAGAAATTTATTGTTCTTTGCCACAAAAGAGTTCCAAGAATCTAGATTTGGGAATAAGCAAGTTGATCCAAGTAGTTCAATGAATACTATGATCTTCCAAAGATTTTTCAAAAATGAAATGATTCTTGTGATCCTGCAAAATAACTTACATCAACCATTTAACCCAATCCTACTACAAGAAATCATTAATACTAAATGTAAAAATAAAAAGAAATAAAAACAAGAGATGCATGTGAATAAGAAGTGAAAAAAAGGAAAGAAAATGATACAAAAGGGCTCTGAGGCTCCTGGGATGGCCAAGCCCAAGGAAACTTAGAGATCTATGGAGGAGAACACGATTTAGAAGCTGAACATAACATCAATCTTCATTATTTAAATCAATACAATTACATCCCTGCAAGAAAATACAAAGGAGCTGTAGAAATAAGAGTTCTCTTCGTAAGAACACTGATGAAATTCTATCCTTAGAGGCAAATTCGGTTTGGTACTTTTAAAAAATGATTAGGAATCATTCCCCATTAAAGGAGGAATCTTTCCCCACCAAAATCCCTTGATTAGTGGATTTGGTTCCCAATACTAGGAATCTGCTTTAAATGGCAGGGAACACTGTTATGAAACCAGCTCAAGAAAAGATAGAAAAGATAGATCAACGCCTTAGAATTCAGCCTCTTCGAGGGGGGAACCTCCTTTACATTACATAAATGAACAATTGTTGGATGATTCAAATGACAAAACCTCCTTTCTATATATAGGAGTCTAAGGAGTCACAATATAATCCAGTCGACCTAACAATAATAATATAAAGCCACAAAAATAACAATAGAGGGATTCTATGGGGCACAGTAATAACAATATGGGGGCAATAGGGGCACAATAATATTAATAAGGGGTATAACTATAATAGTAATGGGGTAATCACTAGTATTATAGGGACCCAACAAACACATTCCTAAATTTTCTCAATCATTGGAGTTCCACAATCTGTGCCATAATTCCATAATATCTTGTTGATTTATGATTTAATATTTATCCTCTTGTAGTAGGGAGAAAGTCCCTAAATTATCTCCTCCTCCAAACCTTCCTAATGAATATATTAAAGTTAAAAATACATTATCTAATGCAAAAAGAGAGATTTAATGTATTGAAGGATAGTGAGATGGGCCTTAATTTATGTCTAATTTAGAGGCCCATTATTTGTTTCCACCATGATCTGGATATGATCTTTGACTGAAAAGAAAGTGTTTGGCCTTTTATTGACTAGATACACAAGAGAGTCAATAAGTTGTCTATATAAGGTGGGGTCTAATGCTTCTTTCTTCGATACATCAATATTCCTCCAATTGGTTATTATAGGTGTAACTAAGGGTCTATAGTCAACAATCTTGAATATCTTCAAGGTCTCCAAAGTATATCTCCCTTGACCAAGGAATATTTCCCCAGCTGTTTTCAACACCTCAAGTCCTAGAAAAGAATGCATTAACCCCAATTATTTCATCTTGAACTTTGTTGCTAAGTTCCTCTTGCAGTATTCTATGAGCCTTGGTGACCCAGTTAAGAATATATCATCCACATACAAAAGGAGAATGAATGGTTCACCTGCAACCATAGGATAGTAGAGGTTTGAATTTGCCACACACTTCATGAATCCCATCTCCTGCAAGTAGTTTTCAATACGACCATACCACGCTCTAGGACCTTTCTTGAGTCTACATAATTATCTCTTCAACTTGCATAAATGGGTTTCCCTCCATGCATCTCAAAACCCTTTAGTTATTCGATGTGCACCTCCTCTTTTATGACTTCATTCATGAATGCTTTCTTAACATCAATATGATGAATCTCCCATCCCATTTGTGCTGCAAGTGAGATCATGACCCTAATGGAAGTATACTTGGCCACGGGAGCAAATGTCTTCTCATAATATATTCCCTCTTTCTAAGAGACACCCTTGGCAATGAACTTGGCTTTGAATTTTTATATGCTTCCATATGCAGTGTCATTGATCTTATAGATCCGGCGAGAACCAACCATTGTCTTGTCTAATGGTCTAAGAACCACCTCCCAAACATCGTTCAACATGATGCAGTTTTACTCCTCCACGATGGCATCCCACACCTGGTGTTGTGCGGCCTCTTCATAACTGGAAGGCTCACTATCAATGAGTTGACTCATCAACACCTTGTAACTTGAATATATCTCTGGTGGTATTCTATCCCTTGTGCTTGATCTAGGATCTCCTATAAACTCATGTGCATCTATAAATGTCTAAAGCACTTAGTGGTTCCTCCTTCCAACTAAAGTGGGTGGAACTTAAGTCTTCTCATCATGCTCCTAATCCTTATTCTACAAACACTCCTCTACACTTGTACCTGTAATAGTCAATATACTTGTACCTGTGCCATACAACTCATATTTTTGTTCAACCCTTGGAGCTTTTGCTTGCTAACCCTGATCAACTGCTAACAACGTGCGAGATGTCATGAAGGATTTCTTCTCCTGAAACTTAACATCATATCTCATGATGACCTTCTAATTCCCTTGAATATAGATTATGTATGTGTTGGATGTTTCGCTATAACCAAAAAAATACTCCTTCTCTACAGTTGAATCTAGATTAATGCACTTCATGGTTGGAAGATTACAATAAGCGATACCGCCAAAAATCTTGAAATGAGCGACTTCTAGCTTCTTTCCTATAAATGTCTCCTCGGGTGACATCTTTCCCAACACCTTATGTGGGATCCTATTCTAAATGTATATTATCATGCTACATGCTTCTACCCAAAGATATCTATCCATATCCTAATCATATATCATGGCCCTTTTTGCTCCAACTATGGTTCTATTCTTTCATTTTGCAACCCCATTCTGCTACGGGTTGTATGGAGTTGTCCACTGTTAGGTCCCTATACTACTAATGTAACCCCTTATTGTTATTTGTACAACCCCCTTATTATATTTTTGTGCCCATGTAGTCCCCATATTGTTATTATTGTGCCCCATAGAAGTCCACTATTGTTATTATTATGCCCTTACATTATTATTGTTATTTTGGCTTTTATTATATTATGACCCCTTAGACTCGTATATATAGAAAGGAGTTCTTGTCATTTGTATCATCTAAGAATTGTTCATTTGTGTAATGTAAAGGAGGTTTCCCCCTCGAAGAGGCTTATTTCTAAGGCGTTCATCTATATTTTCTATCTTTTTGTGAGTTGGTTTCATAAAATTTGGTATCAGAGCTTTGGATTCTAGGGTTTCGCTGCTCCAAATAGGTCATTGTGGAATTTTCGCTATAACTTTTTTTCTAGGACATTTCAGAAGCTAAAAAAAAACCATTTTATAAGAAATCACGCTGAACCTTGGGTCCAAATTTCAGATCTTGTGTTTCTATATTTTCGGACATATGCTCTGAAGAAGTTAGGGTTTTGGCAAGCTCCAGAATTTCATCTAAAACAAGTCATCGTGGAATTTTCGCTATAACGTTTTCAGTACAAAGTTTCAGAACAAGAGAACCCATTTGAGAAGAAAGCGGTTTGAACTTCGGGTCCAAATTTCAGATCTTGTCTCGCTATATTTTTGGATATATGATCTGAGGAAGTTAGGGTTTTGGCAGACTCCCGAATTACATTTTAAACAGGGGACCTTGGGAAAATCGTCATAACTTTCTCTCTGAGCATTAGATTGAAATTTTGTAAGAAGTTTCATAAAGAGGACGAATTGTAGTTTTCTATGTATATTTTTCAGATCCGAAGGTAAAAACTGTGCCACGTGGAACTTCATACAAGTTTTCTCTTCTGAAAAGATATATAATCAGGTCATCTTGGGAGATTGTGCATAACTCTTTCTTGGAGAATCCAATTTCGATCAGACTGGTGGCATTGGAAAGAGGATGCAGAGGGCTACTACAGATCGTTATTTAAGAACTTAAAGATTCGAAAGTACAAAGTTACAGTCCTTTTAAGATCAAGCTCCTAAAATCAAGAAAAAGCGAGATGAGGAAGTTTGATGGCAAGGATCTGGTAAATTAGATACTATAGATGGAGACATATTTTGATCTACATGGTGTATCACTATTACAAAAGGTATGTATTGCATCTTCATATTTAGAACCGAATCAAATTTTATGGTATAAAGGACTTTGTTCTCGTAAACCACTTGTTATGTGGTGAATTTTCACGAGGAAATGATAGCACATTATGAGGATACAAAGATAAACACCTTCTTTAGTCAATCAATAAATGTCAAACAAAAGTGTTCAATGGAAGAGCACATTGAGGACTTTCAAAAATTGAATATAAGGGTAAATGATATTCTAGAGAAGAAAAAGATAAATAGTTTTATCTATGCCATGAACGCTGATATCGATGGTATGAAAGCATATAGGAAGAAAGGCATGGAAGATTTGAAGAAAGACATGGAAGGTTTGAAGGAAGGAGGGACAAAGATGCTACAAGAAAGGCCTCCTAATGATGAAAATGATCAAGAAACATTAAAAGAAGAGGATATACACTAGGAACCAACCCTAGAGAAAGAAAAAATGAATCTGACGATATCTTGTACTACAATGGCAAGAATTACCACTCCTCAAACTCTCAAGATAGAAGGATATATCAAGAAGAAAAAAGTTCAAGAAGGGAAAGATCACATCAAGAAAAAAGAAATGAATCCGACCATATCTTGTAATTCATTGGCCAGAATTACCACTCCTCAAACTATCAGGATAGAAGGAAATATCAAGATGAAAAATGTTCAAGGAGTGAAAGATCACATCGAGCATCAATAAATGAATCCAACCATATCTTGTAATGCATTAGAGAAAATTACCACTCCTCAAACTCTCAAGATAGAAGGACATATCAAGAAGAAAAATATTCAAGTAGTGAAAGATCACATCTAGCATCAACAACAAGTTCTCCAACTTTTAAAGGATAACGCCACTTTGGTGTAGAATCGAATGAAACAACAGGCAAATCAACATCGCAGTGAAAGAAGTTTTGATGTAGGCGATTGGGTATTTACGACTATATCTCAAGTAAGTTATTTATGAGAAGGAAATGTATGAAATATTACATGCACTTAAGAAATGGCGACCTTACCTAATGGGAAGACACTTCAAGGTAAAAATGGATCATGATAGTCTTAAATGCTTTTTAGAACAAAGATTATCTTTAGAAGAACAGAAAAATGGGTCACAAATATGTTGGGTTATGACTTTGAAATCATCTACAAAAAAGGGAAGAAAAATGTTGTTGCAGATGCACTCTCAAGAAAGGATGAGGATGTGGAAGCATTGTTTTGTGCTATTTCTATTATCCAACCAGATTGGATAAACGAAGGAAGGGATGAATGGAAGAAGGATGAAGAAGTGTGGCCACTCATTCAAAAGTTGCAGAAGATCCCAGTTCAAACAATATTGTTAGAACTTGACGAGGAAGGAAATAAGATTGGAACCTAGAGTAGTCCCAGAAACAAGAACCCAATAACTACGAAATCGATCAATTTCAGAGTATCTCATCAAGTGGAAGAACTTACCTGCTGAAGATTCCACATGGGAGGACAAGAATTTTGTACAAAAGCATCAAGAACTACTCAAGTGTTGAGGACAACATTTTTTGAAGGAGAGGGGCATGTTAGGTCCCTATACTACTAGTGTAACCCCTTATTGTTATTAGTATAATCCCCTTATTATATTGTTGTGCCCATTTAGTCCCCATATTGTTATTATTGTGCCCCATAGAAGCCCACTATTGTTATTATTGTGCCCTTACATTATTATTGTTATGTTGGCTCTGATTATATTATGACCCCTTAGACTCCTATATATAGAAAGGAGGTCTTGTCATTTGTATCATCCAAGAATTGTTCATTTGTGTAATGTAAAGGAGGTTTCCCCCTTGAAGAGGCTTATTTCTAAGGCGTTCATCTATATTTTCTATCTTTTTGTGAGCTGGTTTCATAACATCCACTCTCTCTTGATTCCCTCCTTGAAGCAAAACTCCTTGAAGGCTTTCTCAATATACTCGCCCCCATTGTCTATCTTAAGTACCTTTATTTTCTTCATGTCACGTTCTCCTCAAGAGCCTTAAACTTTTGGAAGTGAATGAAGACTTCATCTCTTGTCTTCACAATTAAATCCAGGACTTCTTAGAGAAAACATCAATGAATATGAAAGAATATTCCTGAGAAAATTTGTGGACAATGGACAAAAAATTATCAAAATGTATTAAATCTAACACACCCTTGGCTCTACTATCACTCCTTGGAAATGCTACTTTTGAAAGCTTTCTAAGCACACACCCCCTGCATACGTCATCATGTTTTATACTCACCTTTGGAATACCTATCACCATTTCTATGAGCATCTAGTGTTGCATGATGGATATGACCCTTCCTCCTATTTGGTAATTTAATTGATGTTAAATTACTACATAAATTATCGACCAAGGCTAGTATACTCATGAAGTGTGTGTGCATTGTATGTACTAGAAGTCGTTATTATTCAAGAAATTCCTAGATTAAATTGAGATATCGAGATGCACATGTTTTCTTAACAGTTATCGCTCTTACATGAAAGTAAATATGTCACTCTTTAACATAAATGAAATCAAAATCACTGCACTTACTTAAAAGAAATATCATGGTTTACTTGAAAGAAACATCACACTTGCTTGAAAAAAATATGAAACTAGGATTATCACACTTGCTCAAAAGAAATATCACACTTTGAAAAAATAAATATCACACCTACTCAACTAAATAATGAAACTAAATCTAAATCACTCTAATAGAAAAAAGAGAAATTAGCACTAATTGGAAATTGAAATCCTCTTCACTAAACTCAAACTATGCTATAAATCATAAATCAATCCACACTCTGTCATATACTTATCATGTGCACAAGAGATCTCGACTTCACTCATTCATCACACAACAAAATTATTAAAAAAGCATGCTCTGTTATGAACTCAATGATCACTGTCAAAAGCATTCATTAACAATCGAAACTGGATAATTAGATGAACTAATTAAACACTACATAAAATGTAGAATTGAAATGTTAATTGAAAACAATAAAAACTTACAACTCCATGGGGCCTTCCTGCGATATGTAGGTAACAACACAACTCCTTCAAATGATTATATACGCATCAAAATAATGCACAACAAGGATATCAAATAAAACAAAGTTTTTTAGCTGTAGAATAGAGTTTTCAAAATGATATTCAAGATTGTGTTTGTCATGCGGAGAGGTAGATTTATAACCTCTATCAATAATTGTTTAGAGATTTATGAGCCTATCCTACTCGACAGAGACTAAAAATATCATAAAAATATAATATCTCATGATTTCCTCATGATTTTCTATCGGAGAAGCAAATCATGAGGCTAAATATTTTCTTCCATTAATTTCCTTGCTCACCTAGTTCGCCTTTAGCTCTTTCGTTGGTTGAATTCCGCATTGACTAGCCCTATGTGGTGTTCTTATCATTGATCCAGATCATGAAGATAGGAAAATATCGTTGTGCCAGCTATTAGCCACCTTCCCATATGTCTCGTTCCTCGGCTAGAGTTTCAGAACCTATCAAACCTTCAACTTTGCTACAGAATCAGTCATTAGCTGCAGAATTGGTGCAATTCAGTAGCTCATGTAAATATTAAGTTAAATAATAAAGACAAATAAAACTTATGAAATAAAATATGTTTAAGTACCTGTTATTTCCATGAACCTTGTAAACGGATGCTCAATTAGAGTTATTAGAGTAAAAACGAAGGAGTATGGAGTGTAGGAAGGTTGTCAAAAAGAGAGATTTTTTGGCTTCAACATTCACCCACACTGAAGACATTGCATGTCCTCATGCACAAAATTTCAAAATTTGTAATCCTTCTCTGTTACTAAGAATCTTCGAAGACCTTAGAAAGAACATCTGAGTTATTTCTTCTTACGTTCATGACATTTATTGCTGCCATTCTTGGTTTCTTCATCAAGATTATGTGTTGCAAACTTATGACCTTTTTCTTAAGAAATTTGTTTTTAGCAATCAATTTCTTATTTTTCTCATACCATAAACCAAGATGTACTAAAGATGTTGTCATCTTGAGTTCTCTGGATTTCATTTTGTGCCTTTAGTGTCTCATGTTCGTACTTTAAATGTTTGTTTAATACCTTCAATTCATAGATTTCCTCCTTAAGAGTGTTTACAATTTGGGGTTCTTGTTAGCCTCTCTCACAAAACAATAATAAATCCAAAAATAAATAAATAAATAAAATATTCCAAGTTAGGAATTTGTGCCTAACTCTTGGGTTGCTCCTCTAAGATAGGAGTTAGTTTAGGTAACTCCTATATTGGTGTGTGTCTGGTGAGAAATTATCTCAACCAAAAGTGTCTAAGATAGCATGCACTATCTTGAGAACATTGTCTCTCATCTATTTATTTGTAACACTATATTCAATTATTTTCATGAACGAAAGAGAGAGAGAATACCTGAGGAAGACATGAGGCTGAAGCCTTTTCCGCCAATATTTTGTGTCTGGTTTTTATGTGTGGTTTATATATTTGTCTGAGTTAATTTCTTTTTTCAATATGTGGTATCAGAGCTAGGACTGAAAAATTTGCAGTGTGTTCACTGTTGGGTGATTGCAAGTTGCATGGACATATCTATTTTTGGGGTTGAAATTGTGTGAAAGGACCTGTGCACCTGAGCGAATTGAGGTAGCGCTATCGTTGTTTGAGGTCAGACTATGGACTTTGCCAGAGCCAGACCATAGCTTTTCTCTGTTGCTTTGCGTCGTGGTGCTGAGGCTTTCGGAGCTCTCGGAAGACAACGGGGTTTGGAGTATTGAAATTTCGGTCTCTATTTTTATAGTTCTATTCCTTTATTTGTTACAATTGTTGTGTAAGCGAATGAATCGATTTTGTGTATGTGATTAAATGACAGAGTAGGTGTATCTCTAAACTGTGACGGAGGGCCACATTTTATTCCTCATCAATCCACTTTGTAATCATAATTCTAGCTAAGGTAGTGTTATTTAATGGTTGGGCGATTCACATAGAAAAAAAATAAATCGGTGTGAAACCTGTCGCTGGGGTTCGAGCTCAGGATGGAGCGCTGACAACTCAGAGTGAAAGGATGCATAGTTCCATGCATAGTCGAAAACGACCCAGTTATTAATTTTTATTCAATTTATATTGTGCCAAGGTCAAGGCCAAAAGACCTCAAGGTTTATTTTATCCAAGTTTGATTTTTATGGCAAAAATTCTGCTTCCTGGAGAAGCTGATTCTCGACATATTCATATGAGCAAGTTAATTACATTTTACAATGTCGGATTGATGTTTCTCAACAGGACTGCCCGAGGTATTTGATTGTTATAGAGACGATAGGATCGAGACTGCCCCAACGCTATTGGAGCTCGTATTCAATTGGAATTGTGCTTCCTTTGATATGAGGAATGTAAGTTCGCCTGTGTTTTGGATAGCAATGTCATCCCTGATCTTGTGAGTGCTACGAGCAGTGTTGATATTCAATGCCTTGTTCTTCATCTAATGAGTTTCCATTATTAAGTTTAATCAAGCAGTCCACCATGAGAGAATTCAATGAAGGAGTATGACAACCACAACCACGATGAAGGGTTGGATATGTTGTGCCCTATCTGTTCAGTAAATTTTTGAATCTCTTTCATGAGGTGGGTCTCCGTGCTCAGGCAACATCGGTGAATTTTCATACATTGGCTACGTGAAATCTGAGAAAATCCATGGCAAAATATCTGAGCAGAACGATGCTATTGGTCTGAGCTATCATGGCATTGAGTTCTACTGTGAGACATGATTTTAGGCATGTAGTCAACCACAAAGCAGAGGTTTCCCGAGTCAGTGAAAGGGTTGTGACCAAATTTTGAGGATCAGTATGCTGTTAGAAAATTATATATTACGAAGCAATGGAACACATAAAATATTATAGAAATATAAACACAGAAAACGCATAAAACAAGAGAGACACAGATATACGTGGTTCACCCAGTGTGGGCTATGCCCACAGAGAAACAGCTAGTCCTTCTTTTATTATATTATCCAGAAAACTGAAGAGATACAACCTACAACAGATCTGCTGTAACACCCTCTTCTCTCTCAATGTCCTCTCTCTTCCTCACTCAGAATACAGATATACATAGATGCAATACAATTCCCTCATATATAGTGAGGGGTTTCCTTCTAGGGAAAAAACGCTAAATTAAACATAACTTCTACCATCAGATCATCCACCTAATGAAAGGCCCAGATTGACTAGAAATTACTAGACTTTTACAAGGCAATTTTACATCTATTTTTAGCTTCGGGGGCGTTGCTCCCGAACCCCCGCCGGAGGACCGCTGGCCCCCGGACCCCCCAGCCAGGGGGGATTACCCCCCTCGAACCCCTGCGGGGGGGACAAGTCCCCCCTGCACCCCCCCGCATGGAGGGGTGTACAGTCTTCCTAGGGTATACATCCGACTGAAACCTTTGAATACAAAAGATAATCAGGCTCCACACCCAACAATCTCCCACTTGGAGACTGATTATAGCAACTCCACCACTGCTTCATTTGCTAGACAATGACTCCACTTTGTACCTAGATGTTTCTCATCTTCTTCATCATACTTGAAGACCAATTGAAACTGAGCAGATTCTCAATTTCTCCCTGGTTACAACTTTTGTTAGCATATCTGCAGGATTCTGGCTAGTGTGTATCTTTTCCAGCTTCAACTATCCACATTCCAATGCTGGCCATATGAAATGGTACTTGAGCTGTATATGTTTAGTCCTGGAATGAAATGCAGAGTTCACTGTATAACCTGCCCAACTCCTGCTTCTTACCCAATTCATCCAGAAACCTTTGTAACCAAATCATTTCTTTACTAGCCTCTGTAGCAGAAACATACTCTGCTTCTGTTGTTGAAAGTGCAACAACACTTTGCATTTTTGAAACCCAACTGACAATTGTTCCACCTATAGTAAACACATACCCTGTTGTGCTCCTCCTGTTATCTCTGTCACTTGCCATATCTGCATCAACATATCCCTGTAGAGAAATGTTTGAACCACCAAACAATAATGCTTGGTTTGTGGTACCTCTCAAATACCTGAGAATCCATTTCACTGCCATCCAATGTTATTTTACTGGATTGTTCATGTACCTGCTTACAACTCCCACTGCATGTGCAATATCAAGCCTTGTGCAAACCACTGCATACATTAAGGTTCCAACTACTGATGCATATGGAACTTTAGACATATGAGCCATTTCTTCCTGAGTCTTGGGACACGCCTCCTTACTTAATTTGAAATGGCTAGCCAAAGGTATACCAACTGGTTTTGCATTCTGCATATTAAACCTTTTCAACACCTTTTCTATGTACTCACTTTGAGACGATGTTAATTTGTGATTCTTCTTGTCTCTAGTTATTCTCATACCAAGGATTTGTTTTGCAACACCAAAATCCTTCGTTGCAAATGGCTTTGCCAATTTTATTTTGAGCACATTTATCTCCTGCATGTTAGAACCTGCAACAAGCATGTCATCTAAATACAATAACAATATAATATAGCTGCCATCATTTTACCTTTTGAGATAAACACAATGATCAGAGTGACATCTAGTATAACCTTGTTCAGACATAAACCTGTCAAATTATAGATACCACTACCTTGGAGCCTGTTTTAAGCCATAAAAGCTGTTCTTCAACCTGCACACTAGTTTCGCCTTCCCTTTTACCACATATCCTTGTGGCTGCTGCATATATATCTCTTCCTCCAAATCCCCATGGAGAAAGGTTGTCTTTACATCTAATTGCTCAAGATGCAAATCTTCAGCTGCTACTAGACTTAAAATAGTTCTGATCGAAGTCATTTTAACAACAGGAGAAAATATTTCATCAAAATTAATACCTTTCTTCTGTGCAAACCCCTTCACCACAAGTCTAGCTTTGTACCTTTGTTTTCCTCCATCTTCTTCCTTCAGCCTGTAAACCCATTTATTCTGTAATGTTGCTTTACCTGCAAGCAACCTAACTAAGTCCCAAGTCTGGTTATGTGCTAAGGAGTCCATCTCTTCTTTCATGGCTTGCTCCCACTTCTTTCTGGTTTCTACCTGCACTGCTTCTTCATAACATTCTGGTTCACAAGAATCAGTCAACCATACATAAAATAATGGAGAGTATCGTTCAGGGGGTCTACTTATCCTGATAGATATTATAACACCACTTTCAGGTGTTTGAAGTGCTTGTTGCTGTTGTGGTTGTTGTTCTGGCTGTTGATCATTATGATTTTCAGGCACCATCACTTTTTCTGTGATCTCGTCAAGCACTGTGTATTCTCTGTTTTATTTTTCCTGTTTCTTTTCCTGCAACTGATTCTTATACAAAACCTTTTCATTGAATATTACATCTCCGCTCCTAATGATTTTGTGATTTTCATAATCATATAAGCGATAACCAAAATCATTAACACCACATCCAATAAAGGTACATTTCTTTGATTTTCCTTCAAGCTTTGTTCTATTTTCTTTGTTAATGTGGACAAAAGCTTCACAACCAAAAGTCTTTAAAAATGAGTAGTTTACCTTTTTACCTGTCCATGCCTCCTCTGGAATACCACCATCCAAGGAACTTGAAGTCCCTTTGTTTATTAGATAAACAACAGTATCTACAGCATCTGCCCAAAAGTGTAAAGGCAATACTTCATGCAATCTCATGCACCTTGCACGCTCCATGATTTTCCTGTTCATCCTTTCTGGCACACCATTTTCTTGTGGTGTTCCTGGAACTGTCTTCTCTCTGTGAATTCCATTTTCTGAATAGTACCTATCAAACTTTTTGTTGCAATATTCACCTCCATTATTTGATCTGAGACACTTCAACCTTTTGCCTGTCTCATTTTCAACCAAATCTTTCCATTTCTTTAAAGTATCAAATACATTAGATTTATTTCGAATATAATAAATCTAGGTTTTTCTAGTTGCATCATCAATAAAAGTAACATAATAACGAGAGCCACAAAGAGATGATACCTGAGCAGGTCCCCATACATCTGTATGCACAAGCTCTAATTTTTCGATCTTCTTTTCTTTCCCAACTCTAAGGAATCTGACTCTCTTCTATTTTCCATAAACACAATTCTCATAGAATTTTAAATCAACATGCTTCAAACCTGGCAACGAATTTCTTGAGTGAAGAATCTGCATCCCCTTCTCACTCATGTGCTCGAGCCTATGATGCCACAATGTCGTATCTTCTCCTGTAGAGGTTAAAGCATTAACAGAATTAGAAATACCATTGCATAAATACAATGTACCAACCTTTTCTCCTTTCGCTATTACCAGGGATCCTTTAGTGACCTTCCAGGTTTTATCTGTGAAGGTAGTTATGCAACCTTCATCCCCCAACTGCCTTGTTGAAATCAGATTTTTCTTCATATTCGAAACATGCCTTATGTTCTTCAACAGCCACTGATTTCCATTTTGCTATTTTATGAAAACTGTACCCATTCCAACGATTTTACAGGGTTTATCATCACCCAATCGAACTTGTCCAAAATCTCCTTGAACATAATCATGAAAATGTTTCTTATCAAGTGTGGCATGGAATGAGGCCCCTGAATCTACCACCCAGGCATCAATAATATTTTCTAATGAAAGAATCAAAGCATCTTGCAACACATCACCTGTTACATTCGCTTCATGATTAGTTTCTTGCTGCGCATCTCCTTCTTTTCCCTTTCGATACTTGCAGTCTTTCTTCAGGTGTCCTTTCTTCCCGCATTTCCAGCACACTATCCCCGATCTAGACTTGGATCTGCCTTTTCTTGACTTACTACAATATCCTGGGCTCTTTCCTCTTTCCATTTTTCTTTCCCTAGTCTCTGCAGTCAAAGCATTACCTGATGTCTCACCGAAGCTTTTCCGTCACATTTCCTCGCTAAGGAGTGCACCGACAACATCATCAAACTTTAAAGTACTAGATCCAGAGACAGAGTTACTAATGGCCATAACTAACCATTCCAACTTTCTGGAAATGAGCACAGAAATAACAGAGCCCTAACTTCATCATCAAAATTTACCCCTACAGAACTTAACTATCTTGTATCTATATTAAAATCATTTAAATGATCTACAACAGATCCATCTTCTGACATCTTCATATTAAATAAACGCTTCATAAGAATGCCTTATTTGAGGCCGAGGGTTTTTCATATAGTTTGGCCAATGTCGACATTAAACCCTATGTTGTCATTTCCTTTGAAATATTAAATGCTACCGACGCCGCTAGGCACAGTCGTATTGTTCCAAGTGCCTTTCTGTCCAGAATATCCCATTCTGTGTCTGTCATACTCGTCGGCTTCTTTGTCTTTCCGCTCAATGGTAGATACATATCTCTCTGATACATATAATATTCCATTTGCATCTTCCACAGCTGGTAGTTTTGGCCGTTGAATTTTTCGACCCTAAACCTACCATCTTCCACCATTGCTTCCACTCGAACCAAGAACCCTTCTCTCCTGCGACTTTATCAGCCAAATAAACCTTTGGCTCTGATACTAATTGTTAGAAAATTATATATTACGGAGTAATGGAACACATAGAATATTGCAGAAATATAAACACAGAAAACACATAAAACAAGAGAGACATAGATATACGTGGTTCACCCAGTTTGGGCTACATCCACGAAGAAACAGCCAGTCCTTCTTTTATTATATTATGCAACAAACTGAAGAGATACAACCTACAGCAGATCCGCTGTAACACCCTCTTCGCTCTTAATCTCCTCTCTCTTCCTCACTCAGAATACAGATATACATAGACGCAATACAATTCCCTCATATATAGTGAGGGGTTGCCTTCTAGGGCAAAACACCCTAAATTAAACATAACTTCTACCGTCAGATCATCCGCCTAATGAACGACCCAGATTGACTAGAAATTACTAGACTTTTACAAGGCAATTTTACATCTACTTTTAGCTTCGGGGGCACTGCCCCCAAACCCCCGTTGGGGGACCGCTGGCCCTCGAACCCCCCAGCCCGGGGGGGATTAGTCCCCCCAGACCCTTGCGAGTGGGACAAGTCCCCCCCACAGCCCCCTGCATGGAGGGGTGTACAATCTTCATGGGGTATACATCTAGCTGAAACCTTTGAATACAGAAGATAATCAAGCTCCACACCCAACATATGCATGCCTAAGAGCTTGTCTACAAAGAGGAGCTGCCTTAGTGAGGACTTGCCGGTTTACTTGTGTGAGGAGTTGCATGCAATCATTAAAATCGTGAAGAGCCTGCCTGTATACCTGGTGTAATACTCTCTTCATGAGCTGCATTGATGAGCCGTGTATTAATAAAACAAAACACATATGCACGTGATGGACCATCTTCATTGAGTTGCGTTGGAATGAAGTTGTACAACGTGAGTCCCAGTCCCATTCGACCTATGGAGCAAGTTATATGTGTGGACGTATGCCTACATGTGAAGTCTCAACATTAATTTTAATGTGGGGATAACATACTTTGTATATATGTGAAATGTGAATGGAGTGACTCATGTAAATAAAAGGTATTAAATGTATCTTTCATTCAACATGCACATGGAGTGGGGTGAGAATGAAGTTTAACACTTAATGTTTCATGAACTTTAATGTGTTAGAGTTAGTGGAGAATAATATTTGGGACGAAGAGAGAATTAATGGTGAATATGATGAGAGATAAGAAATGCTGGTAACTTTTTAATGGAGAGATAAGGAGTGAAGAAATAAGGAGTATATTTTGTAATTTTTGGAGTTATAAGTATTTTGTATTTGGAGAGATAAGTGAATATTTTATTTCTAGAAGGTTGAGTCAGTTTTTTGAAGACATTTTTCTTTCAAAAGTTCTAGAACTCTGATTCCATGAAGATGTTGTGAAGCTGAGCGATTATGTACTCCAAAGTTTAATAAAGATATCATTTTTGTGGTGATTGTGTCCTAGATCCGCCCGAAATTGAATAAGGGGATCTTAGGTACACGAAGAGTGTGTTGATGATGGTGCATGCTTCATGTTGTTGCTTTTTGAATTGTGTCTAGTTTTGACACATAAATGATCTCATTTAACACACATAAAGTTCAATGCAAGCAAGCACAACACCTGTAACGAAATAGCTGCAAGGAAGGATAGTTAAGCTCAACACATGCATTTGCGTCACTACAATAAATAATCAAAGTTTTCAACATTAGTATTCTAGCTCAACAAACATATTCACTCAATATAATCAAGTTCATGAATATGCAAACTCCAGCATTTCAAAGCAAATTCTACATCACTACAATCAAGTTAATGAATTTGTAAACTTCAATGTTTCAGAGCACAGTCTACATCAACATTATTGAACTTCTAATCAAACTCAAATTACATTGAATTGTAAGGGTGCATTCTTGGTTGAAACCGACACCGAAGTCTTGAATTGAGTCAAATTTAATTCATTATAGTGAGTCATTAAAATCATTGTAAGCTTTTTTGGGTGCATTTTCGACAGTGTTCGACACCCTTCCTTTAAGAAGAATCAAGTGAATGCCCGAATTTTAACTCTAAAGCAAACAAGCAACAAGTTCACATCTCCTACAAGCGAGCATGAGTATTCATCAAGCAATTTGCATCAAAACAGTACAAAGTTCAAACCTCCAAGCGAGCCAGAGTGAAGTTCATTGCAGCAGCCATCAAAGCAACCAAAAAAGTTCAACTCTAACACCAATCAAGCAAGTTGATATCGACATCAAGCGAGCGTGGATATTCCTTCAAGTGAACGTGAAGTCATCAAGTAAGGCAAGCGAGCATTCACGCAAACACGATCGTCATCAAGCGAGCGTGAATTCTAGAGTTTAAGCAAGAAAGTTCTACAACTCTAGTGCAATAAGCAACAAATCAAGGGAGCGTGCCATTCAAGTAACAAAATCAAGTGCAACAGTTCAAAGCACGACATCTCCGACAAGAGAGCCTGATTTCAAGTAAGCAAGTTTAGATGGCACAAAATATTCAGTTGTTAAACATTCTTCATAGTTTGATCATCTCCGGTGATGAAGACATGGTGAACATCAACAAAGAAACTCTTGTTGATCTTTCATGGCATCTATGACAAACACATGAAACCATTGAGTTCCTTCAACTCGAGTCGCAACTTCAAAGGAATGAATTGCAAGAAAAGAGTGATACTTTCAAGTCTTTGAACCATCCAGATGACAAGTCATTCATCCCAACAGCTTCAAGTGTCGTAGTTGTTCCACTTAGAATTTCTTCCAAACCCATCATCAAGCCTTGGGAAGAAATTCAAAATAACAAGAATCGACGAGGCTTAGGATATGCCACTGATGACACCAAATTACATATCCCAGATTATTCCAAGCCAATTAAGTTCGTCAGTGCAGGATTTCTTCCACAAATCACCTCAACAGGTTCTGAGAAAGTTGCAGACAAACAGAATTGCACGCAACCTGAAGTTGAAGTCCAACCGAAATGTTCTCATTGTCAACGAACTGGTCATATGGAAGATCAGTGTTTTGATCTCAATCCTTGTTGCCATTGTGGCAAGCCCAATCATTCCTCAGAAAAATGTAGCACCTAACAAAAATCAGCCAGATTGAAGATACATTATGAATGGATTGATCCTTGGGAATGGTCATCCACAGTCAAAAGATTGTCTCAGTTCTACAACCGACTACAATCACACATAGTGCAGCCAGCAATGAACCGATGATGGTACTCTCATGCAGTTGAATGAGGGAGTACAACAGTGAAACTCTCCTACACCTGAAGGGGGGGAGTTAAGATATATTTTGGAGAATATTTTCTCTCCTTTCAGCTGACAAAGGGGGGAAAATGTCAATGAAATTGACAAGTGGTTTTCAGACTGAAAGTCTCGACAACATCAGTGAAGCAGCTAGTGGGCATCTTCATCAGCCAGTGGGCATTTTTCATCAGCAGTGACCATCAACAAATATTCCAGTGGGCGATCGACAACAAAAGCAACAATGAGCAGCTTTCATCATAGCAAAAGAAACATTGAGTTGTTTTTTGACATCATTATCTAGTGGGCGATCATCACCAGTAAATACGCCAGTGGGCATTCATCTAATTGTGTCAGTGGACATCGGATGCTGTTTTCAAGAAAAGGAAAGTTGGATCCTTTTGCATCTTGGCACGTGATGGAGTTTTCAAGCATCATTCAGAGATGAATCAGGCATGCAGCTGATTCATGTTCTCTTCAGATTTGAGTTTCTTCAGCATCTAGATTTGGAGGTTTTTTAGGCATATGATTTTTGAGGAGCAACTTGAGAACTTGGAAGATGGTTCCTCATTCTTATTTTGGATTTATCATTGAAGGGGGGAATGTTATCCTCTCTCACAAAACAATAATAAATCCAAAAATAAATTAATTAATTAAATATTCCAAGTTAGGAATTTGTGCCTAACTCTTGGGTTGTTCCTCTAAGATAGGAGTTAGTTTAGGTAACTCCTATATTGGTGTGTGTCTGGTGAGAAATTCTCTCAACCAAAGGAGAAATTATCTCAACCAAAAGTGTCTAAGATAGCACGCACTATCTTGAGAACACTGTCTCTCATCTCTTTACTTGTAACACTATATTCAATTATTTTCATGAATGAAAGAGAGAGAGAATACTTGAGGAAGCCATGAGGCTGAAGCATTTTCCGCCAATATTTTGTATCTGGTTTTTATGTGTGGTTTATATATTTGTCTGAGTTAATTTCTTTTTTCAATAGTTCTTCTAGAGGATCAAAATGAATAATTTCTTCTCAGTTTGAAGATGATTCAATAGTTTTTCGTATATCTCTTTGTTCCATAGATTCTATATAGTCATATATTTCTTGCTAGACAGGATCAATTTATGGAGTTCTCCTAGCTGGACTTGCAACTGGTGATGGAACTCTCAATTCCTCTTCTTCTCCTAAATTGACAAATTCTGGAGATTGTTGAGATTGTGCATGTATTGATTTGGTAAGATTTTCACTTCTTCTTATAGTTGATGGTGATTTTTCAGTAGTACGAGGACACTTTTTAGCCTTTTCTTGTTTTGTTTCTCCTTTTGATGTACTTTCCCCTTTATTGCTGGCTATATTTCTTCTAACATTTTTTCACTTAAGAGTTTCCAAAACATTTATAAGAGGGGTTTCATCATCAGAATACTGATCTTTCTATGTTTCTTGTGCAATGAGTTTTCCTTAGGGTTTGAGGGCAACTTTCTTCTACTCTTTCTGGTCTTATCACTAGATTCTTCTTGTTCAGCTTCTTTGAAATGATTTTTAATTATAAAATCCTCCCAGTTATCCCCTTTGATTTTTAGATGGGCTTCAAATAAAATTTTCACCAACCCATGATGATACAAGGCATTATCTATGGACTGTATTTTCCTTTGAATATTTCCAACCATTTTTCTCAAACTATTAAGCAGGAAGTAAGGTAGGCTGATTTCATTACCATCAAGAAAATTCATCATCATGAGAGCATGGTAAAAGAACATGTTTCCAAACCTACCTTCACAAGTTATTAATCTTTGAATAATAAAAAACAAATTTCTCCATTTATTCTTTAAGGTTATGAATGGAATTCCCTTCTTAAAGATAGAGATATCCATACCTGGTTTTTTAAGGAAGACTTCCCATTCTTTCTCCTTGATCTTTCGGTTCTTGAACCAACTTTTCCTGATTCCCGGTAATCCAATAGCTTCTTCTAGAAATGACTCTGTCAAAACCAATATAATGTCTCTAATCTCTGCTTCTATACCATCATATGCCCAAGCAAATGATTTTGTAACTTCTTTCTCATGCACATCAAATTTTTCAACAAACCCTAACCATTGTGCTTGTTGCAACTGTTGTTTCACCTGTGAGTATCCTTCAATAAATTTAGCCCCATTTGGCTCTGAGCGTGTAATGACTCCCATGTTAAAGAAGTCATAACCCCTCATTTCTCTCTCTGAGAGGGTTATGGAAGGAATTTAGTTATGGAGGACAGAATTTGGGTAATAGGTGAGGTGTTTCTGCAATGGAAGAGGGCTGAGTGGAATGGATATGATGTAAGGAATTGTGATGGTATGCGAAGGAAGTGGAATGTTATACGGAAGGAAGGGAGTGAATTTGAATGATAACAAGGTTTCATATCAGAGTTATCCTTTTGACAATATATTTTCGTTAAAACCGAAGTCATGTCGTAATGAAAGTAATCATTACACAAAATGGCGGTAGCAACAGTCATACATCTATTTAATTTCATAATTCAATTTTTTTTCCTTTATTATCTAACTAATATTTACATACATGTTGTTTTGCCTTACTAATTTTGGATTTGTCCTTTTGCAGGTTGTACTCAGGTTGCTTTAGCTGTAATATTCATTCAATTTTTTTTGGCATGATCTTCATTTTCCCTGGTTGCAATCTGTCAAGTCAGTTGTGGAATTCCATGAGAGCTACATATTATTGACAATTTTGTAGCAATCTTATTTTTCAAAAGAGGAATAAAAAGAAATGGGACAAGAATAAAGAATTAAAAATAGAATCTATGCTGCCAAGAATTCTTGGTTTTCAACTTATATTTTTTATATAACATGCCAACAATGTTGGTTTTCATGTTTATAGAAAAAAAAATTCATTTTTTTTTCGGAAACATAAAGTAGAAGGCTAAGTTGGAGAGGAAGAAGAATATTCCTTAACCAACTTCAAATCAAGATTATCTTGCAGATTTCTTATGAACTCTTTCTTTGCTAATGGTTTATGATGTATTCGTAATCTATGACAATTTACAAGGAAATTTACTTTTTCTTCATCAACGGTTTTGATTATAACCGCTCCATTATCAAAGACAGTGTCAACCAAACCAAAGAGTTTGAAATTTTCTTTGAAAATCTTTAAACTTTGAATCAAAAAGCAATGCCCAATCACTAGGCTAGAATTTTCTTTCTTTGATAAACTTATCATGCCATCTGGATCTTTGTTGTTGGACTATATTGGTTCAATGAATAGCATCTTGTCCTATCACATCAATTTCATTCAATTTCTCCATTCTTTATCTTTGGGCTTCTGATAGATCAAGACCCGATTTGGATGTTGTTTTAATTTTTTTTTATCTAGAACTCAATAGGAAATAGGACATGCTTTCCATAAACAAGTTCATACAAAGTGTCTCATGTTATGTTTCTCCATGTGGTACGATATGCCCATAAAGCTTCTTGAAGCTTTTCTACCCAATCATTTCTATGCAGATGCACATTCTTGGTAAAAATTGCTTCAATTACTTTATTAGTAGATTCAAATTGTCCATTGGCTTATGGATGACATGGAGTAGACTTTTGATTTGATTTTGTACTCCTCCATTGTCTTCTATACCAACTTGGATGTAAATTGAGTACCTTGATCTGTTAGAATTTCCCTTGGGACACCAAAACAAGTGAAAATATCCTAAAAAGGAAATGAAACTACAACATTTTCAGTAGCAAAAGGTAGTGCTTTAGCTTCTACCCATTTAGTGACAGTATACAAACAAGAATGTACCTTTTTTGTCTTGAGAGTGGATTGATTGGACCAACAAAATCCAAAGCCCATTTCTCAAAAGGTTCAATAATTACCAGAGGTTGTAGAGGCATTTCATCTAAAGGAACAAGATTCTCCATTCTTTGACAACTGTCACATCTCTTAACATATTTCGACATCCTTAAAAAGAGAAGGCCAATAATATCCTAAGAGAAGGACTTTATAGGCAGTTCTTTTATTAGGGAAATGTCCTCCACATGGTTCATCATGACAAGCTTTTAATATCTCTGGTAATTTATCCTCTCTAACACATCTTCGAATGATTAAGTCAAGGCATGTCTTTTACAATTATTCATTTATCCATGAATAAGATGCACTAGTTTGAATAATCTTCCTTTTCTCTTGAGGGGATAAGTATGATGGTAACTTCCATGTAGCCAAATAATTAGCAATATTTGCAAACCAAGGAGATTTAATAGATACTGCAAAAATATATTCATCAGGAAAATTATCTTCTATAGGAACATCATTGTTATCATTTTGGATTCTGGATAGAAAATCAACAACTGTGTTTTTCTTTCCTGGTCTATCCAAAATAGTAATATTGAATTATTGTAATAACAATAACAATCTTGTAAGTATGTCATTAGTAATTGATTTATTCATTAAATATCTAATTGCAGAATGATATGTGTGAATGAAGGTGGCATAACTAGTGATATAATGTCTAAATTTATTGATGGCATGTACAACAACTAAAAACTCATTTTCTGTTACAATGTAATTTAACTTTGCAGGGGTCAAATTTTTGCTTGTATAATAAATGGCGTAAGGAGTTAAATATTTATGTCCTAATACAACTCAATTTGTATTTGCAGCATCAGCTGAAATGTGAAAAGGTAGTTTCCAGTTTAGTCCTCTTAAAATGGGTGCTTTAGAAATCTTTTCTTTCAATGTTTCAAAAGCTTTTTAGTAGTCAGAATTCCAGATGAATTCACAATATTTTGTAAGAAATTTGAAAAGTGGAGAGGCTATCTTTGTAAAGTTTTCTATAAATATTCTATAATTAGCAATAAAACCAATAAATCTTCTAACATCTCTTTGACAAGTTGGAACTGATAATTTAGAAATGACTTCTACCTTAGATGCATCCACTTTGATTCCATTTCCTGAAATATGGTGGCCTATAACAATTCCCTTAGTCAACATCATAGATCATTTTTCATAGCTTAATGAGAGGTTTGCTTCTTTACACCTAATGATAACTTTTTCCAAATTTTAAAGAGCTTCTTCAAAAGAGTTCCCATAGACAATAAAATCATCCATGTAAACTTCTACACAATCATGAATTAGATAAAAAAAAAAAAGGCCTAAAACTGCCCTTTGGAATGTTGAAAGTGCATTACATAACCCAAAAGGAAGTACTTGATAAGCATCAGTTTCCCATGGACAGGTAAAGGTTGTGTTATCTTAATCTTTGGGAGCTACTTGGATTTGGTTATATCCACTAAAACCATCCAAGAATGAAAAATATTTTTTCCCTACCAATGTATCAAGGACTTGATCTATAAAAGGAAGCGGAAAATGATCTTTTAAAGTAGTTTTATTCAATTCCCTATAATCAATGCATACTCTCCATTTTCCATTATTTTTTAGAACAATTACCAATGGTGAGACCCACTAGTTGCCTGATATTGGATAAATTAAATTCACATTTAATGTTATGAAACCAGCTCACAAAAAGATAGAAAAGATAGATAGACACCTTAGAATTCAGCCTCTTCGAGGGGGAACCTCCTTTACATTACACAAATGAATAATTCTTGGATGATTCAAATGATAATACCTCCTTTCTATATATAAGAGTCTAAGGGGTCATAATATAATCAGAGCCGACATAACAATAATAATGTAAGGGCACAAAAATAACAATAGTGGGCTTCTATGGGGCACAATAATAACAATATGGGTACTACATGGGCACAACAATATAATAAGGGGGTTGCACTAATAATAATAAGGGGTTACACTAGTAGTATAGGGACCTAACATGCCCCTCTCCTTCAAAAAGTGTTGTCCTCAACGCTTGAGTAGTTTTGGATGCTTCTGTATAAAATTATCATCCTTCCATGTGGAATCTTCAGCGGTAAGTTCTTCCACTTGATGAGATACTTTGAAATTGATCGATTTCATAGCTGTCGACTCCTCGATTTTGTGAATGCTTCAGGTTCCAATATGATTTTTCCTTCCTTGTCATGTTCTGGAAATATTGTTGGAACTAGGATCTTCGACAACTTTTGAATGAGTTCCCACCCTACTTCACCATTCTTCCATTCATCCCTTGTTTTTTTTTATCGAATTTGGTTGGACAATTATACCAACCTCTACCATTTCTGCAACCACATGTTTGATTTCACTCCTTTGGGCATATGGATATCTATAAGGCTTGATGTTTGGAGGAACACTTCGTGGAATCAGATGAATATCATGATCATGATCATGAATACATGGGAGACCTTTGGGAGACTCAAATACCTTGGAATGGTTGTCCAAGACTTTTTAGATATCCGGAGAAATAGATGATTTTGATGTGGGAACCATTAGCGAACATAATTGTGCAATTACGCCTCATTCTTCTTTCTTTAGAAGATTTATCATTCTGTTAGAGATGATTATCTTTCCTAGTTTCCCTATGATACCCCTTAATTCAACTTCCTTTCCTTCTGAAGAAATTTCATGAAAAGTTCTTGAAAATTAAAAGCTATTGTACCCAAGGATTGTAGCCATTGGACTCCTAGTACAACATCAGCACCACCCATTGGAATGGAAAGAATTGGGCTATTCAATACATATTCTCCCATGGATAGCTTGATATTATGGCACTTTCCAGAGCAATTTATGGTTCCTCCACTTATAACCGTCACTTGACACTCTGGTGCTAGATATAGGAAGCAATTCAATTCCTTGGCTATCTTACAATGAATAAAATTATGGGTACTACCTGAATCAATCAACACTATTACCTTTTTCTTCTTGATATGTCCTTCTATCTTTATAGTTTGAGGAGTAGTAATTCCGACCAATGCATTACAAGATATGGTCGGATTCATTTCTTCGTTCTCTGGTGAGTATCCTTTTTTTATGTTTCTTGATACTTTTCTTCTTGATATTTCACTGCTTGAACCTTCTTATTCTTGATATGTCCTTCTATCTTGAGAGTTTGAGGAGAGGTAATTCTTTCCAATGCTTTACAAGATATGGTTAGATTTATTTCTTCTTTCTGTAGGGTTGGCTCCTGGTGTATATCCTCTTATTTTAATGTTTCTTGATCCTTTTCTTCCTCCTTTTCACAATCTATGTAAAATAATTTCTTCTCAGCACACTTATGACCTTTAATGTATTTTTTATCACAAATGTGACAAAGCCCTTTTTCTATTTTTTCTTCCAATTGTTGTGGTGTCAACCTTGTATGTCGTGGAAGGCTAGGAGAAACAACACTTCCATCTTTATAGTTGTGGGGGTATACTTCCTTGTTTCCATAATTTTGCTTTCCACTTTTCATGCCAACCTAAATGCCTTCTCCAATGAATCAGATTCCCAAAGATAAACCTCATGTTGAATGTTATCCTTTAAAGTCCCTATGGAGACATCAATCCTCTACTTCTTTGGAATATCATTTTCCCTTATATTCAATTTTTGAAAGTCCTTAATGTGCTCTTCCATTCAACACTTTTGTTTGAGATTTAGCAATTGGCTAAAGAAGGTGTTGCTCTTTGTATCCTCATTATGTGCTATCATTTCCTCCTTGAAAATTGACCACATGACAAGTGGTTTACGAGAAAAAATCCATTTATACCATAAAAATTGATTCGGTTCTAAATAAAAATATGCAATACGTACCTTTTGTAAAAGTGGTACACCATGTAGATCAATTTATTTCTCCATCTGTAGTATCCAATTTACAGGATCCTTGCCATCAAACTTCCTCATCTTGCTTTTTCTTGATTTTAGGATCTCGATCTTGAAACGATTGAAATATTTACGTTCTTAAATTTTGGCCTGTAATAGCCCTCTGTGTGCTCTTTCTAACTCTGCAAGTCTGATCACAATTGGATTCTTGAAGAAAGATTTATTCCCAATCTCCCACGATGACCTAATTATAGACTAGTTCAGTAGAGTGAACTTGTATGACATTCCACGTGTCACTTTTTCAACCGTAGGTTCTAAAAATTATACCCAAACAAAATACAGTCTGTCCTCGTTCTATAACTTCTTATGAAATTTCAATGTGATGCTCATAGAGAAAGTTATGACAATTTTCCCGAGGTCACTTATTTAGGATTTAATTCGGGAGTCTGCAAAAACCATAACTTCCTCAGATCATATATTCGAAAATATAGCGATACAAGATCTGAAATTTGGACTTAAGCTTCAAACCGATTTCTTCTCAAATGGGTTTTTTTAGCTTCTGAAACTTTGTAGCGAAAATGTTATAGCGAAAATTCCACAATGACCTTCTTGGAGCAGCGAAACCCTAGAATCCAAAGCTATCATACCAAATGTTATGAAAATAGCTCACAAAAAGATAAAAAAGATAGATAAACGCCTTAGAATTCAACCTCTTCGAGGGGGCAACCTCCTTTACATTACACAGATGAATAATTCTTGGATGATTCAAATGACAAGCCCTCTTTTCTATATACAGGAGTCTAAGGGGTCATAATATAATCAAGCCGACATAACAATAATAATGTAAGGGCACAAAAATAACAATAGTGGGCTTCTATAGGACACAATAATAACAATATGGGTACTACATGAGCACAAAAATATAATAAGGGGGTTGCACTAATAATAATAAGGGGTTACACTAGTAGTATAAGGACCTAACATTTAACAATTTTTGTAATTCCTCTTTAACAATTTCCCTTAGATTTGCATTCATCCTCCTCTGGGGTTGTCGGATTGGTCTAGCATTTTATTCAATATAGACATGATGCATACAAGTGTTAGGATCAATTCCTTTCATATCAGTGTATTCACATGAATAACCAGAGGAATTTTCTTGTAACATCTTCACTAATTATTTCTTTTGAGATTCTTCCAAATTATCATTAATATTCAAAGTTTTCCCTAGAAAAAATTCTATTAAAGAATTGCCAAATTTCTCCATAGAATTTAAAGCCATTTGATTGAATGATAGATATTCAATATTACATTGTTCTTGAAAACTTTGATTTTATTCACAATATGAGGAAGATTCATTATTTTCCATTAAATTCAAAATCCGATCTTCTTCATCTATTTGTGAAGTAGCAAAATTTGGTCGTATATCAAAGTTTTTATTATCAGCATCTATTCATGCTTCACTTTCTACTTGTATTATTGTTTTTGAAAGAGGATATAATGCGAATTTCTTTATCAAAATTCCATCATAGATAAACATATCACCAAATCTATAACTTACAAAAGCATCAGTTGTAGCTAACCATGGCCTACCTAGAATCATTGGGTGTCCTCTTAGATTATTTTTGGGTGTTAAGATCATGAAGTCAGTGGGATATTCCCAAGAATATAAGGATACAAATATATCTTCTAACACACCATCAGGTTTGATAACAAATATATTTGCTAATTGCAATAATGTAGGTGTATCTTGAAGATTAGGAAGTTTCAATTGATTCATAGTTTGTCTACTCATGATATTTATGGTTTCTCCTAAATCAATCAATGTAGTTGGAATATCAATACCATTAATATGTGTTTTCACAATGGTACTTCCTAGATCTAGATATTTTTGAACTGTTGTTTTTCTCATCATGATATTTGCAATTTTCCCAACTAATTGGATTCTTTTAACTTCTTTCCTTTTTCTTCCTGGTGTTTTAAAGCTTAACTCCCTAATTGTCTTTGCAAATATTGGCATTTCTTTGATAGATTGTAACAAAGGAATTTTTATACAAATATTCTTCAGTTCATCTATCATATCGTAATCAAGTAACACAATTTGTTTTTCTACCCCTTTGTCAATTCTCAATATTTCAGGAAAAGGTGGATTTTGAACATAAATTGAAGGTTGTTCTATAATGGGAGTTGAGTTTATTGGAGTACCATCAGAATGTACATGGATGGTTTGTTTTTTATGATTTTCCTCTTGATGAAGAGATGTCTCTTTCTCAAAGAGATCATCCTTCTCAGACTCCTGAATAACAACGGATGGTGACTTCTTTTCCAATACTCTACCAGATCTAAGTTGGACATTGTTTAGATCTAATGGAATTATGTAAGTTTTGAAATTTTGCCCCTCCATGTTGTAAACAGGTTGTGAGTTTTTATTATTTGGATTTGGAAGTGGCTTGGCAAGCCATTGATTTGGCTTTTGTGGAAATGGTAGTGAAAATTGTGGGTTTGGATTTTGAGGTTGAGAGGGTTGAACAGGCTGAGGAAAATATTGTCGTGGAAAAACAGGGTAAGGTTGTTAAAATTGAGGATATTGAATATACTTGCCATAAGGATTTTTCCATCCTTGTGCCCAAGGTTGAGGCCAAGGATTCCAAGGCATGGGTGTGACCCAATTACTTTATGGTGGTTGTACATATGTTTGAGTGAAACCTTGAGTCATATTTGATTATGGATTTTTCCATGGTCTCTTGGCAATAAAACAAAGAGGTTCTACTTAATTTTGAATTACTTCCTCTTGATAGACATATTTAAGACTCGGTATTGAAGGACATTCCTTTGTGTCATGATTTTTTGCACATATAATACAGGTTTCTACACTTTTTAATTCAAGGGGGCATTCTCTCAAGGCATGTTTCTTTCTACATTTTGGAAAAAAGATAGAAATGCAACATTTTCATCATTTTTCTTGTTGTTTACTTTAAGGGTATCTATTCGTGATCTGAATGGAATGTGGCATCCACCCATGGTTTTATAAGTGACATCTACCCATGGTATTCATTTACCCATGGTATTATAAGTTGCATCCACCCATGGTACTGTAAGTGGCATCTACCCAAGGTATTGTAACTAAAAAAAATGATAACTAACAAGTCACATTTGTTGATTTGGGGTAGCATCGGATATGCTCTAGCCACGAAATTTGGTGGAGAGGTTGGGGCACATGAGATCTCCAATACCCAGAAAGGGTTTGGGCATATTCTAAACAGATCAAGAGATTAAAATAATTAATATTTTTAATGGAGTCCCTAAGTCTAAACTTAGGGAAAATAAAATATTAATGTGTATTAATATGAATCTATGTTAGAGTGATCCAAAAGACATGGATCAAGCCAGATCTAATCTTAGCCATTGTTTAGGGAATTAATCTCGACCATTGATATGTCAACAAGAAAAGTATAAGAGGAGGCTTGAGGGTCACTTGGAGAGAACACCAGATGATCAGTCATTATATTCTCTAGAGAGGGGTTTGCTAACAGAGATAGAATCAGTGATTGGGAGAGAAGCTAAGGGGAATTGAGTAAATCAAAACAGAGAAGACAAAAATTGTGTCGGGAGAGCAGTGTAGTGCCTCAGAGAACCAACATGGGTGACGAAGAGGGCCAGAGGACTGACACAGTGCCTCCAGAGGTTGACGCAGGGAAAGCCAGAGTGATGTTGGGCTAACGCTGGGCCAAAGAGGCTGACGCAGTCCTTAGAGGCTGGCGTTGGGGTTTCATGAGGCAGATTGAAGCTATGGAGCTTCCGAAGTGTTTATCCAGGGTTTCAGCTGGAATATTTGCTTTTGAGTAGAGAGGTACTACTGCCGAGATTTTTTCTTTGTTGAGTGAGTTGGATTTTGCACCTAGATTGTATTCTGAAACTGCTTAATAAATCAAACCCTCAGATATCTGCACCAATTTTCTTGCATTGGGTTTTTCTGGGGACATTAGTCCAAAAATAAAAGTGTCATTTGTGTGCTTGTTTTTGTTTCCTTTAGTTGATGATATGTAATGTGTTGAGCATGTACTTGTATTTATTTTCAGTATTTACATGGTAAATAGCTTGTTAATTAATGAGAACAAGTAGGAAGGAATAAATCAGAAAGTACATGGAGGGTTTCTAACGAGTTAGACTTAGAAATTCCAACATGGTATCAGAGCATGGTTACAGATCACAAGAGAACTGAGGACATCAACCAAGCAGAGAAGCAACAACAAAAAACAGTTGTCCCGAGTGACAAAAGTTGTTCCTAACAAAGAAGCAGCAAGGAAGGGGTGATGTAGTGCCTGCATCATCAAGTTCAAGCCAAGAAGAGGCAGCGTAGAGGCTAAGGGAGGCAAAGATAGGCTCACACAGAGCCACGCAAAGGCTAGGAGGTCTGACGCAGTTGGCTGAGGAAGTTGATTTGTTGGTACCAAGATTGCGCAGAGACTAGGAGCTCTAACCTTCAGGTTGTTGGGGTTTAGGAGGTTGTGGGTAAGTTGTAAAGTGGAGCTAGTGGGTACTGTAGTCAGAACAGTACCTAACAGTGCAAGGCCAAGGTAGAGGGAGTTATTGCCGAGGTAGATTTCTAGCCAAGAAATTAGGATCAGTGTTGTTGTTGCACAGAAAATTAAAGAGGGGAAAATTGACATTGGCAGAAGGATTCCTAGGTGGGAAATCGGGACTTAGAGGGTGTCCAGAAGAGGAATTCCAGACGGGAAGTAGAGAGACTCAAAAGGAGTTGAACCGAGAACCTCCAAGCAGGAAGTAGGGAGACTCAGCATGAGTTGAATCGAGAAATTCCAGATGGGAAGTGGAGAGACTCAACAAGGGTTGAACCGAGAACTTCCAGACCGGAATTGGAGAGACTCAGCAGGAGTCAAACTCAGACGAGTCAACAAGAAGAGCAAAGAGATGGCCATGAATGGGCTAAGGGATTAGGACAAGTTGTATGAGGCATCCAACTTTGTCATCTGGAAGGCCATGATCCTTTTTGTTCTATGTGCCATGAGTGCACACACACCACTTGAGCGGAAGTGGGGAGAAATTGAGCTGTATTCAGGCAGACTATAGGTGATGGGGGGCAGGATCCTTGAGCTACCTAGCCTCTTGGATTAGACCTTGCTATGGGAGCCCTGATGAGGAGTAGCAGGACTGGCTAAGTTAGGTAGAGACGGATGCAGATGGAGCGGAAGAGAGAGCTACAGTTTAGGAGTCACATGACAATGCAGATCTAGCAGTTTGTAGCAGTGCAAGAGGCATAGGAGTGTTGCACTAGTGCAGCAAGCCACAACGAGGTGTGCAATGGTGTGAGATGCAGGGAGTTGTTGCAACAGCGCAGAGGTCAGAGAGAGGGAGCACTTGTCAGCGGCAGAGGGAGCTTCAACATCAGTAGGTGTTTCTAGCCCAACAAGGAGGTCATTTGGGAGATCAGTTACTTACTTCTCAGTAACTTAGTTTCAGTGCAGCAGTGGGCAGCACAATGCAACATGATGAGAGGAGGTGCAGTGCAAATGCAGTGTTGGGAGGAAGGACCAGGAACAACACAGATGTAGAGGGAGTTGTCGTACAGATGCAACAGTGGCAATGGGAGAACCATGGGAAGCAGTACAGGAGGCAACAGTGCAGAGGATGGTGGGCAGGAAGGCCTAGCATTAGCACAGGTACCGATGCCGGATGATTATAGTAATACTCAGTGAGGGGTATTGCTAGAGCACAATCCTCGCTAAGAGGGAGTGTTGATTTGGGGTAGCATCATATGTGCTCTAACCATGAAATTTGGTGGAGAGGTTGGGGCACATGAGATCTCCAATACCCAGAAAGGGTTTGGGCAGATTCTAAATAGATCAAGAGATATTAAAATAATTAATATTTTTAATGGATTCCCTAAGTCTAAACTTAGAGAAAATAAAATATTAATGTGTATTAATATGAATCTGTGTTAGAGTGATCCAAAAGAAATGGACTAAGCCAAACCTAATCTTAGCCGTTGATTACAGACTTACTCTCAGTCGTTGAGATGTCAACAGGAAAAGTATAAGAGGAGGCTTGAGGGTCACTTGGAGAGAACACCAGATGATTAGTCATTCTATTCTCTAGAGCAGTTTTTGCTAAGAGAGATAGAATCAATGATTGGGAGAGAAATTGAGGGGCATTTAGTACAGATAAACAGAGAAGGCAGAGATTGTGCTGGGAGAGCAACGCAGTGCCACAGAGGGCCAACGTGGGTGACGCAGAGGGCTAGAGGACTAACGCAGTGCCTCTAGAGGCTGACACAGGCTAAGCCAAAGTGATGTTGGACTAATGCTGGGCTAGAGAGAGGCTAACACAGTACCTAGAGGCTGACGTTAGGGTTTCGTGGGGAAAATTGGAGCTATGGCGCTGCCGGAGTGTTTATCCGGGGTTTCAGCCGGAATATCTGCTTCTGAGTAGAGAGGTACTACTGCCGAGATTTTTTCTCTATCGAGTGAGCTGAATTTGGCACCTAGATTGTATTCTGAAACTACTTAATAAATCAAACCCTCAGATAGCTGCATCGGTTTTCCCGCATTGGGTTTTTCGGGGGACATTAGTCCAAAAATAACAATGTCATTTGTGTGCTTGTTTCTGTTTCCTTCAGTTGATGATATGTAATGTGTTGAGCATGTACTTGTGTTTATTTTCAGTATTTACATGGTAAATAGCTTGTTAATTAATCATAACAAGTAGGAAGGAATAAATCAAAAAGTACATGAAGGGTTTCTAACAGGATAGACTTAGAAATTCCAACAACATTTTATAAAAGGACAAATTGTTCACCACAATGTAGCTTTTACAATTATTATGTATTTTAAGAAAAAGTTTCTTGGTGGTTTTGTTTAATGTGTGTTCTCCTATTTTCTTCTACCATTTCAATTTTTCAGATCTTGGGGGCCTCTGCCCCCCAAATATCCATTTCAATTTTTTTGAACTGTGAGGCCTCCCCCCAAGATCTAGACCAGTGGTATCAGATTTAGGTTACGACTCCATGAGAATGAGGATTTGACGCATATTTCAGTTTCAATTTTTTGCAACAATCTTCAACAAACTTCGTGCACATGCTACTATAAAGACCGGTCCTATATATATATATATATATATATATATATATATATATATATATATATATATATATATATATATATATATATATATATATATATATATATTATCACAATAAAATACAACTAGAAGAGAAAAACATTGGGAATTCAAATTTATTCAGCACTATCTAACACATCCCTGAATTTCATTTCACTGAACATATCATAAAATTTACATATATTTAACTAAAGCCATAAAGAAATCATACAAAAGAATATTGTAATGCATATGTAACATTCACCAGAAGACAAGATTCCACTTGATTTTCCGTTAGTTGTCTTCCCTTGTTGTCGGTCACCTCCGAGTGTGAATGACGACGTACTTGATCCAAATGCAATGACCCACTGGTTAACCTCCCAGCCTACTCCTTGGGTACTCTTCTTCCCCGCAGACCCCCAAGTTACAATGGGGTTGTACAATGGAGGAATGCAATAGCTAGTAGAGGAGAGCACTCCTTGGCTCAAGAGTCTCCTCTCTAAAATCCTCTACCTCACTGAACTCACTATAGTTTGTAATCACTACTCTGACACAGTCTCATCCATCCAACAATAGGGTTCCCAAAAGTCCCTTCTCCCATGGCTTGCCCCTTCTTTTATAGGAGTCTTCATAGTTGAAACTTGGCATGTCATGCATAATTAATTATTTTTTTATAATTCAATAGTTTGATTATTCACCCACCCATGTGTCACTCTCTCATCAAGGGTCTCCAAAATTATTTACTTAAATTTTAATTTAAAACTAATATTTTCCTCACCTCAACAAGATTCTCATTTCTTCTCCTAGTTGCCTCTTGATCCCTTTTTACTACTTAATTTGTGTTTATTACTAAATTCAATTAATGAGTCAAGATTTGATTCCCTATCTACTCCCTAATTTAACTCAAGTTATCTCTTAGATGGATATTCTTATGTTGGTTGTTGCCACATGGAGGTTCTCTACATTTCTCTAAAATTTAATTTATTAATCTTATTTTAATTCACCATCCTCTTCTCTTAATTAGGTTTAACTATTTTATGATTAATCTTTATCCTTACAATTATGTCCCTCTTTCCCCTTTTACCTAATTAAACTACATAATCTACCTAATATTTTCCAACATGGGGAGGGTACAGTTTTTAAGATAAAATATTTTATTTCTTCCTATGATCCTCTTAACCCAAGTTTTATTCTTGATTTAATTACCTTGGTTTCTAACATCATTTACCCTTGAAGTAAATTTCCAGAGGATTTTTTTTTTTTTTTCACAATAAAATACAACTAGAAGAGCAAAACATTGGGAAAAGGAAAAATTTCCAGAGTTTTGGGGGTCCACAGATGGTCAATCTGCAGAGGCATGGTTAGAAAACATGGCTATGTGTTTTACCCTAAGAGATTACACCTCAAATATGAAGGCCAAGATTGGTATATTCTAGCTAAAGGGAAACACACTACTTTGGTGGAAGACATTATTAACCCAATTAGGGATGGATATATCAGAAGTAACTTGGGAGCTATTTGAAGAAAAATTTAGAGAACGTTACCTATCGGAGGAGTTCCTTGAGAGGAAATTAAATGAATTCAATGCAATAAAGCAAGGGAGTCACTCACTATCAGAGTATGAGGCACGTTTCATGGAATTACTCCGTTATGCCCCTCACTTAAACACATAAAATCTCAAGGTGAACAAATTTGTGTATGGATTAAATGTTAACATTCAGACCAAGGTTAGAATCTTAACGCCTCACACCTTGCATGAGGCAATTCAACGGGCAATAATTACAGAGGAGGAGATCATGAGAAGTGAACCTAGTAAGTCAACAAGGCCCACAGGATCAGGAGTACCAAGTGGAAACAATATGGAACGTAGAAATTTGCAAGGGGGTCCTGCACTCAATCATCAAAGGTGGTCAGGAACAAATAAAAGAACACCATATAGGCATCCAACTCAGCATCCGCACAGGGTACCTCAACAAACTTGTCAACCACAACCGCACCGGCCAATGCAACAGCACCAAGTCACACCACCTCAACACCGATCTTCTTTCTAGCAGAGTTCCAGACCAACTCCCAGTTCAGTTGGTAGTAGGAGCCAAGCCCCTAAGAGGGGGTGTTGGACTTGTGGAGGTCCTCACTATGAGAGGGATTTCCCTCAAAAGACAGGTTATAACAACTCAACTAAGAATGCAACTACAGTGGGGGATCTGGGGAAGGCTCATCGCATCCATGCAGCAGTGAACAATTTCCAGGTCAAACACCAGCCCACTGTGTTGGAAACCTCAAGTAATATTGATGGTATGAGTTTTGTAATTTTAATAGATCCAGGGGCTACTGATTCATTTATTTCTCTAAATGCATTATCAATGATTAAACATAAAACAAATGCACAATATGAATTTAGACATGTAGAAATGCCATGTGGTATGAAAATAAATGTAGGAAGGATGGTAAATGATTTTGAGGTGGACCTGGGTGTATGTAAGACCAAGTTATCCTTGTACTCTACAATTCTAGGAGTTTATGACATAGTTATAGGAATGGATTGGTTGGAGCGACATGAGGCACTCCTAGACTACAAAGACAAGATTCTACATTTCACTGACGATGATGGCCAGAGAAAATCATTAAGGGGAAAGAACCGAGTGGTGTCCCTGAGGTTCATCTCCTCCATGCAACTAATGAAATTTAGGTGAAAGGGATGTCAAATGTTCTCGGTGGTAGCTCTAAACGATAAGGGTGACTCTAAAAACCTTGATAAACATCCCTTCCTTGTTGAATTTAAGGATGTATTTCTCGAAGAACTACCCAGGCTACCCCCAAAAAGGGAAATTGATTTCACCATCGACCTTAAACCAGGCACTGAGCCTATTGCAAAGGCACCCTATCGTATGTCGGCTCCAAAACTAAAGGAATTGCATATCCAATTAAACGAATTGTTGGAATTGGGGTTCATATGACCTAGCATATCTCCGTGGGGAGCCCCTATGATTTTTATTAAGAAAAAGGATGGGTCTTGGCGACTGTGCATTGATTACCGCTAGTTGAATGAAGTGACGGTAAAAAATCAATACCCTTTGCCAAGGATAGATGACTTATTTGATCAAATGATGGGGGCGACTGTGTTTTCAAAGATAGATTTGAGGTCGGGATATCATCATTTGAGAATCAAAGAAGAAGATATTTCGAGGACAACCTTTAAAACAAGATTTGGGCATTATGAATTTGTAGTTTTACCCTTTGGACTGACAAATGCCCCGGGTGTTTTCATGAGTTTGATGAACGGAATATTTCAGAATTACTTAGACAAGTTTGTACAAGTCTTTATCGATGACATTTTGATCTAATCAAAGACCCCGGAAGAGCATGACGAACACTTGAGGATAGTTCTACAATGTCTTAGAGAAAACCAATTATACTGGAAGTTGTCAAAGTGTGCCTTTTACCAAACCAAGATTCATTATCTTGGACACATTATCTTTGGGGATGGTATCGTAGTAGACCTAGTAAAGATCAAGGCCATCATGGAATGGCCAACACCAACCAATGTTCATGAAATACGAAGTTTCATGGGCATGGCAGGGTATTATCGTAGACTTGTCGAAGGATTTTCAAAGATAGCAAACCCCATTACAGAGCTCCAAAGAAATAACAAGAAATTCATTTGGACTGAAAAATGTGAAGAGGCATTCCAAAGGTTAAAGGTATTATTAACGATAACACCAATTTTGAAGGTGACGGATATGGAACAAGAATTTTTGGTTTGCATTGATGCCCCCAAGGAAGGGTTGGGTTGTGTGTTGATTCAAGAAGGAAGAGTAATAGCTTATGCATCACGGAAACTTAAAACCCACAAAGAAAACTATGCAACCCATGATCTAGAAATGGCAGCAATTGTTTATGCACTAAAGATTTGGAGACACTACCTTCTAGGAAGGAAGTTTGATCTTAGGACTGACCATTGTGGGCTACAACACATATTCACTCAAGATCACTTAAATGCAAGAAAAAGACGATGGCCTGAGCTAATTAGTGAATATGATTTTGATATCACTTACATCAAAGGAACGGTAAATAGGGTGGCTAATACTTTAAGTAGGAGGCCGTAGATATTTTCAGTGATTCCCTTAAAGACAAATTTGAGGGAGAAACTACTTGAATTACAATTTAAAGACACCTAGTATCAAGAGGTTAGCAAAAGTTTGAGGGAGGATGAAATGAGGGTCCCAAAATATGAAGAATACTCCCTTGATATGGATGGGATACTACGATTTTGGGGAAGGACATATGTACCACCGAATGAAGATATACGCCAATTAATCTTAAATGAAGCACATCACACAGTATACATGGCACACCCTGGTGTTAAGAAGATGAGTACGGACCTGAAACCACTCTTCTTTTGGAAAGGGATGAAGAAGGACATCATGAACTTGGTAGCAAGATGCTTAGAGTGTCAGCGTGTAAAAGCTGAACACAGACATCCAGCAGGTTTATTGCAACCCCATGAGATACCAAAATCTAAATGGGAAGTTATATCAATGGAATTCATTGTGGGACTACCAATGACCTCAAGAAGACATGATTCCATATTTGTAGTGGTGGACACATTGACCAAGAGCGCCCACTTCATACCAGTTAAGACTACATATAAGGCACCAGAAATAGTTAGAGTTTTTATTAATGAGATTATGAGATTGCATGGAGTGCCTAGGAAGATCATATCTGATAGGGGAGCAGTGTTTACACAAATATTTTGGACCAATTTCCAAGAAGCTTTGGGAACTCAATTGAACTTCAGCACTGCTTATCACTCGGAAACATATGGGCAGACATAGAGAACAAATCAAATCCTTGAAGACATGCTTCGGATGTATGTGATGGACCAACAAAAGAGATGGGAGGAGTTTCTACCACTTGTGGAATTTTCTTGCAATAATAGTTATCAGATTTCCATCAAGATGGCGCCATTTGAGTTCTTATATGGAAGACCTTGCAGAACACCTCTCAGTTTGGACCGACTAGAGGACCAAGTATTAATAGGATCAGAAGTGGTGCAAGAGATGGAAGAACAAATGACTATGATTAGGAGGAGGCTAAAAGAAGCACAAGATCGAAAAAAGAGCTATGCTGATGCTCATCGGGTAGAATGAAGTTATGAAGTGGGGGATAGGGTGTTCTAGAGGGTAAGGCCCCAAAAAATCTCTATAAAATTTGGGAAGGGAGAAAAATTGTCTCCACAGCTTGTGGGACCTTTTGAAATATTAGAAAGGAAAGGGTAAGTGACATATAGGATTGCCTTACCTGCATCTTTAGTGCGTATGCATGATGTTTTTCATGTTTTTGTTTTACGTCATTATATTTCAGATCCTTCACATGTTATTGACTTTGGTCATTTGCAGGTTTTGGACGAGGGAACAGTGATGACTGAACCAGTTTGCATACTAGACCAGCGAACTTTGCAGCTTAGATGATGGTTAGTGGACCATGTTAAGGTCTAGTGGGACAATTATAGTCCTAGTTCAGCTACTTGGGAGGACGCCAAGGAGATGCGTCACCCTTTCCCTTACCTATTTCAAGGACTTCGAGACAAATTCTATTATTAAGAGGGGGTGTATGTAGTGCCCGCTCTAGTTGACTAACAGTGATATGACACTAACATTTATTTAGCCATAAGGCCCACACATTATTCTTTGAGGACCTCAGGTTGAGGATCCGGGCACATGACGCTATTATTAATGATTGAGATATTCATGGTTGTGATGTTTATGGATGTTCTCCATTGATATTATGATAAAGATAGCATGGATGGTTATGTATGTTATCTATTGGTATTATAATAATTGTAACATTAATGGTTAGGCATGCTCTCTATTGATATTATGATGATTGGAGCATAAATGGTTAAGTTTGGTCTCTATTGAATGTATGATGATGATGGCAGTAAAGGATATGTATGCTCTCTATTAAAATCATGATGATGATAAATTTGATGGATAGGTATATTTCTATTGATGTTACAATGTTGATAGCTTGATGGATATGTATGTTTCCATTGATGTTTTGATGATGATAGCCATGTTGGAGGTGTCCCCTATATTATCTACTTGCATTAGTTATGGTTCACAATGAACAATGATGCGAATGACTAGGTGATGTTAATAAGGCTATTATGACAATGAATAACACTGAGAAACCTTGTTACTGATGATTATTGAGTATGGCAAGAAACCACCAGAGGCACTCGCATATGACAAGTTGGCGACAATTGGTTTGATGAAAAAAATTATATTATTTTATCTTTGAAATTCAAAGTCAATTTTGAAACCTGCTATATATGTTTATCTATATTCTGATGAGATGTTAGTGGTTGCAGGCACAGATTAGTTGTTTGGCCGAATGACTCACATATGGTTGATGGGGTTGTACAATTGGATGGAACTACATGGGAGGGGTGGGACAGTGTCCCTGATCTCACCCACTAGCACTCCCATCGTGACTTGGGTTGGAAAGGTTGAAACACCTTCACCTTGAAGATCACGATGTCATGAGGGTAGGTCCCAAAGTTGGGTCGCTCATGAGGATTTTACCGGGGGGCATGCATCAAGGCGGATTCCTTGATCCCCGACACCATTAGTCTCACTATAGTAGGCAACATAAGAGATGATAGTGGTCTCTGTTGTTGCACCTATACTTTCCCCTCGTATCCACTGAATGCTTGAAGGGTAACTAGCGTGGCACCCTTGGAACTTCAAGGGAAGTTCTTGAAGGGCACGACCAAACTTGGCACCCTTGGCATCACAAATAAATTGCTAGGCATGGCACCCTTGGAACTTCCAGGGAAGTTCTTGAAGGGCACGACCAAACTTGGCACCCTTGGAATCATTAAAAATAAATTAATTAATAAATGTAATCAAGAAATGAAAACTAGGTAAATTTACATCAAGGGTAAATGATGTTAGAAACCGAGGTAATTAAATCAAGAATAAAACTTAGGTTAAGAGGATCATAGGAATAAATGAAATATTTTATCTTAAAAACTATACCCTCCCCATGTTGGAAAATATTAGGTAGATTATGTAGTTTAATTAGGTAAAAGGGGAAAGAGGGACATAATTGTGAGGATAAAGATTAATCCTAAAATAGTTAAACCTAATTAAGAGAAGAGGATGGTGAATTAAAATAAGATTAATGAATTAAATTTCTAATGATTCCAAGGGTGCCAAGTTTGGTTGTGCCCTTCAAGAACTTCCCTTGAAGTTCCAAGGGTGCCACACCTAACAATTTATTTGTGATGCCAAGGGTGCCAAGTTTGGTTGTGCCCTTTAAGAACTTCCCTTGAAGTTCCAAGGACGCCATGCCAGTTTCCCTTCAAGCATTCAGTGGCTACGAGGGGAAAGTATAGGTGCAACAACAGAGACCACTATAATCTCTTATGTTGCCTGCTATAGTGAGACTAATGGTGTCGGGGATCAAGGAATCCGCCTTGATGCGCACCCCTCGGTAAAATCCTCATGAGTGACCCAACTTTGGGACCTACCCTCATGACATCGTGATCTTCAAGGCGAAGGTGTTTCAACCTTTCCAGCCCAAGTCACGGCAGGAGTGCTAGTGGGTGAGTTCAGGGACAATGTCCCACCCCTCCCATGTAGTTCCATCCAATTGTACAACCCCATCACCCATATGTGAGTCATTCGGCCAAGAAACTAAACTATGCCTGAAACCACTAACATCTCATCAGAATATAGATAAACATATATAACAAGTTTCAAAATTGACTTTGAATTTCAAAGATAAAATAATATAATTTTTTCATTAAACAAGTTGTCGTCAACTCGTCATATGCGAGTTCCTCTGGTGGTTTCCTGCTATACTCAATAATCATCAGTAACAAGGTTTCTCAGTGTTATTCATTGTCATAATAGCCTCATTAACATCACCTAGTAGTTCGCATCATTGTTCATTGTGAACCATAACTAATGCAAGTAGATAATATAGGGGACACCTCCATCATGGCTATCATCATCAAAACATCAATGGAAACATACATATCCATCAAGCTATCAACATCGTAACATCAATAGAAATATACCTATCCATCAAATTTATCATCATCATGATTTTAATAGAGAGCATACATATCCTTTATTGCCATCATCATCATAAATTCAATAGAGACCAAACTTAACCATTTATGCTCCAATCATCATAATATCAATAGAGACCATGCCTAACCATTAATGTTGCAATCATTGTAATACCAATAGATAACATACACAACCATTCATGTTATCTTCATCATAATATCAATGGAGAACATCCATAAACATCACAACCATGAATATCTCAATCACTAATAATAGCGTCATGTGCCTGGATCCTCAACCTGAGGTCCTCAAAGAATAATGTGTGGGACTTAGGGCTAAATAAATGTTAGTGTCATATCACTGTCAGTCAAATAGAGCGAGCACTACAGCTACGACCTGATCAAAGCACTTTCTTGCTAAAAGCGGGAAGATTTTTTTTTTCATTTTTTGCAGGAATTTTTGGGCATCGAGTTTACAAATCAGATTTGAACTTTTGGTGCAAAATTTATAAAAACAAATGACAAATATGGATTCCTTTCAAAAAATACTGAAATTCAAAAAACAAATCGGAGTCCGGATGAGGGAGATATCGCTGATTTAAAATCAGTTGTGTTGCAGAATTTTTTTTTACGAAATTCGTAGACGACAGCTATTTTATCACTTTTTGTTATGAAACCAGCTCACAAAAGGATAGAAAAGAGAGATCAACGCCTTAGAATTCAACCTCTTCGAGGGGGAAACCTCCTTTACATTACACAAATGAACAATTCTTGGATGATACAAATGAAAATACCTCCTTTCTATATATAGGAGTCTAAGGGGTCATAATAATGTAAGGGCATAATAATAACAATAGTGGGCTTTTATGGGGCACAATAGTAACAATATGGGACTACATGGGTACAACAATATAATAAGGGGGTTGTACTAATAACAATAAGGGGTTACAGTAGTAGTATAGGGGCCTAACATGCCCCTCTCCTTCAAAAAGTGTTGTCCTCAATGCTTGAGTAGTTTTTGATGCTTCTGTATAAAAATTTTGTCCTCCCATGTGGAATCTTCAGCGGGTAATTTCTTCCACCTGATGAGATACTCTGAAATTGATCGATTTCCTAGTTGTTGGGTTCTTGTTTCTATGATTGCTCCAGGTGTTATAGACATTTTTTGGCACTGCAACCCCAAGCATAAAATGTCCATAAACCAAGGGCTCCTAAGTCCCTAAAACTGTTGTTCCAATCCCTAAAAGAACAAGGTCAACTGATTACAGCTTCTCCCATAAGTTATCCATGAAAAACTACTCAGAACTGGTCAAAACTGGATCATTTCACCTGCTCCATAGGCAAAGTGCGTTGCATCTCACCTAAATACACACAGTAGGTGCGTTGCATTTCAAAAAGCCCTTCTATGGGGTGCGATGGGCTAGAAGGGACAAATGACAGTGTCAATCCGCGAGGTGGAGAAGCATGGAATCTTCCAGAAACTTCTCCTGTGACACTTGCCTCTCTGAATTCGACCAGGGATGAGTAAGAGATCATCAATCTCCAAGTGGAAGCAAGAACTATCAGAGGGAAGACACTAATCAAATCACAAGCTGACTCATCTCCCTTACAGACATCTATATATGGATCCCTCATCCCAGAGATCCAGAGGCTGGAATTTTGCATCTTGTAAGGAATTGCTGTTGGTTTCTTGAGGCAACATCATAGTGTTGGGTGATCTAAGCTTTTCATGAGGTGAAGAAGGGCTTACTTGCTGAGCGGATGATGATGGGTCAGAACAACTGGTTGTAACTCTCTTGTCTCTTTCTTGATTATCAATAAAGCTATTCAAGTTTTCCTCCATACTCTTGTGTAGTTTCATGCATTTGTATGGTCAATTTACATCTGATCCTAGATTGTTTATGATAATAGATCCATGTTCTTGTATAGTGTTATGCTGCTTTGATTCTACAGGTACTCTGTGAAGTTGGGTATACGAGAAAGCAAGTAGCAAAGGACTATCAGAAGAGAGAGGAATCGAGCAAGGAACCAAGCGCAAGACAGAGGTTGGTCTCCTTTATTCTTCTCTCATCTATTTTTCATAAAGGAAAACGAAAGTAGTTTTACTTTGTTTGTTTCTAAGGTAGCTACCAGCCTTAGTGGGATTAGCAGTTCTACATAGACAATTTTCCCTGTAACAAAATGGTGACTCCACTGGGGAGCGACTAGATTGATTGTTTATCTACATTTGTTTACTTTATAAACTTACAGACGGAGCCTGAAGTCAAGCCAGCTAGCCTTCGAACTGCATTTGCTATGCAAATGCAAAGTAGATAAACGTTGCTCCAGTCAATCTCCGGGTTTTGTTTATGAATTAAACAATTGATTTACAAGCTTTCTAATTGCCCTTGTGGTGGCTCTAGTAACCTCCTTAGATCTACCCCTGTGATTGATTTACTAATTACCACTTGCTCGGCCAAAATCCCTGAACTGAACTGCAAACTGTGACCCGAAACCCAATCAAAGTCTCATCCCTGGTCCAGTGCACTGTCTGTTCTGTGAATCTCAAATTTAGCGCACTTCCCGAGTGTAGTAGGTGCGCTGCATTTCAAATTCACTGTGTTACAGGTGCGCTGATCAGACTAGGCATTGTTCCTAAATTTTGGTTTCTGTGTTCACTCTTTTCATATCTATTCAAGAGTTTTGCTGCCTGTAGTCAGTACACCTCTGTTTGAAACCCCTTTCCTTGTTGTTATTCCGCCTCCATTGTGCAAAGAACTGTAAATGTTTTTATGTATTTGTTGAGTCATTTTTAGTTCTCCTTTACAAAGAAGTAACGTAATTGTACTATCGTTTCTTGATTTGAAAGTGTTGCAAGTATCGTTTTCAGTCATAGAAGAGGACCTGATTGTTCTTGATAGTCGATTACCCTGTTACTATTGTATTTGATCTAAATTAGTAGTTTTTCTAGTGTCGAAAGCAAGTTTTCATTTCCAAATCGCAAAGTGTTGTCGTTGTCTTCATTTTGATTTTGAAAAGAGACTTGTTAGTAATTGTCGCTTTGAAAAATAATTCAGATTTACGCATTAGCTTTCTTTTTATCATTCACATATTAAGAAGGCTAAAAACAAATACATGCATGTGCATTTGCATTTAGACAGTTTGATTGGTTTGATTTAGGACGGTGCATATAGTGTGTGCTCTTTGCTCTTTGTTGAAAGAAAACTGTCTCTCTTTCCTTAGTAGCTAGGATTTTCATTGCACAAAGAAGATAAAACGACTGTTTATCATCTTCGATTGCATTTTAGGAATTTTACATCTACATCACGTGGTGAACCTGAAAGGAAAATTTCTTAAGCAAGATCAACTATAAAATAAATTTAATGAATCTAACAACGCTTTGGAACCTAACGCACAACATCTAGAAGTCTAGGCTAGAGACGTATTCCGGCGTCGTAAAGCCTGGTAACTGTTGTTCTCACTGTTGGTTGGGTGATTCCTCCACTTTGAGGCGATAAATGCCAGTACGGACTTGTGTTCCCACGTACCGTCAAGTATATTTTGGGAGACCACAATAGGATTTATCCTTTATCCATAGGAAGTTGTGTCTGCCGCCCTATCGATCGCAATGCACTGAACACACCATTCGGGAAGATTGACTGCCGTACCGTAAAAAGTATTCTGCAGCTTTGTGATTGGTTTGGCAATCCCTCTGCCTAGATTTCCAGAGCAGTCCCTTTTGTTCCTTTTCAGACTCCTTAACGGAAAAGGTTCATTTGAGCACTTGTCACTTCAGGCTCATTAAAAATCAAAGGCGACTAGAGTCATATTTTGTTTTTTCTCGACTCTTTAAAATTGAAAAAACAAGTTGTGTCAAAGCGTCTAAAATTTATTTTAAATGGAATAATCATCACCTTTCCTACGTTGGTCTTAGGTTGAGAAAATGGAGTCCACCGACCAAGGAGTTCCCCTTGGAGGAAATCCTAGTCCCTTCTCCTCTTGGGGAGATGTTGGTGCACCCCATATGGCCACATTGTCACTTCCAAGATTGACAATCGGTTTTCCTGTATGGATTTTCTTAACCTCCGTCGTTCAGAACGCCGCAATTCCTAAACAATCGAGTTAGCAACTAGACAATTCCAGAGTTATCCCCCAACCCTCTACTTCGTCCAATTCTTCCTCTCCTCCTTCTTCTTCGCTTGATGAGGCTGGTAAAGCCAAAAATCAAGTACCTGAGAAGAAGAAGGAAAAGAAGAAGAAAGAGAAGAAGAAGGAGGAGCCAAAGGCGAAAAGGGGCAACCAAGCGTCGTCTAGCGAAAATCCACACACTGCACCGACCAGGCCTAAATCGCCATGTGTCATTTTCAAAGGAGACCACTATCATAGAGATTGTCCTTGCATCCCATGGATATTAAGGGACTGGTCTCCTCGTTTGCACAACCTGGTGTCGTCAACCTCTGATGATCATGTTGAAAACACACCGTCGACTAGTGAAAGTGAAGCCCCTGGACAAAAAGGAAAAATCAAATTTCCTTGTAAACTGTGTGAAGGCGATCACACCGTCCACTGTTGTCCCTTCTTAGACGAGGCTAAAAGAGTTTTGGATGATCATCCAGTTTCACCGTTACGACTTCCTCCTGGATATAAGAAACTCTTGCCGAGTCCGTCACTAGTTGAAAATCCGAATGACCCGCCCAGGTGGTCGGCCGAAGCGTCTATCATTGAAGATAAACCATCTGAACCCATACCAGATGAAAGTCAAAAGGTCAAGGCGGCAGTTGACCCGGTCTTTCCTTCAGAGGTTCCATCTTCAGATGATACAGTCATCGAAGAGAACAAGGACGACACTGTCCAAATTCTTTTCGTAAACACAGACTCCGATGAACATGGGGGCAATTTACCCATTCCTTTACCACAGGAAGGAAGTTCGTCAAAGTCGTACCCGACCGTCTATTCGGTCCCACCTCCAAGCAACCTATTTGTTTCCTTCGACTCGAATCAGCTAGGCGGACCCCGTTTACCGGCTAGTGTACCATTCCAAATCATTGCTCAAGTATATAGAATGGTTATGGCCAGTACCATCATAGATGAAGGGGCTTCTGTGAGTATCCTTTCCTCGACTGCTTGGAAAGCGCTTGGTTCGCCATCGCTTTTGCCTGAGATGAGAAATCTAACAGGATTTGACAAAGGAACCAGTCGACCGTTAGGGATCCTTCCCAATGTGCCCATAACATTGAGAGGGAAAACCGTTCAAATGAACGTAATGGTAGTCCAAGGACCCCTGGATTATAATCTACTCCTTGGACGAGACTATATTTATTGCATGGGAGCCATTGTCTCATCACTCTTTAGAGTAATGTGTTTTCCGCACGAAGGAAGAGTGGTCAAGCTCGTAGACCAGCTTTCATTTCCCGGTTCACACATGGCAAATAGTCATATACCATCCCTAAATGGTATTTTCACACAAGGAATGTCTCATCAATCCCCAGTCCGTCCACCTGATGAGCGCGAGTGATTCGGGGGACATGACTGAAACCCAGGGGGCATGCACCCTGGTCTGCTTCGGCAGGAAAAATTTAGGTATAGGGTAGGTTTCCGCGAGAGATATATGACTATACTGACACTCCCATCCGTGATTGGAAAAGGGGATTAGACTAGAATAAGATTCCCTTGTCAAAGTTATGTGGGTAGAGGCGTTTGTGCCACTCACCTTTGTCTATTTCGGTAGGCATCGCCGAAGAAGTGTTTTGTTTGCGGTGCAGATAGAACAATCTTTGGTAACCTGAAAGAGGTAAAACTTTCCCGATAAAACAAATGTTTTGTCGGTAGATTGAGAGGTGACCTTGAAACTCTATTTTATACTTGGGGGCATGCAAACCTTTTGGCGTGCAAGCGAAGAGCGACCATTTATTTTTTAAATTTGTAGGTCCTCTAACCCTTTAAACTCGTAGGATTGGTCATTTCCTAACTTGCATAAAGAAAGGATGTGGGGCAAAGATTTGAAAACTTGTCGTTTTTATATATGAGACATTCTTATTATACGACTGGATTAATCGAGCCGTTTTAACGCGGACTTCATGCTCATTAAAAAATAAACATAAGCAATGAGCAAATGTTTCCCCCAACATTTAAGCTCAATAAAAAATGAACCAATTTCCTGTAAATAACCGTCGTGAATGTAGTACTTCAGCCTTTAAAGCCTTGGTCGTGTTCTCATCATCACCTCCACCCTGTATTGGCCGATCATTCACCTCCATTTGATTGTTTACCCCTTTTGAGGAACAGCTGCGAAGAGTGATCCTGTTAGCCATCCTTGTAACACTGCCGTGATTGGGAAATTGCAAACCTTACCTGGAATCAGCTGCTACCCAGATTTATCACTCGTTCCTCAAAGACGAGTCTCCTTTAAGCTCTTTTCAACTGACTCCTAAAATATGAAAATATTGCGGGCCATTGGCCTTTCCAGCTCGTTAAAGTGACCGGAAGTGCTATCCCTCCTTTAGATTTTAATCTTTTTAGACCGGAAGGATTATTACACAAAAAGATCGAGCGCTTGTTTTGTTCGGCTCGTTAAAAGTATTGAAAATTCATCCCTTATGTATTGTTTTATACTTTTTCGAACTTAAGGGATTAGATGACGAAAAAGGATTTTTGGAGTTTCCTTTACATCCCTTTTCAGACTCTCTAAAATTGAAAGGACCGAGTTATCTTTGTCATTAAACTCGTTAAAACCTGATAGCGACAAACTTGTCCATAGCTGACAAGAACGAGTTTCATTATCGCTAGGCTCGTTAAAACATAGCTTATAGAACAAGCATATGTTATCCTCCTCAAGCTTGACAAAAATAAAGAGGTACTGGTCAACAATGACTGGGGAAAAATTGGGAAGAAAACTTGAAGAAACTGTGTTGGTAGCAAGTCGCTCTTGAACATGACACTTTCACTCCACATCCAAGTCGGGTTGGGTTGTTTCATTCACCGATCACATCACCATGGTCACATCACACCATCCACATTTGGGGTTAATGCTACCAATCCATCATGTCAGTGTCGCCGATATGTTCAAGAGAAGTCACTCAGAGAATTCACCTGTGTCTCACCCACTGCAATACATTTACGCTCCATTCTTTCATGACCGCCACCCTGAACCTTATATCACCAGACCATTTTCACCTCCATTAAAATCATTTGCTCCGTTCCATGTCATTGGTGTGGGATTCATTAAGGCCCTCCTATGACGGATCGCTTCTTGTCAACATCAGCTCATTATCCAAGAAGTCGATCTAGGAACACCCATTTCAGTGCTTTGAAGCTTGCATGCCTCAATGGCAAGTTTCTCACTTCCGGCGACAGTTTTACATCAATGGCCTTCGACCGAAAGATTTTGCGTGGTGTTCGACGCCAAGTCCCTTTTTCACACCACGTGAATTGTACTGCAGTATCTTGAGGATCATTATCATTATCGGTGATTCCTCTCGCGCCTGTTAACAACATACATCATTGGCTGGTAATCAGACGATGTCTTTTCATGTTTGACTCCAGAACATCTCTCACATGGATCGACTTGTACTTTGAGTGAAGATCGAACGAGATTGAAGACCCCAGATCTAGTTTCATCCATCCGGGCTACGATATATATTCAGGAAATAAAGACATCAAATGTACATCATTGCTGCACAGATAATCATCCAATCTAAGGGATGATGGCTCTACTAGAATCATCAGTCTACACTCAGACGATTGTCTGTCCTAAGTACATGAAAATGAATTTATAAAGATGAGCATGGGAATGCCCGCCTCAGCTAGATCATGAAAATATTATGAAGATAATGTATTGTATTGTATCTTATTACAGGTCTCCTTCCAGCTTGAAAGAACTTCGGATCCTCATGATAAAGCATTTCACCTGACATCAAAAAGATTAATGACCTCATGCTTTAGGGGGCAACTGTTATAGACATTTTTGGGCACTGCAAGCCCAAGCATAAAATGTCCATAAACCAATTGCTCCTAAGTCCCTAAAGTGTTGTTCCAATCCCTAAAAGAACAAGGTCAACTGATTACAGCTTCTCCCAGAAGTTCTCCATGAAAAACTACTCAGAACTGGTCGAAATTAGATCATTTCACCTGCTCCATAGGCAAAGTGCATTGCATCTCACCTAAATACACACAGTAGGTGCGTTGCATTTCAAAAATCCCTTCTATGGGGTGCGATGGGCGAGAAGGGACAAATGGCAGTGTCAATCCGCGAGGTGGAGAAGCATGGAATCTTCCAGAAACTTCTCCTGTGACACTTGGCTCTCTGAATTCGACTAGGGATGAGTAAGAGATCATCAATCTCCAAGTGGAAGCAAGAACTATCAGAGGGAAGACACTAATCAAATCACAAGCTGACTCATCTCCCTTACAGACATCTATATATGGATCCCTCATCCTAGAGATCCAGAGAAAGGAATTTTGCATCTTGTAAGGAATTGCTGTTGGTTTCTTGAGGCAACATCATAGTGTTGGGTGATCTAAGATTTTCATGAGGTGAAGAAGGGCTTACTTGCTGAGAGGATGATGCTGGGTTATAACAACTGGTTGTAACTCTCTTGACTCTTTCTTGATTATCAATAAATCTATTCAAGTTTTCCTCCATACTCTTGTGTAGTTTCATGCATTTGTATGGTCAATTTACATCTGATCCTAGATTGTTTATGATAATAGATCCATGTTCTTGTATAGTGTTATGCTACTTTGATTCTACAGGTACTCTGTGAAGCTGGGTATACGAGAAAGCAAGTAGCAAAGGACTATCAGAAGAGAGAGGAATCGAGCAAGGAACCAAGCGCAAGACAGAGGTTGGTCTCCTTTATTCTTCTCTCATCTATTTTTCATAAAGGAAAATGAAAGTAGTTTTACTTTGTTTGTTTCTAAGGTAGCTACCAGCCTTAGTGGGATTAGCAGTTCTGCATAGACACTTTTCCCTGTAACACCAGGTTCCAATATGATTTTTCCTTCCTCTTCAAGTTCTAGCAATATTGTTTGAATTGGGATATTCTGCAACTTTTGAATGAGTGGCCACACTTCTTTGTCCTTCTTCCATTCATCCCTTGCTTCGTTTATCCAATTTGGCTGGATAATAGAAATAGCACAAAACAATGCTTCCACATCCTCATCCTTTCTTGAGAGTGCATCTGTAACAAAAAATTTCTTCACTTTTATATAGATGATGTCAAATTCATAACCCAACATATTTGTGACCCATTTTTTATGTTCTTTTAATGGTAATATTTGTTTTAAAATGTATTTAAGGCTATCATGATCCATTTTTACCTTGAAGTGTCTTCCCATTGGGTAAGGTCGCCATTTCTTAAGTGCATGTAGTATTGCCAACATTTCCTTCTCACAAATAGCTTGCTTGAGATGTAACTGTAAAAATACCCAATCACCTACATCAAAACATTTTTCACTGCTATGTTGATCTACCTGTTTTTTCATTCGATTCTGCACCAAAGTGGCATTATCCTTTAAAAGTTGAAGAACTTGTTGTTGATGCTCGATGTGATCTTTCATTGCTTGAACCTTTCTCTTCTTGATATTCCTTCTACCTTGAGAGTTTAAGGAGTGGTAATTTCTTCCAATGCTTTACAAGATATGGTCAGACTCATTTCTTGATGCTCGATGTGATCTTTCACTTCTTGAAAATTTTTCTTCTTGATATGTCCTTCTATCTTGATAGTTTGACGAGTAGTAATTCCAGCCAACGCATTACAAGATATGGTTGGATTCATTTCTTCTTTCTCGATGTGATCTTTCACTCTTGAACCTTTTTCTTCTTCATATGTCCTTCTATCTTGAGATTTTGAGTGGTAATTCTTGCCAATGCTTTACAAGATATGGTCGGATTCACTTCTTCTTTCTCTGGGGTTGGGTCTTGGTGTATATCCTTTTCTTTTGATGTTTCTTGATCCTTTTCTTCCTCCTCTTCATACTCTATGTAAAATAATTTCTTCTCAGCACACTTATAACCTTTAGTGCATTTTCTATCACAATTGTAACAAAGCCATTTTTCTCTTTTTTCTTCCAATTGTTGTGCTGTAAGCCTTGTAGGTTGTGGAAGGCTAGGAGAAGAAAAACTTCCATAATTATAGTCATGAGTGGTGGGATTCCTTGTTTTCATAATTTCACTTTCAATTTTTCTTGCCAACTCGAATGCCTCCTCCAATGAATAAGGTTCCCAAAAACGAACCTCATGTTGAAAGTTATCCTTTAAAGTCCCTATGAAGACATCAATCCTTTGCTTCTCTGGAATATAATTTACCCTTCTATTCAATTTTTAAAAGTCTTCAATGTGCTCTTCCATTGAACCCTTTTGTTTGAGATTTATCAATTGGCTAAATAAGGAGTTTCTCTTTGTATCCTCATAATGTGCTATCATTTCCTCCGTGAAAATTGACCACATGACAAGTGGTTTATGAGAACAAAGCCCTTTATACCATAAAATTTGATTCAGTTCTAAATAATTAGATGAAATACATAACTTTTGTAACAGTGGTACACCATGTAGATCAAAATATTTCTCCATCTGTAGTATCCAATTCACTGGATCCTTGCCATCAAACTTCCTCATCTCGCTTTTTCTTGATTCTAGGAGCTCAATCTTGAAACGACTGTAACTCTATAATTTCGGATCTTCCAGTTCTAAAATCGCTACCTAAAGTATCCCTTTGCGTCCTCTTTCCAATGCCACCAGTCTTATCCAAATTGGATTCTCCAAGGAAGCGTTATTCAAAATCTCCCACGGTGACCTGAATATAGACTAGTTCCGTAGAATGAACTTGTAAGATGTGACACGTGTCACTGTTTCGACCTTTGGATCTAAAAAATGTACACTAGAAACTACAGTCCATCCTCTTTCTGTAAATTCTTACGAAATTTCAATCTGATACTTAGAGAGAAATTTATGACAATTTTCCCCAGGTCACCTGTTTGGAATGTAATTAGGGGGTTTGCAAAAACCCTAACTTCCTCAGACTATATCTCCAAAAATATAGTGATACAGGATCTGAAATTCGGAGCCAAGGTTCAGACCAATTTTGACTCAAATGGGTTTTTATCTTAGGTTCTGAAACTTTGTAGAGAAATAGTTATAGTGAAAATCCCACAATGACCTGTTTGGAGCAGCAAAACCCTGGAATCCACAACTCTGATACCAAATGTTATGAAACCAGCTCACAAAAAGATAGAAAAGAGAGATCAACGCCTTAGAATTCAGCCTCTTCGAGGGGGTAACCTCCTTTACATTACACAAATGAACAATTCTTGGATGATAAAAATGAAAATACATCCTTTCTATATATAGGAGTCTAAGGGGTCATAATATAAGCATAGCCAACATAACAATAATAATGTAAGGGCATAATAATAACAATAGTGGGCTTCTATGGGGCACAATAGTAACAATATTGGGACTACATGGGTACAACAATATAATAAGGGGGTTGTACTAATAAAAATAAGGGGTTACACTAGTAGTATAGGGGCCTAACACTTTTTCAGTTTTTGCGTAGAATTTCATAAAATTGATTGCATATCTAGGATCCTCTTAAAAGATCACCCAATTTGAAAAAAAAAATTGTTCAAATTGGAGTTTGGATTAAGGAGATATCATTGATTTAAAATCAACTATTTTTCAGAACTTTTGTAACAGTGAGACACTTGCAGTGCAAATTTGGGTTTCCAGAGTGTCCAAATAGGGATTTCAATCACATGGAAAGATGAAAAATGGTCATTATGTTTCCAAAAATAGGTTAAAATAAATATTTTAAGTTATATTGACCAAATTATGCCCATTTTAAATTAGTTTCTACATATAGAGTAACATTTAGAGCAGGTTCCCTTTGGAGGTGTGCCCTCCCACCCTCCTTTAGTAGGCACATGCTTCACATTCATAAGTTTCAACATAGAAGCATCCATATTGGGTTCTTTGGAGATGTTCCCTCCCACCCCAGGCTATGTAGGCACCTGCTACTTCATCAACAATCAACATCACCGTTATGGGTCAATCACACAAAATCCTTGTCATCGAAGTCCATTTGCTAGGCCACACGTTGTTAGTATCACAGTTGCTCACAAGAATTACAGGGTATCTCTATCCTCGTATCTCCGTTTGTCATGATTATGGGTCATCCACAAACCCACACTTCATTGAAGTCCATTTGTTAGGCCGCACACTATTAGTATCACAATTGGTCACAAGCATTACAGGGTATCTCTATCCTTGGATCTTCGTTCATCATGGTTATGGGTTAACCATATAAAACCCTTCTCTTCAGTGGATGTTCATATTCAACACAGTATTCTCAAGAGGGAACTTCATGCAGTGGGGATCATTGTTCTTAAGGAGGGAAGAATGTTCTGAATGGAATGTAGCATCCACCCATGGTATTCATCTACCCATGGAATTTACCCATGGTATTATAATTTCATCCACCCATGGTATTGTAAGTGTAATCTACCCATGGTTTGTAACTAAAAAAAACTATAAGTAATAAGCCACATTTTGTAAAAGGATAGATTGTCCACCACAATGTAACTTTTATAGTTATTCTGTATTTTAATTAAAAAAATCTTGGTGGTTTTGTTTAATGTGTGTTCTCCTAGTTTCTTCTAACATTTAAAATTTTCAAATCCCTGGGGCCTCCCCCCAATATCCAGATCAATTTGTTAACTAATACTCCCTAAAATATTTGTTTTAAATTTTTCAAGCAAATTGCCTATTTCAGCCCTACTTACTGTCCTAGCTACAAATTTATTAGACATAACAGGTTCTCTTGGATTTTTCCCAGTTCTTGTATTTCCTCTTTAAATGTGTATGCATAACACACAAATATCTTCAAATAATAACTGAGAAATATCTCCTTTACCCATGAAATTGAGAAGATTTATCCACTCATCTATGATAGATTTTAGTAAGAGATATTTCAAATTTTATTCATCTAGATTATTCATTTTAGCCCTTTTACATTATAAGCAAATATTTCAACGGAATTTTTAGGATTTTCATCTTCTTTTTGCATCATTTTAAGGACTTCGTCTTTAAGTTTATGGGGCATACAATAATCCTTGTATTTGTCTAAGAATGCATTTTTCATTTGTTCCCATGTTCTTATAGGATGTTCTCCTAAGCCCATAAACCATTTTAATTTTGCATCCTTAAGAGTGGATGGAAACAATTTCAACTTTTGAATATCAAGCAAGTAGTCATAGGATCTACACAAGACTTCAAACTCAAAGAGAAATGTTTCAGTATCCTCATTTCTTAATCCATGGAAATTAGGGAGAATAGAGGGTGAGATATTTTTCATTGTGGTTGTGTTATCTTCATCAAATATGGGAAATCCAAAAGGTTATGTATCTCCTCTACCACCTCCTCTTCCTCTTCCTCCACCTCTTCCACCTCCAATCCTAGGTTGTTCATCATTCACATTATGTATTTCTCCTTCCCCTTTTCCTTCCATCGTAGATTCCTCAGAGCTAATATAAGGTTCCAAAATTGGGTTTTCTAGTTCCTCCTCTAGCTCCTCTAGTTCTTCTATCAATGGAATGTTAAAATAGGTTTCTTCTTCTTCCTCTTCACTAGGTATTTTTAGTTCTTGTCCTAGAAGTTGTTCTCCAGTTGAAGCTATAAAAATTACTCCTTCTGTTGGGATGTAGGATCTTCTGTTTCTACTACGGCTTCAGTAGAGGAAGTTGGTGAATCTTTAGGTTGGATTTCCAATCTAAGTGCCTTAGGAATTCTACATCTACCTACAATTAATGGAATATGAGTTTGGGTGGATGACATGGCACTACGAGGTTGTGGTGGGGTGAGTGATGATGTTGGAATCAAATTCCTACCTCTACTTACAAATATACCTCTAGAATCTATTTCCATATGCATATCATTTTAATTTATTTATGTTTTTTAATGAAAATAAAAAAACTCCTATATACACTTTCCTGGCAACGACATTGTGATCACTCCTCTGGATCTACAAGGCTGAGGAAGAGTCCAGCTGAGGTAACCGCAGACCAACCTTTTAGCTTGGTAGCTAGCCCTACCAAGCCGGAGAGGGCTCTATCCATAAAATCACAGCCAAAAGGGCTGGATGGATTAGGGTTTTAGGCTAGGTATAAAGTGCAGAGGTTGTCTTGATTTGATTTGATGGGTTTATTGTTGGATGAGGATTTTAGGTCAAAGAGGTTGGGTCAGGGAAAATAAGATATGATTGCAGACATTCAAAGGGGAAAGTTAGGTAGGAGGCTTAACACTTAAAAGGTGATTTGGTGAGATGGTTTAATACTAATGAGGAGTTAGGAAGAGCATAGGAGATGTATTCTTCCTAAACTGAAGAAAATGGACAAATTATGATAAATTTTCCAAAACAGAGCATGAACAAACATGTATTTTTCCTATCAACTTAAAAATTACCATATAACAGACATGAAATGGTTTATGAACTTACAAAAAATTCATACAAATAATAACAGAGAATAAACAATGCTAAACATCCATACCACATGTTTCCCAAAGAAATAGCTATAACTCATCTATTAAAACTGGCAAAAATCTTATACAATAGTGTCTTTAATCACTAGTACAACATCCGACTGAGTCAAACATGTAGAATGGTTGAAAAAGTACATGATATAGGCATCAAAAAGACTCCTCACAGCCTCAAGGGTCGAATCCATGAGAGGAGGAGCAGTTCCACCAAAAACTAAACTGATAGCTAGAGTGTAGGGTGGTCAAAGTGACTCATCCCTAACTTAAGTGAACTGATTCATTACACCTCATTGAGTCCATTTACCTAATGTATTTACCCTAGGTAACAGTAAAAACATGATAATTACATTTACTTCATCAATTACATAAGTGAAAATTGATTTCCAAAGGTGAAAATCAAAATTGGAGCAAAACAGTGAAAAAATCAGGGAATTTTGCCCTATGCGTGGTGCCTTAAGCCTGTGCGCAGCACCTACTTCAAGATGATGTTTGAAGGGTTTTATGATATCCAAATTGAGCTCAGGATAACTCAATAGAAATATTATCATGTTTACTTTCCATAAATTCCCTTGGTTCCAAAAAATGATAAGATTTGACCACCCAAAAGGTCAATCTCCCAAGACTGCTTCTGTGCACAATGCCTAGCTGTAAAAGAGGGCAGAAAGGTGAATTATGACATGTTTTTGGCCATTTATCCCTGTCTAATGGTCCAAATTTGGTGTGCCAATAGTCAAAATTGTATGTTCTTGGCCTTCTGAATCCAATGGTAGTCTTGGTTTTCCATTTGGAGGCCTTAAGAAGATGTTTGGCACCTAGGGCATTGCGTATAGGACGTTCACCTATGCCAAAACTGTCCAATGTTTCACAAAAACCCAAAAATGTCAAAAGTGCCCAAAATCTTGTCAAAATTGGTATATAATCTGTTTATGAAGTGTGCTATGCGTGGAAGGATGCCTCAGCAAGGATATCCAACTTTCCTTTCTCCTCTGCACCTTTAGGGTTTTAAGCTTTGACTCCATTTTCTTGAGCTTGGACCTTGCTATTTGGCTTCTTTGGCAATAATACTTTTCCATCTTCCTTTTTATATCTTTTTACCTTTTATCCTTGTCTAGGAGCTTTTCAAGATGGTTTTTCACCCTCTCAAGCCAATGCTCCCTGTTTTCATTGATCATTATGGCCATTTGCTCATTTAGGGTAAGTTGATTTGCTAGTTCAACTTCTTTCTGTTTTTCTAGTTCCAATGCTCTTTTTAGGCCTATGTTCCTTGTCCTTTTCCTTGGCACTTTTTCTTCCAGATCATCATCATAGTCTCCATATGCTTCATCAAGTAAGGTCTTAGCCTTTTCTGCCTCTCTTTGTAATTTTATGAATTTCACTTCATCAATAAAGTTCTTTGTCTTCATTTGCTTATTCTCCTGCTTGTAGAAGTTAATGACAAATCTGGCCTTGTCAAGATTAGTTTAGAGTTCTCTAATCTTGGCATCATTCCCCTTAAGGGCTAAGCTCATGTCCTCATAGTCATCCTGCTCACTTAGATCAACATGCTCAAAATCTCGTTCTGTCTCATGGAGGTCCTCTTCATGCTACTCGATCTCTACCTGAACCTCTACCTTTTCATCTTTTGCTTGCCCTTATGTACCTGCTATGTTGATGCAAAAGGCAGTGCCCCTCCCACAATTTGTGGGGCAAACACATTGGTGAGCGCCAGTATTGCAGCAAGAATGTTGCAACTCCTGGGCTACCAACTTTACTTTTATCAACCCACTTCACCTCTAGTTGTTCCCCTATATTTTTCTCAAGCTTTTGGGTCTCCTGTAGGACTGCCTGAGCCTCCTGTAGGTCTGGTTTTGGGTCCTATAGTGCTGCCTTTCCCTTCCATGTAGAAGATCTTGGATTCCCCCTTTCATAGGTTATGGATGTCTTGGAAAGAGATTCTTTCACCTTGGCAGATGATGAATCTCCAATGGTAGTGGGAACTTTTGAAGAGGGCTGAGGTTTGCCTGTTTTAATTCTTGTGCTTTTCCTAGCCCTGAAAAACATGGAGGTCTTTCTTTTCCTCTTCTACTTTGGCTTGACTGGTGTACTAAGGGCAGTGAGGGTAGCTGCTGCTTCTCTTTCCAAAGTCTTAGGGGACTCTTCTCCTTGCTTTTCCTTCTGCCTCCTTTTCTCCCTCTTCTGTCTCTTCAACTTTTCCCTCCTCTGTTTCTTTTCCTTCCTCCTTCCTTTCTTGCTCTGTTGTGTCACCATTGGCTTCATCTTCTCCTCCTTGTTGTTCTTCCTCCTCACTACTAGTAGGACTAACATCATACATTAATGCCTTTATGTCATCCTCAGCTGTCATATTTCGGAAAACTTCCCATGCTATAGGGAGTGTAAAGGTATGGAGGGCTTCCTCTACTATGATTTTGATTAAGCCATGGTGAGCTAACTGCCCTGAATTTCCTTCTTGTATCTTGGTGCTGGAGTCAATGAGGGACTGAAGGAGAAAGTAAGGGATATTGAGCTTTTGAGGTGTTGGGGTATCCATGCCATATCTCAAGTCATGGAGGATTCTGAAATGATATCCATAGACAATGTTGTGCCTCCCTTCACAGGAAATGTATTTGATGACTTGGTAGCTAACCTCATCCCAGGGGTATGGTATACTAGCCCTTCTAATTCAATTTTTATCTTCAACAAGGGTTTGATTATTTTGGAAAAATTTCTTCTTGGCAGCCTGGCCAATTGGTTTCTCATCTCTACTCCAAGGCAGCCCAAGAGGAAGGGTAGTGACCCTACTGATGAATTCAGGGGTTATTTTGATGGAGAGACCTCTAATGGTTACAGTGGCATGTGTTCTTGTGTGAGGGACTAGAGAGAGAGAAAATTATTGGGCAATTTCATCATCAAACCCTCTAAATTTCTCAAAGAAATTCATCCAGTTTGCCCTTGTGAATATGTCCACCACTTGAGGATGTGCATGGAGCCTAGTGGAATTAATGGGCTCCTTTCTCATAAACCCTCCTGTCATACTGTCTGTACTCCTTTGGAAAACCACATATGGAGGTGGTGACAAATAATTTTGAGAAAAACAAAGAAACATAGGAGACTGTGTTTTTTTTTAAATAAACAGAAATTTTTTTATGTATTTTCTGCCCTCCTAAAGACTTATTTCATCCTCAAATTCAGATCACTTCTTTCATGTATTGATATTCAACAGGGGGCATGCATGAACCTTACCTCTCCAGACTGAAATTTGTGCCAAAATCATGGTTTCTACCTTCAAAATGACTCACTGCCCCTCCTGTAGAAGCCTGTTGTCCCTCTTGTAGATTTCTTGTAGGTGCTCCTATAGATTTCCTGTAGGTGCTCCTGTAGAAAATGCCGAGAGCAAAGATAGGGAGGAAATAAATGGAGAATGGTGGTTATGAGGCTATGGGGGCACAAGAAGACTGTTGTGGCTAAGTTACGAGGAGAAAATGAAGAAAATGTGGTGAGAATGCACGAGGAGGAGTGCTCATTGCTTTTTATGGCTATTCTCGGTTATGAGTGCTGAGTTGGCAAGGTGTATGTTGGCCATATTCAGACCGTTGGTCCCCACCTGCTTGGTCATCATGGCCTCTCCTCGTAATCATCCCTCATTATTGCATCGGAGTTCACACTTCCTCCCACTACCTATCCTTGGCATCTTGTGCTTGAGTTGACTGTGCGCACGTGTGGGTGACATTTCGGATAAGTGGAGTCAACTAAATGAAGGTGGCCAAGTTAACTGGCCACCTTTCCCTCGTTCAATCTCAACCATCTTGTTGCCTTTTGTATGACTCCTAATTACACAAATGCAAATAGAGGAGTGATTTAGTTACTTACCTGTGATCTGAGTGTATTTGTTGTGAGGTGATGTCACTTTCTTTGCTACATGCCTACACTTTCCTTCATGCATTTTGTCTCTGCTAGCTAATGTGTAGTTGTGTACTTTTGCAGGTTCTTCTTTTGCTGAAGCTGAGCTACATGTGCCTTTTCAACCTGCAGATGTGCACTCTTTTGCTTTTGGTGTTGGACTTCTATGGGATCAGCTACTACAGGAATTCCTACAGGAGCTCCTGTAGCTGCTTCTCCCCTGGAAACTTCAGATTTTCCCTGTGCTTGGAGCTCGAGAATAATGCCAAAGGTGTCATGAATGATGGAGGTATGGTAGGTAAGCTTCAAGTAAGGTTATTGGTGCATTTTCCTCTTTTTATTTTTGTTTTTTTTCAAAACCTAAAAACTGTTTTTCTGTGTTTTTTCTTGGACGGGAAGAAAACAATAATGATGCTTGGGGTGTGATGCAGGCTTGGAAATGATGGCAAGGAGTTTTGAATATGGTAGGAGGGATTATAGGTTCCTCATGAAGCGTTTTTTGTCCCTCAAATTTCCTTCTGTCGACACTTTTAGCTCTCTGTAATTTCTACATGAGCCTCCTGTAGAAAACATAGTTTTTGAAGAAAAAGGTACAGTGGGGTGAAAGAGATGCAAAAAATGATGGAGGAAGGTGTGGAGAAGATGAGATGGATGCTGGTGTGAATGTCAAGGTCCCCTTGGCACCTTCTTCTGCTCCCTGTAGTCCTCCTGCAAACCTGCAATGCAATAAAAATTCATTTTTTTTTTTTTTGAAAACAACTAGGGCACCTCAGAGAGGTTTTCACCTTAATTTCCTGCCCTGGGTGCCTCCAAGGGAGGTTTTCACCCAGGGATCTTATTCTTTTTCCCCTTTTTTTGACATCACTGGGCCGCCTCAGAAGAGGTTTTCAACCCAATGATGGGACTCAAGCACCTCATGGAGGTTTTCACTTGAGTCCTTATTTTTTATTTTCCTTTTCTTCAATGAGTGGGTGAAGTGGAAGCTAAGACATGCTCCACTACCATCACTGTTTTATTCAAATCTTCAATAAACTCTCACTTGGAGAGGGGTTTCTTGTAAACTTTCAACCGATGTCCATTGACAAGCATGGGGATGGCTTCATCATCAATGGTTCTGATCAGAACTGAACCATTGTCATTGCATTTCTCCACAGTGTAGGGTCCCAACCATCTTGTCCTCAGCTTGCCTTTGAAATCTTTGTATCTTGAATCATATAGTAGTGCCCAATCTCCCTCTTGGAATTGCTTCTCCTTGATATTTTTTCCATGCCATATCTTTCTCTGAAGCTGAACTACCTCTGTATGGAGAAGGGCTTGCAATCTATATTCATCCAATCCATTGAGCTGCAGTAATCTCTCCTTCTGTGCATGGTTGAGGTCTAGGTCCAGCTGAGCTATCATCCTTAAGGTATTGAATTCAAACTCTATTGACAGCAAATCCTTCTTCCCATAGACTAGTTCATAGGGTGTGAACCCAGTGGTGGTCTTCCATGTTGTGTTGTAGGCCCAAGTGGCCTCAACTAGTCTATCTACCCAGTCTTTTCTGCTGCTGCTCACTACTTTGGTTAGGATCCCTTCCAATGATCTGTTAGTGACCTCCACTTGCCCATTGGCTTGTGGATGGTAAGGGGTGGAAGTCCTATGCTTGATCTTATGATGTGTGAGCAGGTCTTCAATCAGGCTGGAAGTGAACTAACTGCCTTGGTCTGTGACCAACTCTCTCGGATACCTAAACTTGTAGAATATATTTTCTCTAAAAACTCAGCTACTTTTTCCTCTGTCGCTACTTTGATTGCTTTTGCCTCTACCCACTTTGTCAGGTAGTCGATGCACACAATGATGTACTACTTCTAATTTGAAGGGGGGATGATAGGCCCCACAAAGTCCATGCCCTACTTCTCAAATGGCTCAAAGGTCACTTGAGGTTGCATGGGAATTCCATCCTTTGGAGTGGGTTTCCCCATCCTCTGACATCGATCGCACTGGCTCGTGTATCTCCTCACATCCTGATGAAGAGTGGGCCAGTAGTAGCCTGCTTGCAATATCTTGAAGGCGATTCTTTTTGCTGAAAAATGACCTCCACAAGGCCCGTCATGACAGGTCAGGAGGATTTCAAAGACTTCCTCCTCCCTGATACATCTTCTCAAGATCTGATCTAGGCCCAGTTTGAAGAGATTGCCTCCAATCCAGGTGAAAAGGGCGCTTTTCCTTACTATCTTGCTCTTCTCTTTTGAGGACAGGTGTGGTGGGAACTGTGTTGAAACCAAGTAGTTTTCTATATCAGCAAACCATGGAGAGAGTACTGATATAGAAAATAGGTATTCATGTGGCATTTGGTCATCCACCATTCCTTCTTCACCTGTAGGAAAATTTTCTCTAGACAAAAAGTCAGCAACAACATTCTCTTTACCAGGCTTATCAATAATGGTAAAATCAAACTGCTGCAGTAAAAGAAACAATCTAATAATGGGAGCATTTACATCTGGTTTGTTCACTAAATATCTAATTGCAGCATGATCAGTGTGCACAAAGGTTTGATAGCCTATGATATAATTTCTAAATTTGTTTAAGGAATGCACGACAGCTAGGAGTTCCTTCTCTATCACTGTGTAGTTTAACTCTGCCTTTGACAAGTTTTTGCTTATAAAGTATATGGAATAAGGTAACTTTTCATCAATTTGTCCTAAGGCTGCTCCTATCGCTTTGTTCGAGGCATCTATGTGAATTTGAAAAGGTAGGGCCCAGTTTGGGCCTCTGAGAATTGGGGCAGTCACTGGCTTTCCCTTCAAGGTATCTAGGGCTTCTTGACAGTTTTCCAACCATATGAACTCAACATCTTTGCCTAGGAGGCCAAACAAAGGAGAGGCTATCTTACTAAAGTCTTTAATGAATCTCTTGTAATATCCGGCTAAGCCTAGGAAACTTCTGACATCTCTCACCTTTTGAGGAGGTGGGACCCATTGGATGATGGCAATTTCGTTGGGATCCACCTGCGGTCCTTGTTGAGATATTGCATGACATAGCATGGTCCCTTCAGTCATCAAGAATTCACATTTTTCCAGACTGAGGGATAGGTTCATCTCAATACACTTATCTAGAACTTTTCCTAGGTTAGATAAAGTTCCTGAAAGTCAGAGCCATAAGGAGCAAAATCATCCATGTATATTTCTACTGCAACATGAACTAGTTCAGAAAATATACTCAATACCGCTCTTTGGAAAGTGGTTGGAACGTTGCACAAACCAAAAGGAAGGACCCGGTATGCAAAGGTACTCCAAGGACAAGTGAAAGTGGTCTCATCTTGGTCTTTCAAGCTGATTTGAATCTGATTATACCTGCTAAACCCATCTAGGAAGGAGAAAAACTTTTTCCCTGCCAGACCGTCTAACATTTGATCTATGAAAGGTAAAGGAAAGTGGTCATTTTTAGTGGCTTTGTTAAATTCCCAATAGTCGACATAGATTCTCCACTTACCATTTTTCTTTGGCACTAGCACCAAATGAGAGACCCATTCACTGTCAGAAATGGGATAGATGAATCCTGCATCCAGCAATTTCTGCAGTTCTTCCTTAACAATATATTTAAGTGCTGGGTTCATCCTCCTTTGAGGTCGCCTGACTGGCTTGCAATCTTTCTAGATGTATATATGATGAGTACATATTAAAGGGTGCACTCCCTTCATCTCCTTATAACTCCAGGCGAAGGAATCTAGATGTTTTCTCAATAGGTTGCATAGCTCCTTCTCCTGGGAAATAGATAGGGATGGATTGATTTTCAATGTTCTTTCTGGGCCGAACTCTATATTTTTGACATGGGGAGAAGTAGGGTTGGCCACACAGAGATCAATTGAGGTGTTTTTTTGGGTTTCTCTTACTATGTCTTCTAATGGTGATACGCTAGGAGGTGGATTCTGAATCAATTTTCAATCATATCATCCTCATCTTACGGTTTTTCCCCCATTGCGATTTCTAATGCACAAAGCGGTGCAGAATAAAATTCATCCTCATCCTCCTCCTCCAACTAGAGAGGTAGATCATGTTCTAGCAGGGGTTGGGTAGGAGGATATAGGGTTAACTGCTTGGACATGTGCCCATTCTTTATGGTCATGTTCCCAGCTCGGCAGCTAATGTAGGCATCAGCTATAGCCAACCAAGGTCTTCCCAGAATGAGAGGATACCCAGTGAGCTTTGCCTTTGGCTGGAGAACTAAGAAATCCACAGGGTACTCCCAAGAATCAATGGAGACCATCACATCTTCCACAATCCCCTCAAGGGTCACGGTGGAGCGGTCTGCTAACTGCAGCACTGTCATGGTCTTCCTCAAGGAGCCCTAAAGGTTACGTTTGAGCATTGTGTCCTCTGTCATCACATTAATGGTAGCTCCTAGATCAATCAAGGTATGTGGGACCATTGTACCATTGATGTGGACATCAACTACTGGGCTTCCAGGATCCAGATATTTTGGACAGATTCTCTGCCCCAACATCAAGTTGGACAGTTGTCCTATGACATTGATGGTTGGGACATCTCTCTTGTGCCTTCCTGGATGCCTAAAGAACTTCTCTTTGATCAACCTATTGTAGATAGGCACATCTTTTATGGCTTGGAGAAGTGTTATCTTTACACATAAATGTTTCAATTCTCCCAGGAGTTTAGTCTCTTCTGGGGTAGGTTGGATTGTCATGGATAGTCTCTCAGGAAAGGGTGGATTTGCTTTAGGTTCGATTTCCTCTTTATCTTCCTCAACCTCCCTAGGTGGATGCTGGCTATCTGGGAGAACTTTCCCAAATCGCAAGTTAATTTCTTGAATCTCCACAACATAAGTTGGGCATGATGGTTCCCAATTATACACTTGTTGAGCCTGTCTGTTGTTCGGGTTCAAATTTGGCTGGGCAGGAATTTGGGGTTTCCTTGGTGGAGCATAAGGTAACGGTTGTGGTTGGGCAGGTGGTGGAGGCAGAAGAGCGGGAAGAGAGTTGTATTGGGGCCTCCACCCCTCATGAGATGCATTCCACTGAGGTTGCGGCTGAGCATAGGATTGAAATTAATGGGTAGTTGGTTGGGCATGATATTGAGATGTGAAGGACCAAGGAGGAGGCGTGGACCAATAAGGATGAGTAGGGGGGCCCAAGAAGGTATGGAGGTGACTTGGTTGGGGTTGTAGTATGCTTGAGATGTCCCTTGCATCACCTGCTGGTATGGTCTAGGTCCATGCGGCCTCCTTTGGTTTATGTAATAGATCTGTTCAGTGACACCTTCGGCCCCTTGGTATACAACATTAAGTCTGGGAAAGGAAGGGCACTTGTCTGTAGAATGATTTTCTTCGTAGACTGAACAAACCTCTATAGAGTTCAATGGGCATTCATTCCTTGGATGCCTCCTGGTGCATCTAGGGAAAAAATGGCCAAAGCCCTCTCTGCTTCCTCTTATTTTCTTTTGATATGTAAGGTATCCATTTGCATGGCAAGAGTCTGCAACACCTCACTCTTGAAGTCTTCCAGCATGCTTCCAATTTCCCCTTTAATGGATGAATTGGAAGAAGAGGTATTGGCTATGGGCTGACTCCCCCTACCTTTCTTTCTGGCTGCTTTAGAATGCTTTCTAAAAACAATCTTTATGTCCTCATAGGATAGTTGGTAAATGTCTCCCCCGGCCAGTAGATGGAGGGTGTCTAAAAGGTCTTCCTGGATTCCCCTGAGTAGGACCAACTTCAGAGACTCAGGGTCAAGTGTACACCCGACCCTTTTATAATTGAGCTAGAACCTCTCTTCGTAGTCTTCCAGGGATTCATCACTTGCCATGGTCATTCAGAAGATTTCTTCTTTAGTATCTTTTGACCTACAATAGTCTTGATACTTGTTGTTAAAGGATTGTTGCATCTCAGCCCATGTTGTGATGTTATTGCCAGGTAATCCCATGAACCAGCGCAATGTTGCGTTCTTGAGAGTAGAAGGGAACCGTTTCAACTTTTTCTCGTCTTCTGCATTGTGATAAGTTCTACAGATGACAACGAACTCAAACAAGAAGGTGTCAGGATCTTTTGTAGTCAGGCCATGGAAGTGAGGTAGGGCTGAAGGAATTATATTTTTCATTTTGGTGTCCCCATTGGTCTCCCAAATGGGAAAGTTACCCTCTATTCTTTCTCCATTTCCCCTATCATTTCTGTTTTCAGTCATTGGCTCCAGAGGAATGTTTTCTTCTTCTTCTTCCCCTATAGGTTCTTCAAATATCTCTGGCTGTTCACCTAAGGGTTCTTCTTGATCACAACCACCAAAGAAGAGAGAAGGTTGGCTGTGTTAAGCAGTGGGGGCATTAGGCAGAAATTTTCCTGAGTTATCTCTATTCCTATGAGGCATGAAAGGAAATATTTTTGGTTGGTTTTTTGTTTCTTTTCCCCACACTGATAGCACCTCAAAAACTGAGATTGTGATTGAACAAAACAAATTGCAACTAGTTGAAATGAACTTGCTGAATGGAAATTTTCAGAATTGAAAAGGAAAGCAAGGAAATGTAGAACTGAAAGAAAGTAAATGACTAGTCTATTTTTGCCGAAATAGAATTTGCAGAATTGGAAGGGAAAGCAATGAAATGCAGAACTGAAAGAAAAGAAATGACTAGTCTACTTTTGCTGAAATAAACTATTAGCAGAAAGTTGCAAGAAGAAATAGAAGAAAGCAGTAATCACAAAATACTCTGATGCTTCCCCATCAATGGCGCAAAAAAGTGTTGAGTGCCAGTATTGCAGCAAGAATGCTGCAATTCCTGGGCTTCCAACTTTACTTTTATCAACCCGGTAGTTCGTAACAAACTTGGAACCGTCAGTGCTATATGCACAAGTACTAGTTCTCACTGCAGGTTGTCACTTGGTCATCCAGCCCAAGATCACTAGGAGCTCAAGACAACTTCTATAGATCTCAGAAGAAGCTCTATGTGTGATGAAAGAAATAAATATTACTCTACAGAAGCTATTCTAATTGCAGAAAGGAAAAAGATTGTAATGTAAAGCAAGACCTAGTAAGCCCTAATTAACAAGATAATTCTACTTTTGCCAAAAACACTATGAAAACCATGAAATAAATTCCATTACCTACTCAAGAAAGTAAACAACATATAACCATGCTATTTCTGGAAGAAAATAAGCAAAAAACATATTTTTGGATTTTTGTGTTTTTATGTGAATTTGACATGCATCTAATTTATTGTGTGTGAGTGTGGCAGCGAACAGGTGGTGTCGGAGGGTGGTTTTGGAGCTTGGGAGGATGGAATATGGTGTGGATGGGTCCTAGGAGGTTTTAGGTGGTCTTCTGGAGGCTTTTCCCACATTCATCCTTCAAAAGGGAGCATACAGGAAAAACTACAGGAGGACACAGGGAAACTACAGGAGGAAAACAGGGAAACTACAGGAGGCCTACAGGAGGAGGCCGAGAGAAATTTCCGCTATTTTGAGGGTGTGAGAGTGGGTGGAAAAGGTGTATGAAGGTTGGAATGAAGTGTTAGGGTGGCTAAGGTCTACCATGAATCCTCAGGAGAGAGAAAGATGATTGGGTTTGCTCAAGGAGAGAGGAAGAAGTTCTATGAAAAAATGAAGAAACTAGGGCAGAATTGAGGTGAGGTTTAGGAGACCTGTAGGGCATGAATCAGATGGAGGATGTGATTGCTGATAAGCTGGCATACTTCTGGAAGAGATCTATTGCAAAGTAACTAACAGTCAACAAGAAAACCAAGCAACAAATGAAATGAGTGCATTTAGGAAAAAACATATTTTTGCATTAAAATGGTCTAAACTATGATCTATGAAAGGAAATGTTGAGAAATGTGGTAGGAAAGGAAAACATGAAAGAGGACTATTGCAAATCAGAAAATGAACATGATAAAGGAGATCTGAAGCAAAGAAAAACTGGACTATTAACCTACTAAAGAGCTGCAAACACTAGAAGTCCTATGAATGAGGAAAATATGTGTTTTTGTGGCAGCAAGAGAGTCTTTGCCTCAAATCATGGTCCCAGAGGGAGGAAGAGAGGGCAAGGCACTATTTCTATCCTTTTGAATCTTTTCTGATCGCTTCTTAACCTGCTACAGAAAGCACAAATGGAAGCAAACTACTAAATCATCAAAAGCAACCTATTCTTAACCAAAAAAGAAATACATCTAACAACAAATTAATCTACAAACTGAAGTAAAGCATACAAATACAAGTAAAGAGAAGCTTGGTTGCTTGGATTGGGCCCTAACCCAAGAGCTTCAGCCCTCTGAGGTAACTCAGTGCTAGCTCAAAAAGGATTCCATCTTCATTATCAAAAAATAGCAAGATTACATAAAACTGTCACAAAATAGTAAGCTCGAAATTTGAGCAGAGTTTACATAATCAAAAATCCGACCCTCATGAGGCCCAAGGCCTCTCTAATTATACAACTGAAGCTACCAGTAGCTTCCTTAAAATCAGGGAGGCTTGGCTCCCAAAACTCGAGATAACTATCAGTCATCCTCCACTTGCTCGGCTGCCTTCTAGTGCATGATTCAGTTGCTTGTACTCCGAGCTGAATGAAGGGGAATTCAAAGTGAGGAGTAATAAATGAGGGGGATTCCATCCTATAAGTCCTCTCCTCTATCTACTTCGAGTTATTGATGCCATTTGACCACTGGATCCTTGACTTTGACCTCGAAATCCATCAATAATCTGCATTAAATACATGTTAGACCACATGGCATCATAACTAACTCAACTCACTCTATAAGCATAAATATAATCAGAAATCATACAATAAGCTAAGAGAATGGTTGATTTGACTAGGTTAGGAGGTAAAATGAGCCCATATAATTACCCATTTATGAGGCTCATCACACATGCCTATGGCCACTCTGATAAGTATGTGCCAATCTGTTCAAATATTCCCTCTTAGGCTTGATGACCTCAGCTCTGCCAGATAATCCTGCATGATCATGAAATGGTGATGATGGTGGTAGGTTAAGATGCTGGAGGGATAGATGTAGTGGGCTGAGATGGAGGGGGTATTTCTTCATCATGATGATCAGTTGGATGAGATGAAGATGGCATATCTTGATCATGTGGAGGTTTTGGAGTAGTGAACATATGATTGGCAATGAAAGTGTCCCATGAAATGTTCATCTAGTTAAGGTGATGGAGGGAAATGATCTTGATCGGAGAGTGGTGGAAAAGATTGTTCATTTTCCGCTCATACCTTTTTCCTTGAACTATGTATGCCATTTTCTCAATGCCCCTAAACAAATAATAAGGGATATTGAACATTCTAACTCTTGTGAAGTGCATGAGCAATCAGATATGGTATGAATAAATTCTGGAAAATCTGCCTTCACAAGTGAAGTACTTCATGATTATTTTCATCATGGGAGCATATGTACCAAGAAGGTGGCTGAAAGGGAAGAATCTCTTTCTCTCATTTCTATACCGAGGCTACAAATATGGCTCATAATACTAGTGATCTATGTTTTGAGCTTTGAACCACCTTTCACCCACATTAGGTATTCCAGTAGCAGCAACAATAATGTCTAAGGATATGGTGAAGTTTACTCCAGCAAGGGTCACTTGATTGTCTTCAAGATTTGAAATGAACACTCTAGTCAAAATAGGATGGCTTTGGACTCTTTGTACCATCACACAAAAATCAAAACATCCCAAATGCTTGAAGGAAGTGACTATCATAGGTGAGGCCATTAACTCTCTGGTGTTGGTAGGTTCAAAACTCAACATTCTTCCTCCCTTGTGTGGTTTTCTTTCTTCTTGGTCTTCTTCCTCTGAAAAATCTATGTTTTCTTCCTCCGTTATGTGTTTTTTTCCTCTTGCTTGAAACCCTAGGGATTAGGAAATAGGAGTGGGAATGGGGTAGGAAAAATTTAGGGAGTGGAGGAAGGGATTAGGGAACTTAGGGAAGTGATAGGGGATTGAAATGTGTAGGGGATTTAGGATTTGATATTTAATTACAGGTATGTAGTATGGTTGCTTAGGGATTTCGTTGCCTAGGACTTAGGGTTTAAGGGAGAATGCACTTGGGATAGGGATTTAGCAACAAAGGGGTAGGGATGGAGTTTATTGTAATGTGGGAAGGGTAGTAGGGTCTTAGGAATAGTTTTAAGGGGTGTAGGATAAAAGCTAGGGTTTGCAAGGTTTTAGAATTCCCAATTTCAAGCAATAAACTTCATAGCATGAATGATGACTTTGATAGGTGTAAGGAGGGATGAACAAGGTTGTAATTACTTGATAAGAGGCTTAGAAATCATGCACTAAAGGTTAGGAACCTTTGTTTTCAGTTTGAGACCCTGTAGGCAAAATTTGACCTACCTCTGTTTTGCTAATTTCGCCCAAAATCATGAGGAATGGTGCTTTGGGGTTTTCTCAATAAATGATAGGAGGAAAATGGATTTGGATTAGATGCTAGGAAGGCCTTTATACATGAGTGAAATTGATCATTAGCTTTAAAAACCCACTTTCTAATGTTTCTCTTCTCCTTTTTGAAATGGTTGCTAATTTCCTTTCTGACTTTTTTCTTTGCAGGTGGATGATGCTAAAGTGTTGGGACTCTTCACATTTGATTTTGATTTGGATGGAGTTGGCACATATTTTTCTTAGTTGAAAGCTCAGGAATAGTAACTTATTACATATAATGAACATAAAATTACATAAATTGGAAAAAATATTACGTCTTTGTTTTTTTGAAATAAAATTACAATCTAAAGTAGAAAGATACCTGGAATAAAAATTAGAACTTGGGAAAACATAGCCACATGTTTACCAATCCTCTTTAAATGACAAAAGGATATTATTTTTCTGATTCTCATACTTTTTGTTGGCTTTATGCAGTGAAATGGAGTATTATTGGACCTTGAAAGAATGAAACCTAGTGACCTAATGGGACCTTGAATGAGCAGACTCCATGTGGACTTGAATGACACAAAACATGATGAAATGAGCCTTTATGGTCAATGTATGCTCAGTAAGACACATGAAGGTGGGCCAGCAAATATTGATTTTTGAGAGAGAGTAGGACTTTTGACATAGGGCTACCATCAGTGAGTAAATTTTTGAATGAGGACCTAGGTGGAATGACAAAAAATTCAGAATGGGACCCTAATATGGTATAAAAGAGGATTTTTTTATCATTGATGGTAGTATGCAAATACTGACACTAACATCGGCCTTATTTGGAGATGCCAGCTCCTTGGAGGTGTGTCAAGAACACCGTAGACCAAGTGCCTAACCATGTGGGCCAATACTGTCAAAAACTTATACTCAAATGCATGACTGAATTCTAACTGTTAGTTTCAGTCTTTCCAGCCTTCCTCCAGTGATCAAATATTCTCTTACAAAGTGGTCTCATAGTGTCAAGGTCAAATTTTGTCATTTCAGTGAGTCTTCAAGCAAAATTTGGTCACTAGGCATTAGGTCTAGGGTTTGCTTTCACTCCTTCTAAAGTTGTCCAAATTTCATTCCATGTCATCATTCTGCTAAGTTTATCATCATTCATAGGGTTTTCATTATCATGTCACTGTCTAATGAGTCATTTTACACCTTGTTCATGCTTCAGTTGTGCCTTGGTAAGGTCCATTTCCCTCTCCTAGGGTTTTGGAGGTAAATTCTCTTGGAGGGTCAAAAATTTGTATCCTGATGTTAATAAACCTTCCCCTATCATTAATGTACCTTATTAAACACTTCCCATCACTCAGATTCCCCAAATTCCTCATTTTTTCACAAACCCTAGTTTCTTGCTACAACCTGGCAATTTTCTAGGTTGGGCCTGTGTTTTTCCCTTTTGGACCCCTTCCCCTTGCTCAATCTCTGAGATTCCACTTTCCCCTGCTTCCTAACATCCATCCCTACTCCCTAAAATTTCCCCAAGAATTTACAAGCCCCTCATCCCCTTCATTTCGCTTCATTTCCACAAAATTCCTAGTTTCACACATCGGGATAAGTTTCATTCAAAAGATGTTTCAGAGCAATAAAAGATGAATTTTGGAAAACTGGGAGAGGTTTTTGTTCAAAACATTCCAAGGAAGAAAAAAATCCTTCACTTTTTACACATGTGTTATGGTTTTAGAGAAATGTAAAAAATACCGTTGCCTCAGGAGAATCGAATGCACCTATGAAGCGACCTTGGGAAAACCACGTTTTCTCCTATCTTGGTTGGCCAAATGACTTTCTTGATGAGTCAAATGATAATTAGACACAACGATCTTTCCAATGAGCTATCATGAGCTCAATTTGGAGTTGAGGAAGGCATTCAAAAGTTGACTGCAACAGCACTCTGCCTTGAGGCAACCTCATTTGGCACATTTTGACCAGTCTTGGGAGATTTGATTTTTGACAAGGAAAATGAACTCCAAATTGAAAACTTCTAGTTGGGTTGGAAATTATACTCAAAGACCTTTCCAAAGAGCTATCATGCGCCCGATTTTGACACCGGGAAGGCCTCCAAAAGCCTCCTGCAAAATGCACTATGTTGCTGAGGGCGCGCTACGCGTCAGGGAGCTTTTCTCAGTGTTATTTTGCATGTGCGCTACGCGTCAGAGGGGTGCTACGTGTTGGGAAAGGTGCACTACGCGTTGAGTTTTTCACCCAGAAACTTGCCAGCAAGCATTCAAATCCTCCTCTAACTCAGTTAAAACACAGGTAGGCTTCATGTCCATGGTTTGTACTCAGTTTTGCCTTTAGTACAAAGGAAGAGCCCAGCACATCAGCATAAAAGCATCTATCATTATGCATTGATCAAAATCATAGTGATGCATCAGTTGGCACAGCAGGGCATTACTTGGGAGGATTTTATTTCTCGTGACCTTTTCACAACGGCACAGCCACCTCCTGAGATTGTTCATGATGAGGGAGGGCCTTCACATCAGTTTGACATTCCTGAGATAGAGCATGTCAGCGCTCCAGCATGTGTGACATATCAGTGAGGACACAGGGCCTTATTTGCATCTGCACGACGAGTACTATCTCCACCCGGGGTGGAAGGGGTCTCGCCTTCTTCATCAGCACAGCGAGTGTTATCTCCACATCAGGTGGAAGGGGCCTCGCTTTCGACAGCAGCACAGGTACAAGAGAGAGGCAAGCAACCCATGATTGATGAGGGGCCATCAGGTGATCCGGACATAGATATTATTGACCTTGATATTAGATCTCCTAGCTTAGAGCTAAAGGAGATCATTCAACAACAAAAGGCTGAAAATGACTTGTTGCAGCAAAAGTTGGAAATGGCAAATTGGACAATCAGATACTTAGAGCATCGCAACAAGCAGTTAGAGGATGAACACACTCTTGATGAGTTGCGGAGGATCTAAGAAGACCGAAACTTGGCTCGCAAGAGACCCGGTGATTTGACACCTATTGAGCAAGGGTCTATGCTCATTCGGGTGAACACTCATTTAGAGAGGTTGATAGCCAAGGCAAACAGGGACAAAGATATGCTCCGCCACATGAAGAATCATTATTGGGCCCGCATGCATGTGTGCAAAGCAAAAATGAAGGTACTCAAAGCACGCTTGGCCAAGGCACTAAAACGGAGGAAAAGGCCCGATCCACTTCAAATTTTGGCTGAAGCCACCTTAAAGGAGCATGGTGCTCAATGATACACCTTCAGCTCAAAATTCAGAAAATTTGGAGCAATTTTGGTCAATTTTGAATTTTTTTGCTAAAAACAGGTTTTTGCCCTCAACGCGTAGCGCACCGCACGCTACCCTTAAGTTGGGGAGGTCCATTTCACAAAAACTCAGCATTTTTGGATTTTTCATGACAAAATACACTTGCTCAGCCACTGCCAAGACATTTCATGGAGATTTGAGCCCCCAAAAGGTCAAAAAACAAGCAAAAAAGACCTTCTGCCACTTTTTGGACACACAGGAAGCAGTCTTGGGAGATTGCAATTTTGGAGGGGCAAATGGCCACCAAATTGAGAAATTCCACTTGGGCTGGAGAGTAGACATCCAGACATTTCCAACAAGCCCACCTGAGCCTCATTGGGACACCGGGAAGTGTCCCAAAAGTGGGCTGAAAGGCGCGCTACGCGTTGGGAAAATTTTCCAGTTTTGCACCTTCAGCCCAGGAAAACACAGCATTGACTAGTTTTGACTTTTTGGTGGGATTTTTCATCCTCCTTGATGTAATTGATGTAATTTTATGTTGACATGACACTTATTTACATATTCTAGAATATTCATTCATAAAATAGCAAAAATTTAATGAATGAATTGGTTTCCTAGCTTATAGAGGCAAGTTGTTTTGACTGCCTAGATTGTAGTGCTTTGTTTAGAATTGGTTGAAACAGCTCCTAGAATGATGAGCTCGACCCCTAGAGGCTAGGGAATGGGTTGGTATGGTCTATATTATGTATTTTCTAAATCATTTTCATGGTTGGAGACGTTGGACTCTTGAGGGATAAGCTTAGACTGTATTACTCTTTGTATCTCTGCAATTTTGGCAAAGGAAAGACCAGGGTTTTGCAGCACTATTTGGGATTCCTGTGGTGTTTTGTGTTGATGGTGTGTTTCTCTCATGTACTTGTAAGTTTTTTATGTGTATCATTTTCCTACTCCTCTTTTCTGCACATTAAGTAAATGAAGTGTTAAGGTAGAATTCATGGTTTCTATGCTCTGCCTTTAAGTTTGCTTAATATCTATGTTTTCATCTGTCTAAGGAGAACTCTCGAAGGTTTCTTGCTCTCTTTAGCTCCTCACTAGTCATGTTCTATCCATTCACTTAATTCAAAGGCATCAAGACAATCTCCTACCTTGCCCCAAAAAGACCTCTGCAAAAATTGTGTCTCATCCCCGCACCCAAAATTGTTGTGCTCAGTTTTCCAACAAAACTCTAAAAATTTAAAATCAAACTTTCCCTATCAGTTTAATAACCTAAAATCAGTGTTCTTTATTGGTCATCTCTGCCCTTTGAAGACCTTTTGCCGAGATAGACCCGGAGAGAGCCCTCTCCTGCCCCCGTAGGGCTAGCTACGAGGCTAAGTGGTTTGATGTTGCCTTGGATTTTGTCTTTTTCAGCCCGAGGCCAAATTCAAGCGCTAACATATTGGTGACCATACTGGGGAAGAACAAATGGTTTGCTTGTTGATGTCATTTGTTTTATAAGCTACAGACGGAGCCTGAAGTTATGCCAGGAAGCCTTCGAAACGCTTTTGCCTTGCATTAGCGGAAGTAGATAAACGCTGCTTCAGTCAATATCCGGTCTAGCTTGTAATCGTGACATCTAACTTGTTAATTACCCCAGTACATGTATCAAGTTCAGATCTGATTGTTGATGGTGGACAGCGATCAGACACTTGAAAGGCTGAAATCATTCACCTGGTGACTCTAAATCATTTTCGAGATCAGATCCAAAGACTCCACTGGAGGATGATCCCGACCAGCAAAAACATGAAAGGACAATATGGACATATCAGATATTCAAGTTGGAATTTCATCCAAGACATTTTGTTCTTTGTCATAAATTATTTCTTCTCTTTTCCAAAAAATGTCAAGAAGGCTTTGCAAAGTATACTGTATTTGAGAAGAGATCCTTGGCCTGCAGTTGATTCTTTCCCTTTGAAGATTGTGAATACCAAAGATTTGCATGCATTTGAGCTTGATCAAGATCCTTTTTCCGAATTTTGTGATGACCATCTTCAAATTGATGAATCTCAAGAGACCAAGACTGATTCTATACTTGCTGTACATACCCCTACACCTTGTAAAATTCCATATCGGTATAAACCTCTTGTTTTACCTTCTGTTCTTCATGCTTTCCCCAAAAACTATGATCTATACTTGCCAAGGTTTGACGGTGAATGTAAGAATGTCAATGCTGAGCAACATGTGCAGAATTTTGAGTTTTTCTAGACCTTTTTGAAGTTGATAGCGAAGATGTTAGTATAAGGCTTTTTGCTCTTTCTTTGCAAGCCAAAGTGAAGAGTTGGTTCAAAGCCTTGCCTGATGCAAGCATTTCATATTTCCAGCAGTTCGTCAAAGTTTTTCTTGATAGGTGGATGATCGGGCAGAACCTTTTCTTGATTATAGAAGAGTATAACCAGCTGAAAAGATTGCCAGGGGAGACAGTACAACAATTTTCAGCCAGATTTAACCAAGTTTATTATTCGATGCCAGTTGATATAAGGCCTACTCCTAGATCGGCTCTCTTGCACTATCCGGGTGCCTTTGATCCGGAGATGGAGTTTCAGCTGAGAGAAAGGGATATTGCAACACTTCACGAGATGCAGAACAGTGCAGTAAATGTAGAGGCTCATCTGCTGATCCGAAGGGCAAGGATGAAGGAAGAAGAGATGAAAAACATAGATCCAAAAAAATCGACATCTCTAGAGGTAAAGCTTGACATTTTGGTAAGTGCAGTAGAAGAGATGATGCAAAGGATCACCCCAAGGAATGATTATGATGTTCAAGTCCATGGCTCGTTGATTGAAGAAGAACAAGTTGCTGATCCAAAACATTTTGTTTCTTATCCTAGTTGTCATGGATCTGATAATGAGTGTTTTGTAGATCATCCTGGAGAAGAGAGATCTGTTGATATGACATGTATGCTTGATGATGTCTTTTATACTGATGATTTGCCTCAGTTTGATCAGTATGATGATGATTATGTTCTCGAAACAGAAGCTAATCTTGCAGACAAATCAGCAGCTAGTTTGTGGGAGGAAGAGGTTCACTTACAGCAGCTCAAGTACAATGATCAACCGATGCATATCAGCTATGACAATGATGAGGAAAGTGCAGCAAATTTTGAAGTAAGTGAAGGATCTTTGCCTTTTTGTTTTGATTCGTTTCAGTTCATCAGAGATAACTACCATGCAATCAGAAATCAAATGTCAACAAGTCTTGATTTGAATCATCTTGAGAGCAATGAAAATTTTGTTCAAGACTTCTCATATTCAGATTTGCAACCCCCGAAAGCCATTGATTGTCAAGTTGCAGCTGAAGACTTGGAAGTGGACACACATGGTTTAATGATTCAAGGTGACTCCGTACCATTATGTTTTGAATCATTTCAGTTTTTGAAGGGTAGATTGCATAGTAAATCTTCAAATGAACAGCCTATAACAAATCAGCAATCTCTCAGTGTTAATGTTGAGGATGAGACAGATAACAAAATTCTTGAGCAGCCTGTAGCATCAGATTTGCAGCCACCAAATGAAATTGAAGGGCAGATTACAAATGAAGCTGTGGAAGACGAAATACATGATTTGATGATGCAGGAAGATTCTATACCCTTTTGTTTCGAAGCATTTCAGTTTATACGACAGAATCTTCATAAAATCTCTCAAGAAAAAGATGAACAGCTAGAAGGATGTCATACATTTTCAATGGATACATTACAGCAGTGTTTTCAAGTTTTTCATGATCCAATAGCTGATGTTTTGGATGAGGTTTGCAACCAAAGTCTTTCTCCATTGACTACATGTGAGCTTGAAACATGTGCTGATATGAATTTGATCCGGCAACCGGTTTCTTTCTCATTTTCAGCAGAGGTCTCGTCACAAGGCTCAGATCAAAGTTTGCATTCATGGTATGAGGAAACGAGAAGTAATCCATTAGACGAGCTAAGTTCCAGTGTGCTTGAATTTCAAGATCCTTATGCAGTGTTTTTAGAGGTGGATAGAGAATTCATATCATTCTACGGATCTGTTTCTAAGTTATCATGGGAGTTGCCTTTCAGTAGTTCTCTCTTGTTGTTCATAACTGAGCACTTGCAGAGAATTTGAACAGCAGACAGGATACTTACTTGGTTGCATTGGTTGTTTCATTTCACTTGATCAGGTGATGAAAGACACTGTTAGAGTAGGTTTTGATGAATAAGCTCCACTTTGAGCATCATTTTCAGTTTATCGGTTGTGTTTAAGTATTGAGTCAGTTTTTAGTTGAGTCATGAGTCCTTTGTGAGTCAATTTTCAGTCTTGTCATTAAGATTGTGTCGGTTTTCAGTCATGCATTTTAGTTTGAGTTTTTGACTCCATTGTCCAATGGATAAGGCGCTGGTCTGCTCTCCCAAAGATCTGCCGTTCTTGGCACCTCCAAGGAGCTACCATCCCCATTGGAGCCAATGTTAGTGTCAGTCTTTCCAGCCTTCCTCCAGTGATCAAATATGCTCTTACAAAGTGGTCTCAGAGTGTCAAGGTCAAATTTTGTCATTTCAGTGAGTCTTCAAGCAAAATTTGGTCACCAGGCATTAGGTCTAGGGTTTGCTTTCACTCCTTCTAAAGTTGTCCAAATTTCATTCCATGTCATCATTCTGCTGAGTTTATCATCATTCATAGGGTTTTCATTATCATGTCATTGTCTAATGAGTCATTTTACACCTTGTTCATGCTTCAGTTGTGCCTTGGTAAGGTCCATTTCCCTCTCCTAGGGTTTTGGAGGTAAATTCTCTTGGAGGGTCAAAAATTTGTATCCTGATGTTCATACACCTTCCCCTATCATTAATGTACCTTATTAAACACTTCCCATCACTCAGATTCCCCAAATTCCTCATTTTTTCACAAACCCTAGTTTCTTGCTACAACCTGGCAATTTTCTAGGTTGGGCCTGTGTTTTGCCCTTTTGGACCCCTTCCCCTCGCTCGATCTCTGAGATTCCACTTTCCCCTGCTTCCTAACATCCCTCCCTACTCCCTAAAATTTCCCCAAGAATTTACAAGCCCCTCATCCCCTTCATTTCGCTTCATTTCCACAAAATTCCTAGTTTCACACATCGGGATAAGTTTCATTCAAAAGATGTTTCAAAGCAATAAAAGATGAATTTTGGAAAACTGAGAGAGGTTTTTGTTCAAAACATGCCAAGGAAGAAAAAAATCCTTCACTTTTTACACATGTGTCATGGTTTTAGAGAAATGTCAAAAATACCGTTGCCTCAGGAGAATCGAATGCACCTATGAAGTGACCTTGGGAAAACCAAGTTTTCTCCTAGCTTGGTTGGCCAAATGACTTTGTTGATGGGCCAAATGATAACTAGACACAAAGGTATTTCCAATGAGCTATCATGAGCTTAATTTGGAGTTGAGGAAGGCATTCAAAAGTTGACAGCAACAGCACTCTGCCTTGAGGCAGCCTCATTTGGCACATTTTGACCAGTCTTGGGAGATTTGATTTTTGAAAAGTAAAATGAACTCCAAATTGAAAAGTTCTAGTTGGGTTGGAAAGTAGACTCAAATACCTTTCCAACAAGCTATCCTGCACCTGATTTTGACATCGGGAAGGCCTCCAAAAGCCTCCTGCAAAATGCACTATGTTGCTGAGGGCGCGCTACGCGTAAGGAAAGGGCGCGCTACGCGTCAAGGAGCTTTTCTCAGTGTTATTTTGCACGTACGCTATGCGTCAGAGGGGCGCTACGTGTTGGGCAAGGTGCGCTACGCGTTGGGTTTTTCACCCAGAAACTTGCCAGCAAGCATTCAAATCCTCCTCTAACTCAGTTAAAACACAGGTAGGCTTCATATCCATGGTTTGTACTCAGTTTTGCCTTTAGTACAAAGGAAGAGCCCAGCACATCAGCATAAAAGCATCTATCATTATGCATTGATCAAAATCATAGTGATGCATCAGTTGGAACAACAGGGCATTACTTGGGAGGATTTTATTTCTCGTGACATTTTCACAATGCCACAGCCACCTCCTGAGATTGTTCATGATGAGGGAGGGCCTTCACATCAGTTTGACATTCCTGAGATAGAGCATGTCAGCGCTCTAGCATGTGTGACATATCAGCGAGGACACAGGGCCTTATTTGCATCTGTACGACGAGTACTATCTCCACCTGGGGTGGAAGGGGTCTCGCCTTCTTCATCAGCACAGCGAGTGTTATCTCCACATCAGGTGGAAGGGGCCTCGCTTTCGACAACAGCACAGGTACAAGAGAGAGGCAAGCAGCCCATGATTGATGAGGGGCCATCAGGTGATCCGGACATAGATATTATTGACCTTGATATTAGCTCTCCTAGCTTAGAGCTAAAGGAGATCATTCAGCAACAAAAGGCTGAAAATGACTTGTTGCAGCAAAAGTTGGAAATGGAAAATTGGACAATCACATACTTAGAGCAGCGCAACAAGCAGTTAGAGGATGAACACACTCTTGATGAGTTGCGGAGGATCCGAGAAGACCGGAACTTGGCTCGCAAGAGACCCGGTGATTTGACACCTATTGAGCAAGGGTCTATGCTCATTCGGGTGAACACTCATTTAGAGAGGTTGATAGCCAAGGAAAACAGGGACAAAGATATGCTCCGCCACATGAAGAATTATTATTGGGCCCGCATGCATGTGTGTAAAGCAAAAATGAAGGTACTCAAAGCACGCTTGGACAAAGCACTAAAACGGAGGAAAAGGCCCGATCCACTTCAAATTTTGGCTGAAGCCACCTTGAAGGAGCATGGTGCTCAATGATACACCTTCAGCTCAAAATTCAGAAAATTTGGAGCAATTTTGGTCAATTTTGAATTTTTTTTGCTAAAAACAGGTTTTTGCCCTCAACGCGTAGCGCGCCGCGCGCTACCCTTAAGTTGGGGAGGTCCATTTCACAAAAACTCAGCATTTTTGGATTTTTCATGACAAAATACACTTGCTCCGCCACTTCCAAGACATTTCATGGAGATTTGAGCCCCCAAAAGGTCAAAAAACAAGCAAAAAATGACCTTCTGCCACTTTTTGGACACACAGGAAGCAGTCTTGGGAGATTGCAATTTTGGAGGGGCAAATGGCCACCAAATTGAGAAATTCCACTTGGGATGGAGAGTAGACATCCATACCTTTCCAACAAGCCCACCTGAGCCTCATTTGGATACCGGGAAGTGCCCCAAAAGTGGGCTGAAAGGCGCGCTATGCGTTGAGAAATGGCGCGCTACGCGTTGGGAAAATTTGCCAGTTTTGCACCTTCAGCCCAGGAAAACGCAGCATTGACTAGTTTTGACTTTTTGGTGGGATTTTTCATCCTCCTTGATGTAATTGATGTAATTTTATGTTGAAATGACACTTATTTACCTATTCTAGAAGATTCATTCATAAAATAGCAAAAATTTAATGAATGAATTGGTTTCCTAGCTTATAGAAGCAAGTTGTTTTGACTGCCTAGATTGTAGTGCTTTGTTTAGAATTGGTTGAAACAGCTCCTAGGATGATGAGCTTGACCCCTAGAGGCTAGGGAATGGGTTGGCATGGTCTATATTATGTATTTTCTAAATCATTTTCATGGTTGGAGAGGTTGGACTCTTGAGGGATAAGCTTAGACTGTATTACTCTTTGTATCTCTGCAATTTTGGCAAAGGAAAGACCAGGGTTTTGCAGCACTATTTGGGATTCCTGTGGTGTTTTGTGTTGATGGTGTGTTTCTCTCATGTACTTGTAAGTTTGTTATGTGTATCATTTTCCTACTCCTCTTTTCTGCACATTAAGTAAATGAAGTGTTAAGGTAGAATTCATGGTTTCTATGCTCTGCCTTTAAGTTTGCTTAATATCTATGTTTTCATCTGTCTAAGGAGAACTCTCGAAGGTTTCTTGCTCTCTTTAGCTCCTCACTAGTCATTTTCTATCCATTCACTTAATTCAAAGGCATCAAGACAATCTCCTACCTTGCCCCAAAAAGACCTCTGCAAAAACTGTGTCTCATCCCCGCACCCAAAATTGATGTGCTCAGTTTTCCAACAAAACTCTAAAAATTTAAAATCAAACTTTCCCTATCAGTTTACTAGCCTAAAATCAGTGTTCTTTATTGGTCATCTCTGACCTTTGAAGACCTTTTGCCGAGATAGACCCGGAGAGAGCCCTCTCCTGCCCCCGTAGGGCTAGCTACGAGGCTAAGTTGTTTGATGTTGCCTTGGATTTTGTGTTTTTTAGCCTGAGGCCAAATTCAAGCGCTAACACTAACAACCCGAATAACACAAACTGACTCAAAACTGACTTACTTAACTGACGACTGAACATTGAAAATGGCAGAAAATCAGTTAAGCTCCATGGCCTTCACTTTGGACTCTGAAATCCAATGATTCTCTACTTCACACTTGCAGAAAGGTAAACTATTATGTACAATGAAACCATGACAATTCAGAAAAGATAGTGCTTAAGGAGCCTAGCATTGACTGGTCCTCCTAAGCATGGTTCTCCATTCATCTCATCCAACAAAAAGGCATTTTGTCCTTGGAAAGCTGAAATATGATAAGGACATTTCCATAGATTCTCAAATTTACCATGCTTACCCTTGTCTTCGTTTCTGGCATCCCAACAAAGCACCACATATCCAATTTTGAAGTCATCCTCCTTTGTTTTTTGGTCATAGATTTTCTTTATCCTATCATGTAGCTTAGAGGTGTTCTGAAATACCTAATCTCGTGTCTGTTGTAGGTGAATCATTTGATCGATTCGGCGCTGTATATCATTATCTTCACTTCCTGCTTCTTAAAACAATTTCATGGTCGGGACTACTAATGATGAAGGAAAAACATTATGTACATCACACACAATTTGAAAAGGAGAAAGTCCAAGAGATTTCTTACCTCTCACCCGATCTGCCCACAATGCATTGATCAGCTTTTTGTGCCAAATTTTTTTTGTTGGCCTCCAACATTTTCTTGATGATGTTGATTAAGGATTTATTGGAGGACTCGGCCAAACCATTACCTTGTGGATAGTATATTATAGAATGTCCCAAATTAATGTTATATTTGTCACAAAACTCAGTCATATTTTTATACTTGAATGTTGCCATGTTTCCTGTGATGATATTATTAGGACAACCAAAACGGGACAAGATATTAGTTTCTAAAAACTGAATCATAACTTAATTTGTTGCTTGCCTGGTTGGAATCACTTAAATCCACTTAGTAAAGTAGTTTGTAGCTATGAATATCCACTAGTGTTGTGCAGATGATGATGGGATAATCTCGCCTATGAAATTTAGGCCCCGCTGCTGAAAAGGTGCATGAACTAATATAGGTTGTAGAGGCAAAGGAAGAAGTTTTCTTTTACCTTGGAAACCTTGGCACTCATGACAACTCATCACTGCCTTGTAGATATCTGCAAAAAGTGTAGGCCAATAGTAACCCGCTCTCAGTACTTTGCTAGCCGTGGTCTTCTAGTACAAGTAGACCCCACAATCTCCTTTGTGGAAGTCATTTATTACTTCTTTAGAATCATCTTCAGTCAAACAGTTCAGCAACACACTTCCATGATCCTTCCAAAAGAGTGTGTTGTCCATAATGCAATATTTAGAAACCTTCAGCTTCAATGACCTGCTCTTAGCCTTAGACACGCCTGGAGGGCAATTTAGATGTTGCAAAACATAAATAATATCATAATATCGTGGAGATGATAGAAAGATATCAGATACCTGAATGATATTTACTTCTTCTCGATTGTCAGACAATGCCGCTAAAAGGTTGATATCTAGAGCATGGAGATTTAACTCAGCCATAAGTTTGGCTAAGCCTTGACCCTTAATTAGCTTGGTAGGCTTGATCTCAAGATCATATTCTAATAATGTTTCTATCCATCCTCCTCTTCTACCTTCTGGGTCATTCTGCACAAGAACTTCTTTTACCGTTGCATTAGGCACATAAGCAAGAGTATGCGAATGTAAAATGTAAGCTCTGAAATATTTCACCGCCTTTACCAAAGCCAAGGATTGTTTCTCAATGATGTTGTACTAAAGGGATGCATCCCTAATATTTCGACTAAAAAATGCTATTGGTAGATCTTTTTTATCTCCTTTTTTCATTAATATTGCTACCATGGTATGTTCATAAGCAAAAGAGAGTATAATAAAATCATTGGAGTAATCGGGACCGATTAAAACAGGGGCAGTGGTCAAGGCAAGCTTTACTACATGAAAGGACTTGCGGACTTCTTCAGACCTCTTTACATCATTCTCTTTTTTAAACATATTTGTCTTCTCTCTAATATTTTCAGCCAAATTAGGAATAAATCTGTGTAAGAAATTCATCTTACCGTCGAATGCTTGGATTTCTTTCTTGCTGTGAGGGAAATAAATTTGTTGAATAGCTTCTACCCTTGAAGGGTCTATTCGGATGTCGTCCTTTGAGATGATGTGTCCGAGAAGTTTGCATTCCTCAATAGCAAACAAAATTTTCTTTGGATTGAGAGAGATCCTGAACTTTATACATCTCTGGAAAATAACTCTTAAATGATGCAAATGCTCATCATATGAATGTGAAAATACCATTACATCATCTAAATATACAACCAAGAAAACATGTTTTTCATTGGCAAAGGCTATGTCCATGGCACGCTGAAAAGTGGCCTCTACATTTTTTACACCGAATGGATTTTTTGCATATTTTAATGTGCCCCAAGATGTGGTGAATGCTGTCTTGTCCTGATCATCCTCATGCACTAAAATTTGATTGTAACTGGAATAGCCATCTAGTAGTGACATCCGAGAAGCGCCAACAACTCTCTAAAGGATATGATCCATTTTGGGAAGTAGATAATTATCTTTCATAGATACTTTGTTTAAGTTTCTGAAGTCTACGTAGATCCTAATTTCTCCAGTCTTCTTTCTTGTCGGGACTAGATTTGATATCCAATCAGAAAATCTGATAGGAACAATGATGCCTGATGAGCCCCAAATTTGGTAACATTTTGGGCTCATTTGGCCTAATTATCCTTGTTCAATCCTTCATTTTTCATAACTTATGCATTATTTTTTAGTATGTTTATGTCATTTGTACGAATAAAGGTAGTCACTCTTCCTAGGTGGCTAACACGTGCTCATTTCAGGATTTTTTGACACATGTTGGAGCAAAACCGAGCAAACATGGGCTAGGAGACAGCCAAGATTGGGTTGAGGATTCGTAGGGGGGTTGTCTATGGCATTAAATAGCCTCCCTCGGGATCTTCACCCCCAACTCCGAGCTCCAAAGGCCACCAAAACCAGATCTAGAAGGCATCCAAACAGATTTTGTGGAAGGAGCTGTTCACTCACAGTTTCGGCAGCAAAGTCCCATGAATTTAGGAGGCCAGCTAAGGTCTCGTGGTGTATAAATGTTAAGGCCTCAGCCTTCGTGAGGGAATTTTTGAAAACTCTTGCATACTTTGCACTACAGTGCTGCTAGCTCTATTTTGTTCTCTTGTAGCCATTGTTGGCATAACTCTTGACTTATGATTATTTTTTGATAATGAGAAGCAGTCAGATTTGATATCAGCTCTGAATTTTCTATAGGAGCCATAGCTCTTGGGGTTGGGCCCAACCTGAGAGCCTAGGGCCTCCTTCTTTGTATTGTTATCTTTCCTTTATGCATTGTGATTTTCCTTTTATGCATTTGAAACGTGGTTTTTTTGAGCAAGATTTAGCTGTGTTGGTTAAATAGGTCACTGTTGAGGAATAGAATTGCTTCAGATGTGTAGAATAGATTGATAGGACAATAACCAATAAAGCTCCAGGAAAAGGGGTTGTCTACACTCTCAGTTTCACCTCTCCCTTATTGGATCAGGGGCTAGAATTGCAGAAACAGTGCTGCCCAACAAAAACACTAGTTTGCTTAACCATGCAATCTTTGGTGTAATGTCTTCATTTGTAGAAGTTAGTCATGCGTTCAGACCTTTTTAGATGTTTCTTTGATTAAGTGTTGTACATGGTTCTCTTTGGAAATAAAGCTGTTGTTCATTTGCTTCGTTGACAGTTAGGATAGATTAGCTAAGATTTTGATTGTGTGCAGGATTTGTTTGATTCGGTTAAGTGTACACCGTGCAAGGCATCTCCATCACTCTCTCATCCACCTAAGCTTCGTCCAAGCCAGTTGCTCCATCCCCTAGTTAGGTTCCTCAAAACTATTCTTCTGAGTACCCTACCTTCTTTCGTCTTAGCCTTCTTTAAGGCCAGCTGTCACTGGGTCAGGGCTCACTCACCCATCTTCCAGAACATCCTCCATCTTGTAGAAATCCCTGAAACATCCTGTAGAACCCTGCAGACAGAAGCTCACAAATGAGGTTGCTGGATAGCCAAACTTCTCTTGTTAGGGACTCCTTAGACCCTCCCTGAACCTTCCCAGCATTTTCCAAGCATTTATCTTCCTTGATCCACCCCTGCACAGCAAAAAGCCAGTTAAAAACACATGCATGATAACTCTGATGACCTATTCAAAAATACAAAAAGATGTTTTCTTCAGATAGAGGTAGTCTAGATACATGCATTTTACCTTCATAGAAGTAATGGCATCTCTTTTAGTAGTTTGCATCCTCTCCTTTGCATCAGTAGGACTAGCTGGTAGAATTAGGGTTTGCTAGGGTTTGCGTTACTTTTTGGCTTTCAGTTTATTTCTGAAAGTAGATTAGTTTCCTTTGAATTAGCTTCCAGCCATCAGTTAAAAAGCTTCTTCTAAGAGCTCATAGAAGTTGGCTTAAGCCCCTAGCGGACTTGTGCCAGCTAACAAAGTGACAGCTACAGCAAGAGCTAGTACTTGTGCATACAGCACCGTCGCTTCCAAGTTTGTTACAAACTACCGGGTTGATAAAAGTAAAGAAGGGAGTCCCAGGAGTTGCAGCATTATTGTTGCAATACTGGAGCCCACCATCTTTTTGGCACTGTTGCCGGGGAAGCGTCAGAGTATTGGTGATTGTTGCTTTTCTTCTATTTTCCTACACTCGCCTTCTGCTAAATAGTTTATTTCATTTCCATTCTGCAATTTTATTTCCACAAAAGTAAAATAGATATTTCCTGCTTTCATAGATTAGCATTTCAATTCTGCAATTTCAATTCTGCAAGTGTAGATTAGCAATTTCATTTCTGCAATCGTAGATTAGCATTTCAATTCCGCAAGCGTAGACTAGCATTTCATTCCTGCAATTTCATTTGAGCAAAATAGATTAGTCATTTCCTGCTTTCATTTCAATTCCGCATTTTCATTTCAACAAGATAGTTAGTTGCATTTCAATCTATTTTCAGTTTTGCAGGTGCCAGAAACAAAGCAAAAATCAATCAAAAGCCTTTCCATTTCATGCCTCGTAGGAACAGAGATAAAACCGGCAAATTCTTACCCAACACCCCCGTCACTTCACTGATTCACCTTTCTCTCTTCTTTGGTGACAGTGATCCAGAAGAACCTATAGGCGAGCCTCCTAAGATATACGAAGATCCTATAACAGAAGAAGAGTTAGAGAACACTCCACCTGAAGCCATGACTGAGAATAGAAGAGAAGATGAGAGAATAGAAGGTGCCTTTCCCATCCGAGAGACCAATGGAGACATGAAAATGAAAAACATAAGCCCCTCCGCTTTACCTCACTTCCATGGATTGACTACTGAAGACCCTGATACCTTCCTGTTTGAGTTTGTTGTCCTTTGTCGAACCTATGACTATACAGAAGATGAGCAAAAATTGAAACTCTTTCCCTCTACCCTCAAGGATGCAGCATTACGCTGGTTCATGGGCTTACCTGGAAACAATATCACCACTTGGGCTCAGATGTAGCAAGTTTTCAATACCAAATACCGGGACTACTGTAGGTCCAAGGAAGCCAAGGGAGAAATCTTTCGGATGACCATGGGAAATGATGAGTCTTTAGAAGATTATGAGGAAAGGTTCCAACTTAGCTATAAACGGGCCAGGTGCACACTTGACCCTGAATCTCTCAAGTTGGTCCTGCTCCGAGGAGTTCCTGAAGACCTTCTAGATACCCTTCACATGCTAGCTGGAGGAGATATTTACCAACTACCTTATGAGGATATAAAGACTGTGTTTAGAAACCACTCTAGGGCAGCCCGGAAAAGAGGTAGGGGAAACCCCCTTTCAGCTAGTACTATTTTCTCCAAGAATGAGTTTGTTAATCAGCTGGAGGACCTCAAAAGTGAGGTGAGACAGACCATTGCCATGCAACTTGATACATTCCGAATCCAGCAAAAGAAAGAGGAAGCTGAGAGGGCTTTGGCCATCTTCTGTCCTAGGTGTACAAGGAAGCACCCTAAGAACGAGTGTCCATTACACTCGGTAGAGGTATGTTCGTTTGTGAGGAGGACCACCCCACAAACCAATGCCCAACCTTACCTGGGTTTAAGGCCATGTACCAAGGAATTGAGGCACCCACCGAACCTCTCTACTTCCTCAACCAAAGGAGGCCGCATGGACCTAGACCTTACCAGCAGGGGATGCAAGGGACATCCCAAGCTTATTATAGCCCCAACCAATATGCTCCTATGCCTTCTTGGGGTCCCTCTGCTCATCCTTCCTGGTCTGTGCCTCCTCCATGGTCTTACCCACCTCAATACCATACTCAGCCCACTACTCATTCGTTTCACTCACATGTCTAGCCACAGCCTCAGTGGAATGCACCTCAACCGGGGTGGAGGCCCCAGTACAACACTCCTCCTGCCATTTTGCCTCCACCACCAGCTCAACCACAACCATTACCTCCTACTCCTCCAAGACAACCCCAAATTCCTGCTCAACCGAACCCAAATCCTAACAACCGACAGGCCCAACAGGTATATACTGGGGAAACAACATGCCCTACCTATGCTGTGGAGATCCAGGAGATCAACCTGCGATCCGGGAAGACTCTTCCAGATCGCCAACCTCCTCCCCTAGAGGACGAGGAAGATAAACAGGAAAGTGAACCCAAGGCCACTCCACCCTTTCCTGAGAGACTAACAGTAACCACACAACCCGACCCAGAGGAGAATGAGCTTCTGGGAGAACTCAAACAGTTGTGTGTGAGAATACCACTTCTCCAAGCCATCAAAGATGTACCGATATACAACAAATTGGTTAAGGAAAAGTGTTTCAGGCACCCAGGCAGGCGAAAAAGAGATGCCTCAACCATCAATGTCATAGGACAACTGTCTGATCTTATGTTGGGGCAAGTAATATGTCCAAAGTATTTGGATCCTGGGAGTCCTGTAGTTGATGTCCACATCAATGGCACCATCATACCCCACACTTTGATTGATTTAGGGGCGGCCATTAATGTGATGACCAGGGATACCATGCTCAAACTCAACCTTCAGGGTTCCTTGAGGAAGACCTCGACGGTCCTGCAGTTGGCAGATCGCTCCACCGTGACTCCCGAAGGGATTGTGGAGGATGTCTTGGTCTCTGTTGACTCTTGGGAGTATCCTGCGGACTTCTTGGTTCTTCAACCAAAGGCAAAGCTTACTGGATACCCCCTTATTTTGGGAAGACCTTGGTTAGCCACTGCGGATGCTTACATAAGCTGTCGAGCAAGAAACATGACCATCAAAAATGGTCCTATGTCCAAGCAACTAGTCCTATACCCTTCTGCCCAACCTCTATTAGAGCATGACTTACCACTTTGGTTGGAAGAAGGAGAAGAGGATGAGGTGTACTCTGCACCCTTGTGCACCTTAGAAACCACCAGGGGAGGTCCTCAAACCGAGGATGATTTGATTGAGACCTTGATTCAGAATCCGCCTCCCAGCGCATCGTCCTTAGAGAAATTGGTGGAGGATACTCAAGCCAGCACCTTAGTGGACCTTTGTGTGACCGATCCAATCTCTCCCAGAGTCAAAAATGTGGAGTTTGGCCCCGAGAGAACGTTAAAGATCAGCTCCTCCCTATCTCCTTCCCAGGAAAAGGAGCTGTATAGTCTGTTGGTAGTCATCTAGATGCTTTTTCTTGGAGCTATAAAGAGATTAAAGGAGTCCATCCTTCGGTCTGTACCCATCACATCTACATCAAAGAAGATTGTAAACCGATCAAGCAACCTCAGAGGAGAATGAATCCAGCCCTTAAGGACATTGTCAAAGAAGAATTGCAAAAACTGTTGGATGCAGGATTCATCTACCCCATCTCGGATAGCGAGTGGGTGTCCCCTCTAGTGTTGCTACCCAAGAAAAATGGAAAGTGGAGAATCTGTGTGGACTACTGAGAACTGAACAAAGCCACCATGAAAGACCACTTTCCTCTGCCTTTCATAGATCAAGTGTTAGATGGACTAGCGGGGAAGAAGTTTTTCTCTTTCCTAGATGGGTTCAGTGGGTATAACCAGATCCAAATCAGCCCGGAAGACCAAGATAAGACCACCTTCACTTGTCCTTGGGGTACCTTTGCTTACCGAGTCCTTCCCTTTGGGCTATGCAATGCTCCTGCCACTTTCCAGAGAGCAGTATTGAGCATCTTCTCTGAGCTGGTCCATGATTCGGTGGAAATCTATATGGATGACTTCACTCCTTATGGGTCCAACTTCCAGGAAGCATTGTCCAATTTGGGAAAAGTTCTAACCAAGTGCATTGAGATGAACCTATCCCTTAGTCCTGAAAAATGTGAATTCCTGATGACTAAAGGAACCGTGCTAGGACATACCATTTCTTGCCAAGGATTGCAGGTGGATCCTAATAAAATTGCTCTCATCAAAAAGGTTCCACCTCCTCAGAAGGTAAGAGATTAAGGAATTTAGACTTCTGTGATCCATAACATTGTTTAGATAATCTTCGGCAAAATCACATAACCAATCTTTTGTCGATGCGTTTCGAACCAACCAGTGTGGTTCATCGTCAGGACAAAACTTGTCCTGACGATGAACCACACTGGTTGGTTCAAAACGCGTCGACAAAAGATTGGTTATGTGATTTTGCCGAAGATTATCTAAACAAGGTAAGAGATGTTCGGAGTTTCTTAGGCTTAGCCGGATATTATAGAAGATTTATTAAAGACTTCAGTAAGCTAGCCTCGCCACTGTTTGGCCTCTTAGCAAAAGATGTCGAGTTCAAATGGACGGACGACTGTCAAAGGGCTCTGAATGAATTAAAGGATAAGTTGGTGTCCGCCCCGATATTGAGAGGTCCAAACTGGGCCCTACCTTTCCACATCCACACTAATGCCTCGAACAAAGCCATAGGGGCAGCCTTAGGACAAGTTGAAAAAAAACTCCCATATGCCATATACTTTGTCAGCAAAAACTTATCCAAGGCAGAAATGAATTATATTGTAACTGAGAAAGAGTTCTTGGCCGTGGTCCATGCCCTGAACAAGTTCTGACACTACATCACTGGCTATCAAACATTTGTACATACTGATCATACTGCAATTAGATATTTAATGAATAAACCATATGTGAATGCTCGTATTATTAGATGGTTACTTCTGTTGCAGCAGTTTGATTTGACTATCGTTGACAAACCAGGTAAAGAAAATGTTGTTGCTGACTTCTTGTCTAGACTAGATTTACCTGCAGGTGAAGATGGAATAGTGGACGACCAGATGCCAGATGAACATCTGTTTGCTATCTCAGTACTCTATCCATGGTTTGCTGATATAGCAAACTATCTAGTCTCAGCACAGTTCCCTCCGCATCTATCTTCAAAAGAGAAAAGCATAATTGTAAGGAAGAGTGCCTCATTCACTTGGATCAGGGGCAACCTGTTCAAACTTGGCCCCGATCAGATCTTAAGGCGTTGTGTAAGGGAGGAGGAAGTCTTTGACATCCTCCTAACCTGCCATGATGGGCCCTGTGGAGGACATTTTGCAGCCAAGAGGACTGCCTTCAAAATTCTACAGGCGGGCTACTATTGGCCCACGCTTCATCAAGATGTCAAGAGATATATCAGCCAATGTGACCGATGCCAAAGGATGGGGAAGCCGACCCCAAGGGTGTTGTTGGGAAAAGTATCCAATACGGAATGACCCTATCCCACTCTAAGGGTGATAGTACCTCAGCAACAACCGAATGCAAAGCTATTTAAGATTACTTCTTTATGAGATGTAAGAGAGGGGAGAAAGAGATCCACTAACCGTTATCTTCCGCTAATGTTTGATCCAATATTCTCTCCTTGCTGCTTGCTCCCAGCTCCTTGCTCTTTCACTGGCCCAGCTACACAAAGATCCTGCAAAAGCACAAGAAAGGGAAACTACAAGAAGAATACATCCATAACTGATTCAAAGATTAGAATAAATCAAATATACAAGCATCAATACGCCACAAAGACACATGCATATAGAAGAACCTCAAATGCTTTATTAATGGAAGAAGTAAAGTTCTGAGAGTGTTACAACCATAAGAGGCCCAATCCAGCAACACCTCCCAGCAGAAAGAAATCTCCTCTTCACCTCCTTCAAAGCAATCACCCAATAGTTCTATACTCAAACCAACAGCACTTCCTTACATTCACAAGATTCCCACCTCCCTAGACCTCATGAGAGAGCTCTATATATAGGAGTTTTGGAGAAAGGATGAGTCAGCTTGAGGCTGGCATGAAGCTGACTAGTGTCCTCTCCCACTTCAGTTATACTTCAGTTCTTGAGTCCACTTGGAGTTTCTTGCTTCCACTTGGAGATCTAGATCCTCTTACTCATCACAAGGCGAATTCCCTGATCCAAGTGTCATTTTGGAAGCTTCCTGGGCATTTGACACCTTGCAGAATGACTGTGCCACTTGGCCAATCTCGCCCAGCGTAGGTAGCCTTCATTAGATTTGACATTCAGCGCAGGTACAGAGTGGAGCAGTTGACATTCAGCGCAGATGCTCAGTGGAGCAGTTGACATGATCCTGAATTAGCTTGTTTTTGAGTGTTTTCAGGTGGAGAACTGATTTTCAGTGCTGTGGTTTGCTGACCTTGTTCCTCTAGGGGTAGGAACAACATGTTTAGGGAATTTGGATCCCTCAGATTATCGACATTTCATGCTTCATGCTGTAAGGCACAAAAATGTCTATAACAGTTGCCCCCTAAAGTATGAGGTCGTTTATCGGGTGAAATGCTTTATCAGGAGGATCCGAAGTTCATTCAATCGCTGAGAGGTGCCCTGTAATAAAATACAATACAATACATTATTTTTCATTCTGCTTTCATGATCTAGCTGAGGCGGGCATTCCCATGCTCAGCTTTATAAATTCATTTTGGTACATAGAACAGACGATCGTCTGATGGTAGACTGATAATTCTCTGCTGAAATTATCATCCTTTGAGTAGGATGATCATCTGCTGTAATGATGTACATATCAAATGTCTTTATATTTCCTGAATATATATCGCAGCCCGGATGGATGAAACTAGATCCGGGGTCTTCAAACTCGTTCGATCTTCACTCTAAGTACAAGTCGATCCATGTAAGAATTGCGCTGAAGTCGAACATGGAAAGACATCGCTTGATTACCGGTCAATAATGTAAACCGTTAACAAGCGCGAGAGGAATCACCAATAATGACAATGACCCTCAAGGTACTGCAGTACAATTCACGTGGTGTGAATAAAGGACTTGGCGTCGAACACCACGCAAAATCTTCTGGTCGAAGGTCATTGATGTATACCTGTCGCCGGAAGTGAGAAACTTGCCATTGAGGCATGCAAGCTTCAAAGTACTGAGGGGGTTGTTCCTAGATCAACTTCCTGGATAATGAGCTGAAGTCGACAAGAAGCGATCCGTCAAAGGAGGGCCTTAATGAATCCCACATCAGTGACACGGAACGGAGCTAATGATTTTAGTGGAGGTGAAAACAATCTGTGAAATATGATTCAGGGTGGCGATCATGGGTGGATGAAGGATAATGTATGGCAGTGGATGGGACACGGTTGACTCTTTCTGAACAACATCTCTTGAACATATAATGACACTGATGTGATGGATCGGTAGCATTACCCCAAATGTGGATGGTTTGGCGAGGACCATGGTGATGAGACCGGTGAATGAAAACAACCCAACCCGATGTGATACGGAGGACAAAGTGTCATGTTCAAGAGCGACTTGCTACCATTAAAGCTTTGAGGTTCTCCCAATTTTTCCCCAGTCATTTCTGACCAGTACCTCTTTATTTTTGTCAAGCTTGAGGAGGATAACATATGCTTGTTCTATAACCTGCCCTTCGGGCAAGCCCATCGCTATGTTTTAATGAGCCTAGCGATAGGGAAACTCGTTCTTGTCTAAAGACAAGTTTGTCGCTATTTAATCATTTTAACGAGTCTAACGACAAGGAAAACTCGGTCCTTTTCATTTTTAGAGAGTCTGAAAAGGTACAGAAAGTTAACTCCAAAATTCCTTTTTCGTCATCTAATCCCTTAAGTCCGAAAAAGTATAAAACAATACAGAAGGGATGAGTTTTCGATAACTTTAACGAGCCGAATAAAACAAGCACTCGACCTTTTTGTGCAATAATCCCTCAGGTCCAAAAATATTAAAATCTAGAGGAGGGATAGCTCTTCCGGTCATTTTCACGAGCTGGAAGGCCAAAACTCGGCAAACTTTTCATTTTTTACGAGTCAGATGAAAAGAGCTCAAAGAAGACTCGTCTTTTGAGGAACGAGTGATAAACAGGGATAGCAGCAGATTCTAGGTACAGGTTGGAATTTTCCAATCACGGCAGTGTCACAAGGATGGCTAAGTGAAATCACTCTTCACAGCTGTTCCTCAAAATGGGTAAACAATCATATGGAGGTGAACGATTGGCCAAATGGAATGGAGGTGGCGGGTGCAAACACGACCAAGGCTTTTTATGGCTAATAAATTTACGATCACAATGGTTATTTACCGGTACTGGGTTCATTTTTTAATGAGCTTGAATGCGCCAAAACACTGCTCAATGCTTATGTTTATTTTTTAACGAGCATGAATTCCGCGTTAAAACTGCTCGGATCTCGCTTTTCTATTTTTTAACGAGCATAAATTCCTCGGTAAAACTGCTCGATTAATTTTGCATACCCCCAGCATAATAATGCAAACGAGGTGCATGCCCCCCTAGACTTCAGGGGGTCACTTCATTTTTTAATGAGGTTGACACAGTAAAGAAATATCCTCGACTCTTCATTTTTTAATGAGGTTGACCCAGTAAAGGACTATCCTCGACTCTTCATTTTTTAACGAGGTTGACCTGAGATAGGAACTATCCTCGTAGCTTCAGATCCATTAGAAATAGAAGGTTTCATATTCCACTGTGGCCATTTCCGCTAAATTACTTGGAGACGGTAAGGCAAAAGTACCCATTAAAGTAGGGTCTTTTAGGAAAATGACTCCGATATTTTGGAGAGGATGATTGCTTCTATGGATCTTTGGAATGCTTCCTGTTATGAAAGGTGGCGCAGCTTCTGCCGAAGCTGTCGTCGAACTGCTTGGTTGATCTTTTCCCTTGCCGTTCGACAACTGCGGATTCCCACAATCTTTGCTTCTTGTCGAAATCAAAGCATCATCCCGTTGCTCAGAGGTCGACAACATTAGCACCTGACACCGGGAAGCATTTTCACTATCAACCAGATTTTGGCCTGGATTGGGAAACGGATCAGTCAACACAGCTGGATTTTTCGGACTCTTAAAGAATCTTTTTAACTCAGCTTTGTATGGACAGTCTGCTGTCCAATGATCCTCGTCACATATAAAACATGGACTTCTTGGTTTTCCTTTCCTGGGAGAGTTCGAAGAATTTTTTCCAGGAGATGACTCACCCTGTTTCTTCTTTTTCTCTCTGTTTTGTTTCTTCTTGCTTCCTGGTTGATTGGTTTCTTTGCCTTTATCTTCCGATATGGCATTTACTTCCGAAGCAAGAATTTCTTCTTTTGCATTTTGATCCAAATTCTTACGGGCTTTCTTTGATGAAGCCTTTATCGATTTCGTGTTTACCGTGCCAATCACGCCGTCACCGGCATGAGAGTCACTATTTGATTTAGGAGGGGGAGGAATTGAAAACTCTGGTCTAGGGGCGTCAGGTATTTTGTCATAGAGTGTGTCGGACTGAGTATAAACTAAGTCCAAATATTGTGCACGAGCAATCACTTGCTCCTCTGTTACGACTCCCCCCTTGGCCACATCTTCCGTAATAGCCGGAAGTAACGACTTTATAAACCATTCAGCTAATAGCTGATCGGGAACATATGTTTTCACCATCCTACGACGACGACGCCACTCATGTATATGATCAGATATATGGGTAGCAGTTGTCTGTTTGAAGTTGGTTAATATTTCTGTTCCCGTTTCATACCTTATCGGTAATTGAAAGTGGGTTAAGAAAGTCGTGGCTAGGGAACTAAAGTTGTCGAAAGAGGCCCTTGGCAATTCAATATACCATTTAGCCGCTGGACCTGTCAATGTCCTCTGGAAAAGGCGAAGCCTTATCGAATCATCGTTTAGGGTGTTCGACGAACACCACAGATGAAAAGTCATCACGTGATTGGATGGGTCTTCACCCGGATTTCCATTGAATTTAGGAATGTCAGATGGAAGTTTATGAGGAATCATTGGCCACCAAGGGGCATAAGCAATCGGATCGTTGGTTAACCGGTGTAGATCAGGTAACTCTAAAGTTGCCACGAATGGTAACTGTTGATTCAGGTTAGGCGAAGCGTAACCAGGGTACGATGGAATCGCTTGAGCAGTGGGTCTTTGCATACCAGCATAGTGTAATTGATGTTGGTATGACTGATACGGCTGGTGGACTTGACCACTGTAAAGTGGTTGGTTTTGACCGTTTTGGATATACGGTTGTCCACTGTTCGCAAAGATCTGCTGCTCAGAACCTTGGTACACTTGCTGGAATTGCGGTTGTTGGTATTGTACGAGCCATGGTTGTGACGCCATGTTTTGTTGCGCCATGCTAACCATTGGACCAAGGTGTGGGGTAATTGTACCCGTTTGTACTTGTGTCGTCCCACCAGTTGGCGATTGTGGTTGTGACCCATGGTCAAGTGACTATTGCATTACAACCTGAGAAATCTGAGGTTGACATGTAACAGGTATCGCTTGAACTTGCGACACGGTTACAATAGCCGGTGTGGTTGGGATGTTCGTCACAGGTACACACTGTTGCATAGAATATACAATCCTTGGTTGTTGAGGTAGCATAGGTACCCAACTACTTGATGCAATTCCAGTATAACCTGAACATGGTTGTGAACTCACGTATGGGTACCCTCCCGGAGGGGGTAATGAAAGGGCATATTGCCCCCCACACGGTATCAATCCAGAACTCAAGGGGATTGATGGCCCAGATTGACCTCCAAATGGATCAATTTGGCGAGTTTCAACATAAGAGTTATCGGGTATTACTCCGGATGAACAAACTGGAACAGACCATACTGTCGAAATAGTCCCTTGGTGGACTCCTTCTAGCGGTTGAGAGCTAGTTGGGACAGCTGGTATGCCGGCAAACATCGTCGGAGTGACGGCAGGGACTTCTGCTGTCGCTGTGTCATTTGACACAGTCCTAGATGATGACGGTTGTTCAGACATTTTAAGTCTATCCAATAGATTGCCTAGCGATTCTACAGGGACTTCCACTTGTGGTGGATTAACTTCTGATGAAGGAAATAGAGTGACCCTGACTCCAAAATGAGTTGGAGTACTTGCTTGCGGATCCTCTGCAATTTCCTCTATCGCAATCAAACCCGGTGGAAGAGGAAGACCGTCAGGTCCGTAAAATATTTCTGGTGCCGAAGAAGTGGTTGTTTCGACAACGACAGTTGTTTGGGGAACAAAACTCTCTGGACCGGTTACAGATGGAACTGGTTCAGTTACACAAGTACTTGCCCCCAGACTAGGATCAGTATTACTGTCCTTCTGCGGCTGTTGAACTTCTTCTATAGAGGCAGGGTTTCCAGAAATGTTAGGAGTAACCGGAACCTCAGATGCAGTTGGAACACTTGTTCTAACTTTCAAAGGAGATTTTGAACCGGTTAAACGAGTTCGCTTTGCCCGTACTGTTTTCGATTCCGGAGACAAAGACGGTTGACTCGTAAGCCTCCGCGAACGACGGGGTTTCAATTGACTTTCTTCCACGATTGCGGATTACTCGACCAACTAAAATATTAAAAGGGGAAATTGGTGTTTCCGAACTGAATGAATTTTATTAGACGCTTTTAGACACAACTTGCTTTTTCACTTTTTAAGAGTCGAGAAAAAGCTAAAGATGACTCTAGTCTCCTTCGATGTATTAACGAGCCCGAAGTGACAAATGCTCGGTTGGACTTTTTCAGTTATAGAGTTTGAAAAAGGCCAAAAGAAACTGCTCTGGAGATCTAGGCAGAGGGTGTGCCAAACCTTTCGCAAAACCACATAATACGTTTTACGGTACGAGTGGTCGATCTTCGTGAATGCTGTGTTCACTGCATTGCGATCAGTAGGGCGGCCGACACGGTTTCCTATGGATAAAGGCTTTATTCCTATAGGGGTCTCCCAATATATACGCGACGGTACGTGGGAGCACAAGTCCGTATTAGTGCCACCGACTCTCAGGAGGAATCACCCACCTTCGTCGAGATCGACAGTCACTACGTTTAACGACGTCGGAACACGTCTCTAGCTTAGACCTCTAGATGTTTGCGTTATGTTTCAAAGCGTTGTTAGGTTCATTCAATATATTTTAAGTTGATCTTTTTAAAGTTTGCCTTTCAAGGTTCACCACGAGATGTATTGATACAAATTCCTAAATGCAGTCTAAGATGAGAAGCAAGCTTTTTCAATCTTTTCGACTTATGAAAATCTTAACTACTGAGGGAAAAGAGAGACAAAATCTTTTCACACAGATCAAAGAGCACTCGCTAATGCACTTTTTCCCTAAATCAACATACAAACTTATATGCAAAATGCAAAATGCAAGTATTTCTTTTCTCTTTCTTAATGTTTGTGCGACACAAAAAAGAAAGCTGTTGTATAATTTCGAATTCAATTTCAAGTGAAAGCAAACAAGCTTGTCCAAAATCAAAAGACACCTTAAGATTTACTTGTTTCGACACTAGAAATATATAAACTCAAACCAAATAACGAAAGCAAAATCTCAATCAGCTATGAACAGCAAACAAACTAACTCTTAAGATCAAAACGACACTTTATCACAAGTCTAGATCTAAGAGGTCACAGCAAGACTAGTTCACTTTTGTTATGGGAAACTGTAAATGATACAAGAAATACACAAAGAACAAACACAGTTTCTTTATACAACCGAAGCGGAATAGTGGCAAGGAAAGTTGGTTTCAGATAGGCACATTGACTGGTAACAGGCAGCAAAAACAAGAGTGAAAACAGGGCAAGAAACAGCAGGAAACCCCAGTAGCACAAGGCAAGACTGGTCCAGCGCAGGTGGGACACTGCCTGTTTGACCTTCAGCGCAGGTAGCCCCTTCGGGAACTGCGCTGAAATGTAGACAGCCTTTGTACAGCCTGCACTGAAGAACGAAACTTTCGTTTCTCTTGGTCTCCGGGTCACAGATTGCTCAAAAATTCACAGTTTTTGCTCAAATCAGAACCTATCAGTCAAGGACACACTAAGGGATGACAAGGAGGATGAAAAGCTATCACTAAGAGCTTATTAGGGTCCTTGTGGATCAGCTCTTCAAATCATAAACTTGCCCAGAAACTGAGCTAGAGTAGCTGCCCTCTACTTTGCATTTGAAAGATTCAAATACAGTTCGATTCGGTACTCCCTTTGTTTATGAAATGAATAGCAAAAACGCAAACAACCAACAAGATACGTTCCCCAGTGGAGTCGCCAATTTGTTGTTGGGAAAAGTATCCAATACGGAATGACCCTATCCCACTCTAAGGGTGATAGTACCTCAGCAACAACCGAATGCAAAGCTATTTAAGATTACTTCTTTATGAGATGTAAGAGAGGGGAGAAAGAGATCCACTAACCGTTATCTTCCGCTAATGTTTGATCCAATCTTCTCTCCTTGCTGCTTGCTCCCAGCTCCTTGCTCTTTCACTGGCCCAACTACACAAAGATCCTGCAAAAGCACAAGAAAGGGAAACTACAAGAAGCATACATCCATAACTGATTCAAAGATTAGAATAAATCAAATATACAATCATCAATACGCCACAAAGACACATGCATATAGAAGAACCTCAAATGCTTTATTAATGGAAGAAGTAAAGTTCTGAGAGTGTTACAACCATAAGAGGCCCAATCCAGCAACACCTCCCAGCAGAAAGAAATCTCCTCTTCACCTCCTTCAAAGCAATCACCCAATAGTTCTATACTCAAACCAACAACACTTCCTTACATTCACAAGATTCCCGCCTCCCTAGACCTCATGAGAGAGCTCTATATATAGGAGTTTTGGAGAAAGGATGAGTCAACTTGAGGCTGGCATGAAGCTGACTAGTGTCCTCTCCCACTTCAGTTATACTTCAGTTCTTGAGTCCACTTGGAGTTTCTTGCTTCCACTTGGAGATCTAGATCCTCTTACTCATCACAAGGCGAATTCCCTGATCCAAGTGTCATTTTGGAAGCTTCCTGGGCATTTGACACCTTGCAGAATGACTGTGCCACTTGTCCAATCTCGCCCAGCACAGGTAGCCTTCATTAGATTTGACATTCAGCGCAGGTACAGAGTGGAGCAGTTGACATTCAGCGCAGATGCTCAGTGGAGCAGTTGACATGATCCTGAATTAGCTTGTTTTTGAGTGTTTTCAGGTGGAGAACTGATTTTTAGTGCTGTGGCTTGCTGACCTTGTTCCTCTAGGGGTAGGAACAACATGTTTAGGGACTTTGGATCCCTCAGATTATCGACATTTCATGCTTCATGCTGTAAGGCACAAAAATGTCTATAACAAAGGGACGAAATGCCTCTCCAACCTCAAGTGACTCTTGAACCATTTGAGAAGTGGGGTATGGATTTTGTGGGTCCTATCAATCCTCCTTCAAGGAAAAGGTCTTACATCATTGTGTGCACAGACTATCTGACAAAGTGGGCGGAAACCAAGGCAATCAAAGCAGCGACAGAAGAAAAGGTGGCTGAGTTTTTAAGAGAAAACATATTCTACAAATTTGGCTACCCAAGAGAGTTAGTCACCGATCAAGGAAGCCAGTTCACCTCCAACTTAATTGAAGACTTGCTTGCTCATCACAAGATCAAGCATAGGATTTCCACCCCCTATCATCCTTAAGCAAATGGGCAGGTGGAAGTCACCAATAGAGCATTAGAAGGGATTTTGACTAAGGTGGTGAGCAGCAGCAGAAAGGATTGGGCAGATCGCCTGGTTGAGGCCACTTGGGCTTACAACACCACTTGGAAGACCACAACCGGCTTCACACCTTATGAACTGGTCTATGGGAAGAGAGCTTTGCTGTCAATTGAGTTCGAGTACATCACATTGAGGATGGCAGCTCAACTGGACCTAGATCTCAGCCATGCCCAACAAGAAAGGTTATTGCAGCTGAATGGGCTAGATGAACACCGAATGCAGGCCCTTCTCCACTCAGAAGTGGTTCAAATTCAAAGGAATATATGGCATGACCGGCACCTCAATGACAAGCAATTCCAACCGGGAGATTGGGCGCTGCTATATGATTCCAGACATAAGGATTTCATGGGGAAGCTGAGGACAAGATGGCTAGGACCATATGCAGTGGAGAAGTGTAATGATAATGGGTCTGTTCTTATTCAAACCATTGATGAGGAAGCCATCCCCATGCTCGTCAATGGGCATCGACTAAAGATCTATAGGAAACCTCTTTCGAGGCAAGAGTTCATCAAAACTGTGGAAAAATCAGTGCTGGTCATAGAGAAGGGTTCTGCCTCTGTTTTGGGCATACCCTGAGCATCATAAAAATAAAATAAAAATAAAATAATAAAATAATAATAAAAAGATCCTTGGGTGAAAACCTTTCTGAGGCTCCCAAGGCAGATGGTAGGGGTGAAAACCTCATTGAGGCGCCCTTGCTGTCTCTCTGAAAAAATTGGAATAAAAAAGACCCTTGGGTGAAAACCTCTCTGAGACGCCCAAGGGAGATAGTAGGGGTGAAAACCTCATTGAGGCACCCCTGCTGTCTCCTAAAAAAAAAAAAAGAGGAAGAAGAAAAAAACATAGAAAAAACAAGAAAAGAAAAAGAAGGAGGCAGAAACAGAAAAATTGGCTCAATCTTTGGAAATTAATGCAGGTTGCAGGTATTCCATGCAAAAAGGAGACCTCTCAACTCAAGGACAAGGGTCCCTACCATGCTACCAGGCGACCTCACCAGCACTCCCTCCATAAACACTCATCTCTTCCAAGGTTTGGGCACAATCTGGTCATAGTTTAGCCTTCTACAGGAAGCTACAGGACTTTCTACAGGAAGTTCTGTATTTCTATAGGAAACATCCTGTAGAATATTTGGACGAGCCAGGACCGACTATGTAGAAGAATTTGAAGCTCGAAGTCCAATAAGGAGGCATGCAACCAATTTTATTTTATTTTTCTCCATCCCCCACTGCTATCGCCTCCTTTCACCACCATTGCTGCCATATGATTGAAATACCTACACAGTCATACCAGAACGTTGGACTCTCAGAAGAAATAATTTTAAGTGGGAAATAAAGCATGCAGAGGCCCAATGCTTTACCTGTCAAGGCAATCTGAGGACCCTACACCTGTGAATGTGACTCCACTATTTCGGCATGCACCCTAGGAGGAGAAACAGCTACAGGATGTCCTACAGGAATCCTGTAGCAGTTGATCCGGTTAGATCACACACCATGAAGGAGCCTGCAACTCCAGAAGTCGGCGCATGCACCATCCACAGCCAGGAAACCGGTATCGCAACCAGTAGTAGTCAATGAAAAGGAGCTCCCGTGCTTGTGCACGAAGCAGCAGTAAGCAGATCCATCACCTCTCGTCCTGAAGCATGAGAAAAATCACGTCCACGGCCGCACAGGTAAGTGCCTCACCCTGTTTCGTCAAATTACATAAGCAATGCTCTAAAATGTGTGTAATTATGGAAATGAATGGATTGAACAAGTCGGGTATCCATTCAACTAGCCACCACAACCAGCTCGATGGCCTCGTCGGATCCGAAAAGCTTTGGTTGTGTCGACAAGACAGGAAATGGACACGTGGGAAGCATCCAGTCGGAGAGAAGCGGCAATCTAACAGGAGTGGCGGCGGTAGATATACAGGGAAGGATTCGGCGGTCAGGCATACATGCAGCGGAATGATAGTAGGTGACGTCGGCCAACGGGCCAATGGGGACAGCTCACCCCCGCGCCACGAATTCCGCAGAAATTCAAATCCGTCGGCTAGATCACGTATGGCGCACTGCACTCATTTATTCTCAACCGTTTTGCAGCCGAGTACGCATCCTAAATTCTCTGAAGGTTGTTACTCCGAGTTCTCGGCCTGTTCCAATGTCCTGTTGCTGCACAGAAGGCCCAGAACCACTGAAGCGCTCCCCAAAATCCGTGCATGACTTCTACAGGAAGCTGCGCTACAGGAAGCTCAACGTTACAGAGGAATTTGAATTGTTCACGTTGAAGGTGGCAATTCTAGAATGAGGTAAGCCTAAACATAGTTCTCCCATGCAATTGGTTCGAAAGGTGGTGAATTCGACGTGTTGAAGGGATAGGAAACCGTGAATTATAGTCTATGCATGAATTTACAAGCGTTTTCTTGTCGCTGCATGAGAATTGTCGTCGTAGTGTGTATGTGGGATCTTCTCTAGGGTTTGATTTATAATTGAGCCACTGGTAAGGCTTACTCGTAGAAAGTTGTGAATTTTATAAACTGTGTGCATAACAGAGACACAGCTCTGCGCTCTGTCTAAGGAAATCCCAAAGATCCACTTCTGTATACGAGCAGGCAAGCTCAGGCCAACAAAGCAAGTTTTTACCATGCCGGGAGGGTTCATTAGAAAAGAGCCTATAGACTCAAAGAAGTTACGAGAAACCCCTGAGGTGGTGGACCTATTTTCTCGTGCACGATGGATGTCATTCTATGACAAACTTTAAGGTCACGATGACGAGGTTGCAGAAGAATTCCTGCGATCCTTGAAGCCAAAGTCAAAGAAATTGGCCGTTGTCAACTTCAGAGGATTGACCCTCAGACTCACCCCACAGTTCATTAGCATAGTAATTGATCTACCGATGGGGGTACCTTGGGATAAGGAGGAGAGAAAACTGGGTCAGAAAGCTAAGAAGGAGTTCTTTTTGCTAGAGGAACAATTCTCAGAAGTCAAGAATGGAGTTCGAAGAACCAGCCTACAGCTGTTTTTGAGTGAGGTCAGCCTCCAGATTATGAAGTATATCACGTGCGAAGGGCGATTTAGCATCGTGTATGGATACCATTTCCGGTTGCTCACAGAACTCAGGCACCAAATGGACCTACCCTCAGAGAAAAAGTTGAGCATTCCTTACTTCCTCCTGTAGTCCATGACTGAGTGTGCCACCAAATTGAGAGAGGGAACGCCAGACCAGATAGCTCATCATGGGCTCATTAAGCTCCTCGTGGAAGATGCACTCCACACGTACACCGTCCCTCTCTCCTGGGAAACCTTTCGAAATTTGACTAAGGATGATGCCATCCAAATGTTGGCTGAGGAGCTCACCTCCTCCAGCAACGAGGAGAAGGAAAACACTCAAGCAGAGAAGAAAGGTAAAGGCCAAGAAACTCTGGCCAAAACACCAAAGAAAGAACAAAAGGGAAAACAAGAGAGAAACCAAGCTGCCAAAATAGAGGGTGACAAAACCACACTAACACCCAGGGAGAAAAGACTACAGAGCAGGGTGGAAAGGACTGAAAAAGTCCACATCAGTGAGGGCACCTCTAAGGCAGCCTCAGCAAAGTTAAAAGAAAAAGCACCCTCAGCCAAGCAGGCTAAAACGGTGCCGTCTGTTTCTACAGGAAATTTAAAAACGGCTTCTACAGGAAGCCAGAAATCAGCCACTACAGGGTTTTCTACAGGAAGTCCTGAGAAAGGAAAACAGAAGGAGAAAACGGCCGAAATTCTTGCTAGGGAGGCAACAGCTATGCTGGCCACCCTAAGTACCTCTCCCAAGCCAAAGGAGAAACGAAAGAGGGAGACTCCTCTGTATTTCAAAGCGAGGAGAAGTGTAAGAATTAAAACCGGCAGACCCCAACCTCCATCCAAAGACCGAATTACCATTGAAGACACCCCTACCTCACCAAAGGAGAAGTCCCCCTCCAAAGTATCAGTCACTTATGAGCGAGGGAGCCCGAAGACAACTACCTAGAGGGAGATAATGGAAAGGTTAGCTTCAAAAACCCCTCTACAGGATGTTGAAGCCGTTCTACAGGAAACATTGGCCAGGCTCAAGGAGACCGAAAGAATGGAGGGGGAGGCAGCCACATCACCACAAAGGGAAGAAGAGGTAGAGCACATTATGGAACCTAGCCCCCAACCCAGCTTGAGCTCTTATTATAACTTTTTGGAGGCTGGGAAAATTATTCCACAGAAATTCACAGTGCCGCTTTTCTTTGCACTGGAGGAAGAAAGAGTGAGGACCCACACATGGATGAGGATAGCTAAATCTAAAGGAGTAGCAGATATAGGCCCCTTGGAGGAACAACTCAAGGAGGCAAGAAGAGAATTAGCTATGGTAAAACACGTGGGAAACTGCCAGCGAGTATTTCTACAGGAAGAGAATGAGAAGCTCAAACTGCAGCTATAGGGACAGAGGAAAGAAAGGGGCACAGCATCAGAGGACACTACAGCAGAACCTCAAGGAAAAGAAGGAATGCAAGCTGGTCTTGAGGAACTAAACTAGCATCTATAGGAAAGGGAATTGCAAGCAAACATAGAGATACAAGCTATCAAACAACAGGAGCAAGAAAAAGAGGCACAACTGGCCTGCATGGCCAGTTGGGCTATGGATGCTCTGCAATGTAGGCAGCCGACCAAATCTTATGGCCTATACCTACGGGACCAGTGGCTGAAATTCCAAATTAATGCATTGGCACAGAGGGGTATCTCCCAAATCCAAAACCCCCAGCAGTTCACAGATTTATGCAACAGCAGCTCAACAGAGGACAAGGCCAAGCTATCAGAGTTCTACCTCCATAATTTGGCCCTTCAAAGCGTAACTTCATGGGACCCCAACACAGTCGTGGGAGATATGCAGCTGATGGCATTTACCTCATGGTTAAACCATGAAGAAAAGAGAGTGATAGAGGTCAAAGATGTTATGAACCGAGAGTTACATGAACCACTGCTGATTAGAGCAGAGCCAGAGGACCCCACTGCATTGATATCAACCCACCAACACCTAGCAACCAACTCTCAGGCTTTATTAAAATACATGGATCAACAGGCTCAGGCTATAGCACATTTCGAGGATATGGAGCGATTATTAGGGGACAATTGTGTTCATGCTTGCACCCGAAGGTGGAACACATTGTCCCACAGCCTCAAAATCAGGGAGTATCACACTCCAACTAGAATGAGGGAGGCCCTAGTACGGGTGCCTCTCTACAAGAGGTCCATGCAAAACCTCTAGGCCAGCTGGATCAGCCTCAAGCTAAGCCCACCTTTGCTTTTGGGATTGGTAGAAGGAAGCATAGAAAAAGAAGAGCATAAGCAGCGGGAAGAGGTGGAGAAGAAGGCCGGATTCCATGACAGTGAGGAGGATACTACTTCAGAAGCCTGGGATGTGAGAGTGGCGATTAAAGCAATGAAAGACGAGGAGCTGGACTAGTTGCTCAGGGATGAGCAATCATTTTAGCAAGGGGGTGATGATGAGCCCCAAATTTGGTAACATTTTTGGCTCATTTGGCCTAATTATCCTTGTTCAATCCTTCATTTTTCATAACTTGTGCATTATTTTTTAGTATGTTTATGTCATTTGTATGAATAAGGGTAGTCACTCTTCCTAGGTGGCTAACACGTGCTCATTTTAGGATTTTTTGACACATGTTGGAGCAAAACCGAGCAGACATGGGCTAGGAGACAGCCAAGCTTGGGTTGAGGATTCGTAGGGGGGTTGTCTATGGCATTAAATAGCCTCCCTCGGGATCTTCACCCCCAACTCCGAGCTCCAAATGCCACCAAAGCCGGATCTAGAAGGTAGCCAAACAGATTTTGTGGTAGGAGCTGTTCACTCACAGTTTGGGCAGCCAAGTCCCATGAATTTAGGAGGCCAACTAGGGCCTCGTGGTGTATAAATGTTAAGGCCTCAGCCTTCATGAGGGACTTTTTGAAAACTCTTGCATACTTTGCACTACAGTGCTACTAGCTCCATTTTGTTCTCTTGTAGCCATTGTTGGCATAACTCTTGACTTCTGATTTTTTTTTATAATGAGAAGCAGTCAGATTTGATATCAGCTCTGAGTTTTCTATAGGAGCCATATCTCTCGGGGTTGGGCCCAACCTGAGAGCCTAGGGCCTCCTTCTTTGTATTGTTATCTTTCCTTTATGCATTGTGATTTTCCTTTTATGCATTTGAAACGTGGTTTTTTTGAGCAAGATTTAGTTGTGTTGGTTAAATAGGTCACTGTTGAGGAATAGAATTGCTTCAGATGTGTAGAATAGATTGATAGGACAATAATCGATAAAGCTCCAGGAAAAGGGGTTGTCTACACTCTTAGTTTCACCTCTCACTTATTGGATCAGGGGCTGGAATTGCAGAAACAGTGCTGCCCAACAAAACACTAGTTTGCTTGACCATGCAATCTTTGGTGTAATGTCTTCATTTGTAGAAGTTAGTCATGCGTTCAAACCTTTTTAGATGTTTCTTTGATTAATTGTTGTACATGTTTCTCTTTGGAAATAAAGCTACTGTTCATTTGCTTCGTTGACAGTTAGGATAGATTAGCTAAGATTTTGATTATGTGCACGATTTGGTTGATTCGGTTAAGTGTACACCGTGCAGGGCATCTCCATCACTCTCTCGTCCACCTAAGCTTCGTCTAGGCCAACTGCTCCATCCCCTAGTTAGGTTCCTCATCTCACAACTATTCTTCTGCCCACGTAACCCTACCTTCTTGCTCTTCCATTGTCTTAGCCTTCTTTAAGTCAAACCAGCTTTCCACACCCTCTCATCACTTCATCCATCAGTCACTGGGTCATTTCAGACCCCTACCCTACCTCCCTATCCATTCATGCATCTTCGCTCACTCACCCATCTTCCAAAATCCAATTTTAGAACATCCTGTAGAAATTTCTGAACATCCTGTAGAAATCCCTGAAACATCCTGTAGAACCCCTACAGACTTCCTGTAGAAGCTCACAAATGAGGTTGTTGGATAGCCAAACTTTGTAAGACTCTCCGGAAGGGTGTTAGGGACTCCTTAGACCCTCCCTGAACCTTCCCAGCCTTTTACAAGCATTTCTCTTCCTTGATCCACCCCTGCACAACAAAAAGCCAGTTAAAAACACATGCATGATAACTCTGATGACCTATTCAAAAATACAAAAAGATGTTTTCTTCATATAGAGGTAGTCTAGATACATGCATTTTACCTTCATAGAAGTAATCGCATCTCTTTTAATAGTTTGCATCCTCTCCTTTGCATCAGTAGGACTAGCTGGTAGAATTAGGGTTTGCGTTACTTTTTGGCTTTCAGTTTCTTTCTGCAAGTAGATCAGTTTCCTTTGAATTAGCTTCCAGCCATTAGTTTAAAAGCTTCTTCTAAGAGCTCATAGAAGTTAGCTTAAGCCCCTAGCGGACTTGTGCCAGCTGACCAAGTGAGAGCTGCGGCAAGAGCTAGTACTTGTGCATACAGCACCGTCGCTTCCAAGTTTGTTACGAACTACCGGGTTGATAAAAGTAAAGAAGGGAGTCCCAGGAGTTGCAGCATTATTGCTGCAATACTGGAGCCCACCAATGCCCACCTTTAAAAATCTGTTAATTTCTTTCTCTATGGATGGTAGCAACCTTGGGTTAATCCTTCTTAGTTTTTTTCTAAAGGGATTTTGATCCGGTTTAATTGGGATGGTATGTTGAATTATTTTCTTGTCATACTCCTTTAAGTCTACATAATCCCACATGAAAACATCAGAAAATTCAGACAATAAATGAATATATTTTTCTTTTACCTCGGGAGATAATGTTTTGGACAACTTGATCATTTTTGGTTTGTCTATTGTTCCAATGTTCACGTCTTCAACACCTTTCTCCGTAGGAACCAATGTAGGCTTCCTTGCCACATCATCCTAATCAAATAAGTCTTCCAAAGGTACAAGACCTTTCGGAATATTGTTGTCCTTTAGCTGTAGTATATCAACTTGGGTTGCCTTGATGACTTGATCATCCTTGTCATAAAATTCATCCATGGAACAATTCTCAAACTCTCCTTCACTCTGGAGAAATTTATTTACCTTCTTGTCATCCTAGAATACTTGCCAATATCGCAAGTTGTCAGGAATTGAGGTCTGATGCTTTACATGAATCTCAAATTTCTTATTTGAAAAGATGGGGATATTGAAATTGCTTGCAGCTGTAGCTAAAGAATTTTCCATAAGATTCTAACTCCTTGGTACAACTGACAGAGTATATTCCGAAAACATTCTCAAAATATCTAAAACAACATTTCTATATTTACTCATCCACTGATGGTGAGCTTGATATTCACCTTTAACTTGCTTGATCACAATTTTTCAATCACCATACACAGAAATCCTTCGTGAACTCAATATTTTCAAGATCTTTAAGCATGTGATCAGCGCTTCGTACTCTGCCTCATTGTTAGTGAAATCAAAAGCTAACTTATACGAGCACATTCTAACATTCTTAGGGAGATCACCTTGTTGATGATGTGGCCTTCGAATCCAAATGGCAATACCTACCCCATCTTTCCCGAGAGCACCATCAAAGTCCATGGTCCAAATACCATGCTCCTCTTCCAAGGGTTGTAAATCTAGTCTCTGCTTTGAGTCAAATTTCAGGTTGTTCTAAATTTTCCATTACCTTCTCTGATTATTGTTCTGAGCCTTTCTATGCCTTGTCTGATGGTTGTTCTGATAAACTTGGCATCTTTTCTTTTTCTTGATCCAAAAATTTCCTTATACAATTGGAAATCTCTGGTACAAATGTTATTTCCACAAGCTGACTATCTACATCATTCAATCCACTATCATTATATAAAATAAATGGCTCTAAATTTGTATGTACAGAATTTATAGGATGATTATTTGGCTTCTCCTTGCTAGACTTCATAAATTTCATTTTGGTTTCTCGATACAATTTCCTCAATTTCCCGAAAACTGGAAGTGGCATAGGAGAAGTCTAACTGCAGTGTACCTCTGAGTTTCACTCCCCAGGACCTTGAAAATAACATACCAAATTGTGGTGGTATATCAGCTACCACCACATCCATTAAGAAATTATTTTCTGGGATTTGGTCGAGGGATACTACCAAATATTTTATTAGACCAAGACAACGGACCTTACCGAAATCAAAAGAATACAAGTCATGGTATTCATGAGTTATATCTAGCCCTAACTTTTCCATGATGGCCATGGGCATTAAATTATGGGAGGCTCCGGATTCAAGCTTGGAGTTATGAAGAATGTACTAATGGATTCTTAAACTTAGGTAAAATGGAGGAACCTCACTATCTTCTAACTAACCATCCATGGATGGACCAAAAATCAATTCAGGCTAGTCATCTTCAACATTAAACATGTCGGACATAGAATCAAATTTCAGCATTTTAACTATATCAGACTTGTAATGGCTATTTTTGACAGGTTCAGTAAGAGGGATTGACACTTTCAACTTTGAAATTTCAGTTTCTAAATTGAACGAGCTAGATTTATCTACCTCTTTTTGGATGATGTCTCTTTCCTTCAGCAGATCTTTTGATGTCTGATATTTCTTCTGACTGTCATGGTCCTTGTTCGTATTTCTTATAGACGAATGATTTACTTTGTTTTGGTTAGTTGCTACCAGCTCTTTGCCTTTACTTTGATTACCTTGAGGAATTGTCTTTGGTTGGGTATCCTTTTGCTGTGATGTCCTTTTTTGAATGGGAGTGATCGGGACATCTATATTTCTCAAGGAATATTGATTCTGCTGAGAGCTAAGTGAATTCAAATATCCTATTTGATAATCATCTGATTGGGTTTCCAATGCATAGTAATTTTCCAGTATGTAGCGTTCATCTTTAGGTTCCTACGTCTTCTTGACATACCTCTCATTTTTAGTCAAGAAAATGTGATGGTAATCTTCCCTGAAGAAGTGGTTTTCTTCAACAATAGGGTATGTTTCATCGTCTGATTCTCCTTAAGCTAAATTCTGTTGCAAGGGTGTCCGAATTTGCTGTTGAGTTGTTGATGCCTTATGAGATTTCTGCTCTCTTTATTTTATCCTGTACTGAGGTTGTTTTTGGTTTCTGAAATTCGGATTCCTAACTTGTGGTTCCTGTTGTCTATCTGAATTTATCATTCAATCAGCCATCCTCTCCATGGTTCTGATCAGAGCATCTAGTTTGAGATTGGTAGAAGAATATGGTTCTCCTTTGATTGTTACTTTCTTCTTTGGCTTCTCATGTTTCAACTGAGACTTTTTAATCTTCAAGTTTGCTTCCACACTCACTACATTATTATGCATTTCTTCCAGAGTAGAAGGATCTCTTTCCCTTAGTTGATAAGCCATCTCTGGATCAAAGGCATTCAAATAATGTTGAAGTGCCAAATCAAGTGGAGGTCTCATGTTATTTGGAATGGAATTGTAGATCTGATTGAACCTTATAGTAAACTCATGAACTGTCTCATTAGGATTCCTCTTCAATGTATTGTATTCCGCCAAGATCTACAATGGATTCTTATTTTCCCGCCACCTGGCTAAGAAAAACTCATTTAACCTTTGAGGAGTATCAATGGAGTGAGTTGCCAAACCATGAAACCATTTTTTCACATCTCCAGAAAAACTTTGAGCCATTAGTCTCATTTTGGCATCATCTTCATCAACCTCCTCTAAATCAATGAAATCAACCATCTTGTCAATATGTTGTTGTGTTGTGATTCCCGGGCTGCCATCAAAAAGAGGAAGTCTCTGGCCATAGGTATGAGGTAAAGCTACCAACTAACCAAGTAATTATAAGGGAGAAAATATTTCCATGACTACTGGGAGAGGGCGTACGGGGATTACAATGGGTTGAGTTGGTTGGGATGAAGATGGGGGTGCATATACGGTTGTTTTCGGAGGTGAAGTAGAGGGTATGGAAGAAGATAAGATTTCAATTTGACACTGGATATAGGCTTTTTCTGTAGTAATTTGCAATTGATCAACTAGGCCTTGAAGTTTCTCAAAATTAGACCAAACCTCATGCTCAAGTTTCGAAGATTGAGATGTAGCAAAAGGTTGATTAAACAAATATTTTGAGGCGGGTAAGTATGAATCAAAATTTATGGGATCAAACACTACCTTTGTAAGACAAGACTCGAACTTTAAATGAAATACAGATAACTCAAATTTAATATCAAAAGGAATATCCTCAATACTCAATATCTGATCTGGCAAGGAAGTGGTCCTTTCCAACTTTGTGCTTTCAGTCTAGGGGAAAGGGACTTTAGTTTTTCTTAACAATATTTTAGGATCATCGACAGGAGAATGAGGATTCGGGTCAGGGTTTAACCTGGTATATCTTTTCGAAGCCAAAATCTTAACAGGGTCAAAGACTATGTAAGGTGAAAGATTTCATACTTGAGCAGAAGAAAGAAAGCTTCAAACTTCACCACCGAGGAATTTCTTTCAATAGAAAATTTTAACAGGTAACGATCAAGAGCTTACCAATGGAATGAGGTTCGATTGAACTTGTGATTTGTAAACTTCTTTGCTTTTTAAACAAGCTCTGAATATCTTCGACTGAATCAGCTGGATTTGTCTCCTCGAAACCAGCTCTACAATCTTGACACCACAATAACAGAATCAACCTTTTTGAAACTTAGTCCCATCATCAAAGGACCAAATTCCAATAAAAACTTGTCATACACCCAGGGAAAATGAATCTTTTGTTCCCCGTCAACGGCGCCAGTATGTTATCACTCCTCCGGATCTCCAAGGCTGAGGAAGAGTCCAGCTGAGGTAACCACTAAACAACCTTTTAGCTTGGTAGCTAGCCCTACCAAGCCAAATAGGGCTCTCTCCACAAAATCACAGCCAAGAGGGATGGATGGATTAGGGTTTTAGGCTAGGTATAAAGTGCAGAGGTTGTTTTTATTTGATTTGATGGGGTTATTGTTGGATGAGGATTTTAGGTCAAAGAGGCTAGGTCAGGGCAAATAAGATATGATTGCATATATTCAAAGGGGAAAGGTAGGCAGGAGGCTTAACACTTAAAAGGTGATTTGGTGAGATGGTTTAAGACTGATGAGGAGTTAGGAAGAGCATAGCAGATGTATTCTTCCTAAACTAAAGAAAAATGGACAAATTATGAAAAATTTCCCAAAACAGAGCATGAACAAACATGTATTATTCCTATCAACTTGAAAATTACCATATAACAGACATGAAATGGTTTATGAACTTACAAAACATTCATACAAATGATAACAAAGAAGAAACAATGATAAACATCCATACCACATGTATCCCAAAGAAATAGTTGCAACTCATTTATTAAAACTAGCCAAAATTTGATACAATAGTGTCTTTGATCACTAGTACAACATCCAACTGAGTCCAACCTAGAGAATGACTGAAAAAGTACATGATATAGGCCTCAAACAAATTCCTCCTAGCCTCAAGGGTCGAATCCATGAGAGGAGGAGCAGTTCCACCAAAAACTAAACTGATAGCTAGAGTGTAGGGTGGTCAAAGTGACTCATCCCTAACTTAAGTGAATTGATTCATTACACCTCATTGAGTCCATTTACCTAATGTATTTACCCTAGGTAACAGTAAAAACGTGATAATTACATTTAATTCTTCAATTACATAAGTGAAAATTGATTTCCAAAGGTGAAAACCAAAACTAGAGAAAAATAGTCAAAAAATTAGGGAATTTTGCCCTATGCGCAACACCAGTGCTCTATGCGCAGCACCTTAAACCTGTGTGCAGTTCCTACTTCAAGATGATTTTTGAAGGGATTTTTGTTGTCCAAATTGAGCTCATGATAGCTCATTAGAAATATTATCCTGTCTACTTTCCATAAATTCCATTGGTTCCCAAAAATGATAATATTTTACCCTCCAAAAGGTCAATCTCCCAAGATTGCTTCTGTGCACAACGCCTAGCTAAAAAGGAGGGCAGAAAGGTGAATTTTGAGGTGTTTTTGACCATTTCTCCCTGTCCAATGGTCCAAATTTGGTGTTTCAATAGTCAAAAGTGTATGTTCTTAGCCTTCGAAATCCAATGGTAGTCTTGGTTTTCCATTTGGAGGCCTCAAAAATATGCGCATTGCCTAGGGCGCTGCACATAAGACAGTTCACTTGTGCCAAAACTGTCCAATGTTTCACAAAAAACCCAAAAGTGCCAAAAGTGCCAAAAATCTTGTTAAAATTGGTATATAAGTTATTGATGAAGTGTGATAGTCATGGAAGGAGGCCTCAACAAGGATAAATTTCCTTTCTCCTCTTGCACATTTAGGGTTTTAAGCTTTGACTCCATTTTCTTGAGCTTGGACCTTTCTATTTGGCTTCTTCGGCAATAGTACTTTGCCATCTTCCTTTGTATGTAATTTTCCCTTATAGCCTTGTCTAGGTTATTTTCAAGATAGTTGTTCACCCTCTCAAGCCAATGCTCTCTATTTTCATTGATCATTATGGCCATTTTCTCATTTAGGGTAAGCTGATTTGCTAGTTTAGCTTCTTTCTGTTTTTCTAGTTCCAATGCTCTTTTTAGGCCTCTGGTCCTTGGCATTTTCCTTGGAACTTTTTCTTCCATCTCATCATCATAGTATCCATATGCTTCATCAAGTAAGGCCTTAGCATTCTATGCCTCTCTTTGTGCTTTTATGAATTTCACTTCATCAATGAAGTGCTTTGTCTTCAGTTGCTTATTCTCCTGCTTGTAGAAGTTAATGACAAATCTGGCCCTGTCAAGATTAGTTTGGAGTTCTCTAATATTGGCATCCTTCCCCTTGAGGGCTAATCTCATGTCCTCATAGGCGTCATTCTTACTTAGATCAACAAGTTCAAAATCCTATTATGTCTCATGGAGGTCCTCCTCCTGCTGCTGGATCTCTACCTGAACCTCTGCCTCTGTCATCTTTTGCTTTCCCTTCTGTACCTGCTTTTTTGATGAAGAAGGCAAGTCCCCTCCCACAATTTGTGGGGAAAACACCTGCCTATGGCCTCTCTGATAAGTATGTGCCAATGTGCTCAAATCTGCCCTCTTAGGCTTGATGACCTCAGCTCTGCCAGATAACCTTGCATGATCATGAAATGGTGATGATGGTGGTGAAATAGGCTGAGATGATGGAGGGATAGATGTAGTGGGTTGAGATGGAGGGGGTATGTCTTCATCATGATGATCAGTGGGATGAGATGAAGATGGCATATCTTGAGCATGTGGAGGTTTTGGAGTAGTGAAAATATGATTGGCAATGAAAGTGTCCCATGCAATTCTCAGCCAGTTAAGGTGATGGAGGACAATAATCGTGATCAGAGAGTGGTGGAAAAGACTGTTCATTTGTTGCTCATACCTTTTTCCCTGAACTGTGTATGCCATTTTCTCAATGCTCCTGAACAAATAATAAGGGATATTGAGCATTCTGACTCTTGTGAAGTGCATGAGAAATCTGATATGGTATGAATAAAGTCTGGAAAATCTGCCTTCATAAGTGAAGTACTTCATGATGATTTTCATCATTGGATCATATGTATTAAGAAGGTGGTTGAAAGGGAAGAATCTCTTTCTCTCATTTCTATACCGAGGCTTCAAATATGGCTCATAATACTAATTATCTAGGTTTTGAGCTTTGAGCCACCTTTCACCCACATTAGGTATTCCAGTAGCAACAGTAATAATGTCTGAGGATATGGCGAAGGTTACTCCAGCAAGGGTCACTTGATTGTCTTCAAGATTTGAAATGAACACTCTAGTCAAACAAGATGGCTTTGGACTCTTTGTACCATCGCACAAAAATCAAAACATCCCAAATGCTTGAAGGAAGTGACTATCATAGGTGAGGCCATTAACTCTCTCGTATTGGTGGGTTCAAACCTCAACATTATTCCTCCCTTGTGTGGTTTTCTTTCTTCTTGATCTTCTTCCTCTGAAAAATCTATGTTTTTTTCCTCCATTATGTGTTTTCTTTCCTCTTGCTTGAAACCCTAGGGATTAGGAAATAGGAGTGGGAATGGGGTAGGAAAAATTTAGGGAGTGGAGGAAGGGATTAGGGAACTTAGGGAAGTGATAGGGGAGTGAAATGTGTAGGGGATTTAGGATTTGATATTTAATTACAGGTATGTAGTATGACTGCCTAGGGATTTCATTGCCTAGGACTTAAGGTTTAAGGGAGAATGCACTTGGGATAGGGATTTAAAAACACAGGGGTAGGGATGGAGTTTATTGTGATGTGGGAAGGGTAGTAGGGTCTTAAGAATAGTTTTTAGGGGTGTAGGAGAAAATCTAGGGTTTGCAACATTTTAAAATTCCCAATTTCAAGCAATAAACTTCATAGCATGAATGATGAATTTGAGAGGTGTAAGGAGGGATGAACAAGGTTGTAATTACTTGATAAGAGGCTTAGAAACCATGCACTGAGGGTTAGGAACCTCTGTTTGCAGTTTGAGAGCCTGTAGGCAAAATTTGACTTGTGTGCAGCGCCCTTAACCCGTGTGTAGCGCCTACCTTTGTTTTGCTAATTTTGCCCAAAATCCTGAGGAATGGTGCTTTGGTATTTTCTCAAGCAATGATAGGAGGCATATGGAGTTGGGTTAGATGCTAGGAAGGCCTTTATACATGAGTGAAATTGATCATTAGCTTTAAAAACCCACTTTCTAATGTTTCTCCTCTCCTTTTCAAAATGGTTGCTAATTTCCTTTCTAACTTTCTTCTTTGCAAGTGGATGATGCTAAAGTGTTGGCACTCTTCACATTTCATTTTGATTTGGATGGAGTTGGCACATATTTTTCTTAGTTGATAGCTCAGGAATAGTAACTTATTACATATAATGAACATTAAATACATAAATTGCAAAAAAATATTACATCTCTGTTGTTTGAAATAAAATTACAATCTGAAGTAGAACTGATGCTTGGAATAAAAATTAGAACTTGGGAAAACATAACCACATGTTTACCAATCCTCTTTAAATGACAAAAGGATATTATTTTTCTTACTCTCATACTTTTTTTTGGCTTTATGTAGTGAAATGGAGTATTATTGGACCTTGAAAGAAGGAAACCTAGTGACCTAAACGGACCTTGAATGAAAAGACTCCATGTGGACTTGACTAACACAAAACATGATGAAATGAGCCTTTATGGTCAATGTATGCTCAGTAAGACACATGAAGGTGGGCCAACAAATATTGATTTTTGAGAGAGTAGGGATTTTGACATAGGGCTACCATCAGTGAGTAAATTTTTGAATGAGGACCTAGATGGAATGACAAAAATTTTAGAATGGGACCCTAATATGATATAAAAGGGGAGTTTTGATCATTGATGTCAGTATGCAAATAATGACCCTAACAGGCGCCAAAATGTTTGGTAATTTAATTGATGTTAAATTACTACATAAATTATCGACCAGGGCTAGTATACTGATGAAGAGTATGTGCACTATATGTACTAGAAGTCCTTATTATTCAATCCATTCCTATATTAAATTGAGATATCGAGATGCACGTGTTTTCTTAACAACTATCACTCTTACATGAAAGTAAATATTTCACTCTCTAACAGAAATGAAATTAAAATTATTGCACTTGCTTAAAAGAAATATCACACTTTACTTGAAATAAACATCACACTTGTTTGAAAAAATATGAAACTAGGATTATCACACTTGCTCAAAAGAAACATCACACTTTGCATAAATAAATATCACACTTACTCAACTAAATAATGAAACTAAATCTAAATCACTCTAACAGAAAAAGATAAATTAACACTAATTGGAAATTGAAATCCTCTTCACCAAACTCAAACTATACTACAAATCATAAATCAATCCACACTCTGCCATACTACTTATCATGTGCACAAGAGATCTCGGCTTCACTCATTCATCCTACAAAAAAATGATTAAACAAAACATGCTTTGTTATGAACTCTATGATCACTGTCAAAAGTATTCATTAACAATCGAAATTGGACAGTTAGATGAACAAATTAAACACTACATAAAATGCAGAATTGAAATGTTAATTGAAAACAATAAAACCTTACAACTCCAGGGGGGCCTCCTGCGAGATGTAGGTAACAACATAACTCCTTCAAATGATTATATACGCATCAAAATAACGCACAACAAGGATATCAAATAAAACAGATTTTTTATAACTATAAAACAAGGTTTTCAAAATAATATTCAAGACTGTGTTTTTCATGCCAAGAGGTAGATTTATAACCTCTATCAATAACTATTTAGAGATTTACGAGCCTATCCTACTCGACAGAGACTAAAAATATCATAAAAAGATAATATCTCATGATTCCCCCATGATTTTCTATCGAAGAATAAAAGCATGAGGCTAAATATCTGCTTCCATTAATTTCATTGCTCGCCTGGTTCGCCTTCAGCTCCTTCTTCGTTGGTTGAATTTCACTTTGACTGGCCCTATGTAGTGTTCTTATCATCGATCTAGATCATGAAGATAGGAAAATATCATTGTGTCGGCTATTAGCCACCTACCCATATGTATTGTTCCTCTGTTGGAGTTTCGCAACCTATCAAACCTTCAACTTTGCTGCAGAATTGGTGCAATTCAGTAGCTCATATAAATATTAAGTTAAATAATAAAGAAAAATGAAACTTATTAAATAAAATATGTTTAAGTACCTGCTATTTCCATGAACCTTGTAAACTGATGCTCAATTAGAGTTATTAGAGTAAAAAATAAGGAGGATGGAGTGTAGGAAGGTTGTCAAAAAGAGACAATTTTGGGCTTCAACACCTCCTATGCCATAACTCTCTCATATCTCTACTACTGTTACTTCTAACTAGTGCCTTTGGAGTATCAAACTTCAACTTGTACAGCTTGTTGCTTCTCACCCCAATATCTTTTGCTAACTTCCAATCCTAGTGTTTCAGAAGCACCTTCTATCTTTTAAAGTATACATCATACCCTTCATCTTGAAGAGAAGAAATTGAAATTAGATTCATTCCCATGCTTGGAACATGAAACACATTTATAACATAGATATTTTTGCCCAACTCCCTCTGAAATGTGACTATCCCTCTCCCAACTGAATTACACTTAGACTCGTTTCCCATTTGTATCTAGAAGCTTGTCTTCTCTAATTTGTAACTGGAGAAATTTTCTCTAACTCTTGTCATATGACATGAAGGCCCACTATCGATGTACCAGAATCATGTGGTGATCAAGCTAGATAAGAAAGCTATGAGATTGAACTCATCTTCAAGTCTTGAAGATAGTTCATCAATGCTTGTTGAAGTTATTGTCTATTGCTTCTTCTTCTTTTCACTCTTATTTATGTTCAGACATTGAATAGCATAGTGTCCTTAGTTACCACAACCAAAGCACTTGATTTTACTTAAGTGTTTATTTTTATTCTCTCCCTTGGAGTTAGGCCCTTTACTTGAGCCTTTCTTGGGTTTTCCCTTTCCAGTAATAGAAACATTCTCATCATCCTCACCCTTTTGGCCTTTACTGCTACCTTCACTGATAATACTCAACCTAAGCTCTTCTTGAGTGAAATCACTCCAAAGTTGATCCCAATGAGGAAGCTAGTGTCATCCATTAATCACTTAGACAAATACATCCCACTACTTTGATAACCCATTCAATGTGGTTCTCATGAGCTCATCATCATCTATTTTATCTCTGATAACTGCTAACTCATCTTTGACTTGTCTGACCCTGGTGAGATAACTGACAATGCCTTCTCCCTTGTTTTTTCTTGTGTTTCATACCTTCTCTCCGAGGACCAATTTTCAATTAACAATAGCACTCTGGAATAGATTTAAGATGGCATCCCACATCTTCTTACATGTATCCAATTATGAAATATTGCGAACGATATGATATTTGATCCCATATTAGATAATACACCTAGCTTTGGCATCCTCCTTGCGGTAGGTTGCTAAAGGCATTGGATATGTTTGTATGGAAAAAGCACACATTACATATTCATTCTATCCATGCTCCTCTAGTAACAAAAGTATCATGGATTTCCAGATACCAAAATTTGATACACCATCAAGTCTATCTTGATCCCCAAAACCAGTTGCCATCTTTTATACCCTCAAACAATAAAACCAAATAAATTTGAAGAGGTCTGAAAATTGATCTATGTGAAAACCTTTGATTTATGTTTCAAAACCCTTGCGCTCAGATAAATAATAACCTTAGCGCTTCAATGCTTTGATACCATGTCAGATTTTTGCTACCTAGAAGGTGCTATTAACCCAGTTAAATATTCTAATTACTTATACCAAGCAAATTAATTTATCAACTGAAAGTAATGAATAAAAACATGAACAACACTATTCAACATATAAAATTGCAACGGAATACACCAGAAACCAATCACAAAAATAACACAAATATATTTTTTAATAAATGTCACTGGAAAAATACCAATATGGGGAAAGCCAATATTTAGTCTAAGGGTTTTATTTGTATGTTTTGCAATTCTACTAATTGGAAATCATATAAACTCCTTGCCTAATTTTGGGAAAGCTCTGACAAAAATATGATCTTCAATTTTGTGAATTATCTTGGCACTCTAGAAGCAACATTTCCATTCTGTACGACTCACTCTCGACCCACATGTGGCCTAGGTGAATTTTGCCTCCTCCAGAAACTCACACAACTGGAGGAATATCTCAATTTCCCCTGGAAAATCAGCCTCATATAGAAATTTGACCTCTCTCTAGCAAATCGGCCTCCTCCTAGAGGTCACGGCTCTCACTACAAAACTCGAACTCCTGCAAAATAATTCTGCCTCTTGCAAAACCTCCCTCTGAAACTTAGAAGTTGGAAATGTCTTGAATGAAGAATCAACTCAAGAAAAAATATTCCCAATCACTGTTATTTAAACCCTCTTGGTGTCTCACCGAAAACTTAACCAACTTAAATGATGTCCAATGATTCCCATTGATTCCCTTTATAATCTCTCATTAAAAAATGAATGACCAAGATCGATGACTAGGATCGACTTAGAGACTTTCTTGAAGCTTCTATAGGTAAATTGATCTTATCTCAACTAATGTCAATTAATTATCCACTTTTCCTAAGTTTTAAATTAGGAAATATTTAAAAGATCACTAGTTGACTTAATTAAGACATTTTCCCTAGGTGAGACTTATGGAAAATTATATGGGCTTGGAGATAATTAATTCCTTTGTGTTCCTAGCCTCAATGACGCCTCTCTATGCTATAGCACATGTCTGAGCTATAATATTTAACAACTTTTACCTATTCTATATTTGAGGCTTTTGTGATCTATATTTTGTGTAGTGATATCCTTCGAAGTCATCGCATTCATGTTTTTTGGAAGCGAAATTTCAAACCAACCTCTGTGGTTCATCATCGGGATCAGGTGAGTCAATAAGTTAGAACTTAATAGGATAATAAATAAAGGAGAGGGTTGGGATGGGAATGAATGGAGCCGATAGGTTTGATAATGATATGACTCAGATTTAGTTTTAACTATTAATTTTATTAAAATTTTGACAATTGTATTTTTAGTTATTGATTGAATGATTAAAACTAAATATTATAACCTAATGTTATTAATGATTATAAACTAACTAATTAATTTCTTCATAATTAATTAATTTTTGTTAAATGATTAAATTTTAGCATTGACAATAGTGTTAAATGTTGCATGATTAAAAATAAATAATAATTAAAACTTAATATTTAATAATGATCATAAACTAACTTAATCTTATATGGAAATGTCTTGAAAGAAGAATCAACTCAAGAAAAAATATTCCCAATCACTGTTATTTAAACCCTCTTGGTGTCTCACTGAAAACTTAACCAACTCAAATGATATCCAATTATTCCCATTGATTCACTTTATAATCTCTCAATAAAAAATGAGTGACCAAGATCGATGACTAAGATCGACTTAGAGACTTTCTTGAAGCTTCTATAGGTAAATTGATCTTATCTCAACTAATGTCAATTAATTATCCACTTTTCCTAAGTTTTAAATTAGGAAATATTTAAAAAATCACTAGTTGACTTAATTAAGACATTTTCCCTAGGTGAGACTTAGGAAACATTATATGGGCTTGGAGATAGTTAATTCCTCTGTGTTCCTAGCCTCAATGACACCTCTCTTTTTCTAGAACACATGTCTGAGTTACAATATTTAACAACTTTTACCTATTATAGATTTGAGGCTTCTGCGATCTATATTTTGTGTAGTGATATCTTTCGGAGTCATCACATTCATGTTTTTTGGAAGCGACGTTTCGAACCAACCTTTGTGGTTCACTAGTAATGCATATAAGATTGAGTTAGTTTATGATCACTATTAAATATTAAGTTTTAATTATTATTTATTTTCAATCATGCAACATTTAACACTATTGTCAATACTAAAATTTAATCATTTAACAAAAATTAATTAATTATGCAGAAAATAACTAGTTAGTTATAACCATAAATAACATTAGGTTATAATATTTAGTTTTAATCATTCAATCAATAACTAAAAATACAATTGCCAAAATTTTAATAAAATTAATAATTAAAACTAAATCTGAATCATATCATTATCAAACTTGTCGGCTCCATTCATTCCCATCCCAACCCTCTCCTTTATTTATTATCCTATTAAGTTCTGACTTATTCACTCATTTGATCCTGATGATGAACCACAGAGGTTGGTTCAAAACATCGATTCCAAAAAACATGAATGTGGTGACTCCGAAAGATATCACTACACAAAACTTTTACCTATTTGCTGGCTCAATTTCAAATTAATGTTACTTGCTTGTCGAGGATGCTTAGTGCCTCTATTTGGAACTCTCCCTCTAGTTCCACATAGATCACACCACAATCAATCACATGGCTTGAATCATGTACATATTTCCTAATCAAAGAAACACAGAAAACTTCATGATATTTAGATTTGGTAGATAACACAGGTTTATATGAATTTGGTCCTATCTTATCAAACGCTTCAAATGACCCATAGTATCTTGGTGCATATTGGCACTAATTCCAAACTTTAATGAGCTCTTCCTTGACTTCACTTAAAGGAAAACATGATCCCCGGCTTGAAATTCTTTGTGCACTCTTTTTTTATCTACATAGATATTTTGTTTGTCTTGGGATGCCTTCAAAGTTTTCCTAATTTTAGCAATTTCCTTCTCCATTTCCTTAATCATTTCTACTTGAGCACAATTATGTTTACTAGATTATCCTAGCTCACTAGTGTTCTGCATCTTCTGCCATATAAATCTCCAAATGGGCTCATTTTCACTTATGCTTGAAGTCCATTATTATATACAAAATGTGCCTATATGTAGATAATCCTCCCACTTCAATTGTTTATCTATTGCATACATGTGGAGCATGTCTTAAATCAATTTCATTTACTCTTTTATTCTATCCATCCACTTTTGGATAGTAAGTAATAGTAAAATTTAGTTGTGCACATAAGATTTTTTTAAAAAGACTCTTTAACAGATAGATGTAAACATAGTATCCTTGCATTGACAGTGTTGGAAATATTTCAACCAAGGGGGTCTTCCAAATGTGAAGTCCCAATTAGAGCTCACATTTTTTGGAGTAGGAGTCCCATCCGTAGTATAGACCTGACCACCATAATTCTAAGGTTTTCTTCAGCTGCAATGAATAACATAAGAGAGTATGCACATAACCTTTGAAGTTAACAAGTAAGTTGACACTGTGAAACACCAAATTCAATGTGTAAAAGGAGAATCTCAAGAGAGGGAAGTAAGAGTAAGTCTCTATAAGGAAAGTATTAATACTATTCTAAGAGAGTCACATGAGAGCAAGGAAAGATTTGTTAATTTTCTAACCAAATAGTTCACATAGACACAACGACCATTAAAGCACATACAAAACACATTCAACAAGATAAGTACCAAATCCAATGAAATAGTTCAATTTCTTTAGTACAAATGAACATAACATATAACGCAAACATCTAAATAATAATATTACAATATTCATGATAGATGCATGAAAATTTGTTGGCTCAATGAGCTTCTAATTATTAGGTGAAAGATCTAAGTACACAGTTACAATGGCGAGCCACTAGCTCTAATAGTGGAACATTAAGTCACTTCCTGCTTCTCGAAGGAATGATCTTCTCTCCTATGCCAAGCTAGAGAAGCCATGGCTAGCTCTCCAAAGTCTATCACTCCAAAATCCCTTTGTTTGGTAATTTAATTAACTTTAAATTACTGCATAAATTATCGACCAGAGCTAGTAAGTTGATGAAGTGTAAGTGCACTGTATGTGTTGGAATTCCTTGGTCATTCACACCTCTAAGTTAGACTGAGTTATCGAAATATAGATTCTAAATTAAGTTATTGGAATGTACATGAGTAGAGCAATTTCTCCTAGAAAATAAAATGATCACACTCTTTTATCAACTGCTTCACAAGAAACTTTCACAACTCTGCACAAAATTAAATCAATCCCACACCTATGAAAATTAATTACACTCTTATAAAAATTATATCTAATTATGGATTCCACACAACTTATGAAAATCTCATAATTATAAATCAATCTCACATTTGTAAAATGAAATTTAACTCAGAAAAAAAATACACCCCCTCTCTCTGCTATATGTTTGAATTATGCTTTAAAATAAACCAAATTCTCTAAAGGAATCAAATCATCTATCATAATAACACACTCTTGCATGAAAATCCAAATGAATTGAAAATATATTCTCACTTGCTCAAAATCATAAATCACTCTTGCTTGAAATAAAACCTGTAATCAAATCCTCTGTTTTTAAGAATTACAATTTTAATCTAAATCCAAACTCTCACTGATGTTATCGTTACTCATTAAACTCAATTCATGTGCTCCTGAATAAATAAAGAAAATTCGTTAACAAGACAATCACACTGCTGCTATTTAACTCAAAAGTCAACAAAGGAAAACGTTCTATAGGATGCATCCAAAAAATAAGCTTACGAAATGAAATAAGGAAATTCTACTTAAAAACATAAAAGAACCTTACTACTTTAGGGAGCCCTCCACAAGCAGATGGTCACAAGATCCAATTGAAAAATCAACCACACATCAAAATAAGAAGGATTCTTTATAACTGAATTGAAAACAGAGTTTTAATTCTCACTGTTGCATAATAAAATCATTGTGTTTATGTTTGCTTACGAAGTCTTTTTATAAAGTTTGTATCATTAAATGTTCAGAGCTTCATGCCTAGCTTCGCTTAACAAAATACTAAAATTAACTATGAAATATATCATAATTAAATTCACTAACAATTTTCTATTAACAAAGCAAATCTTTAGGCGTATATATTGTTCCTCGCTCGCCTGTGTAGCTGACAGAGTTGACTTTTGCCTTTGACCACATAACTGGAAGCTTCCTTGATCGATCTGGTTCATGAAGGTAGGAAGGAATCATGGAGTGCATTGATCGCTATCTTCCCATATATTTCTCGCTCCTGCTAGCACCTTAGAATCTATGAAACAATGGACTTAGCTGCAGAATGGGACATTAGCTACAGAATCATCCCAATTTGGTAGCTAAAACAAATATTAGATTAATAATAAAGAATATTATTAACTTATGAAATACAAGAATTTTATATTCCTGCCACATCATAGGTTCTGTGATTTGTTTCCCATTGAGTGATTATGATGATAAAAAAATGAGTAAAATATGTGGAAAAAGGATGTCAAAAAGAAGCAATTATGAGGCTCAACAATCCCCCACACAGAGTTCATTGCATGTCCTCATGCAAAAATTCAAAAATGATAGTCTTTCTTTGTCTCTACATTCCTTCACAAGCTTGAGCTAAAACATCCAAGTTTGTTTTCTTTACCTTCTTAGCAATTTCCATCCTAGGCTTCTTCATCAAAATTTTGTATTTTAAACTTATGACCTTTCTCTTGAGAGACTTGTTCTTCTCCTTTAAATTTTTGTTCTTTTCATACCATAAGCCTGGATGCAACATAATGTTATCATTTTTGGTTATTTTAATTTCATTTTGCATCTTTAATGTCTCATGTTCCTGTTTTAGATGTTTGTTCAGTGTCTCTAATTCAAAATTTTATTGCTTCAAAGTATTCACAATTAGAGGTTCTTGTGGATTGTTAGACTGAATTTATTTTCCTTGAATTGAAGAAGAAGATACCTTTTTTGTAGCCTTTTTCTCTAGAGACTCAAGATAGTCATATATCTCTTACTATACTGGATCAACCTCTGGTGTTTTTCTCATTGGATTATCAATTGGTGATGACACTAATGATAAAGTTGGTGACGGAACCTTTGGTTCCTCTTCCTTTTCCAGATTAACAAACTCCATGAATTGTTGAGATGACTCCTTTACCATTTTGTTAAGTCTTGCGTTTCTCCTTATGGTAAATGTGAGAGGAGTTTGTTTTTGAGTTTTCTTCTATTCTGTAGTGGCCTTCTTTGTTTCCTCTGTTTTCTCTTTGGGTGTATTTTCTTCTTTTTCACTAACTTTCTTTATTCTAACAATTTTCTTCTTTAGATTTTCTAAAACATTTGCAAGAGGAAGTTCATCTTCTAAATTCTACTATGGTTGAGGTGGGTTATCAGTAGGGTTTTCAGACAATTTTCTTCTCCTCCTCCTTATCTTATTACTACTTGGTTCTCCTTGCTCAACCTCTTTAAAATTATTTCTAATTAAGAAATTCTCCCAGTTATCTCCTAGATTCTCAAGATGGGCTTCAATAAGCATCTTTATAAGGCCATGATGACATAGAGTGTTTTCAATGGACTGAATTTTTCTTTGTGTATTTCCAGACATCTTCCTCAAGCTATTAAGTATAAAATAGGGTAAATTGATTTCATTTTCTTCAAGAAATTTCATCCTTAAATGAACATGATAGAAAAACATGCTACCAAATCTACCCTCACAAGTAATGAAATTTTGAATAACTAACAGTAAATTCCTCTACTTACCCTTTAGAGTTGTGCTCAGAATACCCTTTTTAAAAATAGTAGTATCCACACCTGGATTCTTTAGAAACACTTTCCATTCATTCCCTTCAATACACCTGTTTTTGAACCACATTTCGCCAATTCTAGGTAGTCCAGTCACCTCGGCCATGAAGGACTTCATCACGACAATTTTGATGTCCCCAATTTTTGCATCAATTCCATTAAAGGCCCGAAACAATGTAAACTTTGAAACATGAACTATAAACTCAAAACGGGAACTCTGGCCAAAAAACCTTGAAAAAACATCAAAAACAGTGCTAAAAACGAAAAGCGTTGATGCTGGAATAACACCTCTTTTTTTCCAGGGTAAATTTTCAACATGTTTTAAAAATGGCGGTGAAAACCAATTTTTTGTGCAAAAATTGTCCAAAAAACACCCTCAAAACGAAGTGTTGATGTTCGAATAACATTTTTTTTCTCAATGGTAAATTTTGTGCAAAAAACACCTTCAAAATGAAAAGTGTTGATGCTGGGATAAGAAATTTTTATTCAAGGGTAAAATTCCAACATTTCGAAATAATAGCGTAAAATATTTTATCATTATCCCGAAAAACATTAAAATTTCAAAAAAAATAAAATAAAATAAAAATTAAAACAATGAAAAAAACACAAAACAAAAAAAATAAAAATAACAAAACATAAATAAAAATATATACTAAAAACAAAAAATAAAAATAAAAATAAAAAACAAAAAAAATCAAACATCAAAAATAAAAATCAATCATAAAAATGTCAAAAAAAAAACAAACGAACAAAAAACAAAATTAACCTATAAAAAATAAGAATTAAAAAACTAGAAAAATAAATAAAAATAAAAATAAAAATAAAAATAAAAATAAAAATTACAAATTACAAATTATAAACAAATAAATAGTATAAAAAACATATTTAAAAAAAAAAAAACGAATATGTAAACCATAAAAACAAAACAAACACACACACATTAAAAAAACTATAAAATTAAGTAGCTAAAAATAGAAAAATTATAAAACATTAAAAAAAAAGAAAAACTAAAAACAAACTAGATTTAAAAAAAATGGAAAATTAACCAAAAAAATTAAAAACTAGTGAAATTAAGATTAAAATGATGATTACTTAAAAAAATAAATGTAAAAATATATATATAAAAGACAAAAAAAAAATAAACAATGTTTAAAAAAAAATTGTTTCAAAAACCATAAAAGAATTTGGAAAAATAAATAAATAAATAATATATATATATATATATATATATATATATATATATATATAGAAAGATTAAAAAAATCATTAACAAAAACTAGCCAAAAAAAAAAATTAAAAACAAGCTAGATTAAACAAAAATAGAAAATTAACAAAAAAAATAAAATTAAAAATTAGTAAAATTAATATTAAAAACATTTAGAAAAAACTAAAAAGACAAAAATAAGCTTAAATTATATATATATATATATATATATATATATATATATATATATATATATATATCAAATTTTTAAAAATATATGTCTTTTCCGATTAAAAATAAAAAACATTTTAAACTTACAAAAAAATTTGTGTTTTTGATTTTTTTCTTTTAAATTATTATTAAATTTTCATTATTTATTTAAAATAAATAAATAAATATAATTTTTTTTAAACGATTTTTTTTTTTTGAAAAATAAAAAATTCATTAAACAATTTTAATAAAAGTTATTAAATTTTAATTTATGAAACAATTTTAATAAGAATTATATTTTAAACAATTTTAATAAAAATTGAATTTTTTTTTTTTAATTTTGTTTTAATAAAAATAAATAAAAATTTGGCCCCCAGCCGCGCCACCACCGGGCGGGCCCATGCAGCCCCTCGGCCCCGGCCGCCCCACCACCAGGCGGCGGGCGAGCCGTGGGGTGTCCCGGTGGTGGCGCGGCCGGGGGCCAAACTCCTTAAAAAAAAAAAAATCATTAAAATAGTTTAATAAATTTTTTTAATAATTTAATTTTTATTAAAATTGTTTAAAATTTAATTTTTATTAAAATTTAATAACTTTTATTAAAATTGCTTAATATTTTTTTTTCAAAAAATAAAAAAAATAAAAATAAAAATTGTTTCAAAGATAAATAAATAAATAAAATAAAATAAAAATCGTTAAAAAAAACAAAACTTGTTTAGTAATTTTTTTTAAATTATTAATAAATATTTAATAAAAACAATTTTTAATAAACATATTTATAATTAAAAATTAAAATTTTTTAATTTGAGCGGATGGCCACCAAAAAAAATATATATTTATTTATTTATTTTTAAATAAAATATGTATGTTTAATTAAAAAAATAATTCCATTTTTTCTTTTTTAATAAAAACGCTCTTCTTCTTTTTTTTTTCGCAAATATTTTTTTTTAATTTCTCTATTTTTATTTACTCTTATATATATATATATATATATACATTTTTTGGTTTTTTTTTTAATATTAATTTTACTAGTTTTTAAAAAAATTCGTTATTTTTCTATTTTTTTTTTTTTAAACTAGTTCGTTTTTAATTTTAATTTTTTTTCTTTTTCTAAGTTTTTGCTAATGTTTTTTTTTTTTTATTTCTCAATATTTACTTACTTATATATATATATATATATATATATATATATATATATATATATATTTTAATTTTGTGTTTTTTTTCCAAATTCTTTTATGGTTTATGAGATAATTTTTTTTAACATTTTTTATTTTTTATTTTTGTTATATATATATATATATATATATATATATATATATATATTTTAGAGACAATTATTTCATGTGGATTGAAAATTTAATTAACGATGTATAAATATGTAGAATATCGAAAATGCAAAATATCAACCTTCTTCTTTAAATATGCAAATCAATAAAAACCCCACTACAAAAAAAATAAAAATAAAAATAAAAACTAGAAAATACGAAAAAGAAGACCACTTCCAAAATTATTAAATTTACGAAATAATTATTTACATTTCATACATTAGAAAATTTAAAGTCAAAAAATAGGTCTTTTAAAAAAAGGGTCTGATGCAAAATAACCACTTTTTTAAATCAGCATGAAAATCACTACCATTCTAAAACGCAATGTACATAAAAAAAAATAAAGTGCCAAAAACTATGCTCTAAAAAAAACATGTGTGTTCTGCATCACCCCTTTTCAAAATCGGATCACTTTTTTGCTATCTCTACAAAACGGGTAACAATACCAGTTCTCGTTTCAAAGTTTACTATGTTCTGATCAAAAGATTCGGTTACCTCTCTGTCACAGCCATCAAATTTTTCTATAAAATCTAACCATTGTACTTGTTGCAGCATTTGCTTGACCTATGGGTAGCCTTCCATAAATTTCTTTCCATTCGGATCTACTCTAACAATGACTCCCATGTTGGCAAAGTCTCGCTTCACAATTTCTTCTATGACAGGGTTTTGGAATGGTATTAGGGTCAGAAATTGGAGTATGGATAGGAGAGTTAAATGGCAAATGGAGATGTGTGAAACAACTCAGGGAAATAAGTACAATAGCTCTTGAGAAACAGAGTATAATGGATACAAGCGAGCGAAATTATCAATGAAGCAGGGTTTCGAAAATGAAGTGTTTGTGTGATGATGAATAGAAAATGGACATTTCAAGTTAACTTCGTTGATATGACATGATATTTATAACTCAGTCCGAAGTTAGAACAATAATCATTATTTCGAATGGCAGTACAATGTCTATATTATTTCATAATGTAATGTTTTTACCTTTATTATTGATTCCAATATTTGCATACCTTCAAGCTTGTGATTCTAATACTTGATTGTTCTTGTGAAATTGTCTTCAAGTGCCTCCACTGCAGACTGATCATTTCCTTCTGCTAAAATCTTCAATCATTCCAGTCGATGATTCATGTCAATATAAGTAGCAGAATTTCATCAAAGTTGCAGATTCTCATCAATTTTGAAGCTACTTATTTTGAAAAAAAAAGAGGGACATAAAGAAAATGGGAATTAGAATAGGATTGAAAAATAAAATTTAGGATGCCAAAATTACTTGGTTTTTACCCTAGATTTTCTGTATAAACATGCCAATAAAGTTGGTTTTGATGTTTATACAATTATATATATATATATAACAAAAATATTTATAAATCAAGTTGGAAAGGAAGAAAAATCCTTCCTAACCATCTTCAAATCAATATTGTCTTGCGGGTTTTTAACAAATTCCTCCTTTGTCAATGGCTTGTGATAAATTCTCAATCGATGACCATTTACAACGAAGATCCGTCTTTCTTCATCAATGGTTGTGATCCTGACTACACCATTATAAAAGACAATTTCAATTTCATAAGGCCCAAGCCAATGAGTTTGAAATTTTCCTTGAAAATATTTAAACTTTGAGTCAAAAAGTAATACCCAATCTCCTTACTGAAATTTTATTTCCTTTATGTACTTGTCATGCCACTTGGATCTTTGTTGTTGAACTATGTTGGTTCTTTGAATAGCATCCTATCTTATCTTGTCTAGTTCATTCAGTTGCTCCATTCTTTGTTTATGTGCTTCAAATAGGTCAAGAACTAATTTGACTACTGTCTTGAAGGTCTTTACTTGGAACTCGATAGGAAATAAGACTTGCTTCCCATAAACAAGTTCATAGGGAGTATGTCCTATAATTTTTCTCCATGTGGTATAGTATGCCCATAAATATTCTGGAAGCTTTTCTACCAGTCTCTTCTATGCAGATGCACAGTCTTGGTAATAATTTCTTCAATTACTTTATTGGTGGATTCCACCTACCCATTTTCCTGTTGATGATATGGAGTCTACTTCTGATGTTTGATTTTATATTCCTCCGTTATCTTTTGTACCAACTTGGATGTAAATTGAGTTCCTTGATCTGTCACAATTTCCCTTGGCACACCAAAACGAGTAAAAATATCCTCGAAAATAAATGAAACTACAACATTTTCAGTAGCAAAAGAAAGTACTTTAGCTTCTACCCATTCAGTAGCATAAACAGTGCAAACAAGAATGTATCTTTTTTTCTGGATGGTTGATTAACTGGACCAACAAAATCTAGAGCCAATTTCTCAAAAGGTTCAATTAGTACCTGAGGTTACAGAGGCATTTCATCTGAAGGAACATGTTTCCCCATTCTTTGACAACTATCACATCTCTTAACATATTCTTTGGCATCCTTGAAAAGGGAAGGCCAATAATATCCTAAGAGAAGGACTTTGTAAGAAATTCTTTTGTCAGCGAAGTGTCCTCCACATGGCTCATCATGGCAAGCCTTTAATATTTCTGGCACTTCATATTCTCTCACACATCTTCGAATAATCAGATTTGGCCCTGTTTTGTACAATTCTCCATTTATCGATGAGTAAGATGCACTAATTTGAATTACCTTTCTTTTCTCTCGAGTAGACAAATATAATGGTAACTCACTTGTAGCCAAATAGTTAGCAATATCTGAAACCAAGGAGATTTAATAGATACTACAAAAAGATATTCATTAGGAAAATTATCTTCTACAGGTACATCATTATTATCATTTTGAATCCTAGATATAAAATCAGCAACTGTATTTTGTTTTCCAGGTTGATCCAAAATAGTAATATTGAATTTTTCTAACAACAATAACCATCTTTTAATTCTGCCATTATTAATTGGTTTATTCATTAAGTACCTAATTCCATAATGATCTGTATGTACAAAGGTTTCATAGTTAATGATGTAATGTATGAATTTGTTGATGGCATGGACAATAGCTAAAAACTCATTTTCTGTTACAATATAGTTTAACCCTACAGGAGTCAAATTTTTACTGGTATAGTAAATGGAATAAGGAGTTAAATCTTTTTGTCCTAGTACAACTCCTAAAGTTGTATTTGAAGCATATGTTGAAATGTGAAAAGGAAATTTCCAATTTGTCCCTTTTAGAATGGGTGCTTCATAAATATTTTATTTCAATGTTTTAAAATCTTTTTGGAAATCAGAATTCCAATTGAATTCACAATCTTTTGTGAGCAATTTGAAAAGTGGAGATGCAATTTTTGTAAAGTTTTCTGTGAATCTTCTATAGTAACTAGCAAAACCAAAAAAACTTTTAACATCTCGTTGACAAGTTGTAATTGACAATTTAGAAATAACTTCTACTTTAGATGTGTCCACTCTAATTCCATTTCCTGAAATATGGTGTCCTAAAACAATCCCCTCAGTAAACATCATAAAACATGTTTCATGGATTAATGAGATATTTGCTTGCTTACATCTAATGAGAACTTTTTCCAAAATTTTAAGAGCTTCTTCAAAAGAATTTTCATAAACCATAAATTCATTCATGTGAACTTCCACACAATCATGAATTAGATCAGAAAACAAATCCTAAAACTGCCTCTTGGAATGTTGCAGGTGTATTACACAACCCAAAAGGAAGTACTTGGTAGGAATAAGTTCCCCATGGATAGGTAAAAGTGGTTTTATATTGATCTTCTGGAGCTACCTAGATCTGGTTATATCCACTAAAACCATCTAGAAATGAGAAATATTTCTTTCTTCCCAATGTGTCTAAAACTTGATCTATGAAAGGAAGTGGAAAATGATATTTTATGGTAGCTTTATTTAATTCCATATATTCAATTCATACTCTCCATTTTCCGTTCTTTTAGGAACAATTACCAATGGTGAAACCCACTGGCTATCTGATATTGGATAAATGAAATTCACATTTAACAATTTTTGTAATTCCTCTTTAACAATTTCTCTCAAATTTGGATTCATTCATCTTTGAGGTTGTCAAATTGGTTTAACATTTTCTTCAATGTAAAATGATGTATACAAGTATTAGGATCAATTCCTTTCATGTTAGTACATTCCCATGCATAAGCAGAGGAATGTTCTTGTAACATCTTTATTAAATCCTTCTTTTGAAATTCTTCGAGATTATTATTGATATTCAAGGTTTTTTTGGGAAGATTTCTATTAAAGAGTTGCCAAATTTTTCCATAGAATGTAAAGATAATTTGTTGGACACCTAATCCTAATGGGTTAGTGTGGAAGTCGAATGGACAAAAGCAGTCCAAGAGACCTTGGGATCTGAAACCCAAAAGTCACATATTTGTACTATAAATGTATATCTATTGTTAATAAAAAAATGTACTGCATGATTTATCTTTCACATTGTCTTTGCTGTCCATGTGTGTTTAACATGGTATCAGAGCCAGTACGTTCATAATCTGCTCAATCCTTTGTGAGCCACTTGTTTTTGTGTGGCCTGTGTAAACCTACGCATCGATTATACGCTGGTTGTATATGTAAGATGGTGATGGCACATATATTTTGAAGACCGATTATATGCTGGTATATATGTTCGTTGGACTGATAACCTATGGTGCAGTGACAACATCGCTAAAGCCTGACATGGAATCAAAGTAAAGCAGAGATCATTGAATCTGCGTTGAATTCTGAATGGTAGATACGCCACCATTGATGAAGGTCTGAAGTTTTCCAACTCCTGGTATGCGGTATTGAATCATATTAACGATGTGTTTCCAGTGGAATGCGTTTGAATAATAACATTTGAATGGTTGATGCTTGATATTGCCTTGGTTTTTTAAATCATTTGAATGGTATATGGTGCGTTACGGTATTAAATGGTTCATGAGTGTAATGGTGCGTTACGCTGCTGGAGACCATTCAGTGGCTGCTGTAATCAAAACATTCTATCAGTTCTGGAATCGAAACGTTCTCTCCCATAAATTCCCATCATTTCCAAGAATCAAAACGTACTCTCTCTTCAATTCTTGTTCTTAACGCTGTTGAATGATGAGCCGTTTTGATGAACGCCCAGAATGGTCTGCTCCTGTTGAATGTGTTTGAATGCGTATTATTCGATGTTGTTGCCTGAAGCCTGTTCCATGCAGATGGTGTCAGTATACGTTTTATTCTCTGAATAGGCCGCCCTCCAGCCATTATGCTCAGTGAATATCGCTGGTCCGACTTGCCAAATGGTGGTTAATTGCAGTGGATAGCCAGCCATGGATGATGGCCTTTTTGAGTCTGATTTTGAATAATTGATTGTTGAAGGTTCTGATATGTCATTGCTGGTTGTGCGTTGGAAGCATTGATTAATGTTTTCGCATTAAAAAACCTACCTGTTTTATAGTAAGTAGGTCGTTGACAAACGTCGCTGATGAGCCAGATGATGTAGAGGAGACGAGAGGAGATGAGTGCATGAATGTGGAAGGAGATTTTTGCTCGGTTGTTCAGTGGAGTAACACAGGGAAGAGATGCGTTTAAATGCTGAAGTAATTAGTAGCACGTGAAGTTTTTAAGCACTGGACCTTCTTCTGCACTTGTTGAAGACTTTATCGAGCCAAATATTGGAACTTTTGGCCTATTATTTGAAAATCTTCGGCGAGGTGTAAAAGTTGCTTTATGAAGCCATTCTGGATGAATTTTATAAGGAATTTTAACTTTCCACCAAATTCCGGGCTGATTTGGCTTCCTTTGCTGGAGAAGCTAGTTTGAAGGCCATATCGACACGGAAGATGAATTTTTTTGTAATTCATTTGGGCGTAAAGAGGCTGATTCATTGGAGTTTCCACTGATCTGTATTACAGAGACTGTGTACAGTTTTGTTGGCTAGCGTTACGATGGTTAGTAGCTAACATTTTTATCTTGAAGATATTTAGCAGCTGACGGTTTTGCAGTAGTCGAGGGATTTCTTCAAAATATTAGAGGATTTGAGTAACTGTATGCTAAATATCGAAGGATTTGGTAACATTTTTAATAATTTCTGAGAAGCATCAAGAAATACTTGGCCTGCTTATCGTTTTCTTTAAGCTGAAGGATATTTCTTGTGTAGCATCAATAATTTTCCGAGTTGAAGATTTTCGCTAGGTTCTGCTTCGAGAATTGCAAGTTTCCTCCTTCAGCGCCTTGCCCTGATAAATCAGCAGCCGCTGTTCACTTGAGTTTTGACAGAAACCTTCATCCTGACGCCCGAATTCGGTCTCTACCAGCCTCTGAAGTGCTAAACCGTCCGCACAACAGGTAGTTTGACTTCTTGTTTAGTGCTCCAAGGAACGGCACTCAAATATTTCATACATTCCTCCATGCATTGTTGAAACAAGAGTTCTGAAGCAACTGGTAGAATAGCAAGGGCTTCATCCACATTTGAGAAAAGCAAGGGTTTTCCTGCATGAGAAGAATACATGAGCTGAATACATTTAATATAAATCTCACCACTGTAATGGCTTGGTACAGTGATTTCAAAAGGCTTCTCCAAGGACCAGCGCTCAGACAACAAGGTGTTGTAGAATTCAGATTTTCTGAGCACAATGGAATGAAGATGAAGAAGCTTTCTTTGGTACTCAGTTCCATCTGTGTAGATTAACTGTAATTGAATGTCAGCGGTGCTGTGATCTCCAAATTGAAATTGATCAGCCATTGCTACCCTTGCTCACTTTTATTGTCTTTTACAGTCTTTACTTGCTTTGCACGCCTGCGAAACCAACGAACATTGTCCCTGAGTTCATTCCTCTGAGGAAATCCACTTGTATTCTTAACACGCATAGAAGTGGCAGCTCCATCATTTGGAATAGTAATTGAATGTCTATGATCAATATTCTTCTGCTTTTGAATATGTGATTTTGTGTCTCCCATTGCCTTTTTTTTATCTCCTGGGGTTCCTTGTTTACCACTGATTGCACCTTCCCTTATAGCATTGCTGCTTGCCATTACTAGAAGGTGCCACTTTGCATTATTTTTCAAAATAACCAGCATCTCCATCTGTGTCATGTCCATTGGTATTTCGAAGATTTCCATCCTCATCCATTCCATCAAAGAACTGAGACATTTCTATTAATGTGGTCTGAGCTGTTAAAAGGGCACCCTCATCAATTGGAGGATTAATTGGAACGACAGAGTTCAATGTTCATAAGCATTGGGGGCTATTTATATTCTTTAAAGTTGCGGTTATTTGGCATTGTATGAGATATTTGTGCAACATTGTCATTAAATGGAGCAAATTGATGATGCAATACAGTTACTAAATAGTCTAATCTTTTCCACTGTTGATGGGAGAGTCAGAATCAGTAAGGATTTTCTCTCAGAAATTCAGACATGTCTACAAAATGCACAGGAAAAGATCGATTTTTTGCAGCTTGAATCACAGCTACAACAAGAAGAGCTACATCAAAATAGACACCATTCTGAACCTGTTTTTGTTCAGAAAATTGAGACAACCACCCATCAGCGGCATGTTAATAATGTTACAATTCATTCACATAAAGCAGCAGTTGTAAATGCAGATGCAGAAACTCAGTCTGCACTTCCCAAGCCCATCATCAAACCTTGGGAACAGCTTGTCCACAACAAGCACAGAACTGGTCTTGGATATGACAAGGACTTGTCCTTTCATATTCCAGACCATGCCAAGCCCATTCAGTTTCAGAGTGTTGGATTCATTCATGACAGTTCACTTGCTCCTCATAACAGTTCACCTCCAGCTGTTCCAGATTCTGCACCTCTTCCACAGCAACAACAACAACAACGAAAACAACAGATCGTGAAATGCCAACACTGTGATCGAGTTGGCCATCTGAAAGATCACTGTTTTGATCTTCATCCATGTAAGCATTGTCATAAAACCAGCCATTCTTCACACAGATGCTTCAGAAACAAACATCCTGCAAGAACAAAGATTCATCTTGGATGGATCGCTTCTTGGCAATGGGCATCAACAGCCAAGAAGATATTCCAAACACATGTCAGAACTTGTTCCAGAGTATTGAACAGTCTTGCAGTTGATTTTTCTCCATCATCTCACCTTGTATCTGACAGGGGGGGAAATGATGGTCATCTACAAGCTTCAAAGTCACATCAAGCGAGCCTGAGCCACAACCTGCCACACCAGTTTCAGAGTTGTAGCCAGAGACAAAGATGCCCCTGAGCATGCCTTCAGTTGGCAATCTGGGACACTTCCTCTAGCAGAAGACTTCAGCTTCTTGCCAGTTTTGGAAGAGTTCCAGGAACAAAATTGAGAACACTTCCTCTAGCAGAAGACACCAGCTTCTTCCCAGCTTTGGAAGAGTTCCAGGAATTGCATTAAGCATTCCAGAGTTGTTGGTCATCCTTAAACCATCACAGATTAAGAACACTTCCTCTAGCAGAAGACTCCAGCTTCTTGCCAGTTTTGGAAGAGTTCCAGGAATTGCATTAAGCATTCCAGAGTTGTTGGTCATCCTTAAACCATCACAGATTAAGAACACTTCCTCTAGCAGAAGACTCCAGCTTCTTGCCAGTTTTGGAAGAGTTCCAGGAATTGCATTAAGCATTCCAGTGTTGGTGGTCATCCTTAAACCACTGCCCTTTATACCAACATTTCATAGAGCACATTCAGCCTAGTGATGCCATGCATATTTGCACATTTTGTATTACAGCTCTCTTCTTGGACTCATACATAACCCTTCGGATTAAGGGGGGGAATGTTGGACACCTAATCCTAATGGGTTAGTGTGGAAGTCGAATGGACAAAAGCAGTCCAAGAGACCTTGGGATCTGAAACCCAAGAGTCACATATTTGTACTATAAATGTATATCTATTGTTAATAAAAAAATGTACTGCATGATTTATCTTTCACATTGTCTTTGTTGTCCATGTGTGTTTAACATAATTGACGAGATGATAAATATTCAATATTGCATTGTTCTTGAAAACTTTGATTAGATTCACAATATGAGGAAGACTCATTATTTTCCATTAAATTCAAAATCTGATCTTCTTCATCTATTTGTGAAGTAACAAATATTGGTCATATATCAATATCATCATCTATCAATTCTTCACTTTCTACTTCTATTGTTGTTTTGGCAGGAGGATATAATGTGAATTTTTTTGTTGAATTTCCATCAGAAATAAACATGTCACCAGATCTACAACTTATAAAAGCATCAGTTGTAGCTAACCATGGTCTTCCTAGAATCAATGGATGTCCTCCTAAATTACTCTTGGTTGTTAGAATCATAAAATCAACAGAATACTCCCAAGAATCTAAGGATAAAAGTATGCCTTCTAATACACCATCAGGTTTAATAACAGAAATGCCTGCTAATTGCAATAATGTACGTGTATATTGAAGATTGAGAAGTTTCAATTGATTCATAGTTTGTTTATATCTGCTCCTAAATCAATCAATGTATTTGGAATTTCAATGCCATTGATACTTTTTTGCACAATAGGACTTCCTGGATCAAGGTATTTCTGAATTGTTGTTTTTCCCATCATGATATCTGCAAATTTTCCAACTAACTGAATTCTTTTGATTTTTTTTCTCTTTCTTCCTAGTCTTTTAATACTCAACTCCCTAATTGTCTTTGCAAAAAATGGTATTTTCTTAATGGCTTGTAGCAAAGGAATTTTTATACAAATATTCTTCATCTCATCTAACATATCATAATCAGGCAATAAAATTTGTTTTTCTACCCCTCCATCAATTTTTAATCTTTCAGGAAAAGGTGCTTTTAAAACAGATAGTGAAGGTTGTTCCATAATAGGAGTTGGAATGTCATCAAAATGTGTAGGGGTAACTTGTTTTTGAAGTTTTCTTTTTTCATTGAGAGGCTCCTCTTTTTTAGAGGCATTTTCTTTTTCAGATTCTTGAATAACAACTGTTAGGAACTTATTTTCCAATACTCTACCATATCTAAGTTGGACATTGTTTAGATCTAGTGGAGTTATCATGTAAGTTTGGAAATTTTGTCCTTCCATATTGTAAACAGGTTGTGAATTTGGGCAGGAAATTAATTTGGTCTTTGTGGAAATGGTAATGAAAGTTGTGGATTTGGATTTTTAGGTTGAGTTGGTTGAACATGTTGAGGAAAATATTGTGGTAGAAAAACATGATAAGGTTGTTGATATTGAGGATATTGAGGATAGTTTCCATAAGGATTTTTCCATCCTTGTGCCCAAGGTTGAGGCCAATATTTCCAAGGCATGGGTGTAGTCCAATTATTTTGTGATGGTTGTGCAAATGCTTGAGTGTTAAATCCCTTAGTCATATTTGGTTGTGAATTTTTTCATGGTCTCTTAGCAATAAAACAGAGGGGATCTATTTGATTTGGTATTTTTTCCTCTTGATAATATGCTTTAAGACCTAGTATTGAAGGGCATTCTTTTGTATCATTATTTTCTTCACATATAACATAGGTTTCTACACTTTTTAAATCAAGAGGGCATTCTCTCATGGCATGTTTCTTTCTACATTTGGGACAAAACATTGGAAATGCAGAATTTTGCTTGTTTTTCACTTTAAGGGTATCTATTTGTTCACTAAGACTTCCCAAAATGTTTGTTTTAAAGTTGTCAAGCAAATTGCATAATTCAGCACTACTTTTAGTCTCAACTGCATATTTATTAATTCTAGACATGAGAGGATCTCTTGGATTTTTCCTAGTTATTGCATTACCTCTTGAAATGTGTATGCATAACTCACAAATGTCTCCAAATGATAACTACAAAATATCTCCCTTACCCATCAAATTGGGAAGGTCATTCCACTGATCTTTGATGGATTTTAATAAGAGAGCTTTCAAAGTTTCATCACCTAATTCATGCATTTTAGCCCTTTTAACATTATAAGCAAATTTTTCATTGAAATCTTCAAGATTTTCATCCTCTTTATGAATCGTTTTAAAGACTTCATCCTTAAGATTGTGGGGCATACAATAATCCTTATATTTCTCTAAGAATGTAGTTTTCATTTCTTCCCATGTTCTTATAGAGTGTGCTCCTAATACCATGAACCATTTTAATGTTGCATCCTTAAGAGTTGCTGGAAACAATTTCATATTTTGAGGGTCAAGCAAATAATCATAAGATCTGCACAAGACTTCAAACTCAAAGAGAAATGTTTCGGGATCCTCACTTCTTAATCCAAGAAAGTTTGGAAGGATGGAGGGTGAGATGTTTTTCGTTATAGTTTTTTTATCTTCGTCGAGGATAGGAAATCCAAAGGGGTCTGGATCCCCCCTACCTCCACCTCTCCCTCTTCCTCCACCTTTATTTCCTCCTCTTCCACCTCCAACCCTAGGTTGTTCACCATTAACATTATGTACTTCCCCTTCCCCTTCTCCAGTGTTGTTGGGAAAAGTATCCAATACGGAATGACCCTATCCCACTCTAAGGGTGATAGTTCCTTAGCAACAATCAAAGCAAAGCTATCTGAGATTACTTCTTTATGAGATGTAAAAGAGGGGAGAAAGAGATCCACTAACCGATGTCTTTCGCTAATGGTTGATCCAATCTTCTCTCCTTGCTGCTTGCCCCCAGCTCCTTGCTCTTTCACTGGCCCAGCTACACCAAGATCCTGCAAAATGGCAAGAGAGGGAAACTACAAGAAGCATACATTCATAATTGATTCAAGGATTAGAATAAATCAAATACACAAGTATAACAATACACCATTGAGACACATGCATATAGAAGAACCTCAAATGCTTTATTAATGGAAGAAGTAAGGTTCAGGAAGTGATACAACCATAAGAGGCCCAATCCAGCATCACCTTCCCAGCAGAAAGAAATCTCCTCTTCACCTCCTTCAAAGCAAATCACCCAATAGTTCTAAACTCAAACCAACAGCAATTCTTTACATTCACAAGATTCCAGCCTCCTGGATCTCATGGGAGAGAGATCCATATATAGGAGTTTGGAGAGAGGATGAGTCAGCCTGAGATGTGACTAGTGTCCTCTCCACTCCAGTTCTTCTTCAGTTCTTGAGTCCACTTGGAGGTTCTTGCTTCCACTTGGAGATCTAGAACCTCTTACTCATCACCAGTCGAATTCCTTGATCCAAGTGTCATTTTGGAAGCTTCCTGGGCATTGACTCATTGAGGAATGAGACTTCCACATGTCAAGACTCGCTCAGCGCAGGTAGCCTTTGTTGGAGTTGACATTCAACGCAGGTGGTCCATGGAGCAGTTGACATTCAGCGCAGATGCTCAGTGGAGCAGTTGACATGATCCAAAATTGCCTTGTTTTTGAGTAATTTTCAGTGGAGAACTTGTTTGGATTGCTGTGGTTTGCTGACCTTGTTCCCCTAGGGGTAGGAACAACATGTTTAGGGACTTTGGATCCCTTAGATTATGGACATTTCATGCTTCATGCTGTAAGGCACAAAAATGTCTATAACAGTTGCCCCCTAAAGTATGAGGTCGTTTATCGGGTGAAATGCTTTATCAGGAGGATCCGAAGTTCATTCAATCGCTGAGAGGTGACCTGTAATAAGATACAATACAATACATTATTTTTCATACTGCTTTCATGATCTAGCTGAGGCGGGCATTCCCATGCCCAGCTTTATAAATACATTTTTCTGTACATAGAACAGACAATCGTCTGATGGTAGACTGATAATTCTCTGTTGAATTATCATCCTTTGAGTAGGATGATCATCTGCTGCACATGTCAATGTCTTTATTTCCTGAATATATATCGCAGCCCGGATGGATGAAACTAGATCCGGGGTCTTCAAACTCGTCCGATCTTCACTCTAAGTACAAGTCGATCCATGTGAGAATTTCTTGGAGTCGAACATGGAAAGACATCGCTTGATTACCAGTCAATGATGTAAACTGTTAACAAGCGCGAGAGGAATCACCGATAATGATGATGACCCTCAAGGTACGGCAGTACAATTCACGTGGTGTGAATAAAGGACTTGGCGTCGAACACCATGCAAAATCTTTCGGTCGAAGGTCATTGATGTATACCTGTCGCCGGAAGTGAGAAACTTGCCATTGAGGCATGCAAGCTTCAAAGTACTGAGGGGGTTGTTCCTAGATCAACTTCTTGGATAATGAGCTAAAGTCGATAAGAAGCGATCCGTCAAAGGAGGGCCTTAATGAATCCCACATCAATGACACGGAACGGAGCTAATGATTGTGATGGAGGTGAAAACGATCTGTGAAATATTATTCAGGGTGGCGGTCATGAAAGGATGAAAGATGATGTATGGTAGTGGATGGGACACGGTTGACTCTTTCTGAACAACATCTCTTGAACATATAACGACACTGATGCGATGGATCGGTAGCATTACCCCAAATGTGGATGGTTTGGCGAGACCATGGTGATGAGACCGGTGAATGAAACAACCCAACCCGATGTGGTACGGAGGAAAAGTGTCATGTTCAAGAGCGACTTGCTACCATTAAAGCTTTGAGGTTCTCCCAATTTTTCCCCAGTCATTTCTGACCAGTACCTCTTTATTTTTGTCAAGCTTGAGGAGGATAACATATGCTTGTTCTATAACCTACCCTTCAGGCAATCCCATCGCTATGTTTTAACGAGCCTAGCGATAGGGAAACTCGTTCTCGTCTAAAGACAAGTTTGTCGCTATTTAATCATTTTAACGAGTTTAACGACAAGGAAAACTCGGTCCTTTTCATTTTTAGAGAGTCTGAAAAGGTACATAAAGTCAACTCCAAAATTCATTTTTCGTCATCTAATCCCTTAAGTCCGAAAAAGTATAAAACAATACAAAAGGGATGAGTTTTCGATATCTTTAACGAGCCAAACAAAACAAGCGCTCGATCTTTTTGTGCAATAATCCCTCAGGTTCAAAAAGATTAAAATCTAGAGGAGGGATAGCTCTTCCGGTCCTTTAACGAGCTGGAAGGCCAAAACTCGGCAATCTTTTCATATTTTACGAGTCAGTTGAAAAGAGCTTAAAGAAGACTCGTCTTTTGAGGAACGAGTGATAAACAGGGATAGCAACTGATTCCAGGTACAGGTTGGAATTTTCCAATCACGGCAGTGTCACAAGGATGGCTAGGTGAAATCACTCTTCGCAGCTGTTCCTCAAAATGGGTAAACAATCATATGGAGGTGAACGATCGGCCAAATGAAAGTGGAGGTGGCAGGTGCAAACACGACCAAGGCTTTTTATGGCTGATAAATTTACGATCACAGTGGTTATTTACCGGGATAGGTTCATTTTTTATTTAAAAATGAGCTTAAACTCTGGAGGAAACATTGCTCACTGCTTATATTTATTTTTTAACGAGCATGAAGACCGCGTTAAAACTGCTCGGATCTTGCGTTTATTTTTTAACGAGCATGAAATTTATGCTAAAACTGCTCGATTATACCAGTCATGAGATAAGAAATGTCCCCTCAAGATTCTATTTTTTATGGAGCTTCATCTCACTAAGCTTTGCTCCGCTCCTTTCTTTATGCAATTTCGGAAACGGCTAATCCAAAAAACAGATAAATAACCGCTCTTTGCTTGCACTCCAAAAGGTTTGCATGCCCCCAGGTATAAAATACAATTTCAAGGTTGCCCAATGGGTCTATACGATACTTGTCTTCTCGTCAGCCCAATTTTTAACAGATTTTTCGCAAGATCGCAAGAGAACAGCTACTTGCGACAAGAGAGCAGCTACTTGCGACAAGAGAAGAACACTACTCAAAGACAAAACATTTGTGTTACTGAGGGAGGCTTACCTCTTTCTGGTTACCCAAAGATTGTCTCGTTATTTTTTCAACAAAACACTTCCTCGGCAATGTCTACCGAAATAGACAAGGGTGAATGACCTTTGTCAAACACGTAACTTTGACAAAAGAATCTTGTTCCAGAACAATCCCTCTTCCAACCACGGACGGGGTACGGACTAGTCATATTCTCTCGCGGAAATCCTACCTTATACCCGAAGTTTTCTCTGCCCAACGCAGACCAGGATGCATGCCCCCTGGGTTCCAGTCCCATCTTTCCGAATCACTCGCACTCATCGGGAAGAAGGACTGGGGGTGGAGACATTTCTTGATTGAAAAGACCATTCAGGGTTGGTATGTGACTATTTGCGATGCGTGATCCCGGAAATGAAAGTTGGTCTACGAGCTTGAACATTCTTCCTTCGTGTGGAAAACACATTACTCTAAAGAGTGAGGAGACTATTGCTCCCATGCAATATATATAGTCTCGTCCAAGGAGTAGGTTATAATCCAAGGGTCCTTGAACAACCATCACGTTCATTTGAACGGCCTTCCCTTTCAATGTAATGGGCACATTGGGGAGGATCCCTAATGGTCGACTGGTTCCTTTATCGAAACCCGAGAGATTTCTTATCTCAAGCAAAAGCGCCGGGGAACCCAGTGCTTTCCAAGCAACAGAGGAAAGGATACTCACAGATGCCCCTTCATCAATGATAGTGCCAGCCATTACCATTCTGTATATTTGGACTATGATTCTGAATGGTATACTGGCTGGCAACCGGGTCCTGCCTAGTTGGTTCCAATCAAAGGACACAACCAGGTTGCTTGGTGGTGGGACCAAATACACGGCCGGATATGACCCTGACGATGTTCCTTCCTACGATAAAGGAATGGGCGCATTGCCCTGACGCTCGTCAAAGTCTGTGTTGATGAAGAGAATCTGGATGGTGTCATCCTTATTCTCTTCAGTGAGGGTGTCATTTGAAGATGAATCTTCAGTGACGGTGTCATTTGAAGATGAAACTTCTAAAGGGAGAATCGGGTCAACTGTCGTTTCGACCTTTGGACTTTCGTCCGGTCTGGATTCAGTAGGTTCATTTTCAATGACTGACGCTTCAGCTGACCACCTAAGCGGGCCAGCTGTATTCTCAACCAACGAAGGACTTGGCACGAGTTTTTTGTATCCAGGAGGAAGTCTCAACGGTGAAACCGGACGATCTTCCAAAACTCTCTTCGCTTCGTCTAAGAAGGGACAACGGTGGATGGCGTGATCGCCTTCACACAGTCTGCAGGGGGATCTTGCTCCCCCTCTTTGTCTTGAACCTTCACTTTCGCTGGTTGACGGTAAGCATTCAACATGGCTATCAGAGGTTGATGCTCCCGAACTGTGCAAACGAGGGGACCAGTCCCTTAGTATCCGGGGAATACAGGGACAATCTCTATGGAAGTGGTCTCCTCTACATATGACACATGGCAATTTAGGCCCGGTCTGTGCTGTGTGTGGATTTTTGTTAGATGTCTTTTGCTTGCCCCCAGTCGCCTTAGGCTCCTTCTTCTTCTTCTCTCTCTTCTTCTTCTCCTTCTTCTCCATGGGAGCTTGGATTTTGCCGGCTCTACCTTGCGAAGATGAAGGATTGGAGGAAGGGTTATAGGAAGTAGAAGGTTGGTGGGCAGCTCTAGACTGATCTAACTGTTGACTCGACTGTTCAGGAACCATGGTTTTCTGAACTACATTGGTTGAGAATAGCCAGATTGGCAGGCCAATTGTCAGTCCTGGAAGCGACAATGTGGCCATGTGGGGCGCACCAACTTCTCCCCAAGAGGAGAAAGGACTAGGATTTCCATCATGGGGAATTCCTTGGTTGGTGCGTTCCATGTTCTCAACCTATAGATCAACGCAGGAATAGGAGGTGATTATGTTCCGTTTTAAAATAAATTTTATAACGACGCTTTAGACACAACTTGCTTTTTCACTTTTTAAGAGTCGAGAAAAAGCTAAAGATGACTCTAGTCTCCTTCGATGTTTTAACGAGCCCGAAGTGACAAATGCTCGGATGGACTTTTTCAGTTATAGAGTTTGAAAAATGCCAAAAGAAACTACTCTGGAGTTCTAGGCAAAGGGTGTGCCAAACTTTTCGCAAAACCACAGAATACGTTTTACGGTACGGGTGGTCGATCTTCGTGAATGTTGTGTTCACTGCATTGCGATCAGTAGGGCGGCCGACACGGCTTCCTATGGATAAAGGCTTTGTTCCTATAGGGGTCTCCCAATATATACGCGACGGTACGTGGGAGCACAAGTCCGTATTGATACTTATCGCTTCACCGTGGAGGAATCACCCAACCACTCAACGCTAAGATATCACGTTTAACGATGCCGGAACACGTCTCTAGCTTAGACCTCTATGTGTTTGCGTTATGTTTCAAAGCGTTGTTATGTAAATTCATTTATTTTAGGTTGATCTTGTTTAGCAGTTTGCCTTTATGGATCACCACGAGATGTATGGTACAACTCCTAAATGCAGTCTAAAGATGAGAAGCAAGCTTTTTCAATCTTTTCAACTTATGAAAATCTTAACTACTGAGGGAAAAGAAAGACATCATCTTTTCACACAGATCATAGAGCACACACTAATGCACTTTTTCCCTAAATCAACATGCAAGTTGTCAAAATGCACATGCACAATGCGGGTATTTCTTTTCTCTTTCTTAATGTTGATGTACTACAAAAAGAAAGCTGTTGTATAACTTTGAATTCAATTTCAAGTGAAAGCAAACAAGCTTTTGTCCAAAATCAAAAGACACCTTAAGATTTACTTGTTTCAACACTGGAAATACATAAATTCAAACCATATGATGAAAGCAAAAGCAAAAATCAGCTATGAACAGCAAACAAACTAACTCTTAAGATCAGAACGACACTTATCACAGGTCTAGATCTAAGAGGCCACAGCAAGACTAGTTCACTTTCGTTATGGGAAACTGCAAATGATGTAAGAAATACACAAAGAACAAATACAGTTTCTCTATACAACCGAGGCGGAATAGTGGCAAAGAAAGGTGGTTTCAGATAGGTACATTGACTGATAACAGGCTGCAAAAACAGGGATGAAAACAGGGCAACAGAAAGCAGAGAACCCCAGTTGCACAAGGCCACACTGGTTCAGCGCAGGTACAACACTGTCAATTTGACATTCAGCGCAGGTAGCCCCTTCGGGACCTGCGTTGAAATGCAGACTGCCTTCACAGTGTCTGCGCTGAAAGGGAAAACTCTCGTTTCCCTTGGTTCTGGGTTACAGATTGCTCAAAAATCAACCGTTTTTGGCCAAATCAAAGCTACCAATCAAGCACACACTAAAGGATGATTCAAAGGAGGATGAAAAGCTATCACTAAGAGTTGTTCAGAGTCCTTGTGGATCAGCTCTTCAAATCATAAACATGCCCAGAAACTGAGCTAGAGTAGCTGCCCTCTACTTTGCATTTGAAAGATCCAAATGCGGTTCGATTCGGTACTCCCTGTGTTTAGGAAATGAATAGCAAAAACACAAACAACCAACAAGATACGTTCCCCAGCGGAGTCACCAATTTGTTGTTGGGAAAAGTATCCAATACGGAATGACCCTATCCCACTCTAAGGGTGATAGTTCCTTAGCAACAATCAAAGCAAAGCTATCTGAGATTACTTCTTTATGAGATGTAAAAGAGGGGAGAAAGAGATCCACTAACCGATGTCTTTCGCTAATGGTTGATCCAATCTTCTCTCCTTGCTGCTTGCCCCCAGCTCCTTGCTCTTTCACTGGCCCAGCTACACCAAGATCTTGCAAAATGGCAAGAGAGGGAAACTACAAGAAGCATACATTCATAATTGATTCAAGGATTAGAATAAATCAAATACACAAGTATAACAATACACCATTGAGACACATGCATATAGAAGAACCTCAAATGCTTTATTAATGGAAGAAGTAAGGTTCAGGAAGTGATACAACCATAAGAGGCCCAATCCAGCATCACCTTCCCAGCAGAAAGAAATCTCCTCTTCACCTCCTTCAAAGCAAATCACCCAATAGTTCTAAACTCAAACCAACAGCAATTCTTTACATTCACAAGATTCCAGCCTCCTGGATCTCATGGGAGAGAGATCCATATATAGGAGTTTGGAGAGAGGATGAGTCAGCCTGAGATGTGACTAGTGTCCTCTCCCACTCCAGTTCTTCTTTAGATCTTGAGTCCACTTGGAGGTTCTTGCTTCCACTTGGAGATCTAGAACCTCTTACTCATCACCAGTCGAATTCCTTGATCCAAGTGTCATTTTGGAAGCTTCCTGGGCATTGACTCATTGAGGAATGAGACTTCCACATGTCAAGACTCGCTCAGCGCAGGTAGCCTTTGTTGGAGTTGACATTCAACGCAGGTGGTCCATGGAGCAGTTGACATTCAGCGCAGATGCTCAGTGGAGCAGTTGACATGATCCAGAATTGCCTTGTTTTTGAGTAATTTTCAGTGGATAACTTGTTTGGATTGTTGTGGTTTGCTGACCTTGTTCCCCTAGGGGTAGGAACAACATGTTTAGGGACTTTGGATCCCTTAGATTATGGACATTTCATGCTTCATGTTGTAAGGCACAAAAATGTCTATAACATCCAGCCATTGCAGTTTCTTCAGAACTAATATAGGGTTCTGAAATTGGGTTTTATGGTTCTTCTTATAACTCTTCTAGTTTTGGTTCTTCTATTAATGGTAAGTTAAAATAAGTTTCTTCCTCCTCTTCTTCATTAGGGATCTCTAGCTCTTGTCCTAGAAGTCTTTCTCCAGTTGAAGATAGGAAAACTACTCCTTGTGTTGGGGATGTAGGATCTTATTCTTCTATTACTGCTTCGGTTGATGAGGTTGGTGAATCTCTAGGTTGGATTTTGGATATAAGTACCTCAAAAAGTTTATGTTTGCCTGCAAATGATGGAATATTAGTTTGAGTGTGTGTTGTGGCACTACGAGATTGTGGTGGGGTGAGTGATGTTGTTGGAATTAAAATTTTACCTCTACATATAAATATACCTCTAGAATCTCTTTCCCTATGCATATCAATTTTGTTTTTGTTTTTTATAAAAAGAAAAGTCTCTTATTTACACTTCCCTAGCAACGACACCAAAATGTTTGGTAATTTAATTAACTTTAAATTACTTGCATAAATTATCGACCAGAGCTAGTAAGTTGATGAAGTGTAAGTGCATTGTATGTGTTAGAAGTACTTGGTCATTCACACCTCTAAGTTAAACTTAGTTATCGAAATATAGATTCTAAATTAAGTTATTGGAATGCACATGAGTAGAGCAATTTCTCCTAGAAAATAAAATGATCACACTCTTTTATCAACTGCTTCAAAAGAAACTTTCACAACTCTGCATAAAAGTAAATCAATCCCACACCTATGAAAATTAATTGCACTCTTATAAAAATCATATCTAATTATGAAATCCACACAACTTATGAAATTCTCATAATTATAAATCAATCTCACATCTTTAAAATGAATTTTAACTTATAAAAACACACACACTCTCTCTCTGTTATATGTATGAATTATGCTTTGAAAGAAACTCAATTCTCTAAAGGAAGCCAATAATCTATCATAATAACGCATTCTTGCCTAAAAATCCAAAATGAATTGAAAATATATTCTCACTTTCTCAAAATCATCACTCTTTCTTGAAATAAAACTTGTAATCAAATCCTCTGTTTTTAATAATTACATTTTTAATCTAAATCCAAACTCTCACTATTGTTATCGTTACTTGTTAAACTTAATTCATGTGCTCCTGAATCAATTAAAAAAATTCATTAACAAGACAATCACACTGTTGTTATTTAACTCAAAAGTCAACAAAGGAAAACGTTCTACAGGATGCATCCAAAAAATAAGCTTACGAAGTGAAATAAGGAAATTCTAATTAAAAATATAAAACAACCTTACTACTTGAGGGGCCCTCCACAAGCAGATGGTCACGATATCCAATTGAACAATCAACCATGTATCTAAATAAGAAGGATTCTTTATAACTGAACTGAAAACAAAGTTTTAATTCTCACTGTCGCATAATAAAAATCACCATGTTTATGTTTTCTGACGAAGTATTTTTATAAACCCTGTATCATTAAATCTTTAGAGCTTCATGCCTAGCTTCGCTTAACAAAATACTAAAATTAACTATGAAATATATCATAATGAAATTCGCTAATGATTTGTTATTAACAAAGCAAATCATTAGGTGTATATATCGTTCCTCGCTCACCTGTGTAGATGACAGAGTTTACTTTAGCCTTTGACCACATAACTGGAAGCTTCCTTGATCAATCTGGTTCATGAAGGTAGGAAGGAATCATGGAGTGGATTGATCGCCATCTTCCCATATATTTCTCACTCCAACTGACACCTTAGAATCTATGAAACAATGGACTTAGCTGCAGAATCAAACATTAGTTGTAAAATCATCCCAATCTGATAGCTAAAACAAATATTAGACTAATAATAAAGAACATTATTAACTTATGAAATAGAATACTTTTATATACCTTCCTTGCCATAGATTCTGTGATTTGTTTCCCATTGAGTGATTATGATGATCAAAAAGGAGTAAAATAGGTGGAAAAAGGGTGTCAAAAAGAAGCAATTATGAGGCTCAACACCCTTTGCTTGATTTATGTGGGTGTATTTATAACAAGTGGAATGACCTTTCACATCCCCATGACTCTTGAGCTTTCCTCATGACTTTTGGACTTCCAAGTGACTCTTGAACTTCTAGAATACTCTTGGACTTTTCCTAGTGACTCTTTAGTCTACATGTGACTTTTCATATTCCACATGTGACTCTTGGACTTCCACACATTTACATTTTTGTCATTTTTCGAAATATATAATTACACTCCACATCATGTGGCAACACCCATTGACACCTGATATTGTGATGACACTTGTAAAATCCATCACTTGGAAAATGATGACTTCGATTTTCATGATGATGAATCAATGTCAATATTCTCTTCTTTTTGCTTCCTTATTCTCTTCATGACTGATTTTGAATGTGCTTCATCTTCATCCTTCAAGATATTTAATCTTCTGACATAATATTGTTTTCCTTCATTTTCTCTCTTGAATATCTCTTCATGGTTCCAGCTTCAAAAGTGTCTTTCTACATGATCACCTAATAATTCCACTTGAACATCATCATGTCATGTCAATATACAATACTTGTAGATGGGATTCACTCATGACAAAATGACATCAGTCTGAAAAAATACTAGTCTATTGTATATTAGCCATTCGGGAACAAGGTACCAGGTTGAGGAGGAGGCTCAGGGATTGTGTAGTTCATAGTTCCAGGAGGCAAGAGTGATGGTGTGGATACCATGACTATACAGAGCACAGTATCTGAGGGTCAAAGAAGGAATAATGTGCAGTTGAGGTAGTTAAGGAGACAAAAGTGAGTGCTTTCTCAATGAAACTGCAGAGTGCATATTTCTGGAAGACAAGGAGGCACATGATTTCATAGTTTGGAAATCCAGTGAGATAGTGATGAAGGATTTCTCACTGTGATAACGAAATGCGCAGTTCAGGAAGGCCAAAGACTGAAAATTATGCAATTGAGCAAGTCAAATAAGAAGACAAGAAGGGCTTGTTCACTGTGAATTTGTAATGCATAGTTCAAGTGAGAGACTAAACCATTATATTATGCAGTTTCACAATTTTGAGAGATAGAGAGACATACTACTAACTGAAATTGTGCAATGCACAATGAAAGACTAACTGGGAGGCAAGATTACATAGTTTCTAAGTGCAGGAATGCCTGAATGAGCATTATGATTGTGCAATGCACAATCCTTGGAGGTTGACACTGCATAATGCATAGTTCCTGAGGGTAGGACAAGCTTCTTGTTTCCTGATACCATGCCATGCGCAGTTCGAGGAGTCAATTTGAGAGGAGGTTGACCATAGAAGGATCAATTACGGAAAATGACTAAGTGTGGGATCCAATATGTGAGAGATGGAACCAAAACATGACCTGAACATGATCAACCACTTGACATGGAAGTATTTTCCACCCACAATGTACAATACTTACCTCCAAGTGTGACACTTAAGATACACTTTGTGACACAATTGATGACACTAGTGAAATAGTGCTCAAGACTTGGAAAATGTGTCTAATGCATGTATTGATAATGGATATAACATAGTAGAGTAGGATAATGCATCAAAACTTCCCTTCAAGAATGTACAAATGACTCCCTTTGACTAGATGTGACACTTCCCTAACCACAAGACGACACTTTTGAAAGTAAGGGAAAAGTGAAAATGACACTTGAAAATGTTAAAGAAAGTGAAAGAAACACATGCTAAAAAAAAAAAAAAAAATCCCCATGTAGAAGTGAAAGCAAGCAAAAACGACAGTCGCGAACATGAAATAAGCACTAATGAAAACCAAAACGCACACACGCGACAATTGCAAAAACTCCCTGTAATAGTAATACAATTAAAACTAGTGTGAGAGGGACTGTCTAGTGATATTGCGCATTGGCTGTCAACATAGGTCATGCAGTGTATGACTTTCTAAGGTGTACATTGACCATTGGGCTTGCTTGAAGAAAAAGCACTTGTAAATGCATCAAAATCTAAGCATGTGTAAGAAAGTGACTTTGACAATTAGAAACATCAACTGACCATGAAGTGACTACGAGAAATCAAGGAATGACATATCATAGGATCACAAGTAGGCTCCAAAATGGTCAAATTTTAGAGGGTTTTTGTCGCATTGAAAACACTTGGCGACACACTGGTAGAACTCTAACATCTCTGTTCATGTTTTATCCTTAAGTGTATGGTCTCAACCTATCAGGAAGTATTGACTTGCCATGTATATTTCCCTGAATTTTCCACTTATCCTAGTTAAAGATATAGTCTCTTCTTTTACTTTCTTAGCTTAAAACATATCTACAAGACTAGTCATACCTCAATTGTTTCGATAGGGGAGAAGGATAGTTAGTATATCGAGCTTTTGATAATCAGAGTTTACTACATTCCTTGATGTTGTTCCCCTTCTTGCGAGCTTGTTCACTACCCCGACGGAGTCACCTCAAGGAATCACAAGCATCACTTCACTGCCAACAGGCATGTTCAATACCCTGATGAAGTTGCTTTCTTCGTCTCTCTGTGCTTCCAGATAATCATAGAGTGGATCATATGTTGGACACAGATTGTCATTGATGTCAATATGGCAATATTCAAGAGGAGGAGACAGAGCATATTGGAGCCAAGAGGAGCAAAAGGAGCCAAGAGGAGCAGACCAAGCCAGAGGAGCCACATTGGATCAAAGAGGAACATATCGGAGGAGCCACATATATATAGACCATACATATATGCCAAAGAAGAGGAGCAATGGAGCAGACAGAGTTAGCAGAGCTACAGGAGCAAACAGAGCAAATGGAACAGAGCATATATATATGCCATATGTATATGCCAAAGAAGAGGAGCAAATGGAGGAGTGTTGCATGTAATACATGCCCACGAAGAACCTACAAAAGGAGCACACAGCTATCAGGAGCCATATATCCATGGGACGCAGCAATCACAGCTATCGGAGCAATAGTGCTTAAGGAATATTGTATCAGAGGCAGAGATTGTGGCGGAACTGTGTTTAAACACAGAAATCCCTCCAAGGCGGCGAATTCCATTTCCGCAAAGAAATGGCGGATAAACCATTAAACGGAACATTGGGCGGATGTGAATTCTTATTAAGATTGGTCGAGACCCATATCTGGAACGAAACCAATATCGCATCGGAGGAGTGGAGCCTTTCGCAACTGCCGAATTGTGTGCTCTGAAATCCCGGAGCCGAAGTATTATAAAGTGTAGCGGATAAGGATTTCGGGTCCGAACCCAATATCGCATCGGAGAGGGCCGTTTAAGCTCTTAACTATGCACTCCGAAATCCCGGAGCCAAAGTATTATAAAGTGCAGCGGATAAAGATTTCAGGTCCGAAAGGAACCTTTGATACAGCTACATGGGAGAGCTCTGATATCCCAGAGCCGAAATACTATAGATTGGAGTTAATGGATATCGGGTCCGCAAAGGCTTAGACTGTACACTCCGATAATCGGAGCCGAAATATTATAAAACAAAGCCTAAAGGAGCATCGGGTCCGCAGGCCCATTACATTGCAAATCTGTCGATAGGGAACTGCCGATAGGGCAGACCCAAAATCTCTTTAGAAGGGAGCTTAATGTGCGTCGGGTCCGCACAGCAAATTGGAAGCATTGGTGTACAGACTCCGCCGATAGCGATCGCCGATATCGCTTCGGGGGAAGGGAAAAGGGATATCATAAGGCGCGAATGTATTTAAAGTCACTCTTTTGAATTACTGCCGATAGCATAAAGCCGCCGATAGAGTGTTGGGTGTATGTGTGAACGCGGTTGGGTGGTGGCTTCCGATAGTTATAAAAGGACCGATAAAAGGGTGGCTCTGATTCTAAAGTAAGTCCATGATTTAAAGGCTTCATGCCTAAAAATGCTTCCGATTACGATTGGGATGTGGTTGTTCGTTAAGCCATGTCAATGTGTGTATGCGGCCTCTCTTTCCCTTGAACGTGTCTTGTGAATATTGAAACGCCCAGATAGACAAAGGAAGCCATGGATTGGGAAGCTGAAGTGTCAAGCGAGCATAGAAGACCAAGCGAGTCAGAGGAAACGATAGCCACTGAGGAAGAAGCCAAAGAGCCAGCGTGTAAGAGGAAACAAATGGACAGAGGCATGGAATGTATAAAAGCAGCAAAAACAGATAACTGATGTTGTTGTTGGTGTATGGTATAACCTGAGTATGAGATAGTGGAAGCAGGGGAGGCAAAGGGGGCAGCAGAAGCAGTGGAAGCTGAAAAGAGTGCAGCAGCACACCAATGTATACCAAAGAGGTTGGAGCCTCAGAATTGAACAGGATTGAAGTCCTTGGGAGTTGGTGCTCCTAAGTCCAAGATTGGTGTCTTGGCAAAACAGAGTTGGTGCTCTTGAGGTTGGAGCCTCTCTGAAGTCCAAGTTGGAGCTTGGCAACTGTTCACAATTAGATATATATTAATACTGTATTTATTTCATTACACTGTTTTTGTGTTTCTTTAATAAAAGCATTAATTCCAGCTGTTGATTTCTGTGGTCTGTGTATACATATACAAATACATATATGCTTTTGGGAATCACTAGAACAATTAAAAATAATTGTAAGAAACACTGATTCACCCCCCCTCCTCTTAGTATTTCCAACAATTGGTATCAGAGCAGGGTTCTTCATACTAGCCTAACAACTTGAAGAAGGATCAGCAGCCATGATGAGAAATCATGAAGCATCAGAAAAACCTCCTCTATTCGATGGCACTAACTTTGGGTTTTGGAAGAAAAGAATAACTTACTATTTAATGTCCCTTGGACCTGAAGTCTGGCATTTTTGTCAAACTGAATACCAAGCGACTTCCACTCTTCCAACAGACCAAGACGAGAGGAAAGCCTACATTGCAAATGCAAAAGCCATGAACTCTATCACTAGTGGAATCACTGATTCTGAGTTTACAAAAATTATGCACTGTAACTCTGCCAAAGAAATGTGGGAGAAGCTAGTTGGCTTGTAAGATGGAGACTCAAAAGTCAAAAAGGCAAAGCTTCAAACTCATAGAAGACAATTTGAAAGTTTGAATATGGAAGATGAAGAAGACATTGCAGCATATCTCCTCCGAGTAGCTGAAGTGGTAAATTCCCTTAAAGGATTGGACGAAAAAGTTGAAGAAAGTACCATTGTTCAAAAGGTATTAAGGTCTCTTCCAGACAGATTTGACTCCAAAATAAGTGCTATAGAAGAATCAAAGGATCTTGACACCCTCAAAATGGATGAACTCCATGGAATTCTCACTGCCTATGAAATGAGGAAAGGTGGTCCTAGCTCCAAAGATGCAGTATTCAAGGCCTCAAAGTCAAAGGAAGGGAAAGAAGGAAATGACTGTAGTGATGAGTCAGATGTGGAATCCGAATTGGCTCAATATGTACGAAAGATGAAGAGAGGATCTAAGCTTAAAGGCAAGTATCCTCTTATCTGTTTTAAATGTGGTAAAATAGGTCATTATGCAGCAAAATGTCCTCGTAAACATGACAGTGATGATGAAGGAAATTCTAAAAGAATGGCACATAAAAAGAAAGGGTTCAATAAGAAAAACTTCTTCTCCAAGCAAGATGAGTCTGATGAGGATGAGTTTATGGTCATCAAAAGGAAATCAGATGAGGAAAGTGATCATGATGAAAGCCAAGAAGCATTGTTCATGGCACTCACAGATGATGATGACTCGAGCCTAGAAGGGAATGTAGATGAACTGTTAATAAGCGCCATTGAAGAAAACGAGAAACTATGGAACAAAATCATTTCTCTCAAAGTGGAAAACGAGGAAATAAGAAGGAGAGAAGATCTCTTGGAAGCAAAGCTTAAAGAAAAAGAAGAGACTTGTGAAGAACGCGAGGCCGAAGTAGTATCTCTGAAAAAGGAATTGGAGCAAATTAAAAAGGGTTGTAAAAGCTCTCAAATACTTGAGACTATTCTGAAAAATCAAAAACCTCAACATGATAAGTCTGGAATAGGTTTCAAAGGAGAATCCTCAAGCACTAAGAATAGTGCGAAAAGCTATGCTGATGCACTTTCCTGCAACCCAAAAGATGAAAAAGTATGTTATCAAAAGTGCATCCCAGATTCCAAGAATGAAGAAAGAATTACTCCAAAGAAGAATGTGGAGTCGAATCATGAACACTACAGCAAATACAAACCTATACTCCACCAAGGGCCCATCAAAAATTCAAAGGACGAGGGAGGAGTAATTCCCAGGAAGGAAATCGACTTAAACCATGGTTGCTTCAAAACCATCTTTCTTGGACATTGTTTTCACTGTAAAAACTTCGGTCACCAAGATAGACACTGTATGGCTCGCAGAAGTGAAAAGACAACGCAAAAGGACCGAGTAATCAACTCATATGCCCCCAAAAGATAGGGACAAATCAAAACCTTCAATTCATTTGATCCCTTGACTAAATTTGATCTGACTTGCTCTTTTTGCTACAATAATGGACACTATGAACAAGACTGCCCACTCAAAGGAAGAAAGACGAGTAGCAAGAACTCTGACATGGACAAATGCGGTCTGGCTCTATTTGCGCAAAATAATGGAAACTCGTGGTTTGTGGATAGTGGGTGCTCCAGACACATGACAGGAGACAGAAGGAAATTTATCTCACTGAGCAAAAAGGAAGGGAATGTGTCCTTTGGAAGGGGAACTGGCAAAATTGCAGGAAGAGGAACAGTTACTCTGATCAATGGAAAAGGAAAATCTCAAGATGCTCTGTTGGTTGACAGACTCAAACACAACCTTCTGAGTGTCAGCCAAATCTGTGATCAAGGACATAAGGTTGTTTTCAGCACCAAAGACTGTGAAATAAGGAACTCTGCCTCAGGGAAACTTGTGGCAAAAGGGGTGAGAACACCAGACAATATTTATGTTCTGAACAAGATTCAGGGAAATAAATGCTACTTGAGTCAGACAGATGAGAGTTGGCTGTGGCACAAGAGACTTGGACATACCAGCTTCGAAAATTTGATCAATATCAGCAAGATCAAAGTTGTACAAGACATCCCAAGGCTGTTCAAACCAAATCAAGTAGTGTGTGGTCCATGTCAACATGGAAATCAGACCAGAACCAGCCATAAGACAAAGGAACACTGTACATCAAAGCCCTTGGAGATCATCCATGCTGATGTGTGTGGGCCAACTAGAAATCAAGCACTCCAAGGAGAAAGGTACTTTGTGTTATTTGTTGATGATTATACTAGAATGATGTGGATATATTTCATAAAGTATAAATCTGAAACCTTTGAGTGTTTTAAGAATCTAAAAGCCCTTGTAGAAAATGAAAAAGATTCAAAAAATAAGTGCCTCAGAACAGACAGAGGAGGAGAATTCACATCAAACGAGTTCAGTAAGTTTTGTAATATTCATGGAATTAAAAGGGAATTATCGGCTGCCAGAACACCTCAACAAAATGGGGTAGTTGAAAGACGAAACCGAACAGTCCAAGAGATGGCAAAAACCATGCTATTAGTAGCAGACCTACAGCCTAAATTCTGGAGGGAAGCAGTAGGGACAGTTGTCTATACACTGAATCGGACTCAATTAAGACCAAATTGTGACAAAACTCCTTATGAGATATGGAAAGGAAGACCTGCTTCGGTGAAGTACTTCAAGATATTTGGAAGCAAGTGCTTCATAAAAATAAATGATGGCTCACCTGGAAAGTTTGATTCTCGGGTTGATGAGGGGATATTTCTTGGATACTCTCCACGGAGCAAGGCTTACAAGTGCTACAATTTTCGACTGAAGAAAATAGTGGAAAGCATTGATGTAAAGGTTGATGAAGATCTTCCAGAAAAGGAAATTGAAGAACATGAAGATGACTTTCTCCTTGAAGAAGAAGAACCTAAAGAAGAAAAGATAGATGATGAAGAAGAAGAAGAGAAAAGAGAACCACCTCATACCCCTTCAAAGATGAATTATATTGAAAGATATCATCCCGAAGAGCAGATCATTGGCGATAAAGATGAAGGTGTGCAGACCCGAAGAAGGATATCAATTACACCCAAGAGAAAAGTCATTGCCCTCCTATCTATGATAGAACCAGAAACATTTGCAGAAGCAAGTAAGGATCCTCACTGGGTAAAAGCAATGGAAGAAGAAATGTCTCAAATTGAGAAGAACAAGACATGGGAGCTGGTACCTCGTCCAAAGGAAAAAAACATAATAGGAACCAAATGGGTGTTCAAAAATAAAATGAATGAGGAAGGACAGGTTATCAGAAACAAGGCAAGACTTGTCTGCAAAGGCTATTCACAAATTGAAAGAGTTGACTTTGAAGAGACATTTGCACCCGTGGCCCGTATGGAAGCTATCAGGATGTTCTTGGCATTTTCTTGCTCAAAAGGATTCAAAATCTACCAAATGGACATGAAATTAGCATTTCTAAATGGGGAACTTAAGGAGGAAGTCTACATGGAGCATCCAGAAGGTTTTGATCTGACAGCAGGAAAGGACCTAGTCTGTAAGTTGAAAAAGGCTCTGTATGGATTGAAACAAGCTCCTAAAGCTTGGTATGCAAGACTGGATAACTATCTCCAACAACAAGGCTTCAAAAAGGGAGTGGCTGGAAGCAATCTATACATAAAGACAGATCAAGGTAAGTTACTAGTTGCTCTCGTTTATGTCGATGACCTGATTTTTGCTAGTAATAATGATGAAATGAGCCATGAATTTTCTCAAAGCATGGCAAAAGAGTTTGAGATGTCAATGATAGGAGAGTTGTCCCACTTCCTTGGACTTCAAGTATCTCAAACCAGAGCAGGATTGTGTATATCTCAAGCCAAATATCTAAAAGACATGCTCAAAAAAAAAGGAATGGAGGACTGTGCACCCGTGAGTACACCTATGACCACAAACTGCAAATTGAGAAAAGATTATGACTCCCCTCTAGTAGATGCAACTCATTACAGGTCAATGGTTGGAGCCCTTCTATACTTAACAGCTACACGACCAGACATAATGCAAGCAATAGGAATGGTGGGAAGATTTAAATCTGCTCCCAAACAATCTCATTTATTAGCTGTAAAAAGAATTCTCAGATATTTGAAGGGAACTTCTGATTTTGGTCTTTGGTACCCAAAGGACTCAACACTGACGGTAACTGCATACACCGATGCTGATTGGGCTGGAAGTATAGATGATCGGAAGAGCACTAGTGGAAATGCATTCTTCCTAGGAGACTATTTAGTATCTTGGCTCAGCAAAAAACAGTCATCCATATCATTATCCACAGCCGAAGCTGAGTATATTGCTGCAGCAAACTGTTGTTCTCAGATACTATGGATGAAGGAATCTCTAAAAGATCTCGACATATGTACAGATCAACCAATTACCGTTTATTGTGACAACACAAGTGCTATCAGTCTCAGCAAAAATCCAGTGATGCACTCAAGAACCAAACACATACCGATCAAGTATCATTTCCTCCGTGAGCAAGTAGCTGAACAAAATATCGTCCTAGAATATATCAGTACTAAGGAGCAGATAGCTGATATTTTCACAAAACCTCTTCCTCGAGAAGCATTTGAACATCTGTGTCAAAATATGGGGGTTATTTCTTTATCATCACTCAAGTTCATTCATAAAGATGCAGCAGGACAGGGGGAGCAACTTGACAGGGGGAGTTCATATGCATTCCTTTGCAATTGATGTCAAAGGGGGAGAGAGAAAAAGAATATTGCCATCAATAACAAAGGGGGAGATTGTTGGACACAGATTGTCATTGATGTCAATATGGCAATATTCAAGAGGAGGAGACAGAGCATATCAGAGCCAAGAGGAGCAGACCAAGCCAGAGGAGCCACATTGGAGAAAAGAGGAACATATCGGAGGAGCCACATATATATAGACCATACATATATGCCAAAGAAGAGGAGAAATGGAGCAGACAGAGTTAGCGGAGCTACAGGAGCAAATAGAGCAAATGGAACAGAGCATATATATATGCCATATGTATATGCCAAAAAAGAGGAGCAAACGGAGGAGTGTTGCATGTAATACATGCCCACGAAGAACCTACAAGAGGAGCACACAGCTATCGGGAGCCATATATCCATGGGACGTAGCAATCACAGCTATCGGAGCAATAGTGCTTAAGGAATATTGTATCGGAGGCAGAGATTGTGGCGGAACTGTGTTTAAACACAGAAATCCCTCCAAGGCGACAAATTCCATTTCCGCAAAGAAATGGTGGATAAACCATTAAACGGAACATTGGGCGGACGTGAATCCTTATTAAGATTGGTCCAGACCCATAGCGGGTCCGAAACCAATATCGCATCGGAGGAGTGGAGCCTTTCGGAACCGCCGAAGTGTGTGCTCCGAAATCCTGGAACCGAAGTATTATAAAGTGCAGCGGATAAGGATTTCGGGTCCAAACCCAATATCGCGTCGGAGAGGGCCATTTAAGCTCTTAACTGTGCACTCCGAAATCCCGGAGCCAAAGTATTATAAAGTGAAGCGGATAAGGATTTCGGGTCCGAAAGGAGCCTTTGATACGGCTAGATGGGAGAGCTCCAATATCCCAGAGCCGAAATGCTATAGATTGGAGTTAATGGATATCGGGTCCACAAAGGCTTAGACTGTACGCTCCGATAATCGGAGCCGAAATATTATAAAATAGAGCCTAAAGGAGCGTCGGGTCCGCAGACCCATTACATTGCAAATCTGCCGATAGGGAACTGCCGATAGGCCGGACCCGAAATCTCTTTAGAAGGGAGCTTAATGTGCGTCGGGTCCGCACAGCAGATTGGAAGCATTGGTGTACAGACTCCGCCGATAGCGATCGCCGATATCGCGTCGGGGGAAAGGGAAAAGGGATATCATAAGGCGCGAATGTATTTAAAGTCACTCTTTTGAATTACTGCCGATAGCATAAAGCCACCGATAGAGTGTTGGGTGTATGTGTGAACGCGGTTGGGCGGTGGCTTCCGATAGTTATAAAAGGACCAATAAAAGGGTGGCTCCGATTCTAAAGTAAGTCCATGATTTAAAGGCTTCATGCCTAAAAACGCTTCCGATTACGATTGGGACATGGTTGTTCGTTAAGCCATGTCAATGTGTGTATGCGGCATCTCTTTCCCTTGAACGTGTCTTGTGAATATTGAAACGCCCGGATAGACAGAGGAAGCCATGGATTGGGAAGCTGAAGTGTCAAGCGAGCATAGAAGACCAAGCGAGTCAGAGGAAACGATAGCCACTGAGGAAGAAGCCAAAGAGCCAGTGTGTAAGAGGAAACGAATGGACAGAGGCATGGAATGTATAAAAGCAGCAAAAACAGAGAACTGATGTTGTTGTTGGTGTATGGTATAACCTGAGTATGAGATAGTGGAAGCAGGAGAGGCAAAGGGGGCAGCAGAAGTAGTGGAAGCTGAAAAGAGTGCAGCAACACACCAGTGTATACCAAAGAGGTTGAAGCCTCAGAATTGAACAGGATTGAAGTCCTTTGGAGTTGGTGCTCCTAAGTCCAAGATTGGTGTCTTGGCAAAACAGAGTTGGTGCTCTTGAGGTTGGAGCCTCTCTGAAGTCCAAGTTGGAGCTTGGCAACTGTTCAAAATTAGATATATATTAATATTGTATTTATTTCATTGCACTGTTTTTGCGTTTCTTTAATAAAATCATTAATTCCAGCTGTTGATTTTTGTGGTCTGTGTATACATATACAAATACATATATGCTTTTGGGAATCACTAGAACAATTAAGTGAGGGCTTGACCAAACCATTACCGAAGGCTAAAGTGCCTCAACTGCTTGAAAAATATTTGGATAATGAGATGATAAGCCATAAATATCAATTAATGTAAAAAACCATCATTGATACACTAGTGGAAAGATGATTAATCGGATGAGAGTTGTTAAGACCAAAATTATGACCAGCTGGACTAATTAAATCATAAGATTCTCGGCTAGCAGACAATAAAGATAAATAATTTTGGGTAGCTTTAGAAATCATTTGAACAATAGAATCACTTTCCTCGTGTGTTGAATGTGACAAACCATTTCCTTGTAACTGGTTACAATGATCGAAAGCATTGAAAATGAATGCTAGTATAGCGAATACATGAAACTAATCATGATGCAATTGATGAAAAAGAGGAACTTGATGCACCAAATAACTCGAGAATTCACTAAAACTCAAGAGGACATTTGATGCCATGGAGAAAATAATTAGCATTATAAAATTCACAAGAAAAATCGGGAGTTGATTATTTTCAAAAGAATCTTATAGGTATGCATATTTTGGCCAATGATAATCTTTGAAATGATCATCTTCACTGGTTTGTGCATCCATGGAAGGTATACATTCCAAACCTGAGTTTGATACAAGAGATATGCATGGAGACAAAAAAATTGTAACATAATCTTCAATTTGATTAGAAACTGAATCTTGAAATTTAGAAGAGTTATGTAAAAAATACCACAATTCTTTCAAGAAGGAATTTGCATTCAATGAAACCATGCAAAGGAAACAATTTTGCAAGAGAATCCAGATATGACATAGTTCGGGGATCTCACCAGGATCAAGAGAAATTAACATAACCACCAATGGAACTTGAAGTGCCTCGACTTCCTGACAAGTCCCGAAACTTTCAAGGATTCTAAAATTGCAAGAGTGGATCAAATCATGCATGGTGTGTGGAAAGTTAATCCCAGTAATTTCCGTAAGATCACTATTGTTAGGATGGAAACCATCTACATCACTGATTTGATCAGACTGTGCATATTCAAGAGAGAGATTACCCAATTCATAAGATTCTTCTAATTGAACATATAAGGATGCATATTTTGGAAAAATATCATGAGTAACTTGAACTAAAGAGCTTTCTTTGTGCAATATTGGAAATAATGAGGAATTGAATGGATACTTGACGTGTGACTTGTTTTCATTTTCAGCAAGGATGACTTCACTGCCTTATGTCAATCCATAATCCAACTCATTAGATGATGAACATGAAGAGCATGGAGTACAATTCGATGCATTACAAACAGTACAACACAAGGGATAGTGAGGTGAAGAGGAAGTTTCCATAAGAGCATTTTCTTTAACCGAATTATATTCTAGATCTAAATCTTTCAAATCAAAATATTCTTGAGGCACTTAAAGATCAGCTGGTGAACTTGATCATTTGTCATCATATACATCAATAGAATCAACGTCATTATAATGATGGTTTCCCAAGACTTTAGGTTGATTAAGCAAGTTTATTTTTTTTTTTTTTTCTACTGATATTACTAAATTCAGTATCAGGCAAGAATGGAGAAACACCATCTTCACATAGAGGAATTTGGAAAAGAGAAAAAGGATCAAAAAAATATTCACCTTTTAGCTCGTGTACCTGTGAAATGTTCCTACCTTGCACTTTTTCACTGCTTGGATTGGCTAACTGAAAATCAGAAGACTGTGAAAGAGATTGATCAAGTAGATCAAGGGGCTAGGGGTCATGAGCATGGGATGATAGGGGATGAGAAATATCCCTTGAAGATTTCATGCTTTCAATTAAATCATATTCAAGATTGAAGTTATGAGTGTTAATATCATCTTGAAAATTCAAGAGATTGGTCTTCACCCTACATTCAAAGTTTTCTTGGATGAGATCTCAGATGAATGGATCAAAAATCTGATTTATATATTTCTAAGTGCCAACATCGAAATGAGGAGGAGAAGGAATAAAAGGAGTGGTATATTCCTCCTTGAAACTATAAATGTGTCATGATTAATGAAAGTTGGGGGAGCATTGTTAACCAAGGATTCATATTCAGGTTGCTCAAGGGGATTTGAACCAACCGCTGAAACTTTTCTTTAAAGAAATCCCAATCCACATCTTCTTCAGGGAATTGATAACATTGGTGAATAAATTTATTAACAAAATATTATATTGATTCATTAGGCTCCATTCTAAGTTGATTAATTCTTTTAATAACATCTTAATAATCATACCTATCAAAGGCTTAATGGAGCTCCTTGAGGAATTGATCAAGTGAATGAATGGAAGCAAATGGTAAGGTATGACACCAGTGGTTAAATCAAACTTCAAGGGTGAGGAAGAAAATTATAAGAACACTATCTTCATAATCGATTTCATAAAATTCAAAAAACTAGAGGAAATTTGTAATGTGCTCAGCTATGGATGTTTTACCCTCACTATCAAATCTTAATTGAGATCATTTATAAAGGGGTTCATCGAAGATTAAAAGTTTACCATTGTATCTATCGGAAAACACCTCATGAGTATGATTTTGGAATAATCCATTTAATATAAGAGATTCAAAGCAGACTCAACAGGCACAACTTGTCATCTATCCTTCCTTCTAGCACCAACTATTGATGGTGATGGAAATACATCAACCAAGGGGGTCTCCCCAAGGTGAAGTCCCAATTAGGCCCCACACCATTTGGAGTAGGAGACCCATCTGGAGTATCATCCTGACCACCATAATTCTAAGGTTTTCCTTAGCTACAATGAATAACATAAGAGATTATGCACATAACCTTTGAATTCAGCAAGTAAGTTGACATTATGAAACACCAAAAGCAATGTCTAAAAGGAGACTTTCACGAGAGGGAAGTAAGAGTGAGTCTCTAGTAGAAAAGTAAGAGTATTATCCTTAGAGAGGCACACGTGAGCAAGGAAAAAATCATTACTTATCTAGCGAAATAATTCACATAGAGACAACGATCATTAAAGCACATTCAACAAGATAAGTACCAAATCTATTGAAATAGTTGAATTTATTTAGTACAAAAGAACATTACATATACTGCAAGCATCTGAAGAATAGTCTTACAATATTCACGATAAATGCATGAAAATGTGTTGGTTCAACAAGATTCTGATTACTGGGTAAAAGATCCAAGTACACAATTACAATTATGATCCACTAGCTCAATTAATGGAACATTAAGTCACTTCTTGCTTCTCTATGGAATGATCTTCTCTCCTATGCCAATCTAGAGAAGCCAAGGTTATCTCTCCAAAGTCTATCACTCCAAAATCCCTTTGCTTGAATTATGAGGGTGTATCTATAACAAGAGGAAGACCTTTCACATCCCTATGACTCTTGAGCTTCCCTCATGAATCTTGGACTTCCAAGTGACTCTTGAAATTCTACAATACTCTTGGACTTTTCCTAGTGACTCTTTAGTCTAAAGGTGATTTTTCATATTCCACATGTGACTCTTAGACTTCCACACATTTACATTTTTTTCATTTTTTGAAATACATAATTACACTCCACATCATGTGGCAAGACCCATTGACACATATGACATTCTAGAGAAGCCAAGGTTATCTCTCCAAAGTCTATCACTCCAAAATCCCTTTGCTTGAATTATGAGGGTGTATCTATAACAAGAGGAATGACCTTTCATATCCCCATGACTCTTGAGCTTCCTTCATGAATCTTGGACTTCCAAGTGACTCTTGAAATTCTACAATACTCTTGGACTTTTCCTAGGGACTCTTTAGTCTAAAGGTGATTTTTCATATTCCACATGTGACTCTTGTACTTCCACACATTTACATTTTTTTCATTTTTTGAAATATATAATTACACTCCACATCATGTGGCAAGACCCATTGACACATATGACATTGTGATAAGACTTGTACAAGACATGACTTGGAAAATGATGACTTGGATTTTCATGATGATGAATCAATGCCAAGCTTATGTTCTTACTACTTCCTTGATATCTCCATGACTGATTTTGCATGTGCTTGATCTTCATCTTCGAAGAGGTTGATTCATATGGAGTCTTTATGTGATATTCATCTTTAATCTTATGTGTGATCTTGTGTGCCTTCATTTTCTCACTTGATGATCTCTTCATGGTTATGACTTCACAAGTGTCTTTTTGCATGATCATCTAATAATTATCCTTGAACATCATCATGTCATGTCAAGATACAGTACCTGCATATGGGATTCACTCATGACAATATGACATCAATCTGAGAAAATCCTAGTCTATCTCATATTGACCGATATGGAACAAGGTACTAGGCTGAGGAGGAAGCTCAGGGATTGTGTAATACATAGTTCCAAGAGGAAAGAGTGATAATCTGGAGACTGTGATTGTGTAGTGCACACTATCTGAGGGCCAGAGAACGAAGATTGCGCAGTTGAGGGAGTTAAGGAGATAGTAGTGAGGGCTTGCTCACTGAAACTACGTAGTACATAGTTTTGGAAAACAAGGAGGCACAAGATTTTTCATTTGGGCATGTCAATGAGACAATGATGAAGGCTTACTCACTGTGATTGAAAATTACATAGTTTAGGAAGGCCAAAGACTAAAAATTGTGTAGTTGAGCAAGTCAAAGAGGCAGATAGGAAGGGTTTTCTCAGTGTGATTGTAAATATGTAGTTCAAGACATAGACTGAGACATTGTATCGCACAGTTTAGATACATAAAGAGACATATTGTTGACTGAAATTGTACAAATGCGCAGTGAAAGATTGGCTAGGAGGAAGGATTGCACAGTTTTTGAGGGAAAGAAGGCATAATTGAGCATTGTGACTGCACAGTGCACAATCCTTTGAGGTTAATACCGTATACTGCATAGTTCCTAAGGGAAGGATAGTCTTCTTGTGGCTTGAGACTATGTAATGCGTAGTTTAGGGAGACAATTTGGGAGGAGGTTGACCAAAGAAGGATCAATTGCAAAAAATGACTAAGTGTTGGATCCAAGAGGCGAGAGATGGAACCAACACATGAAATAAATATTATCATACACTTATAGATGATCAAACACTCGACATGGAAGCATTTACCACCCATAATTAGCATGTTCATGTTGAAAAGACAGTGGTACAATACTTACCTCCAAGTGCGATACTTAAGGTACAGTTTGTGACACAAGCGACGACACTAGTGAAACAGTGCTCAAGACTCAGGGAATGTTTATGATGGATAGAACATAGAGAGTAGAATAATGCATCAGAACTTCCCTTCAATAATGTAAAAATGACTCCCTTTGACTAGATGTGATACTTCCCTAAGCACAAGACAACACTTGTGAAAATAAGAGAAAAGTGAAAATGACACTTGCAAAGGCTAAAGAAAGTGAAAGTGACACATGCTATAGTGAATAGAACAAAAAATTTCCACTTGTAGAAGTGAAAGCAAGAAAAAATGATAGTCGTGAACATGAAAGCGACACTAATGAACACCAAAATGCACACAAGCGACAATTGTGAAAACTCAATGGAATATTAGTACAATTGCAACCAAAGTGAGAGGGATTTTCAAGTGATATTTCACACTAACTGTTGGCATAGGTTGCGCAATGTATGAATTTCTAGGGTGTACATTGACTATTGGGCTTGCTTGAAGGAAAAGCGCTTGTAAATGCATCGAAAACTAAGCATGTGTAAGCAAGTGACTTTTAAAATTAGAAACATCAACCAACCATGAAGTGATTATGAGGAATCAAGGAATGAAAAATCATAGGATCACAAGTAGGCTTCAAAATTCAAGTGTAGGTAAAATTTGGAGGATGTTTGTCGCAACAACAACACCTTGTCAGACACAACCATGTAATCAAAATATTCTCCTTATGAATATTCACATAGTATCATTAGTGTGTGTGAACTTAACAAGAATAAAATGCACTCCTTTAAATGGATTATCCACCACAACCATGATAGAATTATGTTGTTTTGAAATAGTGATAATCTTGTAATAAAATCCATCATTACTACCTCCCACTTCCATTCTAGAATTAGAGAAATTTGAAATAAACCTATTGGATGCTTTTGTACAACATTAACTTGTTGACATTTCATACATCTAGAAATGTATTGCCAACATTCTTCTTCATCCCAAGTCAATGGTATGGTCTTCTTACTATGGAACTTGTACTTTGGTAGCCTATACATAAGAATATGGAATTTTAGGTATTTTATCTTTGATAATTCTTCTCAAAACTAAAGAATTTGGAATCAACATTATATTTTTAAAGAATTCTATCATCATTCAGCAGTTAGCCTTCATACTTCTTCTCTAGTTTCTCTTGTTGCAATCCAAATTTCACTTGAATGTATTGTTCATCTTCAAAAAAAGAGTCGATAATTATATTCTTGAAGTCTGATTAGAAAATGCTAACAACAACCACAAGCATTACATGAATTTTCATATTGAGTGCATCAATAATTTTGTCTTATTTTACCTTTATGTGCTTTATTTAAAAATAAAATTCACACAAATATTATAGCCATCTACCTTATCTAACATTTAAGTGTATTTGTTAAAATGGATACTTCAAGCCATTATGATAAGTTCTAAGTTCAACTCTTTTGCCCATTAAATAATTCCTACACATTTTCGATTATGCACTATTGAAACAAATTTGACATCATTGGTAAGACAAACTTTTTCATGGTCTTTCAACTTGTGACTCAAAACATACCACATGATTATATTGCATACGAACTCTGTCGATTCCTTCTCACAAGCATGTGTACACACAACAAAATTTTTATTAAGATCTAAAATTTTCATAATTAGAGTACTACGCTTCTTCAATAACTAAAATCCCTCCTCACATATTCATGTCCATTCATATTTAAACCTCTTGTTTTGCAACAAAGTGTTGGGTGTGTAGTTTTGGAAATTCCATAAATAATTCTTTTGTAATAAAAAGAAAGATTCGTAAAAGGTCTTACATCTATCACATTCTTTGGAATCTGTCAATTCATTATGGCCTCAATGTTTTCTAAATTCACAAATACTTCCTCTTTTGAAATAATGTGACCCAAATAATGAATTAGTTTCTCATAAAAATCACATTTATTTAGTTTTATGTACAACTTAATTCTCTTAGAATTTTCAAAACCATTCTCAAATGATCCTCGTGTTCTTTTTACTTCTTAGAGTAAAAGGAGATGTCATCCAAGAAATCCAATGCAAACTTATCCAAATATTTGCTGAAAATATGATTCATAAGACACATGAATGTCACTAGTATATTAGTGAAACCAAATGGCACCACCACAAATTTATAATGGCCATACCTTTTTATAAATGTTTATTCTTCATAATGTCTTCCTCCTTAATTCATACTTGATGAAAACTAGATCTCAAAACAATATTTGAAAATACTTGCTCCTCTAATTTGGTTAAATAAGTTATAAAATTGAGCCAGTGGATACTTGTTCTTTACTGTGACTTTGTTTTCTCCTTTCTACAAATAAGATAAATGCTCCCCATAGAGATAAAATTGGTTGAATGTATCAATTTCCAACAACTCTTGTAATTGAATATTCAACTCCATTTCTATGGGATACTCATTTAATAAGGGGCCTTCTATACTATTGCAACTTTAGGGACAAGATCAACTATGAAATCAATATCCCTTGTTGGAGGAAGTCTTGGTACTTCATCAAATAATGTGACATTGAATTATTTTAAGATAGGATGGCATTCTAACTTAGGACATTTATCCTTCATTCAATTTAATAATAGGATACCTATGATTAGCAACATTTTCTAAATCATTTCAGCTACAAGGCTAAAATATGGCTAACAAAAACTTCCTTTGGAATGTCCCTTACTATCCTTAAGCTTCATCTTCACGAACACAATGCAAAATATTGTCATAGAAATCAATCTTAATTCAATGTGCTTACAACTAATCCATACCAATGAGGATATCAGAAAAACCAAGGGGAAAAACATTCAATTCTACCCAAATATAAACCTACATTCAACTCTAATGAGCATCTTTCTAGCACTTCACAAGCTTTTATATTGTTTATAGTGGCTAATTGAACTACCAAGTAGTGTTGTTCACATAAAATATAGGACAAAACTCGAGAACGAAAGAGAAAGAGACAGAAATTCCCTATGGAATATCTAAGTTTATAATAGAAAATAGAGAGTAATGTTCACTTATCTCTTCAAGGGGGCAAACTCCAAGAACAATACTCCAAATACAATGATATTTCTTGACAAAACATTATATAACCTTTTGCTCTATATATAACTATCCGTAGAGAAGATTAACTACATGTGGGCCCCATATACTGAAGGCCAACCAACTAATTTCTTCCTCATTAATAAAAATAACCCTTTTTACAATGAATGACAATTAACTAAGTATTTAATGGGCCTTATTCAAGGAAGGTATCCCCATACATTAATAAAGTATCTAAGGGGGTTAGGGTATGATGCCAACATGCCCTCCCCCTTCGAAAGAAACATTGTCCTCAATGCTAAAGGTGAAGAATTGAAATAAATTCCCATGTGGCATCTTCTAGTCTTAATATCTTTCCAATGGATCAATACTTCCTTGGCAGTGTGCTAGGAAAACTAGTGGCCTCTAAAATCTAATATTGCTTTTGGATGGAGCCAAATTAAACCTTCTTCATCAAGTTCTAGTAGGTTGTTTTTCACTTTTCAATTTTATCCCACAACCTTCTTCAAACAAGACATGTGAAACATTGGATGAATCTTGGAGTGGGGTAAAAGAGCCATCTTGTAGGGATTTCATGATTTCATAGGGACAATAGAACTTAGGAGTAAGATTCTAAGGAGATTTATCTTTGAGCGATGAATATTTATAATGTTTTAGGTGAAGGAACAGTTGATCTCCTTTCACAAAATAATGTTCAGATCTATGTTTATGATATTGTTGTTTCATTCGATTTTCCATCATAACCAAGTTTTCCTTGAGGATACATATAATGGCTTCTCTAGTTGAAATAATTATATATATTTCATGAACCTTAGACGTAGCTAGTACATAGGATTCTAGGGATATGGATGTTTGGCCTTAAAATACTTCATAAGGTGTCATTTTGGTAGCTCCATGATAAGTGTTGGTGTACTAACATTTGATGAAGGGAAGTCATTGCACCCACCAGTGCAACTTTGCAAAATCAAATCATCTCAAATAGGTCTCAAAGCACTTGTTGACCTATTCTATTTGACCATCATTTTGAGCATGATAAGGAGTGATCATATTTATTTATGTAGCTTGAAGTTTAAATACATCCTACCAAATTTTGTTGGTGATTGTGGGGTATTGACCCGAAATAATTAAAGTGGGCATACCATGTAGCGTAAATATGTGATCCATGAATACTTAGAAAATTAAGGAAGGAGTAGAAAGATAAGATAGGGCACAAAATGAAACTTTTGAAAGATGATCCACCACCACCATGATGACTACTTTGTTGTCTGCTTTCGTGAATCCCATAATAAAATATCTTGAAATATCTATGGAAATTTGCATTAGGATTGGTAGAGGTTGTAATTTGCAAGGTATCTTTATTGTCTCTCCCTTGTTTCTTTGGAAGGTATCACAAGATGCTACAAAATCCTAGATATGTGTTTTAATACCTTCGCAAAAGAATGAACACTTAGTTCTTTCATAATTTTTATGAAAGATAGAGTGGCTTGTTGTTGATGATGAGTGTATCTCCTATAAGACTTGTAATTTTTTGGTTGAATATTTTCACAAAACAATATTCCCTTTACACTGAAATGTATCATTTTTCCATGTATAATTTTTAGGAGGGTTGGGATTTGTCTAAATTCATTGGATGAGTTGCCTTAAAGTATCTTTTTCTAGAGATGATCTACAAGCTTCCTCAAGCAATCCTAGACTTGGTAAAAATAAGGAAAGGAATGACTCATCCTCCTCAAATTGTATAGATAAGGTATCAACCAAAAAAATATCTTTACCCTTCTTATATATGTTCTCATAATCATGCCCAAACATCTTGGTAACCCACTTATGTTTCTCTAATGAAGAAAATTGTTGTTCAATTAAATATTTCAAGCCATGATGATCAACATTGATTTGTAATGGATTCTTATGATATACGATCACCAATTCTCCACTACATTAAGGATATCCATCATTTCATTATCATGTGTGGATTTTCCTAAATTGCAATCACACAATTACTTACTAGTGAATGCCAAGGGGCATCCTTTTTGTATTGATACTTCTCCTAGGCCTCTTCTTGAGGCATCACATTTCAAGACAAAAGTTTTATTAAAATTAAGTAGTGATAATACTAGAGTAGTACACGTGACACATGGCATCCTTTAAAGCAATGAGTTCCCATGTGGAATCCTCACTCTAGACAAAGGCACTCTTCTTAAGGAGTGAAGATAGGGAAGCTATAATTTTACCATAATTTTTCAAAAATTGTATGTAGCCTAATTCAAAGAATCTACTCAATATCTTCAATTTTTTGGGATGGAGCTAATATTGTATAGCCTCCAATTTATTTGGATCTATTATCACTATGTAATTTCTGAGGTTGTGAAAGAAACCACAGAGGTAACCACAAAATCACTTGGAGCTTAGGATCTAGCCTTCCTAAACTCATAGAGGGATCTCTCTGTCAAATTTAACTTTGTTGTATTTGTGATTTTAGGCTAGTTATGAGAGTTTAGAGTTTGATTTTAAAATTGGTTTGGTTGATTAAATTCCTAAAACTTCCATTGGGCTATGGATTCTACAAACTTCAGTTGGATTCGTCTCAGAGTTTCACAGGGCAAGGTAGTTGAACTAACTGGATCCTTTAGTTTTAAATGAAATGTAATAGAAGAAAAGAAATAGGTTCAATTAAGAAAAAGAGAAGTTAAGAATTCTTTAACTTAATATCAGGAGAAAACATTTAAATTATCTACAGCCAGAATCAGAGTGTATCTTTCAACAAATTATGTTCATCAACTTTCTGTAAAATAATTCATATTAAAGAACACATAAGTATGGAAACAAAGAAATAAACACGTAGAGAGTGAGAGAAGCACGTTACCAAATAGTCCAACACATGAAGCATGTGAAGAACGTCCTTTCTATTACTAATCATCCCATCAAATGGAAAAAGTACAATAGCTTTCTGGAATGCAAAAATCAACCCTTAATACTTCAAAAAGAGAAGTATTTATAAGTTTATTTACAAAATATCCTTTGAAACCTAATCAGGATGTATTTTAGGAACTTTTAAAACCAATTCTATCTATTTGTTAAAAAATATAGGAAAATTAAAACTGGTTAGATTGGTGGCCCTAGCTTTGTGGAACTGTTGAATATCTAGCCCTCGAATTTATGTTGCACTGTTGGGCCTATGTTCGAAAAATAAAATCATCTTCTCACTCTAAGAACTCGCAAAATTTATCCCAGCGTTGTTCACTTGGGATAGACATCTTAAGTAACTTTATGTAGACATTGTCCACTTCAATACATTTGGAAAAAGTTGGCTTAGAAATAAAGATGTGCTTAATTTCATACTGGATGTCTAAATCATATGTCAATGCTTCTAGAAAAGCTTTCCCTGTTATGCTACCTTTCACTCATGTAAACTTAGTACTATCCTTAGCAATGGTCATCAATTTCTAACTATAATCTAGCCATGTATTGAGCTTGCCATTTATCACTAGTAAGCTAGGAAGTCCCTTTTTGTAGAGGACTTCCAATTTGCTGAAGAACCTCTCTACACCTATGTCCAGAACTTGACATTTTTCTTCCAGCTGTCTGATTAAGTTTCTTTTGGTCAGCACCTTTTTTACCTCTAGTATTGTCTCAGTTTTGTCCTCAATCTCCAGTTCTTCTATCTCCTGCCCGTCTTTGGAATTGAGGAACTTAATGAGATCTATAGCTTCACTTGGTTTATCACCCAGTTGCCCTTTGATTTGTTCAATAACTTCACTAGATTTATCAATTAATTCCTTCTTCTCAAATATGATCTGTATAGATGGCCAGATTTCTATCATGGCTTCATTTATCGTTTTCCATATGTTCTCCTTAGCGTGGGTTAGGGTATTACCCATGGAAGTCTCCTCTATCTGTTGCATTCTTTGGTTAAGTCTATGGGATTTTTTCATCTCTGTTAGGAGAGAGTTTTCATATCTGGTGTTCTATTCATGTAGGATCTTTACATCCTGCCGCGACTTTTTGATTTCTTCTCCTTATATTGAAATATTTTCCATTGATTGGGCCAGTTTGATAGAATCATCTGTAGTTGAAGTAGGGATTTTCGTACAGGTGGATGCTCCTACTATTGTAGTCGATGCAGAAATGTATGTTTTAATTACTGATGCAAGAGGCATCGCATCAAGAGGTACCAAAGTGAGCTGAGAATTCTACTCTTTTTCCTTGATGAGTTTGTCCATCTCTGCTTCCATTTCCTTTATCTAAGCATTTTGTTCCATGATGAGCATGAGCATATTTTCTTTCTGACTTTCAACTTCTCCCATTTCCTTAGCTTGAGGATCTTTAGTAGCTGGCAATTTTAATTGTTTTCTGAGAGAAGCTATGTTAGCATTCTTCTTTCTGATGATTTCTTCTACTACCTTTATGTTGCTTGGATCATACCCTTCTTTGATAACTAGATATTCTAAGGATTTTATCATATTATCCTTAGCCAAAGAAGAAATTTTCTCAAGTTTTATCTTAGATTGAATATTACTTAAATATACCTACAATTTGGAAGTAGTTATTGCAGTCTATGTGAATGTGGAGTAAACCATCTCTCCAATTTTCTTATGCATGTCCATCTGGTCCAAAGGATGGACATCTTTTGCCTCAAACTCAAATGTGGTTTGCTTGTAGTTTGTTGGTGATTGTGGATGGGAGGCCTGTGCTTGCAAGAATGTAATATGCATTCTTCCCTTTTCTGTGTCGAATTCTAACATGAGCCTTTACTGAATAGTTGAAGTTTGCTTCCAAAACTGTGTGTAGGTGTTGTGCTTGAGGGCTTCATTCCTTTGCTTGATCTCTTTTTATTTTTCAAAAATATTTAATTCTTTATGCTTCTAGACAATTTCTGATGCTGGACTGTTTTCTGTATTGCCTTGTGAAAATGATAAAGTTGGGGACCCTTTAGATATATCCTCTAAATGTGTTTGAAATAGTGGACCTTTCAAAACTATTGTAGATGGTCCTTGTTCTTCTTCTTGTTCTGCAAACCATGTTGTAGGATTCTTCCTGACTTTCTTTGTATAAATTTTAAACTCCTTGGCTGAGACCTTTGTGACTGAAGGTGAGTCCTCTTCTCTTGGTATTTTCTCTATCTTTTCATGAGGAACAGGAGTATGTGAAGTGGTCATCTGCAGAAGTTGTTCCTCTGCCTCTTGTAAATTGTTTTCTTCCCACCGAGCCTAGTTCATATATTTTTCAATTTCGGGTCTCTGAGTATGCACATATGATGTATTCTTCTGCTCCATCCTAAGCTTTGAAATTATTTGAAATGGGTCATATGACCAAGTAAATATTAGGGGAAATTTCATCTATTTTAGAATTTCATTTGCTTCCTACCCTGCTATCCTGCTATTACAGATAAAAGGACCAACCTGCATTTTTATCCTAAATTGTGATTTTTCTTCGCTGCAACAAAATTAATTTCGTCAGAATTGATCATTTTCTTGATGTACTCCAAGGAAAAAATCCTCATTTGAAGGTATCTGGATAGATTATAAGGTGGAAATTCACACCCATATACTCTGATTTCGGTGTAATTTTGGTACAAGTACCAGTCACCCATCTTTTCTTGCTCACTGAAATGTAAGATCTTTTGGATTTCTTGACTAACCCTAGGTTCTGTATGACTGATCAGCAAACAAGTAGTTAGATGCACAAACTGATCTATGAAGTGCTTGAAAGCATATTCGTCTAAATTTATTCTTAAAATGGAGGTCCAAAGTATAATTGATTGTGGCTCCCCCTACTCATTGATTTTCTACACTACAAATGGGAATTTGTCTGCTTCGAAAAATAAAAATAGATACATTAAAACAAAAGCATATCTGAACATTCCTTCAGTTTGGAGTGTAAGGAATTTTTCATGGATCCTATCAGCGAGAAATTGGCTAAAATCAAACACAACTAAGGGACTTTCTTCAGAGGAAAATATAGACAGAAAACCTAAGATGGGTTCATCTACCCATTCATCAAAATAGTAAACTAATAAATATGAAAGCATTGATATGATTTGCTTGGATCTTTCTGTAAACATTGAAGAAGGATAGGGAGGGTTTTTCTTAGGTAACTGTGTATCTTTATGGGGGGAAATCTCAAAAACCTTGGCCCTTCGGGAAAAATTTATCTTTTGGTATAGTTCATTTAGGGCTTCTATTGAAAAAGGAGTGGAGGAATGTGCATCATCTGTTGGATGGACTGAGGGGTAATTTCAAACAAAACTTCATCAGTGGGAGCTATTATGGCTCTCTTATTAGGTATTTAGCCATCTTTGAATTTGAGGATAAATTCAAGAAAATAGTATGTTTGGGGAAACATGTAGAGGGGTATATTTGATTTCCAAATGCAGATTTCATCACTTTGGTTAAGATGAATATCTTTGAGCCAATTATGCAACTCAAAAAAATCGAATTCACACTTTGGTTCTAAGATCTTATAATCTTTTTCAACCAGGGGAAGGTGATCCAGGTCAATGTGTGGAGGGATCATGGAGTTTTTAGCACTAGTGGTAGTCTGACCTTCAGGAGCCATATCAAGAAATCTAAGGAACAGAAAGATAGGGCAGTGGAGGGAATTGACCATAAAAAACCTTAAAAAAAGTTGTTGGTTATGGTGAAGACAATATGGCCATTGGTATTCCTCTGCTCATATCCAATCAGACTGATGGGTAAATTGTGAAATTTACTACTTGTAGAGTGCAGAGAAGGTGAAGGGAAAAAATGCAGTAAATATGATGTTTTTATGGTTGGGAATGTGTTTGTTGTAGGCGCAGGGACGTTAGAGGGATTAATGGTAATTTAGGAGAGGGAATAAATCTTTAATTGTTAGGGGATATGCGGGCAGGTGTCTTAGAGGGAGTGGTAGAATAGGCATGGAGAACGTTGGCAGGAAGGAACGATGGTGAGGTGGTTTTTCGGGGGGGCAGTGTGAGAGGTATGTGGTATGGTGAGGGGGTGGTGCAAAAGAACGAGGGGATGACATGAAGGCATGGGGCCAGATGGGGAAACTACTTTTTCGGACCCCCCCCCTCGGCCGATAAATATAGACGAGGCGGGGGGGTCGAAAGGTCTTGAGATCCGTTGATCTGGTTGCCGATGACGATCCGCGATTAGATGGAGTGCAGAACTTAATCAGATACGAAAAACGGCTTTTGTTGTTTCTGACTTTATAATGTGAACTCCAAACTTTGGATAAACTATATTTTGCGCCAAGCATAGGACGACCCGAAACATTAATTTAGTTTTATTTCAACCCCTTTGATTTCCATTTTCCTTTAGACTGAAGTTAATTTTGACTGACAAAAGGTGCATTTAGAGGTGCAGACCCTTGTTTTATTTTCTTTAAAAGGGAAAATCATATAATCTAATTGCAACCTAACCATAGTAATTCATTGATCCAGATCAAACTGTTGGATCTATTTATTCACCTAATCTACCTAACTATCATTAGCCAAGATTACACAGTTTGGCTAATTTTATTCTCTAATATCGTTAACAGAAATTGAAACTTGTTTGATCATGATTACACTGTATGACCTAAACAACGACTCAAGGTTTTGGCATTTTAAACAAATTGCACACAACAATCAGTTTATTCTAGAAAGTCAAACTATTTATCTCGTAGTGGCATTTGAATTTGCATCACTTTCAGTTCTATTTTTTTATGGGGTTCTTTTCATCTTTTTTATTTTATTTTTATTTTTATTCCATTTTTTGATATATACCCTCTTTTGATTTTTTTACTTTTAATTATATATATTTTTTGGAAATCATTTGCAATATACAATATCATTTACAATTGGATATACTAAAAGAAAACATTCAAACATCATTTGATCTTATGAATCATAGGACCCTAACAGGATCAACTCATACTCCTTGATTTACAACGTAACCCAACTCTTTAACTTCAAGAGCCCCAAAAGCACATTTAGAGCACTTAATGAATAATTGGTTGCCTCTCAATAATTACGAGGAATTATCAACATGTTTTATGTGTGATTCCCATGTTTTATTATAGATGAAGATACCATCAAAGAAGAACAAAAGAAACTTGCATTGGAAGTTTTTGGAAATATTACTCATAAGGATTTGGAATGTGGATAGAGGATTAAAAAGACCAAAAGGCGTCACTAGAAACTAATAATGACCTATGTTCTAAAAGACGTCTTAGGGATGTATATTTCTTACATCTTCATTTGGTGGTATCCTGAATGTAAGTCAAACTTAGTGAAAAACTTTTCTCCATTTATTTCTTCTAGGATGTCATTAATGTCTAGGATAGGAAATCTTTCATTGATGGTAAACTTAGTGAGAGCCCTAAAATAAATAAAAATGTGCCAAGTGTTAAAAATATGAAACTGCAGTATTTTTTTTTGCCCAGATTTGGAACGATGGCTCTGAGCGCACACATGGCCGCTCTGTTGTAACCCTAGCCGCGCCCGACTGGTTACTCCCTCCTCCGCGCGGTCTTCTCCACTATGGATCTCGGAGGTGGCCCTGAGGCCCCTCCTCCCACGTCTCCGGAGCTCGAAGCTTTCAGATCCCTCATCACAGCTGCTGGGAAACGTCTGATCGCCAGTTCACAGCAAAAGTTCATCAAAAAGTTGGAAACAATCCCCACAGTGACCTTGCCTGTGGAGGAAACTTGCAGAACAATGCTGAACCTAGTTGAAAGAGGCCTCATTGGCTAGTTCATAGGGCTATGGCCATCCCCCAAAGCAGTTAAAGAATGGGTTAAACGGAACTGGATACCTCTGGTTTCGAAAGGAATAAAAAGCCATTTCGTTGGCAAAGGGTTTTTTATATTTGTGTTTGATAATGCGGAAGATAGAAGCCTGATCTTCAGAAACGGGCCATATTTTATGGGCCCTCAAGGGCTTTATCTGAATAAATGGTCACCAAATTTTGATTCGACACAGGACGTGCCCACGGCAGTGCCTGTATGGGTGCATCTTCCACATCTCCCCCTTCACTGCTGGAGCCAAAGATCGCTACAATCCATTGGTAATGCTCTAGGTAGATACATAGACCAAGCACCGAGGAAGGATCAATTCTCCTATGCCCGAATATGTATAGAGGTCGATCTAGAAGTTGGATTACCTGAAGCCATCAAACTTTCGATTGCAGATTGGACACATATCCAAGAGCTTGACTACAAACAGCTCCCCTTCAAATGCCAACACTGTCACGAACACGGGCACTTCGCAAGATACTGCAAAAGAAAAATGAGGAGGCAACAAAGAAAGAAAAAGGAGAACAATGGAAGCAAGTAAAGAAAACAGCAAACAACAGACAGAACAATAAAAACAAAGGCAAAGAGACAGGGAACAAATCAGGGCAAGAAAGTGCAAACATTCGGAACACGGGAAGCAAGGAAACCATCAGCGTCGAGGAGGACAAAAATCCTTTTGAATATCTCAAAACACCTTCATATTCTCCAGAGGCAGAACGGGACGGTCTCCCCCAGCTGAACAACACCGACTCTCAAGATCCAGGTAATACTACAAACCTGATTCCAGGCAGTACTTCTTCCCCTTCATATGCAGACATAATTAAAAAAAAAAAAAGGATGTAGAAAATGCGGGCTCTTCGGATGATGAGACCTTCGAGAGGCCATCAAAGAGAGCCGGAAGGAAATCAAATAAAGAAACCAGGGAAGAAGAATCAGAAAGACAAAAAACCCTTGGAAGTCAAGCCACCATTGAGATGACCCTCGGGAGGAATACCAGACCAAGGGTTCCTAAGGGAGGTGGACCCACCCCAACAAGTTGTAAATGATGCAGTTGGTCTCTTAGAACTACAGGGGTTTGGGGAATCCCACTAAGGCAGAGGCTATTAAATATCTATTAAAAATGGAATCCACAGACATACTCATGCTTCAAGATACAAAAATAGAAGGGGAGATCCTTCTAAACACAAGCAACACAAAATGGAAATTTGATTCAGGAAAGGTAGTTAGTGCTAGAGGTTCAGCTGGAGGAATAGGCACATTCTGGTCTAAAACCACCTTTTCTCTTGAAAGATCCTATGAGACTCAACACTGGATCTATACTGAACTGCGCCATAAAACAAGCAACTTCATCTTAGCTCTTTTCAATATGTATGTTCCTGTGCATTATGTTGAAAAGAAAGAGTGTTAGAAGACACGCTCGGACTATTTAGAACTCTTCAATCCTAAGAATATAGTCATAGGAGGAGATCTAAACATTATTATGGATCTCAAAGAGAAGAGAGGTGGGACCTTCACAAGGGATCCTCTCCTCTTCACAGTGGAAAATCTCATTCTCCAGTGGGATTTAGTAGATTTCAAGCCAGTGAAAGGAGAATACACTTGGACCAACAATAGAACAGGGGAAAATCATATTTCAGCAAGGCTGGACAGATTTCTCACCAACAACTCCATCATGATGGACAAAAGAATTATTTTCACCAAGATTCTTCCAAAACTTACCTCGGACCACAAACCCATCCTTTTTTGCTTAAAGGAAGAAGAAGACTTAGGTCCTCTCCCTTTCCGCTTTAGCCCTCTCTGGGCTGAAAGAGAAGGGTTTTTTGAAACAATTCAATTAGCCTGGGAAAAAGATGTAACAGGCTCCCCAAGCTTTTTGTGGGAACAAAAAATGAAAAATGCAAAGAAGGCCCTAAAAGAATGGATAAAGAAGGCTTTAAAATCCCCCACCAGCCAGAGGAAAGAAGTAGTCCATCAACTAGCAGAATTTCAATTCGAACTGGAAAAGAAAGAAATATCCCCCATGGAATTAGATAAAGAAAAATCTGCTCAAAGGAAAACATATAGCTCCTTTAGAAGTGAAGAAGAATATTGGCGTTTAAAGTCTCGCAGCTTGTGGCTCAAAGCTAGGGATAGAAACACTACACACTTCCACAGACAGTATAGGGCTCGCCTTTTGCGAAATTATATTGCATAAATCACTACATCCAGTGGACGGGTGTGCAAAGGATTTGATTAAATAAAGGAAGCTACTGAGAAGCATTTCCAAAACCTTCTTAGTGCTGAAAGGGATGGGAGCGAGGAGGATATATCAGATTTCCTCTCAAATATTCTGAACCTAGTCAACCCAGATGATAACGACATACTCTTGAGCCTAATTACGAAAGAAGAAATATCAAAAATTGTTTGGTCCATGGAGCCAGAAAAAGCCCCTGGGCCTGATGGATTCTCAATCCATTTCTACAGAATATGCTGGGAGCTAATCAAACCAGATCTTCTTAGAATGATACATGGATTCATGAGGAAGGCAAAGGTCAGAGGTGGAATAAATTCCACCTTTCTTGCCTTAATCCCCAAGGAAGCAAACCCAAGATCTTTTGAAAGATACAAGCCGATTTCGCTTTGCAATGCTTCCTACAAGATTGTGGCTAAACTTTTGGCGAATAGAATCAAACCTCTTCTGCAAAAAGTAATTTCTCCAGCATAAGGGGGGTTTGTGACAGGAAGACATATACTGGAAAATTTCATCCAAGTTCAGGAAGCTCTACATTCCAACCACTCTCGCAAAGAACAAGGTATGCTTATCAAACTAGATATGTGTAATGCTTTTGATAGAGTTAATCGCTCTTTCTTGTACAAGGTTATTTCTTCCTTTGGGTTTAGCCAAGACTTCATCAACCTCATCAAAGCTTGTTTAGAGAAGATATGGATTGCTCCAGTGGTAAATGGAAGACCTACTAATTTCTTTATAGCCACCAGGGGATTGAGGCAAGGCTGTCCTCTATCCCCATTCCTCTACATACTGATGGCATATTCCTTGAGTAGAAAGTTGACCTTGGAAAAACAAGATGGCAGCATACCTGGGATTAGAATTGAGAAAGGAATTGACCTAGTGAACCATGCACTATTTGCAGATGATTCACTTTTGCTTGGGGGAGCATCTCCAAGAATAGAAAATCCCTTCAAAAACATCCTTCAGAAATTTTGTGCATCTCGGGAGCTCTTATAAGCGAGAGGAAAAGTGTTGTGTATGGTTGGAACACAGAGCAACACATAATTGAGAAAATAGCAAATGATATGAGCTTTACAGGATATGCTAGTTGGGATAAAATTAAATATCTGGGCCTCCCAATAACGCTGGGCTCTAACAAAAATTAGCTGTGGGAGGAAGTAATTTCGAAATTCCAGAAGAAAATTGTTGTGTGGGGAGGCTCTTGGCTCACTACTGGAGGCAAACTCACGCTCATCAAATCAGTCCTCACGGCTCTTCCTACATACCAGGCTTCTCTAATGTTGGCTCCAAAATCAATCTCCGATCAAATCTCCAGACTTATGCAACTTTCTATGGAATGGAGGACGCAGAAACAATAACAGATTCCACTTGATAAGTTGGGATACAGTGAAACGACCACTCGCAGAAGGAGGATTGCAAATCCGAGATCCCTTGCATGCAAACTTAGCTATGGGCTGCAAATTATTATGGCAGCTTTATGCTGAGCCAAATCACCCAGTCAGCCAGATTTTCAAGCTCAAATACCTCAAAAATCAGTCAATAAAACTCTTTACAGTGGAGAAAAACCCCAAAGGAACGCAGGCCTGGAAGTTGTGCAGCAGAGGCATAGAATTCTTTAGATCCTACCTGTATCGAATTCTTGGAAATGGTAAAAACACAATTCTATGGAGAGACAGTATCATGGGTCATCCCCCTCTAGCATAAGTTAACGAAATATCCGAGTTAAGAGCCTGGTTACATGCGAAAGGAATCCAGAAAATAGAGGACATATTAGGCTGGGATAGCAATGGGAACTGGCAGCACTGGACTTTCCCTAAAATCCCAGAGCATTTAAAACCTCAGTTAGATGCCTTTAAAGACGCTATTTCTGATTTTGCTCCGGTGCACACAGAAGAAGAAGACTCCTAGAGATGGGGTAACACAGGGGTGTATACGGAAAGTCAAGGGTATCTTCAGATGCAAAGTAAAAAGGAATAATCTCATCCAGAGTCCGTGTGGAAACAGATCTGGGATAGCTTCAGCATCCCCAAAATTATCTTCTTCTTTTGGACTTTGTTCCACAAAAAAATTCTGACTGGGGAAAACCTGTGCAAAAGAAACATAGCAGTCCCACATCGATGCATCCTCTGCAAATGCGCATTGGAAACTTCAGATCATCTATTTATAGAATGCGAGTTTGCGAAGGAGGTCTGGTCCATATTCCTAAATGGACTGAATGTTCGTCTTCCATCTCAAAGATCGATTGACATCATGTTTTCCTCTTGAAAAGCTAGCTACCCTCACAACATAGTTAGCAAATCTATATGGCACCAGGTGTGGATAGCTGCCCCTAAGTATGTCTGCTGGAAGCTTTGGCTAGCTCGAAATGAAATCATCTTCAATAACATTGAATTTCCAACAGCAAAAGTGGCTGAGCGGGCAAAGAACCTCCTCTTAGAAACCTTGAATCACTCTTCATTCAAAGATGAAAACTCTCTCCGAATTGAAGAAAGGATGTGGTTGGATGCTTACACTTGTAAGGCTAGACACCCAGCAAACACATGACCAATCCATAAGGAAAGATGGCAAATCCGAAATCCAGTGGACAGATTCCAACAGTGGTGGAAATCCTAGGGCAAGTGCACATTCTTTTTTGATGGAGCCTCAAAAGGTAACCCAGGGAGGTCACGAGCAGGAGGAGTGATCTTCTTTCCGAATGGGAACAAAGAAGACTTCATTTGGGGTCTTGGACTGAAAACCAACAACCAAGCAAAAATTCTCAGTCTATTGAAAGCTTGCCAAATGGCCAGAAAAGAAAATCCAAGCAAAATCTTAGTTTTTGGAGACTCAGAAATGTTGATAAAAGCAATAGTAAGCAAGAAAGGGCTTAAGGATCCGATGCTAAACAAACAGCTAACAAGAGTGAACAGAATCCTGAAGGATTTTACCTCAGCTCAAATTTTCCACATTCTCAGAGGATTAAACAAGGAAGCGGACAGATTGGAAAATATAGGATGCACACTGCAAAATGGAATGATCAATATAAATGTAGATACACCAACCAAGGCATTTATCCCCTAAGTGGGATATTGTGCTTAAGTCAATCTGAAGAATGTAATGGTTGATTAGGCTTTGCCCAACCTGTCTTTTTATCAATAAAACATAACCATTCCAGTTAAAATATATATATATATATATATATATATGAAACTGCAGTCAAATTCCTCTTTGGACAACTCATTCTATGGATATAATGATTGCATTTAGTTCCTCTTTTAGAGAGGACCAAAATCGACATAAATATCACTCAAATCGAATAACGGAAATTGTTCTTATGAAGAAAATCCCACATGTGCATATTTGATAAGGTCAACCCTAAAGAAAAGTGGACCACTTGAAAGGATATAAATTCAAGTGACCTCTACCTCATTTATACACAATGATGAGACACTTTTCTATCTTGGTTTTTGGCTCGCACAAGTCTTAGGCTCGTGCGCGGAGGAATAGGTTTGATCTGAACTGAAATTGTGGGCTTTGAAGCTCACATTTCAGATCTAGGGCTTTGGGCCAGAGTCACTAGCACAAAACAGAAGGATTTCGACCACAGACACTCTCACAAAGGCTCATGCATGCGAATGGAGCCTTCTAGTTGCACGAACAACTCACTATGCATGTGACCAATAATTAGGGTTTCCACAGTCCAAATCTAACCGCAATCGCTTGCTCTCCAAGCTTAAGGGACCGACTGGGGAAAACATAGTCGCTCGCATCCCTCCTCCTTCGTTCGACTAGGATCTACAAGATAAAATTTCAGTCTTCCAAAGTTTTAGCTCTTTGACCGCAGTGGTCGGCAGTTGATCGTAGAGACCAAAGACAGTGATAGTTTATTACAGTCTTCAAAATCAGGATTTTGAGTATATACAATGTTGGGTTCATTTCATGGATGTTGTAGTTGTTTCTTGTCCTAAGCGAGCTACACCCACTCACCTACAAATAAAAAATACATTTAGTAGAGCCACCCACAAGAAAATCTGGCCAGAAAGTTGTTTGGTTATCAAAAAAAGGCTATATAATGGAAGGATCCCAAATACTTTAGGAAAGAAATACACCAAGAACTTTGAGGACTTAGGTAGCTTGGGACACAAGTAAATATTAGGGGAAATTTCAACTACTTCCTGCCCTGTTGTCCTGCTACTACAGATAAAAGGACCAACCTACATCTTTATCCTGAATTTTGAATTTTTCTTGGCTACAACAAAATGAATTTCGTCGTAATTGATCATTTTCCTGATGTACTCCAAGGCAAAAATACTCATTGGAAGGTATCTAGGTAGCTTATAAGGTGGAAATTCACACCTATAAACTCTGATTTCGATGTAATTCTGGTACAAGTACCAGTCACCCGTCTTTGCTTGCTGACTGAGATGTAAGATCTTCTGCATTTCTTGATTAACCCTGGGTTCTGTATGACAGGCCAGCAAACAAGTAGCTGGATGCACAAACTGATCTATGAAGTCCTTGAAAGTATATTCCTCTAAATTTATTCTTAAAAGTGAGGTCCAAAATATAATTGATTGTGGCTCCCCCTGCTCATTGAGTTTTTGCACTACAAATGGGAATTTGTCTACTTGGAAAAATAAAAATAGATACATTAAAACATAAGCATATCTTAACATTCCTTCAATTTGGAGTGTAAAAAATTGCTCATGGATCCTATCAACAATAAATTGGCTAAAATCAAATAGAAATAAGGGATTTTCTTGAGAGGAAAATATGGATAGGAAATCTAAGATGTGTTCATCTACCCATTGATCAGAATAGTAAGCTAATAAATATGAAATCATTGATATGATTTGCTTGGCTCTTCCTAGAAACATTGAAGAAGGATAGGGAGGGTTTTTCTTATGTAACTGTGTATCTTCAAGGAGGAAAATCTCAAAAATCTTAGCCTTTCATGAAAAATCTAGCTTTTGGTATAGTTCATTTATGGCTTCTACTGAAAAAGGAGTGGAGACACTATTTTTAGGAATGTGCATCATCTATTGGATGGAATGAGGGGTAATTGCAAACAAAACTTCACCAGTGGTGGCTATTATGGCTATCTGATTAGTTATGTAGTCAACTCTTCATTTGAGGATAAATTCAGGAAAATAGTGTGTTTGGGGAAACATGTAGAGGGGTAGATTTGATTCCCAGAGGTAGATTTCATCACTTTGGTTAAGATGAAGACCTTTGAGCCAATTATGCAACTCGAAAAAATCAAATTGGCACTTTGGTTCTATGATATTATAATCTCTGTGAACTAGGGGAAGGTGATCCAGGTCAATGGGTGGAGGGATCATGGGGTTTTCAGCACTGGTGGTAGTCTGACTTTTAGGATCTATATCAAGAAATCTAAGAAATATAAAGATAGGAAATTGGAGGGAATTGACCGGAAAAAACCTAAAAATGAAAGGTTGTTAGTTATGGTGAAGACTATATGGCTGTCGATATTCCTCTTCTCATATCCAGTCAGACTGATGGGTAAATTATGAAATTTACTACTTGTAGAGTGTAGAGACATTGAAGGGAAAATGTAATAAATATGATGTTTTTATGGTTGGGAATGTGTCTGTTGCAGGTGCAGGGAAGTTATAGGTATTAATAGTAATTTAGGAGCGGTAATAAATGTTCAAAGATTAGGGGATAGGGGGACAGGTTTCTTGGAGGGAGTGGTAGAATAGGTGCAGGGAACGTTGGCGGGAATGAAAGATGGTGATGCGGTTTTTCGAGGGGGGGATGTGAGCGATATGCAGTGTGGTGAGGGGGGTGCGAAAGAATGACGGGGTGACACGAAGGCATGGGAAAGAATGGGAAAACCACTTTTTCATAACCCCCCCCCCCCCCCCGCCAATAAAGATAGATGAGGCGGGGGGCCGAAAGGTCTTGAGAGTCATTGATCTGGCTGCCGATGACGATCCGCAGTTGGATGGAGCGCATAAATTAATCAGATATGACAAACGGATTTTTTCATTTGTGACTTTATAATGTGAACTCCAAACTTTGGATAAACAGTATTCCGTGCCAAGCATAGGACGACCTAAAACATTAATTTTGTTTATTTCAACCCCTTTGATTTCCAATTTCCTCTAGACTGAAGTTAATTTTGACTGACAAAGGGTGCATTTAGAGGTGTGGACCCTTGTTTTATTTTCTTTAAAAGGAAAAATTATCTAATCTAACTGCACCTAACCCTAGTAATTCATTAATCCAGATTAAACTGTTGGATCAATTTATTCACCTAATCTACCTAACTATCGTTAGCCAAGATTACACAGTTTGGATAATTTTATTCTCTAATATAATTAACAAAAAATGAAACTTGTTTAATCATGATTACACTATATGACCTAAAAAATGACTCAGGGTTGTGGCATTTTAAACAAGCTGTACACAACAATCAATTTATTCTACAAAGTCAAACTAATTATCTCGTAGTAGCATTTGAATTTGCATCACTTTTAGTTCTATTTTTTTTATGGGGTTCTTTTCATCTTTTTTATTTTTATCTTTATTCCATTTTTTTATACTGAAAGAAAACATTCAATCATCATTTGACCTTGTGAACCATAGGACTCTAATAGTGACTCAATTTGGGGATGGCACTCTCCTTGTGAGGTGTTAGGAATTGTAGACTAGTAACCTTGAATCCTCTTCTTCAGCGTTATACTACATCTGATTTTTGTTGTTGTTGTAGTTATTGTGGAAAACATGAATAGAATCTCAAGGCCTTCTCCAGGGGCTTCAACTTTCTGACATGAGCTACCCCAAACATAACAGTACAAAGAAAATGGTATATACAATGATTTTGATGAGAAATGATTATATTCCTAAAAAACATAATGTTTCAACATCTTGCCATTAACAGGTCCACCCGGTAGCTCTGTTCCATCCATGTCCTTCAGAAAAAATGCATTATTTCCCCTGTAAGCATGGATTATGTAAGGTCCCATCCATAAATTATCAAATTTACCATGCTTACCCTTTTCTTCTCTTCTTGAATCCCATTTCAAAACATGGTTGCCTATCTGAAAATCATCAGCCTTAGTTCTTCTATCATATATCTTCTTAATATTTTCCTGGACCACTTGAGTCCTATTGTGAACTTCCACTCTTGATTGTTGTAGTTGAATTGTTTGATTTAGTCCCCTTCGTATATCATTCGGTTCCACCTGCAATTCTTACATCACTTTCAAAATAGGAATACCTAATGAAGTTGGAAAAATAGCCTCCATCCCATAAACTAATTGGTATGGATACATGGCAATTGATTTCTTAGTAGTAAGTCTGTCTCCCCATAATACATTTACTAACTTGTTATGCCATGATTGCTTGTTATCCTGCAACATTTTTTTGATAATATTAACCAAACTTTTGTTGGAAGATTATGCTAGTCCATTTCCCTAGGGTAATAGGCTGAAGAGTGTCCCAAATTTATTTGATGTTTGTTGAAAATTTCCACCATCCTCTTTGATTTGAATGATGTTGCATTATCTGTAATGATTTTCCTAGGACATCCAAATCTTGAAAGAATACTATTCTCTCAAAATTTAACAACTACTGCATCAGAGGCTTGCCTAGTAGGTATAGCTTCAATCCATTTGGTAAAATAGTCAGTGGCTGTAAGAATCCATTTATCTTGGGCCGAGGAGGAAGGGTGAATTTCTCCTATGAAATCCAGGCCCCATTGCTGAAAAGGAGTTTCAGCTTATATGGGCTTTAAGGGTAAAGGCATTAGTTTCCTTTTGCCTTCAAATATCTGGCATAGGTGACATGAGGTGACTTTCTTTGGACATCAGCAAATAAGGTTGGCCAATAAAAAACGACTCTTAGGATCTTGTTGGCAATGGTATTCCAATATAGATTTCCACCACACTCTCCATCATGAAATTCTAGCATCAATTTATCTGCTTCATCTTTCAACAAGAAATTTAGTAAAACTCCACCAGTATCCGTCCAATATAAATTATTATCTAAAATACAAAATTTCGTCAAACCAAGAGGAGCTTGTAAATGATGTAGAACAAAAATAAGGTTTGCATACCAGGGAGAGGTAGCAAAAGCCTCTGCTACTTGTGGAGTCGCCTGCTCTTCTAGTTCGTTAAGTATAGCTAGAAAATTTATATCCAAAGCATGTAAATTAGATTCAGCCATCAATTTAGTTAACTCCTGACCTTTAATGAGTTTGGTAGGTTTGATTTCAATGTCATATTCTAAGATAATGGAAATCCATTTACCTCTTTTCCCATCAAGATCATTTTGGGTTAGTATGTCTTTTACCACATCGTTTGGAACAAAGGAAATTATATGTGAGTGGGGGATATAAACTCTAAAATCCTTTATTGCTTTTACCAAAGCAAAAGCTTTTTTTTCCATGATATTGTACTTTAATGCAGCATTTCTTAAGGCGTTACTAAAGAAATAAATAGGTTGTTCATGTCCTTCATTATTTTTTTGTAAGAGAATTGTAGCAATAGTATGCTCAGAAGAAAATCAGAAAATCAGAAAATCTTTTGTAAAATCAGGGTTGATCAACACAAGAGCTTGGGTTAAGACCTGTTTTACTTTATAAAATGATTGTTTAGCCTCAATGTTCCACTTTACTTATGTATCTTTTCTCTACATTTTTGTTATATTTCTTAGAATCTCTGCTAGATTAGGAAAAGATATCCTCAGAAATTTGATTTGGCCGATGAAAGATCGGACTTCCTTTAAATTTATAGGGGGGTTTATTTTTAATATAGCTTCAATTATGCTAGGGTCTATTTTGATTCCCTCTTTTGAAATGATATTTCCTAGTAGTTTTCCTTCCTTTAAGCCAAACATTGTTTTCTTTGGGTTCAAGGAAATACCAAATCTCCTATAGTTTTCAAAGACCCTCCTTAGGTGGAGCAAATGTTCCTCATTTTTTTTCGAAAGAACAATGATATCATTAATATATATGACTATAAATTGACACATTTCATCTACAAAGGTATAGTCCATTTCTCTTTGGAAAGTGGCACCGGCATTCATCAGACCAAAAGGCATCTACACATACGTGAAAGTGCCCCAAGGTGTACTAAATGTTGTCTTTCCTTGGTCTTCAGGATGTACTAGGACTTGATTGTAACCAGAAAATCCATCTAAAAGAGAAATTCTACTAGATCCAGCCACCTTCTGTAAAATTTTATCCATCTTAAGAAAAGGGTAGTTATCCTTCAAGTTTTTGGAAACTAATATGAATTCTAATTTATCTAGTCTTTTTCCTAGTTGGAACTAAATTTGATACCCATTTAGAATATCTCAATGGCAGCATAATCTTTGCATCATACATTCTTTTGACCTCCATTTCAATTAGAGGCATGAGCATTGGGTTGATTCTCCTTAGTTTCTACTTAAAAGGTTTGTGGTCTTCTTTTAAAGAATCTTATGTTGTATAACGTTGGTGTCATAGGATTTCAAGTCTTCATAACTCCATGAAAACACATATATGAACTCTTTCAACAAGCTTATGTACTTACGCTTTTCTGTTGGGGGTATAGATTTGGATAATTTAATCATCTTGGGTTCTTGTTCAATTCCAATGTTACATTCTTCAACTTCAGCTCCAATAGGTTCGATTTTAGGCCTTTTGACTACGTCATTAAAGTTAAACAAATCCTCTAAGGGAGCTAATCCGCTAGGCAACACATTGTCTTTCAACTGTAAAATTTCTAATTCTTCTTTTTCTTGATTTGTTTCTTTCAACTCTAATTTAGTCACGCTGTTATGTACACTATCTTCTAGGTCAACTTCTATTTCTATCTTAGCACACTCAAACTCATCTTTTGATTGTAAAAATCTTTCAATTGGTGCATCGTTTCCAAAAACTTGCCAGTATCTGATATTTTCTAGTAGAGTAGGTCTATTTTTTGCCTCAACCGTATATTGGTGACTAGGATGATATGGCATTTTATAGGTACTATCTGGAGTAGCAAGACCATCAGCGAGGATGTTTTGACCTCTAGGGATCACAGGCAGGCTATGCTCGATAAAATATTCTATAAAATCCAAAAAAACATTCCTATAGGCCCTCAACCTTGGGTGTTTGGCAGAGTATTCCCCTTTAATTTGTTTTATTATTAGTTCAAAATCTCCATGAATTGAAATTATCTTGGCACCTAGCTTCTTTAAAAGTTGCAACCCTAAAATTAAGGCTTCATATTCGGCTATGTTGTTAGTACATTGAAAATTTAGCTTATATGAATGTCCTTCTGAGTGACGAGTTCGTGAATTTGAAACCCATACGCCTGCCCCTGATCCTTCTTTACTAACAACCCCATCAAAACCTAAATTCCATAAAGGTTCATCTTGTTTATCATGTTCTCTGATATCTGTTTTGCATTCCTCAATCTGACACAACTCAGTTTCTGCATTGGGAATTTGTTCATGTATATTTCCATCATTATACAAAATAAAAGAATCAAGGTCTAAATGGACTAAATATAAGGGATAATTGTGGGGTTTATCCTGACTAGTAACCATAAATTTCATAAGTTTTTCCCTGTATAGTCTCCTATTCTAACCAAACACTAGAATTGTAGCATAGGTCATATCCATTTGGAGGGTTCCTTGGAGTTTAGCTCCCCATGAGCGAGACAGTAACATGCCATATTTAGGGGGTATGTTAGCAACAACTATGTCCATTACCAAGCTCTTGGTTGGTATTTGCACTAAGTTGACACACAAATCCTTAATAAGCCCAAGGCATTTTACTTTACTTGAATCAAATGAATACAAATCCTTGTATCATCTAGTGATATCTAGTCCCAATTTTTCCATGATAACCTTAGGCATGAGATTGTGAGAGGCCCCTAAGTCAAGCATTGTGTTATGTAAAATTTTATCATGAATGTTTAAGATAATGTAAAAAGGAGGTACATCTATATCTTGGAGTTTTCCATCGACTTCAAGCCCAAACAATATTTATGGTTGATCATCAGACACATTGACTGTATACATATCTTCTCTTATACTTAAGGCTTTCATTACTTGTGATTGTATGTAGTTTTGTTCATAAGTTTTGTTAGAGGAATGGATATTTTAAGCTTTGCAAATTCATGTTCTATACTAAATGATGTTTGAGTTTTGTTTAAATTGATGGCATCTTGTTTTTTAACCAAGTCCTTTTGGGAAATATCTCTTTGTTGGCTAGTAGAGGGATTATCAATTTGAGTTGATTTGAATCCACTATCAAATATTTTTTGGGTTGGAGCCTCAGAATTCTTTTTAGCAAGGATGTCAAGGTTTTCCTTAACAGGTGCATCAGCTACCTTTTTATTGGGAGTATCAAGTGTTTTCCTACTCCTTAGATTATATTGCTTGTGGACTTCCATAATTGCATTTTCAAAACCTTTCTTATACTCTTCTGATTCCTCGGGATCTATTTCATCCTGTGACAATAAGAAAAGGTCTTGTTCCTCTTGAGTAAGAAATGTAGAATCATTGTCATTTACTCCCATTAAGTTGATTTGAGTATCATTCATGTCTTCAGCTATTTCTCCCTCCTCATCTGTATAGTTCTCTTGAAATGGAGGTCTAACCTGCTGATCTGGACTTTTTGGGTCCCTTTGTTTGATCTGGGGTGGGTTTCTCCTAAAATTAGGATTTCTGATTTGGGGAGCAGGTTGGTTTTCTCTAGGAGGAGCCCTATCAGTTATACTTATCCTATCCATCATCCTCTCCAATGTTCTAAGTATTTATCTATTTTATAATTAGATGTAGAAGAGGAGGAAGGTTCCTCTTTGATAGTAACCCTTCTTTCATTTTTTAATTTTTCTTTTTTGGCTAATAAATTAGCCTTGAATTTAAGGTAATTAGATTGCATTTCCTCTAAGGTATTAGGGTCTCTCTCTCTTAGCCTATATGCCACATCCACATCAAATCCTTCAGGGAAATGTATAAGGGCCAAGCCAAGGGGAGGTTTAACAGCAGGTAGAATTTCATTATAAACTTTTTTAAACGTGTCACAATATTCTTCCACTGTCTCATTAGGTCCTCTTTTTAAGTTTTTATATTCATTCAGAATCTGAAGAGGATTTTTTTTGGTTTCCCATCTGTTTAAGAAAGTCTGATGAAAGGCATCAAGATCATCTATACTAGCTGTTGTTAAATTTTTAAACTATTTTCTCACCTCTCCACCCAAACTCTGGGCAAAAAGTCTCATATTTACATCATTTTCATCCACCTCCTAAAGATCAAGGAAATCGTTCATTTTATCTATATGTTGTTACGCAGTGATAGCACTAGGTGCATCAAATTGAGGAATCTTGGTTTGATAATCTTGGGGCATAGGATGCAATTGCCCAAGTAAGATAAAGGGAGCATAACGAGCAACCATGTTGGATTGAATCATAGGTGATCTTATGGGAGGTATAGATGTAAGAGTTCTTAGGATAGGTTGGGTTGATTTCTATGATACTATTGGAGAAGTAGTGGAGATTACATAAGGGGTAGGACTAATTGATTTAGGATGAACAGATTGGGAGGAAAAAGAAGATCTTGCAATAGTAAGGGAAGAAAGTTAAACAGATTGCTAAATATAGGCTTGTTGTACAGCTTGATCAAGTATCGATACTATATCTTGTAACTTATCAAAGTTTTGGAGGGTTTTCTAATCAAAATTTGGTTCAACGGATGGACCTCCGGATTTATAGGGTTGGAGAAATGATTTATCAATTATTGTTTCATCTAAAAAACTTTCAGACTTATTCATACATAGACTATGTTCAAATGGTAAGTCAAACTGAATATCCTGTATGGTGACAAATGTTTTTGGAAGAGAATTTCCTCCAAAAAGGGGATTATTACTTCCTTGACTTTCAGCTAAACTTCTTTTCCTTATCAACTTTTCAAGATCATCTAAAATTTTGGAAGGTTCTCGATCAGGATGAGATCTTGTGTAAAGCCTTTTTGGAGCCAGATCTTAAATGTGAGAGACACCACTCATTTATTTACACATTTTACAACCTCTAATCCTTTATTTCCGAAATTTGGACCGCTACTTTTTCCTGAAATAAAGTTTTACGAACTAGAGAAGTGAATCTTGTAAAAATGAAATGAAGGATTGTTCTTCCCCAGTATGGTCGCCACTATGTTATCACTCTGTAATTTCTGAGGTTGTGAAAGAAACCACAGAGGTAACTACAAAACCACTTGGAGCTTAGGATCTAGCCTTCCTAAACTTAGAGAGGGATCTCTCTGTCATATTTAACTTTGTTGTATTTGTGATTTTAGGCTAGTTATGAGAGTTCAGAGTTTTATTTTAAAATTGGTTTGGTTGACTAAATGCCTGAAACTTCCATTGGGCTATGGAGTCTACAAACTTAACATGGATTTGTATCATATTTTCAACGGAGCTTCACAGGGCAAGGTAGTTGAACTAACTGGATCCTTCAGTTTTAAATGAAATGTAATAGAAGAAAACAAATAGTTTCAAAAAAGAAAAAGAGAAGTTAAGAATTCTTTAACTTAATATCAGGAGAAAACATTTAAATTATCTACAACCAAAATCAAAGTGTATCTTTCAAAAAAAAAAACCATGAATTTTCTGTAAAATAATTCAAATTTAAGAACACATAAGTATGGAAACAAAGAAATAAACACATAGACAGTGAGAGAAGCACTTCACCAAATATTCTAACACATGAATCTTGTGAAGAATGTCTTTTCTATTACTGATCAGCCCATCAAATGGAAAAAGTGAAATAGCTTTCTGGAATGCAAAAATCAACCCTTAATACTTCAAAAAGAGAAGTATTTATAAGTTTATTTACAAAATATCCTATCAAACCTGATCAGGATGTATTTTAGGAACTTCTAAAACCAATTCTATCTATTTGTTACAAAATATAGGAAAATTAAAACTGTTTAGATTGGTGGCCCTAGCTTTGTGGAATTGTTGAATATCTGGACGTCGAATTTCTGCTGCATTTTTGGGGCTATGTTCAAAAAATAAAATCATCTTCTCACTCCAGTAACTCGCACAATTTATCCCAACGTTGTTCACTTGGGATAGACATCTTAAGTAACTTTCTATAGACCTCGTCCACTTCAGTATATTTGGAAAAAGTTGGCTTAGAAATAAAGATGTGCTTAATTTCATACTGGATGTCTAAATCATATGCCAGTGCTTCTAGAAATGCTTTCCCTGCTATGATGCATTTCACTCCTGTAAACTTAGTATTGTCTTTAGCAATTGTCATCAATTTTTTACTATAATCTCGCCATGTACTGAGCTTGTCATTTATCACTAGTAAGGTGGGAAGTCCCTTTCTGTAGATGACTTCCAATTTGTTGAAGAACCTCTTTACACCTATGTCTAGAACTTGACATTTTTCTTCCAGCTGCCTGATTAAGTTTATTTTGGTTAGAACCTTTTTTACCTCTAGTATTATCTCAGTTATGTCCTTGATCTCTAGTTCTTCTAGCTCCTGCCTATTTTTAGAATTGAGGAACTTAATGAGCTCTGTAGCTTCACTTGGTTTATCACCCAATTTCCCTTTGATTTGTTCAATAGCTTCACTAGATTTCTCAATTAATTCCTTCTGCGCAAATATGATCTGTATAGATGGCCATATTTCTATCATGGCTTTATTTATCCTTTTCCATATGTTCTCCTTAACCTGGGCTAGGGTATTACCCATGGAAGTCTCCTTCTCTATCTATTGCATTCTTTGGTTAAATCGCTGTGATTTCTTTATCTCTGTTAGGAGAGAGTTTTCATATCTAGTGTTCTGTTCCTGTAGGACATTTACATCCTCCCGCAGCTTTTTGATTTCTTCTCCTTGTATTGACATGTTTTCCCTCAATTGGGCCAGTTTGATAGAATCATCTATAATTGATGTAGGGTTTGTTCTAGAGGTGGATGCTCCTGTTGTTGTAGTCGATGTAGAAATTCTTGTTTTAATTATTGATGCAAGAGGCACTGCATCAAGAGGTACCAAAATGAGCTGAGAATTCTACTCTTTTTCCTTGATGACTTTTTCCATCTATGCTTCCATTTCTTTTATCTAAGCATTTTTTTCCATGATGAGCATAAGCATATTTTCTTTCTGACTTTCAACTTCTCCCATATCCTTAGCTTGAGGATCTTCAGTGGCTGGCAATTTTACTTGTTTTCTAAGAGAAGCTATGTCAGCATTCTTCTTTCTGATGCTTTCTTTTACTGCCTTTATGTTGCTTGGATCATACCTTGCTTTGATAACTAGAACCTGTAAGGATTACATCCTATTATCCTTAGCCAAAGAAGAATTTTTCTCAAGTTTTATCTTAGATTGAATATTACTTAAAGATACCTGTAATTTGGAAGCAGTTATTGCAGTTTGTGTGAATATGGAGTAAACCATCTCTCCAGTTTTCCTATGCATGTCCATCTGGTCCAAAGGATGGACATATTTTGCCTCAAACTAAAATGTGGTTTTCTTGCAATCTGTTGGTGATTGTGGATGGGGGACATGTGCTTGCAAGAATGTCATCTTCATTCTTCCCTTTTCTATGTCAAATGCTAACATGAGCCTTTGTTGAGTAGTGGAAGTTTGCTTCCAAAACTGTGTGTAGGTGTTGTGCTTGAGGGCTTCATTTTTTTGCTTGATCTCTTTGTATTTTTCAAAAATATTTAATTCTCTCTACTTCTGAACAATTTCTGATGCTGGAGTGTTTTCTGGATTATCTTGTGAAAATGATGAAGTTGGGGACCCTGTAGATATATCCTCTAAATTTGTTTGAAACAGTGGACCTTTTAGAACTATTGTAGATGGTCCTTGTTCTTCTTCTTGTTCTGCAAACCATGTTGTAGGATTCTTCTTGGCTTTCTTTGTATAAATCTTAAACTCCTTGTTTGAGACCTCTGTGACTGAAGGTGATTCCTCTTCTCTTGGTATTTTCTCTATCTTTTCATGAGGAATGGGAATATGTGAAGTGGTCCTCTGCAAAAGTTGTTCCTCTACCTCTTGTAAAGTGTTTTCTTCCCACTAAGCCTAGTTCATATATTTTTCAATTTCTGGTCTCTGAGTATGCACACATGGTGTAGTCTTCTACTCCATCCTAAGATTTGAAATTATTTGAAATGGGTCGTATGACCAAGTAAATATTAGGGGAAATTTCATATGTTTTAGAATTTCATCTACTTCCTACCCTGTTGTCCTGCTATTACAAATAAAAGGACCAACCTGTGTTTTTATCCTAAATTGTGATTTTTTCTTGGCTACAACAAAATGATTTTCGTCAGAATTGATCATTTTCCTGATGTACTCCAAGGAAAAAATCCTCATTGGAAAGTATCTGGGTAGCTTATAAGGTGGCAACTCACACCCATAAACTCTGATTTCGGTGTAATTTTGGTACAAATACTAGTCCCCCATCTTGGCTTCCTCACTGAGATGTAAGATCTTCTGGATTTCTTGACTAACCCTCGGTTATGTATGACTGGTCAGCAAACAAGTAGCTGAATGCACAAATTGATCTATGAATTCCTTGAAAGCTTATTCCTCTGAATTTCTTCTTAAAATGGAGGTCCAAAATATAACTAATTGTGGCTCCCCCTACTCATTGAGTTTCTGCACTGCAAATGGGAATTTTTGTGCTTGGAAAAATTAAAGTAGATACATTAAAATAGAAGAATATCTTGACATTCCTTCAGTTTGGAGTGTATGGAATTGTTCTTGGATCCTATCAGCAAGAAATTGGCTAAAATAAAACACAATTGAGGGATTTTCTTCAGAGGAAAATATGGACAGAAAACCTAATATGGGTTCATCTACCTATTCATCATAATAGTAACCTAATAAATATGAAAGCATTGATATGATTTTCTTGGCTCTTTCTGGAAACATTGAAGAAGGATAGGGAGGTTTTTTCTTACATAACTGTGTATCTTCAGGGAGGAAAATCTCAAAAATCTTAGCCCTTCGGAAAAAATCTAGCTTTTGGTATAGTTCATTTAGGGCTTCTATTGAAAAAGGAGTGGAGACAATATTTTGAGGAATGTGCATCATCTGTTGGATGGACTGAGCGGTAATTGCAAACAAAACTTCATCGGTGGGAGTTATTATGGCTCTCTTATTATATATGTAGTCAGCTCTGCATTTGAGGATAAATTCAGGAAAATAGTGTGTTTAGGGAAACATGTAGAGGGGTAGATTTGATTTCCAAAGGCATATTTCATCACTTTGGTTAAGAGGAAGATTTTTTAGCAAATTATGCAACTTGAAAAAATCGAATTCGCACTTTGGTTCTAAGATCTTATAATATTTGTCAACCAGGGGAAGGTGATCCAGGTCAATGGGTGGAGGGATCATGGGGTTTTCAGCACTAGCGGAAATCTAACTTTTAGGAGCCATATCAAGAAATCTAAGGAACATAAAGATAGGACAGTGGAGGGAATTGACCCAAAAATAAATAATAAAAAAAGGGTTATGTTGAAGACGATATGGCCGTTGGTATTCCTCTACCTGTATCCAGTTGGACTGATGGGTAAATTGTGAATTTTACTACTTGCAAAGTGCAAAGACGGTGAAGGGAAAAAATGTAGTAAATATGATGTTTTTATGGTTGGGAATGTTTATGTTGTAGGCGCAGGGACGTTAGAGGGATTTACAGTAATTTAAGAGTAGGAATAAATGTTTAACGGTTAGGGGATAGGAGACAGGTGTCTTGGAGGGAGTGGTAGAATAAACGCGGGGAACGTTGGCGGGAAGGAATGATGGTGAGCCGGTTTTTCGGGGGGTTTGAGCAGTATGCGGTATGGTGAGGGGGAGCAGTGAGAAAGAATGAGGGGATGACATGGAGGCATGGGGTCGGATGGGGAAACCACTTTTTTGGACTGCCCCTCCACTGAATAAACGTGGTGGGGGGGTGGGGGGTGAAAGGCCTTGAGATTCGTTGATCTGGCTACTGATGATGATCTGCAATTGGATGGAGCGCAGAAATTAATCAGATACGACAAATTGATTTTATCGTTTGTGACTTTATAATGTGAACTCCAAAATTTGGATAAACTATATTTCACGCCAAGTATAGGACAACCCGAAATATTAATTTTGTTTATTTCAACCCCTTTGATTTCCATTTTCCTTTAGATAGTTAATTTTTACTGACAAAGGGTGCATTTAGAGGTGCAGACCCTTGTTTTATTTTCTTTAAAAGGGAAAATCATCTAATCTAACTACAACCTAACCCTAGTAATTCATTGATCCAGATTAAAATTTGGGATCAATTTATTCACCTAATCTACCTAACTATCATTATCCAAGATTACACAGTTTGGCTAATTTTATTCTCTAATCTAATTAACAAAAATTGAAACTTGTTTGATCATGATTACATTGTATGACCTAAACAATGACTCGGGGTTGTGGCATTTTAAGCAAGTTGCACAAAACAATCAATTTGTTCTAGAAAGTCAAACTATTTATCTGGTAGTGCCATTTGAATTTGCATCACTTTCAGTTCTATTTTCTTTTATGGGATTCTTTTCATCTTTTTTTTATTTTTATTTTTATTCCATTTTTTTACATACACCCTCTTTTCATTATATATATATATATATATATATATATATATATATGTGTATGTATGTATGTATGTATGTATGTATGTATGTATGTATGTATGTATGTATGTATGTATGTATGTATGTATGTATTTGGAAATCATTTTCAATATACAATATCATTTACAATTGGATATACTGAAAGAAAACATTCTATCATCATTTGATCCTATGAATCGTAGGACGCTAACAAAATCAACTCATACTCCTTGATTTACAATGTGACCCAACTCTTCAACTTCAAGAGCCCCAAAAGCACATTTAGCACTTAATAAATAATTGGTTTCCTCTCAATAATTACAAGGACTTATCAACATGTTTCATGTGTGATTCCCATGTTTTATTATAGATGAAGAGACCATCAAAGAAGAACAAAAGAAACTTGCATTGGAAGGTTTAGGAGATATTACTCATAAGGATTTGGAATGTGGATAGAGGATTAAAAAGACCAAAAGGCATCACTAGAAACTCATAATGACCTGTGTTCTAAGAGATGTCTTAGGGATGTATATTTATTTCATATTGAATTCGTGGTACCATGAATGTAGGTCAAACTTAGTGAAAAACGTTTCTCCATTTATTTCTTCTAGGATATCACCAATGGCTAGGATAGGAAATTTTTCATTGATCATCAACTTAGTGAGAGTCCTAAAATAAAGAAAAATGTGCTAAGTGTTAAAAATATGAAACTGTGGTCAAATTCCTCTTTGGACAACTCATTTTATGGATATAATTATTGCATTTAATTCATCTTTTAGAGAGGACCAAAATCGACCTAAAGATCACTCAAATCGAATAACGGAAAATGAACTTATGAAGAAAATCCCACATGTGCATATTTGGTAAGGTCAACCCTAAAGAAAAGTGGACCACCTTGAAAGGCTATAAATTCAAGTGACCTCTACCTCATTTAGACACAATGATGAGACACTCTTCCATCTTGGCTTTTGGCTTGCACAGGTCTTAGGCTCGTGCACGGAGGAATAGGTTCGCTTTGAAGTTAAATTGTGGGGTTTGAAGCTCACATTTCAGATCTAGGGTTTTGGGCGAGAGTCACTGGCACAAAACAAAAGTATTTCGACCACAGACACTCTCACAGAAGCTCATGCATGCGACTGGAGCCTTCTAGTTGCACGAACAACTCATTATGCATGTGACCAATAATTAAGGTTTCCACAGTCTAGATCTGACCCCAGTCGCTTGCTCGCCAGGCTTAAGGGAGCAACTAGGGAAAACATAGTCACGCGCATGCCTCCTCCTCCATTCAACTAGGATCTACAAGATAAAATTTTAGTCTTCCAAATTTTTCGTTCTTTGACCGCAGTGTTCAACAGTTGACCGCGGGGACCAAAGACAGTGACACATTATTGTAGTATTCAGACTCAGGATTTTGAGTATATACAATGTTGGGTTCATTTCATGGATGTTGTAGTTGTTTCTTGTCCTAAGCGAGCTACACCCACTCACCAACAAACAAAAAATATGTTAAGAAGAGCCACCCACTGTTATAGACATTTTTGTGCCTTACAGCATGAAGCATGAAATGTCGATAATCTAAGGGATCCAAAGTCCCTAAACATGTTGTTCCTACCCCTAGAGGAACAAGGTCAGCAAACCATAGCACTAAAAATCAGTTCTCCACCTGAAAACACTCAAAAACAAGCTAATTCTGGATCATGTCAACTGCTCCACTGAGCATCTGCGCTGAATGTCAACTGCTCCACTCTGTACCTGCGCTGAATGTCAAATCTAATGAAGGCTACCTGCGCTGGGCGAGATTGGCCAAGTGGCACAGTCATTCTGCAAGGTGTCAAATGCCCAGGAAGCTTCCAAAACGACACTTGGATCAGGGAATTCGCCTTGTGATGAGTAAGAGGATCTAGATCTCCAAGTGGAAGCAAGAAACTCCAAGTGGACTCAAGAACTGAAGAATAACTGAAGTGGGAGAGGACACTAGTCAGCTTCATGCCAACCTCAAGCTGACTCATCTTTTCTCCAAATCTCCTATATATAGAGCTCTCTCATGAGGTCTATGGAGGCTGGAATCTTGTGAATGTAAGGAAGTGTTTGGTTTGAGTATAGAACTATTGGGTGATTGCTTTGAAGGAGGTGAAGAGGAGATTTCTTTCTGCTGGGAAGTGTTGCTGGATTGGGCCTATTATGGTTGTAACACTCTCAGAACTTTACTTCTTCCATTAATAAAGCATTTGAGGTTCTTCTATATGCATGTGTCTTTGTGGCGTATTGATGCTTGTATATTTGATTTATTCTAATCCTTGAATCAGTTATGGATGTATGCTTCTTGTAGTTTCCCTTTCTTGTGCTTTTGCAGGATCTTGGTGTAGCTGGGCCAGTGAAAGAGCAAGGAGCTGGGAGCAAGCAGCAAAGAGGGAAGATTGGATCAATCATTAGCGGAAGATAACGGTTAGTGGATCTCTTCCTCCTCTCTCTTACATCTCATAAAGAAGTAATCTTGAATAGCTTTGCATTCGGTTGTTGCTGAGGTACTATCACCCTTAGAGTGGGATAGGGTCATTCCGTATTGGATACTTTTCCCAACAACAAATTGGCAACTCCACTGGGGATCGTATCTTGTTGGTTGTTTGTGTTTTTGCTATTCATTTCATAAACAAAGGGAGTACCGAATCGAACTGCATTTGGATCTTTCAAATGCAAAGTAGAGGGCAGCTACTCTAGCTCAGTTTCTGGGCAAGTTTATGATTTGAAGAGCCGATCCACAAGGACTCTAGTAAGCTCTTAGTGATAGCTTTTCATCCTCCTTGTCATCCCTTAGTGTGTCCTTGACTGATAGCTTCTGATTTGGCCAAAAACTGTGAATTTTTTAGCAATCTGTGACCCGGAAACCAAGAGAAACGAAAGTTTCGTTCTTCAGTGCAACTGCTGTGAAGGTTGTCTGCATTTCAGCACAGTTCCCGAAGGGGCTACCTGCGCTGAAGGTCAAACAGACAGTGTCCCACCTGCGCTGGACCAGTCTTGCCTTGTGCTACTGGGGTTTCCTGCTGTTTCTTGCCCTGTTTTCACCCTTGTTTTTGCTGCCTGTTACCAGTCAATGTGCCTATCTGAAACCAACTTTCCTTGCCACTATTCCGCCTCGGTTGTATAAAGAAACTGTGTTTGTTCTTTATGTATTTCTTGTATCATTTACAGTTTCCCATAACAAAAGTGAACTAGTCTCGCTGTGGCCTCTTAGATCTAGACCTGTGATAAAGTGTCGTTTTGGTCTTAAGAGTTAGTTTGTTTGCTGTTCATAGCTGATTGAGCTTTTTCTTTCGTCATATGGTTTGAATTTATATATTTCTAGTGTCGAAACAAGTAAATCTTAAGGTGTCTTTTGATTTTGGACAAGCTTGTTTGCTTTCACTTGAAATTGAATTCAAAATTATACAACAGCTTTCTTTTTGCATTACGCCAACATTAAGAAAGAGAAAAGAAATACTTGCATTGTGCATGTGCATTATGACAGTTTGCATGTTGATTTAGGAAAAAGTGCATTAGTGTGTGCTCTATGATCTGTGTGAAAAGATGTTGTCTTTCTTTTCCCTCAGTAGTTAAGATTTTCAAAGTTGAAAGATTGAAAAGCTTGCTTATCATCTTAGACTGCATTTAGGAGTGTTACTATACATCTCGTGGTGATCCATAAAGGCAAACTGCTAAACAAGATCAACCTTAAAATAAATTGAATTTACATAACAACGCATTGAAACATAACGCAAACACATAGAGGTCTAAGCTAGAGACGTGTTCCGGTGTCGTTAAACGTGATATCTTAGCGTTGAGTGGTTGGGTGATTCCTCCATGGTGAAGCGATAAGTATCAATACGGACTTGTGCTCCCACGTACCGTCGCGTATATATTGGGAGACCCCTATAGAAAAAAAGCCTTTATCCAATAGGAAACCGTGTCGGCCACCCTACTGATCGCAATGCAGTGAACACAGCATTCACGAAGATCAACCACTCGTACCGTAAAACGTAATCTGTGGTTTTGCGAAAAGTTTGGCACACCCTCTGCCTAGAACTCCAGAGCAGTTTCTTTTGGCCTTTTTCAAACTCTATAACTGAAAAAGTCCATCCGAGCATTTGTCAATTCGGGCTCGTTAAAACATCGAAGGAGACTAGAGTCATCTTTAGCTTTTTCTCGACTCTTAAAAAGTGAAAAAGCAAGTTGTGTCTAAAGCGTCGTTATAAAATTTATTTCAAACGGAACATAATCACCTCCTATTCCCGCGTTGATCTGTAGGTTGAGAACATGGAACGCCCCAACCAAGGAATTCCACATGATGGAAATCCTAGTCCATTCTCCTCTTGGGGAGAAGTTGGTGCGCCCCACATGGCCACATTGTCGCTTCCAGGACTGACAATTGGCCTGCCTACTTGGCTATTCTCAACTAATGTAGTTCAGACCACCATGGTTCCTGAACAGTCGAGTCAACAGTTAGATGAGTCTAGAGCTGCCCACCAGCCTTCAACTTCCTATAACTCTTCCTCCAATCCTTCGTCTTCGCAAGGTAGAGCTGGCAAAATCCAAGCTCCCATGGAGAAGAAGGAGAAGAAGAAGAAGGAGCCTAAGGCGACTGGGGGCAAGCAAAAGACATCTGACAAAAATCCACACACAGCACAGACCGGGCCTAAATCGCCATGTGTCATATGTAGAGGAGACCACTTCCATAGAGATTGTCCCTGTATTCCCCGGATACTAAGGGACTGGTCCCCTCGGTTGCACAATTCGGGAGCATCAACCTCTGATAGCCATGTTGATTGCTTACCGTCAACCAGCGAAAGTGAAGGTTCAAGACAAAGAGGGGGAATAAGATCCCCCTGCAGACTGTGTGAAGGCGGTCACGCCATCCACCGTTGTCCCTTCTTAGACGAAGCGAAGAGAGTTTTGGAAGATCGTCCGGTTTCACCGTTGAGACTTCCTCCTGGATACAAAAAACTCGTGCCAAGTCCTTCGTTGGTTGAGAATACAGCTGGCCCGCTCAAGTGGTCAGCTGAAGCGTCAGTCATTGAAAATGAACCTACTGAATCCAGACCAGACGAAAGTCTAAAGGTCGATACGGCAGTTGACCCGGTTCTTCCCTCAAAGGTTTCATCCTCAAATGACACCGTCACTGAAGATTCATCTTCAAATGACACCCTCACTGAAGAGAATAAGGATGACACCATCCAGATTCTTTTCATCAACACTGACTCTGATGAGCATCAGGGCAATGCGCCCATTCCTTTATCGCAGGAAGGAACATCGTCAAGGTCATGTCCGGCCGTGTATTCGGTCCCACCACCAAGCAACCTGGTTGTATCCTTTGATTGGAACCAACTAGGCAGAACCCAGTTACCAGCCAGTATACCATTCAAAATCATAGTCCAAATTTACAGGATGGTAATGGCTGGAACCATCATTGATGAAGGGGCATCTGTGAGTATCCTTTCCTCTATTGCTTGGAAAGCACTGGGTTCCCCAGAGCTTTTGCCTGAGATAAGAAATCTCTCGGGTTTTGATAAAGGAACCAGTCGACCATTAGGGATCCTCCCCAATGTGCCTGTTACATTGAAAGGGAAGACCGTTCAGATGAACGTGATGGTTGTTCAAGGACCCTTGGATTATAACCTACTCCTTGGACGAGACTATATATATTGCATGGGAGCTATAGTCTCCTCACTCTTTAGAGTAATGTGTTTTCCACACGAAGGAGGAATGGTCAAGCTCGTAGACCAACTTTCATTTCTGGGATCACGCATCGCAAATAGTCACATACCAACCCTCAATGGTCTATTCACCCAAGAAATGTCTCCACCCCCAGTCCTCCTTCCCGATGAGTGCGAGTGATTCGGAAAGATGGGACTGGAACCCAGGGGGCATGCATCCTGGTCTGCTTCGGGCAGAGGAAACCTTGGGTATAAGGTAGAATTTCCGCGAAAGAATATGACTAGTCCGTACCCCGTCCGTGGAAGGAAGAGGGGTTGTTCTAGAACAGGATTCTTTTGTCAAGGTTACTTGTTTGACAAAGAGTCATTCACCCTTGTCTATTTCGGTAGACATTGCCGAAGAAAGAGATTGATTTGCGGCAGCAAATAGAACCATCTTTGGGTAACCAAAAAGAGGCAAGCCTCACCCTTTAAAACAAATGTTTTATCGGATAAGTAGGGGCAGCCTTGAAATTATACCTTACACCTGGGGGCATGCAACCTTTTGGAGTGCAAGCAAGGGACGACTATTTATTTTTTTAAATTTTTAGGTCCTCCCTTTAAACCTGTAGGTCTAACCCTTTAAACTCGTAGGATTAGCCGTTTCCAAACTTGCATAAAGAAAGGATGTGAGGAGCATAGCTTCGTGAGATAAATCTCCATAAAAAATAGCTATCTCACAGGAGACATTTCTTATCTTATGACTGGTATATCGAGCAGTTTTACCGCGGAATTTATGCTCGTTAAAAAATAGAAAAGCGAGATCGAGCAGTTTTAGCGTCATAGTTCATGCTCGTTAAAAAATAAACATAAGCTTTTGAGCAAGTTTAAGCTCGTTAAAAAATGAACTTCCCGGTAAATAACCATCAAGAATGTACCCTGATCAACCGTAAAAAGACCTTGGTCGTGTTTTGTTGCAGCCACCACCTCCACCGTTCATTTGGCCGATCGTTTACCTCCATATGATTGTTCACCCATTTTGAGGAATAGCTGCGAAGAGTGATTTCACTTAGCCATCCTTGTGACACTGCCGTGATTGGAAAATTCCAACCTGTACCTGGAATCTGTTGCTATCCCTGTTTATCACTCGTTCCTCAAAAGACGATTCTTCTTTGAGCTCTTTTCATCTGACTCGTAAAATATGAAAATTTTGCCGAGTTTTGGCCTTCCAGCTCGTTAAAGTGACCAGAAGAGTTATCCCTCTTCTAGATTTTAATCTTTTTGGACCTGAGGGATTATTGCACAAAAAGGTCGAGCGCTTGTTTTATTCGGCTCGTTAAAGTTATCGAAAACTCATCCCTTCTGTATTGTTTTATACTTTTTCGGACTTAAGGGATTAGATGACGAAAAAGGAATTTTGGAGTTGACTTTCTGTACCTTTTCAGACTCTCTAAAAATGAAAAGGACCGAGTTTTCCTTGTCGTTAGACTCGTTAAAATGATTAAATAGCGACAAACTTGTCTTTAGACGAGAACGAGTTTCCCTATCGCTAGGCTCGTTAAAACATAGCGATGGGCTTGCCCGAAGGGCAGGTTATAGAACAAGCATATGTTATCCTCCTCAAGCTTGACAAAAATAAAGAGGTACTGGTCAGAAATGACTGGGGAAAAATTGGGAGAACCTCAAAGCTTTAATGGTAGCAAGTCGCTCTTGAACATGACACTTTGTCCTCCGCATCACATCGGGTTGGGTTGTTTTCATTCACCGGTCTCATCACCATGGTCCTCGCCAAACCATCCACATTTGGGGTAATGCTACCGATCCATCACATCAGTGTCGTTATATGTTCAAGAGATGTTGTTCAGAAAGAGTCAACCGTGTCCCATCCACTGCCATACATTATCCTTCATCCACCCATGATCACCACCCTGAATCATATTTCACAGATTGTTTTCACCTCCACTAAAATCATTAGCTCCGTTCCGTGTCACTGATGTGGGATTCATCAAGGCCCTCCTTTGACGGATCGCTTCTTGTCGACTTCAGCTCATTATCCAAGAAGTTGATCTAGGAACAACCCCCTCAGTACTTTGAAGCTTGCATGCCTCAATGGCAAGTTTCTCACTTCCGACGACAGGTATACATCAATGACCTTCGACCAGAAGATTTTGCGTGGTGTTCGACGCCAGGTCCTTTATTCACACCACGTGAATTGTACTGCAGTACCTTGAGGGTCATTGTCATTATTGGTGATTCCTCTCGCGCTTGTTAACGGTTTACATTATTGACCGGTAATCAAGCGATGTCTTTCCATGTTCGACTTCAGCGCAATTCTCACATGGATCGACTTGTACTTAGAGTGAAGATCGAACGAGTTTGAAGACCCCGGATCTAGTTTCATCCATCCGGGCTGCGATATATATTCAGGAAATATAAAGACATTTGATATGTACATCATTACAGCAGATGATCATCCTACTCAAAGGATGATAATTTCAGCAGAGAATTATCAGTCTACCATCAGACGATCGTCTGTTCTATGTACCAAAATGAATTTATAAAGCTGAGCATGGGAATGCCCGCCTCAGCTAGATCATGAAAGCAGAATGAAAAATAATGTATTGTATTGTATTTTATTACAGGGCACCTCTCAGCGATTGAATGAACTTCGGATCCTCCTGATAAAGCATTTCACCCGATAAACGACCTCATACTTTAGGGGGCAACTGTTATAGACATTTTTGTGCCTTACAGCATGAAGCATGAAATGTCGATAATCTAAGGGATCCAAAGTCCCTAAACATGTTGTTCCTACCCCTAGAGGAACAAGGTCAGCAAACCACAGCACTAAAAATCAGTTCTCCACCTGAAAACACTCAAAAACAAGCTAATTCTGGATCATGTCAACTGCTCCACTAAGCATCTGCGCTGAATGTCAACTGCTCCACTCTGTACCTGCGCTGAATGTCAAATCTAATGAAGGCTACCTGCGCTGGGCGAGATTGGCCAAGTGGCACAGTCATTTTGCAAGGTGTCAAATGCCCAGGAAGCTTCCAAAACGACACTTGGATCAGGGAATTCGCCTTGTGATGAGTAAGAGGATCTAGATCTCCAAGTGGAAGCAAGAAACTCCAAGTGGACTCAAGAACTGAAGAATAACTGAAGTGGGAGAGGACACTAGTCAGCTTCATGCCAACCTCAAGTTGACTCATCTTTTCTCCAAATCTCCTATATATAGAGCTCTCTCATGAGGTCTATGGAGGCTGGAATCTTGTGAATGTAAGGAAGTGCTGTTGGTTTGAGTATAGAACTATTGGGTGATTGCTTTGAAGGAGGTGAAGAGGAGATTTCTTTCTGCTGGGAAGTGTTGCTGGATTGGGCCTATTATGGTTGTAACACTCTCAGAACTTTACTTCTTCCATTAATAAATCATTTGAGGTTCTTCTATATGCATGTGTCTTTGTGGCGTATTGATGCTTGTATATTTGATTTATTCTAATCCTTGAATCAGTTATGGATGTATGCTTCTTGTAGTTTCCCTTTCTTGTGCTTTTGCAGGATCTTGGTGTAGCTGGGCCAGTGAAAGAGCAAGGAGCTGGGAGCAAGCAGCAAAGAGGGAAGATTGGATCAATCATTAGCGGAAGATAACGGTTAGTGGATCTCTTCCTCCTCTCTCTTACATCTCATAAAGAAGTAAGCTTGAATAGCTTTGCATTCGGTTGTTGCTGAGGTACTATCACCCTTAGAGTGGGATAGGGTCATTCCGTATTGGATACTTTTCCCAACAACACCCACAAGAAAATTTGGCCAAAAAGTTGTTTGGTTATAAAAAAAGGCCATATAGTGGAAGGGTCCCAAATACTTTAGGAAAAAACTACACCAAGAACTTTCAGGACTTAGGTAGGTTGGGACACAAGCACAAAGGAACATAGATCCAAAAATAAATAGAGTGGACCCAAATTATCTTCCACAAAAGGAATGTGTTGCAATCCTATGTTCAAAAATGCATGCAAAGCCAAATGAAAGGCCACAACTACACACAAAAATTGCCCCAAAAAACTAAATCTATGCTAAAAAAATTAAATAAACATCAAAAAAAGATTAAATAGCGATTGAATATTAGCATTTTTATAGAAAACTAATTCCATTACCAATGATGGAAATATATGATTCATAGGCTATTACTCATTCCAAGAATATGTTAGTGGTTTTACCCACTAAACCCATGAATTTTCAACTAAAACAATTACCCATCCAACTTATTGAATTTGGGTTGATGATTTCCTAGGACTTGCAATGCAATTTGTTCATGCCTTAGGTTGATTTTAACCCCTTTAAGGGAGTATATTAGCCATGACCCTAAGGAATTTTTTCACCCTAAACCTCGATGTTTTGTGTAAGGGTCAACCTATCTAAATACTTCAAAGAATTGTGTCCATCAATATTGGTAACTAGTTACATTGATGGATATTTTGATAAGTCAATTTTCTCGACACCTACTTCCATTTTCAAATAGTAAATCATCATATCTATGGTTACCAGCTCATGGAACTACTCAACCAAGAGGTAACTAGGCCCACCCATAAGAGGTAACGAATGTGGGTGAAGTTGTATGGATTAAAATTCTTCATAAAAAATGTAAGTATAATAGTATAATTAAATCCCCTATCCAAAATACCCCGACTCTTGAGGCTACAACCACCAAATCCCTATCAGCTATGAGACCAGATCAATCATCAATTAATGTAGCCCACAAATCACCTTTTGGTCCCATGTGATAGCAATGTAGTTGTCACACAGAAAATCTCTCCTTCACCAATCCTACACTCCAAGGAATGTGAGATGATTTTTCTCACCTAAGGCCACCAAAAGAGGCCCAATTGAGTGAATTTTGTTGATTTGGGGTCGAATTCATCCACTACAAATAATTCATTCCATGATTTCCAGGACCTCCGTAATAATGAGGTACATGTGCAAGATGTTGTAAACTTTGTTAATGAAAGTGACTTCATTCAATTTCTAGTGTCTAAGTGACCCTAGTAGAAAATACATTGTCTGGTGGTGTTGGAAAGATATTTTGTATTTTCAAGAAGTTAAAAAATATAGGGTTTCTACTTCATACCACCATGGAAATTTTACTTATGTTATGATCATTATGATGGGAAAGGTGGTATAGTTATTCTAGTATCTATTTAATTTCATATTTTGTTTTTGAATGGAGGTTTGACACAGCATAAAGGGTTGTTTACATTTTACTCAATTTGGGTAATAAACTATTATTCCTAACAAATACATATGCTTTTTATTACTTTAGAAAGCATGAAATATTTTAGTATTGAATTTTCAATGTAATTCTAGATACCCTGATCTTTTATGTGGGGCTCTCAACATGATTGGATGTCAAGATGATAGAGGAGGGTCACTTTTAGTGCTCCTACTAGCTAAGGAAAAATAAGCTTAGATAAATCTAGAGAGCTACAATATGCTTTATGACACTAACTGATATAGATGCCAAGATTCTACAGAGTTTTGGTTAACCTAGATAAATTTTAGAAATGAGCCCAAACAAATTGAAAAATAGCTTGATAGGGCCTTCTTCTCTAATAATAACTCCTATTTTGACTCAAGTGGAGGTTGGTCTATCTTTTTGGTTGGAAAAACCACTTTATTGAACTACCATCCTATCTTGTGTGTACTATCTAAGGGATCTAATCATATGTGAATTTCCTAAACACATTATAGCCTCATTTTCTCGCGTCTCCTAAGATCATGTGGCTTGGAATGAACCCATATTATCTAGAACTTAGTTCTTAGGCCACATGAGTTTTTTGGATAGATGTTTGGTAGGAAGATTTTATTTCCATAATGGACACATTTTTGCATTAGCATGGTAAAAAAATCTTAGATTTTGTGTAATTGCATTAATGCAGTGCATGTTCAGCTAGAGAGTCTCATGGAAAAAATACAATAGGTCCCTTGCGACTAAGAAAAAAAACTCCTACATTGAAGGTGCACCATATACTTCAAATGGATGATTTACATCAAGAAATAAGTACTTGGTTACATGCTTGGCTTTATGGAATAGAGACTAGAAACAAGCGAACAAAATTTATCTTTGGGGTTTTTGCCACTAAAGAAGCTAATGAGGATATCTTGGCCCTAAAAAAGAAACTTAGGTTGGACCTCTAACCAAGAATAAATTTAAAGAAAAATTATTAAACATAATGGGATGGTATTCTAAGCCTAATACTTCTATGTAAACATATGGCCCAACTACCTAAAATTTCCTTGATTTGGCTCTACATAATCATATGGAGAAGTGAAGGGGACATTGTGACTTAGGCTTATCTCTAGATGTTTACACATCCTTGCATGAGATGATCAATGACAAGACTAATGGCCTTAATGGTTTCTCCTAAAAATTTACAAGGTCAACTAGAAATATGTCAATTTGGACTTGTGCTTTTCATGAAGCCTTGTGCAAGAGTTCTCTAGGTGAGAGGATTAATCAAGGACTTATCAAAATTCATTTCTGATATAGGAATTTGGAGACAACTACTCGTTAGAGACCAATTTCTATGTTTAACATGTCTTATAGTATCCCATCCAAAGCCTTGACTTTACATATCAAGCACATCTTCACCAAGATCATTCATATTAAACAAACTAATTTAAGGCAAATGCATTCTTCAAAAATTTACTAGAATAATGGATGGAAAGAAGTGGATCAAGTCATTCAACTTCAACTCCTTGTCTATATGAATTTATTTAAATAAGGCCTATGATAGAGTAGAGTGTCTCTTCAATCTAACTATGCTTCAACTCTATGGTTTTTTCCATGTTTTATCGATGGTGTCAAAACTATTTTTATCAATACCTCATCATGTTTATTTATTAAAAAATTATCCTTAGAGGATATTGGGCTCTTCAACTTTGTCTTATAGCGGTGCCCCTTATCACCAACTTTATATGTGTTGGAGCTTTATTCTCTTATCTACATACTTGGCTCTAAAGTGGGTTTAATTTTTATTCAAGTGATATATATCTTATGGAAAAAGTCTATTTTAAAATATTTTATAAGAATGCTTGGTTTGGTTGATGTTATAGATTTAGTTGATAGGGAGAGATGAAGCATATTATGGCAATATTCTTGGGAGGACATATGGCCTGCCTATGTGTTGATGTTTAGATCCCGAAGAGGGAGGGTGGCGTTGGTCATGGAGCTCTAATTATGGGTATGCACCTAGATCTCTGGGTTGGTGGTATATCTTAAAATCCCAATGGTACCTAGAATGGCTAAAGCTTGATTCCCCTTAGTCCCACCTAGATAGAATACCCTGGTCAGGTATCTAGTTCGCAGCACTAAGTTTTCTATAACTCTTCGTAGTTCATTTCATTTTGAAATCTTCCATAAACTCTTATATGTATGTAATTATGAATACCTCTCTAGTTAAGAGGGAGTGTTGAAGAATGTAACTAGTTTCAGTCTTCATAATTATGCTTGTCAAAAGGTATTTTATTATTAAAGAAAATGACTTATTGAAGCATGGGTTTCATGCTTGGGTCAATGTTTTCTAGGTCAAAACCTCCATTGAAGGCTTATAGGTTTTGTCTTGAGTCATTAAAGTCATTTTCATTTTTACTAGACCCTTATTGGGCTTTTGTATCATGTAAAAAGAATTATTTTTGAGTCAAAATGGTTATTTGTCACCTCCACACCAAGTCAGCCTTGTCTGCATGAAGTCATCCCACATTAGGGAAATTCGACCAAGCAGAAAGGCTATATATAGAGAGGCAAATCGTCCTATGGAGCATTCATTAAACAAATTCAATATTCAAGGAAGAGAGTCTAGAGATTTGTTGGGAAGACCTAACTCATGTTTCTGGGCTATTTATCTCTCACACGTGCAAAGTTTCTCGGCAGTTTCTAGGGCCGAAATTATGTGTCTACTGCAGGTCCGAAATTTTGAAGGTCTGAAATTTTGAAGCTGGGGGTCGAAGTTCTGCTATTGGGAGGCTGAATTTTGGATCAAAGATATCGCTAGGGAGTTTATACTTGAAGACTTTGACATGGATAATATATTGAAGGGAATGGATCACTTGGTGGTTGGAGGAGGTCTTTGTCTAGGTCTAAGAATTCTGGAATTGTCTCATCTTGATTTGAATCTACTAAAGGAATAGTTTGACTTGGTTTCTCCTTATATGGGTTTTTCCCTAGCTGAGAGCCCACAAGTGTGGAGCGCAGAATACTAGAATGCAAGAAAATGTTGGCACTTGAATTTGAGATTAAAGATCTAGGACCCATGCACTATTACTTGGAATTGGAAGTCTGATATAAACCTAGTGAGATTTATCTGGGTCAAGATAAATGCATAATCAAGATGTTGCAGAAATTTGGTGTGATGGATGCCAAGCCTATGACTACTCCCATGATCACCAATCTCAAGAAGTTAAGAAGCTCTAACTCTTGTCTCGTCGATCCTACTAGATATTGTATGTAGGTGGATTCTCTGATGTACTTTGTAAATACAAGACCTTATATATGTTTTGTTGAAAATTCTATTATTCAGTTTCAGTTGGAGCCTCATCATGATCATTGGATAACTGCCAAGCATATTTTGAGATACCTACGTGGCACAATTCATCATTGTATGAAGTATGATGGAAAGGAAGTCAAGCTAATAGGTTTTACCTATTTCGATTAGAGTGGCAATGAGACTTATGGAAGAAGCACTGCCAGTGGATGTTTCAGTTTGGGATCTGAAATGATTTCATGGATGAGTGTTGAAGTGAATATGGTGTTGCATGTGAAGTAGTAAAGGAAGTTGTTTGGTTAAGAAAAATCTTGTCATATTTGTTTGAAAATCCTTTGCATACTACAGTAATAAATTTGGATAATCAAAGCAGTATCAAGATGTCTAAAGACCTTGTATTCCATGCAAGGGCGAAGCATATCAACAACAAGTACCACTAAATTAGGAGCTTGGTACAAGATGGGTTCGTGAAGCTACAATATATCCCAACAAATGAATGGTACTTGATGTGCTAACGAAATCTCTTCCCAATAAGAAGTTTGAATATTTTAGAAGCATGCTTGGTTTGGTTGGTGTTACAAATTTAGTTAATAGGGAGAGATGAAGCATATTATGGCAAGATTCTTGGGAGGACATCTGGTCGGCCTATGTGTTGATGTTTAGATCCTGAAGAGGGAGGGTGGCGGTGGCCATGGAGCTCCGACCTTAGATATGCACCTATATCCTTAGGTTGGTGGTAGAGCTTAAAAGTTTGATGATACGTAGAATGGCTAAAGTTTGAGTCCCTTTAATCCCACCTGGATAGAATACCCCTGATCAGGTATCTAGTCCGCAGCACTAACTGTGCTAGAACTCTTCGTAGTTCATATCATTTTGAAATCTTCAATGTACTCTTATATGTATGTGATTATGAATACCTCCCTAGTTAAGAGGGAGTGTTGAAGAATGTAACTAGTTTTGGTCTTCATAATTGTACTTGTCTAAATATATTTTATTATTAAATAAAATGACTTATTAGAGCATGGTTTTCATGCTTGCGTTAATGTTTTCTAGGTCAAAGCCTCCATTGAAGGCTTATAGGTTTTTCCTTGAGTCATTAAATCCATTGTCATTTCTATTAGACCCTTCTTGGGATTTTGTATCATGTAAAAAGAATTATTTTTGAGTCAAAATGGTTATTTTTCACCTCAACACCAAGTCGGCCCTATCCCCATGAAGTCGGACTACATTAGGGAAATTTGACCCAGCAGAAAGGTTATATATAGAGAGGCAATTCAGCATATTTGGACCATTTACTAAACAAGTTCAATCTTCAAGGAAGAGAGGAAAAAAAGAGAGTGAAATAGTTGGAGAAGGACTAAATTTGTTGGGAATACCTAATTTGAGTTTTTGGGCTATCTATCTCACACGTGCAAATTTTCTGGGCAGTTTCTAGGGCCAAAATTATGTGTCTATTGCAGGTCCAAAATTTTGTTGTTGGGGGTCGAAATTTTGCTCCTAGGAGGTCGAAATTTTGGATCGAAGTTGTTGTTGGGTAGCTATTATTTGGAGACTTTGACGGAGATCATCTATTAAGGGAAGTGTTGACTTGGTGGTTGTAGGAGGTATTTGTATAGTTCTAACAAGTCTAGAAGTGTATCATCTTGATTTGAATCTATTGAACAAAGAGTTTGACTAGGTTTTCCCCTTATAGGGGTTTTTCCTTAGTTGAGCACTCACATTTTGTGTCTCTTGTTCTTGTGATATTTATATACATATAATTTGGTAATTGATTGATGAAAGATAAACTAATAAAGAAGAGAAATAAGACAACATAATTCACAAGTAATTATCAAGAAAGAGGAGTCAAACCCTAATTCCTATAAGCATTGATTTCTCAACATTGGGAAGTGGTAATTCAACAAGCAGATAAGAAGGTGGATAAATGGGTAACTAAAGCTTTAGATTTTCCATCTAGATTCCAACTTTGCACCAAAATCCTAGTAACAAACTCATATTTATTACTTGTATTGTCATATTTCCTCTAAAGCAACATATTCTCATTTAGAAAAATCTTTCAAGGATTCTTCCTAGGCCAAATTTGTTGAAGGGAAAGGATTTCACAATGTTAATTGGGAGCTATTTTGCACCCCAAGAGATTTTAGTGACCTGGTATTATTGAACCAAGATTCAAGCAAAAACTATGTGTCAAATTAAGGGTTTGAGAGTTGGAGAAAAGCAAGCATAGAAATTTTCATAAGGAACCTCACTGACCAAGGTTTGTTGTTTTTAAAGCATGCATGATAGGGATCTCTCTTCAAACTCTCCTTATTTCTCCTTCTCATGCTAAGATCTCGAGTACTTTTTTTGTTCAAAAAATTTGGAAGGTCTGAGATGCTGAAACTTTTCCTTTCTTGAATGTGGGCATCTCTTCATTCCAACATGTCATTCAATGATCATTACCTTTGGTGGTCACGATTCATTTTTAGGGAAAACCATTGGTCAAGTCCTCTTGGTTTTCGGCCTCCTTCAAGCATGTTTCTTTCAAACATGCACTACTGGAAGGAGAGTAATTAAATCTTTAGAAAATTACTAAAAATCAATTGTATGTGATTATTTTGCTACCTGATAACAACAACATCAAAATGTCAATAATATTTGATAAGCATCCGACTAGCATCATAATGCATACCAATTAGAAATAAAATTGGATGGCAAATTCAATATCAAACTGACGCTAAAATAGATACCAACTAAAGATCCAATTAGCTATTAGATTAGATACTTGTCATATATTATGAGTGTAGTGATATTCACACTGATCTTATCACAAAATAGTCACATCATTGATTTATTTGTAGATTCTACTTGGAATTTTATTAGATAAATTGATGCAATGTTTTATTTCATATTTATACTAATTTATATTTTAATAATCCATATAAATGACTTTTATTTGATATCCTAATATTTAATTTTTTGTTATTTAACCTGATAACTTATTAATTATTTGATTATTCTTTTTATTATGTATTATATGTGTGTATCAAACAGACTCATTTTTCTATTTCATTTCATTCTTTCACTTATTTACTCTCTTCAATTCAACATGTGTGATATTCCTTGCACATGACCCCTTTAAAGTACACATATAGGCAATTAAGTTAAAAAAAATCAAATTTGGAAAGAAAATTGTAGATAAGAAATTGATTTGAAGATGTGAAGAGTGTTGTTCATTATATAACAAGACTAAAGTGACTCAAACATTAATTTCAATAACAATTCACCTAATTATTTAATCCTTAAGATAAAAACAAAATGTTCACCCATACAACATAGAAAATGAGAGAAGAGATTGTCTCTGAGGGTTAGCTCAATCTATTGATGCCATTATTTACAGGTCATTGTTGACAATCTAGGACTTTGTGGAGGTCCCCAATTTAATTTCCATAGAATCAAATTCACATAATTTATGCCAAACCCACTTTACAACGGGTACCATCCTCTAAATGAGGGGAAGTTCTCAAGAGATTCCTATCTTATTTCCAAGGAAAACGAAATACAATAAATTAAAGAAGTCTCAATAGAAAAATAATGCATCTAATTATACTTCTATAATTAAAAAAATTAAGATATTTGAATGTCATTATGCATTGGTTTTTTCAATTAAACACTTATTGATAACCTCCATGCATATCAGAAAATGTTATTACAACTAATGTCATTAATGTACTCAAAGAATTGATTTACGCGTCTTTCAACTACACATTATTTAAATTGTATGTGTCAAATCACTATTTATATAAGCTTCATATCGATCCATGAGAAAAAAAATATTTATAGTATATGAAAATAAGGGATCACTTAACAGAAAAGAAAAGAAAAAAAAAAAAACTAAAACTAAAACTAAATTGTAGGGATTTTTTTTTATGGGGAAATACCTTTGAGTAAATGTTTGGTATTAATGGGCCATAACCATATTTTATTTTGTTCTTGTAGACTTTGAAATATAGTTGTGTCACATATAACTTTTGAGTCATGCACCACATAAATAAATAATAATAATAATTTTAAAAAAAAATGATTTGTCTGGCAAAATGACCAACTGAACCCTTCAAATTAATATCGTCCCAAAGATTGGATTAAATTATTATGACCCTTAGTTATATTTGAAGCATTTTTAGTATTCAAAAACTATACAAGGTGGAATTTGTGATAGAATTATTATTGAAGGTCCTGGAATATTGAAATCTCATGCTTAGAAAGCTTCCAAAGATGAAAGTGTTAGAAACTTTAGAAGGAGGAAAAATAATAACTAAAATGTGGGAAAATATTAAACAAAAATCATATGGAAGGAAAGAATATGGTTACTGGAAACATCACCTTCTTCTTATCGGTTGATCTTTATTCCTTATAAACTAGAGAGGAGATGGTGATATAATCAAAGCCAATATGTTCCTATCAATACAAAGACACCAGAAAGAGATTGAAATAATTATTGAGAAAAATAAACATGTTATTCTCTATACTAGACACATTCACATGGATTTTTTGATGAACAAATGAGATGTTTCTTTGGCTATTTACATTAAAAGTATCCTTCGTTGAAATGTTTTTCAATTTGGGGCCATCAAATGAATTATTAAGATTTCACAGATTAAAAATACCAAGAAGACCAAGCAGTATGGTTTCATCAAATAATCTCCTAAAATTTCTCAAACTATCACAATTTACTTTGTTTAATTACTATTCATTCACACATACTACAAGTTCAACTCACTCCACTTGAAAATTTTCAAACCAAAATATATATCATAACAAATTGAATTTCAATTTGATCCATTAAAGTGGCAATGCATTCAATTTAAACATCTTAATAAAGAGAAAATGGCAAAGAGTGTGAGGATCCCCTAATGGAAACAATATTTAAAACGTTTCAAAATGTCACAAGAAGATCAAAGTGGCTAGTATTTAGTATGATTATCCCAAGACTAATAATGACCTCCAACTTGTCACAAATAATATCATTCGCTTTATTGATCAAAGAATACATTTAACATCAAAGTGGCTAGTATTGAGTAGGATTATCCCAAGACTAATAATGACCTCCAACTTGTCACAAATAATATCATCCACTTTATTAATCAAAGAATACATTTAACGCAAAGAATATTTCTAGTGATACAGTGATAATTCAAGAATTGTATTTATGCCATCATGTTTCCTCCTTATATAAAAATCTATAACCAACTTTACATATTATAATAAATTATTGTTAACATGAAATTATTGCTAACATGAAACCTTGATATATTCAATGTTTCCTCCCCAACATAACCAACTTTAAATCTTATAAATTATACATGAAATCTTGATATATTTAGAACATTGAAGCCAAAGTTATTTTTATTGATAAAAGCATGGAGTTTTATTTCAATTAAGGAATTAGAGAATCCTTGGATCATTAAGAAGCATATACATTTATTATGAGGTCATGTACATATTACTTCCTATAATCACAAAGGGGAGTAGTAAGGTCAATGTTTTTTGTTTATAATGTGATTTTTCAAGTGGATGTCACCCTAGGTCTAACATACATATTAGTTGGGTGCATGTGTGTCTACAATTTTTATTCTTATTTTAAATACAATGCATCAAAGGGAAAAGTTGACATAAACACTATCAATTAAATAATAACTATTACAACAAAACAAAACAAAATTGACGCAGGCAAAAACTAAGAAGAAATCATAAACGCCCAAAATTGATAAAGTGTATAATTCTAAGGAATTATTGAGTGAGAGGAAAACATTGAACCAATAAAATTAAAGACATGAACAAATAACAATCTTGACAAGAATGGATTGTAGGAGCCAAGGAATATGTTGTCAATGCTTAATTTGATTTTGTAAAGATTCCATAAACGTCCAGGAGAGGATCTTGACAAGAATGGATTGTAGGAGCCAAGGAATATATTGTCAATGTTTAATTTGATTTTGCAAAGATTCCATAAACTTTTAGAAGAGGAACTTGAAGAACTTGGACCTAAAATAAGAAGTCGGAGGCTTAGGTTGGCAAAATAAAAGTATCTCAAAAAATTGAACCAACGAAACTAAAGAGGTAAACAAATAAGAAGAATCTAGACAAAAATGGATTTTAAGAGCCAAAAAAAATTCAATGCTTAATTTGATTTTGCAAAGATTCCTTAAATCTCCACAAAACAAAAGAAGAACTTGAAAAACTTAGACCTCAAATAAGAAGTTGGAAGCTTACGTTGGTGAAAAAATATATTGAAGAAAAAAAAACAGAGTATATGCTCCAAAGCAAGAAAAGAGGACAACAATAAATAGTATAGCATAAAAAAAGTATATACTCCAAAGCAAGAGAGAACAACAATAAATAGTATATAAATAGCATAAAAATATATATAAAATATAAATATCTAACTTTTGAAAGTATTAAAAAAAATTAGTGCTCATTATATATTTGAAGTTAATGAATAATTTAAAAATAAATTTTATAATATAATTTCCCTTTTAAATGGATGTTTTTAATAACATATATTTGAATAACCAAATTATATTTGGAAATCTTTTATCCATTGAAATTGATTTGTTTCATTAAGACTTGTTTATGTTGGTTAAAAATCTGAAACAATTAAATATTTGTTTTTTAAAATATAATGTAAATAAGAAAACACAAAGAAAAGTGCATTTATAGACTCTTATAATAATTTTCATTCAGGTATTTCTCGACATGAAGGCCAATCTAATCCATTATAGTGTTCAATTACGCACATTATTAGAGGAATAAGTTCATGTGCACAAACAATTTCAATTATTATCAACATGCCACATGTTCATGTTATATAACAAGAGCCAGAGCCACAGAAGTGGTGAAAGTCCCTGCCGAGAAAGGAAGATTGAAGATTGAATAGGAAGCTATAAAACATTTTTGGTAAAAATTTTAGATTATTAAAAAAACTAGTGTGCTCAATAACACTATATGCACCTCTCTTACACCATATAAGTATTTATATTTAGAAGTAGTTAGAAATATTATATTTGCTTAGTATAAGTATTCACTCTCAGTCTAATTTATTCATCCATTGAAAAGTGTGCCTAATTAGGAAAGCTTTCGAACACTCTGGACTCTGCAAGATGGGAAAAGATAATATTTTTTTTTTTGGCTTATTCTCAAGTTGTTATTGAATTATTTCTTTGAAATAACGGAGACACCTGAAAATAATTTTTAAGAAATATAAATGACTTAGGTATTCAAAATTTACCTTTCCACCAATTGTCTCTTGTTGCATATTCAATAACTAAGCTACCAGCATCGATTACATGAAGTGGGTAGTAATATCTTTTTGTACTAATTTCCCTGCAATGGTTCCTTGCCTCATTCATTTGACAGGTGGTTTCACTCTTGATTAGCTCCCAGTCCCTTAGACCTTTCTTTCACAACAATGTGGAACATTTTGCAAATGGGAACTTGCTCTAAGATCAGGTAATTTCTTTATTGCCAGTCATTTTTAATAGATGTGATAGAAAAAACATTTTTTACTAATAGTTATTTTTTAATGGATGGGATGAAAAATTATTTTGTTCAAATACAGAAATTGGAGTAAAATTTGGTTTTGAAGATGTTTCTGCTCTTACCCCTACCACTGTTGCCTCTGAAGTACGTATTGAGGATGTTTTTGCTCTTACCCTATAACCATTTCCATGGAATGTGTTTTTGTACTTATAATGATTATTCATAATTATTGTTTATGCCGAAGTGGTTTGTAGACTGATAGCGCTTGAAATTTCACCTCAGGCTGAGAAAGGTAAACCTCAAGGCAACATCAAACCACTTAGCCTCGTAGCTAGCCCTACGGGGTTGGAGAGGGCTCTCTCCGGTCTATCTCGGTGAAATCTTCAATGGATGAGATGACCAATAGGGTAACACTGATTTTAGGCTAGTAAACTGATCAAAAAGGTTGATTTTGGGTTTTTAGGGTTTTTGGTGGCAAATTGAGGGGATGGCAATTTTGGGTGCGGGGATTGGACACAGTTTCTGCAGGGGGTTCTTTGGGGCGAGGTAGGAGACAATATTGATGCCTTTGATTGAGGTGTATGGTCAGGAATGACAGGTGAGGAACTAAGGAGAGCAAACAATAACTTTGAATTCTCCTTAAACAGTAGAAAACATTGAAATTAAACAAACTTAAAAGCAGAGCATGACAGTCATGAATTCTTACTTTAACACTTCGTTTGCTTAATGTGCAGAAGGAAAAGAAAGGAAATGATTCACATAACACACTTACAGGTACATAGAGAAACACACCATCAATACATGTAACCACAAGAATCCCAAAAAGATTGCAAAACCCTAGTCTTCCTTAGCCAAAAATTGCAGAGATACAGTGAATAATACAATGATAGCTTCTCCCTCAAGAGTCCAACCTTCCAACCTCTGAAAATGATTGAGAAAATACATAATATAGGCAATCCAACCTCTTTCCTTGCCTCTAGGGGTCGAGCTCATCCTTCTAGGAGCTGTTTCAACCAATTCTAAACTAAGCACTGAAAACTAGGCAGTCAAAACAACTTGCCTCTATAAGCTAGGAAACCAATTCATTCATTTAATTTTCACCTATTTCATGAATGAATCTTCTATAAGAGATACATAAGTGTAAAAGTGTCAAAAAATTACATTATTTACATCAAGGAGGATGAAAATCCACTCCAAAAAGTCAAACATGGTCAAATCTGCGTTTTTCTGAGCTGTACAGTGAAATTTTGAGAAAATTGCCTCATAGGTCGCGCGCCTCTGAGGGCACTTTTTGGGCACTTCCAGGTGTCCAAATTGAGCAAGAGTAGGCTTGTTGGAAAGGTCTGTGAGTCTACTTTCCAACCCAACTGGAATTTCTGAATTTGGTGGTCATTTGCCCCTCCAAAATTGCAATCTCCCAAGACTGCTTTCTGTGTCTCAAAAATGTGGGAGAAAGTCAATTTTTGCTCCTTTTTTGACTTTCTGGAGGCCCAAAACTTCATAAAATCTCAAGTCCATTGATGAGCATATGTAACTTCTCATGATAAAACTGGAAATGCTGAGTTTTTGCAAAATGGAGTTGCCAGGATGAAGGGTCGCGCGGGGGGTGAGACCCGTTAATGGAGAAAACCTGTAATTGCCTGAAAAAACCAAAATTTACCCAAAATACTCAAAATTTCTTGGGATTTGTGTTGTGGCTAGGCTATTTAGTGCCTTGGTCCTTCAGTGAAGCCTCGGCCAAGATATGGAGGGGATCGGGCCTCTTTCTCCTTTTTTGTGCTTTGGCCAACCGCCTTTGAAGCACCTTCATCTTCGCCTTGCACACGTGCATCCGCGCCCAATAATGGTTCTTCATGTTCCGGAGCAGGCTCAACTTCTGGTGTTGACTCACGATCATCACTTTGCTCATAGTCTATTTCGGTTTCTGACATGGTTTCAGGGGCAAAGTGGCTGAAATGTACTGCTGCTTCTGCTTTGAAATCTGTTGTTTTAACTGCTGTTTCAAGGGGACAAGGAGCACGAGGGGAATGTTAGGGAAGGGATATTTTAAAGGGAAACTGGGAATAATAATGAAACAGGGAGTTTAGGGAAAGGATTATTGCATATACATTATTTTCCAAATTTATTTACAATAATGATATGGGAGGAAGGGCTAAGGTTTGATTTTTATTTCTTAGGGAAAACGGGTAGAGTTTAGGTTTCTTTCACAAATTTGGAAAGGAAATTTACATGGAATGACAAGGAATAAGAAATGGGAAATGGGGAGAAAATGATAACAAGGGGATACCTTAAAACAGCATATAAACCCAAGCCATTTTTACAACTTTAAACCAAAGCAAAGTGGAGCTTTTCATTTGCAAATGAAGGCCTTTGAGAATGCAATCATGATTTCCTTTAACCATGGCAAGCAAGAATTGTTTAAGATTAAGGGCCTACCTTACGAAGTTTGGCGATTTGTAGCTCCTTGGTGAATTTGCAGGCAGTTTTACAAAGAGGGCGCTCACGGGTCGCGCGCCTCACCCAACGGGTCGCGCGCCTCTGACGGGTCGCGCCCGTTATAATTTTACACTGGCGGAGGGCGTTCAACGGGTCGCGCGCCACTGATGGGTCGCGCGCCTAGTTCAACGGGTCGCGCGCCTGTCCAGCTCATAAATTTTGCCCAATCTCTCTTGCAATCACTTGCTCTATGACTTAGATGTAGAATGAGGCTTGATGGAGGGAGATTGGGGCTTTTATAACCTTATTTGAATTAATTTCATGCCCAAACCCACTTTATAATGTTTTTCCTTGATACTTTATAAACTTAACTTTTTGGTTTCCTTTGTCCTGAAATTGACTCATTTAATGCTTTTGCTCGACACTTTTTGCAGGGATATCATCTGAGGGATCTTGGCAAGGGAGCCAGGGTTACATGCTGTCCTTGGAAGCTTTTTGAAACTTCATCACTTTTTACAAAAATTTGAAAAATGACCTTGGCTTTAAAAACAGTGTTTTTAAATCCAAGGTGAAAATTAACTGTACGAGATAGAAATTTGCGAAGAAACACCTTTAAAATCATCCCTCTGGCTTGCTGAGCACTTATTGACCTTCAGAGACATGACCTTGTAAACAAACTTGACCAAAACCCTAGACCTAGGAATTTGACCTCAAGACAAGACAAGATAAGCTTGAAAGTGACTAAGGACTGAAATGACTTGATCCAGCAATGCCAAGAGGGGGACAAAAACACTAGCTCCTCCATCAGAGTTATGGCATGCCTAATGGAATGCAAGACAGTGATGAGACACCTACTTATGCAAATGCAAAGAGTTTTGATCGCTGATGGAGGGCTACTAGACCGACTCTAACATTGGCTCCAATGGGGATGGTAGCTCCTTGGAGGTACCAAGAACCTTAGACCTCTGGGAGAGCAGACCAGTGCCTTACAATCATTGGGCAATGGAGTCAAAAACTCAAGCTGAAATGCATGACTGAAAATAGAGGACTTGACAACATAAATTGACTCTCACTCAACTAAAAACTGACTCGATACTTGAACACAACCGACAAACTGAAAATGATGCTCAAAGGGGAGCTTATTCATCAAAACCTACTCTAACAGTTTCATTCATCACCTGATCAAGTGAAATGAAACAACCAATGCAACCAAGTAAGTATACCATCTGCTGTTTGAATTCTCCGCAAATGCTCACTTATGAACAACAAGAGAGAACTACTGAAAGGCAACTCCCATGACAACTTAGAAACAGATCCGTTGAATGATATGAATTCTCTATCCACCTCCAAAAACACTACATAAGGATCTTGAAATTCAAGCACACTGGAACTTAGCTCATGCAATGGATTACTTCTCGTTTCCTCATACCATGAATGCAAACTTTGATCTGAACCTTGTGACGAGACCTCTGCTGAAAATGACAAAGAAACCGGTTGCCGGATCAAATTCATATCAGCACATTTTTCAAGCTCACATGTAGTCAATGGAGAAAGACTTTGACCGCAAACCTCATCCAAAACATCAGCTATTGGATCATGAAAAACTTGAAAAAACTCTTGTAATGTATCCATTGAAAATGCATGACATCCTTCTAGCTGTTCATCTTGTTCTTGAGAGATTTTACGAGAATTTTGCCTTATAAACTGAAATGCTTCGAAACAAAAGGGTATAGAATCTTCCTGCATCATCAAATCATGTATTTCGTCTTCCACAACTTCATCTGTAATCTGTCCTTCAATTTCATTTGGTGGCTGTAAATCTGATGCTACAGGCTGCTCAAAAATTTTGTTATCTATCTCATCCTCAACATTAACACTGAGAGATTGCTGATTTGTTATAGGTTGTTCATTTGAAGATTTACTATGCAATCTACCCTTCAAAAACTGAAATGATTCGAAACAAAATGGTAGGGAATCATCTTGAATTATTAAATCATGTGTGTCCACTTCCAAGTCTTCAGCTACAACTTGACAATCAATGACTTTTGGGGGCTGCAAATCTGAATATGAGAAGTCTTGAACAAAATTTTCATTGCTCTCAAGATGTTTCAAATCAAGACTTGTTGACATTTGATTTCTGATTGCATGGTAGTTATCTCTGATGAACTGAAACGAATCAAAACAAAAAGGCAAATATCCTTCACTTACTTCAAAATTTGCTTCTCTTTCCTCGTCACTGTCATAGCTGATATGTGATGGCTGATCATTATATTTGAGCTGCTGAAAATGAACTTCTTCCTCCCACAAACGAGCTGTTGATTTGTCTGCAAGATTAGCTTCTGTTTGGAGAACATAATCATCGTCATACTGATCAAAATGAGGCAAATCATCATCAAACATACACATCATATCAACAGCTCTCTCTTCTTCACAATGATCTATAAAACAATCACTATGACAACTGGGATCAGAAACAAAATGTTTTGAATCAGCAATTTGTTCTTCTTCAATCAGCGAGCCATGGGCTTGAACATCATAATCATTCCTTGCAGTGACCTTCTCCATCATCTTTTCCACTGCACTTACCAAAATGTCAAGCTTCACCTCTAGAGATGTTGATTCGGCCAGATCTATGTTTTTCATCTCTTCTTTCTTCAACCTTGCCCGTCGGATCAGCAAATGAGCCTCTACATTTACTGCATTGTTTTGCATCTCGTGAAGTGTTGCAATATCCCTTTCTCTCAGTTGAAACTCCATCTCCGGATCAAAGGCACCCGGGTAGTGCAAGAGAGCAGATCTAGGAGGAGGCCTTATATCAACTGGCATTGAATAATAAACTTGGTTAAATCTGGCCGAAAACTGTTGTACTGTCTCCCCTGGTAGTCTTTTCAGCTAGTTATACTCTTCTACAATCAAGAAAAGGTTTTGCTCGATCATCCACCTGTCGAGAAAAACTTTGACAAACTGCTGGAAATCTGAAATTCTTGCATCAGGCAGGGCTTTGAACCAACTCTTCACTTTGGCTTGCAAAGAAAGAGCAAAAAGCCTAATACTGACATCTTCTTCATCAACTTCAAAAAGATCTAGAAAATTCTCAAAATTCTGTACATGTTTCTCAGCGTTGACATTCTTACTTTCACCATCAAACCTCGGCAAGTATAGATCATAATTTTTGGGGAAAGCATGAAGAACAGAAGGTAAAACAAGAGGTTTATACCGATCTGGGATTTTACAAGGTGTAGGGGTATGTACAGCAGGTATAGAATCGGTCTTGGTCTTTTGAGGCTCATCAATTGGAAGATGGTCATCACAAAATTCGGAAAAAGGATCCTGATCAAGCTCAAAGGCATGCAAATCTTTGGTATTCACAATCTTCAAAGGGAAAGATGTTGGCATTATGATTCAAGTGTTGTCCTTGATGGCAACTCACTCAGAGGATGGTACAGGTGCTCAGAGGTTGGTACAGGTGATGGCAACTTAATCAGAAGACAGATCTCAGTACAGCATACCAAGGAAGCTCATACACGCCATTTCGTTAAGCCCAAGTCGCGTGTACACGCAAGTTCTATTCATAAAAAGCGCGTGTATGTGGAAAGGTTCCTTTGGTCCATGGTGGTTAGTCCTTGGAAGTTGTGCCTATGATTTCGGACCATTGTGTCTCGACGGGCGTGTCGATCCCTAGTTTTGAAGTTGATGGTATTGTGTTACTATGGTTTTGGCTCTTGGTATTGAGTTAGGCCTAAGACTATATAAGGAGAAGAAGATCATTAGGCAAGATCATCTTTCGACAAGGCTTGAATATCTAAGAGAGAAAGAGATCTGATATGCAGGTTCTGGGTTGCTTGATCTAAGCCAAGGAGAGATCACATCGGTTGATGGAAGACTAGATCTAAGGATAGATCGGGATCTAATGGTTTGAAATGCACTATCATGATATGGTTGATTATGCGTATTTCTAGATCTGCATATTGCCGCAATGTTACGTTTTGGATCTAACTAATGTCTGGTACAGCTGCAAATTGAGAAAGTTTATTTTTAGATCTGTACGCAGGTTGGCTTCGGTAAAAGAGCGTGTATACGCGGGTTTTGCTCATTGAAGTAGCGTATATCTTTTGAAGCTTGATTTTGGGTTTACAGTGGGGTCTGACTGTTATTGCAGAGTTCTGTAGTCTGCTCTGTGTTCTGGTAACTGGTGATTGACAGGGTTCAGTGGTTCAGTGATTCAAAGTTTGGTTGTTTTATGCTTCAATGATCTGTTGTGGAAATTGAATGATTTGTGGTCTTCAGATTGTAATGTTGTGCTTCAGGAATATCCAAGTCTGAAAATGTATGAAAAGTGATATCTGAAAGAAGGAAGATTGTAGGTCAGCACCTACGTACTAGTATCTTGGCTAGTACAAGAGCAAAGGGGGTTGGAGCTCCCTTCCAAGGAAGTTTGGAGAACGAGAGAAGGTTGAAGCCTTCTGCAGGTTGTAGCCTGCGTACTGGTATAAGGCTGCACCAGTACAAAAGATTGTAAACTGAAGTTTCATATTAAAGAAAGATAGAGACAACTTGCAGCAGGTGGTTTTCACCCACATTGGGTTTCCACCTTATATCTTGGTGTTCATGTGTGTGGCTTTTTATCTGTTCTGTTTTACTGCACATGTTTACTGTTAATGTGATGAATAATGTCCTGATGCACTTAATTGAAGAAAAAGCTAACTAAATTGTGAGTTTTCTTCCTATACGCTGTTTTACTTCGTCACAGTAGCGTGTACACGCTGGTTCACTTAACTGAAGTAGCGTATATGTTTCTAGCATTTAAAAAGTTTGATTAATCAGATAATACTGATTCACCCCCCCTCTCAGTATTATTTCCAACAATTGGTATCAGAGCAGGTCCTTCAGAGAAGCTTGATCGCTTGAAGGAAGATCATTCATCATAAGCAACTACGAGAAAGAAGCATCAATCAGGCCACCGGTTTTTGATGGAACAAATTTCAATTATTGGAAGGTAAGAGTTACTGCATATCTTCAATCTCTTGGTACAGAAGTTTGGGACATTGTAGAAACAGGCTATGCTTTTCCTTCAGCTACTCCTACAGATCCAGCTGAGAAAAAGGCATATGAAACAAATGCAAAAGCAGTCAGTACTCTATTAGGAAGTATATCTCAAACAGAATTCATGAAGGTCATGCACTTCAAATCAGCAAAAGAGATATGGGACAAAATGATCACTAGCTATGAAGGAGATGAACAGGTAAAGCAAGCTAAACTTCAAACTCTCAGGATTCAATATGAGACCCTCAAGATGTATAATGATGAAAGTGTGGCTAATTATTTTCTTCGGGTAGATGAGATTGTTAATTGTATGAAAAATCTGGGTGAAGAAATAAAAGAGACTATAGTAGTTCAAAAGATTCTAAGATCATTATCCCCCAAGTTTGAATCTAAAGTATCTGCAATAGAAGAAAAGGAAAATCTCAAAGTTCTCACTATGTCTCAGCTACATGGAATTCTAACTGCTTATGAAATGAGAAAGGGAGGTCCATCAGACAGAAGGGAAGCTGCTTTTAAGGCATCAAGAAAAGAAGATTACTATGAAGCAGCCATGTTCCAGAAGAAGAGGAAGAAGAATCAAACTTTGTCAGAAATCTTCAAAGGGGTGCTGGAAGGTTCAGAGGTAAGCTACCTTTCAAATGCTTTGCTTGTGGAAGAGTAGGTCATTATGCTGCAAAATGTCCTAATAAGGATAAAGGAAAAGAACCTGCTAGATGGAATAAGAAACAAAGTGCAAATAAGAAAAGCTACTACACCCATGAAGATAGTGATGGCTTATCAAACAGTGATGAAGATGAACAAGGTAATAAATATAAGCTATTAATGGCATTTGAAGATGATGATTATGAGGATGCTGTAGATGTGGATAATCTCTATAATGAAATTACTAGACTCAAGAGATGCATAGAAGAAAAGAGTGTGATCATTGATACTTTGCAATTTCAAATTGATGAAAAGGAAAAACATCTTGAAAAACTAGAAGGTGAAATTGTTGGTCTCAGAAAAGAAATTGAGAAAACAAAAACTATTAATCTTAAGTTTGTCAAAGGATCTGAAACTTTGGATGAGATTATCAATGTGCAGCGGTCTCCTCTAAACAAGACAGGTTTGGGCTATAATGGAGAAACCTCTCAAGCATCCACCTCAAAAAGTTATCTTGATGCAGCAAGAAGAAATGAGCAGAAGAACAATGAAGATAATCAGGTAAAGCAGGGACGAATTACAAACAGAAACTATCAGGGACAATCCTTCTTAAGGGTGAACAAAAGCTACAACCAACCACAGGTAAAATCTTCTCAGTTTGGCACAAGAATAGATGAAAATAGAAATTACAATCAGTTGGCTGGTAGATTCAATAACCGCAGAAGCTTCTTCAATGGACAATGCTTTTCTTGCCATAACTTTGGTCACAAAGCAGCTCAATGTGTTGCATATAAAACAATCATGACTAGGGAAGCTCAAAAACAAAGAAGTATGACAGGGATTACAAAGAGGACCTATAACAACTTTTCGTTCTTGAAAATGAAGTTGAATGTTCTATTTGCAATAATTTTGGTCATAAAGAGTCTGAATGCAGGAGCAGGTTTCAGGAGAAAAAGGAACAAGCCACGAGCACCAAAAAATGGAGAATAAAAGAACCTCAGACAGAAAGATGTGGGATAGCGTTTTATGCAGAAGGACAGGAAAATCTATGGTACATTGACAGTGGATGTTCGAAACATATGACAGGTGATAAAGAAAAACTTGAATCTTATTCTACTTTAGAAAAGGGAAAGAAAGTTTCTTTTGGAAATGATACTCCTGCAACTATAAAAGGAAAAGGTATTGCTCCTTTGAAAGAAAAGGTCAAGGCTGGAAATGTTTTGTATGTTGATGGATTGAAGCATAATCTTCTAAGTGTCAGCCAGATGTGTGATCAAAAAACCGAGGTTATTTTCAGATCGAATGGATGTCTTGTTCGTGATCTTGATACAGGTAAAACAGTTCTCAAAGGCAAAAGAACTCCAAATAATCTGTACATATTTGAAGAAGGACAACAACAATGCTATCTTAGCAAGGATGAAGAGCACTGGTTATGGCATCGAAGGTTGGGACATCTAAGCTTCTCACAAATAAGGAAAGCATGCAAATATCAGGCAGTTCGCGATCTTCCAGATATCAAAATTCCAGACAACACCATATGCAAATCTTGTCAGTTTGGAAAGCAAACCAGAACTAACTTTCCAGAGAAGGAAGGATCAGCTAGCTTGCCTCTTGAGCTAGTCCATACAGATGTATGTGGTCCATTTAGGAAAAGGACACCTCGAGGAGAAGAATATCTGATATTATTCATTGATGATTTCTCAAGGTTTGTTTGGTTAGGGCTTATGAAGCACAAAGATGAAGCATTCGAAAAATTCAAATCCTTCAAAGCATTGGTTGAAAATGAATCAGGACACAAAATTAAGTGCCTCAGATCTGACAGAGGTGGGGAGTTCACATCAAATGAATTTTTCGATTTCTGCGATGAACATGGGATAAGAAGAGAATTCTCTACAGCTAGAACTCCTCAGCAAAATGGGGTTGTGGAAAGAATGAACAGAACTATCCAACAAATGGCTCGTGCTATGCTCGATGAATCAGGTACTCCTGCAACCTTCTGGGGTGAAGCTGCACATGCTGCTGTTATCATTCTTAACAAAACAAATGTCCGAGTAAACAGCACTCAAACACCTCATGAGCTTTGGAGTGGTAAAACTCCTTCCGTGAAGCATTTCAAAATCTTTGGGAGCAAATGTTATATTAAGAACACTGATGAGCAACTTGGCAAACTTGAACCTAGAGCAGATGAGGGCATTCTTCTTGGTTATTCTCCACATAGCAAAGCATACAAGTGCTACAATAAAAGACTTGGCAGAATTGTTGACAGTATTGATATAGTGGTTGATGAGAAGGGATATATTCCTAGGCAAGTTCATCATGAAGACAATGAAGAAGATGAAGGTTACTCTCAAAGGCGAAATGATGAAGAAGAAGAACCTCAAGAAGAAGAAGAATCTCAAGAAGAACCAGTGGAGCAGACAAGAATAGAAGAGAAGACTCCATCCAGATATGTCCAAAAGAATCATCCAGAAACTCAGATTGTGGGGCAGAAAGAAGCAGGAGTACAAACAAGAAGGACACTTGCAGAAGCTTCAAGCTACTTGGCTCTACTCTCCTCCATTGAACCACAAAATGTGAAAGAAGCATGCAAAGATGAATGTTGGGTCAAAGCAATGGATGAAGAACTTGAGCAAATCGAAAGGAACAACACTTGGGAATTAGTTCCTAGACCAAAAGATAAGAATGTAATAGGAACAAAATGGGTCTTCAAGAATAAGTTAAATGAAAATGGAGAAGTAATTAGAAACAAGGCCAGACTTGTTTGTAAAGGGTATGCACAGCAAGAAGGAATAGATTTTGAAGAGACCTTTGCTCCTGTGGCAAGACTAGAGGCCATCCGAATGTTCCTTGCTCTCTCAAGCTTTCAAAACTTCAAGGTATTTCAAATGGACGTGAAATCAGCCTTCCTGAATGGAGACTTAGAAGAAGAAGTATATATTGAGCAGCCAGATGGGTTCATTCTTGGAAATGATCCAAACCTTGTATGCAGATTGAAAAAGGCACTCTATGGGCTCAAACAAGCTCCAAGGGCTTGGTACTATCGGTTGGACAAATATCTTCACCAACAAGGCTTTTCAAAAGGATCAGCAGATAGCAATCTCTATATAAAAGTTGAAAATAACAAATTGCTAATTCTTGTTGTTTATGTAGATGATATTATTTTTGGCAGCAATGAAGAGACCATGAGTCAAAACTTTGCCTTGGTTATGCAGAAAGAATTCGAAATGTCACTTCTTGGAGAATTGACATATTTTCTTGGATTGCAAATCCAACAAAATGAAGGAGGTATCTTCTTGTCTCAAACCAAATACCTCAAGCAGATCTTGAAGAAGTATGGCATGGAAGAGTCAAAGCCAGTATGTACACCCATGGTTACAGGATGCAGCCTCAGTGCAAATGATGAATCAGCAGCAGTCCACCAACCCACTTATAGATCCATGATTGGGAGTTTGCTTTATTTGACAGGTACTCGACCAGATATTACACATGCAGTAGGAATGGTTGGAAGATTTCAAGCCAACCCAAAGGAAACTCATCTTCAGGCAGTCAAAAGAATCTTCAAATATCTTCAAGGGACCCAAAACTATGGCTTATGGTATCCTAGAAATACTGATCTCACTCTTCATGCTTACACAGATGCAGATTGGGCTGGAAGTGTGGATGATAGGAAAAGCACAAGTGGAGGTGCTTTCTTCATGGGTTCCAGATTAGTATCTTGGTTCAGCAAGAAACAAAGTTCGATTGCCTTATCTACAGCTGAAGCAGAATATGTGGCTGCAGCATCTTGTTGCACACAACTTCTTTGGATGATGCAGACCTTGCAGGACTTTCAAATCACTTGCACTCCACCTGTCTCTATCTTATGTGATAATACAAGTGCAATCAGCATTTCAAAGAATCCTGTCATGCACTCAAAGACCAAGCACATACCAATCAAGTACCATTTTCTTCGGGAACAAGTGCTTGAGCAGAAGGTCAAGTTGGAGTATGTTCCTTCTAAAGAGCAAGTTGCTGATATTCTCACAAAACCACTGCCCAGGGAAACTTTTGAATATCTCAGACAAAAGCTGGGAGTAGTTGATGCTTCATCCTGTTGTTGAAGTTTGTTTGTTCTACAGAAAAGTTGGTATACGCAGGTTACGGAAGGGATATGAGCGTATACACGCGGATTCATGGTGGGTAAGTCGCGTGTATGCTGGACGCTTGTTGCAGAAAGAATATCCGCGTACATACGCTGTTTTATACAGGATAAAACGCGTATATGAAGTTCTGAACAGCAAGGGAAAACTCTGAAGTTCTGAACAGCAATAGGAATGTCAGAATTCTTCAGGCACAGTTTCAGGGAGTGCAACAGGCACAGGTTCAGGGGGAGCAGCTCAAAAGTCTCATAAAGCATTGTTGGCATTCAGATGTTTTGGTTGTTGGTTTCAGGAGAAGGAGCTCAGAAAGAAATTCTGGTTGCTGATCTAACAAGATGTTTATCAGATGCTGCTGGTGTCTTTCCTAAGTCTTGGTCTAGATCTGTTGTCTCTATGTCATGTATCTCTCTTGTCATATCTCTTTTATGGTATCAAGGTCATGTAACGGCCTTTGTTGGTTTCCCCACTATGCCTGGGATGAATGCTGTAATATAATTGGTTGTTTCTGTTATGTCCCCTCTTGGTAGGGAGTATGGATGTATGTATTGAGTCTTTTGGTGATAGGAAGGTCCCTTATGGTGTATAAGTCTTGGTTCTTGTTGAAGAACATCTTTTGCAGATCTGGCCTTCGGTCAGGGGGAGCACAAGTCAGCACAGCCAAACAGAGATATCAGCATGTCCTCAGGGGGAGCACAGCCCTTTGCCCTTGATGTCAAAGGGGGAGAGTGACTTGGTGTGATGGTTGCCATCAAGTCCAAAGGGGGAGATTGTTGGCATTATGATTCAAGTGTTGTCCTTGATGGCAACTCACTCAGAGGATGGTACAGGTGCTCAGAGGTTGGTACAGGTGATGGCAACTTAATCAGAAGACAGATCTCAGTACAGCATACCAAGGAAGCTCATACACGCCGTTTCGTTAAGCCCAAGTCGCGTGTACACGCAAGTTCTATTCATAAAAAGCGCGTGTATGTGGAAAGGTTCCTTTGGTCCATGGTGGTTAGTCCTTGGAAGTTGTGCCTATGATTTCGGACCATTGTGTCTCGACGGGCGTGTCGATCCCTAGTTTTGAAGTTGATGGTATTGTGTTACTATGGTTTTGGCTCTTGGTATTGAGTTAGGCCTAAGACTATATAAGGAGAAGAAGATCATTAGGCAAGATCATCTTTCGACAAGGCTTGAATATCTAAGAGAGAAAGAGATCTGATATGCAGGTTCTGGGTTGCTTGATCTAAGCCAAGGAGAGATCACATCGGTTGATGGAAGACTAGATCTAAGGATAGATCGGGATCTAATGGTTTGAAATGCACTATCATGATATGGTTGATTATGCGTATTTCTAGATCTGCATATTGTCGCAATGTTACGTTTTGGATCTAACTAATGTCTGGTACAGCTGCAAATTGAGAAAGTTTATTTTTAGATCTGTACGCAGGTTGGCTTCGGTAAAAGAGCGTGTATACGCGGGTTTTTCTCATTGAAGTAGCGTATATCTTTTGAAGCTTGATTTTGGGTTTACAGTGGGGTCTGACTGTTATTGCAGAGTTCTGTAGTCTGCTCTGTGTTCTGGTAACTGGTGATTGACAGGGTTCAGTGGTTCAGTGATTCAAAGTTTGGTTGTTTTATGCTTCAATGATCTGTTGTGGAAATTGAATGATTTGTGGTCTTCAGATTGTAATGTTGTGCTTCAGGAATATCCAAGTCTGAAAATGTATGAAAAGTGATATCTGAAAGAAGGAAGATTGTAGGTCAGCACCTACGTACTAGTATCTTGGCTAGTACAAGAGCAAAGGGGGTTGGAGCTCCCTTCCAAGGAAGTTTGGAGAACGAGAGAAGGTTGAAGCCTTCTGCAGGTTGTAGCCTGCGTACTGGTATAAGGCTGCACCAGTACAAAAGATTGTAAACTGAAGTTTCATATTAAAGAAAGATAGAGACAACTTGCAGCAGGTGGTTTTCACCCACATTGGGTTTCCACCTTATATCTTGGTGTTCATGTGTGTGGCTTTTTATCTGTTCTGTTTTACTGCACATGTTTACTGTTAATGTGATGAATAATGTCCTGATGCACTTAATTGAAGAAAAAGCTAACTAAATTGTGAGTTTTCTTCGTATACGCTGTTTTACTTCGTCACAGTAGCGTGTACACGCTGGTTCACTTAACTGAAGTAGCGTATATGTTTCTGAGCATTTAAAAAGTTTGATTAATCAGATAATACTGATTCACCCCCCCTCTCAGTATTATTTCCAACAAAAGAATCAACTGCAAGCCGAGGATCTCTTCTCAAATACAATATACTTTGCAAAGCCTTCTTAACATTCTTGGGAAAAGAGAAGAAATAATTTATGACAAAGAACAAAATGTCTTGGATGAAATTCCAACTTGAATACCTGGTTGTCCATGTTGTCCTTTCATGTTTTTGCTGGTTGGGATCATCCTCCAGTGGAGTCTTTGGATCTGATCTCGAAAATGATTTAGAGTCGCCAAGTGAATGATTTCAGCCTTTCAAGTGTCTGATCGTTGTCCACTATCAACAATCAGATCTGAACTTGATACATGTACTGGGGTAAAATGCAATCGAAGTGCTGTATTCACAAGCTCACGGAGATTGACTGAAGCAGTGTTTATCTACTTCCGCTTATGCAAAGAAAAAGCGTTTCGAAGGCTACCTGGCATAACTTCAGGCTCCGTCTAAGACTTATGAAGCAAACACATCAATCAACAGACAAGTTGTTCTCCCCAGTATGGTCGCCAGTATGTTAGCGCTTGAAATTTCACCTCAGGCTGAGAAAGGTAAACCTCAAGGCAACATCAAACCACTTAACCTCGTAGCTAGCCCTACGGGGCTGGAGAGGGCTCTCTCCGGTCTATCTCAGTGAAATCTTCAATGGATGAGATGACCAATAGGGTAACACTGATTTTAGGCTAGTAAACTGATCAAAAAGGTTGATTTTGGGTTTTTAGGGTTTTTGGTGGCAAATTGAGGGGATGGCAATTTTGGGTGCGGGGATTGGACACAGTTTCTGCAGGGGGTTCTTTGGGGCGAGGTAGGAGACAATATTGATGTCTTTGATTGAGGTGGATGGTCAGGAATGACAGGTGAGGAGCTAAGGAGAGCAAACAATAACTTTGAATTCTCCTTAAACAGTAGAAAACATTGAAATTAAACAAACTTAAAAGCAGAGCATGACAGTCATGAATTCTTACTTTAACACTTTGTTTGCTTAATGTGCAGAAGGAAAAGAAAGGAAATGATTCACATAACACACTTACAGGTACATAGAGAAACACACCATCAATACATGTAACCACAAGAATCCCAAAAAGACTGCAAAACCCTGGTCTTCCTTAACCAAAAATTGCAGAGATACAGTGAATAATACAATGATAGCTTCTCCCTCAAGAGCCCAACCTTCCAACCTCTGAAAATGATTGAGAAAATACATAATATAGGCAATCCAACCTCTTTCCTTGCCTCTAGGGGTCGAGCTCATCCTTCTATGAGCTGTTTCAACCAATTCTAAACTAAGCACTGAAAACTAGGCAGTCAAAACAACTTGCCTCTATAAGCTAGGAAACCAATTCATTCATTTAATTTTCACCTATTTCATGAATGAATCTTCTAGAAGAGATACATAAGTGTAAAAGTGTCAAAAAATTACATTATTTACATCAAGGAGGATGACAATCCACTCCAAAAAGTCAAACATGGTCAAATCTGCGTTTTTCTAAGTTGTACAGTGAAATTTTGAGAAAATTGCCTCATAGGTCGCGCGCCTCTAAGGGCACTTTTTGGGCACTTCCAGGTGTCCAAATTGAGAAAGAGTAGGCTTGTTGGAAAGGTCTGTGAGTCTACTTTCCAACCCAACTGGAATTTCTGAATTTGGTGATCATTTTCCCCTCCAAAATTGCAATCTCCCAAGACTGCTTTCTGTGTCTCAAAAATGTGGCAGAAAGTCAATTTTTGCTCCTTTTTTTACTTTCTGGAGGCCCAAAACTTCATAAAATCTCAAGTCCATTGATGAGCATATGTAACTTCTCATGAAAAAACTGGAAATACTGAGTTTTTGCAAAATGGAGTTGCCAGGATGAAGGGTCGCGCGGGGGGTGAGACCCGTTAATGGAGAAAACCTGTAATTGCCTGAAAAAACCAAAATTTACCCAAAATACTCAAAATTTCTTGGGATTTGTGCTGTGGCTAGGCTATTTAGTGCCTTGGTCCTTCAGTGAAGCCTCAGCCAAGATATGGAGGGGATCGGGCCTCTTTCTCCTTTTTTGTGCTTTGGCCAACCGCCTTTGAAGCACCTTCATCTTCGCCTTGCACACGTGCATCCGCGCCCAATAATGGTTCTTCATGTTCCGGAGCAGGCTCAACTTCTGGTGTTGACTCACGATCATCACTTTGCTCATAGTCGATTTCGGTTTCTGACATGGTTTCAGGGGCAAAGTGGCTGAAATGTACTGCTGCTTCTGCTTTGAAATCTGTTGTTTTAACTGCTGTTTCAAGGGGACAAGGAGCACGAGGGGAATGTTAGGGAAGGGATATTTTAAAGGGAAACTGGGAATAATAATGAAACAGGGAGTTTAGGGAAAGGATTATTGCATATACATTATTTTCCAAATTTATTTACAATAATGATATGGGAGGAAGGGCTAGGGTTTGATTTTTATTTCTTAGGGAAAACGGGTAGAGTTTAGGTTTCTTTCACAAATTTGGAAAGGAAATTTACATGGAATGACAAGGAATAAGAAATGGGAAATGGGGAGAAAATGATAACAAGGGGATACCTTAAAACAGCATATAAACCCAAGCCATTTTTACAACTTTAAACCAAAGCAAAGTGGAGCTTTTCATTTGCAAATGAAGGCCTTTGAGAATGCAATCATGATTTCCTTTAACCATGGCAAGCAAGAATTGTTTAAGATTAAGGGCCTACCTTACGAAGTTTGGCGATTTGTAGCTCCTTGGTGAATTTGCAGGCAGTTTTACAAAGAGGGCGTTGACGGGTCACGCGCCTCTGACGGGTCGCGCCCGTTATAATTTTACACTGGCGGAGGGCGTTCAACGGGTCGCGTGCCTAGTTCAACGGGTCGCGCGCCTAGTTCAACAGGTCGCGCGCCTGTCCAGCTCACAAATTTTGCCCAATCTCTCTTGCAATCACTTGCTCTATGACTTAGATGCAGAATGAGGCTCGATGGAGGGAGATTGGGGCTTTTATAACCTTATTTGAATTAATTTCATGCCCAAACCCACTTTATAATGTTTTTCCTTGACACTTTATAAACTTAACTTTTTGGTTTCCTTTGTCCTGAAATTGACTCATTTAATGCTTTTGCTCGACACTTTTTGCAGGGATATCATCTGAGGGATCTTGGCAAGGGATCCAGGGTTACATGCTGTCCTTGGAAGCTTTTTGAAATTTCATCACTTTTTACAAAAATTTGAAAAATGACCTTGGCTTTAAAAACAGGGTTTTTAAATCCAAGGTGAAAATTAACTGTACGAGATAGAAATTTGCGAAGAAACACCTTTAAAATCATCCCTCTGGCTTGTTGAGCACTTATTGACCTTCAGAGATATGACCTTGTAAACAAACTTGACCAAAACCCTATACCTAGGAATTTGACCTCAAGACAAGATAAGACAAGCTTGAAAGTGACTAAGGACTGAAATGACTTGATCCAGCAATGCCAAGAGGGGGACAAAAACACCAGCTCCTCCATCAGGGTTATGGCATGCCTAATGGAATGCAAGACACTGATGAGACACCTACTTATGCAAATGCAAAGAGTTTTGATCGCTGATGGAGGGCTACTAGACCGACTCTAACATAGACCATGTACAATCTTATCATGAAAAAATTATATGGAGGTAGCAATTGCTTTAAATGTGAAAAAATTAAAAACCGAATAATTGTGTAGGTTGTCTCTACAATTGATGTTGTTGATCATGAACAAATTGTGGACAGAAATTTGAAAAGCATGCTTTCAATCAGGAAGCTAAAATAGAAATATGCAATTCATACATGTTCTTCAAGGTACACAATTTATGGATATGTAATTTGATGAATGTTGGATTAAATGTCATTTTAATGCCCAAAAAAAAAAAAAATTGTAAGCTTGGCAAAACTATATCATAATCATGTCCAATATATCACCCCAATCCGGGTGGGGAATTGAAGCAGTGACTTTACATCAAGGAGTGCCTTAATAGAGCACCCGATCACCGTACATCCAATACCCCATGGACCATTTTAATGCAATTTAAAATGAATGCCTTATGCAAAATTAACAGGAAATATTGCATACATAGTGATGCAATCTCCATGAGTGCACTCACCTGTGGTACAACACACAAAAAGAAAGGGTAAAACCCATATAGAGAGACAACCCCCTGTTAAAGATGATAGTATTCTAAAAACATAAAATAAACAATGACGAGAATATAAAACAAATACACAGAGATTTTCCCCTAGATCGCAAAATCAAAACTACCACATTGACTTTTCATTATATTCCTTTCAATGTTACAATACATATATATACATGTCGAATCATTCATAAACTCCAATCCATTAAACCTAGATTAGAACATAACCATAATTCCTTTGACTAGATCTACAAAATACCATGGGCAGAAAACCATCATGCCCAAAACCATGTGCAAAACCCATGAACAAAACCATAGGTAGGTCCACCCACCTAATATAGGGTCCAAAAAAAAAATTGGGACGCTACCCCAAACCTTGTACAAGGGGGCTACCACTCCCCTAAGACCCCCCAACAGGGGAGGCTCTACCCCCCCGGCTCGCCCCCCGCCCCGCACATGCGACTAGTCCTTGAAAGAATATAACACACACCCAATAGGTATGAGCGTAGTTGTGCCAAAAAAAAACAAGAATATATGGTCAGTGAGCTCTCAATAGGTTTAATCTACTCTCATAGAATAGTAAGGCCTCTCGTGTTCAAGTAGAGGAGGTAACAGATGCCAATGTGGAAGCTCAAGGCAAACCCATAGTAAGAAACAAAGGAGATTCAAAGCTAAGTGAGAAATGTGTGTGTGGCTTCAAGAGCAACAATTATATCCGATATGGATAGATATATTATTCCTCTCGTGGATGAAATACCTATTGGGATTTAGGACAACTGTTGCATGTGGAAAGAATACTTTTTGGGGTTTAGGACAACTGTTGTTGGTGGATAAAAGTATTGGTAGGTGTATATGCCCAAAAACGATGGACCTTGGAATTTGAGAAATGTAAATGTATTATAAAACTTAAAGAAATGATTTCACACCACAAACATTAAATGTCTTTGGACTAATGTTAGCTCCAAACTAACATTAATTCAATTTTCATTGGAATTCAAATTATTATCCTAAGTTATACATAATTGCCCACAATAAGACTTGGAAACCTAAACTTTGGATATAAAAAATTTGATAAAGTGATTTTATTAAAACATTTGATGCTTGGTTGGTCAACCCAAATTAATATGGGGTCAAGGTCGAGTCTTTGTTACAGTCCCAGGCAAGGACTACTAATAGGCTAACATCATAATGGATCATCGAATACTATTTTTAAGATATTTGCAAATGCATTTTCTATGTTTATGTAGTTTATTAAAACATAATATTGAATCCTAGGTAGAGCATATACAAGAATTAACTTGATTCTAGCCCCTATGAAATAATCAATTTACAAATTATATAAAAGAATATTTTTGTAATGTAAAAATTGAAGTATATAACAATGTTTTTCAAAACAATTTTTTATGGTATTGAAAATGAGAGAAACATATTCTGAAGACATGTTTTAGTAAATGTGGTATGGTGTTCATGTCTATCAGGTTGTGTATGGACAGTGATCGGGTTCGTTGTTAAAGCACTCCTAGATGTTAAGTCATTGGTCTAATTCCTTGCCCTATTCAGGTGTTATTCTTGGACATGACCATGATGTAGCCTCACCGTTTTCGAATTTACAACAACAAAAAATGTGGCGTGGAGTTCACTTTCAGTAAAGGCTCCATTATCAAGATTCTTATAGGTACTTACCCATTTCACCAAAATGAAAGGTTGTTGGCCATATATGATTTGAAAGCTAATCTCTTAACTAGATGATTTAGATTACCAAAAAGAAGGATGTCAAAATTCAAGGTGCTTGGTTCAATAGGTTTCGAAAAGTGGTGCTACCCGTGGCATATTTTTTTGGGAGGGGGGTTAAAATTACCATTTTTTGAAACCATGGCTTTAATAGTGTTGCAATGATATCAACAAAAACCTTAACACCAACTCCCAAATCAAAAAGTGATGCTAACAGCTACACCAATTTTTATTTTCAAGTTTAAAATTACAATCTCTTTAAAACCCTGAAATTTGACAATCAATATAGTTGCAATCAAAACTTTAAAATTCACCCATAAATTAAAAAAAAATGGTGCTTCCAATAGCAACCTCTTTTTTTTCTAGGAATAAAATTTCAGTTTTTTCAAAATCATGGCTTTAACAATTAATACTCTTGGACTAAATTCTTCATGTCAACCCTCAACTCAAGAAAAGGAATTATGAGTACCACCTTCTGAAATTGTAACATTTTTAAAGCCATAACCTAAAAACTTAACATTATTATAAACAAAATAGTAAAATATATATGTGTATTTATTAAAAAAAACTATGGATTTTTTTAATAATGAGAACTACATATATAATTACAATTTCAAAAATAAAAATAAAAACAATATAATGAGAAAAGGGAAAACCCCATTATCTATATAATAAAAAAATACTAAATACATGAAAACAATTTAAAATAAATAAAATTAATCTTATACACCACTACTTTTTTTTTGAGATAAAATGAATATATATAAAACAGTAATAATTGTCAAGTCAAAATGTTTTAAATAAGTTGTAGTTTTAAAATTCCACTATTATTAGCACCATTTGTTGATTCAAGGGTTGATTTTTAAGATTTTTGTTAATGACATTGCAACATTGTCAAGGTCGTGGTCGAAAAAGTTGGTAGTTTTAACTTTGAAGAAAAAAGTGTTTTATCGATAGCACCAATATTCAAAATTGGGGTTGATTTGGTGTTTTTGAACCAAAAATATCATTTTTAGTGGTAGAGTTCTCATTTCAATGTCACAATTCTCATCAAGTCAGTAATTGTAATTTATACCAAGGACGAAGTGAATATGATAATTAAAAAAAAAAATTATCAAATCGATACTTATTTACAATATCATTTACTCAACAATCACAAAAAATATAGCCAACCTGCTAACCCCTTCATGGTCATGATCACCTCACAAGAACAACAAGGGTATGTAGAAGAAAGACAAATCCTAGATGGCATCGTGATTTTCCACAGATGATTCACTCTCTCAAATCCAGTTCAACAACAAAAATGCTAACTAGATTGGACATGTCAAAAGCCTTTGACCACCTTAACTAGAGGTTTATTGAGAAAATGTTGTGAGCCTTTGGGTTTTGTCAAGACTGGGCCCATTGGGTTCTAGATCTGATCTCCTTAGCCTTCTCTATATTAGTGAAGGGATATTTATCACAACCCTTCAAGTTGTCTAGAGGGATCAAGTACGGGAATCCCCTACTTCCTTTCTTGTTCATACTAATGGCAGAAGGTCCCAAAAGAAGTCTTTGCAAGGCACTTATTGAAGGATACCCCAAAGGCTTTAGCCTCCATCTAGTAGCAAACACCTTATCTCATCTTCAACTTTTCAATGACACTATGCTCCTTGGATTTTGCATAGCAAGGGAATAATCCTCAAAAGTCCCCTTAACACTTTTATTAAAGCTTGAGGGACTCTCATAAATTGAGGTCAATGTATTTTATTTTTCAACACAACTATGAACATTCAAAGAAATATTACTAGAATTATAGGATTCCAAAGAGGATCTCTTCTTTTTAAATATCTCAGTAAATATATTGGTGCTTTGTTGATTGAAAATGCAAAAATAAACATCTCTTGGGAACAATTGTTATCAATGATAGTGAAAAACCTCAAAAAATGGACCTTCAAACATCTTTCTCTATCAAGGACGATCTTATTCATCAAATCAGTGTTATTGTTGGCATTATGAGACAAGTGTTGGCCTTGATGGCAAATCACACTGATGACAAATCATAGTGCAGAAGGATAGCAGCAAGGAATTGTTGATCAGACTACAAGTATGAAGAGAAAATATATACACGCTGGTTCGCTATATACCAAGTCGCGTGTACACGCAGGTTGGCTTCAGTAAAAGAGCGTGTATGTGGAAAACTTATCTTTGGTCCGTGGCGGTTATTCCTTGGAAGTTGTGCCTATGGTTTTGGACCATGGTGTCTCGACGAACGTGTTGATCCCTAAGTTTTGAAGTTGATGGTATTGGATTTCTATGGTTTTGGCTCTTGGTATTGAGCAAGGCCTAAGGCTATATAAGGAGAAGAAGATCATTAGGCAAAATACAATGGAAAAGTCTTGAATATCTGAAAAAGAAAGAGATCTTGTATGCAGGTTCTGGGTTGCTTGATCTAAGCTAAGGAGAGATCACACCGGTTGATGGAAGACTAGATCTAAGGATAGATCGGGATCTAATGGTTTGAAATGCACTATTATGATATGGTTGATTATGCCTATTTCTAGATCTGCATACTGACGCAATGTTATGTTCTGGGTCTAACTGATGTCTGGCACAGCTGCAAGTTAAGAGAATTTATTTTTAGATCTGTACGCAGGTTGTCTTTGGTAAAAGCGCGTGTATACACGGGTTTCTCTCATTGAAGTAGCGTATATCTTTTGAAGCTTGATTTTTGGGGTTGCAGTTGGGTCTGACTGCTATTGCAGAGTTCTGTAGTCTGCTCTGTGTTCTGGTGACTGGTGTTGACAGGGTTTCAGTGGTTCAGTGACTCAAAGATTGATGATGCTAGTATTGGTTGTTTTGTGCTTCAATGATCCGTTATGAAAGTTGAATGAATGATTGTAATGTTGTGCTTCAGGAATATCCAGTCTGAAAATGTATGAAAAGTGGTACCTGAAGGAAAGAAGATTGTAGGCCAGCACCTACGTACTAGTATCTTAGCTAGTACAAGAGCAAAGGGGGTTGGAGCTCCCTTCCAAGGAAGTTTGGAGAACGAGAGAAGGTTGAAGCCTTCAGCAGGTTGTAGCCTGCGTACTGGTATAAGGCTGCACCAGTACAAAAGATTGTAAACTGAAGTTTCATATTAAAGAAAGATAGAGACGACTTGCAGCAGGTGGTTTTCACCCACATTGGGTTTCCACCTGATATCATGGTGTTCATGTGTGTGTTTTCTGTGTGATGATCTGTTCTGTTATACTACACCTGTCTTACTATCATGGTTAATAATGTCCTGATGCATTTACTGAAGATAAGCTACTGAATCATAAGTTTTCTTGTTATACGCTGGTTTCTTTAGACACAGTAGCGTGTACACGCTGTTTCACTTAACTGAAGTAGCGTATATGTTTCTGAGCATAAAATGAAAAAGTTTTTCTGATAATACTGATTCACCCCCCCCCCCCCCCCTCTCAGTATTATTTCCAACAATGTACAGTGTCATTATATCTCTTCTCAATTTCAGTTATTCCCAAAAAAATCACCAAATCCATCAAAGAATTCAAAGGGCCATCTTATGGAAAGGTCCAAAAAAAAAAAAGTGGGCTGTTGTAGATTGGAATAAGGCATGTATACCCAAGGAAATAGGACATCTAGGCATTAGATATCTTCAAGCATTAAGTTAAGTATTAGTAGGAACATTATGGTGGTGATTGATAAAAGGTAAGGAAGAACTATGGGGTAAGTTTTGGAGGTAGAAATATGTCACATATTTAGAAGAATGTGATCTCATCAATATAGATGAAATAAGAAGAAGACCAATAATATATAACAATACATGATAGAATAGAAATAGTTTAAAGTAATTGTTTTTGGGAAGTGTAATAGGTGAAACAAGCTAGTTTTTAAGAAGACATGTAGAAAAGGCAACCAAAATTTATCCCATGTAACCTCCATAAAGGATGTCAATCCCTTCTTTCAAGGAAAAGATTAGATGTCCATATCTCACTACTGGGAATCAAAACCCATAAGGGGGCAAAGGAATTGGTGAAAGTGGAAATCAAATGATTCTTGGCTAGTAGACCTCCCATAAGTGGAAGCAAAAATTCTTGAGGCATAGCATGTCTCGAGAAGAACCACACTTAAGGCATGTCGAGACATCCTAATATTGGGCCATAGGGGAGGAGGTGCCTACTTAATTAAGTAAGAAAACCAATGAGTGGCTAAGCACTTGGATATGGAAGAGGCCATGATATGTGTTGTAGCATTTTTTGGTTTTGATAAGGTAGAATAAAATAGTCAAAAAATAAAAAATATTTTGAAAAAATGTTAAGTTAGGATATGGACACAACAATAGTGAATAAAATGTTTTTGAAAATATCTTGATGATGATGTCCATATCAAAGAAAATGTTAGTTTAGATGTCTTAAAAAAATCAAAGACAAAAAGAAAATGTTAGGTTAGAACGAAAAGGAAACAAATAAACTCTGAAAGTGAGCAAGTCTAAATGCCACTACTATTTTTCTGCAAAATAACGGTTGTGTGCAGCTTGTCATAAATGCCACAACCCATGACAGTCAAATTGTTTAATCTTGACTGCTTCATGCTTTAAATTTGATGTTATAGTTAGAGAATAAAGATCTGGCCAAACTGTTTAATCTTGGCAGATCAGTAGTTAGGTAGAGAATAATAAGGTGCTCATCAGTTTAATCCGAGCCCTTGGATGTTATAAGGTTAGAATTAAATAGTTTGCTTTTGTAAAATAAAAAGAAAGGAAAAGGGTTTGCTAGCTTAAATGCACCCATTAAGTGAAGAAAAAATGATATGATAAGCAAAGGGTAAGTAGAAGAAAGGTTGCAGAAGTTTGATAATTCATTGGACAAAATGTACATTTATCATGTTTTACCATATGTTTCTATGTCCAGGAGGCAATTACACAAAGCAAATGAAGGTCTACAAGATCAATTAATTAACTTCCCTCATCCTCATTCGTTCCTATACTTACTAATTTCCCCTTCCCACCTTCATACAGTTCATATTCATTCATTTTCCATAAAAAACCCCTTTTCCTAAGGATAAAATCCTTTTTGCCTAGGAAAAGTGAAAACCCCATGCTAAATCCCCTTTTACCCGAAAAACCCACAAAAATATGTTTAGCCTAAGTATAATAAAACTATGTATTTCATAACATATTGCATATTCGCAGATCGCAAACTTTTCAACGTGCATGCACTCTCCCCGCATTGCAATATGCGATTGCGATGGACCTGGACCCGACGCAAATATATTTCATATTTCATTCCCATTTCGCATCCGCCTTCATCGCAAGTCCTGACTAAAGCATTACCTCCGCCATTGCGGTCTCCGATATGTGATGGGAACCTGAGCCCGACGCAGTATTAACCATGATATATTTTCGTGATTGCGATGGACCCGGACCCGACGCAAATATATTTCATATTTCATTCCCATTTCGCATCCGCCTTCATCGCAAGTCCTGACTAAAGCATTACCCTCCGCCATTGCGATCTCCGATATGTGATGGGAACCCGAACCCGATGCAGTATTAACCATGATATATTTTCCACATCGCGTCCGGCACCTATCGCATTCCTTGCGATGGGCCTTTCCTTCGCTAAACTGTGATTGCGATATGCGATGAACCCAGACCCGATATCATTATCCGTCTGAATTCATATTATTTCAAGTCTGCCATACCATGTTTTGTGAAGAATTCCTTTGTTAAAAGGTTTTTATGATTTAAACGAAGAAATAGCCTAAACCTCCGTTTAACCATAAAACCCCGCTAATCTCAGTTTTTAACTCATAATATAGCCATACCGCCATAATTAATCATTGGGCCTCTCCGCGCTGCTCTTTCACTCCACCACCGTCCGATCCAATACATTCAAATCCAATGACCCTCAATGATTTTGGGTTGGCTCTCTGTCCGAGTATTACCCGCCCGAAAAGCGGTATTCCATTGACCTCCCCTTGCTACGTGTGAGGCTCAGATAGTATCGGGTGACCCTTCCCAAAACCGCCCACGCCTCAAAAGCAATGCGATGAAAACCAAAACCACCTCCCGCATAATGAAAAAATGATCACTGTTCACTTTGCGCCATAATTCGTAAAGTAGACTGCTTTTTCCGTTTAAACCAAAAAATCACCATTTTGCTTTGTTTCGCCTGTTTTCACAGTAAACCCTCCATAAGCCTTTGCGACCAATAAAGCCATTGTTTTACCTTCCGATACGCTCTGGACTCCTTTCAATATCCTTTCAAGCTCAATAAAGCCATTGATGTCCTCCTCTGTCACATATGTTTTCTTAACAATTTCTGTGTTTTGCGGGGAAAAACTTCTATTCCATGCTTACAAAGAAAAACCCGGCATACAATTTGAAGACAAATACGAAGATCTTACTATTGAAAAACACAGTAAAAAAACCTGAAATGCACAGTAAAGGTAAAAAGGAACACAGTAAAGGTTACTCAACAAGGTCAAAGGATATTCACAGAGTTTAAAGAGTATCAGATGAAAGATCAAATGAAGGAATTAACCAGCGTAAAGGATACAAACAATCAAGCAGCTTAAAGGGAAAAATATCAGACAACAAAGCCAGCACAACCTGAATAAAAGGGACAGCAAGAAGCAGTTCAATAGCTGCCCCTATCTTCTTGCATGAAGATCTTTCCTTTCCTAGAATAAATCTTAATCAGTTTTAGGATATTTTCTTAGTTTCATTATTGTATAAATAACTCTCTTCTCAAGTTGTTAAGGGTTCGAAGTTCAAGATTCATTATTCATTGCTTGTTAAGTAGTGATTGTTCATCCTACTTTGAACCTGGTTTCACCTTTGAAGGAAGCTTTTGTAGACACTTAATGTACTCAGTCTTAAATCTAGAACCTTAATACAAAGCAGAGGATTCTAAATTTGGTTTTACACAGTTTTTGTTATCTTGTAAGTTCTTCCAGTTATCAATCATTATGTTTTTATTCATATGCTTATGACTTATAGATATATCTAGGTAGGAATAATTGTGTCTCAATCTATTCCTATATGCTCCTGAAGTGATTATCTATTAAGAGAATGGATTAATGAACTGTTTGTTTAGCTCATCCCCTCTAATCAATAAATCATCAGCATCTTTTGTAAGCTTAAGTATATTTCCTTGAACCTTTGGAACGTAGTTTAGAAGGTTTTCATACTTATGTTGTTCTGTTTTACAGTCTGGAAACTGTGATAATCATATTATTTTATGTCTTCTTCTCACCACTATTTTGATCTATATCACTGTGTAAAGCTTTATAGAAGCCCTTTGTTGAGATATTAATATTATCCAAAGGATTAAGTATTTCAATTCTACATCTGTCTTCATTCAATGGTCTTCCAAAAACTAAAACCAAAAACCCCAAAACAATTATTTTAGATGCTCTGGCATTGGTAGCTGACCTACTACTATCTCAGAGGTACAACATCAGACTGGCGTCGCTGCCGGGGATTCGAATTTCTTTTAAGTTTCCCTTGGGACGACGATATTCATTCATTCTTTCCTTTAAAGGTGATTAAAGTGTTTAGAAAGGTTAAAATCATTCACCTAGGCGACTCCACACTCCCAAGCTGGAACCTTTTAAACATACCAGATCTCGTCCAGAAGCTGACATAGTTAGTACTCTGTCAGATCCTGAAAGGCTTCTGAGAAAAGTCAGTTCTAAAATGGGACACCAACCATCTTCTTCTTCCTCTTCAATCCTATAGTCTAAAGAATTAGAATCATTTGACCCCTATAGTAATATCCCATATGATCCTGATTACTCCCATTTATCACCTAGGGTTGCTGAACTTCTAGATAAAGGAGTTGATTTTAAGTCAGCCTACCTTATTCATTCATTATAATCTCATCCAATACCCACACTACCACCAAGATCACCTAAAACTGAATCTGATTTGGGTGTTAATCTACCAGAATATAAACCCACAGATTTCATATCCCCTACCACCTATCATTTTCCTTCCATTTTTGACCGACCTGAAGCTTCTTCTTCTGAACAACCTGAGGAGACCTTCTCTATATATTCCAATCCTTTATTTGAAACAAAATAAGATATTCCTTTACAGGTCCCAAAGTTAGTTCTTAAGACTCCTTTGAAGTCTTTCAAGAGATCTCCTCCTCCCTCACTTCCAACTAGTTCATCAACCCCTGAATCATCATCTTCTTCCTCTACTTATTCTTCATCTTCTACATCCACACAAACACCACATACTCCACATGGACAACCTCATACACCCCAAGCACCTCATACACCACCTATTGTCATGGCTTTCCAACCTATTGTACAGGCTAGATATGTTGCCTTAGTCTTACCTAATAACCTTGATGCATTCCCAGCTGGATACTTAAAATAACTTCCCAAGTACAATGGAGAAATTGGTCCCTCAGCTGAGGACCATCTTCAAGCTTTCCTAGACTTTGCAGACAACATGAATATTGAACAAGAAAACGTTTATATGAGATTGTTTGTACAATCACTTGAAGGAAATGTGAGGATTTGGTTTAGGTAGTTACTAGCAGCTTCCATTAGAAATTGGGAAGATCTAACAACCATATTTAAAAATCAATGGGGTGGAAAAAGGATCCTATTTATTTCCTCACAGAATTTGAAGAGCTTAAAAGGAACTTCGGTGAACCAGTATCAGATTTTATCAAAAGATTCAATAAACTCTATCACAAAATGCCCGCTGATTATAAGCCCCATGTAGCAGCAGCTAAGTCTAGATTTTCTAAAGCTTTTGATGATGACTTTGTTGTTATGCTACGAGAGAGAACTTCAAGAACTCTTGAAGATATGCAAACAAACGCTATAGAAGTAGAAGCAAATAGGGCAGCCTCAACTTCTTTAAAACTTAAGGAAGAAAAGGCCCAAAGAAAACTCAAATCTGTTCAAGAAGCCTCTAGTTCCTCTAAGACTAAATCAGAAGATTCAAAAATAGATGAAATAACATCTCTTCTTAGAAACCTATCAAATAGGATTTCAAAGATTGAGACACAACCCAGGACAATACAACAAACAGTTACTAGACTCCAAAAGCAAAATCAAGGTCAGTTTAAAAGAAATCCACCACTACAAATTCTTTAGAGACCTAGCAATGATCAACAGGTTCCTACTCCTCTATTGATAGATGATCAACACCCTGATGATAATACTATGACAATTACTAAATATATTAATAGTATGGATTCTTCTTCCAATCAAACAGCCATCATTCCTCTCTCACAACAAAATTAGGCTCAAGAAGATCAGGAAGCTTCACAGATCTCTAAATATCACGCTTTCTCTGAATTTTTAATTGCAAAGTTAAACAAGAGGTATGATCTTAGGCCTAGACTTGGTCCTAGGACACCTCCAAAGGAAACTCCAATAATTGAACCACGTACGAAAACTGTTGAAGCTCAAACAACTCTTATTCAACCCTTAGATCAGTCAATTGATACTACCCAAACTGGTAAAAACAATTTGACTACATTTAATGTTGAAAAAGAATTAGAGAGGGTTAATATCCCAATTCCACTATCAGAACTTTCTGAAAACCCTGGTTACAAAAGCCAAGTCACAAATTGGATACAAAATGCCTCGGTTGATGCTGAAGGTGATGTCATAAGTCTGCAAGATGAAAAACCAACAGTAGTTTTTAGCCCTAGTTCAGACATGATAGATGAAATAATGCCTCCTTTCTATGTAACTTTTAAAACAAATGATTCCATGTTGTATAATTGTATGCTTGATTCAGGAGCATCACACAACCTTATGCCAAAATCTATCATGGACCATTTGAAACTCGACATAACTAAATCCTACCATGACCTGTACACCTTTGATTCTAAAAGGGTGCCCTGTTTGGGATTGATCAAGGATCTAGTGGTTACCCTTGCCCAAATTCCAGTGAAAAGTGTAGTACTTGATATTGTTGTCACAGATATCCCTCCCAAGTTTGGAATGCTCCTTTCTAGGTCTTGCTGTGCCAAATTAGGGGGAACTCTACAGATGGATATGTCATATGCTACTATTCCTCTTTATGGAGGAGAGCAATTAAGATTGTATAGAGAGGTAAGATTTGTCCATACTATTTGTAAGACTGACCAGCCAAGGAACCATCCAATTTATGCAATAGATCAAGACTTTGGTTGTTTTCAACTCACTTCAAACCAACATAAAACTCAAGTCAAAATTGAAGAGGTAGTTGAAAGTCCTGAACCAAACCAAACTGATATTTGGAAACTGTTCTTTGATGGCTCTTGCACGAAAGATGGGGCAGGAGCTAGAGTAGTTTTAATTTCACCTGAAAAGGAAAATATAACCCAATCATGTAAATTAGACTTCGAAGTTACAAATAATGTGGCTGAATATGAAGCTTTCCTTTTAGGATTGCAATTAGCCAAAAGCTTAAAAGTTCAAAACTTAAGTGTTTTTACTGATTCAAAACTTATTGTTAAGCAAGTAAGAAATGCTTGCCAGACCAAGCACCCTAGACTTAGGTCCTACCGAAATGAAGTATGGGATTCAGTTGAAAACTTCTTTGATGCTTTTAATTTGACTCATATTCCCAGAGATCAGAATATTCATGCAGATGCCTTAGCTATCTCTGCTAGCTCTTTTAAAATTCCTGATCATACTGATGTACTCTATCAGATACAAGTCAAATATAGGCCATCTATCCCAGATAATCTGAAACATTGGAAAATATTCGAAGATGATGAACATTTGAAATCATTTCTGCAGGTAATAGATGATTTTTCATTTCTACAAATTGATGAAGATAAAACTGAAATAAATGAAAATATAGATGGAAATGATACTTCAGATTTTAAAACCCAAATTGCTAATCATGACATTATTCAATTATCTAATAATTTTATTCCAAAAGGACTCATTCCTTTAGAAAAATTGTTTGATCAAAATGATGTCCTCCGAAACCCTCAGTCCATTTCTTCAGAAGATGACCTAGAAGAGATTAACATTGGAACTGATGAAGATATCAAAAACATCAAAATATGTGCATCTCTAGACCCTGAGATCAAAGCTCAATATCTTAAGTTACTGCAAAATTATAAGGATGTTTTTGCTTGGACTTATGCTGATCTAAAGACCTATGATACTTCATTAATACAGCATAAGATTCCTTTGAAGCTAGAAGAAAAACCTTATCAACAGAAACTTAGAAGGATAAATCCAACCCTTTTACCAACTGTAGAAAGGGAGATTAAGAAAATGCTAGATGCTCAGATCATCCTCCCTCTTAGATATTCTAATTGGGTTGCAAATCTAGTTCCTGTTAGAAAGAAAAATGGAGAAATAAGACTCTGTGTGGATTTTAGAAATTTGAACAAAGCATCATTAAAAGATAATTATCCTTTGCCCAAAATGGATTAGTTACTTCAAATGGTTTCAGGAGCACAAATACTTTCTATGCTTGATGGTTTTTTAGGTTACAATCAGGTGAATGTTGATATAGCAGACAGAGAAAAGACGGCCTTTACTACACCCTGGGGTACTGTTGTGCCCTACAACAACCCCCCATTTTGTATCATCTGTATTCATAACAATCAACATATGAAATGGGTCCCTTTTAAAAAATTAATTGGCATTAATGATTTTGTTCGAAAAGGATATGATAATCAAATGTGTTTGTGAATTGAAGCCTTTTTCGAATAACAATGTTCCCAAAATAAAACAATCTTTTGTTATTGCGATAAAGCGATCGCAAGATCGCATATCGCAATAACAAGAGAGACGCATTTAAATGGCACTTTGGTCTTTGCCGATGCGATATCGCTATCGGCGATCGGCGGTATTCAATGCATACACAAAAAGAGCAAATATCTTACACCCCGATGCGACGCTATATCGGCGATCGGCTATCGGCACTGCCTCTTGTGAGAAAACGCTTTATGTTATAAACCCCGACCCGATGCGATATCGCTATCGGCCGTCGGCGGAATCCCATACACTCTCATAAGGCGCTCAGGTTTTTCCCCGATGCGATGCGATATCGCTATCGGAAGTCGGCAAATCACTTAATATGCATCTGGTAATGTTTTCACGCGCTAGTCCGATGCGATGTCGCAATCGGCATTCGCCAAGACTTCTTTCAAACGATAGTGTAACTCTTTCCCCCGATGCGATGCGATATTGTTCATCGGTAATCGGCATTCTCAAAAAGTGATTGCTTTGAGCCTTAAAATTATATTTAAATCCGGTTGATAAAGCGCAGATTTCAAAATGCCGTTAAATGCAGGGATAAGGTAATGCATGCGTATTTAATAAATTTGCCCCTTCGATTAACGAATACTTGCGTCTAAAACATTATCATATCTGTTGCACGCGTTAGGGGGTCATTCAGCCGAATAACAGTGTAAAGGTCATTTAATGGGTAGCAGGCCTTAAAAACACCATTAATGCATATGCGATCTCTTACCAGTGATTGGATCCGCAGCCACCTTTTGAAAATTAATATCGCCACGCTTCAAGTGATATATATCTTTCCCATTATGCTTTGTCTTCATTATTTCTCGTGTTAGGATTTCTCTTGCATTTGTGTAGAGTTCGTTTGTTGAGAAAAGCTTGAACATGATGGGGAAGAAACACAAGAGGGCTGCCGGTTCCACTACAACACCTGTTGCAGGTCAAGCTGCTACAATTTCGAAGAAAGGCCTAATCTCGGACACTACGTGCACTGGTCTTGCTAGGACCACATGGCAGGGCACATATAATCTGTTAGAGGCCGAGCAACCACAAAAGGTAGTGACAAAGGCTAGTGTGGATGTACTAAGGAAGTTTGATGCAACTCTCAAAGACTTGGCCGACTCCTTTTTACATAGAATAGCGGCCAGAGAGCAGGTCCTCCCTTACACAGACGTAGTGCGCTGGGCAATTGAAGAAATCCCCATCACTGATAGAACTTTTCATACAAGGGATGGAAGGATTTTCGGGTCATTCAAGCCTGATGACCTGAGGCGAATGTATCATTTGCCTGAACCGGAGCTAGTTTATAACAGAGCCTTCGTGGAGAAATTTGCAAAAGAAAATGAATCACCATCCGAACCCCTCCGAGATTGGAGGCAGAACCCAGCCAAACACAAGCATGAAAGTTCAGGTAAGTACTCCAACGTTTCTTTGGCTTCTCCCTATTGCTATGCGGGGATTATGATGTGTAGATTGTGGGGATTACATGACTCCGTTAATATCAATATTGACATGGTTCCCCTAATGGAAGCGGCTGTCAATAGTATAATTATGGATTGGGCCACTATTCTTTCTGATAAGTTGGTCGTAGCCATTCGTGAATTTAGAGCCAAAACTATAGTCACCGAAAGGAAAATCCTGCCATTTTATTATACTGCTTACATTATGGATACCCTGTGTTTTAATTCTGAGTTTCCTGTCCTCAGTTGGAGATGGACCACCCAAGATCCAACACCCATTCATTTATACCATCAGAAATTGTGGAAGTCCTCTTACAAGGACCATTTGTACCAAATTTGTAATGGTTTCATGGTGCCCATTTACTATTCTATTTATGACAAACCCATTCCCAGAATTTCCTATGAAGCTTCTTTTGACTTACCAGCCGTAGCAAGTTGGTTCGGGGAAGAGCATTTCACCTATATCAGAGTTTTTGGGAGTAAGGCTAGGCCGCATGTCCTCCCTTTATATATCCCAGACAAACTGTTAGCCCGGGAAATCTGCTACCAGATTATGGCCGAGAGTGTCACACAAACTCTCAAAGAGGAGAAGAAGAGAGGTTGGCCCTCTTTTCCTTTAAGAATTGGGGTTTTTACTCTGCTTAATTACAAGCATGCAGAAAAAGAAGCGACAAAACTCCAAACTTTATCCCTGGCCACTATCCCAAACAGACTCTATGATCCAAAGCAAACTGCCTACACTGCCCTAGAACAAGCAAAATTGACAAAAGTTGATCATCAAGAGGATATGTTTGATGACCTGTTCGCAGGTGCCGATACAATAAGCCAAACCAAACAGCTTGCCAGAATGAAATACAACGATGAGGCATTGACTGAGTTTAATAAACTTAGGGAGCAGAGGTTGCAAACTCTGCCTCTAGATTTATTATCCACAACCCCAGCGTCTTCCTCAAGTGAGCCTGGTCGGCAACAGATACGTCCACCTCCTGTTACAACTAAAGAACAGGATAAACAACAGGAGGAAAGGCAGAAGAAGCTGCAGGCTGAGAAGCAAAGAAAAGAACTGGCAGATAGGCAGAAAAAGGAATTAGAGGAGTAGCAGCGGAAAGCACAAGAGGAGCAGCAGCAAAAAGCACAAGAGGAGCAGCAGCGAAAAGAACTTGAAGAACAGCAGAAGTTAGAACAAGAAAAAGAACGGAGCAAAGCCCCTACAGAGCAACATAAGCAAACCTCCACCGATCCTGAATTGATTAAACAATGGAACCAATTCGATTCCATTATCAGTGGTAAGGAAGGCTCCAAAGATACAGACACCTCTAAAACAAGCGATGCGCCCGATACCACTTCTTCTCAGGTTCTAGGAGGAACCAGCGGCCCACCCATTTCACAGGATGTCGAGGTAATCAATAAGGACCCTTCCGATCAAATTGTTCTCCAGGTGGAAGAAATTCCTCCCCTGGATATTTTCTAACAGCCCAAAGCATAGAGCCGTTATTAAGCGCTCTAAGAAAAGATGAAGGCTTGATCAACCTTCTATCTTTCCTGAGCAAACAGTCACGGGCAATATGGTCTGGAAGGAGGATTTGGATCCCTCCGATGATCTAACAAAGCTGTCTCAATTCGTGGGAGCTTATTCTGCAGCAACTATCGACAAAGCATCGGAGGTAAGTCTTCTGTTGAAGACTAAGGACCATGAAATATATGCATTACAGGCAGAGGTAATTGAAGCGAAAAACAAAGCAGCACAAGTGGAAGAGCAGTTGCTGGCTCAACAGCAGGAAAACAATTTGTTAACCCAGCAACTGCAAATTGAAAGACAAAGGATAGACCAAAGTGAAACTCAGAAGGCAAAAGAAATGTCGGAGGCATTGTCACAGTTGAAAGCATCAAATGAGCTGATGATGAAATCGAAAGATGAGCGAATAGCTCAACTATCAGCACAGCTCGAAGGTATCAAGAGCACACAGAATGTGAAATTTTTCAGAGCAGAGGCAACTCAAATAAATAGCGCATTATTGTCTCATATCAGACTTCTATGTCAACAACTTGCTAAGGCTGAGCCATTATGCGAAATATCTACAACAGTGTGTGAACAAATAGAGAAGGCCAGAAATGAGCTAGATCAGGCCGAAGAAGCCATATCCGATTATCTTGAGTGGCAAGACACTGAAGAAGGGAAAGCGGCGAATTTGTCCCGAATCCATGAAGCGTACAAGGACATACTCTTCACGGAATGGAACACTCAGGTAATGAAAGCAGAAAGGGCGGCTTCCAGGTGTAAAATAATTGCCAGCAATATGATCGACCTAGTCAATGATACACTTTATTTGGCAAACATGATCTCCAAGTGCACACCTGGAAGCATAACAACAGCAGATATGCTTGAACAAACAAGTTATCATGACTTGGAGGAACAGAGGAAGTTAATTACCGGAGTAAATACTTTAACCTCTGATGCATATTGGCTCTTTCTAGTCAAGCCACATATTCAAAGGTCTGCTCTCAAGTGTTTAACAGATGCCCTCGGATGCCTGATCCCCGACATTTAGGATGCTACATATGATGCCCAGCTAACTTCGCGTCTCAACACTCCACCGGAAGTAGAGCCAATGCTGGCGATATGTCAGCTAAGGAGTAAAGGCAAAGAACCCACCGAATGAAGCATTGCCGCCAACTGCCAAATCGCCAAGAAAGATGGAAAAAACATTTATTGATGCCAATTTAATAGCTTTTCAGTTGTTTAGATATTTAGATTAGTATAGTATTTATAGACCCTTTCATTGTTTTGGAAAGGGTCGTAAAATTTTGTAATAGACTTAAAGGCTGAAGTTTGCACTATTGTGCTTCAGTCTATATTCTTTTGTGAAACTCGACCAACGGTTCTTAATTTTGATTAGAAGGCTGTTTTACACAATTGTGCACGACTGTCTGTTGTTTGGAATGCTTTCTGATTTGAAGGAAGGACTGCGACATAGTGATTAATATACTGGATTGATTGAGCAGCTTACATGGTACTATTATCTGTATCTGTGTTCTTTCTTATTATATGAATTGCTGTGTTATTATCTTTGCTATTGTTGAATGCATGTATGCGATATAACAGCGAATCTTCATTTCGTTTCACTATTGAATGTTTTGGTGATTTGTTATCTCTTTCACCCATGCATGTATCAATGATATAAACGATTAAGTGTAGTAATTCGCTATAATCGCTCTGCATAACTAATTATGCAGAGCAATTTTAAATGGTTTAAACATCTATGCTTAAGAGTTAGAGTCATCTATATGCCTGCCTTAAAGCACAGATCATCAAACGCTACACTTTACTAAGTGATAAGTCCCGGGATTAGATTATAGTTATTACATTTCGCTTATAGTTTAGCTGTTCGCTTATTACCATCCTATATCATAAGTCACTCATCCATCCCGTTTACTTATAATTCTTGGGAAACTGGTCCCATTATCCCCAGTCGGAACCACTATTCCAAACGGAAAAGGAGCTGCACTAAGGTCCGGACCGGGTGGTTTCCCCAATGTTGTTGCAACGATTTTCGGGGCATCAACAGGTACATTCATGTATGCTAGGATGCCATTTGGCTTAACCAATGCTGGAGCAACATTTCAGAGAGCTATGGACATAGCTTTTATGGGTCAAGTAAATAAATTTGTGGTTATTTATCTTGATGAAATAATTGTTTTTTCTAAATCTGATCAGAAACATCTAAAGCACTTGATGAAGGTTTTTGACAGGTGTAGAAAATTTGGAATATTATTGAACCCTAAGAATTCCTTGTTTGCTGTCAAAGAAGGAAAACTGTTGGGCCATATAATTTCAAAGGGGGAGTAGTAATTGACCCCAAACGAGTATCTGCCATTGAAACATTGACCTTACCTAGAAACAAGAAGGAGATTCAATCTTTTCTAGGCAAGATTAATTTTCTAAGGAGGTTTATTCCAAATTATGCAGAGATTGTAAAAGATATAACTGACATGCTCTGAAAGGACCATTAAGTCAAATGGACTGCCTCTTCTAGGCATGCATTTGAACAAATAAAAAGGGCTATCTCTGAAGCTGCCACCTTAGCTAGCCCTGATTATACTAATCCATTTAGTATTTTCTCTTTTGCCTCTGAAACAAACCTCGATGCTGTTCTATTATAGAAAAATGAAGATTCCCATGACCAACCCATAGCCTTTTTCACCAAGGTTATGAGGGATTTTGAGCTTAAGTATGACATCATTGAGAAGCAAGCGTATGCCCTCATTCAAGCCCTGAAATTATACATAATGTATGTCTTACATTCACCTATTACTGCTTATGTCCCTAATAGTGCTGTGAAAATTGTCCTAACCCAACTAGACACTGATGGGAAAAGGGGTAGATGGATCACTCAAATTTTGGAGTTTGATCTAACTATCAAGACTACCAAGCTAGTAAAAGGTCAAGGATTAGCCAAGCTTCTAGCTGAATCCAACTACAAAGTACTTGGAATCAATTCTGTTTTGGAAATACAAGGGAAGAATACACAAGAACCTTATGTCCTTGCAGAAGGGGAGAATCCACAAGAACCTCTACCTTCTGAGCAGATCAGTCCTATACACATTAATGAAAAAATTTTGTTGTCAAACTGGTATCAAGATATTGTAAATTTCTTGATCCATTTTGAGTGTCCAACATCATTCTCCAAAACCCAGTGTAAAACCCTTAAGTTAAAATCAGTCAAGTACTACATTATAAATGAAAATTTATACTGGAAAGATCCACTAAATATTTTGTTGTTATGTTTAACAGAACCAGAAACTGAAGGAATCATTGATCAGTTTCATACAGGATTTTGTGGGGGACATTATGCTTGGAGAGCAACAGCATACAATATTCTGAGGGGAGGATTTTATTGGCCCACATTGTTCTTACAAGTAGGGGCAAAGGTTAGAGGTTGTGTTCCTTGTCAAATGTTTGCTGGTAAACAAAAATTAACAGCTCTTCCACTTGTTCCATCAATAGTTTCAGCACCTTTTTCTCAATGGGGATTAGATTTTGTTGGAGAGATTCACCCCACTTCAAATAATTAGCATAGATGGATCCTCACTACAACAGACTACTTTACTAAATGGGTGGAAGCAATTCCAATTAGAAATGCTACTGATTCAGTAGTAATTAAGTTTATTGAGGAGAATATATTCTCTAGATTTGGTTGCGAAACTCAAATTGTCACTGACAATGCAGCAGCTTTTTCTAGTGTTAAAATGATTGACTTTTGCCAGAAATATCAGATTATGTTACATCATTCAACTCCATACTACCCTCAAGGTAATGGCCTTGCAGAGTCATCAAACAAAAGTCTGGTAAAGGTAATCAAAAAGACTCTAGCTGATCATAAGAAGAGTTGGGATTCACATTTGATTTATGCAGTATGGGAAAATAGAATTACTCCAAAGAGATCAACTGGAAAATCTCCATTTCAATTAGTCTATGGGAAAGATGCAATCTTCCCTACCAATTTCGCCTTCCCTGTTTTAAAATTTCTGCAGGATTCAACAGATGAACCTGATGATTTTTCAAGAAGAATAAATCAGATTATTGAACTTAATGAAAACAGAGATGAAGTTCAACACAAATTGAATAAATATCATAATAAGATGAAGGCCCTGTTTGACAGAAGAGCCAGGGAAAGGGACTTTAAGGAAGGTGATTTAGTTCTAAGATGGGATGCCAGGAGAGAAGAGAAAGGAAAGCATGGCAAATTTGATAATCTATGGTTTGGACCTTTAGCAATTGCTGAAGTCAAGGGTAACAACACTTTTGTGCTACAGAATCTTGAGGGGCTATATTCCACTTATCCTGTAAATGGAAGGTTTCTCAAACATTACATTCAGTACTAAGAAGTTGAAATAGTTTTCATTGTAAATACTTTGGTTTTCTTTTACCTTTCAAGATGTCAGTGTGATTTTCTTTACAGCAAGGACTCCATAGCCCGAGGAGAAGGCACATGGATCTGCAAGTTCTCTGCATTTTACAGGAGAAAGAAGTCCCCGGATGGAGCCAATGTTGTAGCATTTTTTGGTTTTGATAAGGTAGAATAAAATAGTCAAAAAAAAATGAAAAAATGTTAAGTTAGGATATGGACACAACAATAGTGAATAAAATGTTTTTGAAAATATCTCGATGATGATGTCCATATCAAAGAAAATGTTAGGTTAGATGTCTTAAAAAAATCAAAGACAAAAAGAAAATGTTAGGTTATAAAGAAAAGGAAACAAATAAACTCTGAAAGTGAGAAAGTCTAAATGCCACTACTATTTTTCTGCAAAATAATGGTTGTGTGTAGCTTGTCATAAATGCCACAACCCATGACAGTCAAACTGTTTAATCTTGACTGCTTCATGCTTTAAATTTGATGTTATAGTTAGAGAATAAAGATCTGGCCAAACTGTTTAATCTTGGCAGATCAGTAGTTAGGTAGAGAATAATAAGGTGTTCATCAGTTTAATCTGAGCCCTTGGATGTTATAAGGTTAGAATTAGATAGTTTGCTTTTGTAAAATAAAAATATAGGAAAAGGGTTTGCTAGTTTAAATGCACCCATTAAGTGAAGAAAAAATGATAGGATAAGCAAAGGGTAAGTAGAAGAAAGGTTGCAGAAGTTTGATAATTCATTGGACAAAATGTACATTTATCATGTTTTACCATATGTTTCTATGTCTAGGAGGCAATTACACAAAGCAAATGAAGGTCTACAAGATCAATTAATTAACTTCCCTCATCCTCATTCATTCCTATACTTACTAATTTTCCCTTCCCACCTTCATACAGTTCATATTCATTCATTTTCCATTAAAAACCCCTTTTCCTAAGATAAAATCCTTTTTGCCTAGGAAAAGTGAAAACCCCATGCTAAATCCCCTTTTACCCGAAAAACCCACAAAAAGATGTTTAGCCTGAGTATAATAAAACTATGTATTTCATAACATATCGCATATTTGTGGATCGCAAACTTTTCAACGTGCATGCACTCTCCCCGCATTGCAATATGCAATTGATGGACCCGGACCCAACACAAATATATTTCATATTTCATTCCCATTTCGCATCTGCCTCCATCGCAAGTCCTGGCTAAAGCATTACCCTCCACCATTGCGATCTCCGATATGTGATGGGAACCCGGACCCGACGCAGTATTAACCATGATATATTTTCCACATCGCGTCCGGCCCCTATTGCATTCCTTGCGATGGGCCTTTCCTTCGCTAAACTGCGATTGCGATATGCGATGAACCCGGACCCGATATCATTATCTGTCCGAATTCATATTATTTCAAGTCTGCCATACTGTGTTTTGTGAATAATTTCTTTGTTAAAAGGTTTTTATGTTTAAACGAAAAAATAGCCTAAACCTTTGTTTAACCATAAAACCTCGCTAATCTCAGTTTTTAATTCATAATAAAGCCATACTGCCATAATTAATCATTGGGTCCCTCTACGCTGATCTTTCACTCCACCACCGTCCGATCCAATACATTCAAATCCAACGACCCTCAGTGATTTCGGGTTGGCTCTCTGTCCGAGTATTACCCGCCCAAAAAGTGGTATTCCACTGACCTCCCCTTGCTACGTGTCAGGCTCAGATTGTTTCAGGTGACCCTTCCCAAAACCACCCGCGCCTCAAAAGCGGTGCGATGAAAACCAAAACCACCTCCCGCATAACGACAAAATGACCACTATTCACTTTGTGCCATAATTCGTAAAGTAGATTGTTTTTCCGTTTAAACAAAAAAAAACACCATTTTTCTTTGTTTCGCCTATTTTCACAGTAAACCCTCCATAAGCCTCTGCGATGAATAAAGTCATTGTTTTACCTTCTGATATGCTCTAGACTCCTTCCAATATCCTTTCAATCTCAATAAAGCCATTGATGTCCTCCTCTGTCACCTATGTTTTCTTAACAATTTTTGTGTTTTGCAGGGAAAAACTTCTGTTCCAGGCTTACAACGAAAAAGCCGGCATACAATTTGAATACAAATATGAAGATCTTACTGTTGAAAAACACAGTAAAAAAACCTAAAATGCACAATAAAGTTAAAAAGGAACACAGTAAAGGTTACTCAACAGGGTCAAAGAATATTCACAGAGTTTAAAGAGTATCAGATGAAAGATCAAATGAAGGAATTAACCAGCGTAAAGGATACAAACAATCAAGCAGCTTAAAGGACAAAATATCAGACAACAAAGCCAGCACAACCTGAATAAAAGGGACAACAAGAAGCAGTTCAATAGCTACCCCTATCTTCTTGCATGAATATCTTTCCTTTCCTAGAATAAATCTTAATCAGTTTTAGGATATTTTCTTAGTTTCATTATTGTATAAATAACTCTCTTCTCGAGTTGTTAAGGGTTCGAAGTTCAAGATTCATTATTCATTGCTTGTTAAGTAGTGACTGTTCATCCTACTTTGAACCTGGTTGCACCTTTGACGGAAGCTTTTCTAGAAACTTGATGTACTCAGTGTTTCTGGAACCTTAATACAGTTTGTGTTATCCTATTAGTTCTTCCAGCTACCAATCATTATGTTTTTCTTCATATGCTTATGACTTATAGAGATATCTAGGTAGGAATAATTGTGTCTCAATCTATTCCTATAAGCTCCTGAAGTGATCATCTATTAAGAGAATGGATTAATGAACTGTCTGTTTAGCTAATCCCCTCTAATCAATAAATCATCAGCATCTTTTGTAAGCTTAAGTATATTGCCTTGAACCTTTGGAACGTAGTTTAGAAGGTTTTCATACTTATGATTGTTCTGTTTTACAGTCTGGAAACTGTGATAATCATATTATTTTTTGTCTTCTTCTCGCCACTATTTTGATCTATACCACTGTGTAAAGCTTTATAGCAGCCCTTTGCTGAGATATTAATATTATCCAAAGGATTAAGTATTTCAATTCTACATCTGTCTTCATTCATTGGTCTTCCAAAAACTAAAACCAAAAACCGCAAAACAATTATTTTAGATGCTCTGGCATTGGTAGCTGACCTACTACTATCTCAGAGGTACAACAATATTGAAGCAAATTTGGAACCCAATGTCATAGCCCAAAATCTTTGTTTTCCTTTAGCTAGTTGCAAAAAGGAAAACTAGACTCACTTGGGAGAAACCACGCAAGCATGGATTTGAGGGTTGATGAGCCTAGGTATTGCAGCAAGAATGTTGCAACTCCCGGGGCTACCAGCTTTACTTATCAACCTGGGGTTCGTACAAACTTGGAGGTGACTGTATTACATACACAAGTAGAAGTGAAGGTACTGCCTGTTGTCACTGCTCATCTGGCAAGAGACCCCGGGGGTTCCAGGCCAGACTTCTATAGGGTCAAAAGAAGCTTGATTTTGATGGAAGGAGAGAAAACCTATTCTAGGGAAGAGCTATTCTATTGCAGAAATGAAGAAAACAACATGCAATCCTAAATCACACCATAACCTAATAAACCATGGAAGCCGTTATACTAAGCAGAATTTCTAAACAACACTAATCTAATGCTAACTATCTAAGTTGCAAAAGTAAAAGAGCATAAAACTAGACTAAGGGGCAAACAATGGGAACTAAGATAAGTTTGTGTCTAAGCGGAGGAAGCAGTCGAAGATCAAAATGGTGAAAAGAGGACGTGAGGAGCAACAGTGCATAAGGACTGTTGGATCAGGCAGGTGAAAAGTAAATGAGCGACTGAGATCGGATCGCAGAAGGGTACGTAGGCAGATGGGCGAACATGGTCAACTAATGGGATGGACGGCTAAGATTATATCGCGGAATCAATCAGCAGATGGACGCCGGAGATCAGCCAAGCCAGTTGGTGATCGAGTGAAGCAATAGCCGTCGGATTAGATGGGGCAGATCAATAGTGGGAGTTCAAGGCGATAAAGTCATCGAGTGATGCAATGGTCGTCAGATCAGGAGACAGATCGATGGTGGAGATGGAAGCGGGAAAAGAAAACATGCAGAAATGGGAAAGCAGGTTTCGAGGGCAGTAAGCAGTATATCGCGCGCCCTCAAAGTTGTAAGTAGTTTTGTAGAATTTCACGCGACTAGCCTCCCCGGCTGACATGTAGCACGGGGAAACCTCTCATATAGCATGCCCTCAGCAGGATAACAGTCAGAAAGGAGATCCACGCGATATCGCGTGAAGGCCATCGGATCTGGCAAGGCAAATCTACGGTGGAGATTTGACCGAGCAGGTTGGTGAGTGGGTGTGTGATAGTCGTCGGATCTGACAAGGTAGATCGATGGTGGGGATTCAAAGGGCGAAAAGTCAAACGCAAAAAGTGAATTTGGGCAGTGATTGGTCAATTTTGCTTGTGAAAGGCGATTTACCAGCAAAAACCGTTTAAGCATGAATTTAACAGCTTTTGCTCAGGTGTTTCGTGCTGAAGGAGAATGACATGGGAATGTGAGTGAGGGAAAGAGGGTGGAGGAACAGGTGACCATTAGAGGAACAAAGCGATATGAAATGAACTCAGTGATTGTGTTAAACAACAAAACTCCACGAAAACCAAAACCCTGTGTTTTTGGGGTTGATGCACGGTTTCTTCCTCACACCATGGTCCCAAAGGGAGGAGGTGAGGCCAAGGCACCTGTGAGAAACCTTGTGGATCTTTTCTTTGCCAACCTATTGATTAAATGAAGCATAAATGGAACAAACTAAAACACAACTAATATGTTATGCACTACAACTATTCAAGCAAATGAACAGAAAACAGGACGCTGCTTAAGTACATGAACAGAAAAGCCATAAATATGTGCTGAACCACTGTAATGAAATGAATCTATTTAACCAAATGAACAATCAAACCATGCATCTATGCTAGTGTTGTAATGGAAATGAACTACTTGAGCAGATGAACAGAAAATAGGAATCTAAGCTACAATAACAATACAATAAAGAGGAGCTTTAGCTGAGGTTCGGGCCCTAACCCAAGAGATTCTTCCCTCTGAGTTAACTAGGTGTTGGCTCAAATCAAAACTCATCTTCATTATCAAAGAACATTGTATTACATCAAAACTATTACAAGTCTATAAAAACTCTGAATACTTGCTAACTAACTCACTGACTATTGGTGACTGACTAGCTGAATCACTAAAAGAATTAAGGTCCTAAACCTCTCTATTTATACATCTGAAGTCTCCGACGACATCCCTCAAAACTAGGGAGGTACAGCTCCCAACTTAATGGTAACTTGTCCTTTTACTTTCACTAGCTCGGCTGCCTTCTAGTAGGGAGGTTTCTTGTACTTTCACTTCCCTGGTTGTCTTTTAGTACTCCTGATTTGGATGTTTGTACTTTTAGCTGATGGAGGGATATTCGAATGGATGGGCAGTAAATGAGGAGGATTTACCTCCTTTTATTCCTCTCCCTTGTTCCATCCGAGTTTTTGCCAAGGTCTTTTACGATAGTTCCTTGCTTTTACCTTTTATCCCTGCATTTCCCTTGCTTTTATCCTTTATTCCTGCATTATGTGCCCATTAGACCACAAAGCAAAATATCCAACTCTAACTCATCTCATAAGCAAAATATAATCAAAAGTATGCAATAAGTTGTGAGAATAGTTGGTTTGACTAAGCTAGGAGGTGAATTAAGGCCAATTAAGGCCCATATAATTACTAAATGATGAGGCTCATCATCACCCCCTACTAAAAGTGTTGCTCATCCTCTGAGAAACTTAGTGGCTCTGGTAGCCTTTTTGACATCTCATGCTTATGATGTGGTCTCTTTGTCTTGTTTATAGAAGCCTGCTTTCCTTTCTCCTTCTTCAACTAATATTTTCTGATCTTCAAGCTATGTGACAGTGTGTTCCATCTCTTTTAGCAGGTATGTATATTATCATTTCTTAGCAACCTAAACATATCCTCAAAATGTGTACTTGCTTGCCCTTGGGCAGCAAGATATCTAAGTGTTAGCTAAGGATCACTTGCAATTATATTATGGGTGTTGATTAGGGCCATGGGATTTGATTGCTCATTTGCTTCTCTGTCCCTGAAGCCACCTAGCTCTTTTGTTTCTTGCTACTCGTTCTTCTTTGTCTCAATGCCTTCTGCCTCTTCTGTTTCAGCATCATGTTCCTTTGTGTTCTTCTTCATTATGTCCCTTTGTATTCGTTTCTTCTTTATCCATCTCATCCCCAGCTAACTTTGTATCTGCTTTTTCTTGTTTTGTATCCTCCTCACTAACAGAAGGACTAACACCATAGATGAAGGTTTTGATGTCATCCTTTGTTGGTAAGTCATTGAAGACTATCCATGTTACAGGGATCTTGAGGTTTTTGCAGGGCACCCTCAATGAGGATTCTAATCAACCCATGGTGAACTAACTGTTGGGAATTCCCTTTCTGTTCTTCGCTACTGGAGTCCATGGGTGATTGCATCAAGAGATAGGGTATGTTGAGTCTTTGGTGAGCTGGTGTTTCTACCCCAAATATTAATTCTTCAAGCATTCTAAAATGGTAGCCATAAACAACACTGTATCTACCCTTACATGAGATATACTTGATGAGCACCTTGCTTGTGAGGCTTGAAGAGGAAATGAGCAAAATCTTAAGAAAAGGGAGTTTCTTGCGCATGTCATCCACCAGCCTTCTAGAGGAAACTGGCCACATTTTTACTTGCAAACCAACTACCTCTTAACCTTTACAACTTTCGATCAAATGATGCATATGAGTGAGTGAGCAGGATACTTACCTGTGGCCTTAATGCCACATTGTAGTTGTCAAAGATCAGAGGTGTTGCTGATGGTCATTCTTCTTCCTCCTTTGTTGTCTGTTGATGATTTCTTCTCTGTAGATCTGATGATGCTGCTGTTGTTGTATGGTCATCTTTCTTCCTCTTCTGTTGTCTGTTGATGGTGTCTGTGACTGCAGATCGGATGTTGTTGTTGTTGTGTAGCTCTTTCTTCCTCCTCTGATGTCTGCTAATGATGTCTATGACTGCAGATCAGATGTTGTTGAATGTATAGAGGGATCAGGAGTGTGTGTGGATGTAGGGATGATGGTAATGGATGAGGTGATTCTGTAGAAAACACAATCTTCTCCTGAATTGAAGAAATGAAGTGAAAAACAATGGAACTGATGGAGGGATGCATGGTAAGGAGTGGAGGAGATGAATAGATGTGAGGCAGGGTTGCCTTTTGATCTTCTCTTTGCTCCATGATTATCTTTCTCATCCACCTGCAAAACAATTACGTTTTTTCTTTTCTTTTATTATTATTATTATTATTATTATTATATATTTTAAAAACACCTAGGCTGCCTCAAAGAAGTTTTCACCCTAAGTATCTGCCCTGGGCGCCTCAAGGAAGGTTTTCACCTAGGGATCTTCTTTTTCTTTCCATTTTTTCTCATCCTTGGGCCGCCTCATGGAGGTTTTCAACCCCAAATATGGCACTCAGGCGCCTCATGGAAGTTTTCACCTGAATCCTTATTCTGTTTTTTTTCTTTTTTTAGTGACCTGATGAGGGAGGAGCTAAAAATTGCTCCACCATCATCATTGTATTATTGATGCTGTGAGTGAACTCTTGTTTAGATGAAGGCCTATTATACATTTTCAATCTGTGTCCATTAACTAGTAATGGAATGGATTCTTCATCTATAGTTCTGATCTGCACTGAACCATTGTCATGGCATCTTTCCACCACATATGGTCTGAGCCATCTTGTTCTTAGCTTGCCCTTGAAGTCTTTGTACCTTGAATAATATAATAATGCCCAGTCTCCTTCTTGAAATAGCTTCTCCTTAATATGTTTTTCATGCCATATCTTCCTCTGAAGCTGAACTATCTTCGTATGAAGGAGGGCCTGCATTCTGAATTCATCCAAGCCATTCAAATGGAGCAATCTCCCTTTCTATGCATGGTTGAGATCTAAATCTAGTTGGGCTGCCATCCTCAATGTGTTATATTCAAATTCAATGGACAACAAAGCCTTTTTCCCATAGACTAGCTCATAGGGTGTAAATCTAGTGGTGGTCTTCCATGTTGTATTATATGCCCAGGTGGCCTCAATTAGTCTCTCAACATAGTCCTTTCTACTGTTGTTCACTACCTTGGTTAGGATGTTCTCCAGTGCTCTGTTGGTCACCTCCACTTGCCCATTAGCTTGTGGATGATAAGGAGTGGAGGTCCAATGCTTGATCTTCTGATGCTTGAGAAGTTCTTCAATCATGCTGGAGGTGAACTGGCTGCCTTGGTCTGTGACTAGTTCTCTAGGGTACCCAAATTTGTAGAATATATTCTCCCTTATGAACTCAACCACCTTTTCTTCTATTTCTGCCTTGATTTCTTTGGTTTCAGCCCACTTAGTCAGATAATCAATGCACACAATGATGTGTTGTTTTTTCTTTGAAGGAGGGTTGATAGGCCCAATGAAGTCCATGCCCCACTTGTCAAATGGCTCAAAAGTCACTTGAGGTTGTAGAGGCATATCATCCCTTGGAGTCGGCTTTTCCATCCTCTGGCACCGATCACACTGACTAACATACTTCTTCGCATCCTGGTGAAGAGTAGGCCAATAATAACCTGCTTGCAACACCTTGAATGTTGTCCTTTTGGCTGCAAAGTGACCTCCACAAGGCCCATCATGACAGGTCAGAAGGATGTCAAAGACCTCCTCTTCCCTTACACATATTCGCAAGATTTGATCTGGGCCAAGTTTGAACACATTGCCCCCAATCCAGGTGAAGGGGGAACTTTTCCTAATTATCTTGCTCTTTTCTCTGGAGGGCAGATTTGGTGGGAACTGTGCTGACTCCAGATAGTTCGCTATAGCAGCAAACCATGGGAAGAGCACTGAAATAGCAAACAAATTCTCATCTGGTAACTGATCATCCACCATTCCTTCTTCACCTGTAGACGGATTCATTCTAGACAGAAAGTCAGCAACAACATTTTCCTTACCAGGCTTATCAATGATAGTTAGATCAAATTGTTGTAATAAAAGTAACCATCTGATGATTCTAACATTTACATATGGTTTGTTCATTAAATATTTAATTGCAGCATGATCAGTATGCACAAATGTCTGATAGCCTATAACGTAATGCCTACACTTGTTCAATGAATGCACAACAGCCAGGATTTCCTTTTCTGTCATGGTATAGTTTAGCTCAACCTTTGACAAGTTTTTACTGGTAAAATAGATGGCATAAGGAAATTTCTCTTCTACCTAACCTAAGGCTGCTCCTATGGCTTTATGTGAGGCATCAACATGAATGTGGAAAGGGAGGGCCCAGTTTGGGCCTCTAAGGATTGGTGCAATGGTTACCTTACCCTTTAGAATGTCTAGGGCCTCTTGACAGCTCTTTGACCATATAAATTCAGAATCTTTGGCCAATAATCCAAACAAAGGAGAGGCTAACTTGCTGAAGTCTTTTATGAATCTTATATAATATCCAACCAGCCCTAAGAAACTCCTAACATCTCTCTGCTTTTGTGGAGGTGGGACCCTTTGAATGATTGCTACTTTGTTTGGGTCCACCTGCAATCCTTGTTGAGATATTGAGTGACCTAGCACAGTCCCTTCAGTCATTAGGAATTCACATTTTTCTGGACTGAGAAACAAGTTCATCTCAATGAATTTGCGTAATAATTTGCCTAGGTTAGTGAGGGCCTCTTGGAAATCACAGCCATAAGGTGTAAAATCATCCATATAGATTTCCACAACGTCATGAACTAATTCAGCAAAGATAATCAAGACTGCTCTCTAGAAAGTGGCAGGAGAATTGCACAGGCCGAAAGGAAGGACCCTATAGGCAAAAGTACCCCAAGGATAGGTGACACTGGTCTTATCCTGGTCTTCTGGGCATATTTGGATTTGGTTGTGCCCATTGAATCCATCTAGGAAAGAAAGAACTTCTTCCCTGCCATGCCATCTAGCACTTGGTCAATGAAAGGTAAGGGAAAGTGATCCTTCTTTGTGGCCTTGTTCAACTCCCTATAATCGACACAAATACTCCACTTCCCATTTTTGTTGGGAACTAGCACTAAAGGAGAGACCCATTCACTGTCAAAGATAGAGTAAATGAACCCTGCATCTAACAGTTTTTGCAGTTCTTCTTTGACTATGTCTTTGAGGGCTGGATTCATCCTCCTTTTTGGTTGCCTGACTGGCTTGCAACCTTCCTTGATGTATATGTGGTGAGTACACACTGAGGGGTGTACTCCCTTCATTTCCTTGTAGTTCCAAGCAAAGGCTTCTAGGTTCTCTCTCAACAAGTTGCATAGTTGTTCCTCCTCTGAAGTAGAAAGAGATGGATTAATCTTCAAGGTTTTCTCTCGGCCAAATTCTATGGTTTTGACTCAGAGTGGGTTGGAATCGGGCAAGCATAAGTCAATTGGATGACTATTCAGTGTTTCCTTTACTTCTTCTTCTATTGGTAATGAACTAGGAGTGGGACTTTGGAGCAGGTGTTCGATTAAATCGCCCTCATCTTGTTGTTCTCCTCCTATGATGGATTCCAAAGTATAAATTTCGGCAGAACAAAGCTCATCTTCTTCCTCCCCCTCCAACCATAAAGGTAAGTCATGTTCTAGGGAAGGTTTAGCGTGAGGGTATAGGACTAATTGTTTGGACATATGCCCATTCTTGATGGTCATATTCCCAGTTCTACAGCTAATTTAGGCATCATTTGTGGCCAACCATAGCCTCCCAAGGATGATAGGGTAACCAATAAGCTTAGCCTTGGGTTGGAGAACTAGGAAATTTGCTGGGTACTCCCAGGAATCAATGGAGACCATCACATCCTCCACAATTCCCTCAGGGGTGACTATGGAACGGTCTACAAGTTGCAGCACCATTGTGATCTTCCTTAATGACACTTGGAGATTAAGCTTGAGCTTGGTGTCCTTGGTCATCACATTAATGGCAGCCCCAAGATCAATCAGAGTGTGTGGGACAATGGTGCCATTGATGTGCACATCAACTACAGGGCTTCCAGGGTCTAAGTATTTTGAACATATTGCATGCCCTAGCATTAAGTCAGATAACTGCCCAATGAAATTAATGGTAGGGGCATCCCTTTTTCGTCTCCCTGGATGCTTGAAGCACTTCTCCTTAATCAATTTATTGTAAATCGGAACATCTTTGATTGCCTGGAGAAGGGGGATCTTTACACATAGGTTTTCTAATTCTCCCAGAAGTTCAATTTCTTCTAGGGTAGACTGGTGTGGTTGGGCTAATCTTTCAAGAAAGGGTGGATTTGCTTTAAGGTTGCTTTCCTATTTTTCTTCCTCAACCTCCCTATGTAGAGAGGGAGGTTGGTTATCTGGGAGAATTCTCCCATATCTTAGGTTGATCTCCTATATTTCAACAGCATAAACTGGGTATTATGTCTCTCCACCGTATGTTTGTTGAGCCTGCCTATTGTTTGGGTTTGGATTTGGCTGGGCAGACATCTGGGGTTGCCTAGGTGGAGCAGAGTGCAGGAGTTGTGGTTGGGTAGGTGATGGAGGCAATAGAGCTAGAACATTGTTGAATTGGGGCCTCCACCCCTGGGGTGGGGTATTCCACTGATGTTGTGGCTGATTTTAAGGTTGGAATGATTGGCTGGTTGGCTAGGAATGGTACTGAGGTGCATAGGACCAAGGAGGGGGTGTAGACCAGGAAGGATGAGCAAGGGGTCCCCAAGAAGGTGTAGTTGTGGTTTGGTTGGGTCTGTAATATGCATGGGATGATCCTTGCATACCCTACTGGTATGGTCTAGGCCCAGGAGATCTCCTTTGGTTGATGTAGCAAAGCTGCTCAGTGACCCCTTCAGCTCCTTGATATACAACTTTGAGTCCAGGTAAGGAAGGGAACTTGTCTGTGGAGTGGTTTTCTTCACAGACTGAGCAAATCTCAATACAGTTTAATGGGAATTCATTCCTAGGATGCCTCCTGGTGCACCTAGGACAAAAGATGGCCAAGGCTCTCTCTACTTCCTCTTGCTTCCTTCTGATATTCATGGTATCTAATTGTAAGGCAAGGGTTTTCAGCATCTCACTTTTGAAGTCTTCCAGCATATTTCCAATTTCACCCTTGATGGATGAGTTGGAGGATGATGTACTGGCCATAGGCTGACTACTTCTACCCTTATTTCTGGTTGTCCTAGAATGGTTTCTAAAGACAGTCTTGGTATCCTCATAGGGTAGTTAGTAGATATCTCCTCCTGCTAACAAATTCAAGGTATCTAGGATATCCTCCCTTACTCCTCTAAGCAGGACCAGCTTCAGTGACTCAGGGTCAAGTGTGCACCTGGCCCTTTTGTAACTGAGTTGGAATCTCTCTTCATAGTCTTCTAGGGATTCATCCTGGCCTATGGTCATCCTGAAAATCTCATCTTTAGTGTCCTTTGACCTACAGTAGTCCCTATATTTGTTGTTAAAGGTATGCTACATCTGAGCCCAAGTTGTTATGCTATCTCTAGGTAAACCCATGAACCAGCGCAATGTTGCATACTTGAGGGTAGATAGAAACAGTTTCAACTTTTTCTCATCATCTGTATAGTCATAGGTTCCGCAGACAACAGCAAACTCAAATAGGAAAGTGTCAGGTTCACTCAAATAGGAAAGTGTCAGGTTCTTCATTTTAGTGTCCCCGTTGGTTTCCCTAATGGGGAAGGCACTCACAATTCTCCCTCTATCTCCTCCGTCATTTAAGTGTTCAGCCATTGGTTCAGTAGGAATGGGTTCTTCCTCTTCTTCTTCCCCTATAGGTTCCTCAAATATGTCAGGTTGCTCACCTAAAGGGGCTTCCAATTCACCGTCAGTGAAGAAGAAAGAAGGTTGACTGTTGGATGCAGTGGGGGTATTTGACAAGAATTTTCCTGAATTATCCCTAATCCTACGAGGCATGAAAGGAAATGTTTTTGGGTTTTTGTGAGATTTTTTTTAAAGCTGGAAAGTACTCTACAGAAAGGAAATTGTTGATTAAATGGAAAACTACTAACAGAATGGAAACTACTTTGCAGAATGAAATTGTTGAATGAAATACTACCGACAGAAAGGAAACTACTTACTGAATTGAAATCATTGAATGAAAGGAAACTAGATTAACTTGCAAAATGGAAAGGAAAACAGATAAATGACAAATGAAAGAAAGAAACTAGATTACTTTTGCAGAAATAAAATAATGGAAGAAAATTGAAGACTAGAAGTAGAAGAAAACAGTAATTCACATCCTACTCTGACACCTCCCTGGCAACGGCGCCAAAAAGTGGTGAGCCTAGGTATTACAGCAAGAATATTGCAACTCTCAGGGCTACCAGCTTTACTTATCAACCCGAGGTTCGTACAAACTTGGAGGCGATTGTGCTATATACACAAGTAGAAGTGAAGGTATTGCCTATTGTCATTGCTCATCTGGCAAGAGACCCAGGGGTTCCAAGCCAGACTTCTATAGGGTCAGAAGAAGATTGATTTTGATGGAAGGAGAGCAAACCTATTCTAAGGGAGAGTTATTCTACTACAGAAATGAAGAAAACATCATGAAATCCTAAATCACACCATAACCTAATTAACCATGGAAGCAGCTAGACTAAGCAGAATTGCTAAAAAACACTAATCAAATGCTAGCTATCTAAGTTGCAGAAGTAAAAGAGCATAAAACTAGACTAAGGGGCAAACAATGGGAACTAAGATAAGTTTGTGTCTAAGCAGAAGAAGCAGTCGGAGATCAAAATGGTGAAAAGAGGACGTGAGGAACAATAGTGCATAAGGACCGTTGGATCAGGCGGGTGAAAGGTAAATGAGTGGCTGAGATTGGATCGCAGGAGGGTACGTAAGAAGATGGGCGAACATGGTCAACTGATGGGATGGACGGCTGAAATTATATTGCGGAATCAATTGGCAGATGGACGGCGGAGATCGGCCAAGCCAATTGGCGATCCGGTGAAGCGATAGCCGTCGAATTAGACGGGGCAGATCGACGGTGGGAGTTCAAGGCGATAAAGTGATCGGGTGATGCGATGGTCGTCAGATCAGGAGACAGATCGATGGTGGAGATGGAAGCGGGAGAAGAAAACATGCAGAAATGGGAAAGCGGGTTTAGAGGGCGGTAAGCAGTATATCGCGCACCCTCAAAGCTGTAAGCAGTTTTGTAGAATTTCACGTGATTAGCCTCCCCGACCGACACATAGCACGAGGAAACAACTCATATCGCGTGCCCTCGGCCGGATAACAGTCGGATAGGAGATCCACGCGATATCGCACGAAGGCCGTCAGATCTGGCAAGGCAAATCTACGGTGGAGATTTGACCGAGTAGGTTGGTGAGCGGGTGTGAGATATCCATCGGATCTAACAAGGCAGATCTATGATGGGGATTCAAAGGGAAAAAAGTCAAACGCAAAAAGTGAATTTGGGCGGTGATTGGTTAGTTTTTCTTGTGAAAGGCGATTTACCGACAAAAACCGTTTAAGCATGAATTTAACAACTTTTGCTCAGGCGTTTCGTGCTGCAGGAGAATGACATGGGAATGTGAGGGAAAGAGGGTGGGGGAATAGGTGACCATTAGAGGAACAAAGCGATATGAAATGAACTCAGTGACTGTGTTAAACAACAAAACTCCATGAAAACCAAAACCCTGTGTTTTTGGGGTTGCTGCAAGGTTTCTTCCTCACACCATGGTCCCAGAGGGAGGAGGTGAGGCTGAGGCACCTGTGAGCAACCTTGTGGATCTTTTCTTTGCCAACCTACTAATTAAATGAAAGAATAAATGGAACAAACTGAAACACAACTAATCTGTTTTGCACTATTGTAATGGGACTGCAACTATTCAAGCCAATGAACAGAAAACAAGAAGTTGCTTAAGTACATGAACAGGAAAGCCTTAAATCTGTGTTGAACCACTGTAATGAAAATGCATCTATTTAACCAAATGAACAATCAAACCATGCATCTATGCGAGTGATGTAATGGAAATGAACTATTTGAGCAGATGAACAGAAAATAGGAATCTAAGCTACAATAACAATACAATAAAGAGGAGCTTTGGCTGCTAGGGTCGGACCCTAACCCAAGAGCTTCAGCCCTCTGAGTTAACTCAGTGCTGGCTCAAATCAAAACTCATCTTCATTATCAAAGAACATTGTATTACATCAAAATTTCAAGTTTGTAAAAAGTCTGAATACTTGCTCGCTGACTCACTGACTATTGGTGACTGACTAGCTGAGTCACTAAAAAAACTGAGGTCCTAGGCCTCTCTATTTATACATTTGAAGTCTCCGGCGACTTCCCTCAAAATTAGGGAGGTACAACTCCCAACTTAATGGTAACTTGTCCTTTTACTTTCACTAGCTCGGTTGCCTTCTAGTAGGGAGGTTGGTTGTACTTTCACTTGCCTGGCTATCTTTTAGTACTCTTGATTTGGTTGTTTGTACTTTTAGCTCATGGAGAGATATTTGAATGGATGGGTAGTAAATGAGGAGGATTTACCTCCTGTAATTCCTCTCCCTTGTTCCATCCGAGTTTTTACCAGGGTCTTTTACCATAGTTCATTGCTTTTACCTTTTATCCCTGCATTTCCCTTGCTTTTATCCTTTATTCTTGCATTATGTGCACATTAGACCACAAAGCAAAATATCCAACTCTAACTCATCTCATAAGCAAAACATAATCAAAAGTATGCAATAAGTTGTGAGAATAGTTGGTTTGACTAAGCTAGGAGGTGAATTAAGGCCAATTAAAGCCCATATAATTACTCAATGATGAGGCTCATCAAGGGTCCTTTGAAAAGCCTAATGTATAGTCAAGAGGAGGAATATGTTGAACATCTATTCAATTATTATTGATCAATCCATATTCTATGGGACAATGGCACATAATTATTCAAGTAATCAAGTAGGAAAATAAATGGTATAAGGAAAAACTTAGAGAATTGGAGGTTGACCACCTTTTTTTGCCCAATCCTCCATTAGATCTAGTAATCATTTGCAAGCTTGTTAATGTGGACAATTTGGAAAGAAAAAAATTGAAGAATTTTAAAAAACAATCTTAGAAATTCAAAGGATTTGTGACCATGCATAACGAATAACATAATTGAATCCATTCATGGCTCACACTAGAAAGAGGACAACAAGAAATGTGATAATATAGATTAGAATATCATAACTAAGTGGGATATTGACTTGCAGAATTTATCATCAATGTCAATCAACTAGAATCCCTCTTCCCAAAGCTTGGAATGCTAGTCCCCTTCACCCCTTGGTTTCATCAAGTTAAAATTTGATGGTACATCAAAGGGAAACCCAAACTCTACAAGAATTGGTGGAGCCTTGAGGGATGAAGAGGGCTTTATCCTTAGCATTTATGCCCACTAGATAGACCACAACTCCAACAATGGGGAAGAGCATGTTTTCTATGGAAGAATGGATACTAGTCTAGAGGGTTAGAAAACCTATTTGTCACAAGGGACTCCCAAATCCAAATCAGTGCTAAAAAAAATCGAAGTGGATCAATGAAAAAGGGTTTTTACTAGTTGAAGACTAGCCTCATGCCTAGAAATGTAGTAGAGATCCTCAAAGGCCTCCTAGCAGTGATTTCCTTACATGTGAGAAGAAAATCCAATTCCCTTGCAGATAAATTATCTCACCATGGGACCCAAATAAGGTAAGCAGTTTTTAAGGCATAATGGTCCAATTTAGTTACTAGTACTCTTAAAGAGAATGTCTGAAGATCAACATAAATGACATTTCAATCAAGGGAATTACAATGGCATGGAACATCGAATTCAGCACTTAGTCCCTCAATCCTATAAGACCAACCCCTAATGGTGTGATGAGGGAGGCGATCATTGAAAAATCCCATCAATCATGTGGGTTGTTTATAAGTGGGTACAGATGGAAGGCATGCAAGCCTTATCTTCCACTTCAATATTAATGAAAATGCGGTCCTCCTGAATTGAAATGATATATGCTCTCTTGATCACCAACAAGACAAGAATGGAAGCAAGTACTTCCATGACAAACTCTATCATTTTCATAATCGGAAGCCCTAGAAACTTCAAGAGGAAAATAATGGCTTATGTTGTAATAACAAGATGCATCACTTCACATCGCTACAATGATATGTTTTTTTCGATCCTTTCTTGAGTTTCCTAAGTTTTATATAACCCTTGGGAGACATTGAGGTTTGTGTCCAAGCCTTGGGAGAAACTTGCATTGTGTCAGGAGATTTGCTTGCCTTAGCCACAATGTCATCTTCATTGTTTTCTCCCCCTCCCTCTATTTCGAGAGGTCTACTAGTTTTTATCATGGTCTTCGCTTTACCTATGTTTTCTCCCCACCTTATTCACTTGTTGTTATCATTACTCTTTCTCATCCTCTCTTTCCATCATTCCCTCATCCTCTTTCCAATGTGTTAATTAGCGTCCATTGAGGGAAATTCCCCTTGGATAATCACCATATCAATCGACCTAGTAGAGTCATCCATCAATGCCTAAACAAAGCAAAGCTACTTGCCCAACCCATCAAAGTTGAATTAGAATCTAGACAATGTGCCATGTATTATTATACAGGGTTTCTTGGTAGCATCAAAGCTAAAGTGGAGGAATTGGAAAAGGTCATAGAAAGAAGGGTTACCATATTCTCTACCAACATTGATGCAGAGTTAATGCCATGGATTCTAGACACAAGCTTTTTCCAAAATTCAAGTCACTAAATATTTCATCAAATCGACTTCTATTAGAAACCAAAACTATTGTGGCTCAACTAATAAAGGGTAAAAGCTCCATAACACATTAATCTTTGGCTTCCCAATGCTAGAAAAAATAGATACCCTAGATCAAAAGTATGAAGGCCTAGTTAAGGAGTTATTGAATTATGGGACTTTTGGATAGGAGAAACAACAAGTTCTGAACTCCCCAATCCAAGATAGCCCTACAAAATCGAACCTAGTGATTTCCCAAATGGATTTGAATTTTGATAATGAACACTAAGCTTTGTGTTCCCAATTTTTTTAGTTTTTGTCTTCTTAGTCTTATTTAGGCATAGACAAGTATGAAGGCCTGGTTAAGGAGTTTTTGAATTATGAGACTTTTGGATAAGAGAAATAGCAAGTTCCCGACCATCCAATCCAAGATAGCCCTACATAATCCAACCTAGTGATTATTCAAGTATATTTGGGTGTTGATATTGAACACTAAGCTCTATGTAATTCACTCCCTATTTTTTAATTATTTTGTCTTCTTTGTTATATTTAGGCATAATATGTACAATCCTCATGGTAAATATAGGAGTGCATCTTAATTTCCATTGTGATTTTGTGGATAAGTATTCAAACAGGGTCGATATATTAAACCAATGACAATCATAATTGTTATCTCCAACCCTAATATGCTTCTCCAAAGATTGCAATGGCAAATTGTTCACCAAAAATAAATGGAAGAATTACTCTCAAGGGAATTCATAAGGACTGACCTCTCTCAGTACTCAGTTCATGGTGCAACATGCATTGCAAACTGGAGGTTCAAACTTAACTGCGACTCAAAGTGGTCAAAGGGCTCAATGAGTTCTTTTAAGCACAAGGTAAAGGGTGTGTTCCTTTCACTACGATCGTCATCCCTCAGCAACCCCTACGCTCCTAAAACCAACTCCGATGGCACGACTTGCATGAGAATTAACGACAGCAGTAGTGTTGGCGTTGATTTTTCAAACGTTTATTTGACAGTCCAGATTGGTTACGGGGGCAAGCATAGAGCTCATTCCATTCAGTGCATTTCCTATCGTAGCACGGTGGGGCCACCTGCCAGATGGGCTCCTCCCATTGGCTCCTCATAATCGGAGGCCATAGGGCCTAAAGGTAAAGGTAAAGGTAATATATGATGGTCCGCTCCCACTTCTGATCTCTGCTTCCCTGTCTACTGACCAACCCTATACCGCCACGTACCGCCTTGCTCCAATCCCTAAGCCCGCCACTTGGACAGTTGCGCTCTTTTACTATAAAATAACTAATCGCCTAAACTGACCTTTCCCGACAACTACTATACAGTCCCAGCAAGAATATCCCCTCCTGGTCACCTGCACAGGATCTACCGCTCCGCGTACCTAAAACGTATAAGGACCACTTCCAACGTCATTTTCAGATACTCCTACGGGCTCTAGGTAACCCAACAACCCAACCACCTACATTTTTCTTTGATTCACGCAATAAAATGAAGTAAATTGCGCCCACAACCCCTAAAACCCGTGAGGTAAAGTCTACTGGTGTCGAGCCCTTGGTGGATTCCAAGAGTCAAATTGCAGACCCAGCTTATCCTTATTCACTAACCGACCTCCACTTTGAATTGTTTTCTAACCATGTGAGGAAAGCAGACCCTTTTAGGGTTGTCGACTTCAGTCTGTATTTTCAAATCACGCCTTCAATTCATCATTTCCCTAAATTTATATCCTTGCTTGCCACATCATACCAAGAAGATAGGAACTACTTTGTTTCTACCTCAAGGACTAAAATCTTGGAAGTAACTCTTACTTTGATCCAAAGGGCTTTAATTTTTCCTGTTTCTTCCACAATGCAGTTGTTCACCGACGCTACCCTGGTTCATCACTTCGTTACTCTCCCTCCCGATGAACAACAGTCCTTCCTAGACCAAATCCTTGCCCCTGAAGTTAAATCCCTTCCCCCAAAGTGGTTCCCAATAACCCTCTTCCATAAATATGTTCGACCCATCCTGACTGCAATTGCATGTTTAATGGGCAAAGATAGCTCACAAATAGTAAATAAAGCCATCCTCAGGTATCTGCATAAAATGAAACAACCTGACTGCTTACTCAATATCCCACTCTACCTATCCGTTGCCATATGTTTTCAGCGCCATTATTTCCCCGCCACTTCTTACTTTCACTACTATTCGCTTATGTTTTATTTGTTCCTATATACTCATATTAAACAATTTCAATGTCTAGACCTTCAAGTCTTTTCTCCCAACAAGCAACAAAATTTTGTCTTTGACTAGAATATCTCTGTGAGAAGAAGACCCGGCTTGGGAAGGTACTCCCAATTCATCTTGACCTTCATGGCCATTGCATACTAGATCATCCATGGGACCCCGCCACCTAGAATCTTCCCACAGCAAAAAGAGTTCCTCCAACTCAACAAGGATGCTATGATAGGAGACTGGTACCTCTATGAGGATTACACATAGATTTGGCTTTACGGTTGTGAACTTCATCCATACCGCTTGCCAGTATTCATGCCCATGAGGATCTTCACCCTTGAGTTCATTCGACAAATCCTTAGTGTAGACCTGCTTTATTTTGTACCAGCAAAGAAAGGCTACATTTTTTAAATGGGACAACGAGTAGGTCCTTTTGTGCCAAACACAAGGAAGGCTTTTAAAGTAGTTGAGGCCCTACTTGAATCCATGTAGCTCGAAAATGGAGACACTTGGCATTACGATCCCCAAGGCATCATTGCCCGAAGGAGAGACAAGATTAAAGTATAAACTTACGCTCATGACCCTAAGCCTAAAATAAAATGGAAAGCTAACTTCGATTCATGGCCTCTTAATACAGAAATGGAGACCGAATCCCCAGTAAGCACGAGAAAAGCATCAAGGAGGCCCACTGACTCAACAGTGGATACTGACATGGAGGAAGACCATATAAATAAAAAAAACTAGGAGTCAAGGTCCAGAAGAGGAAGAAGAAGAAGAAGTGGGGATACAGCTACAGAAACTAGTGTCTAATCATCCAGGTTTTCAGATTAATCTGGAAAATCCACCAGCAGTCACAACTTCATCCACAGCTGAAGTAGTCATTCCAAACCCTGAGGACAGTGTTGTTGCTTCAGGATCCAGTTGGCCTCTAGGAAAATCTATTGAGGAAAGCAACAAAAAGGTCAAGGAGAGAATGCAGAGAGCAATGGCTTCCCAATCCACACTTTGGCAGACTCACCTACTAAGCACTATGGACCTAAAGAGGGATGAGATGAGAATTTCACTGCAACACCCATCAGTGCAGTCCTTGCCTACAGGGTCCCAGTTCAAGACCTTGGATGTTTCTCTGAACTTAGCCCGTGTCCCTTTTTCGGATAAGGTCAACTTACATAAGCAGGTTGGGGAGTTGTTATATAATGATCTGGGTAAGAACCTCATGACTATCAGTAGAGCTAAGACATATATAGGAAAAGTATCCAATAAAGTAAAATTGGAGAAGGCCAACTCCAAAGCTCTATATCTCTAAAAGGAATCATATAAAGAGTTGATAATTAAACTAGGTATAAACCCAGATGATAGATCAGTTGTGGAAGCCATTCTGCAATCAACTCAAAAGGAAAGTCAGGAACTAAGGCATAGGCTAAATATGCCTAGTAGTGAACATGTCTGGACAAAGGAGTTGGCACAGGTCGAGATGGAGAAAGAGAAGATGATGGAGTTGAAAGGTAGCAAGGATAAAGTATTGACTTTGGAACAAACAGCAACTGAATTGCAAAAGAAGATTGACTCTCATGTATGTGTGGTAATAGTGCCTGAAGATCCCCAGAACCCCATTAAGAGCCTCACTCAGGCTCTAACTAAGCTTCAGCTTTCTGAAGGTAAACTAAAGAAGGCACAAAGGGACTTAGATATTGTCAAAGCCTAGTTAGCTCAGAAAGAGAAACAACTGCAAACCACAGTTAGCAATGTTGAACACGTCACTAAGAATCTATAGTTGCAACACAGGAGATAAACGAAATGAAGGCTAAGATGAAAGGAAGAATGTCTCTCCTATAAGCCAGGCATTTGGTGTGGGATGAGATCATTGAGGAAATGAATCTCAGTTGGGAACATCTGACTTTAATACATGATCAAAGGGTCATTAGTGTGGAGTATGAATCATCAATAATTAATGATAAAGAGATGAGTATAAGGAACTCCCAGACTGCTTAGAGATTTATTCATTTCTTGAATGAGAGGAAAATCGAGGAGTTGAGACCTATAGACATAACAAATAGAGTCAGTGCAGTGGTGGAGATCTCCAAGGTGATTTCGAAAGAAGAAGCCAGAGCTAGAGCAGAACAAAGCCTCGTCAAGGTACAAAAGGATGTGGCTTCTTTCAATGAAGAGTTCGACGGGATCATACAGGTTGGGTTACCTAACCTTTGGGGGCCTCATGGGGAATTGTTTCCTCAAGAATAGTACAATCAGAAGATGATAGAAGCTAAAAGCAAGGCAGGATCATCTCATGAGAAAACAACCACTCTTAAGGGAAAAATTGTGGTGAATTTCTTAAAGAAGGAATTTCAACTACTCGGGATGGTTAGAAGTATTTTCAGTTGCAAGTTGGACTACTCGGGTGTGATTGATCTGAAGATTAGCTACAGGCGGTTCAGCTCTACTCCTCAGCCCCCTCCAACCTTATGGAAACAGTGCGAGCAATTTGTTAATCCACCACTCGTACAAGTTGTTAATCCTCGGACTCCGCATGCTCCTCACCAGGCCGCATCATCTCATCGATCTTGAAGATCCTCTGAATCATGCCATCTTTGGCATTTCAACTACTTTTGTGTTATTTTTACTAAATGTTTTTACTTTGTTATGTTATATGAGTACATTATAGTTAAAACAATTGTGCATTCGCACACGCTATAATTTTGAGATGTTTTTGGCATAATGAACCAAATCAAGAAAGAATATCTCTCTAACGACCTATCTCTATCCAAAAGGCCTATATATGCAATTTTGATGAACAAAGGAAAGGTATGGAATTTTGGAAAGAAACTTTGTATTGTTTTGTGAAGGAAATGTTTAGGTTCTTTCGACATATATGTTTCACAGAATATTAATGCAATGTCTATGGTGATTCCTTCGTTTTGGGATTTCAGTATGTCTCTTCTCCTTAGTACTTTCATAAATGTTTCATGTTCATCTCAGATTTCATGTTAAGAAGTTGCTAGATGTGTTTCCTCTTAAATACAGATTCATTTAAATCAAACTATTGATGAAGAATGCTTGTATGGATTGTGGAAGTCAGATCTTTAAATGCGCTCCATGTGTCTTAGCATCCACCATTATTTCTTGGTTGTCATTTCTCTCTAAATCCATATATATGTAGAATACTTGATCTCTTAAGCTCTATATGATGGATTTCTTCTTTATTTCTTCTGTTGTCGCATCTACATCTAAGCAAATGAGTTGTAAGTCCTCGAATGTTATTGGCCACCATTGATGGAGAGTTTTTATCACTGTGTGTCTCTTATGTATAAAGAACTCATGAGTTGTGTCTTTCCGAAGTTGTTTTGAACCAACTAAACTCAAATTATAAGTGACATAAAAATCGTGCTCTAAAATTCTTCAGAGAATAGTAAGAATGCACCAAATCTGGATGTCCTAGGCACTGGTCTCCTTGCAATCCAAAGATTGTCTCTAGGATCGACAACAATAATCATTGTTGTGTGTTGGCGGGTGGGAGGGAGAGGGCCATTATAAATACATTTAATCAAAATCTCACATAATTGATATGAAATAAATTTATTTAAAAAATTATATGTGTGTGTGTGTGTGTGAGAGAGGAAGGAAATTAATCAAAATAAACTTCACATTTAATCAAAATCTCACAGAATTGATATGAAATAAATTTATTTAAATCAAACAAATTTAAAAAATTATATGTGTGTGTTGGGGGGCGGGGAGGGTGGGGTAAGGCAAGGCTAGGGGGAAGCGGGGTTGGCAAGGAGGAATTCTAAAAATTTAAGCCAAATGAACTTTACACTTAATCAAAATCTCACATTATGTGTGTGGGGGGGAGAGGGGTTGGCGGGGAGCAATTCTAAGAATTTAAGCCAAATAAACTTTACACTTAATCAAAATCTCACATTATTGATATGAAATAAATTTATTTAAATCAAACAATTTAAAAAAAATTAATAAAATGATATGAAAAGTTAGTTAATTCTCGTATAATTGTAAATGGTTTGAAGTTTAAATGAGTGTATAATTATATTTTTTTTTCTCAGTAAATGCTAAATCTATTAATATAAGGTAACCATAAAATTACAAGGAGGACTGAGCCTCGACATAGAGGACCCGCATGCTTTCAAAACTGACCAAACTAACCCATTTTTGGGGGGACCATTTACAGGAGACATACAGTCATAATGGGTTAAGATCTTCCCATTTCCAGACCAAAAATTCATAAGCAAGAACAGAGTAACAGAAGCAGAACCGTATCATCAACACCATAGAAAACGATAGACAAAAAACCAAACAAAAACAGAGCTGAGAAGGCCACTGGGGGTCATCAAGTGAGCTTGTCCTGGTCCATTGGCACTTCCTCCACCGGGCATTCGTTGCCATACCATATGTCACCACCGCATATCTCCTCACCCTCCCCGCTGCCACCAGGGGGCTTCGAAGCCTGAAGAGAGCTGCTTGAGTTGTTGTCGCCTTCCAGCGTTGCCGACGCACCATGGTGGCTTCCACCCGGCTGCATATCTAGAGGATCACTGCTCGAACTGTCCGCCATACCTTTGCCCGCTTCCTTCGAACCACCTTGCTTACATGATTGACCAATGTTACCTTGTTGTTGCTCTGTGCTAAGGCGACCAACAATTCTGAGACCTTCCTAGGGTGACTCTGCCATGTCATTTGCAGAGGCTTGGATAGAAGACTCCTCTTCCGTGAATATTATGGAAATATTAGCAGAGATGATTGGCCGATTTAAATTGCTCTGAAACCTGAAATGAAAGTTTTGAAAAGCATGATACGGAAGCGGTCTGCGCGAGGGACTGGCCGGAGGCGTCATTGCTTGAGGAGCAGGCTGAGAAGTCTAAGAGCGCCTGCTGCCTCCTCCTCCTCGGCTTCCACCATGACGACTCAGCAATCTTTGCCGGACCTTGACCATTCTGCCAACCCAAAAAATACTGAACCAAAAATAAAACCCGGGATAGAGCAAACAGTCAGGTGGGGAAGAACAATGTAAATCAGGCGCCTGAATAAACGTAAGCTTTTCCCACCGATGATCCAAGTGGATGTGGTGGCCACCCACCTATCCCATTTGGACCCCCACAACTGTCTCTTTTAGTTTTTCACTTTCCTTAATTATAGCGCAGTTTACTATTTTTAGCAGTTTTTCGGGTCCTAAACTTCCGGAGCCGTTTTGAGGCCCTAAACGACGTTTTTTGGGAAATCCACCCCAACGATTTTTTTGTTAAAAATCGTCTTTTCCGTCGTAGTCCTCGGAGAGATCTTTCCAACGGGCTATCATGCACGTCAAACGGAGATAATACGACCAATTCGCGACCCCGAGAAGTTGGCTGTCCAACTCACCCCAAAACGGGGCCCACAATTTGGCGTTTCATCTTCTAGGGTTAGGTTTTGGAATGTGAAGGGTTTTCCATTGTTTCTCAATAATAAATAGGCCTTCGAGCCTCATTGTAAACACAGTTCGAAACAGTTCAGAGGCATGTAGCCGACACATCTCTTCTCAGAGATAAGCTACCATCGCCCTAGCTGGGTTATTTCTATTTGTAAGCATATTTCAGTATTCTCCATTAATAAAATGAAGTATTATTTCCGCTGCATCTCTGTTTTTATGGTTATCGCATCTCTGTATTTATGGTTATCTCTGTAATCTATTGCGTTCCTGCTTAAATCCGGATCAGTGGTATCAGAGCGATCTGCTTTTTCTCTGTTTTTCCTTGCATGTCCCCAACGAGGTCGGGATATAAGGAGTTAGGGCTTGAATTGGTCGAACCTTTGCAAGACCAGCCTCGCAAATCTCGACGACCTCCCATGGCGGATGAGAAGAAAGACGAGGGGGCAAGAGATCCTATCAGAATCTTGCTCGAAGAAGCCCTCGAGCGGCAAAGGAACGCGATGATGGATAGCTTTGCGCAGATCCTTCAGCGGCTACCCAGAGGCGACGCATCGGCTTCCAACAGCTACTCTGGAAATGCCACACCGTTTAAGGTACAACTTAATTTTGAAATCCCCATCTTTGAGGGTCAAATAGACGCAGATGTTGTAGATAAATGGTTAAATCTTCTAGATGGGTATTTTTTTGTTCATGAATTTTCAAGTCAGGAAAAGATTGTTTTCGCTCTTCTCAAAGCAGCCCCCCACGTCAAGGACTCGTGGGAAACATACTGCGAACAGAAGGATGAAAGTACAGGCTCACTGTTTTCAGCCGCACCCACTTGGAATGACTTCCGGGATGCCATCAAGGAGCAGTACTACCCTGTCAAAAGCTATGAGGACAAATACATCAAATGGACCACACTGCGGCAGGGACGAGACCAAGATGTGCCGGAGTTCACAAACATTTTTCATACCCTTCGCACACAATTGGGTATCAAAGATTCTGAGATGCATCTGGTACTCAAATACCGCGGCTGCCTACACAGATACATCCAGGAAGAGATGGAGTTCTTGAACATCTCCTCACTCGGCACAGCATACCGATATGCTGTCAAAATTGAGCAAAAGTTCAAACAGAAGAAGCGAGACTTTGGATCTGCAAACCCAAAGCCCAAAGGACAAAGCCAAGGCGGGGTGACCCAAGACAACCTGTCGAAGCCGCAAGAAAAGAAAAACACCACGAAGCTGAAGAAGGACACAGGAAAGTGGTGTGAGTTCCACAAGAGTCCCACTCATAACACAAGTGAGTGTCGGACCAAGCAGTCGTTGGTGGCCGAGTTGAAGGCTTTCGAATCAGATGCATGTTCAAACTCTGAGTCAGAACCCGACAAGGGGAATGACAAAGGGAAGCAGATCATTGATGCGGATCCCAGTGCCACTGTTGCTACTGCCAAGATCCAGAAAAACGAGCCCGAAGATCCAGAGGAGGGGGAACGTATTTTCCACTCACAGATGTGGGTGAAGGGTTCGCCGCTGCAATTCATTGTCGCCAGTGGCAGCCAAAAGAACCTCATTTCAGCAAAGGTCGTGAAGCGGTTGGGCCTACCAACTACACCACACCCACAGCCGTACAGTATCGGTTGGCTTCACGAAGGACGAGATCTCAAAGTTCGCCAGCAGTGCCGCCTTCCCTACAGCATCAAGCCCTTCACAGACGAGGTATTGTGTGATGTTACACCTCTGGATGTTTGTGATGTACTATTAGGCTAGCCATACTTGTGGAGGCGACATGCTGTGTATGAGTCAAGGCCTTGCGCTGTCATCATTTCTTTGGATAATTAATTATACAGGATACCGGAGGTAGCCCCACCAACCGCCACCTCTTTGATCACTGCTAAGAAAGGCAGCAAGCTCATCTCACAGACTAGGAAATTTATTTTTGTCTGGTTCGTTCCCAAAGTAAGGGGAAGATTGTTGCTACATCCATGACCCCCACGAAGGGTTCCTCCACACAGCAGCAGCAACAGAGGGATACAGTCGTGACAGAACACAGGAACAACTTCTCCTTACCCGGAGGGGTACCACACAAGTTTCAGGGGGGGACAAATTTTGGTTACATTTGCAGAGGGAGCGCCTTACCAAAACCCATCAGAAACTCAGACCACTTCGACATGGTCCTTACACCAGTAACAAGGCTACGGGAAACAGTGCTTTGAAGCACAACATTCCTCCATTCCTTCGCTTGCACCGATTGTTCAATGTGGACCATCGTCGACCATGCTTCCCACCATTTCTGGACACATTAGAGATTGCAGAACAGCTCAGCAGAAGCTTCCTCATCTCAGGGAGGAACTCAACGCAATGGGGACCATTGCTTCCTAAGGGGGGAGGAATGATCCAGGTGGATGTGGTGGCCACCCACCTATCCCATTTGGACCCCCACAACTGTCTCTTTTAGTTTTTCACTTTCCTTAATTATAGCGCAGTTTACTATTTTTTAGCAGTTTTTCGGGTCCTAAACTTCCGGAGCCATTTTGAGGCCCTAAACGACGTTTTTTGGGAAATCCACCCCAATGATTGTTTTGGTAAAAACTGTCTTTTCCGTCGTAGTCCTCGGAGAGATCTTTCCAACGGGCTATCATGCACGTCAAACGGAGATAATACGACCAATTCGCGACCCCGGGAAGTTGGCTGTCCAACTCACCCCAAAACGGGGCCCACAATTTGGCGTTTCATCTTCTAGGGTTAGATTTTGGAATGTGAAGTGTTTTCCTTTGTTTCTCAATAATAAATAGGCCTTCGAGCCTCATTGTAAACACAGTTCGAAATAGTTCAGATGCATGTAGCCGACACATCTCTTCTCAGAGATAAGCTACCATCGCCCTAGCTGGGTTATTTCTATTTGTAAGCATATTTCAGCATTCTCCAATAATGAAATGAAGTATTATTTCCGCTGCATCTCTGTTTTTATGGTTATCGCATCTCTGTATTTATGGTTATCTCTGTAATCTATTGCGTTCCTGCTTAAATCCGGATCAGTGGTATCAGAGTGATCTGCTTTTTCTCTGTTTTTCTTTGCATGTCCCCAACGAGGTCGGGATATAAGGAGTTAGGGCTTGAATTGGTCGAACCTTTGCAAGACCAGCCTCGCAAATCTCGACGACCTCCCATGGCGGATGAGAAGAAAGACGAGGGGGCAGGAGATCCTATCAGAATCTTGCTCGAAGAAGCCCTCGAGCGGCAAAGGAACGCGATGATGGATAGCTTTGCGCAGATCCTTCAGCGGCTACCCAGAGGCGACGCATCGGCTTCCAACAGCTACTCTAGAAACGCCACACCGTTTAAGGTACAAGTTAATTTTGAAATCCCCATCTTCGAGGGTCAAATAGACGCAGATGCTGTAGATAAATGGTTAAATATGCTAGATGGGTATTTTTCTGTTCATGAATTTTCAAGTCGGGAAAAGATTGTTTTCGCTCTTCTCAAAGCAGCCCCCCACTTCAAGGACTCGTGGGAAACATACTGCGAACAGAAGGATGAAAGTACAGGCTCACTGTTTTCAGCCGCACCCACTTGGAATGACTTCCGGGATGCCATCAAGGAGCAGTACTACCCTGTCAAAAGCTATGAGGACAAATACATCAAATGGACCACACTGCGGCAGGGACGAGACCAAGATGTGCCGGAGTTCACAAACATTTTTCATACCCTTCGCACACAATTGGGTATCAAAGATTCTGAGCTGCATCTGGTACTCAAATACAGCGGCTGCCTACACAGATACATCCAGGAAGAGATGGAGTTCTTGAACATCTCCTCACTCGGCACAGCATACCGATATGCTGTCAAAATTGAGCAAAAGTTCAAACAGAAGAAGCGAGACTTTGGATCTGCAAATCCAAAGCCCAAAGGACAAAGCCAAGGCGGGGTGACCCAAGACAACCTGTCGAAGCCGCAAGAAAAGAACAACACCACGAAGCCGAAGAAGGACACAGGAAAGTGGTGTGAGTTCCACAAGAGTCCCACTCATAACACAAGTGAGTGTCGGACCAAGCAGTCGTTGGTGGCCGAGTTGAAGGCTTCCGAATCAGATGCATGTTCAAACTCTGAGTCAGAACCCGACAAGGGGAATGACAAAGGGAAGAAGATCATTGATGCGGATCCCAGTGCCACTGTTGCTACTGCCAAGATCCAGAAAAATGAGCCCGAAGATCCAAAGGAGGGGGAACGTCTTTTCCACTCACAGATGTGGGTGAAGGGTTCGCCGCTGCAATTCATTGTCGACAGTGGCAGCCAAAAGAGCCTCATTTCAGCAGAGGTCGTGAAGCGGTTGGGCCTACCAACTACACCACACCCACAGCCGTACAGTATCGGTTGGCTTCACGAAGGACGAAATCTCAAAGTTCGCCAGCAGTGCCGCCTTCCCTACAGCATCAAGCCCTTCACAGACGAGGTATTGTGTGATGTTACACCTCTGGATGTTTGTGATGTACTATTAGGCCAGCCATACTTGTGGAGGTGACATGTTGTGTATGAGTCAAGGCCTCGCGCTGTCATCATTTATTTGGATAATTAATTATACAGGATACCGGAGGTAGCCCCACCAACCGCCACCTCTTTGATCACTGCTAAGAAAGGCAGCAAGCTCATCTCACAGACTAGGAAATTTATTTTCTGTCTGGTTCGTTCCCAAAGTAAGGGGAATATCGTTGCTACATCCATGACCCCCGCGAAGGGTTCCTCCACACAGCAGCAGCAACAGAGGGATACAGTCGTGACAGAACACAGGAACAATTTCTCCTTACCCGGAGGGGTACCACACAAGTTTCAGGGGGGCGACAAATTTTGGTTACATTTGCAGAGGGAGCGCCTTACCAGAACCCATCAGAAACGCAGACCACTTCGACATGGTCCTTACACCAGTAACAAGGCTACGGGAAACAGTGCTTTGAAGCACAACATTCCTCCATTCCTTCGCTTGCACCGATTGTTCAATGTGGACCATCGCCGACCATGCTTCCCACCATTTCTGGACACATTAGAGATTGCAGAACAGCTCACCAGAGACCCAGCTCAGCAGAAGCTTCCTCATCTCAGGGAGGAACTCAACGCAATGGGGATCATTGCTTCCTAAGGGGGGAGGAATGATCCAGGTGGATGTGGTGGCCACCCACCTATCCCATTTGGACCCCCACAACTGTCTCTTTTAGTTTTTCACTTTCCTTAATTATAGCGCAGTTTACTATTTTTCGCAGTTTTTCGGGTCCTAAACTTCCGGAGCCGTTTTGAGGCCCTAAACGACGTTTTTTGGGAAATCCACCCTAGCGATTTTTCTAGTAAAAATCGTCTTTTCCGTCGTAGTCCTCGGAGAGATCTTTCCAACGGGCTATCATGCGCGACAAACAGAGATAATACGACCAATTCGCGACCCCGGGAAGTTGGTTGTCCAACTCACCCCAAAACGGGGCCCACAATTTGGCGTTTCATCTTCTAGGGTTAGGTTTCGGAATGTGAAGGGTTTTCCATTGTTTCTCAATAATAAATAGGCCTTCGAGCCTCATTGTAAACACAGTTCGAAACAGTTCAGAGGCATGTAGCCGACACATCTCTTCTCAGAGATAAGCTACCATCGCCCTAGCTGGGTTATTTCTATTTGTAAGCATATTTCAGTGTTCTCCATTAATGAAATGAAGTATTATTTCCGCTGCATCTCTGTTTTTATGGTTATCGCATCTCTGTATTTATGGTTATCTCTGTAATCTATTGCGTTCCTGCTTAAATCCCGATCAGTGGTATCAGAGTGATCTGCTTTTTCTCTGTTTTTCTTTGCATGTCCCCAACGAGGTCGGGATATAAGGAGTTAGGGCTTGAATTGGTCGAACCTTTGCAAGACCAGCCTTGCAAATCTCGACGACCTCCCATGGCGGATGAGAAGAAAGACGAGGGGGCAGGAGATCCTATCAGAATCTTGCTCGAAGAAGCCCTCGAGCGGCAAAGGAACGCGATGATGGATAGCTTTGCGCAGATCCTTCATCGGCTACCCAGAGGCGACGCATCGGCTTCCAACAGCTACTCTGGAAACGCCAAATCGTTTAAGGTACAAGTTAATTTTGAAATCCCCATCTTCGAGGGTCAAATAGACGCAGATGCTGTAGATAAATGGTTAAATCTGCTAGATGGGTATTTTTCTGTTCATGAATTTTCAAGTCGGGAATAGATTGTCTTCGCTCTTCTCAAAGCAGCCCCCCACGTCAAGGACTGGTGGGAAACATACTGCGAACAGAAGGATGAAAGTACAGGCTCACTGTTTTCAACCGCACCCACTTGGAATGACTTCCGGGATGCCATCAAGGAGCAGTACTACCCTGTCAAAAGCTATGAGGACAAATACATCAAATGGACCACACTGCGGCAGGGACGAGACCAATATGTGCCGGAGTTCACAAACATTTTTCATATCCTTCGCACACAATTGGGTATCAAAGATTCTGAGCTGCATCTGGTACTCAAATACCGCGGCTTCCTACACAGATACATCCAGGAAGACAGCCAGGATCAACTTCAGCAGAAAGGAGTTTATATCATAAACTGCTCGTGTGGAAAACAATATATAGGGGAAACTGGCAGGTCTGTAAGGATAAGACTCAAAGAACATAGCGCTGATATCCGTAAAGAAAGAACTCGCTCTTCAGCTCTTGCTGAGCATGTAGGTGAAACAAACCATCACATATGCCTTGAAGAAACCAGAGTCGTTGCCAAAGAAGAACACCATTTCAAGCGTAAAATTCGTGAAGCTATTGAAATCATAAAACATCCGGGTAACCTTAATAGGGATGGAGGATGGGACATTAGTAAAAACTGGAACTGCCTGCTTAAAAATAAATCTAATTCTCAACAATAAAGCTTTAAAAGAAATCTAATTAATTAATAAAGCATATAAATCTAAGTTAAAATTAACAATACATGAATCTGAGTATATATAAAATAAAAAATTGAGCTCATAAATAAAATAGTTGGGACATTACAAATTAACCTAATTCTTAACAATAAAGATTTTAAATAGAAATATAATTAATTAATTAAACAATTTAAATCTAAATAAAAACTAACAATGCATAAATCTTAGTGCGATAACCTTTGAAATATTTTGGGCAGGGTAAAAGCAATAACTAATTTAAAATTAAAAGGAATCTTTAAAACTAATTAAATCCTTTGCTCTCCGTAAAAATTTTAGGCTAGGTTTTTAGGGTTAAATACGATTATTAATAAAAAATAATAAATAAAATATTAGTTTATTAATATAATCCCTAGGTCGGCCTAGAAACCCTAGCGGTCAGCCTTATCCTTATTTATCTCTGATCTTTTTCTCTTCTCTGTATATAAAGTCCTGATGATGAGTCTTGCTCTAGGCTCGAAATGTCGACAATAAAGAAAATGATGAATACTGTGGATTATCCGAATACAATCTCTCAAAAACCTCTCCACAGAAACCTGCAATCCATAAGAGATGGAGTTCTTGAACATCTCCTCACTCGGCACAGCATACCGATATGCTGTCAAAATTGAGCAAAAGTTCAAACAGAAGAAGCGAGACTTTGGATCTGCAAATCCAAAGCCCAAAGGACAAAGCCAAGGCGGGGTGACCCAAGACAAACTGTCGAAGCCGCAAGAAAAGAACAACACCACGAAGCCGAAGAAGGACACAGGAAAGTGGTGTGAGTTCCACAAGAGTCCCACTCATAACACAAGTGAGTGTCGGACCAAGCAATCGTTGGTGGCCGAGTTGAAGGCTTCCGAATCAGATGCATGTTCAAACTCTGAGTCAGAACCCAACAAGGGGAATGACAAAGGGAAGCAGATCATTGATGCGGATCTCAGCGCCACTGTTTCTACTGCCAAGATCCATAAAAATGAGCCCGAAGATCCAGAGGAGGGGGAACGTCTTTTCCACTCACAGATGTGGGTGAAGGGTTCGCCGCTGCAATTCATTGTCGACATTGGCAGCCAAAAGAACCTCATTTCAGCAGAGGTCGTGAAGCGGTTGGGCATACCAACTACACCACACCCACAGCCGTACAGTATCGGTTGGCTTCACGAAGGACGAGATCTCAAAGTTCGCCAGCAGTGCCGCCTTCCCTACAGCATCAAGCCCTTCACAGACGAGGTATTGTGTGATGTTACACCTCTGGATGTTTGTGATGTACTATTAGGCCAGCCATACTTGTGGAGGCGACATGCTGTGTATGAGTCAAGGCCTCGCGCTGTCATCATTTCTTTGGATAATTAATTATACAGGATACCGGAGGTAGCCCCACCAACCGCCACCTCTTTGATCACTGCTAAGAAAGGCAGCAAGCTCATCTCACAGACTAGGAAATTTATTTTCTGTCTGGTTCGTTCCCAAAGTAAGGGGAAGATCGTTGCTACATCCATGACCCCCGCGAAGGGTTCCTCCACACAGCAGCAGCAACAGAGGGATACAGTCGTGACAGAACACAAGAACAACTTCTCCTTACCCGGAGGGGTACCACACAAGTTTCAGGGGGGCGACAAATTTTGGTTACATTTGCAGAGGGAGCGCCTTACCAGAACCCATCAGAAACTCAGACCACTTCGACATGGTCCTTACACCAGTAACAAGGCTACGGGAAACAGTGCTTTGAAGCACAACATTCCTCCATTCCTTCTCTTGCACCGATTGTTCAATGTGGACCATCGCCGACCATGCTTCCCACCATTTCTAGACACATTAGAGATTGCAGAACAGCTCACCAGAGACCCAACTCAGCAGAAGCTTCCTCATCTCAGGGAGGAACTCAACGCAATGGGGACCATTGCTTCCTAAGGGGGGAGGAATGATCCAGGTGGATGTGGTGGCCACCCACCTATCCCATTTGGACCCCCACAACTGTCTCTTTTAGTTTTTCATTTTCCTTAATTATAGCGCAGTTTACTATTTTTAGTAGTTTTTCGGGTCCTAAACTTTCGGAGCCGTTTTGAGGCCCTAAACGACGTTTTTTGGGAAATCCACCCCAGCCATTTTTCTATTAAAAATCGTATTTTCCGTCGTAGTCCTCGGAGAGATCTTTCCAACGGGCTATCATGCGCGTCAAACGGAGATAATACGACCAATTCGCGACCCCGGGAAGTTGGCTGTCCAACTCACCCCAAAACGAGGCCCACAATTTGGCGTTTCATCTTCTAGGGTTAGGTTTTGGAATGTGAAGGGTTTTCCATTGTTTCTCAATAATAAATAGGCCTTCGAGCCTCATTGTAAACACAGTTCGAAACAGTTCAGAGGCATGTAGCCGACACATCTCTTCTCAGAGATAAGCTACCATCGCCCTAGCTGGGTTATTTCTATTTGTAAGCATATTTCAGTATTCTCCATTAATGAAATGAAGTATTATTTCCGCTGCATCTCTGTTTTTATGGTTATCGCATCTCTGTATTTATGGTTATCTCTGTAATCTATTGCGTTCCTGCTTAAATCCGGATCAACCGAGCAAAGGAATTTCCTCAGCAGGGATGCTTCAGAAGGGAAAGGCCATAACCAAAGGACGAACACCAAACCGTAAATAAAGGTGCTGCAAGTTGCCTGTTCAGAACCATCTGGACTGTATAGCTGCCGAGGAGGAACATCAAATCAATCTGCATGATGAAGTAATTGCACATAAGGTGAACCTGCTTGGGCTTGGCGCTAATCAGGAGAGGAGCGCGTCGCTTGAAGCTGCAGGACGATGTGCCGTCGGTCATAAATGTTGCCATTAACTTTGATTTATGTCACCCGCATCCGAGTAAGTGTATAATTATATTAATCTCAAATATAATTAATAATCATAAATTATCTGAAGTTTAAATAAGTATATAATTATATTGAAATTCTCGATCGTGATGGAAACCCTAAGGCCTTCAACCGCCACCTTGTCTCTAGGGGATTTTCAATTTCAAGGTCCTTCCCTTCAATCGAAGCTCCCTCATTATGGTACCATCACTACAACTCTATTAAACCATGGGGAATTTCTTTTGCAACAATGTTCTTCCCTCCTGCAAGGTGATACCATCACTTCAGATCTCTCGAGCTTTTTGGTCTTCATGGGGTTGCTCTCAAGTGGTGCCCTCTATTTGCAGGTGAAAGATGCCAACTGTCTCTATACTCACAGCCAAAATTCAAGATCGAACAAGAATCTCTTTCATCTCAATGCGACTCCTACATGGGGTTGGGCAACTTCAAGAAGGGTTTTTGCTCAAAGATTATAGTACAGCCAAGGACGCCTTAATCCTCCTAGTCGCAAGATCGAATGGAGCCAAAATCTAGGGTGAGCCTTCTTCCTCCAAGTCATGATCCTTCAAGGACGCTCTAAACCCAAGGTTCTCGCAACCGACTCCCAAAGATCTCTTATGGCAAACCTTCATGGTAGAACAAATAGAAGATATTCCAAATCTAGAGGTGGAAGACTCCCAATTCAATCTTTTTTTCTTAGTCTGTGAGCAAAATGCGATAATTTGTCGTTTTAATAGGCTCTGGCCATCATCATTTACACTTTGGGAATGGGCACATCATACCTAGTCCCCAAATGCAGCTCTATATTTCAATTCAAAGGGCTTCTTTATGGTTTATTTCAAAAATCGAGAGAATCATCAGAGTTTTTTTATCAAAGACCCTGATTTCTAGGTCATTCTAAGCTCTCTTTTCAATCATGGTTTATTGAATTCAACATAAAAATATTCTCAATAAACATGTTGCTTTAGTCAAAAATAAAACAAGTGTTTTAAAAATTTTCAATAAACATGTGTCAAAGCATTGAGACAAGAAATTCAAAATCAAGAATAAAAAAAAATCTCATAATCTAAAGCTTAGCTCAAATAAATAAGATTTAAGTTATAAAATGTATCTGTTAAATGTTACTGTATGAGAACTTCTACTATATAGGTGGAAGGGATCATAGATTACTAATCCATCTAGTGTTACATGTCATTTTGTTGCATTAGGCAAATGACCATCGGTTTGGATTTTTCGCTATCCATAAATGTGTCCCAAAGCATTCCCCTGCAAAGTTAGAATCCAAATTATCCCAAAAAATGTGGAATCCCTGGATCTCATGGTTCAAAACCTTGTTTTTGGCTTCCTTCACAGTTCCCTAGTCAATTTCTGCCCATAGGCAAAAGGCCATTAGAAACTGTGCATAAGTATGCACTATCTTACACTGTGTCCTGCGAGCATGATTTAACGCATGTAAAAATAAAAAGTAAAGTTTAGAAGCAGTGTTGGTCATATCTATCCCAACTAACAAGCTTCGAATGGTTGCCTATTTAGTCTTGATCCCTCTCATCATGGAGCAACTCCCTCTCTTGTGGAATCCCTATACCACCATTAGTGGATCTCATCCCTTGGAAAATGGATCCCAAACTTCCCACTCATGGCCTATAAAGCTAACCTAGGCCTAAGGATTGAGGAGGATTGTTGGAAGTAGGCTTATGTTGCAAGAATAAGGTTGGAAGGATTGTTGGAAGTAGGCTTATGTTGCAAGAATAAGGTTGGAAGGCTATTCATTCAAGAAGAGGGTTGGAGATTGTGGGAAGGGACATGCAACATCAAGGCAATTTTTCTTTTTCAATTATATCTTTGATGATACAATTTGTAGGATTCCTTGATCACCTACATAAATTGTGATTGCATATTGATCAATTTATGGTACATGATTGAGTTAATTAGTCCATTTATCTCTTATGCTATATATTGGATGCTTTGATCTCGTGTTTGTTTTTGTTTGTGCATGTCCTTCAGGTCATCAAGGAGAAGTTGTGGGAAGCAACAATAGGATGGTCAAAAGCTTTGAGGGGGCTTCATTAATCATTTCAATTAAACAGTAAGTGGCCTCTATCATAGTATTTATTTCAATCAATCATAGTCTAGAGAAATGTAGCAGTTCCTAGCTGTTTGTTACTAGATTTCTCTTAGGTCTAGGGAGATCGCTCTTGTCCGCAAAAGAGATAAATTCACTTAACATCCAGGTGAAGGAGATTATTAGATAACAAAAAAAAAATGAGTTCTATGTTTCAAAAACAGTTTACTTAGTAATTGGGTTTAGTTCAGGTGATTTGGAGAACTGTAGTTATCCTCCACACCTAGGTTCAAATATTGCATATGACATGTTGAACTCAATGAGTATTTATTGTAATGGCTTATAACCTTGTTGTTTGAGTAGTCTCTAAAAGATTGGACAAAAACATGTATATTCCTCAAATGAATAATATATTCCTAAAAAGGGTGTATTTTTTGTACCACTGCCTCTTGTAATATAATAATAATATGATTTTTTATTCATAGAAATAAACTTTAATAAATATATAAATGTTATTGTCACATCATGGGTGTATGTAAACTTGAATTTAACAAATTATGTAAAATAACAAATAAATATATATATATTTTTTAGAATGTTCTAACAGGAAGATTACAACAAATGCCACATATATAAATGTAAAACATATCTGGAAATTGTGGAAAGCACTAATACAACTGTTTTATTCGGAGACATTTAACTGTTTTATAATTACAAAATTGCTCCAGTCCATGCTCAAAGCCATCTCCATTTCTAATTGGAAGATTGTTAAAATGTGGTGCAAAATTAGCAGATGCACAAATGATACAAATGTTAAAACAGATTTTAATATACAAAATAAGATGAAACAGATTTTCCAATCAGCATCATCTATCATCTGATAGTGTAATGTTCAATAAGATTCTGGACTTGTAAACACAAAGGATAATCTCTGCTCCTGGTAGACAAAACAGTAGCAATACAGAAATTATTATACAAATCAAATCAATGATCAAGGGCATTCTAAACAAAGTACAATACAACACTATCTTTACAAAACCATAGTAAAGAGAAACAAAATCCCTGAAAATACCTTCATGCACAGGGGATAGCCTTTGGAAGTACCATATTCAAAAACTCTTGAACTTTAAGGAACAGTTAGGCTTTAGCATCTTAGTCAACTAGTATTGTTGGATGCTTGTACAGATAACTCAGTTAAAACAGATTCCCTGCTTGAGGATCTTGCCCTTTTTAATGCTTCACGAGAGGGAGCAAAAAACTCATGCTCAAGTGCTTCATCCGCATCTATTCTTTGTCGAGGATTCACGCACAAACACTTATTGACAAGGTCAAAGAGAGACGGGGGAATGCTCTCAAAAAATTCAGGCCTTTTAGTATTTTTCCTGCACCACTCTTCTATTGACATATTTTCAAATGCAGCTGCATATAGCTCCTGCAATAAGTGCCCACATATTCAAGACAATTATTTGGAAATCCATGTAACTTTATTTTGTAAAACAGGAATTAGTAAAAGTGCTCTGCACGCCTAATTCAGTAACTCCTCAAATTATCACTGAAATAGAAATGCATACCACAGGCAAAGAACTCTCCCGGTCATGAAGCTTAGCCATCTCCCATATTTCTTCCTTGCCACACACTTTCACAATTTCTTTGATAGCTCTGCAATCCAACAAAACCACGCATTCACTAGAATTTAGAAAGTAAAAAATTGCACTGTTTTTAAAGATTCCTTCATTTGAACTATTGTTTCGCAAATAGTTTAAAACTATACATACTGTTCAGTGCTGGTGCCCTGGAATGGAGCCTTCCCAATCATGAAATAAAGCAAGGTAACACCAGCTGACCAGATATCAACTTTGCAACCTTGGTGTAAAGATCTCAATAACACCTGCAGGAAGAGTAGCTAAAGTTCAACCACACAGCCAATATCCAGTGCACTCTCAAAATAGGAATAGGAAGCCTGGTTCAAAATGAACTGCAATCTTATGTGTACCTCTGGAGCACGATAACCTCTAGTTCCTACACATGGTCCATCTCTTTTAATCTTTTGATCTGAAAATGAGCAACGTGCAAATCAAACTTTTCAAGCTCTTATCGTGAATTAAAGCACTAAGAAATCAAACCATAAAATTTGAGGCTCTATATAGTATTGCAAATGTGAATCTAGAGCATTGAGATCACAATACCTTTGTTCTTTGGCAAACCATTGTAACCAGCTGTAGTTGTGTTGAAGTTTGGGTGTAAAGGCATAGGGGAGACATGGATAATCTTGCTACTATCTCTTTTCACTCTCTCCTGCGGTGCAGCCACTCGTTTTCGTTGAGAAGCAGGAACTAAAGGTGCTTCTCGTTGTGGACTTTGTTGTGCTTCATGCAGCAAGTTAAGCAGCTCCTTCCTGCCTTGGCTGGGCAAAGGCTCCCTTTTATTACCCCCCGAAGGTGTCCGTGCACTTGTTATGTCTTTTGAGGGAGACTACAATAGCAATTCAACTATCCTTAAAACTGAGCAATCAGATATATTTATTCTAATATATAATATATGCATATAGATACTTCAACTATGTTTAATAATGAATGCATTAACATGCCTTCATAGTGCACATCCACATCCAACAGAAGTAAACAAAAAGTATTATCAATAAAAGGAATGTCTCACCATTAACAAGTGCATGCCTGACATTTTTACAGCTGCTCGCTCCCCTAACTTAATTTTTTGGTTTATATCCATTGCATCTGGAGGAGGATTACTGCGCACTCTGTTATTGCTGGAATCATGTGGCCTTGCCAGCGCTGTCTGCTCTTCTCTTTTTAAGTTCACTGCAATACTTGATGGCTTGATATAAGCGTGTCTTGGTTTTTTTGAGATATTAGTTGCATCTGCAGCTCCAAGTAGGGCTTTCAGTCTGAAGTTCTCCGGGATGTCTCTCCTGCTAAAGACAGGTGGTTTTTGAACAGCAGAGGCTGCAACACTTTTCTGACTACGTGAAAGCATCTTGGGTTTAGCTGCTGCAAAAAAAATGCAAATGGATGCAAGCATCTAAGTTTCCATGTGATCCAACTCAATAACTAATTTTTCATTCTAATTAGATATCAAAATCAGAACGAACTTCGCTAGATACTGATCACATTTTTGCAGCAATAACATGGTATCTTACTTTTCCTGGGATTTGGATCAAGCTGATCCTGCAAAAGTGGAAAACAAGTGTTAGAATTCTATTTCAGTATTGCATGCTTCACATGGGATCTATCACTTTGCTTATTGAACCTACGATCTGCACACTTAGAGCAAGTATTAAAGTTATGCAACAATACATGCATTCTGCATCTTCAATTTGATAATTTGCAAATTTAGAGCCAAGAAGATTAAGGATTGAAGATTTGCCATATAAAATTCTGTTTACCAACATCGATCATATTTAAATAACCATATAGGATAACACTGTAAATATCAGCATATGCATTTGAACTAGCAGGTTGGTCCTTTCCCTTGTCCAATATAGATAGATTTGATTTGTCTTAGACATATTTTAGATATCTTTAATAAATGACAGTTTGATGTTTGGATTCATATCCTCCTTTTATCGAAGGGTTATCGGATGCAATAAGAAAATTGGCATGCCAGGATGATTCCACTGTTATGTGTGTAACATCGCTCTTCAAGAGAATGAAAGGGCAAGGACATCCTTCAACAGATGTTAATAAATTAAAGTCAACAGTTATTACATGTCATATAAGAGGAAAAAATTGAAGTACCGAAGATATTTAATCACTGGAGAAAAACTTACCATAGCTAAATTGAAATCAATGAGATATCCCTTCTTTAATTTCCGCGAGAAAAGAAAGTTTCCTGGTTTAACGTCTCTGTGAATTATTCCCTGTTGAACATCCAAAAAAGATCAACACATTTACTAAAGCAAAGCATCTAAAACAAGTTAATAGAGGTATGCAAAACACAAGAAAATCTAAACAATATAGATGTTTTGATTCAGAATAAGGTTTTACCTCCTTATGTAATGCTTGTAGTGCTTTGAACATACAGTAACCATACCAACGAAGGTGTGACAAATCTATCTCTCTTTTCAAAACCTGTAAATAGACCCAGATTAAGAATCTAGTTTTAATTGACATGCGCTATAGAAAAATGCACCAGTTTAATAGAAAACAATCATTATCACCTCTGGCTTTTCATGTTCAACATATTGAAGAATAAGACAGTCACAATCGTGGTCCTTGACAACACCTTCGTACTTTATAATACAATGTTTGCCACTGAAAAAGCAGTCCAAGTCTAAAATCAAACACCGTGTTATTGAAGCCTTGCTAAAGTTTTAGTTATGAACAGAATTGGAAAATTTCCAAAATATTTCAGACAAAGAAGTTTATGCCAACTTAACCTTACCCAAATCTTTCCAACATCTTCATCTCATTTGTCACGTAATTGGTGGGTGTATTCTCAAGAGGACCTGCAGCAGCCCATGATTAAATAAAGCTTTGTAGACAGCTTTTCCAATTGTTTAAATGGTTGCCAAACGAAAGGATCAAATCAGACACACTGTTAAATATTTTACAATACGCTGAATCATTTAAAAAATATCAACACCCTAATAGTGAAGCTTTCACATACATTTTATTGCAAAAATTTTGCCGTCATGCTTCCTTCGAGCCTTGTACACAGTACCATATCCACCTGCCAGTCATTCACCCTTTATCTTGAGACAGTTGTTAATATGACAAACTCACATTCTATTCATATTGTGCGATAATTCTCTGCAAAGAAAGAAAAATTAGAGTGCAGATTCTGAAAGGAACAACTTCTTTTACCTGAACCTTCTTCCTCCTCTACAGTAAACGACTCAAATAGAGGAATTCGCTTAGGTTTCGAACCATTCTGCAAGAACAATTTAACATGAGGATATCTGAAGTTTGAACATTTCTTTATATAGTGATAAAACATAACCATGCAAATGATCCACAAGGTGACTGTGTAATGTGCATGAAAATAGAATTAGAAATACAAAAGCGGAGCTATGACGCTTAAAACCAAAAAAATATGAAGGCCAAATTTCATGATGATTGGTCTTTAACTCACCGCCATTGGTTTGGTTACTATATCTTCAAAACGGGACTAATATGAAATGTTCATAAAACAAAAATTACCATTTTAGAAGCTAGAACTGCACTATCCATTTCATCTTTGATATCAGCATGAGCCTTTCCAACTTTTTTGATCTTCTGTTTTGAAGTATTAATTTTCTCAACATTAGCACAAGCATTCCCAATATTAGGTTGGTCATCGACCTGACAAGTATCCATTTTTTTATCTGGTGATTCCACCTTCGATGTTGGAGAGCCTTGTTTGCATCGTGCACCATCACACTTGATATTCTGAAACACTGAAGTCTGCCGAGAATCAACACCGATACAAGAATCTGACATCTTAACTTGTATAGGAGGTTTTTCTCTGGTTACCAGATTAATATCTGATGAAGAAAGACAGACTTGCAAAGTGAGAGTATCTCCTGCTAATGTTACGTGATCATCTTTGAGCCCATTCTCTTCTGATTTAATTATTTGTGTACCATCCAGCTTTCCACTAGTCTGTACATATTTTCCTGTACGAGAACATGTTTCAAGATCCATCTTACAGCAATTGGGACAAAGCATACATTCTGTCTCCATAAATCCCAATTGTTTGTCAGATAAATCTCCCTTCCTTCGCTTATATGTCAGGAAGGAATCATCTTTAACAGTGTAATTCACATCTTCATTTACAGGGAGTGGCACGGAGTTTATTGAATTAAAATAAGTTTCTCTTTTGACAGCGTTAATTCCTGTGTCAGTGTCAACTGCCCCTGCCGCAGACACGCCTATGTTATTTAAGTCATTTTCTTTGACCAAAATGCCCCTTGCCTTGAGGCAAGAATCAACTGAAAGGCAATCTGGAGCTAACAGGAGAGAGGCAGCCGATTGATTAGGCACCTTTTTTTTCGGACTTATTATCGACGTATCATCTCTCATAATAATAGGTTCCAATGGTAATGACTTTGCTTCCTTGTTAATGTCTAGAGCAACACCATCCTCAGTCATCTGCATTGAGAAGGATAGCATTGAAAGGAGCAAAAATATAGGTCAATATACATTAATGATGTGATCACCAAGTAATTCGAGTACATACTACAGAATGAGTTATTTTCATTACCAGGTAATTCATTGCAGAATGAGCCATATTTGTGTTTTATAAATTGAATCAAAAAGAGGTGTAGAATGGAAAATTTGTGCAGAAAGAAGCATAGCAAGTAATAGTGAGAAGTCCAGGGTGATTAAAGTCCTTACAATCTTAATCAAACAAACAGATTCGTGTATTTAATTAATGCTGAAATTAAATTTCAGATCATAACATCAATCATATAACAACTAGAAATTAAAACTGCCCAAAAAACAGCACTGCACGGATGCCAACTCCAAGAGCACCTTGAACTGAGGTTGTACTGTCTGCTGAAAAAACCAGAAACAACAGAAAACTGTTGTACGACTTACACGACAGTCTGCATGGCCGATCCAGATTCATCATTCCATACAACAACAGGGATCCGTATGATACTGTATGTATGATTGTACATATCCGTACAGCATTGTGCGGAACTGCTGCATGCTGTTAGAAACATCTCTTTCCTGGCTGCCCCCTCTCTTCCCTTCTCTGTTGTTCAACTCGTTCAACTGTAATTTTAGGGAAGAATTTATTTTTAAGATTATTACTAGTCTAAGTCAGGGATGAAACCACTTATATAAGTTATAACAAAATAGAAACATCTCTTTCCTGGCTGCCCCCTCTCCCCCTCTGTTGTTCAACTTGTTGAACTATAATTTTAGGGAAGAATTTATTTTTAAGATTATTACTAAATATAACAAAATAGAAACATCTCTTTCCTGGCTGCTCCTCTCTCCGTTGTTAAACTTGTTCAACTATAATTTTAGGGAAGAATTTATTTTTAAGATTATTGCTAGTCTAAGTCAGGGATGAAATCACTATTTTACTAAAGGAATTACAAAATAAATAAATAAATAGAAATAAATTCAAAAATAGAAATAAATTACTGTGTAGAACTTCTTTTGGTGTTTGGAATCGATTTGCAGTACTCCCACCCGTGTTCTTCTAGAAATAATTTTCAACAGTAACAAGTATGTGAAAGAATGAAAATTAACAAATGTTGCATGGCAGCTTATACATGCCTCCTAAAAATATAGCAACAGCTAAGCGACCATAATTGAGTTGGAAATAGGAAAAAACACAAGTAAAAGTGCAAAAAGAATAAAAAGATCAATTAAAAGGCAATAAAATTAAAATAGAAAAAATAACAAAAAACACACATGACCAATGGAGGAATCAAAATTAATATGACATGAGAAGGGGAAATCAATTACCCTTGTGGACAAATTGAATTTTCGTTTTCCTGGGGACTTGTACAGGCCACAAATAACCAGGCTGAAGATATGCCCTCCACAGGGGCTGCTGCATGCCTCTTCTCTCAATCTTCAAAAGCTGATTATACTAGTGTAAACTCCCCGGTGGATATCGAACTCATAAATGTTTTTAAGAGAATTTATTATCACCAAAACAGTGGTAATCCATTCAATATATCATGTCCTAAGGCACAATAATCAAGCACCTGATATGATGGAAAATCAAGGCTCATCTCTCGAACCTAGCATAATTAGTGTAAATGGGAGGAGGGATTATCTCATTAATACCATGAAGCACGACCCTTATAAGACCCACGAGTACCTGCGGATCTTCACGGGTTTTATAGCGAGATGGGTCACTCATAGAACCTGCGGTTCCCACCCATACCCGTAAAGACCCACATTAAACTTGTCCAAGGATTTGCAAACTCGATAAAGAGTAGGGACCATCACCCTTACTTGTCATATTGCTCTTCTGAGAATATTGCTCGTTCTACTCCCTCGGGCCAGTTAGATGTTGGTTTACAAGAGTTTCAGATTTCTTAGAGTCAATGGGCATTCAATTGGATCGTCTACCTCCTTTCCAATATTCCTTGGATGCTCCTAGTCACCTTCTACCTACTAGACAAAAGTTGAACAAGATCATCAGGGAGGACATCTACAGGCAGTTCGTCCATGTCCCCTGAGTCAATCAACCTGGAGGGTTGCGCCCAAAGATGGCCTTCTACGCTGAGCACTTCTTGGATTTGGGAGACAGGCTCATTATTACCCTAGTGTACATTTCACCACTGGATGCATGCTCTTCGCATTCCTCTACGCCAGTTCAGAGTAGGTTCTCATAGACTTTGGGTAGAGATGGACCACCAAATTGATAGGCCAAACAAAATCTGTCAACTATGTCATTTACAAGAAGTAGAGACCGAGGTGAACTTTATTTTTGGATGCCCTATCTACTATGAGATCAGAGGAAGGTTCCATTGCTTGTATAGAGGCTCGCAAACCCTCACAGACTTTTTCAAGTATCTCGATCAGAGATGTTTGGCCCTATATATGCAAGAAGCTCTTAGGTTATGAGCGCATATTCTTCAGCCTCCCATTAGACCAGACCCCACACAGACGATCACGACATTTTTCAAGGTACTACCTTCAGACATTATTTTACAAAACGGCCGAATCGACTCCGACTCGGCCGAGTCGAACCGAGTTGATGGCCTTTGCAATGAAACGGTGGCTAACCCGGTTCGGTTGACCGAGTCACATATGACATATGTGACTCGATCAACCCGGCCGGGTCCGTTATGACTCGGCCGAGTCAATGTAGGGCCGGCTGGGCAGCGTAACAGTTCATGAAATTTCACTTTTTATGTGATTTTTGCAAAAGTTAAATGCAGTTAATGGATTCTAAAGGGTAATTGTAATTTGTTAAATGCTTTTGGGGTCCATTTCCCCCTCCCAAACCCTATTTAAGACAGCCAAATGCTCTCATTCACTCACAGCAGTCTTATGCATTTGAGTGAGAGTCTTCTTTGAGAATTAGTGAGCAGTTCTTGAGCTTGTTTTGGAGCAGCAGTGAGGAGTCTTGGAGGAGCATTGTAGCTAGTGTGAGGAGCTTCTTGGGCAGCCATTTGGAGCAGCATTGAGGAGCTGATTCTTGGAGCAAGCTTGAGGAGGCAATTTGTGCCTGGAGGTATTTTTTTCCACCTCTATAAATCTGTTTTTGCTTAGTAAATTTTAGGTGCATATCAAGAAAGCTTAGAGAGTGTTTTTTGTCAAATAAATGAACATTGAATCAATTTATTTTTTTTTTCATTTTCAGATTGTTTTCCTAGTCAAAAAATGGCACCTAGAGCAAAAGATCCTGCTTGGGCATATGTTGAAATGGTTGATAATCAGATGCATTGCAAGTTTTGCCATAGGAAAATTAAGGAAGGTCCTGGGGGATTAATAGGTTGAAACAACACTTGGCAGGGATTAGAGGCCAAATTACCGCATGTACCTCTGATGAAATTGATGAGATTAGAAAGAATTTGTTGGCCAGCTTCGAGAAATTTAAAGAAGATAAGGCTAGGCAAAAAGAGATACAGGCGGAAATTGGGAGGAAGAGGGAGATACAAAGAATGATGGCTACCAACCCCCACTATGATTTTGAGGGTTCTTCCTCTATCCCTCAAACTGAGGCATCCAACCCTTTCCGTTATGTTCCTCCCTCTTTTGGTTTTGTTCAAGATAAGGGAAAGGGTAGAATGAAGGGTGATGTGACTATCAAAAGTTATTTCACTCCCTCCTCTCCATCAGATGCACATGGTCTTGAAGTTAGTAAAGGTCAAATTCAGCCCACTTTAGATGACCATTGGAAGAAAGAATTGAGGGAGACTGCTTGTGACTACATAGCTAGATGGTGGTATGATGTTGATATCCCCTTTAATGCTGCTCATTCACCATATTATGAGCCTATGTTTGATGCCATACATGCTGCTGGAAAAGGCTTCAAAGGCCCTACTATGCAAGAGCTAAGGGGGTTTCGTTTGCAGAAAGAAATTCAATCCATTAATGAGTATTTGCAAGAGTTCAGGACTCATGGGCAAGAACAGGGTGTACCATCATGTCAGATGGATGGACTGATCAAAGAAACCGTACCATCATAAACTTTCTTGTCTTCTGCCCACAGGGAACCATGTTTTTAAAATCAGTTGATGCATCTGATAAGGTAAAAGATGGCCACTTGTTGTTTCAGCTATTGGATGAGGTTATTGAGGATGTGGGGGTGGCTAATGTTGTTCAAATCATCACAGACAATGCCTCTAACTATGTTCTTGCTGGTAAACTATTAGAGGAAAAACACAAGACCATCTTTTGGACCCCATGCGCTGCACATTGCATAGACCTCATGCTTGAGGATATTGGAAAATTAGATTGGGTCAGAAACATTGTAGACAATGCCAAAAGCATAACAAAATTTATCTACAATCATACACTGGTTTTGAGTCTCATGAGGAAACACACTGGAGGCAAGGATATTATTAGGCCTGCCATCGCTAGATTTGCTACACATTTTTTGACATTGCAATCTATGCTTTCCCAACATAGAAACTTGCAAAAGATGTTTTCCAGTGATGAATGGAATCAAAGCTATTGGTCTAACAAACCAGAAGGCAAAGAATTGAAAAGGAAAGTCCATGATGAAACTTTTTGGAGAAAGGCAGCAGAGATTGTGAAGCTTGCTGAGCCACTAGTTAAGGTGTTGCGGTTGGTGGATGGGGAAAGGTTGGCTATGGGCTTCATTTATGAGGCTATGGATCAAGCAAAGGAGCAAATAAAGACAGCATACAAGGATAGAGTGGCAAAGTATGGGCCCATTTGGGCAATCATTGATGAAAGATGGAACAATCAACTCCATCGCCCTATACATGCAGCTGGGTATTTTTTGAACCCACGGTATCATTATAAAGCTAAGGAGTCAGGAGCTTTGAGGGGGGAGGTCAGAGATGGACTGGTTGATTGCATTGAACGCATGATCCCATCGGAGTCTGATCAGCTGGAGATACATCAACAGGTCACATCCTTCAGCAATGCAACAGGTACCTTTGGGAAGAACCTAGCAAAGATTGCAAGAGAAGCAGATGAGCCAGGTAAACAAAAATTTCAATTTTCAATTTCTTAATGGTTTTACAGTTTTACTTTTTTTATTAAAGACTAAAGTTTGTTAAATCATTTATAATTTGAAAGTTAGATATAATTTGTAATTTTGTTGAGCTTCAGCCTTCATCTAACTCATAATTCATTACACTCCTATGTTTTTTGCAGCACAATGGTGGGAGGCCTTTGGTGGCCAGTGCCCTCAATTGCAAAAGTTTGCAATTCGTATTTTGAGTCAAACTTGCAGTGCATCTGGGTGTGAGCGCAATTGGTCTGTCTTTGAGAGGATTCACACAAAGAAGAGAAACCGTTTGGAGCAAAAACGGTTGAATGATCTAGTTTTTGTCCAATACAACCTTCGGCTCAGACGGAACCAATTGCTGAACAAAAGACCTGATTCAAATCCCATTGTGTTGGAAGACATTGATCCAACATCAGATTGGGTAGTGGAGAGTCGTCCACCAGAGTTTGATCCTGATGAGGATCTTGATGAACTTGAACTGGAACATCCACTTCAGCCTGTTCAGTTGAATGCAGATCCTAATCCACCAGCCTCAGTCTCACAGCCAGCAAGGAGTAGGACTCCAGTTGTAGGTGCTTCCTCTGCTCAGCCACGACAGAAGCGCAGCCGCATATCTACTCTATCTCAGCTTGCATCTGCTGCACAGCCTGCTAGTGGTACTGGCACCACTTCTACAGTTGCAGTTGGAGACGATGATGATGAGGAGGACCCATGGGGCCCCTTGTCTGACTCTGATGATGATGATCCAGAGATTGGTCGAGATGATCTTGGCTCCTCTGGCAGTAGCTACTAGCCAGTAGTACTAGTATTGGAGTCTGGTCACCATCACAGTTTACTTTTGTTGTAGAGGCCATTTCTAGCCTCCTTGGTTATTTGTATTTTGTTTTGAGTCTTTGATCATGTATGACAGTTGACTATGTATTGCCATTGGGTACCATTTTGATATAATGGATTGGTTCATGAGCCTACTTTGATCATATGTTGTCTTCCATCTATATTATAATGCTGTGTGTTTGGAAACATGAATGAAAATCTTTAAAATTATGTTTAAAATATTTAAAATTATGTTTTTTTATAAAAAAAATAAATATTTAATGTATTTTTTACAACGACCGAGTCATTGAAATCAAGCCGGCCGAGTCATTACCGAGTCGGAGTCGATCCTCGGCAGAGTCGGAGTCGGAGTCGGAGTCGGAGTCGGAGTCGTAAAACATTGCCTTCAGATAGGGGCACAAGAGAACGATTGATATTGTTTCATATCCAGACTCTAGACCAGTGAGGATTCGTGGGACCTTACCCCGCCACACGAGACCTCAGCAGTTAAACCGTCTCATATCTGTCCCTGGAAGACGGACTAGGTCCTCCAGACCTCAACAGTGCACAAACTTCCCTAGACAATGAGTTAGTGGACAGTCTGTACCTCCCACTGACCCTTCATCAGACCAGCAAACTTTGTGGATTTTTTCAGTGCTCTTCAGTGAGTCTCAAATGTTAGGAGAGATTGGTCTAATCCTCTTCGTCAGGGCATTCTATACATTGTATCTTTTATGTTCCTGCGTTGTACCTCTTATATTCATGCACTGTATTTTTTATAGCAGACCGTTTAGTTCTCCCACGTTTTATGGACATCATTGTACTCAACAGTGCCTTTGACCTACTTTGTGGTCATTAGTTGGACATAAATATAAGTATCTTATCTTATGTTATCTACCCGCATTAAACTGACACTAAACCTGCATAAGACCCGTGAAGGCTCTCAAAATTCATTAAACTCATTTATCTGCATTAAACTAGCATTGAACCCTCATAAGACCTGTGAAGACCCTCAAAATTCCACCTTTTTCTTTTTTTCGTATACAAGTCACCCAGTCAATAGCAAGAATTCTTATGAGTATGAGTCGTGCAACACTGCTCATTAAACCTCAATCAACCAAGAGTTAATCATGAACTTGTTCCCTAGGAAAAAGTGCATCACATTCTGCCACATGGAATATCCATGCACAAGAGCTCCTAATCAAGGCAAACTGATTTCAAAGTGTACCTACAGAAGGAGGCTTGCGTAGTGGTTTGCAAAGTCAACTGCAGAGCTTATTCCAACACTCTACGAATTTGATAGCAGATCTCATATAGGATGAAGAGGTTGACGGTTGGCAGACAATCTTTGAGCACCTGTAGTAGTGGAATGACATTTGCTTGACACACTTTGTCCTTTCCCATGACAGAGTCGAAAGTCGCAACATAAGGATGGTAATTATGACTTTAATGCAAGCCCCCAAGCACTTGTTGGGAGTTGACATACTACAACAAAAGTTAAGTGGAGATTTGGGGGTGTATTATGCAATAACGGCAAAGAGTGGACATGGACTTCAGCACTAGAAGTGGATTGAGGTGCAACGGAGGTTCTCCTCCCCCTACAAGGTTGGACTTGTCTCATTCCTCATCAAGTAGTTAAAATTGGAAGTTTGCTTGTGTAGGTGGGAAAGCATTCAAGATTTAATGTGAATTGCTCCTTGTCAAGAGTGTTGACTACCCTGATAATTTCATAGAAGAGGAAAGAAGCTGCATAAAAATGGGTCAATCTAGAAGCAGGAGGTAGCCAAGAGTAATAGGGACCCGGAATTTGTTAAGAAAGTAGGTTCTGGCTAAGTGTGCTTCCCCGCTACAACTAAACCTGGAGATAAGTTGGAGATTGTAGAGAGTTGATACTCACCACGATAAGATCGAACAGGACCTCCAGCACCTGTAGGAGAAAATGTTGCGGTTTCAAATCAGATATAACCAATTGGCGTCAAGTTTGACAACCATCACAGAGATTCTTGAGAGAAACGATCTCAGGTACAATGGGCAGATGATGAAATTGATTACATGCGTCATCAACTAGAAGAAATCCAACAAGGGCAAGAAATGGTTGGCTAGCTTTCTTAGACTTTTGGTAAATCAATTTCATGTAATGTTAGGCACACTCCTCATTTGAATGTTGTGGCCACTTTCTTGGAGCCTACTTCCAAGCCTCCTTGAGCTTGGATACTTATCTTATTATATCATGCTTTGTAAATTTTATTTGATCCTATGAGAGTTTTGGAGGATCTATCAGTTGAATAGGTATCTGATAAGAGAAGTATTTTTATGTTTTGTGTTAGATATTAGGTAGGAAAGCAGGACTAGACTCATATATCTGCAAGCTCCATGTTTGTATTCTATATGTAATGTCGTGCCCAAGCACATATTTTCATTATATAAAATTATTTCAATTCTGGTTTTAAAAAATTAATATACTAAATAACTAAATATTTATCTAGTTGCTCATGTAAAACATTAGGTAAGTAATTTTTGTTAGATTTTTGGGCACTAGACTCAACGTGCGCCTGCACACACACCAAATCCGGTAAGAATCTCAAATTAACTAGTTAATTAAAACACGTTGATGTGCTCAACCAGAAACAAATTTAGCACAACGGAACTTATAAAACAAGCGATTACATCATGCACAGTAACATATTACACAAGTTCTACCCAATCAACGGTTTTTCATTAAATTCTTCTGAGAACTTCTTGGGCTCCCTTATTGGGATAACAGCCCTTGAGGAAACTACATATACAACAATTACTCTAGACCTGATCCAGAAAATCAAGCCCTAGATCTATCTTTGATCTCGCTGATTTGAATCTCCTTTGCTTCTTTGGGCTCTTTCCTCGAACCCAACACAACTAAGTATCTCACTTACAACAAACTTGTAGTATACCTAGGGGGGATAATATGAGGTACAGAGAGAGGTACCAAAGGAAAGAATGTAAAGATGATAAATGTATGGGCCATAATTAATAAATAAAGTGGTGAACCCACATTATGCAAGGGACCACAAGTAGTTAAGAAATAATGTGATAAGCTCATTGTATTAAAAGTATGGTATTGAGAGACCCATAGTATTGTATGTATAAAGCCTATATAAAGGCTAGAGACTCTCCATTGAGAGATGTCAAGTATTGTTGTATTGACAAGCATATGGCTTGTGGAGTGATCTCCTTCCTTAGGGAGTAATTGTATGGTGTCATCCTACCTCACGGGCTTGATTAATAAAGAGAAGCATTTCTATCTTATTTGTGTATTAGCTCTTGGGTTTATTTTATCAAAGAATTTGTTACAATTGCAAGTCAGATACATTACAAGTGGTATCAAAGCTCTTTCTTGGACAAAGCGAGAAGAATTTTTTTCATTTTTTGTAGGATTTTTTTGGGCAGCAAGGTTGCAGATCACATCTGAAAATTTTGGAAAAAAAATATTGCAAAACCTAATAGCAGACCTGGATTCCTCATGAAAAAATACTCAAATTCAAACAAAAAAAAAATTGGCTGAATCGGAGTACGGAGGAGGGAGATATCGCTGATTTAAAATCAACTGTGTTGCAGAAATTTTTCTGTCGGCAATTCGTGGATGGCAGCTCTCCTATCATATTTTGCAGTTTTTGTGCAGAATTTCAAAAAACAAATTGTAGATGTGAGTTTTTCTTGAAAAAATCACCCAATTTCAAAAAAAAATCAGTTAAATCAGAGTCCTGATGAGGGAGATATCATTGATTTAAAATTAGTGTTTTTTTCATAATTTTTTGTGATGGCGAGACAGTTGCAGTATGAATCTAAATTTCCATAGTGCTCAGATAGGGATTTCAATCACATGGGAAGATGCAAAACGGTCATTCCATTTCAAAAAACATCTTATAATAAGAATTTTGAGTTATATTGACTGAGTTATGCCCATTTTAAATTTTCGCCAAAGTAAGTGATTTTCTTCAAAACCCTTACTCTATTTTTAAGGGTTCTAGCAAGATGAAATTTAGAGGAAAATATGATGGCCCTACTATTGAAGAATTCCTAAAAGTGGAAAAATCAACATGTCTGACAATTTGGAAAGAAACAGCATGACTTAATCTTAGAGATGAGGCTTCCATATGGTGGGACTCACTTGACAAAAAGAAGTTGGTAAGTCTTTCTAATGAGGAATTTGTAAAAGCCATTTTGGAGAAATGGTCTCATGCTAGATGACAAGATAATAAGAAACATAAAAGATTGTTTTCTATTGATTCCTCCATACTACAAGTTCATGGAAGTACTCAAAAAGAGAAGATCATTGTTGCTATTCACCCTAGTAGCAAGCATAATCTAATCAATCTCAAATTTGTCAAACGCTTGCAAATTCTAGCACAGCATATTGCAAGCACACAAGTTGATGGGACACCTATTCAAATATTTAAGGACTTGAAGGTGATCATGGATAAATGTGTAATATATGCTGACTTTTATGCTTTAGACATGGATGAGGCAAATGTTGTTTTGGGTTATCCTTGGATGGACTCAATGGGCACCATCAATATTAATTTACAAAAGAAATTCTTGAAACTATGGTATAAAAAGAAGAAAATTACCCAGCATGATATTTCCATTAAGAACCAAGCAGATACTATGGAGGCAGAAACAAAAAGTTCTAATGACACTGACACATCAGATGATGAACATTTGATGGTAGACAACCAAACATAGACATCAAACCAGGTAGCAAATAAAGCACTAAACACCACTCAAGCACCAATAGTGGAGGAATTAACAAAAAATATACCATCAGTTAAAGCTTCAGCATATCACCACCTGCATCACTCAGCAAGACAACTTGCAAGGTGGCAACGAATGAGCAACAAGGACAACCCCTTGACGACACACAAAGAGGTGTGACGATCCACCCACAGCACATCAACGCAAAGGAACCTCCAAAACTAGCTTCCATATCAAGCGAGCGAGGCACCAGATAGATCGAGTGTTCACCTTTCTCTAGGATGGCTAGATGCAAGTGCATAGTACCAGTGGAATACTCTTTTGAATAGATCTTATTATTTATGTTCTTCTCATGTTTCGGGGACGAAACATGCTTAAGGGGGATGGAATGTAGTATACCTAGGGGGATAATATCGGGTACAGAGAGAGGTACCCAAGGCAATAATGTGATGTAAGGATAATAAATAAATGGGTCATAGTTAATAAATAAAGTGGTTAACCCCCATAATGCAAGAGACCACAAGTAGTTAGGAAATAATGTGATAAGCTCATAGTATTGGATGTATGGTAATGAGAGACCCATCGTAATTACTCATGCTATTGTATGTATGAAGCCTATATAGAGGCTAGAGACTCTCCATTGAGACATGACAAGGATTATTGCATTAACAAGCATATGGTTTGTGTAGTGATCTCCTTCATTAAGGAGTAGTTGTATGGTGTTTACCCTACCTTAAGAATTTGATTAATAAGGAGAACAATTTCTATCTTATTTGTGTATTGGCTATTGGGTTTATTTTATCAAATAATTTTAATATATTTTCAGGTCAGATCTGATACCACTTGTACTAGATCTGACTTGCAAATATATTAATATCTCTGATAAAATAAACCCAAGAGCCAATACACAAATAAGACAAAAATGTTTCTCTTTAATAATCAAACCCTTGAGGTAGGATAACACCATACAATTACTCCTTAAGGAAGGAGATCACTCCACAAGCCATATGCTTGTCAATACAACAATACTTGACATCTCTCAATGGAGAGTCTCTAACCTCTATATAGGCTTCATACAGGTTTAAGGGTGAGATCTCCGAACGGAGACACTCAATGCACTAAACAGTGATGCAGACTAGCTAAACAGCCAGCGTGCTCTAAGTCGAAATGACTATCACAAATGCTCATAACCGGAATGATCCCAAATGAGGGGGTTCCTCTCTATTTTATAGCCTCTGCCTCTCACAATCCCTAGGCTCACTTTCTCCTGCGTGATCCCCTTCTTGCCATGTGTTCCTTCCCTCCTGCGCAATCCCTCCATGTGTCTGTGGGCCCCATTTCTGCATCCCCCTTTGGCCCCCTTGGTTCCCCCTTAAGTCACAACTTTGTGCTACCTAGGAAGTGACTTTTTATTCTAAAGTGAGTTATGTTCCCCTTTTCTCACTTTTTATTTACAAATAACTATAGAAGGCAAAAATCGAACAAAATCGAATATTCCAATTAGCCATAGCTAATCAGGAATATTACAGTATAAGAGGAGGCTTGAGGGTCAGTTGGAGACACACCAAGACACCAAGAGAGATCAGTCAGTTTGATTTTATAGGGCAAGCTTTGCTGAGGAAATCGAACAAGTGATCAGTTGCAGTGAGGGGCATCTTAGCAATAGGCCGAGGAATACATATCAGAGAGGAAACAGAGTGTTGGAAGAGGCAGCACAGAGCCTAGGAAGGCTGACGCAAAGGGCCAAAGGAGCTTACGCAGAAGCCGTAGAGGCTAACGCGATTGACGCAGAGGGATTCAAAGGTTGCACTAAGGTGATCTAGTGGGTCAGGCTGAGAGCTAATTGGCTAACGCAAAGCCAGAGAGGGTGATGCAGTTCTTAAGAGGGTGACGCAGTTCCAGAGAGTGCGTGGAGCAGCGTTCGCTGTCCAACACAAGGAATAGCCAGAGTCATAGTGGGATCGTTCATCCGGTTACTGATCAGCCAGAATATCTATCTCCGAATAGAGGTATTGCTGCCAATGATATTCTCTGGAGGGAAAGTCGTTTTTGACACCCTAGTTGTATTTAGAATCTACTTAATAATACAAACCCTCTATATGTTGCATCGATTTTCCCACATTGGGTTTTTCCGGGGACGATTGTCCAAAAATAACGATGTCCCTTGTGTTGTCTCAGTTTATTTTAGTTGTTGATTTGTATATTTGTGAACATTGCATTTGTGTTTACTTCGATATTTATGCATTTAAATAACTTGTTAATGCAAAGAACAAGTAGGAGATAGTAAACCAGAAAATGCAGTAGGGGTTTTTGATGTGTTAGTTTCAAGAATTTTCACAAGCTCTAGTTCAACTCCTAATTTAGAAAGCTCACTAACAATTGCCTAATCGAAAAGCTTATAGGGAGATCGAAAGCACACAATTGATTATAATTCTTGAGCACGAGTTTGTGAGCAAGAGAGCTTGTGAGAGGAACAAGCAAGAGGATTTATCTTGTGCGAATTGTTGGAGGAGAATTTCCTTTGGAAAGCAAATCAACATTCTTGCATAATTATTTCAAGTGTAGTTCAAAGCTGATAGATCAGATTGCATTCTCTATTGAAGCAGGGTTATTTGTAAGAGATATGTAGCCTATTTTTCTTCAACAAAATTCTCAAGCAAGCAAGGGTTTTCCCTATTGGGTTCCCTAGAAAAATTATGTTGTTTTTGTGTGAATTTTGTGAAATTATTTCTATTTTATTCTGCTACTATTTGGTAGAGAAATTTTGTGTCCGCGTGGAATGCAAAATTATTTTCAGATTGTTCATAACAACAAATCAAAATTCCGTGGAAATTCTACATGGTATCATAGCTTTGAACAGGAATCAATTAGCACAAGAGTCTTCAAAGTTGAAAGATGGCAACTCATAGAGGATTGGGATTGAGAGAGAAAGATAGACTGGATGGCTCCTCAAATTTTGGTGTTTGGAAGGTCCGCATATCATTCTTGTTGGACAAGTTTGGGCTGAAGGAATTCGCTAAGAAAGGTGTTCCAGAACCTTCAAATCCATACGGGTTGAGGCTCTTCCAAAGGAAAATGTCCAAGGCCAAGAGAAGGATCTTGGATGGACTTCGAGATCATATAGTTCCTCATGTTGCAGGTAAAGATACAGCTAAGGATATGTGGGATGCCTTAGTCAAGCTCTACCAAAACTCTTCAGAGAACGAGAAGATGGTCCTCCAATAGAAATTGAAGACAATCAAGTTGCACAAGGGTGAGAGTATCATTGCCTATCTCATCAGAGTCCAGGAAGTCCGTGATGAGCTAGCAGTTGTTGGAGAGAAGCCTATAGACACATAGCTAGTGCATGTGGCTCTGAATGGGCTTACCAAAGATTGGCGTACTTTTCTTCAAAGCATTATTGGACGAGATAATGTGTCAGATTGGGAATGCCTGTGGAATCACTTCATCTAGGAGGAGTTAAGGCTCAAGTTAGTTGAGACTTCTAACAACAATGGCAAGGGTTCCAAGGTTGAGGAGGAGGAGAATCTTGCTCTTGCAGGTAAAGTCAAAGAGAAGAGCAAAAACAGTGAAAAATGTGACAAGAAGACAGATCTGGGTAAGATCAAATGCTTCCATTGCCATACTTTTGGACACTATCCTTCCAAGTGTCCTAACCAGAAGAAGAAGGGGTCAAATAAGGAGCATGTAACTGCATCAACTAAGGTAGATGAGTTTGCCTCTCAGTTTGAGAAGAACTTCTCATTGATAGCTTGCATGGCAAGCTCAATAGGGAGCGATGTTGAAGAATGTGTAACTAGGTCCAGTCTTCATTATAATGAAATGTACTCTTATATATATAAATGAAAAAGAAATTATTTTTATTATTATCAAGCTGGGGTTTATTGCCCAAAGATTTTATTTTATAGGTCAAGCACTCATTAAAGTGCTTCTAAGGTTTGTCCTAAGTATAAGGGTCATTGTCATATATGAAAGACCCTATGTGCACATTGTAAATTGTAAAAGAAAATTTATTTTGTCTTGAAAATCTCAAAAATACCTACAAGATCAAGTCGGCCTAAGAGTTGTCAAGTCGGCCTACATGAAGAGCAACATTCACCCTTGAAGAAGCCTATATATAAGAGGAACTCGTCCTCCATTTGGATCATTCACTCACTCATCTCTCATGCAAAGGAGGAAGCAACAGAAGGACGAAAAAGGAAGTGCAAAGAAGAGAAGGAAGAAGAAAGTCGAAGTGTTTGGGTCTCTCTACATTATTCTGGGAGTGCGAAGTTAGTGTTTCTGCGTTGGGGAAGCCTGAAGTTCGATTTTGGAGGCAAGAATATCAAGAAGGCAAGCAAAGGTCTCTTAGGGCTTCCTACTAGCCTTAGAATCCATATGAAGGGAAGAGCAATTAGAGGGAGATTGAAGTCTCCTAGAGAGAAAGCAGCAGTTGTTGGGCAGCAGATTTTTGGATTTACTAAGAGGTCAAAGATATTGCAGTTGGAGGCCAAGGAAGACTTAATCTTGGAGGGTATTTGTTTGATTCTAAGTCATGGTATTCGTCAATTGAAAGATCTGAAAGATAAGAAGAGATTTTCAAGTTTTCCCCTCAACAAGAGGGGTTTTGGCCCTGGCTTGCAACCTGTATACTGTGTTATTGTTCTTACTATTTTGGTAGTTGTTTGATGTATTGCACATTGGAATAATAAAGATCAAAGCTAATAAATAAAAAGGTAACACAAAAAATTATCAAGTTAAGAGAATTAACATATGCATTGCCCAATTTAATTCTCAACAAGCAGTACATGGTACATTAATTCAAGAACCTCTTTCCATATGACGGGAAATCGAGAGTATTTCAGCCAGTTGGATGAGAAGGATATGCAGGTGAATATCAAGCTTGGAGATAATGGCAAATATGTTACCAAGAGAGTTGGTATTGTTAGCTTTAAGAGGGAGTCATGTAATACTCTTCATATCAAAGATATTCTCTATGTTCCAAGGCTGAAAAAGAACTTGGTTTCAGTAGCTATCCTTGAGAATAAACGATATGATGTTACCTTCAGCAGAGGTAAGGCTTGTTGAGAAATCTAGGGCATGAATAGTTAAAAGATTTCTCTACTTGATAATTGCTTGTGATATACTTTTACTTCTCAGCTTATAGACTTTCCTTCGTTATGTTATTATTGTGTTCTTTTCACCAAGGCAATTACCAATATGCACAATAAAAGACAAGTGACACCATATGTAGGCTTGTTAGCCAGGGCCAAAACCTCTCACCTCTTGAGAGGAAAACCCGATCAAAAATTCTTCTTCTAGATCTTCATTTGATGAGTACCAAGACCACGACAAAGACCCTTGACTCTAGTATCCTCTCAAGAACTTTGTCACTAACCTTGATGCTTTGCCTCTTCCCTTTCTCGACTTTCTTCTTGATCTTGCACTGCTCTAACTCGGTCTCTATCCTTCGCAGTGCTTCTTCTCGACTTCTTCTAGAGAATCTCAGTCTCTATGATCTCAATAGCTTCCTCTAGAGAATCTTGGTCGCTAGTCTAAATCTTTATCTCAGTACCCCAGAAGAGCCTTTCCTTCGCTAACCCCAGAAGAATTCTCTCTTCGCTATCCCCAGAAGTGTTGAAATTTCGTACCGAAGGACAGGTGGTTCCCTAAGGCTTTGATCTTTGGCCTAGGGAAAAGTCTCCAAAAAGAATTTAATTTTTCTTCTAAAGTGACTTTATAATTTTTATAAAGTCAAATCTAATTTAAAAGTTACTTTAAGTGAAAGTTACTAAAGTCTAATTTTAAAGTGACTTTATTAAAGTCAATGTAAAATTAGAAAGGAAAAGTGACTTTGGAAATAAATGACTAAGTGGGTCTTTATTAAAGTTGGGTGAATTAAAAAATAGAAAGTGAGATTTAAATGAGCATTTAATCTCAGCCCTAGATCTCAATCTATTTCAGCCATTGGATTTAGGGATTACCCAAAAGTCACTTAGGGTTAGATTAAGGGAGGGAAAGGAGGAAAAAATCATTCATTCTTTCATGAGCAAATTGGGAGAAGGAGAGCAAGAGAGCAAGGGAGATTTCTGGACAGGGAGGAAAAGGAGGCAACATCTTGGCACACATTCCAAGGCAGCATTCCAGCAAGTCCGTACAGCTGAGTTAACATACAGTGAAAGGCAGATTTTTGGGCATGATTTTCAAGGAGGCCGTACAACAGTTTGCACAGAAATCGAGGAGCAGAAATCTGAGTTTGCTGGCACGATTTTCAAGGAGGTCGTAAAGCAATTTTCGACACAGAAATCGAGGAAATCATACAGCAAAATTTCTGGCAGCTTGCACGATTTTCTAGGCAGGCCGTACAGCAAAATTTAAGGCTGAAAATTGGCACAGAAATCAAGGAGGACGTACAACATTTATTGTTGTTCAAATTTTGTTGTTTGCAAGTTTTTCCAGTTGGCTGTGAGGCACGGAAAATGAGATAAGTTGTAAAAGTTTACTTGCTGATTTTTGCTGAATATTTCACACTGTAAAAAGCATTTTCCAGAAATAAGAAAGAGCTCTCGAACTGGGTTTCCCCAAGAGTTGTAGGGGGTTTTTCCAGGGTCACCTTGACCAAAAATCACTGTGTTTAAATGTGTTAAATGGCTATTTGTATGTGCTGATTTTATATTTCTGCATTTTCCAATATTCTGTAATTTTTCCAGAATTTGTGTTTTCAACAAAATTTATTTTCCAATTGTTGAATGTATGGATATGGGAAAAGACATTTAACTATTTTGGAGAAATAAGGTGAAATTGAAAACCGGGGTGGGAGATGAGAAATTTTTACAAGAAGAAACCTTCCTTCATTATGCCCAAAAGAAACTCTTCTTTGCTTTGCCCAGAAGAAATACTCCTTCGCTGACCCAAAAGAAACCTTCTTCGCTGACCCAGAAGAAACCTTTTTTGTTTGCTTAGAAGAATCCTCCTCCCTTCTTCGCTGACCCAAAAGAAACCTTTTTCGTTATGCCTAGAAGAATCCTCCTTCTCCCTTCTTCGCACTTCTCTTTGTAGCCTCTTTCTTCGCACTTCTCTTCACCGAATGTATGTCGAGTTGCTTGCCTCTAAGTGAGGCCGAGTGTGACTATATATACACTACATCTCATGTCCTTTATGCCGAAATGATCACAAGTAGTTAGGGCGACTTCTTCTAGCAGGTTCTTCCATCGTTGTAGGCCGACTTGAAGAGGATAAGTGACAAGGTCTTGGAGGATACTTTACATACACAAGATTGACCTTTTACAAAGTGTAACATGACTTCATTACATGACAATGACTCTATCATTTTATGATTAGATGACAAATAATTCCTAAAGACTCTCAATGGGAGTCTTGACTCAAAAATAAAATCTCTTGCTCATGAAACCCATGAAGCAAGCAATACAATAAATTTATTTTTCTTCTTTACATCTCTTTACATAAAATCATAATTACATGACATTATGAAGACCGAACCTAGTTACACTTTTCAACAAGGCTTCCTCTAACTCATTGGCTTCTGGATGTAAGAAGCAAATAGGTGTAAGGGTGAAAAATCTCTACAAATTGCATGTAGAGACTGATTTAGCCTTGAGCAACAAGGCAGGATGTGCAGATGTAGGTGAACTTTGGCACAGGCGCATGGGACACTTAGATCATGGGGCGTTGAAGATTCTTCAGTAGATTGCCACAAGGTTACCAGCAAGACATCTTGACAAGGGTGGAGTGTGCAAGGGGTGCACGATTGGCAAGTATGCCAAGTCTTCCTTCCATGGTCAAGATAGCGGAGCCAAAGGTATTTTAGAGGTGGTGCATTCAGATATGTGTTGGCCCTTCTCTTCTCCATCACTGATGAGGCACGAGTATTATGTTACTTTCATTGATGATTTTTCTCGTAAAACTTTGTTTTTATTTTATGAAAAAAAAAAAAAGATGAGGTCTTAGAAAGGTTTATGGAGTTTAAGGCCTTGGTAGAGAAGCAGACCGGGAAGAAAATCAAGGCAGTGAGAAGTGACAATGGTGGAGAATACATCTCCAATGCCTTCAAGGAGTTTTATGCAAACGAAGGTATTAGGAGAGAGTTGATAGCACCTCATAACCCTCAAAAAAATGGGGTGGCTGAGAGAAGAACAAGAGTATTGTTGGAGCAGCTAGAGCTCTGTTGCATGATCAGGATTTGCCTAGGTTCTTGTGGGCAGAAGCATGCAACGCTGTAGTATTTTTGTAGAACAAGATTCCACACAAGGTGCTTGGACAAGTCACACCAAAGGAGGCTTTCACAGACAAGAAGCATGATGTTCCACACTTTCGTACCTTTGGCACAAAGGTCTACTATCATGTGTCCAAAGATAACAAGAAGTTGGATGCCACAACAGAGAAGGGTATCTTTGTGGGGTATAGTGATCCATCTTAGGCATACAAGGTGTATCTTCCAAGACTCAGGAAGACGGTTCTCAAGCGAGATGTGAGATTCCAAGAGGACCAAGCTCTAAGAGTTTCCTTAGAGCGTGAGCAGATTGCAGTACCTGAGGAGGAGCTACTAGCTCCGAAACAGGAGGCACAACCAGCACCTTAGAATCAGCGACAGCCACAGCGAGTGGCAAGAGGGTAGCACAGCAAATTTACACCAGGATGAGGAGGACAAGCCAGGTCGAGAGCAGATATATCAACCAGGGCCACCCACCACAGGTAGGAAGAAGGCCAAGTGGGCCAAGAGGTTGATCCAAGAGGCTCAGGAGCAAGTCAAGGCTCCTAGCACCATGTTTAGGCAGAGTAAATAGCCACAGAGGTACACAGGTTATATGGAACTAATGACTGAGTTGGTGGGCACTAAGCCTTCTTCTTATGAGGAGGCAACTTCTCACCAGGTTTGGAAGGATGCCATGGTGGAGGAGTATTCGTCTGTCATGAAGAATGATGTTTGGGAGGTTGTTCCACGACCTGAGGGGAAATCAATTGTTGGATCCAAATGGGTGTACAAGCTAAAGCATGGAGCAGATGGGAGTGTGGAGAAGTTCAAGGCCAGGTTTGTGGCCAAGGGCTTCTCACATATTGAGGGCATAGACTATGAGGAGACTTTTTCCCCAGTAGCATGATATTCATCTATCAGGACTATTTTGGCACTTATAGCACAAATTGGGTGGAAGATCCACCAAATGGACGTGAAGACAACCTTTCTCAATGGGGTTGTTAAGGAGGAGATCTATATAGAGCAGTTCGAGGGGTTCGAGCAGTTCAATAGAGACACACATGTGTGCAGGCTTAAGAGAGCTCTTTATGGGCTCAAACAGGCTCCAAGAGCATGGTACACTCAGATTGACAACTACCTTCAAGCATTGGGCTTCACTAAGAGTGAGGCGGATCACAACCTATACTACATCATGGTTGGAAGGCTTCCGCTTATTCTAGTTCTCTATGTCGATGACCTTATACTGACCGGAGATGAGAGCCTAATCGAGTATTGCAAGGAGTATTTTGGAAGGGAGTTTGGGATGAAGGATATGTGACTTATGCACTGTTTCCTTGGCTTGGAGGTTTGGAAGGGCGATGGTGAGATCTTCATGTGACAAGGAAAGTACACAGCATAGATTCTTCGAAGATTTCATATGCACGATTGCAAGCCCATGGCCACCCCTCTAGTCACAAATTGTAGGAAAGTGGATATTGACAGGGGAGAGCGAGTGGATCCTACAACATACAAGCATCTCATTGGATCGTTGATGTACTTGGTCAACACACAACTTGATATTTGTTTTGCAGTCAACTAGCTGAGTCAGTTCATGGTTGAACCAACCAAAGTTCATTGGGTCACTGCAAAGTATGTGTTGATACATCTTAGAGGGACAGTAGACTATGGATTGTGGTATAAACAGGTCGATGGAGTGAAGCTTGAGGGCTTCACAGATGCAAATTGGGCAAGGAGATCCACAGACAGGAAAAGTACTTCAGGTGGCATCTTTAGCATTGGGTCAACTGCAGTTTCTTGGTACAGCGGAAGCAGAGTTCAATTGCACTCAGTTCAGCAGAGGTCGAGTACATGGCTACTAGTCAAGCAGCTTGCGAGGCTATTTGGATGAGGAAGTTACTTGTGGGACTTTTCAGACATAGGATGGAGCCTATCGTGATACATTGTGATAATCAGAGTTGCATTAAGCTCTTTGAGAATCTAGTGTTTCATAATCGCTCAAAGCATATCGAGATCTGGTATCACCATCTTAGAGATTGTGTGCACAAGGGAATGGTCAAGCTACTATACATTTCAACAAGGTAGCAGACAGCAGACATCTTGACCAAGGCATTGGCAAGAGGAAGTTTTGTTCGTCACAGAGATAAGTTGGGAGTTCTACAAAATCCCTTCCTCGTTAAAAGGGAGTGTTGAAAAGTAGCGAAGGAATGGATACTTTGATCTGTGCCTTGATTCAAATAATCGATTTGGAGATCTTCTAGTCATGTACGAGTTCTAGTGATGAGGACAAATTCAAGAAGCAATTTGACTAATGCGGAATATGTGGAAGACTGAGTTAATTGTCTTCTAATGTGAGTTAAATTGGGAACTGAGTGAACAAGTGGAGTTATCCTCCTAAATTTTAGGAGGATCTTGTTAACTAAGTGTGTTGACCTTTGTTAACTAGAAAAGCTCCAATTCAACTACTAATTTAGAAAACTCACTAACAATAGCCTAATCGAAAAGCTCATAAGGAGATTGAAGGCACACAATCAATCATAATTCTAGAGCACAAGTTTGTGAGCAAGAGATCTTGTGAGAGGAACAAGCAAGAGGATTTATCTTGTGCGAATTGTTGGAGGAGAATTTCCCTTGGGAAGCATATCAGTATTCTTGCAGAGTTGCTTCAAGCCTAGTTCAAGTTTGAGAGATCAGATTGCATTTTCTATTGAAGCAGGGTTATTTGTAAGAGATTTGTAGTATATTTTTCTTCAATAAAATTCTCAAGCAAGCGAGGGTTTTCCCTATTGAGTTCCCTAGAAAAATTATGTTGTTTTTGTGTGACTTTTATGAAATTATTTATGTTCTATTCCGCTGCTATTTGGTAGAGAAATTTTTTGTCTGTGTGAAAAGAAAAATTATTTTCAAATTGTTCGTAACAGCAGATCAGAATTTCATGGAACTTCTACAGTAACAGGCATAGTGTGGCTACGACAGCCACATTATGGTTGTTACAGACCTTTGTGGGGCCTTTTTTGTTCCATTTCCTGCTGCAAGCCTCAACCATTAAAAGAATTGCATTTTTTTAATATAATTTTTCCTTCCAAAATCATATTGTCATCATGATCCATAAATTCCATGACTCCTAAATCCAACTCTCGAAGGCCTCTTAATGAAGCTTGAGAATATGGTTCTCATGAATTTCCCAATTCTAACACGAGAGTCAAATGCAATTTTTGTCCCACTATGGTATTTGAGGGCATAAACAAATTGAAATACCACCTAGCTAGAATATTATGCAAAGATATGGTAGTTTGTGATCATTGCCCTCCCAAAGTCGGAACCAAAATGCAAGCTAATTTGGATGTCAAACTGTGAAGTGTGAAACTGCAGCAATGGGTGGATCTCAAACACAGACACAAGGACAGCATGTTTCTACAGGTACTAGCTCATCAAATGTTGTAGGAAATGCATCTAATATAATCTCTCATTTCTTCCTTCCTCACACTGGTCAGAAATCTATGTTAGTTTTGTAGCATTGGACAGATGTTCTAGTCTCGAATTTGGTCAGAGAGGCCAAGGAACACAAGATCTTTAGAACCGAAAAAAAGTTCCAAGAGAAAACACCTAGAGATGGCTCAATTAAGTTAATTGATCAATAATTAAATATTTCCTAAGTCTAACTTAGTAAAAGTGATTAATTAACAACAATTAATTGAGAAAGATGAGTCCTCTAGAAACTCACATGGATCGAATTGGAGATGATCTTAGTCGCTGATGTGGATCTAATCTTGGTTGTTGGTCCAACCAACGAGAGATTGTAAGAGAAACTCAATGGGGATGGAGAAAAAACATTTGAGAAGTTGAGTTCCTTGGCAAATCAAGCTATCTAGCTCCAGAGGTCAAGCAAGGAAGAAGAGTTCGAGCGAGAAGTGATGCAGAGACAGAGAGGGAGCAAAGACAATGATTTTGGAGGAGTTTCCAATTCCGGAGAGGCACCAGCAAAGAGGTCGAGTTATTCCACTAGAGGCTGCATAGGAATTACACAGGAAACTTCAATGAGGCAGTTGATTGGGCTGCGCGGGAAGTCAATTCAATTTCCAGAGGCCGTGAAAATTTCCCAAAGGGTCAAAGGATCACTTCCAAAAGCAGCAGGCAAGCAAAATGACTTGATCAGAGGCAGATTCAAGTTCTGTGTGTGAGGGTTTGTGCAAGCACTGCGCAAAGGCCTACACAAGGGTTCTAGGAGAGCCAGTTTCTGAAGCAGGTTGTGTCGGGATTACTCGTGGAAAGAGAAAATTCTCTCTAATAATTTTGGCTAGATCATTTGCTGAGGATAGCCAGTTTGGCATCCAAATTTTACTCAAAAATTTCACTATTTCATAATAATAATAATAAAACCCTCATTTGTTGCACCAGTTTTCCCACATTGGATTTTTCTGGGGACATTTGTCCAAAACTAGCAGTGTCATTTTTATTTTGTGTGTGCTCTATATTTCTCAATTCCAACATTTTATATTCCGCAGCATTTTTATCGTGAAAATTACAGTTGTGATTTTATTTGTTGTTTGTCGTAGCAAATAAATTGCACTTAATATTAATTGGTTAAAAGAATATTTCTAGTTGCTGCAATAAAATTGAAAATTTCACATGGTATCAGATCAATGTTGAAGACATATCAGAGGCTCAAAAGCAAAAGAGGGAATTTGTGCAAGTTCAAGGGGAGTTTTGTAGCACAATTTCCAGGTTTGCGCATAGGTCCAACCATGTAGTGCGAATTGTTGAGCAGAGTTCGATTTTTCAATTGTAGGTGGCAAAAAAAGCTTGAATAGCCCTATAGCAGTTCCAGCAAGCAGTGGTATTGCTGGGAAGCAGTTCCAGTAAGTAAATCAATCAGTTGACTAAGCAGATCTAGGCGCAATTGGTTTGCAGTAGCAGATACGCGTTGGTTAGAAGAGAAATAGCACACACAAAGGGATTTTTCTCAAAGGGTTTCCAAATTCAGTTTTCTAGAGGAAATCCTTGATTTCCAGTTGCAGGGGGCAGTAGCAGCTAGAAAAACTGCACATTCCACGATGGAGTGTGAGTAGCAAAGCAAGCAACCAAGCAGGAAAATGGCCTTAGCAAGACTTCGAGATCAAGATAGGCTAGATGGAGCCTCAAATTATTGTATTTGGAAAGATAGAATGTCTTTCTTGCTAGATGAGCATGGTCTGAAGACGTATGCAGAAATAGTTGCAGTTGTAGCAACAGACCCACAGCAACTAGAGAATTGCAATAAGGAGATGGCCAAGGCAAAGCGGTTGATCCTTGATGATGTTCAATATCATATAGTCTCACACTTAGTGGCCAAGAATACAGCTAAAGAAATATGGGATGTGATTGCTACATTATTCCAAAATTCTTCCAAGAATTGTAAGATGTTCTTGAATCACCAAGATGCATAAGGGTGAAGGAGTCACTCCTTATCTCACCAGGATTCAAAATGTCCGAGATGAGCTTGTCACAGTTGGAGAAGCACCTCAAGAGAGTGAGTTGGTGCATACAACTCTCAATGGTTTCACCCCAGAGTGGACTACCTTCATCCATGGTATCACTAGACGAGATAATCTACCAGGTTAGGATCATTTGTGGGGAGATTTTACGCAGGAGGAGAAAGGACCAAAGGGTGTGAAGGAGGAGGAGAACATAGACCTTGCATCATGTAAGGGGAAGGCAAGAAAGGTCCCAGTTAGGGACAAGGCTCACAAGGAGGAGAACGAAGGATCTCTCAAAGATCAAATGCTTCAGGTGTGGTGAGTTCGATCACTACAGTACTCAAAGTTCCAAGGAGAATAAGGACAAGAAGGAGAAGCAGGAGCAGGCAATAGCTTCGGCGAAGATCGATGATTTGTCTTCTAGGTTGGAGGATGATTTCGCACTCTATGTAGTTATACCTCCACACAGAGAGATGGGAAGACATCGAGCTCTAGTTCCCAAAGTTGCAGATATTTGGGCAAGGTCTAAGGAAGACTGCATTGGACAGGTGTTTTTTCTTGGATCATTACCCTTGCTACAGGGGCCCACAGTTTTCAGTAGCAGTTGGATTAGTGTCAGATGGCGTAGACAAATCTTGAGGGACAATTTCAGAACTAGTTGCAATCAGATGTTGAGGGACACAGAGCAGTTGCAACGCAAACAGTTACTCAGTGGATAGTGCAAGGGCTAGTAGCAGTCAGAGACTTAGGAGATAGATGCAGAGCTAATACAGAGACACAAATGATTCAGTGTTTGTTTATCAGTTGCAATAGTTGCAGCAACAATAGCATGAGATCAGTTGCAGCGCAGAGCATACTTGGCTTCAATACAAATGGTACATTGTAATGTCAGGAGCAGCACAGATGCAGGTTGGTTCAACTCAAAGTGGCAGACGAATCAAAGTTGCACAGTGGCTTGGCGAGCAGTGGTAGATTGTCACAATTGTTAGACATCAGCAGCGTGTATGGAGGATGTTATGAAGACAGAGTGAAAGAACACCTTCCTCGCTAAGAGCGAGTGTTAGTTTTTGTAGCATCGGGCAGGTGTTCTAGTCTCGACTTTGGTCAGAGAAGCTAAGGAACACAAGATCTTCAGGACCCAAAAAAAGTTTCAGGAGAAAACACTTAGAGATGGCTCAATTAAGTTAATTGACCAATAATTAAATATTTCTTAAGTCTAACTTAGGCAAAGTGATTAATTAACAACAATTAATTGAAAAATGTGAGATTTCTCTAGAAACTGATATGAATCGAGTTGGAGATGATCTTAGTCGTTGATGGGGATTTAATCATGGTCGTTGGTCAGCCAACGAGAGATTATAAGAGCAACTCGATGGGGATGGAGAAGAAACACTTAAGGGGTCAAGTTCCTTCGCAGATCGAGCAAGGTAGAAGAGTTTGAGCCAGAATGGACGCAGAAACAGAGAGGGAGAAGAGACAGTGATTCCGGAGGAGTTTCCAGTTCCGAAGAGGCAACAGAAAAGAGGTCGATTTATTCCATTAGAGGTTACGCAAGCAACTTCAATGAGGCAATTCGATCGAACTGAGCAAGAGGTCTATTCAATTTCGAAAGGCCCGGAAAATTTTCCAGAGGGCCGAAGGATCACTTCTAGAAGTGACAGCAGGCAAAATGACTTGATCAGAGGCATATTCAAGTTATGTGTGTGAGGTCTTGTCAGACCAGGCAATAACTCCTCAACCAAAAATTGATTCGTGTTTATTCCTTCAGGTAGGTCTTCATTATATATATGAGGGAGAGACTGTTCACTTCATCTCCCAATGACTGTTCATATTACTTATTTATCTATTTACATTATATTCACCCAATCATGAGGATTAGGTGTCAACATTCCCCCCCTAATCTGAAGGGATGTTGGTGAGTCCAAGCATCATTCTGAATCGTTCAAACTTTTCTCTTCCAAGCGCTTTGGTAAAGATGTCTGCAATTTGCTCATTAGTGGAACAATAACGGAGATGGATTGTTTTGGCCTCAACATGATGTCGAATCAAATGATATTTAGTATTGATGTGCTTCGTTCGATCATGGAACTTTGGGTTCTTGGCCAACTTTATTGCAGAGGTATTGTCAATCATGAGTGGAGTTGATTGTACTTGTTTTACCTGCAAATCTTCAAGAATTTTCCTGAGCCACACAATTTCTTTTGTTGCTTTAGCTGTTGCCACGTATTCTGCTTCTGTTGTGGAATCTGTTGGAACTGATTGTTTGTGTGATCTCCAGGAGACAGCTCCTGATCCAAGACTCATAGCATATCCTGAAGTAGATACCCCAGTTTTTTTGTCTCCATCGAAGTCTGAATCAGAGTATCCAATCAAGCTGAAGTCGTCCACTTGTGTATACTTGATTCCAAAGTCTTGAGTTCCCTTCAAGTACCTTAGAACTCTTTTTGCAGCAAGCCAATGTCCTTCACAAGGCTTTTGCATAAACTTGGAGAGAATTTCAACAGCGAACGAAATGTCTAGTCTAGTAGTAGTTAGGTAGTTGAGACTTCCTACAAGCTGTCTATACTTTGTTGCATCCTCAAATTCTTTTCCTTCAATATATGTGAGCTTTAAGTTTTGTTCCATTGGAGTAGTAAGAGGATTGCATTATGTCATGCCAAACCTGTTCAACAGATCTCCAATGTATTTCCTTTGAGAAAGAAATATGGACTTCGGATGTTGGGTTACTTCAATGCCAAGATAGTAATGAACATAGCCCAAATCAATCATTTCAAAACTTTTCCCTAATTCCTTCTTTATGATTGCAATGTAGCTTTCATTGTTCCCTGTCATCAAAAGATCATCTACACATACCACAAGATATACAACTGTTTTGCCAACTTTCTTGACAAATAAAGTTACATCATCAAGATCATAATGTTTGAAATTGAGTTTCAGAAGATGCTCAGTTAGTTTTTCATACCAGGCTCGCAGTGCTTGTTTGAGGCCATACAAGGACTTCACAAGTTTGTATACTTCATGTTCATGTCCTTTCACAGCAAATCCTTCAGGCTGAGACATAAAAACATTCTCTTATAGATCTCCATTTAAGAAAGCAGTTTTTACATCCATTTGATGGACTTTCCAACCGTTCTGAGCTGCTAGTGCAAAGAGTGTCTGGATGGTAGCCCATTTTGTTGTGGGGGCAAAAGACTCCTCATAATCGACCCCTTCCTTATGTGCAAAACCTTTTGCCACAAGCCTAGCTTTGTGCTTGTCAAGTGAGCCATCAGCTTTATACTTGTTCTTGTAGACCCACTTGCAGCCAATTGGTTTGGTTCCTAATGGAGGATCAACCAGCTTCCAAGTGTCGTTCTTTATGAGGGCATCATACTCCTTTTGCATCGCTTCTTTCCATTCATCATGAGAAGCAGCTTCTTTGAATGAAGTTGGTTCAAAATCTATAGACAAGTTCAATTCACAATCATAAGAAACATCCATATCAATAGGTGAATTAGAGTCATCCACATCACCTCCATTTTGCCAGTTTGAATTTCTAGTTCCTGTCTTTCCAACCTCATCAGGATGAACACTTTCAAGTGTCTTTGTCAGCCACTTTGGGGGACCTTTCTCAGATGGTCCAGGTTGCTCTGTTGATTGAGTTGGGACTGAATCAAGATTGAGTCTCCCAATTCTATCAATCACATCACTTAAAGCATCATCTGTTGTTGGAGTTTCATGTGGGGGAGAGTGTTCCTCAGAAGAAGATTCCACATGTTGATCTAGTATAGGAATCCCCCCTTCAAGATGTGGAATCTGATTATCAAATTCTTGAAATGATTTTGCTTTTGGGAATCTATCCAAGCGATCAAGTTGTCGCTCGACAACATTGTCAGTTTTGGATGATTCAAGAAAAATTACATCTCTAGATACAACAAACTTTTTATTTACTTCATCATAGAGACGATATGCTTTGGAGGTGTTTGAATACCCCAGGAAGATACATTTACAACTTCTAGCACCAAGTTTGTTTCTATGTACCTTTGGTATCAAGGCATAACAGGTGGAACCAAAGACCCTGAGATGCTTACCGAAGGAACATGTCCATACCACATTTCATAAGGAGTCTTGTTTCTAATAGCATTAGATGGACATCTATTCTTTATATATGCAGCACATAGAACAGCATCAGCCCAAAACATTATCGTTACGTTTTTGAAGTAGAGCATGGATCGTACCATATTTAAGATTGTCCTATTCATTCTTTCAGCTACACCATTCTGTTGGGGAGTATAAGGCACAGTTGTTTGATGTTTGATCCCATGTTGGCGAAGATAGTTTGAAAATTCATTTGATGTGTATTCTTTTCCATTATCAGTGTGAATAGACCCAATATGAGATTCTGCATCATTTTCAATCCATTTATGAAAATTCTTGAATGTTTGAAAAGCATCAGATTTGTTCTTCAATAAATAAACCCAACACATTCTGGTGTAGTCATCAATAAATGTCATCATATATTTATTTCCATTTGCAGAAGGAACAAGCATTGAACCACATAAATCTGAATGAATGAGTTTAAGTTTTCTAAGTGCTCTTGAATGTGAATCATGAAAAGATTGTTTGCTATGCTTTCCTAGGATGCAAGCATCACATTGCTTAAGTTTCCTAGGAATTGTAGGCAAACCAGCAACACCATTTTTCTTTAACAAGCGGAGACTGTCATAGTTCAAATGTCCAAATCTAGCATGCCATAATAAACTTGATGGAAGTGTACCTTCTTCATGATGAGAATTGTATGAGAAATGTTGTGCACGAGCAGAGGTTCCTTGCAGCTTGAGAAGCATTTCTTCTTCTATTCCCCTCATGACAAGTGAGTGGTCAGATGCTTTTCTCACCTCAAGCTTGCCATCAAACATATGAATGGAGTGACCTTGCTGGCGATGTGAACCAAGGACAGCAAGTTTCTCTTGAGCTGTGGGAGATATAGAACATGATGCAGATTGTGCCAAGCCCTGATGGCTTGATTTTTGATTGGTCTGCAAATTATACTGCTCCATCAACATTGTCAGTAAATTCTTCAAAAAAATCTTTTCTATGAGTCACGTGGCAGGTTGCTCCTGAATCAAGCAACCAATCATTTTTCCAAGAAGCAAGTGAAGCATTAAATAAATCTTCATTTACTCCAATATTACGTTGTGCCACAACATAGTGAGCGGATTCAGGTGCTTTACCTTTGTCTGTATCATCAGTTTTACCTTTCTGTTGGTTTCTTTTCTGCTCAATTTTGTCCCATGGCAGCTTGCATGTAGAGGCATCATGTGATCCATTTCTTTTGCAGCGAATGCAGTGCAAATCTACCTTTTCTCCTTGAGAATGTCTGCCCCCCTGCCTCTAAAATATCTTCCTCTTCCTCTTCAACCACCTCTTCCTCTTGAAGAATCATGAGTAGGATGCTTTTCTTTATGAGCAAGGCACACAGCCTCTTCAGAAGATTCAAGGGTTGTCTTCTTTCCAAAAGCTTTCTCTCTTTCAGCAAACTTTTTCACAAGAGAGTCAAAGGTGATATCTTTGAGATTTCCATTTGCTTGCAATGACTCAAGATAATTGAAGTAGGATAAAGTGCCTTGAGAAAAGAGATAAGAGGAATATCCAATTCAACCTTAGTGGATTTGATATCATGCATTATAGACTTGACTTCAGATGCAAGAGCAAGAGGATCATTATTTTGCAATTCAAGAGTGAAGAGTTTAATCATGAGTTGAACAACTTCAAGTGCAGAATGTGAGTCATAGAGTTCTTTCAGCTTTTGTAAGGCTTCAAAGGCAGTTGAAAATGACAAAATATGGCGACTCACCTCTTCATTTACTGATGTTGCGATTAATGCATAAGCTTTGTTGTTCTTGTTTTCCCAAATGACGAGCTCTTTGTCTGAGGTAGGTTGTACTAGTTCATTGTCTCTGTCTCCGACACACACTCCTTTCCACAACTCATTGAAAATGAGGGTGTGTTGTATCATTCGGGACCATTCAAGATAGTTCTCCTTGCCAGTGAGAACTATTCCCGCCATGGATATGATTGAATGCATTCTGTAAAAAATTAGTTCTGCTGATAGAAAAATACTTCTGCCAATATACAGTAAAATTGTACTTCTGGTGGTAATTTTTTTTTAAATTACAATTCAAAAAGGCATTCTCTCCATATAGGGCTTTGTATTGTCTTTGTCTTTAATGAAAATATAAAACATAGATCAACTATGCATTCTCAAAAGATTTCAAATCTCTTCCTCATCATTTTTTTCGCAACGTTCTTGAATTGTTTTACATGAAAAGGCAACAAAGCTATCTGAATTTGGTCTTCACCAATCTAATCTCAACGTATATACCATAAAACTTCAATACAATTCCATGTGTTAAACAGCGTTAAGAGTACATTCAACAGCGTTCAAAGTACATTCAACGCGTGGCTATTAACACATTTTACATGCCAAAAGGTCTTCAGTGTATATACCAAAAACTTTCAAAGTATATGCCAATGTTATGTGAAAAAAACTTCAACGTGTATGCCAAAAAAACTTCAACATATATACCATCATTCACGCAGCAGACTCAGGCGCCTTTTCCATGTCAGGCTAGTGTTAAAAGCTTTCTGATACCTCGGTTTCTTGCAATAATCGGTGTGGAGTCTCACTTGAGTGTGAGCGGCTTCATTTATGAGCTATTGAGCAATAATCGTGACTGCATAGCTAGAGGAACAACATAATTTGTTTGGAGGGAGAGCATTCTATTCCCATATCATACATTATGGAGTACATTAGTCCAGAGGGGCTACGTCTGGATGGGCGTCGACCACTGGAAATGCAACAGTTACATGCACAGCTGGGAGTTGTTAACAAAGCCGATGGCTCTGCTATCTTTGAGATGGGGAACACAAAAGTTATCGCAGTTGTATACGGACCTCATGAGGTTCAGAGCAAGAATGAAATTCAACTCTTCAAAACACTAAGCACGTTAAATTCTTGAATTCTTTTCCATGATTAACAGAATAGATCCAAAGAATTCCTCAAACAAACAGCCGTGTTCATTGACAATACGAAAAAGGTTTTTTTTTGGATTGGAGCAGCATCAACGCATAGTAACGAGCAATGTTGTAATGAGCAGCATCAACGCATACCAATGTCAGACCAGCGTACAGCACACAACAGTGACAGTGGAGGGGACAGAGAGCAGTAGGCAGTGGACAGAGAGCAGTAGGCAGAGGACAAAGAGCAGTAGGCAGATGGGAGTTACAACTATTTTGGGAGCTGGCTCTGATACCATGTCAAACCAGGCAGTAACTCCTCAACCAAAAATTGATTCGTGTTTATTCCTTCAGGTAGGTCTTCATTATATACATGAGGGAGAGACTGTTCACTTCATCTCCCGATGACTGTTCATATTACTTATTTATCTATTTACATTATATTCACCCAATCATGAGGATTCGATGTCAACAGGTCTGCACAAGCACTACATGGAGGCCTGGGCAAGCACTGCACAGAGGCCTACACAAGCAGGTTCTTGGAGGGCCAATTTCTGAAGCAAGATGTGTCGAGATAGCTCCTCGAGAGAGAGAATATTCTTTCTTATAATTTTGGCCAAATTATTTGCTGATAGACAGTTTGGCTTCCAAATTGTACTCAAAAATTTCACTGTTGCATAATAATAATAAAACCCTCATCTGCTGCACTAGTTTTCCCACATTGGGTTTTTCCGAGGACATTTGTCCAAAAATTACAGTGTCATTTTTATTGTGTCTGCGCTCTATATTTCTCAGTTTCAACATTTTATTAACTGCAACATTTTTATGGTGAAAATTGCAGTTCTGATTTTATCCGTTATTTATAATAGCAAATAATCTGCACTTAATATTAATCAGTTAGAAGAATAACTTCTAGTTGCTGCAATAGAATTGAAAATTTCACAATCTAAGCCAAACTTGGAAAGTTTTAATGAAAAAAAGGAGGCAAATATGGCAATGAGCAAAAAGAGTACTATCTTATATCGGCCCTCTCCACTGCCTCTCCTCCGAACACTTCGGGAAATTGGTTGATTGATAGTGGTGCCTCAAGGCACTTTACCGAATACAAGCCCTCTCTAATCTGATAGAAAAGGAAACAAACTTTGAGATCATCCTTGGAGATGACGCCGCCTATCCCGTGAAGGGAGTAAGGAATGTTACCCTTCAATTGAATCAAGGTAACACTATTCATTTGCAAGAAGTACTATATGTAACCAATCTCAAGAAGAACTTTGTGCCCATTTTGGTAATGGAAGACAAAGGATTCAAGGTGGCTTTTATCGATGGAAAGGTACGTGTTTGGGAAAAAAAATTAAAGATGCTTTTACTCTTGGATTTAGGGTTGACACTTTATATCAACTTGGAGGAAGTCCATTGGGAGCCATGTCTTGCGACACATCTCTACAATCTGAACTATGGCAATGGAGGTTCGCCCATCTTCATTACAAGGCCCTACCCGCTGTGAGACAGATGGTGACAAGTATGCCCAAGTTCAAAGTAGAGCATGAAGGTGTATGTCCGGGATGTGCCGAAGCAAAACTTACAAGGGGACCATTCCCCTCAAGTAATAGCAAGACCATAGACATATTGCAATTGATCCACTGTGACATATCTGATATGATGCCTGTAAACTCTTTGGAAGGATACTTATATTATCTCACCTTTACAGATGATTATTCTTGCAAGACCTGGATCTACTTCTTGAAAAAGAAGGATGAAGTGTTCACCTGGTTCCAACACTTCAAAGCCTTGATCGAAAATCAATTCGAGAAGAAAAACAAGATATTGAGGACTAATAATGGGACTGAGTACGAATCCAATGAATTCCAAGATTATTGCACAGAAGTTAGCATTAAGAGGGAGACTACAACGCCATACACTCCTGAGCATAATGATGTGGCTGAAAGGAAGAATCGCTCTATTGTAGAAGTTGTTCGTGCCATGCTTCATGATCAAGGCCTTCCGAAATTTCTATGGGCTGAAGCTGCAAATACCACTGTGTATGTTCAAAATTGATGCCCTCATCAAGAATTGGACTCCAAGACACTCGAAGAAATGTTCACCAATAAGAAACCAGATGTCTCTCATTTTAGAATTTTTGGAAGTCACGTATATTTTCATGTGCCGAAAGAGAAAAGAAGCAAATTGGGTGCATCTGGGAAGAAAGGAACCTTTGTGGGCTATAGTGAAAATTCCAAGGGATATAGAATTTATATGGCTGGTCAAAAGGAAGTTGAGATAAGTCATGATGTCACCTTTGACAAAGATATGGCCCTCAAGAAGATCAACAACCTTCATGTCCTAAGATAAGATAAGATAAGATAATTATATTTATGTCCAACTAATGAACACAAAGTAGGTCAAAGGGACCGTTGAGTACACTGATGTATATACAAAGCAGGAGAACCAAACGATCTCCTATAAAAGATACAATGCATGAAGTAAATCAACATCTGGCCCTAACGAAGAAGATCCAAGAGCTAATAGGTCTGGGGATCAAACCCATCTCTCCTAACATCTAAGGCTGAATGAATAACACTAAAGAAACTCAACAAAGTCTGTTGGCCCGATGAAGAGTCGATGGCAAGCGCAAAATGTCCACTAAATCGTATCCTTGGGGGGTTCACACGCTGTTGAATGCTGGAGGACCTAGTCTGTCTCCCAGGAACGAATGTGAAACAAAACTGTTGTTGAGATCTTGTGTGGCAGGGTGAGGTCCCACGAAACCTCACTGATCTGGAGTCTGAATACGTACTGGTATTAATCGATCTCTTGGTGCCCTTGAAAATCAAGGTGAAAGAGAAGCTGACACCAGAAATCAAGGTGAAAAAGAGGACGAAACAATGCCTTATGTTGATGAACCTATGTATCTTATAGATCCTCCTCCACAAGAGCCTTCCTCCTCCAAGAGGAGACCCTCATGGCTTAAGGAGACTCGAAGATGCCGAGAGACATATTGCACTAAGAGGGACTTTCCGTGAAAGCCGAAAGTCGAACAGGTATCAAGGATACTTGATCGTCATGAGCACTATCATTCAAAATGAGCCTTCATCATTCGAAGAAGTTGTGAAGCAACAAGTATGAAAGGATGCTATGAATGAAGAGTACAAGTCAATTATGAAGAATGATGTCTGGGATGTGGTCCCTAAACCCCAAGACAAATCGGTTGTCACCTCCAAGTGGCTCTTCAAAATCAAGCATGGAGTTGATGGTAGTGCAGAAAAGTTCAAGGCTCGCTTTGTTGCTCGAGGCTTCTCTCAAAAGGAAGGTGTAGATTACGATAAGATATTTGCACTTGTTGCCCAATACACCACCATCCGCTTATCATAGCCCTTGCTACCTCGCAAGGATGGAACCTACATCAAATGGATGTCAAGACCACTTTCTTGCATGGTTCAATCAAAGAGGAAGCCTGTGTAGAACAACCCGAGGGGTTTGAGGTTCATGACCAAGAATCTCATGTATGCAGATTGAAAAAAGCTCTCTATGGATTGAAGCAAGCACCCCAAGCTTGGTATGAGAGGATCGATAGCTATCTGATGAAGTTGGGATTCACTAGAAGTGAAGTCAATCTGAACCTTTACTTTAAGGTTGAAAATGATAAACCCCTCATTCTAGTACTTTATGTGGACAACCTCTTTCTGATAGGTGCAGACCCTCTCATTCACAAATGTAAGAGGGAGTTGGCTTCTGAATTTGAGATGAAGGACCTAGGACCGATACACTATTTCCTAAGGTTGGAGGTCTGGCAAAAGCCAAGCAAAATTTTCCTCTCTCAAGGAAAATATGTTGTGGAGTTATGTTGTAGTGTTGCTGGACCTGAATTGGGAAATGCTTCTGAGTATCGTCAACACATAAGAGCATTGATGTTCTTGGTGAACTCTCGTCCAGACATATGTTTTGCAGTTAACACATTGAGCCAATACATGGTTGAGCCTCATCATATACATTGGATTGTTGCCAAGAATCTTCTGAGATATCTTCGGGGCACAATCACTCATGGACTGAGATACATTGCCAAAAATGTCAAGCTGCATGGTTACTTTGATGTTGATTGGGCTGGCAATGTGGTGGTCGCAAGAGCACTTCTGGATGTTGTTTTTCTTTGGGTTTTGCTTCGATATCCTGGATGAGAAGGAAGCAGAAATCGATTGCCTTGAGCACCGCCAAGGCCTAATACATAGCTGCTAGTAGGGCCTCTTGTCCAGCTGTCTGGTTGAGGAAGCTCTTCAGTGAGTTGTTTGGACATGTGTTGGATACCATCGTGATCCTCTACGACAACCAGAGTGGGATCCGATTATCAGAGAATCCAGTGTTTCATGATCGCTCCAAGCATATAGATATCAGGTACCACTTTATCTAGGACATGGTACAACAAGGAGCAATAAGGCTCCATCACATTGGGACTGATAAGCAGGTCATCGATATTCTAACGAAGCCACTGGGGAAGGTCAAGTTCTTGGCCTTCCGAGAACGCCTTGGAGTCGTGGAGAGAACCTCTTATGAGGGTCCTGTATGAGATGGACATTGAGCTCTGGAGCTCCAGGGGGCTGGGGTACTTCTTGGAGCTTTGAGCAACCATAGGGTGAGTGGTCCAGCCTTCCCCTAGTGGTTTGTTGTGTACAAGGTGAGTGGTTTAGCCTTCCCTTGTGATACCCCTTGGTGACATGTAAGCAAGATGAGTGGTTCATCCTTCTCCTGCTGAGACATCCTACCCATGTAGTTTGGGACTCATGGAAACTACCTCTCATCTGGCTAATGAGTAGGGAAATGAGGATATGGACCATAGTACTACTGATTGACGCATTGTGTATTACTGTACTCCCTATGCTAGGATGACCGATATTGATCTGGGATCAATGGGAACTAACTTCGGGTCAGTAAGAGTGGTATGAGACACTCTCTTTTGATTGGAACTAACTTCAGGTCTTTAAGAGTGGTATGAGACACTCTCATGTGTTTGGGACTGACTTCGGGTCAATACAGAAGGGTATGATACATTCTCGATCACTTCTTCTTCTTCATAGTTCAGCAAAGCAGAGCAGAGCAATGCAAAGCAGTGCATTGATGGCAAAGATAGTACAGATTGTCAGATGAATTAATAGATGGAGTTCCCCCTAGTTGAGAGGGAGTGTTAAAATTGGAAACTAGGGCCAAACTCCACATGGGTCATCTTATTTATGACAGCTGATATTTTTCTTGGATTCCTCTCTCCAAGAGGTGTAGGATTGATCTAAATATCATCCGATTCCGACATGTACAAATGAGGTTATGAATTTATTTTGATTATGGACAAATTGTCAAGGTCGTCCAGCAAACTTATGTAGACTCAAAAGTCCAACAATCATGTATATTCATCCTCAACATTTGTTATAAATACATGATGCCTTAGCCTCATTTGGACACACTCATCTTCACACATATCTCTCTCTCCTCATTGATTGGGCAACATCTTTCTCCACACGTGCGAAGGAAAGAAGGGCAATTTTCTATTTTGGGCGTTGACTTCTTTGGTCAGGTCTCTTTTGTTGCTATTATAAATTATCAGATTTGCAAATTGTACTATCTCTCTTTATTGAACTATTGAAGACTATAAGAAGAATTGATCAAGGGTTTCCCCACATTGGGGTTTGTCCCTAAGTCCATTGATGCATCTTCACATGTAAAGGATGCAAATCAGATTTTTTTCAATGTTGTCAAAGGTTGTGGAGGAAGTTTGGGTAAAAAATGTTGTCAAAGTAATCACAAACAATGTTACAAATTATGTGGTAGTTGGAAGAATGCCAACCAAAAAATATCTTACCATTTTTTGGAGCATATGTGCTCCCCATTTCATAGACCTAATTTTGGAGGACATCAAGAAGTTCTTAAATGTTGCAAAGTGCAAACAAATAACCAAGTACATTTATAACCATGCTTTGGTGTTGAGTCTTATGAGAGAATTCACAAGGGGTGAGCTCAATGGGCTTGTTGTCACACAGTTTGCCACTAATTTCCTCTCCCTCCAAAGCCTTTTGAATGAGTGCCAAGCTTTAAGACAGATGTTTTGTAGCCAACAATGGCTAGTTTGGAAAGATAGCACAACACCAAATGCCTTGGTTGTGAAGGTGTCTCTCTTCAAAGAGGACTAGTGAGAAAAAATTACTGAGATTGTTAGCTTAACCGAGCCCCTTGTGAAAGTCTTGAGGATCATGGATAGAGAGGACCCTCCAATGGGATACATTTATGAGGGCATGGACAAGGCCAAAGAGGCCATCGAGGTTTCTTATAGGGGAGATTCATCTAAATATCTCCCTATATGGAAAATTATTGATTTCGGGTGGGACCGACAGCAACATTCAACATTGCATGTAGTGGAAACATATCTAAATCCAAGCATATTCTATGATGAGAGGTCTAATATTCAAAAAGATCCTAAGGTGATGAAGGGTACCATAATATGCATTGAGAGGATGTTCTCAAGCCAAGAAATTCAAGACAAAAGCAATTTGCAACGAGACATGTACAAGGAAGCATTTGGCAAGGACAAGAAAATGCCATGCAAGATTCCATTTTTAAATTCTATAAATTCTTTAAGTTTGGCATTGCAATTTGCAACACTCCAAATCTTTTTTGTTTTTTACAACCAATTGGTGGATAGATTATGGCACAGAGGCACCAGAATTGCAAGAATTTACAATCAGAGTTCTATGCCAACCTTGCAACTCTTCAATATGTGAGCACAAATGGTCGATGTTTGAGCACATCCATAGCAAAAAGTGTAATAGGTTAGAGCATGAGCGATTGCAAAAGATGGTCTACATGTATTACAATCTTTGGTTGTTCACTAAACAAATGCGTCCAAAGGATTCAGATCCAATTGTATTAGATGACATTGATATAGATTTCGAATGGATTGTGGAGGAGTTGCCTACTGATTTGAGTTGGCTTGATGAAGAGACACATGATCACCCTGGTCTACAATTTTCTCAAATGGAAACTCCAAAAACACCTACATCACAGTCGTTTCAGCCCACTGATGTTGAAACTAACTCCTTGAGGGCTTATTCTAAGTGTCCTCGTGTTGATGCATGAGACATGACATTTCACATGGAGACACAGTGTATTTTTGGTTTTCTAATTATGTTATGATTCATGGAGAACTTGCAAGTTGCTACCATATGTGATTTTGTTTGTGAAATAAATTTTCAGTCTACTTTTAAAAAATGTGAATACAAATATCAATTGTGTTCTATTATATCATATTTTGTGAGACGCTGTTATGAATTCTTGTGTAAACCATGGTTTTATAACTTGTATGTGTTGGAAATGCCATTGATTTATCTTTTATGCAAAAAAAAGAGATATTTTTTTAGTTTTTTGCTATTTGTCAAATTTTTTCCTAAGCTACCAGATCCAGCACAAGGGGGTCCAAGATCCACGGATCTGATCCAGATCTGGATCTGCTTGGAACCGTGCAGGAAACGGCCACATGGCAGATCACGATTTGCTAGAAACGGATCATGCATGGTGGAAACGGATCCTGTGTTGAGGAAACGAATCCTGCAAAAGGGAAACAGATCACACAAGGAAATCTGACCCTGCCACGAAATTCAACCTAATTGCAATGCAATTTTTAGATTTTAGGTTTCATTTGGTGGTTAATACGATGAAGTGGTCTCTGATTGCAATGCAACTTACTATTATCATTTATGATATTATCTTTTTCGTATGAGGGAGGATGCATCATTTCAGTGTTCCAGTCTTCATATTTATAATATATCTAATGATTTCAGTTCTAAATGTTGTGATTGGATTTGACTTTTGAACCCTAAAAGTGCTTCTTCTTCTTTTTTAAATATAAAAAATATTATTATATTTTTTTGTACTTCACGTATCCTTGTCGTATCCGGATTCTTCATTTTCAAAAATCTAGCAGATCCGAATCCAAATCCAGATTCCGATCCATATCTGAATCTGTATCAGAATCCTGGTAACTTTGATTTTTTGCAAGTTTCTTCCCATGTCTTCTCGAGTCAATGAGTGATATGCAAACCAAGTATTTGCCGAGCATAAGTCGTGCAACAATGAAGCAGAGTTGTAGACAATAGCCTTCAAGATAGAGACTTCAACGGCAGTCTAGTAGGAAATAGCCTCTACAGAGGAGGAAGCACATCCTAGATGAATATATAGGTAAAGAGCTTAAGTCATAGATTCCAGGTACTAGTAATACTTGTAGTTGCAATACTAACTATTGTCGAACAATTGACTTTTATTGGAAAATAAAGACGGTCGTGGGCAAAGTATTAATGGAAAAACATGAGGCAAATCACGAAATTTTACACCAACTGGATACAATGCAACTTCAGGTGCAACTTCAGATTAAGGAAGTTGATCATAAGGCCTCGGTTCTTGCTGAACAGCTTGCAGATTTGGAATTTGTGGAACCTGAGACCACATAGGGGAGGTACCTGTTGATGTTGACACTCCGCACTCTGCTTAATCTCCAATATGGATGGGCTTTAAGCATCTTTCCTTTTGATTTCCCCGAGTAGGATTCTGGCTGTTACCTCTCAGTGTAGCATTAGATATCAGGATAATTTCACTTCCATTTATAGTGTTTTTTGTGAAATTTTGGGAATGATGGCATTTCACAGATACTCTGGAGAGAAGCTTTACTATTATTCTGCTAGTCCGGTTTCCTTAGTGGCAGACTAGCAGCTATAGTTTCCTTCCCGATTAATACACATTGCAAACTAGCTTTAAACAATAGTATAATAAAATTTCTTTGAAGATGGCATAAAGTACAGACACAATAAGGACAAATAAAGGTTCTGAAATGTACTATATTATTTGCCATAAATTGTAAGTATTAGTAATATTCATGTCTTAAAAGCTTTTGAAACACTTATTATTCCCCTACAATAAAATATGTGAAAAATAAAATGAATTGTTCGTACCTTGCCACCACTTCCACCAACACTTTGAATTTTGTCATTAAAGCCAACTCCATCCACTTCACCTTCAAGATCTCCAATGACAACTCCAAAGCTTGCTGATTTGCATAGAAACATTAACATAAGCAAAGCGTGAGCCTTTGTGAAAGAACCATCAAAGGAAAGAGCAATGCAAACGAAACTTCTCTAATTAATAAAATGCACAGAGCTTACTGTACAGGATATCGATATTACATTTTGCCTTTTTGTGTGTTCAGTGACAGTACGACATTTTAGCTTTAAATGTGGAATTTTACTAATTATATGTTGAAGATTTTAAACACGGTGCAAGTCATCTTACCAGTGACACCTTATCTGCTTATGTGAAAATAGAGAAAATTAGATTTATGAAAAATATATTTAAAATGTTTTAATTGAAGACACTAATAATATTAAAATTAAAATTAATGAGCATGGTGATGATAATATAAGTTAACTTTATTAACATCCAACACATAATAATTTTATTAATTTTGATTAGAACAGATACCTAACATAGGGTAGCAGGTGCAGGGATCATTTTTCTATCTCGAAGGAAAACTGGTAATAACCTTTGCATGGGGACTAGGCACATCCACAAACAATCGAGCTAAACCCTATGTCCTTCTTCAAAGTCTCTCGCAATTGAAATCAATATAAAATTCAATCAAGCTGAACCCTATGTCCTTCTTCAAAGTCTCTCTCGCAATTGAAATCAATATAAGATTGTTGATTGTTATAGGAGATTCAAACGTCATTACCAAAACAATGTTTATAATCTTAAACTGTCTGACAATAAGTTTGGTCAGATTAGTATGGATCAAATCGCATGCCACATCCCCTCAAACTTTATGAAGACATGTATTACCAATTCAAAGTTCAAGTTTAAGTGTGGTGATGGTGTACGAAAGGACGATCTCCCCCGTCTCCCTCGCATGGTGGAAATAAACATTGGTCTTTTGAACTCCCCACTTCCATATTTTGCTTGCAAGATGGGATAATGAGGAAGAAAGGAATTCACAGCAGGTTTGGGAAGGTCTCCCTCCCTGCCTGTGGATGGTGAAACCTTACCCGAAGAGCTCGTATTTGATCACCTGTTGGGTTTTAGCCTCTAGATTTCATTTCAATAATCAGGGTCTGTCATATATGGGTATGTAATTGGGTTTTTACTTCTGGGAATTTGTCCATTTCAATGTCGTGTTTCTTTCTGGTTTATGTCCTTGGCTCTTCTCTCTACAGGTTTTTGTTTAGCCTGCGAAATCCAAAGGGTCTGGGAAAGGGCTTTCTGAATTCAATGTTGTGTTTCTTTCTGGTTTATGTTCTTGGCTTTTCTCTCTGCAAGTTTTTGTTTAGCATGCAAAATCCAAAGGGTCTGGGAAAGGGCTCTCTGAACTTTAGGTTTGGGAAGAGGGATTCTTTCGAATTCTGTGTTTTGGAAGCTATATTGATGATTTTGAGGAGTGGCTGGCTATGTGAAGAAGAATGAACTCTTCCAGGTTAAAATTTCTTTACTTTGACTGTCACATATATTTATGTTCTGGGTTTCAAAAGCATTGACGTCAAAGTTTCAAGAGCATGGATGATGGACGTCAAAGAATCTCAAGCAAGAAAATCATAGGGCACTTCATCAACATGAGCAATAGATCTTCCATCTTCTCAATAACTTCCATGGTGCATGAGAAAGAGCACATCTGTACCTCCCAAAATGGAAAAGTAACAGGGATCTTGGTTCGGTGGAAACAAAAAAAATCAATACATTGGAAGCAGAATGGCGGAAACAAAAAATCAATACATAGGAAGCAGATTGCAATATGTGACGAAATATTGTTGTAAATCACCAAGACATGCACTCCACAGCCTAAAACCAAAAAATGTCTATTAATTCAGTCCATGCAGAGCTCAAGGAAGAAGACACTATGCACTAGCTAAAGAATGATATGGCATGAGTGAGGAAATATGGTTGTAAACCAAAAGTTGTTTATTAATCAGTCCATGCAGAGTTCACTGTGCATTAGCTGAAGGATGATATAGATGCTGCACAGAAAATGGCTCCTCCATCCAATATCCGTCCAATATAGGTAAGAAGCAAATGGTAAAGAAGAAATGATAGGTTATCACATTTCCTGTTAATTTTATGTCTTCTAAAATAACTGGAATATCAACTGTTTTTGTTGAGCTGTATACCAATATCAATAGCAACAACAGCTCAGATGTAGTAACAAAATATTTTAGAAAAATGTTACTGTTTTGTAAAGTTGTACATTTATAATTAGTTTATAATTAGTTTAGATCCATCTTAACTCTAGATTTATAATTAGTTGTATAACTATAATTAGTTTATAATTAGTTTAGATCCATCTTAACTCTAGATTTATAATTAGTTTAGATCTATCTGAACTCTGGATCTATCAAATGATGAGAGGATCAAATCTCTTTTGATTTTGAAAAAAGTTTGTATCTAAACTTTAAAGCGATTTAATCCTTCTCAGTCTTTGGTAGATCCAAACTTAAGATGATTTTATAGTAGATCCAATCCAAACTTAAGATGATTTTATAGTAGATCCAAACTTATAATGAATCTAGGCTGGTTTAATTTTTTTATTTTTTTATTTTTATAATGACTCGGTCAAAATGTTTTATTGACAACTATAATTGTTAATTTATTTATTTTATTTTTCTTTTGTTTTATTTTAATTTAATCTAGTCAAAATATTTACAGGACATTGCATGATATCTCTACCAGAACTAGAGAGCACCTCTCAAGGCAGAGGGCCTCTCAAGGCAAAGACATTTAAGATGTAACAACAAAATACTCTGGAAAGGACTCCTGATAGCTTGTGAAAGCTGTCAATTTTGTCAATTTTCTTTTATTCCCAGAACATGATTTTGTTTGCTCGCACTGCAGCGTTGTTCAATATAATATTTACCTAAAAGTAAATGCAAATTCCTATTACTATATTAACAGGAACACACGAACACAGTGTAAGAGTAAAAACAACTCCTACATTATAAAAGCAAAAGTAACCTTTATATCAATATTGCTGGATAACAAAAGCCATTCTTATTTTTATATATCAATATTATTTGAGTGGAAAAGAAAACAAAACAACTTATCACAAAATGACAATTAATCAAAACTAATCAACGAAAAACGTTAAGAGCTAAAAAAACAAAAACGATATCACAAAAATCAGGACAAACTTGCGAAAACTGCCCGATGAAACAAGACAATGGATAGGGAAAGAAGAACTTGTGCAGTCTGTAAAACGCAACAAATAAATAACAAAATACTTTCGCCTACATTGCTCGGCCGACAATAACATGTATTGCACAATTAAGCAAGACAATGGACAGGGAAAGAAGAACTTGCGGTGTCTGTAAAACACAACTCATAAATGACATTGTTCGGATAGCAAATCAATAAAACCAAATTCGCAACATATAAATGACAGAATACTTTCGCCTACATTGTTTGGCCTACAGTAACATATATTGCACAATGAAACAAGACAATGGGCAGGGAAAGAAGAACTTAACGTGTCTGTAAAACACAACCCATAAATGACATTGTTCAGCTAGCAAATCAAAAAAATCAAATGCACAAGCATATGTAATTATATATCTTTAATAAAAAAGAATTAAAGTGAGAGGGAAAATTTTATAATCTGAATATCAACCACAGAACAATATCTTTAAAACTTGAATTTTTAATTCAAATAATAAATTAAATTTGATTGTAGACTCTGATGAGGGGATCATATGGACTAGCTAAGTTTCAGGATATGAAAAGAAAAACAAACGGATAAAGATATTATAAAGAAAGCATTCCAGTCTATAGAAAGCTAGCAGAGTAGCAACATACTTGAATTTTTGGGGTGCTTCAAACTATCTCGTCCTGAAGATAGGATTCCAGGTTGTTTGCAGATTTTAATTGGCGAAGTTCGCTCTAATTTTGGAACTTTGTTGGCTCTGCTGCAGGTATCATCTTGCACCAATTCTTCGCCACGCCTTTTTCTTGAACTCGCTAAAGGAGTCTCATTTTCTGCATCCTTCGTATGAGTAAACCTTCGATCCAGAACTGGTTTGCCATACAAACTTTCAAAGAGAGAAACTGGCAGTTCGGAGCAGGTTACAAGACCGCCTTCTATAACGGACAGCGGTGACCCCGGAATGTGGCAAAAGCTCTCCACTTCAGCAGGCGTTAAAGAAAACAACGAGCTTCTCTCTGAAAGCTCTAACGGCGTGCTTGGACGGCCTATTCTGGCCAAAACTGCGAAAACGTACCATGACTTTTCCTCTACGTTGCTAACTTGTGACGGAGAGCGTTTCCCTCCATTACTAACCGCTTGTATAGCCCATGCTTCCTGATCCATTAGTTTTGACTTCTCCGGACACTAAAGAGCATTAAAGATATTATTACATTGCACAAAGATTAGCTGAAAGGGAAAACCTGCCGGACCATAGTATTTCATGTTGAGGTATCAAATTCTTGGTTCCATACAAATATAAACCGACTGAAGATATTTATGAACCGCCTGAACATTAAAAATGTTCAGTCTCAGAACTCTGAAGTAAATCTGTAAAGAATGCGGCATTAGCTTTTTTGGCTTAGTGAAAGCCCTAATATTCTATCCTATTTGCCAGTCTTACAAATCTCATCAAAACCTGTAAAGCTTGTGGCAGTATGTACGATTGGCCTCTAAAAGCCTTAGCTTTCTATCTTCTTCTATGTAATTTGAACAGAATACCATCAAATACCAGAATAGTCAATGCACATTCTCCAAAAACTTCGAAATGTGCAGAACTGAGAAAGAAGTCATTCAATCAAACGACTCGAGATGCATCAAGGTCCCGATCCTCTAACTCAATGAACTTCCTCCCAAACTCTGCGTTTAAAAAAAAAAAAATTGAGTACAGCCTCCTCTAGTCCGTTTACTGAAAAACTCAGAATAACTGGACCAGAAAGAACCCTTGAAGATACCTGAATGAACTTTTCTTCTCTAATTCTGCCGCTTAAGACAGTGCTTTGAGCGACAGATTTGACTCCGAGAATACCGGCTTATTTAATGAAATTTTGCCAGAAAGCCGAAATATGGCCATTTTTTTACTATCAAGAACTCAGACTAACCACATCAGAACAAAGCGTAAAGGATTCATGACGAAGACAAGAAAAATAATGCCGCTTTGCAATTTTATCACTCTTTTACAGGAAAAAAATACCCTTTGTGAACGAGTTTTGACGTCTAAGAAACGCAAATGAACTGTTCGAGCCCGTGCACGAAGAGATCTGGCGGCTCGGGAATCGATTCTGGGGCAACGATTTTGCTATTGCAACCCAAGGTTGTTCAGATGCGAGCTCGCGAGCTCGTTTCAGTGCAGGGAGAGGACACACACTATGGCGGCAAACTACCAAGAGCCTTTGAATCTAAAGGCGGGATAGAATGTGTGCCGTTAGATCATGTGATGGACGGCCAGACATTTGTATCTGAGTCAAACCAGTTTTCAAAGAATTTGGAATATTTTTTATTTTTTATTATTAGGCAAAATAATTTATTTACTGGAAAAAAATGGGTACATAAAATAATGATGCGACATTGGGACATGAACAATAATGCACCATTCTCTCGCTGATTTGCCCATGCTTCCTTTGAAGTAATGTGATAGGGCTTCCCAAATGGAGAGAACTGAAGGGGCAAAGGAAATCAACCTAAGGGTGGGGTAATCATAAATTGAATAATTATTTATTATTAAATTGAAATTTTATAAAGCTTTGAGGGTTAGTTTAATTGGTTGAGTTTTTAAAGCATTATTACATATACATAAATCAGTTATAAATTGAGTAATTATTCATTATTAAATTGGGATTTTACAAAGTTTTGAGGGTTAACTTAATTGGTCGAGTTCCTAAAACACCATTGTTAATGGGAAGTCATGGGTCCGTTTTTCTTGATGTCCTTTGGGTTAGACTTAGCTAATAAGGTGGCATGCAATGTAAACCCACATATTTTTTAGGAAAAAAAAATATGGGATTTTACATTAATTATTTATCTATTTATTTATTAATGTTAATGTTAATTTACAATTTTTTATAAGCTTTAATATATTTTGGTTGAAGATAATTATTTGAGCTATAGTTTTTTGCAAACTCTTCCATCATTGTATTTTAATGGGCTTTAACATGTTCAAAATATGCTTTCACCTTCATGTGTGGAGGGTATCTACTTGTATATTCAACTAGTTTTGATTTTTTTGTGAACTCTTTCATCATTGTATTTTAATCCGCTTTAAACATACTTAAAATATGTTTTCACCTTAAGTGTGGAGGTTATCTACTTGCATATTCAAAGAGTTTTGATGTTAAAAAATGACTATTATGATTGTGATGGTAAGAAAGTACTCTATAAATTGTGTTAAGGGTTATTTAGAATAAATGGGAAATTCTTTACCATTATCAAAGAATAATCTTTTAGATAATGGATATACGTTCTCTCACTATCAAATGAATAAGGGGTTAATCTTGCATTTAGTATTTTGTCTCCATGGAGGTTCACTAAACAAAGGAAATACCTCCTCTTGTGCAACTTTGATTGTCTCTCCCCTGGGTCAATTCTCCTTCATGTCTTTTGGGTTAGGCTCAGCTAATAAGGTGGTGCAATGTAAATCAATATGCCCACATATTTTTTTGGAAAAAAAAATATGGGATTTTACATTAATTAATTAATTATTTATTTATTCATGTTAATGTTAATTTGTAATTTTTTAATAATTTTTAATATATTTTGGTCGAAGATACTTTTTTTAGCTATTGTTGTATCAAGACTTTTGCAAACTCTTTTATCATGTATTTTAATGTGCTTTAAACATGTTCAAAGTATGTTTTCACCTGTATGTGTGGAGGGTATCTACTTGTATATTCAAAGAGTTTTGATGTTTTTTGCGAACTCTTTCGTCATTGTATTTTAATCCGCTTTAAACATGCTCAAAATATGTTTTCACCTTCATGTGTGGAGGTTATCTACTTGCATATTCAAAGAGTTTTGATGTAGCTTTTACCTTTAAAAATGACTATTATGATTGTGATGGTGAGAAAGTACTCTATAAATTGTGTTAAGGTTATTTAAGGGAAATTCTTTACCATTATCTAAGAATAATCTTTAAGAGAATGGATATACGTTCCCTAACTATCACATGAACAAGGGGTTAATCTTACATTTAGTATTTTGTCTCCATGGAGGTTCACTAAACAAAGGGAATACCTCCTCCTGTGCAACTTTGATTGTCTCTCCCCTAGCGGGATGTGATCCCTTCGGGTAGATTTGCCTGGAGATTTCCTCAGGAAAAAAAATGATCTTATATTAATTAATTATTTATCTATTTACTAATGTTAATGTTAATTTATGAATTATTAGCAATTTTTAATATATTTTTGTTAAAGAGAATTATTCGAGCTATTGTTGTATCAATATTTTTGCAAACTCTTCCATAATTGTATTTTAATCCGCTTTAAACATGTTCAAAATATGGTTTCAGCTTCATGTGTGGAGGGTATCTACTTGTATATTCAAAGAGTTTTGATAATTTTTGCGAAATCTTCCATCATCGTATTTTAATCCGCTTTAAACATGTTCAAAATATGCTTTCACCTTCATGTGTTGAGGGTATCTACTTGTATATTGAAAAGTTTCAATTATTTTTACGAACTCTTCCATCATTGTATTTTAATTCGCTTTAAACATGCTCAAAATATGTTTTCACCTTCATGTGTGGAGCCTATCTACTTGCAGATTCAAAGGGTTTTGATGTAGCTTTTGCCTTAAAAAATGACTATTATGATTGTGATAGCGAGAAAGTACTCTTTAAATTATGTTAAGGGTTATTTACAATAAATGGAAATTCTTTCCCATTATCTAATAATAATCTTTGAGATAATCGATATACATTCCCTGACATCATATAAACAAGGGGTGAATCTTGCATTTAGTATTTTGCCTCCATGAAGGTTTGCTAAATAAAGGGAATACCTCCTTTTGTGCGACTTTGATTGTCTCTCCCTCTTAAAGGATTGCCAAGCATTAAGAATCGAATCCTCATTATTTTAAAGATGTAGTCTTGTTGAATATACCAAAAACATAGTAGGATTCTTTTGTTGTGGACAAAACCAAGTACATGTGTGAGGGAAGTATTCCTCTATGGATGGTTGAAAATTTCATCAATAACTACAAGCAAATGCTTCAATCTATATATTTAATGATCTCTAATCATAATCTAAAGAGTTCAAGAATCAAATAAATTCAAATATAAGTTCTAAGTATATGGTAAGTCTCTACTGTAGAGGTTCTATTAGTGTAAAATGTGACAAATATGGAAGTTGTGGCAAGGTCTTGTAGGAGGGATTGTCATTTTGGCACAAATTTGACCTTTTTTAAAAGGGTAGTTTCTAAAATTGAATCCATCTTCAATGTCCATCTCCTCAACCCCACTCTAGATTTGAATATTGAATCTCCCCTTACTTATTTTGGGATGAGACAATCTTTCAAAAGCCCCCATAGATATATTGGGGACTTAAAACAAGATACAAACCAAGCAAGGAAGGGTATACACACATGTGCTAGAATTTGCATAGAACTTGGCTTGAGCAAAAACATGCAATGCATATTGAATTAAATATTGGTGATTTAACAATGTTGTCCATTAGAATACAATAATGATACTTTATGTGTATCTATGTACAAAGACAATATACTTGAAGTCACCTGCCCAACAACAAAGGTCATTATAAGAAAAATGAAAAAATAACAACCTCAATGGGTGGTTGGATACAATGAAGAATCAAAGAGCAAGAAATAAGAGGTATCCAAGTTTAGTCCCAATAAAATATTTTGTGACACCCTCCAAGGAGTGTGTTATTAAGACTGACACAAACACGATCACGGAGTCCATGCCAAAATCTTATGCGAGAAATAGGAAGCATCATGAATAAGATATTCTAGATTTCAAAGGAGAACTCATGTTATTCAATCTAATGGAAGCAAGCCAATTAATGCTACTTGAGCCTCCCTGAGCTCTAAATCAATTGGTTGAAAGCAAGAAATATGAAAGAGAAATACAAAGAAATGAATATCCATCTATGTACACTTCTGCAATAGATAAATTCAAAAGTACAAGGTGTTGCCATGTAGACAACCTAGGTTCAAACCCTAGCAAGTATAGAGCCTTTGTGAGTGTTTATGAGGGAATGTGTTTGAGCATCACATAATTGGTCTCCCTTTGTCATCAAAGGGACATGTGTCCCAAAAGTCAAATTGGTTTTAAGTGGATGCTAATATGATATATTATATATCGCAAAACCATTGAGTTAGGTAATGACCTTGGCTAAGCCAAATATTTAATTAGAATTTAAACTCAAATGCAACATTAGAAATGAACTTTTGACCCTAGATCTAAGGATACAAGGGTCAACATTGGATATTGGACATGAGATAAGGCGATCAAATGTATCACTTAGACGAGCATTTTTTACAAAGGAAAACAAATTTTAATGCTTGCATTTGCATGTATGTATAAATATAATAATGAAATGGCCACCCTTTAGTTCATAGAGAGAAGTGTTGGTGTGGAAGGAAATCTCGAAGGATATGTCACTATGGTCATAAAAATTGCATTTATTGTGGCACATGGAGAACTTATTAATTGGGTGTAGCTTGAGCAATAGAGAGGAGTGTTATCCTCCCCACTTGAGTTCAATTCCTACAAATGACATGTTCAATTATTAATGAGTATATTGTTGTAATAACCTTGACCCTATGTTAAGAAAACCCTGAGCTTTTATGTAATCCAATTTAACTTAGGTACCATCCTCGAAATGAGGAGAAATCATTGGTGGGTTTCTTCAAAATGTGTATTTCAGGGAAAAAATAAAACCACATAAAGAATAACCGTAATTTATATCTTCCCTCATGGGAGCCAATGACCTGATCCTAAAAAGAATATCATTGTAAGTTGCAAATTTAGTTGAACAAGTCTTAAAAAACCTTCTAAATTACAACACTAGAGAGCAAGGGAGTGCTCTCCAACATCTTGGAGAGAAAATAGATATGACGATCAACTAGGACAAGGAAGTCTTAATAACCATAAAGTCGCCACTAGCAATAGGCCATTCATGTCTTACAATGCTCTAAAATGTATATGAAGCACCAATGGTCCTAGGCCAGCGTGGAGCATCAATCCTCTAAACCCAAAATGTAGCATCGCTCATCTCAAATAATATCAAATAAGGTGGTGGTGATTTAATTTAAAGAGATGCCAAGCACCAATGCTCTTAAATATCCTTGGGGCACTAGTCAAGAATAGCAAATGCTCATTAAGTTAATAAATTTGTTATCAACAAATTATAGATTTGAAGATTTTAGTAATATTTTGTAGTCATCGTACAATTTTATGGTACACCTGCAATCCTATTGTAAGGGAATGTCAAAATAATAAAAATAGATTTACTTTGTTGCTTTGTTGAATCTACGAAAGTTTTTGATACAGTGCCATAGGAAAGCTTTTTACATAACGATTATCATTCTAAACCATGGAAGAGATTAGAACATCTACAAGTCCATTTTGGGTTTAGAGTTGTTGTGATAAGGTTATGCGAGAAAGTAACTGCTAAAGTCAATAACAATGATGGTTGTTCAAAATAAATTAACTTTATTATAGGGTTTAGGCAAGGTTGCCTTTGTCCCCTGCCCTTTTTGGTTTATGTATTGATGAGTTAGAGGGATGTTTGGAACAAGTAGGTTGTGGTGACAATACTTTCACTAAGATATTCATTATCCTTCTTTGTTAAGCTATTGATGTTGTTATTTTTGCAAGGTGCCCATTTGATCTAATAAGCAACTAAGAATTCTCAAATATTTTTGTTCTAATTTTGGTGTGTGAATAAATGGTAATAACACAGGGATTACGATCATCACCTCCAAAAAAACATTATCTACTCTACTTTTTGTGTAATAAAATAATAACTTACACGAAGTTATTTTTTACAAGTATCTTGGAGGTGACCCTCCTCACAAGCCCAACTAGAACTAAAGCATTGATAAATGAATCACTGGATAATGGAAAGTCTATTTTTGATCTTGAGAACATTTGCAAAGTGATCGATTTTTCATTACAATGAAACAAAATAACCCTCTTTGCCACACTTGCACTTCAGTTATCTTATAGGAATGTGAAGTTTGGGGCTGCAACAATTCCAAAGAAACTTGGAGGAAAATCAAGCAACTTCAAAGGTAATATTGGAATCAAAAGCAATCCACATATTAAATCATCCTCTTACATGTTGGGATTTCACCAACCAAGGCAAGGTACCATTAGATACCAAGCATACAAGTAGAAGATAGTTAACATGAAGGATAAGAGGCTTCTTAACATTGCCATGAATTGAAGTAAAAGTCATTGGAGACTTAAGAGATGGCATCACAAATAAGTAAATTACTAGTTAACATAGTTAAATTTAAAAAGAAATCATGGTGCATGAAGAAATGAATAAATAGAGCATAACAAGAAGTTAAAGTATTATAAATATATCGTTGACTTGAATTTAGAAGATCAATAATATCTTTTCACTATAGCTAGTTTAACGAAGAAAAATAACTTTGCCAAAATAAGAAGCAACTCCTATGACCCACATAATGAAACCAGGCATTGGACAAAACTTAAACACCATGGTAAGAAAGAACATGTAATCTTTGTGATATTAATAAAGTGGAGAATGAAAAACACTTTATCTTAAAATGTGCCATCTATGCATACATTAGGTTTTGATTTCAAAATATTTGTAACAATTGATATTCATAATTGTTAACTCGTGGAAAACCAATGAGATCTAGTAAAATATCTCTCCAATATGTTAGACCGTGGGAACAAAATGTTAAAACAAATTAGTTAACTCATAAGATTTATAAAGTTTCAACATATCAAAGTTAGTCTTGGTGGATAATAATCATCATCACGTGTTATCATTTGATGACTACCTAAAATTTATTGATCAAGTTTAATAATTAACATCTTGAAAAATAACCCAAAGGGTTAACTCAATTAGTTGTTGTCAATGTTGTTGGATACTTGGCCACTTTCATCCCAACATGTACCTAGTTCAAATACCCCTAGATGAAGTGAACTAGTCTTGACCAACACGTTTATTAGAGATATCATTGACACACGTGAGAAGTATCCATCATATTTGCGTACAAGATTTTCCAAAAAAACATTATATAAAATTTTAATAACAACCTCACTTATATTTGGAATTTTAATGAGTATGAGTACTATTTCTTCTTTTTATGAATCTCTCATTAACAAATTTCCAAAATATGGAAATTTGTAAATGAGAGATTCATAAAAAGAAGAAATAGTACTCATACTCATTAAGTGAGGTTGTTATTATATGGAAATTTGTAAATGAGAGATTCATAAAAAGAAGAAATAGTACTCATACTCATTAAAATTCCAAATATAAGTGAGGTTGTTATTAAAATTTTATATAATGTTTTTTAAAGGAAAATCTTGTACGCAAATATGATGGATACCTCTCACGAGTATGGATGACATCTCTAATAAACGTGTTGGCCAAGACTAGTTCACTTCATCTAGGGGTATTTGAACTAGGTACATGTTGGCATGGAATTAGCCAAGTATCCAACAAATTTCCATCATTTGATTGCAATTATGATACTTTATATTTAATGTTTTATTTTAAATTGAAAAAATATAAATAATAGTTATTTAGGAGATATTAAATTATATATTATAATAATTTAAATAATATATAATATATATATATATATATATATATATATATATATATATATTTATTTATTCATAAGTTGATTTAAAATAAATAAATAAATACACAACAAATGATTTACTACATGTGTGATCTTAAATCTTAGGATTGTTCATAGATTTTTCCTTTTCTCTTGTGGACGTCAATCCATTCTGAGTAGTTATCAAGAACAAATGTAGATGAGATAATGAAGACGTTTCTTTGAGATAGTTCCATTATCAAAGTTCTGCAATATTTGTTGTTTCCTTATCACTATTTGAGTGATATGATTTGTGGATACGTTTGTGCCCACTCATTGACAAAGCCAAAATTATGGTTGAGTCTCTTTCATTTTCAGTTGATGGATGGGATTCCTCTACTGAGCTTTGAGATGTCTCTACATGTGGTTGAGTTGAGTTTGAAGGAGTTGATTTGGTGGTAGGTGTCTCATATTGTTCTGTGTTGTCATGCTTGTGAGTCGAAGTAGTCTTGGATCCTTTTGTTCCCTTTGGATCTTGATATCCATGGCTCTTTTTCTTAGCATTTAGGTAGGGATAGGACCCTTGTGAAAAAGGGTAGGCATTCTAAAGATGTTTGGGTTGTTAACAAGTCCTCCAACAGAAAGTAGTGTTTTCATAGTCGTTGGTTGCGAATAAACCCTACCCCTCCACTTGAGAATGATTTTATTGGGAAAACTTTTACTGAGGTCCACTTCGACACATATGTGAACAAATGTAGCAATTCCTTTCACATGACTTTCAATGTCTATTTTGATGAATAAAAATAGCAAGTTTCCCACATCGACTAAGATATTTGGTTGTGTCAAATGAATGGGAAGGGTAAGAAGCCTTACCTAGACTGGAGTTACCAAAGTCGTCATGGAAAGAGCATTAAAATCAGGAAACCATGGTTGAAATGAGAGACCAGAGTGACCCCAAAACCAAGGTCCCTAATAAAAAACCTTTGGTTCATCCTCTAAATTTTTGAAGAGCACAATAAAGAATCCTTTTGAACAAAAAACAATCTTTGTATTTTGAGACCAGTTCTGGTGCACCCATTCCCTAAGAGCATTTGATGGCCAAAAACCATTAAAATGGAAAATAATCACCTGTCATTCATAATCAACAACCAAGAAGTTGGATACAAGGTTACTGATCCAGGTGGCTCCAGGAAATTTGAGTTCGTATGCAAAAGTTATGGCCAGTCAAAGTTTTGGTCAAACTAGGTAAAAGTCAAAGTTAAAGTCAACCTACGGTGCCATGTGGCAACCCTAGGCTGCAATGTGGCAAAAAAGTCAACAAGCCTACTAGGACCCACAAAGATGATGTGGCAGCCCAGTCAGCAAACCAGGTGGACCCACAAGCAAATGATGTTGCGGCACCATGACTCGACACATGGCAAGCAAGTGACAAAAGTGGCATATGATGTGGAGCAACGAGAGCTTACCACATGGTGCCACATGGAACCTCAAATTAGGCCCAAGTAGCCTTGGGATAGTGCAACCTCCATTTTTAACTTATTCTCATAGTTTGGGAGTAGTTACAATATGGACATACATTTACGATATATTATATGGTTTGAAAACTATATTAAAACCAAAATTGAGCTTTAAAACCATATTAAATCAAAATTATGAGTCCATGGGTTTTGAACCCAAAACCTCTCAAACAACAAGTAACTTAATATGCCAACCATTATGCCAATAGCACACTTTGTCTTAGTCACCCTCACACTTTGTTATAATATGCCATTCAAATGATTCAAAGGGAACCATGGAGAATACATGAGAGATGAGGGCACATGCATGCCAATGAAGACATGAATCTCAAGAATATTTTAGGAATATTGTTAAAGAATATGTTAGGGAATATTTCAAAGAATATTCTCTATGAGGAATCTTTTAGGAATCGTGGAGATTCCCTAGGGGTAGAATTTTGAAGGTGTCAGAATTATGTCAAGTTTATACTCCTCTGAACTAGAATTTTGCAAGGAATCTGATAGTGTGATCATTGTTCTGATTTGAGTAGTTTTTTTTTCTTCCAAAAATAGAGATTTCAGCAGTGGAACCTTGACATAAGAATCTGCATAGAATATGAAATATTCCTTAGAGGCCCGGAAATGACAGTTTCAAAACCAAGACAACTTTATACTCATTTCTATCAGTTTTTCCCAAGGAACGTGATGGTGTGATCAATTTCTTCATATGAGCAGTTGAATTTTAGTCATCCCACAAAAGAGAATCTTTGAGGAATCTTTGAGATTCCTAAGGAACCCAAATTTACCGAGTCATAAAGGGGTCAAGTTTACAGTGAGATTTCACAAATATTTCCAGTAATTCAACCATGCAGTATGTTTCTTCAGTAGAGGTGCGCATTTTCAAGCCATCCCTGGAAGTGGAGGCATAAGATGCATTGATGCCATGTCTTCTTTTGATTTTTGTTGACCTGATTTGATGTTGAGATCCTTATTTTCCATTTTGTTGGAGCATCCTTGCATGCCACCTCATGTGAGAGTTTGATATTTTTTCATGTTGAAGGAGAGCTTATATGAGTGAGAGCTCTTATAGAAGAATGTCTCGTGAAGAGACATGCCACTCTAGTTAAGGGAGTTCTTCCTTGTATTGACAAAGAACACATCATGTATTCATCATCATCTTGCAGCAATTAATGAAGCGACCTCCCCACTCTTAACACCAGGCTCAGAGACATAGTCCACACTGAACGAAATTCGTTATCAAGTTGTGTGTGTTCTTTGATTTGATGGTTGCCTTTATGTTTCCTCTTATTTAAAGCATGCATGTGTGGTTTCTTCATACTCTTTCACATGCAATTCTGCTAACATCACATAAGTAAAATATCTCGGTTAGTTTTGGTAGTTGAAAGAATCCTGATCAAGTTTGGTATCAGAGCAATCTTCTTGCTAATGTGAATTGCGAGTGTAAATGATAACCGAAGATTGAACATGCAATAAGAAATAAAATGGGGAATCACTGAGATCTCTATGAGGCCTTCTACAAAATGGCTAGCATCGTAGATATAACTTATGCAGATTATGAGGAGAAAATAATAAAAGAGGAATAGGAGAAAAAGAGAGAAGAGGATGATGCTCTATCTCCATATTCGGGAGAATATTCTTCTTCTTCATATTCTTCTCATCGTTCAAATGAAGAGATCAATGAAAGCCTTCAATCAGAGAAGGTTGAATTGAGGAGCCTTCTACAAGAAGCATAAGAGGAAAAGCAGAGATTACAGCTTTAATTACGAGCCGCATAAGAGGCCTTGGAAAAGAAGAAGTGCAACAAAGGCTTAACGAAGCCATCATCACTTGATTTAGAATCAACAACTAAGGTAAACAATGTTGATAGTTCTTCAGTTTCATTTTCACATGATGTTATTTATGTTGGAAGCCTTGAGGTACCCATTAGAGGATTGGGGTACACTGAAAGAGAATGCTCGAAGAAAGCATAAGCAAGGGGTGATTTAGGCAAATAATCCAATCCATTTCCCAAATCATCAAGGAAAGATAATGATGGGAACACAACACAATCTTCCCATGACAATGCACATTGCATAGGAAGAGCTGAGGCAAGCTCTCACTTCTAGGATTGCACTAGAGATAACCAAGCAAGGTGTTACACAGTAATTTGTCACCGTCCCTGTTACCTTTTCTCCCGCACCTTGGAGGACTTATTCCGGGACTTGTGAGAAGTGACATGACCTGAAAACACTTGCATTGTATCCCCTTGAGTATGTACTTCATATGCCCTGAAGACACCTTCTGCAAAATACCCATAAAAATAGCCCTTTTTCCATTGGCGCAGTTCCACTATGTATCACTCGCGCCAATGGGGGAAATACTCCAAAGAGGGCGCGCCAGCTGGCGCTCTGTCTCAGAGTCGCACTCGCGCCAGCCCAGTTGGGTAAAGTTTTTAACAAAAAAACTTACGAAGGTTCTTCCTAACCCACTCATGAACTGAATCTATATTGAGTTGGGTCAGTTTGGCTTCGAATCTCCATAGAAGGGAAGTAGTTCTCCACCTCTCATGGAAGCTTCTTAGTGATAAAGCCAATCCCATGAATCTTTTGGATGATCCTAACTCCTTCCCCTCCATCTATAAAAGCTTGTCCTTTTGCCTTTGACAAGCTAGTGAGAGTCTCCAAGTTCCAAATTCTAAGTCTCAAAGTCTGAGAATTGCCAAGTTCATGCTACAAGGAGCCTTATTCATTCCCATGAGGCTAAATCTTAAGTCAGGAGATTCTTATCCAAGTGACCAAGGAGAGAGAGGCTTGTTCCCCATTCCCAACAAGCTTTACAAGGCATGTGTTGCTGATCACCCAGCCAAAGGAGGATTTGACGTCAGAACTATGGTTGTATTCTTCTTTGTTGTTTATCAATAATAGACGACTATCATTATGGTTCCACTCTTATTTTCTTTGTAATGATGATTGAGTTATATCCTTTCTGACTGATATATAGTTGCATCTATTGGATTTTATGCTTGTATTTGTGTCGTTCTTTGCATGTGCAAGTGTTCGTTCACGAGGATCGTGGGGATTGTGACCGGCCAGAGCAAAGAAACGGGAGTGACAACTCTTCTACAAGTACTAGCGTTGGAATCCAGGTAGGCCCTCATCATCGGTCTTTGATTTGCAATTAGGAACCTGCGTGTTAGCGTTGTTTGATTGTTGCTAGACCCCATTTGGGCTAGTGGGGATCGCCTCTGTCCGCAGAGGGGATTTACCTCCACAACACAAGGTATAAAAGGTCTTCTTATTCTAATGTTCCTTTTGACTACAAGTGGATTGTTAATGATGAGCATAAATCATGGCATAGAAAACCATGTAGTTTTTGTGGCTTCTATAACCATGTTGTTTCCAAGTGCTGGAAAACAATGGCAATAAGAAAGAGGAATGAAGACCCTTCTCCACATCAAGGAAGGAAGAAGGCCAGGAAAGTATGACAAAAAAAGAACTTTTGCAACCATTGCAACAAAGGTGAACATCAAAGAGCCACGTGTTGGAGGTTATATCCAAAGCAGTGCCTTAAGAAGGAAAAAGCACCTACAAAGGAACGAGTCGGTGAAGTTGTTCAAAAAGCGAATCAACTATAGGAAGATGACCCATTCACTTTGTTGAGTGAGAGATGGTGGTATTATAGATAATAGCTTTTCCTGGCCACATTTTGTAAATCATATGTTGTGAAATGATTATAAAAGTGTTGAAGTGTTTGCCATCACTTATGGATGCAACACAGTGATCCTTTTGGCCTTTTTAGTGATAGTTGGGGTATTTATTTATGCTATGATTATGATGTAAATGTGACCAAAGAGTGTGTTATAAACTCTTAGTAAGTATGGGGTTTGCTTGGGTCATGATAGGTCATGTAATTGAACATGTATTTTACAAGATGAACTACAGGTTTGCATAAGATGCAAGTGTCGATCCATCACTTATGGCTCTGAAGGACAAAAGTGAAGGAGAAGGAAGTGTGGCCTATTAGGGCACTTTTTGTACAGACGAGGGAGTGCAATAGATTGTAGATAATGTTCATGCTTTTGGTGGACCAAAGCTCCTCAATGGGGAGGAATGATCCAGGTGGCTTTAGGAAACCTCAAAAATCTTTTTTTTTTCTTCTTCAAAATTTTATGAAACCAAAACCAAGTTGTATATCTCAGTGAAATCTTTCCAACGACGCAAACGACACCTCGATCCGAGTTTGTATGCAAAAGTTTTGGTAAAACTAGGCAAAATTCAAAGTTAAAGTCAACCCAGGGTGCCATGTGGAAATCTCTAGGGTGCCACGTGGCAAAAAGGGTCATAGGCCTGGTGGGACCCACAAAGATGATGTGGCATCCCAATCAACAAACTAGGTGGACCCACAAGCAGATGATGTGGCAGCACCATGAGTTAACACATGGCAAGTAAGTGACATAAGTGTCATATGATGCGAACCAATGAGATTCTGCCATATGGGCCAATCACATGGTGCCACATGGCACCTCAAATTAGGCCCAAGTGGCCTTGGGATGGTGCAACCTCCATTTTTTTCTTATTCTCATGGTTTGGGAATTCGTTACAATATGTACATTTACCATATATTATATGGTTTGAAAACTATATTAAAACCAAAATTGGGCTTTAAAACCATATTAAAGCAAAATTGGGAGTCCATGGGTTTTGAACCCAAAACCTCTTTAACCAAAAGTAACTTCATATGACTATGCCAACCACATACTTTATCTTATTTACCCTCACACTTTGCCATAAAATGCCATTCAAATGGTTCAAAGGGAACCATGGAGAATACATGAGAGATGATCGCATAGGTAGGCTAATGAAGGCATGAATCTCAAGAAGATTCTAGGAATATTGTTAGAGCATATCTTAGGGAATAATTCAAAGAATATTCTTTATGAGGAATCTTCGGGATTCCCAGGGGCAGAATTTTGAAGGTGTCATAATTATGTCGAGTTTATACTCATCTAAACTAGAATTTCGCAAGGAATTTGATAGTGCAATCATTGTTCTGATTTGAGCAGTTATTTTTCCAGAAACAAAGATTTGAGCAGTGGAACTGGAACGAACAAAGTTCGTTCTTCAAGTTAAATACTCCAGAAGACTTGGAATATGTAGATCTCCATCGATATATATATATGAGTAAGAATGATGTTACAAATGAGAATGAGGGCCTGCCTAGATACCTAGGCAGGTGCCTCTTCATGGAAGGTTATGTCTCATTTAGACATTTCTCTTCAGTACTAATTACTAATTAACTAATCATTATTACAATTATCATCATCATCATCATCATTATATATATATATATATATATATATATATATATATATATATATATATATATATATTATTCGTAACATTGTCTTCCTCTTCAAAAAACTTTGTCCTCAAATCTTGTTGATAAAAGGCTTAATCTCTTTTTATGTTTCAAATGTCTTCCCGTCTTGGAATTATCATCTTCATTGATACATGTTGATATGATCCTTGGAGCGATAAATAAAATTGTCACACAAAGAAAGGATCTGACCATCCTAAATTAATCTTTTGTGGAATCTTTCGATTACTAGAAACTTGTGATGAATTGTTATCACTAGACTGGATTGAGCTTACTTCAATATTCTTCAGAACATCAAATTGCTATTTCTATTATGAATGGTACATATACGTAGCTTGATTGAGTTGTCTACTCTCGTGATTCAGATGTCAATATGGAATTCTTTTGGTTTGACTTTCCCTTATTAGGTGTGTGGCAATTTTTTGATTTTCTTCTGGTACTGCGGTTGTTGAGTTAGGTACAAAATCTTTGTTTGTTATTTTCATCATCTGAATTGCAACATGTGAGTGTATGTTTCCTTCAACTGACTTATCCTCTTCTAGATTTATGTTATTGATTGGTTAAGTATTCCTTCCTTTATCTTCAACCTGAATTGTTACAACTGGCGTCTTCAATACTTCCTCTTGAATATAATATTATAACTTGTCTTTTAACGACTTATTGTCTTTTTTAAGTTTCTTAATTTGCGTCAGTATTTTTTCACCATGGTCTTTAAATCGAGAAACTTCTTCTTCTTTATTCGGCAGTGATCTTGTCAACTTCTCTTTGCATATTTTGTAGTACTTTTTTACCTTCTTGAATTTTTTTTTGTTGTTGAGATATCTAGTATGTTTTCTGGTATTACTAATTCGGCTTCATTGTAACTTCTTGTAGCATTAGTTTTTTTTTATTTTTGTAAGAAAAAGTTAAAAACTTCTTCTTCGTATTCAGGATGAAGGAACCTAGGGTTTCCATCGAGGGTGAATCTAAAATAATGTCACCTTGATCGCTCCATAGGTTTTTAACCGAGAATTATGATATGAATATATAATCTCCAATGTTTAATTGTAAATTGGTTATTTCATATTTTTTGTTGTTATAACAGTCTAATGTTTCGATTATATTTGACTCGGGAATCACTAATTAGTTTGCAATTTTAAGTTTTGTGTAATTTTTATCTTCGGTTGGCGAGATAGTGATAGGAACATCTTTTCCCGCAATAGACACTTTAATCTGAATAGTACTGAGGCATAGTTATATTTAGCTTATGGGATTCTTCTCACCTTCATTTCCGTATTAAGCTCCATTTTGCTTCTTTAGTATGAACTTATAAAAGTACCTTTTTATAAGTATCTACTCGATGTTAATACTTAATAATCCCTTTTTCAAGTTTGGTACTCCTTTATAATATTTTTATAACTTAAATAATGATATCTTATATATAAATTTTAATTTACGCTTAGACTTTTAATTAACTTCAACTTAAGGATATCTCCTTGTTCTTTCTCCCCTTTTATAAAAATATCCTCAGATAAATTTATGTACCTTTCGATCCAATATATATCACCTTTAAAGAATTTCCCAATTGGATAGAAAGATATTATAACATGTCTCTTTTAAAGTCACTTTTTATTTATTTTTATTTGAACCTTAATTCCCCCCCTTTTATTTTTCTTCAACCCTTTCTCTTCTTCTTCTTTTTTTCTTTTTCTTTTTTATTAAATTTTTACTTAATATTAAAAAAATATTCAATAGCTGCTTTGCCCTCTCCCTCTCTATTTTTGTTTAATTAATTACTCGGCTCTTTTTTTTTTTTTTTTTTTTTTTTACGCAAACCTAAACTTTAATTTCACACTCGCTTCCATTAAAGTCTTAATTATTTAAAATTTCATTGGTTGCGACTTCTAGCAAATGGCACAAGAGTACGAATTTGTGTGGAGGGTATGGATTAGTGCGGAGGACGGAGACTGAGGCGGAAGTTGTGTCTTTGACTGACAATGGTGGTTGGATGCATGGACGTCAGCAAGGAGCCTACAATAGTATTCAATAGTGGCGGCAAGGAATTGAGCAGCGTGGTGGTAGGACTCGGATGACGGCGACAATGAATCTGCGACAGGAATGGGAGCATAAAGGTTGTTGGGTAGAGTAGGGAACAATGGGGCAGTTGGCAGCTAGCAGTGGACATGTGTTTTTCGACTGTAGCGACGACAGAGTGGGGCTTTGGTCTGGCGCTAGAGAGGAATGGGAGCGGCGACTCATGTTGGAGAATGCGACAATGGAGAGGCGGACGATGACGAGGATGGATGTGGTCGTTGTGGTGGAAACTAATTGCAGATGACAATAATGGTTTTGTCAGATGGCGACGACAGTGTTATGTTGAGGGGTCAGGCCGAATGCGCTATCGGTGAACTAGCTCAGCATCTATTGTGCCGGGTGATCGGGCATTAACAAGGTATGTCCACTTTTCTCCTTTTTTTTCTGTATTTTTTTTAATTTGTTTTTTCATATGCTTTGATATTTTTTTCTATAATTTTTCTTTTTAATATTCTTTCTTTTCTTTTCCTTTTTTAATCACTTTTTTTCTTTTTCTTTAAAATATATATAAATTTTTGTTGAATTTTTTTCTTTTTACAAGTGTATTCACTTTTTTTTTAATATCTTCTTCTTCTTCTTTTAAATGGCCAAAGGCCTCAGGATGAAATATGCAAAATCGAGAACCTCCACACTGTGTAGCAAAATGCTTCAACAACGACAAGGTTAACGAATTCCAAGGGCCAAAGACCGGATCAGACTAGCTATGTGTAGCGGTTGCGGCCAGAGGATCGAACAACTCTTATACCAAATGGAACAAACAAAGTTTGTTCTTCAAGTTAAATACTCTAGAAGACTTGGAATATGTAGATCTTCACTGATATATATATATATATATATATATATATATATATATATATGAGTAAGACTGATGTTACAAATGAGAATGAGGGCCTGTTAGATACCCAAGCACGTGCCTCTTCATGGATGATCATGTTTCATTTAGACATGCCTCTTTAGTACTAATTTCTAATTAAGTAATCATTATTAAAATTATCATCATTATTTATATATATATTTTATTCATAACAAGAACCATGAAGGTGGAACCTTGACGCAAAAATCTGCAAGGAATTTGAAAGATTCCCTAGAGGCCCAAAAATGACACCGGACGCAAAGACATAGTCCACACTAGACGAACCCTGTTATCAAGTTGTGTGTGTTATTTGATTTGATGGTTTCCTTTATGTTTCCTCTTCTTTCAAGTATAAACGTGTGCTTTCTTCATACTCTTTCACATGCAATTCTGTTAACATCAAAAAAGTAAAATATCTTGGTTAATTCTAGTAGTTGAGAGAATCTAGATCAGTTATCCACTTCAAAAGATGGGATTTTTGCTACCTAATCCACAATGAATGTTGGCCCTAAGAGATATTTGGGGTTCATAAGCAAAAGTCTAGTTTTGGGACATCCTTAAAGGATTTGGGTTAGGAGGAGGATGAGGCATCCCAACCTTTGGCTCCGCCTCTTAATATTGATACTATATAAATCCAGGCATCCTTGGCTATGCCATACTCGTTGAGGGGTTTCAGATGTTGCCTACCTCCATGTGGGAGTTGAATGTTTCCACATGGGATTCTAATCCAATCCTGTAACATGGTTGTGAATGAGATCTATGGCTTTGACCTATAGACAGAAGAAACCCCCTAAGATTGGTCTCACGAAGACAATAAAATTCGCCAAATCAGGGGTAATAACCTCATATTGGGTGTAGGAAGAAACCTGCAACAAAAAAATGTTTCTTATCATCATTATTTATATATATATTTTATTCATAACAAGAACCATGAAGGTGGAACCTTGACGCAAAAATCTGCAAGGAATTTGAAAGATTCCCTAGAGGCCCAAAAATGACACCGGACCCAAAGACATAGTCCACACTAGACGAACCCTGTTATCAAGTTGTGTGTGTTATTTGATTTGATGGTTTCCTTTATGTTTCCTCTTCTTTCAAGTATAAACGTGTGCTTTCTTCATACTCTTTCACATGCAATTCTGTTAACATCAAAAAAGTAAAATATCTTGGTTAATTCTAGTAGTTGAGAGAATCTAGATCAGTTATCCACTTCAAAAGATGGGATTTTTGCTACCTAATCCACAATGAATGTTGGCCCTAAGAGATCTTTGGGGTTCATAAGCAAAAGTCTAGTTTTGGGACATCCTTAAAGGATTTGGGTTAGGAGGAGGATGAGGCATCCCAACCTTTGGCTCCGCCTCTTAATATTGATACTATATAAATCCAGGCATCCTTGGCTATGCCATACTCGTTGAGGGGTTTCAGATGTTGCCTACCTCCATGTGGGAGTTGAATGTTTCCACATGGGATTCTAATCCAATCCTGTAACATGGTTGTGAATGAGATCTATGGCTTTGACCTATAGACAGAAGAAACCCCCTAAGATTGGTCTCACGAAGACAATAAAATTCGCCAAATCAGGGGTAATAACCTCATATTGGGTGTAGGAAGAAACCTGCAACAAAAAAATGTTTCCCCTAGTTTGCTAGATCTCGAAGCAGGTCAGGTTTCTGCAAACCCTCATCTGGAAGAAAACTAGCACCTTCTGAAATTATTGATCCTGCTAGCCCTAAACCACGACCTAGGGAAAAAGGGGATTCTATAACAATCTAATTTGTAAAATTAAGGTTTTGAAAAATAATAAACCCTCCTGGCCTAGAACCCTTGCATGCTCTAGCCACCATTATTGTTTGTGAAAACTAGGGGCCATGCCCCTTATGTGGTTTCCAAGCTTCTTCTTCACCACTTTCAAAGCACGTTTATCTTCCCCCTCTTTCAACAACTCAATGATTCACTTCTCATATGGGGCAAAACTTGCCACCCTTATTAACTTCCTCACAAAATTTGATTGATTGCTTCTCTTCCCTTTGTAGGTGAAGGGTTGGAGAGTGAACTCACACTTGGTAACTATATTCTCTATTTGCAGGCCTACAAAAATCCTTGATTTCAATTGTGGTTTTACAACCTCTTGCATCACTTGAACAACAAATGTTGATTAATGGTCAGCCTTTGATCATGCATATTTGAATACTTGTTGTGTATGGGCTCTGTCGACATGGCTAGAAATGGGGGCAAGATTTTTTTTCAAGAGAAGGTTGGTGTTGATAGAGTTGGAGTCACAAGGATGGAAAAGGAGCCGCAACCATGATCAAAACCATAGTTACAGAAAAAAAACCCCTTTTGTGTCTTCAACTCTAAAAATTAGATTTTTTTTTTTTTGTAAACTGCGGAGGGACCTTTCTTTTTCTATTACTGTGAATCAAACCCACTACATGCTTGTGGTGGCCTCAACCCGCCCCAAGGGGAAACCGGGTTTATTGGCCACCTTAAATTCTTAATAGCCATCCAAAAATAGAAAGTTCTAATTCTTCTTGTCCAAGCTAAATATACTAAACAATCATAAAGATTTCTATTGTTTCGTGTCTACATTCTAAACTTCAAAAAGGAACTAAAGATGCCACTCTACTATCTAACAATTTCTTGAAACCAGCATATATACATATCTTCCATTATTGCGCCGCCATGCCTGTCTGCTGCTCCACTTCTTTCTTGATGTCTGGGTAGTAGTCCTTTATCTGCTGCTATATTTTATCCATTTTTTTGTCCTGCATTAACAGAGTGATCTGGATATTTTTAATTGATTTTTCGCTGCTGCTGCTGCTCTGCGCGCGCGCGCGCCTGAGCCTGCCCTCGACCCATAGCCTCTGATTTCGACTGCGTTTCTGTCCGCGTTCATTCCCATGGAACCTCCGGATCCGCCTGGAGGGGATCCGGACCTGCAGCAAGCCTTCTCCAACCTGGTGAAATCGCTCCCTCAGCAAAGACCAAGACCTACAGCAACCAAGTTTGTAAAGAAACTCGATGTGTTACAGGAAGTACACTTGCCTCCGACTATTCCTCGCATGGCAGCCATCTCATTAGCAGAGAAAGGATTAATCGGTCAATTTACAGGGCTATGGCCTTCACCCAAAACGGTGCAAAGATGGGTGGAGCGTAACTGGGCAGACAAGGTCCAAGGGAAGATCTCCATTAGGTTTTGTGGCAGAGGATACTTCACTTTTCACTTTGAAACCAAGGAGGACAAGGATCTAATCTTTAGAAATGGACCTTACTTCATGGATTCCAGAGGTCTCTACCTCAACAAATGGACTCCGGACTTTGACCCCGAGCTGGACATTCCAAGTGTTGTTCCTGTTTGGGTCAGACTCCCTCATCTCCCTCTTCACTGCTGGGGAGATGATTCCGTCAAAGCAATAGGGAACGCGGTCGGAAAATACATAGATCGAAGTGAACCAAAGGATAACATGCAGGCCTGTGCGCGAATATGTGTGGAAGTTGACCTGGGACGCGGACTACCGGAAGCAATCAAGTTGAAAGTAGATGATTGGTGCCATATCCAACAGCTGGACTACGAGCAGATCCCCTTCAAGTGCAAGGTATGTCACGAATATGGACATTTTGCTAATAGATGCCCCAAACTTATAACTGTAGAATCAACAGAGCAAGAAGGACAATGGGAAACGGTAAAACGAAAAAAAATGAATCCATCCGTGAAGCAAGCAGAAACTGAAACCCCAGGGCCTTCCCAGCTTCATTCCTCTCATCCTCATTCATCTCATCCCCACCCTCCCTCATCCCCTCAGCAGCACCCTCCTATTATCCCTTCTTCACCTCCTCGACACTCGGACCCCTCTATTCCTCCCTCTTCCAACCCCTTTGCATCTCTGTCTGAGGATGATCCCGAACAGGATCCCAACTCATCTGATTAGCAACCCCATCCCTCTCCTCCTCAATCTTCTCAGCCTTCTCCTGATACCAACTCCATAAGAATCACCAGAAGTTCATCAAAGGAACACGGTGCGCCCAGTGACATCCCCAAAAAGCACGGGCCTGGCAGGAAATCGGCTAAGCAACATAGAGAAGAAAATGCTCAGAAAGACATAGCAATGGGATCCCAAACACCTATAGAATCCTACATCCTTGGACACTCGGACAAGGAAAACAACAATAAAGGCAAAGAGAGGCGGGCACCTCTCCATACCACTGGTAAATCATGATGAAGCTGCTGTCCTGGAATAGCAGGGGACTAGGGCACCCCACCAAGAAAGCTGCCCTCAGGGAGTTAATTCAAAGTGAAAAGCCCGAAATCATTCTCATACAAGAGACGAAGCTAGATCAATCTGAAACCAACAAACTCATCAACCAACAAAAGCAATACAGTGGTTGCGCCAGCGAAGCCAGAGGAGCCTCGGGTGGCATACTAACAATGTGGGACAATAGCAGATGGACTTGCAGCTTCACCAAAATCCATCAGAACTGGATTAGTGTTAAACTGGAAAGTAAGGACAATGGAACAGAGGTTAAAATATACAATGTTTATTCACCAAACCATTACAAGGAAAAAGAAGTTTGCTGGAATACTCTGAATACAAATATTGAAGAAGATCATGACAGCAATATCATCCTCGCAGGGGATCTAAACCTGGTTATGCATTCCAATGAGAAAAGAGGAGGAAACTTTAGCTCAGATCCTTTCAGAAACAGGCTGGAGCATATTATGCAGGAGAAAGATTTAGTAGACATAAAACCTAAGAATAGAAGATACACATGGAGCAACAGGCGTTTAGGAGCTGGAAATATTATGGAAAGGCTCGACCGTTTTCTCATCAACATCGCTTTTCTATCCACCTTCTCTACCGGTCAGACAGATATTCTCAACATTTCCGCCTCGGACCACTTCCCAATCACGCTCACTCTGTACAGTCATAGCCAGATTGGTCCCCTCCCCTTCAAATATTCTCCCCTCTGGAATCGAGAACCTGCAGCTAGAGATGCGGTGATGCAAGCGTGGACACATCACGTGGAGGGTTCCCCGGCGTATATCTGGGAATCCAAGCTGAAGCGAACTAGGCAGGCCCTCAAATCTTGGGCAAAGATCAGCTACCAGGAACCTGAGATCATTAAAAAAGACCTAAAAAAAAGCCTTGAGATAGTCCAGCAAAATATCGAAGTTTTTGGTCTCACCCAGCAAGCAAAAGAAGATGAGATTCGACTGTATACCCAGCTGAGGCAAACAGCCAGAGATGAGGAGATCAAGTGGAGGATAAAATCTCGACAACTGTGGTTGCGTGAAGGAGACAAGAATACCTCATACTTCCACAAGCAAGCAACAGTCAGGAAGGCAAGAAATACTGTGAGTATAATCAAAGATAGTGAAGGGAAAAGCCACGAGACTCAAGATTCCATTAAAGAAGCAGCAACCGTTCACTTTAAAAACCTTCTATCTGAGGACAAGAGCGAGGAGGATTATTCAAGTTTTCTCCAACACATGACTAGAGATGTCACTCAAGGAATGAACAGCAAGCTCACGCAAGAAATAGAAGAGGATGAGGCTCAAAAAGCAATCTGGAGTCTCCACCCGAACAAGGCTCCAGGTCCCGATGGGTTTCCAATAAGCTTCTACAGAGAATACTGGCACCTAATCAAAAAAGATCTTCTAAAGATGATTCGCTGGACTCTTCGGAAAGGCAAATTGGGGGGCTACACCAATTCAACCTATCTAGCTCTAATCCCAAAAGAAAACAGGCCCTCTACCTTCTCAAGATTTCGGCCCATATCTCTTTGCAATTCTGCATACAAAATTATTACCAAAATACTGTCTTCTAGGCTCAAGCCTCTCCTCCCATTATTAATCTCAGAAAACCAAGGAGGCTTCCTGTCCAATCGCCACATCTCTGATTCCATTCTTCTTGTGCAAGAAGCTATACACTCTAGCATAAGTCGAAAGGAGAAAGGCTTTGTTCTAAAACTTGACCTCGCCAATGCATTCGATAGAGTCAGACACTCCTTTTGTTTGTAGTTTTACACAAAATGGGATTCAATACCACCTTCATTAACATGATCAAAGCTTGCATCTCAAACCCTTGGATCTCCCCTTTGATAAATGGACGTCCTTGTGTAGCTTTCCAATCCTCCCGAGGTCTCAGGCAAGGTTGCCCCCTGTCCCCTTACCTATTTATTCTCATGGCTGAGTCCTTTAGCAAAGCCTTGGACTTCAACCGTAGAATTGGTCTCATTACTGGCATTCAATTTGAGTAGGGCACTAAGAATATCAATCATTCCCAATTTGCAGACGACACTCTCTTGATGGGAGGTGCTTCGATCACCATTGCAAGGCGATTCAAAAAGATTCTAGATCAATTTATGGATTATTCAGGAGGAAAGGTTAATCAAGTTAAAAGCTGTGTCTACGGATCGAATGCCTCGAATCACACCATACACAGCATTGCAACCACTCTTGGAGTTTCATACAAGCTTGATTGGAGTCACTTCACATATCTTGGGATGCCAGTCAGTATGGGGCCTCTGAAGATCGACACTTGGAATGGAATTCTTGATAAAATCAAAAGGAAGATTCATCAATGGGGATCTATGTGGCTAAATCCAGCTGGTCGCCTAGTACTCCTAAAATCAGGTCTGATCTCTCTGCCCATCTACTGCTTCTCTCTGATCCAAGCTCCAATGGCCTTCCATCATAAAATGGAGAAAGCTCTCAGACACTTCCTCTGGCAAGGAGGAAAGACGGAGAAAAAAAAGTTTAATCTGGTAAATTGGAAGAATGTCATCCAGCCCCTTGAGAAAGGAGGTCTTGGAATAAGATCCCCAAATCTGCTAAATTTAGCCCTCGGGGCTAAAATTGTTTGGAGACTAATAACAGGGGACTCAGCATGGTGGAAATCAGTCCTTGAGGCCAAATATCTGAACAGCACTCGGCATCATCTGTTGGACACCATTATCCCCAACAGGGACAACACTAATATCTGGAAATTGTGCAAGAAAATCATCCCCTACATGGCACAACATACCTCAAAAATACCTGGGGGAGGGGGCAGCATCAATATCTCTACTGACAGAATTTCTGGTCAGTGCTCTATAGGGTCCAATATAGAGGCAATCCCAGCTATCAGTTGGCTCAATAACAGAGGAATTTGGAATTTAGCACAAATAACGCAGTGGGGAAATCAAACACAAGCTTGGATAGGCTGGTCTTTTCCAGACTACCCCAGAGATCTGGAAACAAGCTTCCTAGCTTTAAAGAGTCTATTGCATAATAAAGCTCCGGTCCAAAAAGGGATACAAGATAGCTATCAATGGGACCCTACGGGCACTCTTTACACAACCAAAGCAGGGTATCAGCAATTGTGTGAAAGCAACTTCCCACAGGTCATATGGACTCATTGGAAACTGGCTTGGAAGGCGGAAGCCCCTCCTAAAGTTAAATTCTTCTTCTGGCTACTCCTAAAAGGGAAGATATTAACAACAGAAAACCTTAAAAAAAGGGGCATATTGGGACCTTCCAGGTGCCCAAACTGTTGTCAAGCTGAAGAAACAATGCAACATTTGTTCCTAGAATGCCCAGTAGCTCAGAAGTGCTGGGAAGATATGGCCTCAATAGGGGAGGTTGCATGGGAACCAAAGGAATCTATAGTCGAAACTGTATACAGTTGGAAAAAAATTTGCCCTTGGAAAGGTAAGAAGGACAAATTGACTCAAAGGATCTGGAACACAATCCCTTTAACTCTTGTTTGGAGCATATGGTTGGCCATAAATAAAATGGTTTTTCAAGATAAAGGGCACAGTTTAAGAGTTATTTGTCACAAAGCCAAAAGTTTAGCGGTGGAAGCAATCGCCATTCGCAAACAAGGCAGGATTGAGGCTTCCCATTATAGCGTAGAAGAAAGAAATCTGATCAATTATGGGAATGGAAGTCTCATCAGTGCCCAGGCAACGAGAAAAGAGAATTTGAAGCCGAATGAGACAGGTAGTGTCTGGAAATTGAGACTCAAAGAAGAAGAATTTGCTCTATGGCTGAGTAACTGCAACAGATTTCATATGTTTTTTGATGGAGCCTCAAAGTCGAATCCTGGCAAAGCAGGGGCAGGAGGCCTGATATGTAACGCTAATGGTGAGTCAATTCTCCATTTTGAATGGGGGCTGGGTGAATTATCAAACAACAGGGCCGAGGGCTTGGCTCTGTTCCAAGGACTCACGCAATTGATCAGGCTAGGAATTAAAAAGGTGACTATCTTCGACGATTCGGCAATAATAATTCGACTTATGGTGCACAGGCAGTCCTCGCCAAACACCTTATTGCAGCAAATCAATAGAAGAAATCAAATTCTCCACGATATGCTGGACGAGGCCAACTACTACCATATTCTTCGTGGCCTCAACAAAAATGCTGACAGTTATGCCAACAAGGCGTGTGATCACCCCAAAGGCCACCTCAGCTGCAACAACATACCGTCTGTCCATTCATTGCCATGATCATGCATCCAGATCAAGTAAGGGGCACCGTAACCAATAGAATCAGCATCTGCAGGCAAATCAGCAGAGCAGAGGACATTGTAGATAAGGAAGCAAGGAAATGTAACAGAAGCCAGATCGAGCAATCGTTTCAGCACACTTTTTTCAATCACTCTAATGTTTCGCACGTATACAGTCAGCCCTCCCTGTACAGAGAAGGCATGGTAGATAGGATTTCGCTCAGAAAGGGGATTGAAAAATCTGCCCAAAGTGTGGGAAGCTGTCGAGACGCAGAAAGAAATCGTCCCGCCAAACAGAGCACAGGTACCAATTCAGACTTGCTCTGGACTGTGTGGCCCAAATTTGGAAACAGCACATCAGATAGCTCCCGCCTCAACTGCACAGAAATGCTATTTATATCCCAACAGAGTCCCAGCATCCGCCATCCTGATGAAGCATTTTGCGATAGCTCTCTCTCCCTTAGAGTTGTCTTAACTCAAGCAGCTTCAATCCCTTCTGCAAGAAGCGTTGGTCTTCAGACATCTGGGGATTCAGCGAACAACACTAGTGACAGGAGTTTCCGCACCCAAGAGGGGAAAGCAGTCAAGAACAGAGAGCTAATTCACCAGAATCCTTATATCAGAGAAGCGAAACCCATGGATCGCCCTGAGCAATGTTTCCACTGCCGCGATTTGCAGGCAGAATTTGAGGAAGTGCGCGCCCAGCAAAGGGCTCTGGAAGATCAAGTTCGCAGTATGGAGGCCAGGCATGCAGACCAAATCCGGAATCTGGAAGCAAAGCTTGATGAACAGTGCAGAATCCTTCATGACAAATACCGGGCCGAGATGAACTTATTCCTTCATCGAGTTCACTCATTGCACGAGCAGTTCAACAACCTTAGCAACAGATGCGCTCATGCTGAAGAATCAATCACAGTCCTCAGGTATATGATGGAGAAAAAATTCAAAGAAGCTTCATCCTCCACCAGCGCCAAGAACGAGGCTGACCAAAACCCGGAGGATTCTACAGCGCGAAAGATTAGTCACATAGAAATTGATTAGTTATGTGTTGCAGTTGTAAGTTTTGGTGTTCTCAGTTTGTACGAATCTATAGTAGTAAAAGTTGTCTTATAGCTAGAAGCAATAGGATCAAGATCAAGGAACGGAACTATTTTGTATTTCCTTGGATCAGTAATGCTCAAGAAGCATCTCATGTATGGCAACCTGCCTCCCTCCTTTTTTCAGATTAATACATAGCAACCGAACTTGTCAAAAAAAAAAAAAAAACAGAGTGATCTGGATGTTCTTCAGTTCTTTCCTTAGATTTGGAATTCCTTGAGAAAGCTCTGCCGTTTCCATAGCTACTTGCTCCATTGCCTTAGCTAGCAGTCTTTTCATTACCCAGTATACGTGTAGAGCCTGCTTATACAGAGTCATACGGCCTCTCGTGTTTCCTGGATCCGGGAGGAGATATTCCCAGTCTTCCATTTCAGAGTCTGATTGTCCCTGAGTTGCTTCCTCTTCCAGTTGCTGTATTATCCTTCTAATGTCCTTGTTGGTGTTCTCACAATAGGCTCTCTCCGCGAACTGAATCTTTTTTCCTATAGATCTTCTGGATTTTCTAGCAGATGTAGTTGCATGTTCTTCCCGGTAGCCTCCTGCTCTTCCCCTTCCCCTTCCGCGTTGTCCCCGTCTCCCTCCTGTGCCTCCTCTATTCCTGTAATTTCCTCTACCTCCCCGACTCTTCGTGCCCGAGGCACTGCCGAAGTCACGACCTCCTTCTCGCCCTTGACCTCTCCATTCGTCATCTTCCCTGGTCTCCTGCTTGTCATTCGTCCCGGGCTTTACTACCCTCCTAACCTTCTCTCGTGCCTGCTCCCCTCTGTCCTGGTCTGAATCAAACATCTCTATGTCATCCTCTGAATCTTCCTGGACAATTAAGATTTCCTCAGCCATTTCTTCTTCCGCTATTCCTTTTCCTTTCTTTTCCTGGTTGCTTCGTTATCCATTGGCTTCACTCCCATCGTTCCTCGACCTTCTTCTTATCGCCATTCGACCCTTACCTTCTGCATTGTCTGTTTGGATTTTCCAGCTCCTCTGTCCTCCTGTTACCTTGGTCGGAGCCCTCGCCACCTTACCTTGTTATAGACATTTTTGTGCCTTACAGCATTAAGCATGAAATGTCCATAATCTAAGGGATCCAAAGTCCCTAAACATGTTGTTCCTACCCCTAGAGGAACAAGGCTAACAAACCACAGCAATTCACAGAAGTTCTCCACCAGAAAACTGCTAAAAAACAAGTCAATTCAGGATCATTTCAGTGGCTCCACTAGCTGTTTGTGCTGAATGTCAAAGCCAACATTGGCTACCTGTGCTGAATGTCAAAGGCAACACTGGCTACCTGCGCTGAGCGAGAGTTGACATGTGGCAAGTTCATTCCTCAAGGTGTCAAAACCCAGGAAGCTTCCAAAATGACACTTGCCTCAGGGAATTCGACTGGTGATGAGTAAGAGGTTCCAAATCTCCAAGTGGAAGCAAGAACCTCCAAGTGGAATCAAGAACTGACAGAGGGAGAGGACACTAGTTAGATCTCAAGCTGACTCATCCTCTCTCCAAACATCTATATATGGATCTCTCCTCCATGAGATCTGGGGGCTGGAATTTTGTTATTGCAAAGAATTGCTGTTGGTTTGAGATTGGAATCATTGGGCGCTTAATGCTTTGAAGGGGGTGAAGATAGGAATTCCATTTGCTGGGAAGGAGATGCTAGATTGGAGCCCTCTGGGTTGTATCTCTTCCTGAACCTTGTTATTCATCAATAAAGCTATCTTGGTTTCTCCTATATACTGGTGTATCTTTGATGTATGATTGCATTAGTATGTTTAGTTTATTTCTAATCCTGAACTAGTTATGAATATGAATCCATGTTTTGTGTAGTGTTCTCTTCTTGTGATCTTGCAGAAACCTCTTGAAGCTGGGCAAGCGAGAAGGCAAGTAGCTGGGAACTCTCCAAGAGAAGAGAAATCGGATCGAGGGACAAAGGGAAGACACTGGTTAGTCCATCCATCTCTCTTCATTCTTAATTCATAAAGGAAGAATACTAGAATAGCTGTCTCTGTTTGTTGCTAAGGCACTGTCACACCTTAGGTGGATAGGATCGTCCTGCATAGGCATTTTTCCCCACAACAAATTGGCGACTCCACTGGGGAAATCTGTTTAGTCATTTTATTTGTGTTTCTATCATTGTTTGTTTCATAGACTCGACAGCAACAATCGAACTGCATCTGCTATTCCCAGATGCAAAGTAGACAGTTGCTGCTTTGATCCAATCACTGGACTTGTCTATGATCTGAACAATGGACTCACAAATGATTTGATGATCCTTTGTGATAGATCTTAGTACTCCCTCAAAGCATCCCTTTGATTGTACCTTGCTTGTTGCTTTATTTGGCCTGAAACAGTAGATTAAATAGCAATCTGTGACCCAGAACCCAGTGAGAAACTCTCGTTTCTCCATCAGCGCGACAGCTGTGAAGAGGTTCTGCATTTCAACGCAGGTCCCGTGAAGGCTACCTGCGCTGAATGTAAAAACCCCTGTGTTGAGGTTGCGCTGAACCAGTTTTGCCTTGTGCAGCTGGGGTTCTCTGCTCTGTTTTGCCTTGTTTTGATCTCTGATTTTTTGCAGCCTGTAACCAGCATAGGTACCAGTCTGATAACTCCTTTTCTCTGCTTAAATTCCGCCTCCTTTTGTACAAAAAGACTGTGAATGTTTTTATGTGTTTGTGGCATCGTTTGCAGTTTTCCTTTGCATGAGTGAAATAATCATCCTGTAGCCCTTGATTCAGATCTGTTGATTGTGATCTTAGGAGAGAGTTCATTGGCTGTTTGCAGTTGATTATACATTTACTTTTGCTTTTGGTTTGAGTTTGTCTCTTTTAAGTGTCGAAACAAGTGTTCATTTCGAAAATCGTTAAGTGTTGTAATCTCTTCTACCCTCTCTGATTTCGGAAAAGTAAACTTGTTTGTATTTGTCATTTAAAAGCAAATTCAAAGTTGTACAAAAAGCTTTCTTTTGTAGGCATCAATACTAAGAAAGCGGAAAATAAACACCTGCATTGTGCATTTTGCATCTTGATAGTTTGCATGTTTGATTTAGGAAAAGTGCATTAGAGTGTGCTGATTGCTCTTTGAGAAAAGATGGTGTCTTTCTTTTCCCTTAGTAGCTAGGATTTTCAAAGTTGAAAAGATACAAAGCTTGCTTATCATCTTTAGACTGCATTTAGGAATTGTATCATACATCTCGTGGTGAACCTTGAAAGGCAAACTTCTAAAAAGATCAACCTAAAATAAATTGAATGAACTTAACAACGCTTTGCAACATAACGCACAACACAGAGGTCTAGGCTAGAGACGTGTTCTGGCGTCGTAAAGCCTGGTGACTGTCGATCTCGTGGATGGTGGGTGATTCCTCCTGAGGGACGATAGCGCCAGTACGGATTGTGCTCCCACGTACCGTCGCGTATATATTGGGAGACCCCTATAGGCATAAAACCTTTATCCTTAGGAAGCCGTGTCGGCCGCCCTACTGATCGCAATGCACTGAACACAGCATTCAGGAAGATCGACCGCCCGTACCCTAAAAAGTATTCTGCGGTTTTGCGAAAAGTTTGGCACACCCTCTGCCTAGAACTCCAGAGTAGTTTCTTTTGGCCTTTTTCAGACTCTATAACAGAAAAAGTCCATCCGAGCATTTGTCAATTCGGGCTCGTTAAAACATCGAAGGAGACTAGAGTCATCTTTAGCTTTTTCTCGACTCTTTAAAAGTGAAAAAGCAAGTTGTGTCTAAGCGTCGTTAAAAATTTATTTTAACCGGAACAATCACCCCTATTCCTGCGTTGATCATTAGGTTGAAAAAATGGAGCACACCAACCAAGGAATTCCCCTTGGTGGAAATCCTAGTCCCTTCTCCTCTTGGGGAGATGTTGGTGCGCCCCATATGGCCACATTGTCGCTTCCAGGACTGACAATTGGCCTGTCGGTCTGGCTCTTTTCAACCAATGTCGTTCAAACCACCACTATTCCTGAACAGTCGAGTCGACAGTTAGACCAGACCAGAGTTGCCCACCAGCCTTCTACTTCATCTAATTCTTCCTCTCCTCCTTCCTCTTCGCTTGACGGAACTGGTAAAACAAAAAACCAAGTTCCTAAGGAGAAGAAGGAAAAGAAGAAGAAAGAGAAGAAGAAGAAGGAGCCAAAAGCGACTGGGGGCAAACAAGTGTCGTCTGACAAAAATCCACACACAGCACTGACCAGGCCTAAATCGCCATGTGTCATATGCAAGGGAGACCACTTCCACAGAGATTGTCCCTGCATCCCTCGGATACTAAGGGACTGGTCTCCCCGTTTGCACAATTCGGTAGCGTCAACCTCTGATAGCCATGTTGACTGCTCACCGTCAACTAGTGAAAGTGAAGCCACAGGACAGAGAGGGAAAGCTAGATTTCCCTGCAAACTGTGTGAAGGCGACCATGCCATCCACCATTGTCCCTTCTTAGACGAGGCTAAAAGAGTTCTGGAAGATCGCCCGATTTTACGAGCGCAACTTCCTCCTGGATATCAAAAACTCCTGCCAAGTCCTTCACTAGTTGAGAACCCGGCTGGCCCGCCCAGGTGGTCAGCCGAAGCACCTATCATTGAAGATGAACCGTCTGGATCCATGCCTGACGAAAGTCAAAAGGTTGAGGCGGCAGTTGACCCGGTTTTGCCTTCAGAGGCTCTATCTTCGAATGATACCATCACAGAGGAGAGTAAAGACGACACCGTCCAAATTCTCTTCATCAACACAGACTCTGACGAACAAGGGGGCAATTTGCCCATTCCTTTGTCGCAGGAAGGAACTTCGTCAGAGTCATATCCGGCCGTCTATTCGGTCCCACCACCAAGCAACCTAGTTGTCTCGTTCGACTGGAACCAACTAGGTAGACCCCGGTTGCCAGCAAGCATACCATTCCGAATTATCGTTCAAATATACAGAATGGTGATGGCTGGCACTATCATTGATGAGGGGGCATCTGTGAGTATCCTTTCCTCTATTGCTTGGAAAGCGCTTGGTTCGCCAGCGCTTTTGCCTGAAATGAGAAATCTATCAGGCTTTGATAAGGAACCAGTCGACCTTTAGGGATCCTCCCCAATGTGCCCATAACATTGAAAGGGAAGACCGTTCAAATGAACGTGATGGTCGTTCAAGGACCCTTGGATTATAACCTACTCCTTGGACGAGACTATATATATTGCATGGGGGCCCTCGTCTCCTCACTCTTTAGAGTAATGTGTTTTCCGCACGAAGGAAGAATGGTCAAGCTCGTGGACCAACTTTCATTTCCCGGATCACGCATCGCAAATAGTCATATACCATCCCTAAATGGTCTCTTCACGCAAGAAGTGTCTCAACCCACGGTCCGTCCTCCTGATGAGCGCGAGTAATCCGGGAGGATATGACTGGAACCCAGGGGGCATGCGTCCTGGTCTGCTTCGGCAGGGAAACTTTGGGTATAGAGTAGGTTTCCGCGGGAGAATATGACTAGTCTGTACCCCGTCCGTCTAGGAAGAGGGTTATTCTAGAATAAGATTCTTTTGTCAAAGTTATGTGAGTTGGCGGTCTACGTCGCTCACCTTTGTCTATTTCGGTAGACATTGCCGAGGAAGTGTTTTGTTTGAAAGATTAATGAGACAATCTTTGGGTAACCTGAAAGAGGTAGGCCTCTCTCGGTGAAACGAACGTTTTGACGGAAATGAAGTAGGGGTAACCTTGAAATCGTACTTTATACCTGGGGGCATGCAAACCTTTTGGAGTGCAAGCAAAGAACGGTTATTTATCTGTTTTTTGGGTTAGCCGTTTCCTAACTTGCATAAAGAAAGGATGCGGGGCAAAGCTTTGTGAGATAAACCTCCATAAAAAATAGAATCTCAATGAGACACTCTTATCATATGACTGGGTTAATCGAGCAGTTTTAGCACACAGTTCATGCTCATTAAAAAATAAACGCAAGATCCGAGCAGTTTTAACGCGGACTTCATGCTTGTTAAAAAATAAACATAAGCAATGAGCAAGTGTTTCCACCAGCGTTTAAGCTCATTTTAAAATAAAAAATGAACCTACCCGGTAAATAACCACTGTGAATGTAACCTTATCAGCCATTAAAGCCTTGGTCGTGTTTGCACCGTCACCTCCACTTTTCATTTGGCCGATCGTTCACCTCCATATGATTGTTTACCCATTTTGAGGAACAGCTGCGAAGAGTGATTTCACTAGCCATCCTTGTGACACTGCCGTGATTGGAAAATTCCAACCTGTACCTGGAATCAGCTGCTAACCCTGTTTATCACTCGTTCCTCAAAAGACGAGTCTTCTTTAAGCTCTTTTCATCTGACTCGTAAAATATGAAAAGATTGCCGAGTCCTTGGCCTTCCAGCTCGTTAAAGGGATAGGAAGTGTTATCCCTCCTCTAGATTTTAATCTTTTTGGACCTGAGGGATTATTGCACAAAAAGATCGAGCGCTTGTTTTATTCGGCTCGTTAAAACTATCGAAAACTCATCCCTTATGTATTGTTTTATACTTTTTCGGACTTAAGGGATTAGATGACGAAAAAGGACTTTTGGAGTTAACTTTATGTACCTTTTCAGACTCTCTAGAAATGAAAAGGACCGAGTTATCCTTGTCGTTAGACTCGTTAAATGCATTAAATAGCGACAAACTTGTCTTTAGACAGAACGAGTTTCACTATCGCTAGGCTCGTTAAAACATAGCGATGGGCTTGCCCAAAGGGCAGGTTATAGAACAAGCATATGTTATCCTCCTCAAGCTTGACAAAAATAAAGAGGTACTGGTCAGCAATGACTGGGGAAAAATTGGGAGAAACTCAAGAAAACTTTGATGGTAGCAAGTCGCTCTTGAACATGACACTTTTCCTCCATACCACAATCGGGTTGGGTTGTTTCATTCACCGGTCACATCCATGGTCTCGCCATACCATCCATATTTGGGGTAATGCTACCAATCCATCGCATCAGTGTCGCCATATGTTCAAGAGAAGTCGTTCAGAAAAAGTCAACCGTGTCCCATCCACTGCCGTACATTATCCCTCATCCTTTCATGACCGCCACCCTGAATCATATGTCACAGATCGTTTTCACCTCCATTAAAATCATTAGCTCCGTTCCGTGTCACTGATGTGGGATTCATTAAGGCCCTCCTTTGACGGATCACTTCTTGTCGACATCAGCGCATTATCCAAGAAGTTGATCTAGGAACAACCCCTTCAGTACTTTGAAGCTTGCATGCCTCAATGGCAAGTTTCTCACTTCCGGCGACAGGTATACATCAATGGCCTTCGACCGAAAGATTTTGCGTGGTGTTCGACGCCAAGTCCTTTATTCACACCACGTGAATTGTATTGCAGTACCTTGAGGGTCATTATCATTATCGGTGATTCCTCTCGCGCTTGTTAACAGTTTACCTCATTGACCGGTAATCAAGCGATGTCTTTCCATGTTCGACTTCAGAACAATTCTCACATGGATCGACTTGCACTTAGAGTGAAGATCGAACGAGTTTGAAGACCCCGGATCTAGTTTCATCCATCCGGGCTGCGATATATATTCAGGAAAGATAAAGACATTGACATGTACATCATTGCAGCAGATAATCATCCTTCTCAAAGGATGATAATTTCATCAAAATTATCAGTCTACCATCAGACGATTGTCTGTTCTATGTACAGAAAAATGAATTTATAAAGCTGAGCATGGGAATGCCCGCCTCAGCTAGATCATGAAAGCAGTATGAAAAATAATGTATTGTATTGTATCTTATTACAGGTCTCCTCCCAGCATTGGATGAACTTTGGATCCCCCTGATAAAGCATTTCACCCGATAAATGGCCTCATACTTTAGGGGGCAACTGTTATAGAAATTTTTGTCCCTTACAGCATTAAGCATGAAATGTCCATAATCTAAGGGATCCAAAGTCCCTAAACATGTTGTTCCTACCCCTAGAGGAACAAGGCTAACAAACCACAACAATTCACAGAAGTTCTCCACCAGAAAACTGCTCAAAAACAAGTCAATTCAGGGTCATTTCAGTGGCTCCACTAGCTGTTTGCGTTGAATGTCAAAGCCAACACTGGCTACCTGCGCTGAATGTCAAAGGCAACACTGGCTACCTGCGCTGAGCGAGAGTTGACATGTGGCAAGTTCATTCCTCAAGGTGTCAAAACCCAGGAAGCTTCCAAAATGACACTTGCCTCAGGGAATTCGACTGGTGATGAGTAAGAGGTTCCAAATCTCCAAGTGGAAGCAAGAACCTCCAAGTGGAATCAAGAACTGACAGAGGGAGAGGACACTAGTCAGATCTCAAGCTGACTCATCCTCTCTCCAAACATCTATATATGGATCTCTCCTCCATGAGATCTGGGGGCTGTAATTTTGTTATTGCAAAGAATTGTTGTTGGTTTGAGATTGGAATCATTGGGCGCTTAATGCTTTGAAGGGGGTGAAGATAGGAATTCCATTTGCTGGGAAGGAGATGCTGGATTGGAGCCCTCTGGGTTGTATCTCTTCCTGAACCTTGTTATTCATCAATAAAGCTATCTTGGTTTCTCCTATATACTGGTGTATCTTTGATGTATGATTGCATTAGTATGTTTAGTTTATTTCTAATCCTGAACTAGTTATGAATATGAATCCATGTTTTGTGTAGTGTTCTCTTCTTGTGATCTTGCAGAAACCTCTTGAAGCTGGGCGAGCAAGAAGGCAAGTAGCTGGGAACTCTCCAAGAGAAGAGAAATCGGATCGAGCGACAAACGGAAGACACCGGTTAGTCCATCCATCTCTCTTCATTCTTAATTCATAAAGGAATAATACTAGAATAGCTGTCTCTGTTTGTTGCTAAGGCACTGTCACACCTTAGGTGGATAGGATCGTCCTGCATAGGCATTTTTCCCCACAACATACCTCTTCGCCAATTCTCTATTGTTTCCTTTCGCGTTTGCTTTCCTTTATCCTGCTTTCCTTTTTTTATGTCTTCGTCTCTTCCGATTTGTCGTTGCTTCCTTTGCCCGTTCTACTTGCCACTTGTTACCTCCTTCACCGCCTGCGTCCTTTCGTTCTTCCTTCGTACTGTCAAACTCATGCTTGATTTCTGACATTCTGTCATTCCCACCTCCCTCCGTCACCACTCCATCAACATTCCTCCTTGAGATGCGCTCTCTTCTGATGATCCCTCTATCCCTATTCATAATTACCTGACCCTCCTCTGTCCTGTCCTTCCTTCTCACCTGATTTGAATTAATTGTTCTGTACACCGTCGAAATCACCCCGATTGGGGAACTCTAAAAATTAGATTTAAAAAACATAAGAATGAATAAATTAGTAATAAATAAATACCAATGATTTTGAAGATTGTAATAATTAATTTTGAAATGTTGAGTTTACAAAACCATCCATATAAAACCATGATGAATATGAAACTACTCAAACTGCTCAACAATGTTTTTTTTTTTTTTCAATTACAATACCGCTCAATCATTATATGTAGACTGTTTGATGAAAACTCTATAAAGCATCAAATCCATTATAAGCATTCAATCCATTAAAGGTAGCATACCTAAGTGAAAAATTACTTAGTGAAAACATAAGTGCAGCATTGTAGCACCCATTTTTAAACCATAACTTTTGTAATGTGCAATTAAGATTAATAATGTAGAATGACCAACATAGGTATTTTGATATACTTAATTTGTTGTAAATATTATTTTTATTTAATATATTGTTAAATCTAAAGAAGAGAGCAACCAATACAGATCTTGATGCTTAAGTGGAAAATGGTAAGGGGGATTAGGGAAATTTCCTATCTTACCTGAATTAAATATAATGATTTATGATTGATGGTTGAACCACCCAACTGCCAACACCTATGGCAAGGAATGGGAGTCATACTGAGTTGCTCCAAAAGTAGGGGCTACATACCCATTATGGAGACTTCTGATTGACCACATAGCCCGAGGAGGGACCCCAAATTCTCATGTTGGTAACGTGCACGTGGTGGATAAAGGATAGAAACGAGCAATGTCGAGAATGTGTGTGAGAGGGACAAAGAAGTGCATACTAGTGAACTAGTGGAATCTATAGTAGAAACCATAACCACATGCGAGGCTAAAAGTGGGATTCTCATTGGGGGTGATAGAGAACCCTCTCAATTACGACAAATCTATGTGGAGTTTGTGAACTTACTTAATTGGATAGGAAAATTAGTGTGAAAGTCCTCAAGATGAACTAGAGGCTAAAAGATTCATCTGGATATTTGGTCTTAATTTAGCACGTAAGGCACTGAGAAAAGGGAAGGACCAAGGGATTGCAAGATCAATGAAGGTCTCCCTTTGTGTTGTGGAAGCCCATAGTAGCCATATTGTGAATGTTAATAGGCTTAGGATCAATAGTTGAAAGGTTGATCATTGATTTCCTACACATGAAAGAGAGTGGACTTCATGTTCTCTACCCTTATTTGAATTTGTACAATCCTAAGAGAAGCTTGCTCTCAAGGAATTAGATCTGGATTAGGGTTGGCCAATCGCAAGAAATCTACGATGTAGTTGTGCCTATGTTTGGATTGAGAGTGGCTCTCCCTTCATCAATTTCCAGCAAGTTACTCTGAATCACATAAGTGTATAAAGTTATTTCTATTAATGAAATTATATTGTTGTTCAATGTTCTATCACTAGTGTCGAGTTGGACTTTGATCTTACGTGTGAAGGGCTTAATGTTATTGCCTCTGGAAGGGGAATGAATATAAATCTCTGAATTCAATTTGTTCTTTTTAACATGGGTAATGATTAGAATATCCATGTTTTACAATGAAGACTTAGTTGGAAAACATATAAATTAATTAATTAAAGAAATCTCCAATGAACTCACGAGCCTGCAAATCTATTGTAAAATTAGATTGGGCCCTTTAGAGCCTTTTAAATTAATGTATTGTGAGTATCGTTATTAGGACAACCATGGAGCATAACTCATGATCATTATGGGGAGTTTAAATGCCTTAGGTTGTCACAAAGTTTAGCAGTCTTTTTTAGGTTGTCATGAATCTAGAAATTATCGTTTGTGTAGGCACACACGGATGTAACACGACGCTTAAATGTCTTTGGACATTTTGGATGGTTTATCTTGTATTCTTCTTTACCCAAAGTCCTAAATATTACTAGGATGAAATGTCTTAAGGAATGTAAAAATATTGGGAGAAGTTAACACCATTTGTGTGTGTGTGTGTTTCACTATACCGGAGATCGATACTAGCCAAACCCATGAAAAACCCACTCGTGTCTAGGTGAACTGGTTATCTTTCATGTATAAATGGTTCTCAAGGAGCGAGCATGTCAATATCGATGGGACTAGAACCCGAGTGGGGAGGATAATAATGACTCCTCTCTACCATTCGAGCTACACCCACTTGACAGGGAGAAAACACCTATTATGACCCATGTAAACGATTAATAATTCTCATGGTTGTGTGGTTTCTTTAATTTTATTTTCATTTGTGGCTATGTGGTCAAGGATGGAAAAACAAAATTACACATCTACAAATAAGGAAAATCTAAATCCCATAATAGATAATTAGGGTTAAATGCACATCAATGATCTAATTGGAAGAATTTATCAATTTCATGTGTTTCATGTGGTAAATATGTCAAATTACACATCTACGAATAAGACAAATTGAAGACCTACAATAGATAATTACGATTACATTGACTTAAATGATCTAATTGGAAAAAATTATCAATTTGATATATTTCTTATGGTAAATATGTCAGATATAATGTAAATGCATGTTAAGACATTCTCCCTCATTTGGCGGAAATCTTGCTCTCTTTTGTTTATACATATTTTTTGTGGGGAGCTATTTATTTTTATGTTCTCACATGGTAAGAATTGGCCATTTCAAATTAAATGATGTGAAAGCATTGAGGTAACGCTTGTGGGAGGCGATGCAAATTAAATGATACAAAACTTCGAGGGCTAAGTAAATGATGCGTAAATATGGAGGTAAGGGTAAGTACCACTGCTTCACACAAGATGGGGCTAAAAAGAGATATTAAAATAATAATTGTTTTGGGAAAGTGGTCCAAATATTTTGACCTAGATGTGATTAGTAAATAATAAATTTTATAATGGATGCGTTGAAAATATTTTCGGTGAACAGGTAAGAATTTCTTCAGTAAAAAAGTTATGCAATAAATATAAATAATTTAAGTCACAATCTCATATTGATAAACCTAAAATTAATTAACACGAGAACCAAGGAAATGACATGGCATGGTCGGGTAACCCTAGGGCTAGCAAAGCACACACTTGATGTGACATGTGCCATTGGTTGTAATGTCATTTGCCAGATGTCAAATTTATGAACATGTTGATGTGGTGCTAGTACAAGAAGCTCATGAGGGCCATTTCTAAGTGTTTTGGATTCATAATAGGACAAATCTTACATCGTTGGAAAGCTCATGAGGACCAAAAGACAATGGAGGCCTTAAAAGTGGGAATTGAAGTGAGAAGAATAAATTGAAAAATTATAATCACATCTCCTTAAGATAACTTAAGGGGTTGGGTGTGTTATAAAGTGGTACAAGAGCTAAAGTTCAACACTCAAGCTGAATGGGATCGGGAGAGAAAGAATGAGTCGGGTATAGTTAATGTAAAAGGTTTGTTATAGTAGAATTGTTGGAATAAAGTTTACTTGAATTATCTAAACCATATCTTACTATGATTCACAACAACAAAACATCAATTTCAAGCCATCATAGGTCAATCTAGGTGTAATCAAGGTAACTAATATGGTGAAATTTTATTATTTTCTCAAACTAATAGTTGTGTGTTGTTTTGACACATAGAAAGTCTTGCAAACAACATAAAAGAAAAAGAATGCTCAACAAAATGGTACAATACAACTTAGAGAGGATTTCACGTAGTAGAGAAGAGGAGTTGGATGAGAGAAAAGTAGTGGAGACCCCTCCTAATTGGATGCGAACACTTAGAGGTTTGAGGGTTGAACTTATGAACTACAAGGAAGATAATAAAAGGGTTACTAAATACCAGGAAACTCAAGGGGAAGTAAATGCAATAGCGTTACAAATCATTTCAGATTTACAAAGGCAGAAACAACATGAACTAATTGTTAATAATATGGACAGGTATAAGTCCAAACAGGTTCCTAGCCCATCTAAAGTTCAGAAATATGGATCAACAACTAATAAGTTAGAAGGGAGTAAGTCAAGCTAGAGGCATAGGAATTCCAAGAAGGATACAAATAGTGAAGTTGCCTAAAAAAACATGTATAAAGATGAAATTGACAATTCAGATGAATTGTCTAACACAAAAACTAGATTATGGTTGCATAAGAAGAAGAAGAAAAAGGATGCAAAGAGTTTATTGCTTGAAGAGTTCAAGAAAGCCAAATCTCCCACATTTGATGGAGAAGTTAGCAAGAATGAAGAAGTTGAGGTTGAGATATTGATTCTGCGTAAATACTTGAAGGTACAGAATTATTATGATAATATGAAATCCTAAGTGGGCATATTTAACATGAGAAGCAAATTTGATATTTGGTGGGAATATCTCGAGAATGTCAAGGGCATTCAATAGAAGGAGTTGATTTGGAGCAAATTCAAGAAATAATTTAGGGAAAATACCTCTTTAAAAGTATTGTGATGGGAAAATGGAGGAATCTCGTGAACACAAGTTTTAGCGGCTCACCATGGATGCACACGTAAACATATTTATAAAGTTGTTGAGATATGTGGCATACATCAAGGGTGATAAAGTTAAAATACAATGCTTTATCAATGGATTACCATAGTCGTATTAGCACAAAATTAGGTTTGATGAGCCAAAGACATTTGAGGATGCTATCGAAAAGGCTAAGTACCATCATGACTAATCAAAACACAAGATTGAGTTATGGAGAGAGGGGAAGAAGAAAGTATCAAAATCCTCACACTATAAGCAGTCATGGAAGAGTGCTAAATTCATTGTACTAGTCATAAGTGAGTATTGACAGAATTTTCCCACTCAAAGTAGGAATAAACTAATTATAACAACAAACGAAGAAGCATAAGAGCCAAAGAAAAGGCCATTAAAGTGCTAAGGGTGCGGAGAAGAAGACATGTTCAGAGATTGTCCACATACCGGGCAACATGATAGTAGAAGGGTATATAATGTCCAAGAGGTCACTATTGTTAATGATGCGGCTAGGAGTGTATCTCGTATTTATGTATTTTTGGAAAATCACCAAGAAGACCAGTAGGCCTCAATGGTGGAGATGAAGGTATATTAGCCAAACATCTTATTTCAATTTTGATTGGCCCTAGCTCTAACCTCAATTACATTGCACCACAAACTGTTGAGGCATGCATTTTATGAATGAAGAAACATATAAATTGATGGTTGGTTAAGCGAAATACAGGGACCAGAAGAAAAGTGATTGAAGTAGTTGAGCCATGCTAGTTCATAATGAGTGGTTTGCATACATAAGCCACTTTGAACATGTTACCTCTAGGGTTATATGATATGCTGATTTGCATGGATTGATTGGAAGCACACAAAGATAAATTGAATTGCTAAAATAAAAATTTGGAGTGTGCAAATGATGGAGGAAAACGAAGAATATTTCAAGGGGTGCAAAATCATGTGTCTATAAGAGAAATCCCTGCTCTACAATTGAAGAAATATTGCAGAAAAAAGGGTATCCATAGCATGTTATACATGTGATAAATTTAGATAAAGATAACAAGATGAAAATCTAAGACCATGCGGTGCTACAAGAGTGAAAATATGTATTTCCTAAGGAAATACCAGAGTACCTCCCAAAAGAGAGACTGTAATTTTAATAGAAACTACATTGAGAGCGGTACTTGTGTCCATGACACCTTATAGAATGAGCATGCCTAAGCTAGTGGAATCAAAGATACAATCAAAGGAAATGTTGGAAAAGGCGTAGATCAAGTCCAATGTGTCTCCATGGAGAGCACCAACACCATTTGTTAAAAAGAAATATGGCACCCTCATATTATGCATTGACTCTTAATAGCTAAACACGATGACCATCAAGAACTAGTATCCATTGCCTAAAATTGATGACCTATTTGATCAATTGAGAGGAGCCACAATATAAGATAGACTTGAGGTTTGGACATCATCAAGTTAGGAGGATGAGGATATCTATAAAGCAACACCGAGGACAGGGTATGGGCACTACGAGTTTGTGGTCATGCCATTTGGACTAATAAATACACCAACTACCTTTATATGCTTGATGAATAGTATCCTCAGTAAGTATTTGAATAAGTTTGCATTGGTATTTGTTGATGACATCTTAGTGTGTTTAAGGACCAAGGAGAAGCAAGAAGAACATCTCAAGATGGTATTATAGGTGCTAAGGGAGCACTAACTTTATGCCAAACTTATTAAATGTGATTCTTTAAATCATCAGTCCGTTATTTGGGTCATGTCATTTCAGAGGGAGGAGTGGTAGTAGACCCTAAGAATACCAAGGCAATCACGGAATGGCTTGCCTTTCGAAATGTATTGGAAGTAAGATCCTTTATGGGATTGACAGGATACTATAGGAGGTTTATTCAAGGGTTTTCAAAGATTAGACATCTAATTACCTCACTGTAAATTTCAATTAGACACCAAAGTGCACTACAAGTTTTGAATAGTCGAAGCACCTTTTAACAAATTCCCTTGTCCCAGATATTCTAAATTTAAACAAGGACTTTCTAGTTGCGTTAAGAGGCATTGTCCAACCTAGTATGGAAGAGATGTTGTAATGTCCTATCCTATCCTGTCCTGTTAGACATTTTGACTCAATCAAATTACATAAAAAATAAAATAAAGTAATAATCAAAATAAAATTAAGGAAAAATAATCAATGTACCATTTGCATTTTTGGTCCATGTTTTTACCACCCATGGTTTTGCCAATAATATTCTTATGGTATTTATATAAGGTAAAATTTTCAAATGATCATAACGTTATCTCACGAGTTTCCTGCACCCATGTGCACAGGAAGGAAGCGAGGAAGCGATCAACCAAACATAGCTCCATTTCACCAGTTATTTATGGCCTTTTAATTTTAACCACCGGCTTACACACAGATAATTCTGGCATCAAAACAGGGGAGTGAAATATTTATTTGATTTGGATCATTTTACGATTTAGGGTTTCAAAAAATAATTTCGGTCTATGAGAAAATTGGTGAATGGTCATTGGCATACAATATGGTTATAAACAAACAATTTATGATTTACATTGTTTTTATTGGAGAAACCTACACATTTTTTCGAACAAATTTGTAACTTTTGTTAAACCAATAATTTATAATTTGTCGTTGTAGGGCTATTGAGGCTTTGATAACATTGCCCCTAGCATAAATTTGGAATACTTCTCAAATCATTTTTAGCATTAGGGTTTTCCTTTTCAATTAACATTGTCGAAATGCTAAGTACATTCAGGTTTTGAGATGTGTTTATTCTTAGTGAGATTCAATTTTTCCAGATCTACATTTTGGATCTACATTTTCCTCGTAAAATTTTCTATAACACATGCTTCAAATCGACCAAATAGAGCTCCATTTCACCAATTATTTTTGGCCTTTTAATTTTAACCATTGGTGAAATTTCACAAATTGATCTCATAATTCTTAGTTGATTACTCATTATTCACTGGAATCCCAGAAGAGAGAATTCAAATAAGGCCACCGGAGTGGGTGCCAGTGAAATTCACATATAGAAATATGCTACAACTTTCTTTGGAAAAACTATAGAGGCATTTGCCACTTGAATTCTTTGGTAGTAGCATAAAGGCATTTTCCACTTCAATTCTTTTAGTAACAATTATTTTTAGTAAACTTTGGGTTGATCGAGTTTAATAGTGCTAGTGAATTGAATTTAATTTTATTATAAATTTTTGAAATATGATAGATAAAAAAATTAGTTATTATGTTACTATTGTCCACCGAATTTTGGAATATTTCCACCGAATTTTGGAATATTTCCAAAATATGTAATTGATATGGCCATGAAAATGTGCATTGCAACAGCGAGGCCAAGCTTCATAATGGGCACATTTTTAAAAATTTCTAAACGTAAGAATTCAAATAGTCCCAAGAGATCGACCGACTTGGCTTTTTGAAAAATGAAAACCAGAAACCTTTTCCCAGTATTTGTCTTTAGCTGCGAGAAGGTTTTTGCCCCTTCGATTTGCAAACAAGATATCTTGCCTGGTAACCAAAAGAGTGGACATGGCTTTTCAATTCCACTGAGGATTTATTTTAATAAGGATACAAATTAAAGCAAACATTTTTTAATACACAAAGAGTTGTTTCTTCAACTTTTTTATTTTATTTATATTTTTATATTCTAAATTATAAAGTTTGATTTCTATGATTTTAATTTTCACGTGATAAAAAGTTTCATATAAAAAATATTATAAAATAATTAATTTATTTTACTTTCAACCTATCTTATTTCTTATTTTACTATTTATATTAATAGTATAAATCTTCTATTATACTTTTTATGATATTGAAGTTTCGTGAATGGTTAATTTTCTATATTTTGGGGTTACATTTTGTAAATGAATTAAAATGATAGTTTTTTTGGGTTAAATTTTGTAAATGGTTAATTTTTCATATTTTATAATGTGAATTTTTATAAATGAATTGATTTTTCATCTTTCATTAAAAAAATTGATAATTTCTATTTTTAAACAAATTTTATAGGATAAGTTTTGGATTTATTTATTTTATTTTTTCGTAGAAAAATGACACATAATTTTATTCATTAAAGAAGAAGAAAATTACATGTTTTCTAAAGAGCTTTCTCCAAACCGAGGAACCATGGAAAAAAGCATAACATTTAGACAATAAGAAAACCCTAGGCCACAAATGTGAAAAATACAAGATGGTGATGATGGTTAACGTCCGCTGAGACCAAACAATGGTCTATTGGACCTAAAGAAACAAATTATTTATTTTGATTTAAGATTTTATTCCTATGCTCAAAAAGCTTGGAGAGAAGCCTCTCGAGCTCACTATAATTTTGACATTGTAAAAGGCTAGGAAGGTCAGTATTGTAACAAAGATTGTGAAACTGAGATCTAATGTGGTTGTATACGGGGCACTCTAAGAGGAAGTGGTTTTCATCCTCGATGTTCCTATTCTCACATATATGGCAGATCCTTTCCATCAATGGCGTTTTAGGAACTGCCCAACGACCGGTTTCACTATGGAGCTCATGAGAATTCGTTCTAATCTTTGCTATATTAATTTTCTTCTTTGAGCTAGTTAAAATAGAGAGATACTTTTGATCTTCTAGGGTGGGGTTGATGACCTTCTTATAATAACTCAATTTTCTTTTAGCTGCTAAATCTTTCTCACACCACATTTTTTCTTTGAACTTAGAAGTAACAATATCTTTAATGTTATTTATGTTTTGCAATGCATCATTTTCGTTGATCTCCCAATAGTTTAACCAGGCCCTTGTGTCTTTATGCCACCCTCGATTGAGCCTTAGGTGGTTTTGGCTAGAATTTAAAGCTAGCTTAGGAAGTCTATGATCGTCTATGTTATTGAGTTTGTGCTTCTACAACAGAAACCTAAGCATAGCTAGGCTCTCAATAGGGGAAAGACCTGCTTCTATAAGGAGAATAGGACAAGGCATGCATGCCCATCGAAAAACCCCAAAAGGAGCCATAAACAAAGGAATCCCCAAAAGAAACGGACAAAAATTGTCTCGTGAATACAAGACAAGGCACACCAGCCTGCAAACAATAACTAAGAAACTGGGCACAAGCCTCCCAGGAGCCCTTAACAATAAGCCTGAAAAATTGGGCGATGAGCAAGAACAAAATAGGGCAGTCATACCCTGCAAAATGGAGCTGACAAACTCCTGCAAGGAAACACATATGACGAGCGAAGAGGCACCATTAGCGACCATGACAAGCAATGGTGGTGCACAGACATGAGCCCAAGCAACAACATAGCTAAGCCCTAGCAAGAAAGAACCCCGACAAAATGGCCACCACGAGCCACGAGCAAGCAACACACTACCAAAACCTGCATGCCGCTAAGGAACACACATGAACTCAACTCCAACTTCAATGCAAGATAAAAACCTTGACCGCTCAGAAGATGGGAGGCACAAACTAGAGGGATGGAATAGTTAAGGTTTAGCCCCCCAACCCTTCACTCCTTCCAAGATAAGATTATTTTATTTTATTTTTAAGATGGTCAAAATTTTATAAAGATTATATAAAACCAACCTAGATCCATCTTAACTTTGGATCTACTAAGCACTGAGCACGATCAAATCTCTTGAGGTGCAAACCTCTTTTAGTGTGAAAAATATTTGATCCCTCTCAGTGCTTGGCACATCTAGTGTAAAATATTTCTATTGCTCTTGAGGTTGTGAGAAGACAAGAGAATGGCGACTAGCATGCATTTTGAATATATATTAAACCAACCTATATCCATCTTACTTTAGATCTATTAACTGCCAAGATGGATCGAATATCTTGAGGTGCAAACCTTTCCTCAAGTTTTATACTAAAAAAAGACGCTTGCACCTTGAGAGATTTGATCCCTCTCGATGCTTGATAGATCTAGAGTAAGATGGATCTAGGCTAGTTTGTATAGATGCTTGCAAGGAAGGACTCCATGAAATTCTCATATAAAAGTGACATGTGATTAGCTATGGATCCAATAAATTAAATGAACATGAAAAGTACTATATAACACATGAAAACCTCAAGGGGTGACTTAATTGGTCGAGTTCCTGTTTCTAAGTACCACTCCTATTGGGAGGTCAGAAGGTCAAATATCCTCGATGCCCTTGGGGTTAGGCCTTGCTAGTTTGGTCGGCGGGTAGATCCCTTCGGGTTGATCTACCTGAATTTTCCCATGGATGTAGCAACCACTTAGTGTTCGTGAACCACCCTTAAAAAAAAACACATGATTTAGAGCTTGTAGCCATTGGGAATGCTTTAAAAATATGGAGGCACTATTTTCTTGGGAGAAAGTTTGTATTAATGGCATATCATTATGGGTTGAGGTACTTACTTGATCAACCTTGATTGAATGCTAGGTATGCTAGGTGGATGGCTCTTATTGGTGAATTTAATGTTGAGATCTAACACATTAAGGAAAAGGAAAATTGAGTAGCATATGCACTTAGTTAGAGCATGTAGGAAATACATATGACAATAATCAGTGTATGTGAAATAGATGTAAAGGAAATATTCGTATATGCCCTTTCAAGTATGCAAAGTGATAGTTGTAGCAAGAGCCCAAGGGGTCAAATGGAGAAGAATAACAGCTAACAAAAGATAGCTTATTGATGTACAAGGGTACATTTTACATATCGAATTCAATAGACATGAAGAAACTAATAATGGATGAACCCCATATAAGGCCTTTTTCTGGTTGCCTAGGTTATCAATAGATGACAATAACCACACAAAAGTTATATTATTAGCCTGGAATGAAGAAAGAAATTGTTGAATACATTGCTAAATGTTTGGAATCTGAAAAGGTTAAAGTCGAACATAAGTATCCAACAAGGTTGTTACAACTAATACAAATTCCGAAATGGAAGTGGGAAGTCATATATATGGACTTCATCTTTGGTCTACCAAGGACCACTAAGCAACATGATGCAATCCAAGTGGTGGTGGATAAATTGAGTAAATAAGTTCACTTTATCTCTATGATAACTACATATAAAGCAATCAGTATCACCAATATTTTAATGAAAAAAAAATCAGAGAATTTTACGAAAAAAATTTCAGCTTGAATGACACCCAAGAAAATCATATTTGATTGAGATGCCAAGTTTGGTTCAATTTTTTTGAAATCTTTGTATGTATGTTACATGATACAATTAGGATTTATTACAACCTACCATCCTTAGACAAATGGACAAATAGAGAGGGTGAACAAAGTGTTGGAAGATATGTTAAGGATGTGTGTTATGCACGAGCCTAGGAAGTGGGAATATTATTTACTTCTAATAGAGTTTGCTTGTGACAATGGTTGTTGTGAATCACTAAAAATGTGTCCCTTTTAAGCATTATATGGTAGAAAATATAATATTCCAAGTTGTTGGAATGATCTAATGGATCTGGTTACACTTGGACCAGACATGTTAAAAGACATGTAATAGGAAGTGAAAAAGGCCAAGTAGAATGTGAAAGTGGCATAAGGCATACAAGAAATATATGCAAATCAAAATAAAACTTGTGAGGAATTTAAAGTAGGAGAGCATGTGTATCTTAGGATCAAACCTAAGAAAAGTTATTTAAAAATTGGTTCATGTGCCAAGTTGGCATCGTGTTATTGTGGACCCTCTGAGATCCTTCAGAGAGTGGGGCTAGTAACATACTGATTTGTATTGCCTCCTACCATAACAATACATGATGTATTCCATGTATTTTTACTTAAGAAATATGTGCACGATTCTAATCATATTATTGATTGGGATGTGATTTAGGTGGAACACGAAGGAGAGGTTGAGCCAGAGCCTTAACGCATACTTGACAGGAGGGAGACCCTACTCTGGAGCCAGGCCATCATGTAGTTCAAGGTGCAATGGAGACACTTTAGCGTAGATGAGGCAACATGGGAATTTGAGGATATCATGAAAATGGCATACTCACTTTTATTTTCTACACAATGCTTCTGCTATGAATAGTAGAACACCAAGAATGGTGTCCATTTTAATGGGAAGGGGATTGCAACACCCCTTCTTAAACCCCAAGTTTTGTAATACGTAATTAAGACTAGTAATGTTGGAAAGGCTAATGTGGGTATTTTGATAGATTTAAGTTGTTGTAAATATTAATTTTTATTTAATATATTGTTAATCTAAAGAGAGAGAAACCAACACGAATCTTGATGCCTGAGGGGGAAAACTATAATGGGGATTAGTGAAGTTTCCCATCTTGCCTAAATTAAATATTCTAATTATGAATTGACGGTTGAACCACCCAATTTCTAGCAATTATGGGAAGGAATGGGAGTGGTATTGACCTACTCCAAGAGGTATGGGTTATGTACCCATTATGGAGACTTTTGATTGGCCATGCATCTCAAGGAGGGACCCCAAATTATCATGATAAGAGTGTGCGTGTAGTAGAAGGATGATAGTAGCGAGCAATGGAAGGAATGCGCATGAGAGAGAAAAACAAGTGCATGTTAGTGAATCAATGGAATTTCTGAGTAGAAACCATAACTATGTGTTAATGTTTGAAGTAAGGTCGCTCCAACATCAACACCTCAAACTTCTTGATGACCAACAAGAAGTGATGGGAGCACTTGCCTGGGGTTTATAGTTGCATGAGTCTGATTGATTCCACGCCAAGACTGACACAACTCAATCTAGTCGTTTTCATTAAGGGGATCACGACTCATAAGGAACGATTTTGTTGCCAATGATCCCGATGAAAAAGGGCAAAATAAAAGAAGAAAATAACTAACAACCAAGCGTTTGCATAAAAAAATCAAATAACAAGCCCCTCTTCTTTAGATAAAATATTGAATTATTAAACAAAAAATCGGATAGAGGTAAGCATTATATAAGTGTTAGTTTCATTCTTGAATCGTTAGATTGTTGTTTTTATTTTCATATTATATAATTTTTTGTAGTTTTTATTTTTATTTTTTTTATTTGTAAAAAAAAATTAATGGTCAAACAAAAATGTACAAATTATAAAATTAATTTTCCTGAAATAAATCTAAAAACAAAAGTTAGCTTAAACATAAACATAAACAATGTATAAAAGAAACAAAGTTAGCAGAAGGAAATACAATAAAGTTAGTTTAAATAATGTTAAAGTATTGATATACACGTAATATACATTTACATCTTTTTATTATGTTTAAAAAATGTGCACAACTATAATTAAATACATGCGTGCTTCTAGTCTCAAGGGTTAGCTCAATTGGTCGAGTTTCCGCCGCTAAAGAAACTCACGAGGTCAATTTTCCTCGACGTCCTTGGAGTTAGGCTTTATTAATAACCCAATGGGATGTGACCCCTTTAGATGGATCTGCCTAGACATTTCCTCAAAAAAAATAAAACACACACACACACATGCATGCTTCTTATTGAAAGTTAATATATACAAATCGTAAATATAAAAATACACATAAAAGTAGAACAACTAATTTACATGGACCACGAGGTCTCAATGACAGTGATGTAAAAAAAAAAAAAACAAAACCAAGACATTATGCGAAATGTTGAGAGAGAGTCTAGACCAGTGATAAAAGTCTTTTATTGCTTAAAAAAAAATCAATACATTGCTTTCCAAAAGTGATGGAATATGACCCGGATGTGGGTGACATGAATACGCATTAATGGTTTATCTGAAGAATGGCGGTGAGGGGACGGGCCACTTGTCCGATGGCGCCCCTCCCCATATCACCCTGAGACGCCCTCATAACTATCTGCAGGCAGCATTCAATACAGGTTCTATTCGGCAAAAAGCTAGTCAGTGTTGGAATATGGAGATACCTCACTTCAGTTCTTTACCGTCTCCTCTGCTCTGCAACAACTCTCCGCCTTAGGTCTTTGAGCCCTGCCTTTGCACTGCAACAGGTCGGCGCTGCTGGATTGTGTGCTATGCAGATTTTGACAACGACTATCACCATTCGCATTTGGCTCTCTGCTTTTTAATCTCTGCCCAGATCAGCCCAGTTTCGCCTCTCATCCCCTCTGCTATTGCTCCCTCTGTCTTCGTCCCTCTAGTCTCTACTCCTTTTGAGCGCCCAACCAACGAATTCAATATGGTTAGGCATCGCATGCATAGTTGCAGGGGAGGAACCAGGGGAGGAAGCTCTTGTCCTCCGGTGGAGCGCTCCACCTCCTCTCCTTCCCATGAATTACATCATCCTCTAGCTTTCGTAGAAGGTAGACATCCCAATTCCAGGCGTGGAAGAGGTCGGGCTCGCTCTTCCAGTGTTGTTCTTGATGAATTCACTGTCCATTCTGACAACTCTCCTCCGCCCCTTCATCTCGCTCCTCACTCTGCACACTTCAGGTTCCGTAGCTCCCTGAACATGCCCGTCTTTACCGCTTCTATGTCCATCTCCTTCTCTGAAGAAATCTTTCACTCAACCTCTCAGGTTGATATCTCCAACTCATCTCAGGAAGGTGCTCTCAGATGCAACAATTGCAAGGATTCTGGTAATAATGTGATGGTCGACAGTCTCCTCACCTCCCCTAGTCCGAACTTGGGTGGAACTCTACATGGTGAAGGGGGCAGCTCAGCTGCCACGCGCCCCTTTGGTGGTTCGTGTCATGGCGGTTCTGCTATCCAGGAGGCTTCTGACGATGGGGGTGAGCCTCACGGTGGTGGTGGAGTGCTACACGGCAACGCCTCCATGGATGTGGCGGATGACTGGGCTTGCCCAATCATCGAGGAACCCCTCCCCGATGACGACAACTAAGCTAACGTGGCCTCCGTGCAGTCGAAGGTGGCAGATAGAGCTTAGGAAGAGGCGAACTGAGGTTAGATCTTGGCCGGCTATGGCTGCCTTGGTGTCTTCTATCTAGTTCTTTTTTGGATTTTGATAATCTTAAGGTGGATGCTGGTCTCCTTTCTGGACCAAATGTCAGGGTATTGTCTTACTGTGTTTTTGTGGGGTTTGATCTTAAAACTGCTATCATTTTTTAAGGCTATGATCTCGCTGGACTGGTTTCCCCAATGTTGGGGTAGTCCATATGTTGATGAAACTACGATAAACTAGCTCGAGGCTCTGTCCTCTTTGTATATTTTCTGTACATATTAATAGACTACTTTTACTTAGAAAAAAAAAAGGTGATGGAATACGCACTATAGAAGAAGGTGAACAAGAGTCTGTTTAAGTAAATCAAAAACTTTAAAGAGAATCACATCCCTGCAAAACCATCACTCGATCAATACCAGTTAAATGATAGAAATTGTGGAAATCATGCAGGAAACAGAGACAATACCTTCACCGTGCCACTGATTCATGGAGCTCTGCCTTCATGTCCTTGGGAACTTTTGAAATAAGGCCCGCAAGCCAACAATCATCATCAAACTTCCTTAGATCAATGCACAAAAAACAAATTAGGGAAATAACAAGAAAACCTCACAGGCTAGTCGAGCCCTTACTCAAAATTCAGGCAACATTTGGGTGCAAAAGAATGGGAATCCTCTTGAACAAGATATCTGACTCTTTTTTAAAATTGTTGAGATTAATGAATGGCTTGGATTGCTCTTAAGGGACTTTGAATATATGATTGGCTGACCTTGGGCAGTTGAACCTGTCAATTACTTAGCAACTGTTTTGCATTTCTTTAAAATTTCTTTCTTTATTTATTTATTTATTTTTATTTATTTTTATTTTTATTTATTTATTTTTATTTTTTATTTTTATTTATTTTTATTTTTATTTTTTATTTTATTTATTTATTTATTTTATTTATTTTTTATTTTTTTATCTAGCCTCATACTTTTATATTCACTCTTTGCTTTCATGGAGGTATTTATGTCCAATCATTTTGGAATCTATGCTTTCCAAGTAGAGTGGCCATGGTCTCTACTTATCGCAAATGAAAATTATCGACCATGAGAAGTATAATATCAATGCCTTCTATTCACATCAAACTATACGTCACTTTGATAGTGTTGTGAGAAAAAAAATTGTATTTACATGTAGGAAGAATCAACACACCTCTATGGAATCCATAATTACCACCTTGGGGATCCTAGTTACCGGTTTGGAAAGTTTACTAATACCTGTGGGTTTTGGTGTAACGACAAACCTCTTCATGGTATTAGATCCTAGACCTAGGTTCAATTCCCCTGAGCTACGTCTGAGGGGAGGTGTTGGAAGAATCACCACACCTCTATGGAATCCATAATTGCCACCGTAGGGATCCTAGTTACTAGTTTGTAAAGTTTACTAATACCTATGGGTTTTGGTGTAACGACAAATCTCTTCATTACCATTTTGAAAAATGATGCCAACCCTTTTCCAAGGCACCTATGTGAGACTCCCCCCACATTTCCACTTCTTTTGGATGCGTATAGCATTGATTTGAAGTAGCCACTCTCAACCCGTGAATATCATCATTCTCGTTTTCCACATTCACAATATGTGGATCTTTGTTATCCAAGGGAGACTGCAACTGAGATGTTTTCACTTTTAATTGGAGATATTCTCCAACCTAACCTTTGATCATGAATAGGCAACTCAACATTTGAATTCCCACAAAGCATATGTAACAAAGATTACCACAACCATTCACCATGCGATGAAGCAATGATAATTTACCCTTGTTATTGTTCATGAGAAGCAAGTGGCGACCTGATCTCCCAACAACCAAATAAGCACTCAAACACACAATTTCCCAAAGAGAGGAACACCCCAAGGCATTGGAAGTTGATTTTTTTCTTTACAACCCACGTGAGGTGTTGCAACAATACAAAGTTTCCAAGCAACTAACAATTCTTTCACCATTCTCAGTATGATTTCTTTAATTAGATTGATTGGACACCCCGTGTTGTCCAATATAAGAAGAAATCTTCTAAGGGGTTGGAGATTTCCACAATTATTCATATGGTTAGAGATTTCCAAAGGAGAACGTGTAATGGATTTTTAATCCAATACATAGTTCTCCTAAGGAAATCTCTAACAATAAATATTTTGTTTTTAAGAAATGCTAATAGTTTCGTCCTTCAATAATCATTGGGATAACTAGTTGGATATAAATCCAATGCCTTATCAATGCGCTCTTACAAGTCTTCAATCGTATAGTTTTGAGATATCGTGAACCAAACTGTCACATCAGAGACATGACTCTCCTCCATATAGTAGTTGTAGATGAGTTTGAGCAACAAGGTTTTGCCAACACCACTCATATCGTAAATACTAATCATGTGAGCTTAGCATTGAGGATATTCGGTAAGCCATGTCTGCAACTTAGAACAATAGTCAAATGCATTGGGAGCAACAAGACATCCCTAGAAAATGTGCTTTTACAACAATACCAATGGCTTGGTTCACAAGGATAAACTGTGGATACAATGCCATGCATATATCAACCGCGTTGTCTATCGAGGCTACAATTTCACTTAGATAACGAAATTCTCGCCAGAATCCAATGATATTTTTTCAAGAAATCCAATCCTAGGAGTGTTTGAATCTAGCTTGATGGAATACCCATACAGTTTAACTCATTTGGATGACATTTTATTTTTTTTAATGGTGGAAATGGATTCAACACCATCAAGAACCCTTGGGGCACCCAACATCCTGAAACTTGATAGCTATAACCAAGATTTCCAAAAATTTCTGCCATTTGTTTTTCAAAATGCTGCCGGAATTTCCGTTGTTTTTCGGGCATAATTATGGCCTCATTAGATGACAACCATATCAGCGCACTAACACACTAAATGTACGCTCACAGAGATTCATGGTTGGAATGAATGAATGGATGAAGGGATTTTAATGACGTCCATGAGACCAAGCGGTCTAAGGTACATATCACTCCAACCCATCACAACTTCAAACTTTTCTCTAAGTCTACTCCCTTGTCATGAATCTTGACCAAGAAGTTCGTAGTTTTGATAAGCCTTGCTTCCTCGAACAACTTGTTCAAACAATCCACCTTCAAAATTATTTTAAACTTATTACGAATATGCTCATAAGCCAGATATTCCATGATATAGTGCCATTATGTTTCAACCTCTCCTTTTCTACAAAAGATGAAAATTCTTTCTTCCCACTCTTCTTTTGGAGTTGTCCATCTACCTGTTTCACATCTGAGATGATGAGACCCGGTCCTCAACTGTGCTATTAATAATCTAGCCTTTCCCATGATTTTGGCACCCAAATATATCTTCTTATCATGAGACCGTGTCAGGTTTAAAACTTTGACATATAGAGATTTTTTTCGACCAATAAGTTTTCCCACATGGTAGTCCTAAATTTTTCAAGCACCCATTTTTTAACTTCCTCTTTAGAGTTAGGACAATCTTGCCACTTAATGCCCCACTTACCCAACCACTTGTCATTTTGTTTCCCCCAAGTTTTCTTCCTCCTCTTTAACTCCTCTGCAACAACTATTTTAGGCTAACGATGCTCATCCATGCCTTCAACCTTTTTTAAGTAACTTAACAAGAAAAAGACCACCTTAGCTTCCATAAAAATTAAACCAGCCTTAGTTAGCAAGATCTCATAAGGAACCATTGATTTGACTTTGAAATTATTAGTGATTAGGTGCTTTTGAATTCTTTCTAATTGCCTCCACTTGTGGTCTAACATACTACTCCCCCAAACTTCACATCCATAGAGTACAACCAGTGTAACCAACAACCCAAAAAGAGTTTTCTTGGTCTTCTAGTCCCATAATTCTAATTTCCTACATCTGTTCTATAGAAGGTAAAAGGATCTCCACCCCCTCTGAATCCTTTTAGTTCTACATGTCTCCCAATTGAGCCTATTGTGAAAAACAATTTGTAGATACTTGTATTATTCCACTATTTCCAAGGGTTTCCCCTCGAAAACAAAATTAACTTGCTGTTTTTTCCTCTTCAAGGAGAAGATCATGATCTTGGTTTTTCTAATGTTTACTTGCATCCAAAACTCTTGAAAAAATATCTCTAAGGCCTTCAAATTCTCTCTCAAACCATAAGTCGATTTTGCAATTAGGATAAGGTCATCAACTTACAAAAGAAGTCTCACCACATAACCTACTAACTGAATACCCTCTCCACTGTTACTGCTTAACCATTCTTCCAGCTTATCAATATATAAGCCAAACAACGTGGGGGAAAGAGGGCACCCCTGCTTGACCCCAATGTCACTACCAAAGCATTCAGAAAAGCCTTCCTTAGTTCTGATTTTAGCTCTAACTTTCTTGTAGAGCTTATGAACAACTACCCTATATTCGCTTGGAATTCTGATCTCTTCCATCCTTCTCCAAAGCTTGTCTCTAGGAATAATGTTGAAAGCTTTCTTGAAATCAACAAAGCAACAAAAGGCCTCCTCACCCTGTATGTCCCATACTTTTTCTATGAAATTCCTAAGAGTGATACAATGATCAATGGTAGAATGTTGCGGCCTAAAACCAACCTGTCCTTTTGCTCTTTTACCTTCCTTTTATGCCCAACTTCTAATTCTATTATCCACCATGCTTCCAAATATCTTTCCAAAAAGAGGATTAACCATAATAGTGCGGTAATTGGATGACTAGAATCCTTTGTGGGTCAGCTTGTTGGTGGTGTCAATTGCACTTTGTTTCGACCACTTGTCATATGCATTATATATAAATTTTTAAAATTAAAACTGTGTCCCACATGTGCAATATAATTTTCACATGCAACTGCCACTACTCCATCCGTGCTTTAAAAAAAAAATATATATATATTTAATTAGACCTGTCAGCAGCAATTTAGCTTGATGATGACAACATCCTTTGATGATTTTGGGGCTTGACTTGAATGCTTGTATGAGTGCATTTTGAATAACTAGAACTTTACCTAGAATTTACACGAAGGCTTGATAACTAGAACTTTACCCATATTTTTAATTTGAACCAAGGAGCTCTTTTATTTTCCCCCTTTCCTCACTTTGAAGTGAAGAAGGGGGGGGCATTTTTTATTCATGTCAAAGTGAATAAGGGGGGTGGGGGGGAGGAGGGGGGCATTTTTTATTCAATGACATGAAAAATATGTAGAACATGCAATACAAATTCAAATGGGAGATATGTGCATGAAAGTGTTGGAGGTACCAATTGAGGTGCAAAATTTGGATGCAGTAAGGTGACAAATTTAGTCGAGCCTTAATAGATAACATTGACAAAAATGTCGTCAATGCCATGCAGTGGGGAAAAGGTGTGACTTTGAACGGGGTTATTGGAGAACCCTCTAAGTTATAGAGATATGCCTCTAAGTTATAAAGACATGCCTAGAGTTTGTGAATGTACTTAATTAGATGGGGAAAATAATGTGAAATCGTTTAGGATGAGAAAGAGGTTGGAAGATTTGTCTAGACGTTTGGTCTTAATTTAACACATATGGCATTGAGAAAAGGGAAGGACCGAGGAACTATGAGATCAATGAAGGTATCCCTTTATGTTGTGTTAGCTCATAGTGGCCATCTTGTGAATGTTAATAGGCCCAGGATCAACAACTAAAAGGTTGAGGATTGATTTCCTATACATGAAGGAGAGTGGCCTTCATGTCCTCTACCCTGATTTGAATCCATAAAACCCTGTGAGAAGCTTCCTCTTAACACATCAGACCTAGCTCAAAGGTGGCCAACTATAAGAAATCTATAGTGTAGATGTGCCTATGGTTGGGTGGAGAATGGCTCTCCCTTCTTTAGGTTCCAACAAGCTACTGTCACATAAGTGTATAAACTTATTTCTATTAATTAAATTGCATTGTTGTTCAATGATTTATGACTAATGTTGAGTTGGACTTTGATCTTAGGTGTGAATAGCTGAATGTTACATCTAGAACGAGAATGAATATAAATATTTGAATGCAATTTGTTCTTTTAACTTTGGTAATTCTCAAAATGTCCATGTTTTACAGTGAAGACTCGGTTGGAAAAGTCTTCATTGAACATCTGAATTAATTAATTAAAGAAATCATTGATGAACTCATGAAGCCTGTAAATATATTGTAAAATTGAATTGGGGCATTTAGAGCCTTTTAAATTAATGTAATGTGAGTATCTTTGTTTGGACAACCATGAATTATCACTCGTGATTATGCAAGGGAGTGTAAATGCCTTGGGTTGTCACAAAGTTTAAGAGTCCTTTTTGGGCTTTCATCAATATGGAAATTATTATCTGTGTAGGCACAAGGATGTAACATGATGTTTAAATGTCTCAAGACATTTTGGATGGTTTATCTTGTATTCTCCTTCACCTATATAAAATCCCAAATATTACTGGGTTGAAGTGTTTTAAGGCCTCTCAAAATATTCAGAGAAGTAAATATCTATTATATCCTATGTGAGGGATTAATAATTCCCATTGTCATATGGTTCCTTAGTTTTATTTCCATTTTTGGCTACATAGTCAAAGATATAGAAATAAACTTACACATGTATGACTGCGAGCAAGGCTAAAGCCCAAAGTAGGTAATCCAGCTTAAATTCACATTAGTTATCTCATTGGAAGAATTTATTAATTTGATGTATTCTATGTGGAAATATTTTAAATGGTGAATATATCAAATTTAAGCATAAAATTCTCCCTCATTTGGTGGAAATCTTGCGTTATCTTTTCCCTATATTTTTGTTGGGCTAGAGTTATTCACTATGTGAAATAAGTAGTATGTTCAAACATAATTTTCATGTTTTTACTTGGTAAGAATTGGTGTGAAGTTTACGCTTATGAGATAAAAATTTATTTTTTCCTTTCCTCGCATTGAGATTTATTAATTCCATTGATGAAAATGTATATTTATGTATTTATGTTTATAAGCCTATGTGGTAAGTCTTCTTCACCTTGAAAAATATTATTAAATATAAAGCTTGTGGAATGTAGAAGAGTAAGACAATGCAAAGTATGGGTAAGTGTTAAACCTCCACTTAGGATATGTGGAGTGTTGAGATTAGTAGCTTGGGAGGTACTCGAAACCCTAGGGTTAAGGGTTGTGGTGGAATTGGCACCACAAAAGGGCTTTGTGAGCTAAGAACCCAAGAGGTGGTCTTTGCACCCAAGCTTGTGGGTGTGAAACCAAAGATGATTTTGTTGATTTGATCCTTGAAGATTGTAGGGCAACCTTGATGGAGTAAGGGGCCACAAAGGAATCCAAGAGAGGCCTTGCCAAATGGGATAAAATAATTTTCTTATTTATATGATGGAACAAGTAGTTAAAGTGTTCAAGTCGGCTTGGTTACAAGGTATCCTTTTGAAGGGTTGGACGTACACTAAGAAGGAGTATATAAATTAGAAGGTTGGAGACCTCATTTGGCACATCCAAGTGAAATGAAACATAAGGAATACACCTCTGAAGTGGCCGCAGATTATAAGGAGATTAAGTGAAGGTGAGAAGGATTATTTTAGTGACATCTTGTGACTGTCCTGAGGGCCTAGTAGGAGAGGATCAATTTTGGGCATCTTTTGTGTGAGTTTATTAGTGGGATAGACCTCTGAAATTAGGTCGTAGTTTTGTACATTTTGGGAAAAAGGGTTGAGGGTCATATAGTCTCTATTTGGAGAGGCTAAAAGGCATAAAACATATGCCATATCAGTCTTAGAGGTTAGCGTATGGAAGGATCTTGACAAGGGAGGAGGACCACAACTTGAGAAGGGATTTCTAGAACAGGAAAATAGGGCTAACAAGGATTGTTAGAAGCCCCAAATAGGCCAAGATACTACAATAGTATACACATGCCCATAATTGAGTGAAAAAGTTATGTTGATTGGTGTTTCAATTTGTTTTGTTGCTAGTGGATGAGAGTCCTAGTTTAGAACAAATTGTTTGGGTATCCTGTGGTTGTTTTGAGGAAAACAAGTAGGTGTTATGTTAAGCCCTAAGTGTATACCTAAGAATGAAATTAGGTCTATTAGGAGATGGAGGGATTTGGAGGTCAGGGGTTGACTCTTTGAAGGACAAAAGAAGGCATCCAAGTGGACCAACCATTAAGCCAAAGTTTGCTGAAGAGAAGGGCATCTTGCAGTGATAGAGGGAAACCCTCCATGCCCTGAGTTTGTGTTCATTAGAGCAACAAAATAAGGAAATAGTGTGAAGAAGTCCCAAAGAGCTAAGGAGCAACAATGGGCAGTCTACGAGTTGTGAACAACTCACAAGAAGGCCCTATGTGTTAATTCGTTGATGGACTGATGATCATTTAGAGGGAAGATTTGTGAGCCATGTTCAGTGATCTAAAGGAGCAGGATCCATTGATAGAGGAAAAATTATAGATTGGGAGAAAACAAACCAACAGTTGCGTTTAGGGTGCATGGGTCGAAAGGAGTTGAGGCCGACTATATTAGCGAGTAGGTCAATTGGTATCTTGTTCAAGGTAGATTGGTTGTAATAGTTTTTGGCACCAAACCCTAGTTGTACATTATTGTATCATTGATTGTATGAGGGCCATGATCCCTGGTACGGTAGCCCTAGACAACTTTATCATAGTTTAATAATATAACGAAGTTTGGTTGTTGAAAAATTGTAAAAAGTTGTCTATTTGTGCACGTGTTGATTTACTATTTTATTTATTCCGCTATGCAAAGTAGTTTGTTGTGGCATTTGAGTTGGTAGTGTTAGATATTCACCCTAACCTATATTCTTTAGTATCATGGAAAAACAACATTGTATTATAGCTACTTTGAAGGGCTAATGAATCAAAGTGTAAACAACGAGTACAACTCAAAAGGGAGTTGGTCACATTGTTGTTGAAGGACCTATAGCAATGTCGACGATGTCGGTTGCTCTGCGATATGAGGACAGGTTGGAAGGGTTGTCCAAATATAGTCCATGGAAGGAAAGGATCAAGTTGGTTCTAATGGTGAACAGGATCTGGGACTTTGTCGAGAAAGAGATAAAGAAGCCGTCTGACTCTAGGGAGATGGAAGTGTACGAAGAGATGGATATGAGGGCCAAGTTGATCATCCTAGATGGTGTCAGGGATCCTTTGATACCACATCTATTGGGGAAGAACACTACCCATGAGATGTGGAAATCCAAAAAGAGTTTAAAGTAACAATTGTTTTGGGAAAGTGGTCCAAATATTTTGATTTAGAAATAAGTAACCAATAAAGTTTCTCATGGATGGGCCCAAAATATTTTGGGTAAAAAGGTAAGGATTTACTCGGTAAAGAGTTAAGTTATAGATTTAAATAATTTAAGTTATAACCCCATGTTAATAATGTAAAATGAATTTACATGGGGACAAGGGAAATGACATGGCATGGCCAAGTGGCTCTAGTGCGAGGAAGACACACCCTTGAGGTGACATACAACACTAGTTTCCATGTCATCTGCCAAATGTCAAATGTATGGACATGTTGACATGACACTAGTAAAAAATATTTTGAGGGTCGTATCTTGGTGTTATGAACTCAAAATTGGACAAACCTTACATCCTTAGAAATATCTTGATGAGTAGAAGACAATAGAGGCTTTCGAAGTGGGATTTGAAGTGAGAAAAAAAATTAAAAATTTTATAGTTGATCCTCCTTAAGATGACTTAAGGGATTAAAGCATGAATGCTTTAGAACCAAAATGGAGTACCAATGCACCCATATCACCAATATAAGACATCAACCATCTCAACAAAATCTCTTGAACCTACAAATAAAGGAAGTTGAAAACCTCTATGAACCTATGTCCTTATAGCACAAAAAAGCACCCCTCTCTTTCCTGAACCCACCCATCATTTACATTGAAAAATATCCACCATTAACTTGAAAAACATAGGTAAAACCCTCAAACCACCTAATTAATAATAAATAAACTAAGAACAAAGAATAGGAGGAAAAATAGTAACAAATGGAAAAGTAATATAAAACTTATAACCATAAGCCTACTTGGGCTTCACCTTGTTGAGAAATATTTTACCATGTTCATTCATAAAGCAGAGTTTAAAGTCATGAAAAATAAAGTCAATATGATGTTGTATGGGGGTGATGTGGGGTTTCATGGGTTTAATAGTTATTGGGGGGTGTAAAAAGGGGTTATTTGGTAAAAAGAAGGTGTATTTATTTACTGGGAAGATGTATTGGGTTGAGGGGAGGTGGTCAACAAAAGGATGTTGGGATGTACTTATCAATATCTAGTTAAATTATGGGTATCGTTTAAGATCCCACAAACACATGCACTATGTCATAGGTTCACTAAGTGAAGACCCCATGCATAAGTCATTGAGCCATGTAGCCTCCAAAAAAGACTAGTAATGCATGAGAAACTTTGTAACAACCTTTAAAACCCTAAAAAAGAAGCTAAAATAAGAAAAATACAGCCATAATAGAAAAATGAAGCATGAAAGAGAGAAGAAGGGTTTCCTAGTAGGGATTCTATTAGTGTTTCCCCTCTAGTAGCACTTCTTATTCTTCCTCTCCTCTCATGCTAGATGTAGAATTGAAGCAAATTTTTTTACAGTTCCCAACTTTTAAGTGTTATTTTGTAGCTTTACTTGTCTCCTTTAATAAATTAAATAAATATATTTCATTATCACAAGCATTGTTGTATTAGCAAGCTCAATGCTCTCTTACTGATGGGATGACCAATACATCTAAACCAAAGTGGAGCATTGTGGATCCGTAAGAAATCATGCAAACATATTAGAGCATCAAAATAGAGCCATCTTATTCACTACAAAGCACTTGAACTAAAATGGAGCATTCACACTCTAAGATCAAAGTGGGGCATTGATGCTATTAGATTAGAGTGGAGCACTATGCATCTTAGATAAATTGCACGAACCTATGAGAGCGTGATATTAAGATTCATACAACACTATAATGCATTAAGACGAAAAAAGAGCATCAATGCTCCTTAGCTAGAGGCAATCATTGATACTTCAATATCGAAGTGGAGAATTAGTGTTTCAAGACTAGAATAGAGTACCAATGTCTTTTTTGGGTTATTCCCCTTTTTACGTGCATCAATAACAAGGAACCAATGTTCCTGTAGCAAAGTGGAGCATTGATGCTTCAAGACCAAAGTGGAACTATAATGTCTTTTTAGTATATGTATGTCTCAACATATTTCCCAACCCCAACCAAAGTAAAAACCAAGCAATCATAGACCTTAAACACCTATTGTAGAAAAATGTGTGCCCCAAAGCATTAAAAACAAAGTAGAAAATCCTACGTGTGCCACCTCATTTTAAAAAATCCATAATTGATAAACTTTAAAAATCACCTCCATAAAAACCTATGTTAAAATCTTATCTCCTAGTAGTATGAAAAGTAAAATTACCTTTAAACACTTCATGCATGAACACTCAATCTTCAATGAAAATTTAGAAGATGTTAGGCTTCAAAATTAGACGTTAGATAATGAAATGCTTCAAATTAAGCAATGCTCATGTGTGTATAATGCTACACATATAACCATTTTCTCATAGAATATAACATAAATTAACTCATAATATAACAACCTAGTGCTATGTAGCTATTTTTTAAAGAGTTGACAATTTGTGAGCAATTTGATTATAACGACAAAGAATTGAACAATGTATATTATGAAAATAACTTACATTTTGTGTTTTGGCTATCCTTTATAATCCGATTTGGTTAACCAATTCTTCTCTTAGAATATCTAGATAGCAGAAATTTCCTCATATTCGAGCAAGAATCCATCATTGCTAGCATAGTGGCAAGTTAAGCTATGAATTTTCCTCTAGAGATAGAGATAGTTTGGTTCAATGAATAAGGACAACCAAAACCAATTAATTTAGAGCATTAGAAAACGAATGTTTAAACCATCTTCTAGTCCATTATCTTCCAATTTTATTTTATTAAATATCCTTCTCAAGCTTCTCATTAGCAACTAAGGTTTGAGGAGGATGAATTTCAACAATGAAAATTAGAAAGAAGACATCACATCTTATTCTTTGATGGTGCATATAAAGGAAACCTAGTGGCAACAAGCATTATTGGTGGGCAGTATCTTGAATGAAATTTAGAAACAAACTTTGCTTATAGATTAGGCAATACCTCAAGTTTTCAAGGTCCACATTTACCTAAGGAGAAAGGTGTTCACTTGCAACTATAAATGGTGACTACTTAAGCATTATAAGTCTCATCTTATAACAGTCCACTCCTCAAAATCCTTAGGTACCTCATTTGCTTCAAAGAATTATAAAATTATGATGACCTTGAAAGAAATTCACTCTTTCAAGTGTTGTGAGCTAGTAATAACAAGCTAGATCTTCTTACAAATGTGATGGAATCTAATCTATAAACTACCATGAATATTCCACTAGAATAGTTCATTAAAATAGATATGATAAAATACTGAAATATATACTATGTAGGTTATTTTTTCCTCTATATTTTAAATTCTTTAATCATTGTTTTCCTTCATAATAAATGATATAATTGAAATGTGAGAAATAGATAATATAAAGAAATACACATACACACCATCCACAATAGACATAAGTTTTTCCTTGCGAAAGCCTTACGTGAGAAAACCTAACTAAAGGTGAGGTTGCTTTTCTCTATTTTCTCTAGTATGGAAATGTGTGAATACAAAGGAAGAGATACTCTCCATGGAGTTACCTAAGATATATGGTCTATAAGGCGACCACAAAAATTGAAATCCCTCTATTACGCTCTTTCACTTTCCACTCTCGATTGCATTTCTCAACTATGGAACAAAATATAGTAACATAGAATGGAACCCCTACTCCTCCTAGCGGTCCATTATTTAACATATATTGATAACCAATTGGGGGTAAGATTTGACTCCCTCAAGCAGAGTTATAATTTTAGGCCTTCTAGAGTCTTCTTCAAAATCTAAATGTGGCTAGCCCCATATGCATGAGTAACGAGCGCTGATGTGGTATCTTCTCATACCATGGTGGTTAACATGGTAGGTTAACTTGTGGGAGGCATAACTTTTGCATACAAAATCCATTTGATGTGATCCTTGCATTGTTGGAAAGTTTTATGAGTGTAAACCAATGTTAGAGCATATGAAATAAGAAATAGTTTTTTTTACCCCCTAAAAACATCATTTAATGCCTTAAAATGGTTTTGAAAGGTTTCAGATCCCAATTCTCGAAACTAAGACCCGTTGTTAAAAAGACCATGCAAGTTGTTTCCTTTAAAATTTTCCACTTTTAAACAATTGAAGACAATTCAAAAATTAAAGACAATTTCAAGACAGAAACACATAAAGTTTAAGGAGGATTAAAAATGCAAGAGGTGTACCTGCAATAGGTGAAGAAGGTCCACTATCGGTAGGAAAATCATCAATAGAGACAAAAACACTGCCACTGACACTCTGACTAGTGTCGAAGGGAGGACCTATGAGTGGAATGTTCAAAATGTAACTAGTATCGATCTTCATAATTATTGATTGGCTCATGACATGATGTAATTTTTATGTCTTTTCAAAAGAGAAGAAAATAAAAATATTATAAAGATCAAAGAAAATTTATTTTAAGCATGGGTTTCATGCTCTATTTTTTATGGTTATAGGTCGAAGCACCCATTGAGTGCTTCTAGGGTTGTGTCATGAGTCATTTCCCTTTCCATCATGTTCTAAATCCTTCTTGGGATTCTTATGTCAAGAAAGAAAAATACATTTGTATAAAAAATGTGTCTAGTCCCTCCTCCACCAAGTCGGCTTCAACACCTATTAAGTCAGCCTCATGAAGGTGATTCGACCATGCAAGAGAGACTTTATATAGACCAAAATTTGACCTCTTTGGGCATCCAATCCAAGCAAGTTTGATATGAAGTAAGATAGCGAGGAAGAAGAGCGAAGGTTTAGAAGAAACAAGAGCCAAAAGGAGAAGCCGAAATATTAAGTTTGTGTCCATCTCCCTCACTCGTGCGAGTATTTGATCCAGATTTAGACAGGAATGCAATAAATTGCATAGATAATCATATAAACAAAGATGCAGCGGAAATAATACTTCATTTCATTACTATAAAATACTGAAATATGCTTATAAACAGAAATGGAAAGAAACGAGCTAGGGCGATGGTAGCTTATCTCTGAGAAGAGATGTGGCGGCTACATGCCTCTGAACTGTTCCGCACTGTGTTACAATGAGGCTCGAAGGCCTATTTATTGTTGAGAAAAAATGGAAAACCCTTCACATCCCGAAACCTAGCCCTAGAAGATGAAACGCCAAATTGTGGGCCCCGTTTGGGTAAATTGGTACATCAATTTTCCAGGGTCGTAACTTTGGCATACGATCTTCGTTTGACGCGTACGATAGCTCGTTAGAAAGATCTATCCGAGTACTACCACTTTGGGAGGCAACATCCGTCCATGGACCCATGTTGCCCCAGATTCCCCAAAAAACGTCGTTTAGGGCCTCAAAACGACTCCGGAAGTTCAGGACCCGCAAAACTGCTAAAAATAGTAAACTGTGCTACAATTTAGGAAACTGAAAAAGCTGAAAGAGACAGTTGTGGGGGTCCAAATGGGATAGGTGGGTGGCCACCAACATCCACCTGGATCATTCCTCCCCCTTAAGAAGCAATGGTCCCCATTGCGTTGAGTTCCTCCCTGAGATGAGGAAGCTTCTACTGAGCTGGGTCTCTGGTGAGCTGTTCTGCAATCTCTGCTGTGGCCAGAAATGGTGGGAAGCATGGTCGGCTATGGTCCACATTGAACACTCGGTGCAAGCGAAGGAATGGAGGAATGCTGTGCTTAAAAGCATTGTTTCCCGTAGCCTTGGTACTTTTGTAAGGACCATGTCTGATGGGCTCTTGTAAGGCGTTCTTTCTGCAGATGTAACCAAACTTTGTTGCCCACCTGAAACTTATGTGGTACCCCTATGGGTGAGGAGAAGTTGTTCCTGTGTTCTGTCATGACCGTATCCCTTTGCTGCTGCTGCTGCGTGGAGGAACCCTTTACAGGGGTCATGGATGTAGCAACGATCTTCCCCTTACTTTGGGAGTGAACCAGACAGATGAATTTCCTGGTCTGGGAGATGAGCTTGCTGCCTTTCTTAGTAGTGATCAAAGATGTGGCGGTAGGTGGGGCTACCTTCGGTATCCTGTATAATGAATTATTCAAAGAAATAATGATAGCACGAGGCCTTGACTCATACACAGCATGTCGCCTCCACAAGTATGGTTGGCTTAGTAATACATCACAAACATCCAGAGGTGTAACATCACACAATACCTTGTCTGTGAAGGGCTTGATGTTGTAGGGAAGGCAACACTGCTGGCGAACTTTGAGATCTCGTCCTTCATGAAGCCACCCGATACTGTACGGCTGTGGGTGTGGTGTAGTCAGTAGGCCCAACCGCTTCACGACCTCAGCTAAAATAAGGTTCTTTTGGCTGCCACTGTCGACAATGAATTGCAGCGGCGAACCCTTCACCCACATCTGTGAGTGGAAAAGACGCTCCCCCTCTTCTGGATTTTCGGGCTCATCTTTCTGGATCTTGGCGGTGGCAACAATGGCGCTGGGATCCGCATCAATGATCTGCTTTCCTTTTCCATTCCCCTTGTCGGGTTCTGGCTCAGGATCGGAACATGCATCTGATTCAGAAGCCTTCAACTCGGCCACCAGCGACTGCTTGGTCCGACACTCACTTGTGTTATGAGTGGGACTCTTGTGGAACTCACACCACTTTCCTGTGTCCTTCTTCGGCTTCGACGGGTTGTCTTGGGTCACCCCGCCTTAGCTTTGTCCTTTGGGCTTTGGATTTGCAGATCCAAAGTCTCACTTCTTCTGTTTGAACTTTTGCTCGATTTTGACAGCGTATTGGTATGTTGTGCCAAGTGAGGAGATGTTCAAGAACCCCATCTCTTCCTGGATGTATCTGTGTAGGCAGCCGCGGTATTTGAGTACCAGATGCAGCTCAGAATCTTTGATACCCAAATGTGTGCGAAGTATGAAAAATGTTTGTGAACTCCGGCACATCTTGGTCTCGTCCTTGCCGCAGTGTGGTCCATTTGATGTATTTGTCCTCATAGCTTCCGACAGGGTAGTACTTCTCCTTGATGGCATCCCGGAAGTCATTCGAAGTGGGTGTGGCTGAAAATAGTGAGCCTGTACTTTCATCCTTCTGCTCGCAGTAGGTTTCCCACCAGTCCTTGACGTGGGGGGCTGCTTTAAGAAGAGCGAAAACAATCTTTTCCCGACTTGAAAATTCGTGAACAGAAAAATACCCATCTAGCAGATTTAACCATTTATCTACAACATCTGCGTCTATTTGACCCTCGAAGATGGGGATTTCAAAATTAACTTGTACCTTAAACGGTGTGGCGTTTCCAGAGTCGCTGTTGGAAGCCGATGCGTCGCCTCTGGGTAGCCACTGAAGGATCTGCGCAAAGCTATCCATCATCGCGTTCCTTTGTCGCTCGAGCGCTTCTTCGAGCAAGATTTTGATAGGATCTCCTGCCCCCTTGTCTTTCTTCTCATCCGCCATGGGAGGCCGTCGGGATTTGCGAGGCTGGTCTTGCAAAGGTTCGACCAGTTCAAGCCCTAACTCCTTATATCTCGACCTCGTTGGGAACATGTAAAGAAAAACAGAGAAAAAACAGACTGCTCTGATACCATTGATCCGGATTTAGACAGGAACGCAATAAATTACATAGATAATCATATAAACAAAGATGCAGCGGAAATAATACTTCATTTCATTACTGTAAAATACTGAAATATGCTTACAAATAGAAATGGAAAGAAACCAGCTAGGGCGATGGTAGCTTATCTCTGGGAAGAGATGTGGCGGCTACATGCCTTTGAACTGTGTTACAATGAGGCTCAAAGGCCTATTTATTGTTGAGAAACAATGGAAAACCCTTCACATTCCGAAACCTAGCCCTAGAAGATGAAACGCCAAATTGTGGGCCCCGTTTGGGTAAATTGGCACATCAATTTCCCGGGGTCGTAACTTTGGCATACGATCTCCGTTTGACGCGTACGATAGCTCGTTAGAAAGATCTATCCGAGTACTACCACTTTGGGAAACATCGTTTAGGGCCTCAAAACGGCTCAGGAATTTCAGGACCCGAAAAACTACTAAAAATAGTAAACTGTGCTACAATTTAGGAAACTGAAAAAGCTGAAAGAGACAGTTGTGGGGGTCCAAATGGGATAGGTGGGTGGCCACCAACATCCACCTGGATCAGTATTTTCTAGGGTTTTTGCATCTATTATAAAGGTCAAGTTCAAGAGGTTGGATCCATAATATAGAGAAGGAGAAAAAGATTAGATCAACATCCATGAGCAAAGGTCAAAAGGAAAGGCGGGTTCTTCATTATACCCTCCCCTCCCATGATATTTATTTGCATTAACTCCTTAATGGAAGCCATGCAACCGTGTCTAGTCCAATAGAGCTAGAAGGACTATGCATTAGGGATATTTCCATTCCATACTCCTCAATGTTTCCGTTTTCCAACACCATTGATTATTAAAGGCATGCTAGTACAATTCCTCTCTATGTGTGGTTTTATTTTGATTGAAGGGTGGGTTGGGAAAGTGATTCCTCCTCTGCCACCGACCTTTACTTTCTACATCTCAACCTTGAAGGCTTGTTTCGAATATCTTATTCCAAGGATGTGATGGATAAACACTAAGTAGTTTATCTATTAGGTCTCAACACTCTAGTTGACACACATTTTGCCTAGGGCATCTTCAACGTTGTAGGAAGGATGACTTAGTGAGAGAAGAATCATTGTGCAATGTGCAAGTTGGTGGAGGTAATTATAAGTGTGAAATGGTTTAGGGGGGGGGGGGGTAGCAGAAGCCCAACAATCTATGGTAACTTTGGCTCTCCATTGTAAATGTTGACAAGAGTTATGGGAGGAAAAACAATGGTAGAAATTTAAGAGCAAGGCAAGTATGTAGTTGAGGTTGTTGCTCAATTAAGGAAAATGAAAGACCTGGAATGTGAGTTTATGTCATTTGAATAGGAGCAAAGAAGCAAATAGTTTCAATTGGACCTTCATCTAGAATATGTACTCTCATCGGTGGCTTGTATTGATGGTTTCCTTAATCTTGCTCCAAAGGTTCTCAACTCCCTTGCTCCTCTTGCTTCATACTCTTCTGACTTGAAGGAAGAAAGTGTGAGGGTTGAGTTTAATGCTAATATGAAACTGGACATTATGGCAAATATATTATTCCCTGTAACACAATTAAAAATGGGTGTGTATTATGAGTTGTACAACAAGGAAAACCAAGTGTTAGAAGACACCTCACATAGGTTAGATTTTAAAGATCTTTTTTATTTATAATGATTTGTATGGGTGTTTTGCTAGTAAGACAAGGTGTCATGTAATGCACCTACCAAACTAGTTTGTATAATATTAAGTTGATAATATTTTTTTGAAACTATGACTCTATCATTTTGCTTATTGACTACAACCATCTTTTTATCAGTTTAGACAACAATATTGTTCAATTTGACTACAATATTTTTTCCTATCATAAATAAATTCATTATTATGAAAAAATAAAATCATTATAAAAAATAAAATCCTTTACAATTCTAATATAATCGTTCATCATTTTATCAATATTTTAATATATTTTATTATTCTTTTAATCACTTTGAAATATATTAATGTCATTATGAAAAATTAAAATCCTTTATTCTTATATAATCATTCATTTTGTTAATATTTTAATCTCCTTTATTAATTTTTTTAAACTATTTTAAAATATATTAATAAACATTAATATCTAACAACATTCTATACCATAAATTCATTATTGTGATACTAATAAGCATATGTACAAGGTAAGAGAGATATCATTTTTGGGATTCAACTGCGTTAAGTAAGTCATTCAAACGTATGACCATTTCCATGAGAGGTAGTCGTAACTGACTAATTTCTCATGATTTTTGAATAGTTCACTTAGCACTCATTGCATCGGGTGATGCTCACAGGGGTGAAGAAGTGGGATTGAAACTAGTGAAATGTGGAGAACGAATCACATAGCATCAATCATCACTTCCGGGGCTTGCACCCGGTAACTAGGACTTCCCAGGAGGTCACCCATCCCAGAACTCCTCTGGCTCAAGCGCGCTTAACTGTGGAGTTTTTCCCCACAATCAAGCCCACTTAGCTTGCTACCCCATTTGCAAAACCTTAGCAAGTATTGTGCCTCATGAACCATTCAAGTAGAGATCCCTTGACTCTTTTTGAATTTAAGTATGGGGGATTTACGCAGTGCATTATATTAGATATCATTTTTGGGATTCAACTGCGTTAAGTAAGTCATTCAAACGTATGACCATTTCCATGAGAGGTAGTCGTAACTGACTAATTTCTCATGATTTTTGAATAGTTCACTTAGCACTCATTGCATCGGGTGATGCTCACAGGGGTGAAGAAGTGGGATTGAAACTAGTGAAATGTGGAGAACGAATCACATAGCATCAATCATCACTTCCGGGGCCTGCACCCGGTAACCAGGACTTCCCAGGAGGTCACCCATCCCAGAACTCCTCTGGCTCAAGCGCGCTTAACTGTGGAGTTTTTCCCCACAATCAAGCCCACTTAGCTTGCTAGCCCATTTGCAAAACCTTAGCAAGTATTGTGCCTCATGAACCATTCAAGTAGAGATCCCTTGACTCTTTTTGAATTTAAGTATGGGGGATTTAAGGTTTTGCAAATGGGGTAGCAAGCTAAGTGGGCTTGATTGTGGGGAAAAACTCCACAGTTAAGCGCGCTTGAGCCAGAGGAGTTCTGGGATGGGTGACCTCCTGGGAAGTCCTGGTTACCGGGTGCAAGCCCCAGAAGTGATGATTGATGCTATGTGATTCGTTCTCCACATTTCACTAGTTTCAATCCCACTTCTTCACCCCTGTGAGCATCACCCGATGCAATGAGTGCTAAGTGAACTATTCAAAAATCATGAGAAATTAGTCAGTTACGACTACCTCTCATGGAAATGGTCATACGTTTGAATGACTTACTTAACGCAGTTGAATCCCAAAAATGATATCTAATATAATGCACTGCGTAAATCCCCCATACTTAAATTCAAAAAGAGTCAAGGGATCTCTACTTGAATGGTTCATGAGGCACAATACTTGCTAAGGTTTTGCAAATGGGGTAGCAAGCTAAGTGGGCTTGATTGTGGGGAAAAACTCCACAGTTAAGCGCGCTTGAGCCAGAGGAGTTCTGGGATGGGTGACCTCCTGGGAAGTCCTGGTTACCGGGTGCAAGCCCCGGAAGTGATGATTGATGCTATGTGATTCGTTCTCCACATTTCACTAGTTTCAATCCCACTTCTTCACCCCTGTGAGCATCACCCGATGCAATGAGTGCTAAGTGAACTATTCAAAAATCATGAGAAATTAGTCAGTTACGACTACCTCTCATGGAAATGGTCATACGTTTGAATGACTTACTTAACGCAGTTGAATCCCAAAAATGATATCTAATATAATGCACTGCGTAAATCCCCCATACTTAAATTCAAAAAGAGTCAAGGGATCTCTACTTGAATGGTTCATGAGGCACAATACTTGCTAAGGTTTTGCAAATGGGGTAGCAAGCTAAGTGGGCTTGATTGTGGGGAAAAACTCCACAGTTAAGCGCGCTTGAGCCAGAGGAGTTCTGGGATGGGTGACCTCCTGGGAAGTCCTGGTTACCGGGTGCAAGCCCCGGAAGTGATGATTGATGCTATGTGATTCGTTCTCCACATTTCACTAGTTTCAATCCCACTTCTTCACCCCTATGAGCATCACCCGATGCAATGAGTGCTAAGTGAACTATTCAAAAATCATGAGAAATTAGTCAGTTACGACTACCTCTCATGGAAATGGTCATACGTTTGAATGACTTACTTAACGCAGTTGAATCCCAAAAATGATATCTAATATAATGCACTGCGTAAATCCCCCATACTTAAATTCAAAAAGAGTCAAGGGATCTCTACTTGAATGGTTCATGAGGCACAATACTTGCTAAGGTTTTGCAAATGGGGTAGCAAGCTAAGTGGGCTTGATTGTGGGGAAAAACTCCACAGTTAAGCGCGCTTGAGCCAGAGGAGTTCTGGGATGGGTGACCTCCTGGGAAGTCCTGGTTACCGGGTGCAAGCCCCGGAAGTGATGATTGATGCTATGTGATTCGTTCTCCACATTTCACTAGTTTCAATCCCACTTCTTCACCCCTGTGAGCATCACCCGATGCAATGAGTGCTAAGTGAACTATTCAAAAATCATGAGAAATTAGTCAGTTACGACTACCTCTCATGGAAATGGTCATACGTTTGAATGACTTACTTAACGCAGTTGAATCCCAAAAATGATATCTAATATAATGCACTGCGTAAATCCCCCATACTTAAAGGTAAGAGAGGACAATCAAGAGAAGTGTCTAGGCCATCATGTAATTTGAATATGATATTTTAATTTTAATTTTAAAATTGATAATGAGATTATTATAGATAATTAAATCATTTTATTATGCTAATAGGCGTGGTTTATATTGGAATTATTATGTCAATAGATGTGGTCTATATTAGAATTGGGCTTAAGGAATTTTGAATTTTTAAATGATGGATGGTGGAGATTTGATAATCTGCGAATATTCTTTGTCTAATACATGATCCAATAAACGGGATAGAAAAATTGCCAAACATTTTTTAGTTTTTTAAGTTAATTCTTTACTTTAATTAATTAAATTATAATTAGTAAAATGTGGCTATGTGCTACTGTAAAGTGACTGATGGTTATGAATAGTCTTTGCACGAAACGTTTGCCCTCCTCAAACCCACAAGTTTTAATTTCGCAAAACAATCATCTATTTCCTTAAAAAATTTAAAAAGGTGTCGCTTCTTGTATGGATTCTTTTCATTCACAGTTGCTCTCATTCATTTCCTACCATTTAATTTGTTTCAACCTCCATACATTAATTTCATTCGATGGTCTCAATTAATCCTCATAATTGTTTTGGATACCTTGAGTACATGCTGCCCTAACATGTTTACTTCTGCAATTAGATGCTACTGTGCCACTGTTATGGGAGACAATTGCGATAGGGAATTTTCCTTCAACTCAAGCTCGATCACACTCCTGGTATTTACAACAATATATTTTTTAAATATTAATCTGTTCCTAGTAATTGAAACTATAACAATGAATAATTTAGAGCTGTATCATACTTTTACTCAAGAGACCTTAATGATTCCATGTCTGTAAAATTATTTTTATTGATGTATTGAATGGATTTCTATACTTGTGGACATAGAAATCGCAATAAAAATAGTAGCACACAGTAGTAATCATGAGAATAGAGGGCATGTCAGTTGTTTCTCGTTTGTTTTTTGAAATAAAACTTATCAATTAGTGGAAAGCCAAACCATAATATTTGCTTTGTTCCTTGTCGAGGACGGTCTTCCTATGTATCTAGATCTTTATATTCTCTTAATATAAATCCATGATGATTTTCTCTTTGAAAAAAACTTAGAATGTATACAGTAAAGATGATAGATTCGATTCTCGGGTGAAGAATTTTTTAATTATTTATGCAAACAAGAGGGTTATTATATTTTTGCAAACCTAATGTCATAGGATCATTGAATAGTAACACTTACATATATTCTTGTTGATGAATCTTGTCAAAGACTCTTATGATTTATATCTTAATATAAAATTAATCCATCAATGGCTTTTATAAACATATATTGGAGATGTCTTTCCATTTAATTTTATATTTGTCTCAGCTTGATTTCATGGTAAAAATTTAATTTCGATCCACAGGTTTGATTTACTAAGGTTTTACTTATACTCATTCAAGTTAGATTTTGTTTTAAGTTGTAACATAATGACACCCTTATTCGATTTTGCTAACTTCGATTATGTAGTTTTGTTGTGACCATATTCAACGTGCCCATGTTCGTTTTCAAAAGGTCCATGTGCCGACGTTCAGTTACATCTTTTACAACCCAAATAAATGGCCTTATAGACAAAGAATTAAGGGTGAAAACCAATTACATGACATATAAACATTTGCAATTTAATTTTAGTTAAAGTTTGTCAATGCTATGCCTATGGCGATGCAAAATTTGTTTTAGAAAATAAGCTTTTGTTTAATTATTAGCATTATAATTATGGACATTTGTTTGAAGAGCATCCACTCATTTACTATTGTAAAGTGTTATTTTAATATTGCATTTTAATAATACTTATTATAGGTTTAATAGTAAAGTGTTATTTTAATATTGCATTTTAATAATACTTATTATAGGTTTAATATTAAAGTGTTATTTTAATATTGCATTTTAATAATACTTATTATGGGTTTAATAGTAAAGTGTTATTTTAATATTGCATTTTAATAATACTTATTATAGGTTTAATATTAAAGTATTATTTTAATATTACATTTTAATAATACTTATTATAAGTTTAATATTTAGTTAGCCAATAATTATATTAGGGTTTTATTAATCAAACTTTAATATTATATAAATATTTAATATATATCTATGGTCGTAAATCAACCACATTTAATACTAAAAGTGATTGTGCTGGTTTTATTATTATTTTACTTTACATATATTTATAAGACATTGTATATTTGTTTTATATATATTTATAATACATTGTATGGATTATTAGTACGGGTTTCAAAGGCACCTGCACAACATTTCCCATTTCAAACATAGTTTTTAGTACCCCTTTGTGTCGTATGCGTCTCACGTTTATTTTTAGGTTCGAGCATTGCTTTTGGTTGATTTTGCATAGTATTACAATTATGTTCAATTTTCTTGTCATATAGAAATAAAAATATTAAATTAGTTCATTAAAATAAAATTTATGGACTGAACAAAGTCTATTGAGGGGCTTGTACATGGCCTTCATCTTTACCAATGACCATGATGGATCTTTTGATTTATTTGTTCTTTACATAAGTATTGGAAACTTGGATTTGACATTCACAATGTTATTATTAAAGGCATCAAGGAAGTTTGTATAAATTTGATATAAGGAGATTTGTATTAACATGATTTATTTTAAATATGATAATATTTGTAATATTTTTGGGTAGTAAATTTTGTTGAGATATTTTGTAGAATAGGATTGATGTGAGTTTATTAATGAGAGTTGGTTTAGTGAGGTAAAAGAGACACATAGGTGGTAATGTGTCCATGCTTAAAATATGATAAAAGGGTTTTTCATGTTTCGATATGTGACAAAACACATATGTATGAGGTCAATATTTATGGCCCATAGGTTTGTAAGAACACAATTATTATGTTTTCATTATGGAATGGGTAATTTTTCTTAAACAAGTGGCTTTTATGTCTTTTCATATGCCAATTGAGTTTCCTAGTATTCCCAGGCAACTTTGCATTTTCCTAGTTTATCTCTATAATTGTTCGTAGTTTCATCCACCACAAGCCCCTGGAATTTCTTAACACTAGACCCTAATGTAGGGTTTGTATTGGAGTCAAATTGTCCAAGTATCTAAAGGGATATGATCTCATTTGGATCTAAGGGGATAGGATAATAATGCAAGCAATTAGGTATATTAACCAACCTATTTCTGGATTTGGATTATAGATCACACCATAATATTTGCGGCTTTTTTGTGGACTAGTTTGAAACTTAGATAATTGGGATTGCTTGAACTACTCGTGCTCAAGTAGGTGCTTATAGCAATGTTAATAATGATGAGTAGTGAACATAGGCGGTGCAATGCAATAATCATAACAAAGAAAATGGGCCTTAAAATGTCCATGTTTTCTTAGGCTATTATATGTGTTGCTCTCAACAAGTCTCTAGTTTTTGAAGCTAAAAAGACTATGTCATTCCCAACCTTAGATCCACCTTGTTGATCTAGATTGTCATTGATGTCAATATGGCAATATTCTGGGACACTAAATGATGATGTGAAGCCATTGGAAATCAAGAACAAGAGCTATAAGAGCAAGAGTAAGAGTCGAAGAAAACAACAGAGGAGCATTGTGGCGGAGGAGCACCACGGATTCTGTTTCAATTCACCTTTATTGAACGATCGCATATGCCCAAGCGAAAAAGCCAAAAGGAAAGATCAGTCAACAAATCGGAGAAATTAACAACGCATCAGAGTTAATATATCGATGGCTTTATCGACGGTTCTATTATATGCCACTGCTCAAAACCCCCGATGCGATATGTATTACGGACCTGGTGGTTCCATCACAATACACCCTATTGTTATATCGCATCCGCCGTATCAGAACCTTCACAAGTTATGAAGGCCTGTTACATTCAAAAATGCCAATTGTGATATCATTGCGGACCCGCCGCACCATTATAATGCACTTTAATGAAATATCGCATCTGCCTATCGGAAGTTATGTATCACAAAATCTTAAAGGAATGTCACACTAAAACAACGATTGCGATATTATATGCAGACCTGAACAGTTTATAGTAACAACCCTAATATAATATCGCATCCGTCACATATCGCAAGTCATAAAGGGATGTTACATTCAACAACTTCGATTGCGATAAGGTTGTGGACCCGATGGAGTTATCAAAAACAGTTTAATGTCACATCGCATCCGCTCTGTCAGTAGTAGGGTATCAACAATGTTATATTGGTAATATTGAATGTTGCGATTGCAGGATTTTTGTAAAGTTGCGATTGTGATTAAAGGTGATGACATGGATGTGGGACCTCATGTGGGTATGACCTTCTCCTATGAAATTTCTGAAAATAAACAAGTTTACGATATATTTTGTAATGTGCAATAAGTCGGCTTCTCCCTCCAAATGAACGTGTCCTTTGGGTATTGGTGAAACCCGTATAAATACAAGCTAAATGCCTCACCTCAAGTATTGATCTAAGGGATTAATCACAGAGAAGGTGAGATAGTTCAAAACTCGTGAACTTGAAGAAATAACAGGAAGCCGAAGGTCCAACAGGAAGGAAAGAAGCCAAAGGTCTAGAAAGAAGGAAGGAGGTTGAAGGTCCAACAGGAAGGAAGGAAGCCGAAGACTGAGTGGGAAAACAAAATCTTTTGACTGGGTTAATCTTGAAAGGCTCAGACCTGAAATAAATCTGTAGTGCAGACCACGACCTGTTACAAAGACTACAAGGACAAGGCTTAGTGAAGAAGACCTTGGGAGCAGTGTAATACAATCAAACATTTCTTGACAAAGTAAAAATATAGGGTCGGAGCCCTTGGGGTTGGTGCCTCAGAATTGAAAGGATTGGTGTCCTTGGAGTTGGTGCTCCTAAATTCAAGGTTGGTGCCTTGATAAGATAGGGTCGAAGCCCTAGAGGTTGGAGCCTCATCAAAGTCCAAGTTGGTGCTTGGAAAAATTCATCAGATATTGTATTCAATTCTTTTCTATATATAATAAAATCATTTCTTTGTTTAAAATTGTAAAGAATCTAAACTGGTAATAATAACAATTGAAAAGAAATATTGATTCACCCCCCTCTCAGTATTTCCAACAATTGGTATTAGATCCAGCTTCTTCAAAATCAGCCTAACAGGTGGAAGAAGGATTCTTAGTTACAATGAAGAATCAAGAAATGACAGGAAGGCTTCCCTTATTCAAAGGTATAAATTTTGGTTTTTGGAAAAAGAGGATGTCTTACTACTTAATGTCCCTTGGACCTGAAGTTTGGAACTCTGTTTTGAATGGGTATAATGCCCTTCCCACTCTTCATACTGATCAAGATGAAAGGAAAGCGTACATTGCAAGTGCCAAAGCTCTAAATTCCATTACCAGTAGAATTATTGATTCTGAGTTTATGAAAGTCTTGAATTGTGACTCAGCCAAAGAAGTATTGGAGAAGCTGGTTAGCTTAAATGACGGGGAATCCAAAGTTAAGAAGGCAAGTCTTCAAACTCATAGGAGTCAGTTCGAAAGTTTGAAAATTGATGATGAAGAAGATATTGCATCATAATTCCTCTGAGTAGCTGAAGTAGTCAACTCTCTTAAAGGATTGGAAGAAAAGATTGAAGAAAGCATTGTTGTTCAAAAAGTCTTAAGATCTCTCCCAGACAGATTTGAATCCAAAGTAAGTGCTATAGAAGAAATGAAAAACCTAGACACTCTTAATATGGATGAACTTCATGGAATCCTGATTGCCTATGAGATGAGAAAAGGAATCCCAAGTTCCAAAGATGTAACATTCAAGGCTTCAAAATAAAAAAAGGCGAAAGGATGGAATACCAGCAGTGATGACTCTGATGTTGAAGAGCAAGGATTTACTAAGAAGATTTTCCTCTCTAAACAAGATGAATCTGATGAGGATGAATATGTGGTCATCAAAAAGAAATCATCCAAAGAAAGTAATGATGAATCAGATGAAGAAAATAACTATGCTGGAAGCAAGGAAGTACTATTTATGGCATTCACTGAAGATGATGAACCAAGACAGGAAAACGAAGAAGATACAAATGAATTACTAATAAGTGCCATTGAAGAAAATGAGAAGTTACAAAAGAAGGTTATCTCTCTTAAAACGGAAAAAGAGGAAGCTAAAAGAAGGGAGGACGTCATATGTGAAAGACATGAAGCTGAAATAGTATCTCTCAAGAAAGAATTGGAACAAATCAAAAGAAGTTGGCAAAGTTCTCAAACACTTGATCACATTCTCAACACTTAGAAATCTCAAAGTGACAAGTCCGGGATTGGTTTTAAAGGAGAATCATCGAGTACTAAGGATAATGCAAGAAGCTATGCTGACGTACTTTCCAGCAATCCAAAAGAAGAAGAATCATCTCATCAAAGGCCCGTCTCTAATCCAAAGAATGAAGAAAGAGTAACTCCAAGAAAGAAGGTTGATTCAAATCATGGCTATTACAACAGGTACCAAACTATCTTTCTTGGGCACTGTTATTATTGTAAAAATTTTGGTCATCAAGCTAAACATTGCATGGCTCGTAAGAATGAAGCACCAAGATTGAAGGATCAAACAAACAAACCATGTAGTCTCAAAGGGCAAGGACAAATCAAGACCTTCAACTCTTTTGATCCTTTGGCCAAATTTGATCCAATTTGCTCATTATGTAATGATAATGGACATAGTGAACAAAATTCCCCCCTCAAAAGAAGAGAAGCAAAAGATGAAAATCCCAATACAAATAAATGTGGTCTAGCTCTATGTGCTCACAATGATGAAAATCTTTGGTTTGTGGATAGTGGGTGCTCCAGACATATGACAGGTGACAAAAGGAAGTTTGTCTCATTGAACAAAAAGGAAGGAAATGTATCCTTTGGGAGTGGATCTGCCAAAATTGTTGGAAAAGGAACCATTACCCTTATTAATGGAAAAGGAAAGGCTCAAAATGCTTTGCTGGTAGATGGGCTCAAACACAATCTCTTGAGTGTTAGCCAGATCTGTGATCAAGGACATAATGTTGTCTTCAACACTAAAAATTGTGAAATAAGGAACTCTTCCTCAAGAGAACTTGTGGCGAAAGGAGTTAGAACATCAGATAACGTCTACATTCTAAACAAAATTCAAGAAGATAAATGTTATCTAAGTCAAACAGATGAAATCTGGTTGTGGAATAAGCGGTCGGGGCATACAAGTTTTGATAACTTGATCAATATCAACAAAATCAATGCAGTAAGGGACATTCCAAAGATGTTCAAACCAGATCAAGTTGTATGTGGCCCATGTCAACATGGCAAGCAAACTAGAACCAACCACAAGACTAAGGAGTTCTCCACATCAAAACCTCTGGAGATCATTCATGCAGATCTATGTGGGCCAACCAGAACTCCAACACTCCAAGGAGAAAGGTACTTTGCTTTATTTGTTGATGACTATACTAGACTGATGTGGGTATATTTCATAAAATATAAATCTAAAGCATTTGAATGTTTTAAGAATCTTAAAGCTCTTGTAGAAAATGAAAAGGATTCCAAAATTAAATGTCTTAGAACGGATGGGGGGGAGAATTCACATCAAAAGAATTTGATGAATTATGTAACGAACATGGAATCGAAAGAGAATTATCTGCTGCTAGAACACCTAAGCAAAATGGGGTAGTTGAAAGGAGAAACTGAACTATTCAAGAAATGGCAAGAACTATGTTACTAGTAGCTAACTTGCAGCCAAAATTTTGGAGGGAAGTAGTCGGGATAGCAATTTATACCTTGAATCAAACTCAACTAAGACCAAATAATGAGAAGACTCCTTATGAATTATGGAAAGGAAGACCTGCTTCAGTAAAATACTTCAGGACTTTTGGAAGCAAATGCTTCATAAAGATCAATGATGCCTCACCAGGAAAATTTGATTCTCGGGTTAACGAAGGAATATTTATTGGATATTCTACCAGAAGCAAAGCTTACAAGTGCTACAATAATTGACTACGGAAAATAGTGGAAAGTATTAATGAAGGCCATCTAGAAAAGAAAATTGAAGATCATGAAGTTGACCCTTTCATTGAAGAAAGCAAAGAAGAACCTGAAAAGGAGGAAAAAGATCAAGAAAACCAAAAGGAAAAAGAACCATCTCAAACTCCTTCAAAAGTGAAATTCCTCTAAAAACACCACCCATAAGAGCAGATTATTGGCAATGTAGATGAAGGGATACAAACCCAAAGAAGGATGACAATTACACCAAAGAAAAATGATGTTGCTCTCCTAACTATGATAGAACCATAAAATTTTACTCAAGCAAGTAAGGATCCTCATTGGGTGGAAGCCATGGAAGAAGAAATGTCTCAAATCGAGAAAAATGAGACATGGGAGCTGGTATCTTGTCCAAAGGATAAAAATATAATTGGAACTAAGTGGGTGTTCAAAAACAAAATGAATGAAGATGGACAAATCATTAGAAACAAGGCAAGGCTTGTCTATAAGGGTTATTTACAAATTGAAGGAATTTACTTTGAATAAACCTTTTCACCAGTAGCTCGCATGGAAGCTATAAAGATGTTCTTGGCATTTGCTTGTTCAAAAGGATTCAAAGTCTATCAAATGGACGTAAAATCAACTTTTCTGAATGGGGAACTCAAGGAAGAAGTCTACATGGAGCAACCATAAGGTTTTGATCTAGCAGAAGGAAAATAATTTGTATGTAAATTGAAAAAGACATTATACACGTTGAAACAAGCTCCTAGAGCATGGTATGAAAGATTGGATCACTATCTACAACAACAAAACTTCAAAAATGGGGTGGTAGGAAGTAATCTCTACATGAAGATGGATAATGATAAATTACTAATCACTCTTGTATATGTTGATAATCTTATTTATGCTAGCAATAATTGTGAAATGAGCCATGAGTTTGCTCAAAATATGTCAAAATAATTCGAAATGTCAATGATTGGTGAGCTATCCTTCTTCCTTGGACTGTAAGTATCACAAACCATAACAGGTATGTTCATTTCTCAAACAAAATATCTTAAAGACATGCTTAAAAGACATGTAAAGGAAGAATGTGCAACTATGAGCACACTAATGACCAAAATCTACAAATTAAGCAAAGATGATGAATCCCCTGAGTAGATGCAACTCTTTACAAGTCAATAATTAGAGCTCTCTTATACTTAACTACTACAAGACCTGACATTATGCAAGCAGTAGGAATGGTGGGAAGGTTTCAATCAACTCCTAAGCAATCCCATTTGTTGGTTGTGAAAAGAATTCTCAGATACTTGAAAGGAACTCCTGACTTTGGTCTTTGGTATCCCAAAAGCACAAATCTTACAGTGACAGCTTATACTGACACTGATTAGGCTGGAAGCATGGATGATCGTAAAAACCCCAGTGGAAATGATTTTTTTATGGGAGATTGCTTGGTATCTTGGCTCAACAAAAAAAATCATCTATATCTCTCTCTACCACTGAAGCCGAATATATAGCCGCAACTGATTGTTGTAATAAATACTATGGATGAAGGAAGCTTTGAAGGATGTCAACATAGAAACTAAAGAACCAATCACCATCTATTGTGACAACACAAGTTCTACCAGTCTTAGTAAAAATCCAGTGATGCACTCAAAGACCAAACATATACTAATCAAGTATCATTTTCTCGGTGAACAGGGGGTTGAACAAAACATCAAGTTGGAATATATCAATACTAAGGAACATATTGTAGATATTTTCACCAAAACTCTTCATCGAGAAGCATTTGAACGTCTTCGTCAAAATATGGGGGTTATTGATCTAGCATCACACTAAACTGATTCTTAAGATGCCGCATGACAGGGGGAGTCCCTGCTCACTCCTTTTCTATTGATGTCAAAAGGGGAGAGAAGAAGAATATTGCCATCAATGGCAAAGGGGAATATTGTTGATCTATATTGTCATTGATGTCAATATGGCAATATTTTGGGATATTAAATGATGATGTGAAGCCATTGGAAATCAAGAACAAGAGCTATCAGAGCAAGAGAAGCCACAAGAAAACCAATCCAAGAGTAAGAGCCGAAGAAAACATCAGAGGAGCATTACGAAGGAGGAGCACTGTAGATTCTGTTACAATTCGCCTTTATTGAACTATCACATATGCCTAAGAGAAAAATCCAAAAGGAAAGAACAGTCAACATATCAGAGAAATTAACAACGCATCAGAGTTAATATATCGGCGGCTTTATCAGTGGTTCTATTATATGTCACTGCTCAAAACCCCCAATGCGATATGTATTATGGACCCAGTGGTTCCATCACAATACACCCTATTTTTATATTGCATCCGCGGTATTGGAACCTTCGCAAGTTATGAAGGCCTGTTACATTCAAAAATGCTGATTGCGATATCATTGCGGACTCGCCGCACCATTATAATGCACTTTAATGAAATATCGCATTCGTCTATCAGAAGTTATGTATCACAAAATCTTAAAGGAATGTCACACTAAAACAATGATTGCAATATTATATGCGGACCCGAAAAGTTTATAGTAACAACCCTAATATAATATCTCATCCGTCTGCATATCACAAGTCATAAAGTGATGTTACATTCAACAACTCTGATTGCAATAAGGTTGTGGACCCAATAGAGTTATCAAAAATAGTTTAATGTCACATCGCATCCGCTTTGTCGGTAGTAGGGTATCGACAATGTTATATTAGTAATATTGAATGTTGCGATTGCGGGAGTTTTGTAAAGTTATGATTGCGATTAAAGGTGATGACATGGATGTGGGACCTCATGTGGGTACGACCTTCTCCTATGAAATTTCCGAAAATAAACAAGTTTACAATATATTTTGTAATGTGCAATAAGTCAAATTCTCCCTCCAAATGAACGTGTCCTTTGGGTATTCGTGAAACCCGTATAAATACAAGCTAAACACCTCACCTCAAGTATTGATCTAAGGGATTAATAACATATAAGGTGATATAGTTCATAACTCGTGAACTTGAAGAAATAACAGGAAGCCGAAGGTCCAACGGGAAGGAAGTAAGCCAAAGGTCTAGTAAGAAGGAAGGAAGTCGAATGCCCAACAGGAAGGAAGGAAGCCGAAGACTAAGCGGGAAAACAAAATCTTTTGACTGGGTTAATCTTGAAAGGATTAGACCTAAAATAAATTTGTAGTGCAGACTACGATCTGTTACAAAGACTACAAGGACAGGGCTTAGTGAACAAGACCTTGGGATCAGTGTAATACAATCAAACATTTCTTGACAAAGTAAAAAATATAGGGTGAGAGCCCTTGGGTTTGGTGCCTTAGAATTGAAAGGATTGGTGTCCTTGGAGTTGATGCTCCTAAATTCAAGGTTGGTGCCTTGATAAGATAGGGTCGAAGCCCTAGAGGTTGGAGCCTCATCAAATTCCAAGTTGGTTCTTGGAAAAAATCATGAGATATTGTATTCAATTCTTTTCTATATATAATAAAATCATTTCTTTATTTAAAATTGTAAAGAATCTAAAATCATAGTAATAACAATTGAAAAGAAATACTTCTTCACTCCCCTCTCAGTATTTCCAACACACCTTACATGACGATCATTTTAAGGCCTAATCTTCATTCTTGTTGCTGACTTCCCTTGTGCATGATTTGACCACGGGCATTCTAAAATTTTGATTAAGACCTGTTATGTTGGATAGATGGATTATGTTGTAAAGAGTGTTGTGAATGCCAAACCCATGCAAAGAAATTTAATGTCTCAAGTATACTGAGGTGGATATGGAAAATATTATTTTGTTTTTCGAACAAAATATGCCTTAAGGAATGTTCAGTGCCTTATTGACACTAAAGAAAATAAAAATTTCATCATGTTAAGAGTTTGAATTGGTTAATTTAATATTTTGTGTTTATAAGAAGTCAAAATTATAGAATTTTTGTTGAGTACAATCTTGTTTGGTGATTGGTTAGGGGATTCTTACTATTATTTTAGTCACATGGACAACAAGGGTGGCATCTCCATATTTATTGGTTTGGGTAATAACTCTGCATAGAGACTTATTTGGATCTTTCTTGACTTGGATGTTTCGTTTTTATGGATTGACATGTTTTGTGTTTCCATTGTTGCATAAGAGAGGTTTTCTTTCCAAATGTGGATGGTTGATGAATGAATAGAAGCTCCGTCGATTTTATGTGGTGACTTTAACAAGGTTGAGATCCACAAATGATAGATGCACTAATTCCGTTTTGGGAAAAATAGGTTTGGTTTGCCATGAATTCTAGACTAAGCTTTATGACCCTAATAGGTCATTTCCATGAATATATGGAATTACAATTCACTTGGAATACCTTTTGAAAATGTTTGATAGATATTTTACAAGGGCTTGATAGGGCATGCTCTCTAAGCAAAATCTTGTTTTACTTTAACTTATTGCAATGAGGACTAACCAAAGTTAAGAGGATTACCACTCTCTCAAACCTATAGTCCATTTAATTTTCCTAAAATGTTTTTTATGTACAAAACTTGATTTATTTCATAATTTTAGTAAAAGTGTCCTCATACATGTAATTTTATTAAAAAAATACATAAGGAGTGAGAGGCATAACATATATATAATCTATCTAACGTCATCTTAACACACCATGTGTCCTTAATCAACAAATCAAGTATAATCACTATGACGAGGTTGTGATGAGGCCTATCTATTATTTAGAGAATACAACACTTCTATATTTCACTTGATTATTCTAGAAATAATACATTGCAAAATAACTTTATTAATCTAGGCAAATTATCTTAACTAATTAACTAAATAAACTTTAGGATTATGAGGTTAGTATTATTTTCATTTTCTTTTGTCTTTAGAACCCATAAGCGCATTGAAAGGACCACAAACATGCTCCATGTGCCATGGGGTGAGGACGTTTGGATTATTGGTGGAAAGACACCATCTCTTGTATTGTGACCTTTCTCAAGGGTTATGCTTGTGATATTTGGTGGACTCTAGTATTGTAGCAATAATGCTACAACTCCTGGAGCTTCCTTCTTTAATTTTATCAACCCGGTAGTTCATAACAAACTTGGAAGTGACGGTGCTGTATGCACAAGTACTAGCTCTTGTCGCAGCTGTCACTTGGTCAGCTGGCACAAGTCCGCTAGGGGCTCAAGCCAACTTCTATGAGTTCTTAGAAGAAGCTTTTGAACTGATGGGCGAAAGCTAATATCAAAAGAAGCTAATCTATTTGCAAAAAGGAACTGAAAGCCAACAAGAAACGCAAACCCTAACAAATCCTAATTCTACCAGCTAGTCTTACTGATGCAGAGATGGGGATGCAAACTATTGAAAGCGATGCCATTACTTCTATGAAGGTGAAATGCAGGTGTTTAGACTACCTCTATATGAAGAAAACACTTTTTGTATTTTTGTTCCAATTACTAGAATTGTCATGCATGTGCTTTTAACTAGCTTTTTACTGTGCAGAGGTGGATCAAGGAGGCGGACGGTTTGAAAAAGGTTGGGAAAGTTCAGAGAGGGTCTAAGGGGTCCCCAACACCCTTCCAGAGAGTCTCACAAAGTTTGGCTCCCAAGAAACCGTGTTTATGAGCTTCTACAGGAAGTCTACAGGGGTTCTACAGGATGTTTCAGAACTTCTACAGGATGTTCAGTAATTCCTATCGGATGTTCTACAATCGGATTTTTGGGTGATGGGTGAGTGGAAGAGGCTGCATGGGTGGATAGGGAGGTGGGAGAGGGGTTTGTAATGACTTAGTGACAGAGAGATGAGATGATGAGGGGATGTGCTAAGCTAGCTTGTCTAAAGGAGGGTAGAGGGAATGGAAGGCCGAAAAGGTGGGATAACGTGGGTGGTAGAGTGGCTGAGAGACACAGGGTCTAATTGGAAGATGAGTAACTGGTCTGGGTAAGGCTTAGAAGGATGAGAGAGTGAGGGAATAGTACTACACAGTGCAAACTGAATCAAATTCTTCCACGTCCTGCATATGATCAAAACATTCCTAATTGTTTAATGGAACCAATGAACAACAACGTTATTCTTAAGGAAAACCATGTATAGTACTGAAGCAAGGAAATATTCCAAGGGGTCTGAATGCATGGGCAACTTCTACAAACGAAAATATTGCACCACAGATTGCATGAATTTGTAAACCAATGTTTTTGGTGGGCAGCACTGTCTGCAATTCCAGCCCCTAGAAAGAGGTGAAAATGAGTGTGCAGGCAACCCCTTTTTTAGAACTTTTATCAACTCCAATCTCTTCACTCTACTCTAAACAGCTGAAGCAATTTTGTCTTATGAAAATGACCTACTTAACCACAACAAGAAATCTAACTCAGCAAACTGCGTTCTGAATGCATGTAAATAAAAACCATAATGCTGAAAGAAAGGATAACAATACATAAGAAGGAGGCCTTAGGATCTCAAGTTGGGCCCAACCCCGAGTGCTATGGCTCCTTTAAAAGCTCAGAACTGAGATCAAATCCGACTGCTTTCCATTAAAAAAAATAATAATCATAAGTCACATAGTATGCCAACAATGGCTACAAAAGAGCAAAACTAAGCTAGCAGCTCGTAGTGCAGGATGTGAAACAATGTTTCAAAAGTCCTTTTCGAAGGCTAAAGCCCTATCATTTATACATCTCGAGGCCCCAAGCTGGCCTCCTAAATCAGTGGGGCTTGGCTGACCAAACTAAGAGTGAACTGCTGCTTCCTCAAAATCCGTTTGGCTGTCTTTAAATCCGGTTGTGGTGACTGCTGGAGCTCGGAGTTGGGGGTGAAGATCCCGAGGAAGGTCATTTTAATGATGTGGACAACCCTCCTACGAATCCTCAACCCCATCTTGGATGTCTTCTGTCCTTATCCGCTCAGTTTTGTTCCAATCATGTGTCAAAAAACCTGAAATGAACACGTGTTAGCCACCTAGGAATAGTGACTGCCCTTATTCGTACAAATGACATAAACATACTAAAAAATGATGCATAAGTTATGAAAAATGAAGGATTGAGCAAAGGTAGTTAGGCCAAATGAGCCCAAAATGTTACCAAATTTGGGGCTCATCAATATTGTAGTTTTCAAGTGTAAGTATAGTTAATTTACAAATTAAGTTTTGGAGTCTATCTCTCTAAAGATCCATAACAACCCTAATGACAAAGACAAGTAAGCTCGTGTAGTCAAATTGAGGCATTTTTTCTAGGTAGATAAGACTTGCAGTGTTAGAGGTGTCCAACTAAATGTTTTCTTTCATTGAATTATGATGGGAGATACTCCTATCAATCACTAAAAGTTAGTATTTTAATCTCAAACTCATTTTATTAAGCATAATATGGGCATTCAATAGTGCCTTGACTTAATATCGAATCAAGCAATGGAGGAAAATTAATGGAGGTGACTAAAAGTGTCCATAATCAATCATTCACTAATAATTGCATTAACACCACAATTTTAGGAAATTGAATATTATGCAATCCTCAATCTTGATGGCTTCCATTGCAAGTTTTACAAAGCAATGTGAGGATTTCTAGCGCCACTCATGTTGCATGTTTACCACAAGTTTATGCGAACAAAACCCTTAGGAATTGGTACTAATTAAGATATCATCAAATTTATTCAAAAAATAGGGGACCACGACCTTATTACATGGTGGATGTCAATCACTATGTTGAAAACTCCATATAGTATTTTAGCTAAATATTTAACTCTTCACATTGAATTTGCTCTACCCAAATTTATTAGGATTGAACAACTTAACTTTGTCTAGGGTTGTTATATCATGGATAATGTGATTAATGTGTAGGAGCATGGAATGGGATCAACCAATGTGTTAAGTTTTCCAGACCCTAGGTGACAAATGACCTCTGTTCTTTACTAAAGATTTTGATTTATAATTTCTTCAATAACAAAAATAAAAATTGAGCACGCGCCAATCACAAAAATGGTTGGAAAATACAACGGAAGCTGAAAATTATTTTCCAAGTACATAAAAAAATTTCTATCCTTAAAATAGGTTTTTCATTGATCATCATAACCCACAAGAACTCCTTAATCTAAGGATTTTCTACCTGTTGGAAGAGGAAACTGTAGAAGCAAGTTTGGAATATTATGTTTAGTTGTGTCCATATGATTGCATTTCCCATGTGTGCAACTGTACAAATCTATATTCATGGCCTTTTTCACCCTATATTTTCAACCTACAAGTCTACTAGGCTACTCTTCTTCCCACTATTATGATTTTCCCTTCTCTTTGGCTGCTTTCTTAATCTTTGAACAAAGTTGTCTTTACAAAACCCACTTTTTGTGTCTCTTACCTCTACCTTTCACTTCATTTATAATTTTGAGTTGATGACTAAGTCTCCAAAACCCTAATCTCTCATTGAGATCAACGATTGAGATTCATTTAAATCACTAGTGTAATTAAATTAGACTTTTTAAAGACTTTTTATAACTTAAAATTAAAAGGATATTCACTTTAATTAAATAAAAAGGACCCAAAGAACTCCCCACATGTTTGACATAAATCTTTTACAAAAGTTCCTATCCAACCTACAAGATAAAAACTCCCTCTTAGCAAGGAATGAATTCTATGCCAACACAAGTTTGTCTCTAAAGTCCTCAAACTTCCCTTTTAGCCTGGTCAAAATATCAACAAACTGTCTATCCATGGGAATATACTAGAGCTTCATAACTCCCTTTTGAATGGTGTCTCAGATGAAGTGATACTTGATCTCTATGTGCTTGGACAAGTCATAGAACTCTAGATTCTCAGAGAGTTTGATACAATTTTGATTATCACATTATATCACTATAGGATCCAACTCTTGATCAAACAACGTTGCAAGTAACTTGTGAAGCCAAATGGCCTCACAACTTGTTGTACTCACTACCATATACTTTGCCTCTGTTGAAACAAATTTCACATAAGTATTCTTCCCTAGAACTGAGATATCATTATTGATCCCAAACTAAAGCAACACCATGAGATGCTCTTCTTCTCTACTACACTACCTACCTAATTTGAATTTGTATACCCTCGCAAATTCACTTCACCATCTCCAAGACACATCAGACCATATTACATAATTCCCCTCAGATATCCAAGCACATTTTTTGTGGTGACTTAATGTTCCTACCTCAAATCCACAATGAATTGAATCAAGGTATTTATTGCAAAACGTATGTCTGGCCCAGTGTTGACAAAATACATCAAAGAACTAATCAATTGTCTATATAATGTGGGATTCACAAAATGATCTGAAAATCACCCTATGAGTGATCTTAGTGAAGTTTTATTAAACAAAAGGTATTACAGACCCATGTGTTGGTGTGTGTGTTCTGTGTTATTGAAACAATGGATCAATCAGATTGCCAATACACAGAAAGTAAATGGAAAGACAACAGAGAAATACAGTAAGTAATACAAAGACACAAACAATTTTTAATAAGGAGTTCACCCTATTCTCCAGGGCTACGTCTCCGGTCCAACTTCATTGGTGGCCTTATTTTATTGTGTTTTTCAGCAAAGAAATTACAATGTAGGGACCCAATATGAGTTCTCCTGAAGTAGAGTTTGCTTGGCAGGGTGGTTCTTGGATTCCCCAAGCCACTTGGAGTACACAGACTCTTGTTCTTCCTACCAGCTTTGTGACCCTCGGTCTACAGTGGAAAGAGCCAAATGTGGTGCTCAATACGGACAGATTCCTCTATGGGAAGGCTTGATTCTTCAAGCTCTCTGGTGCTCGATGCTGCCTGTGGTCAGCTCGGCCCTCTGTCTCCTCTGCTTGGCTTTACTGCTCTCTGTGCTTAGTCCTCCTCTCAGGGTTCACTATTCATTGTCTGTCTTGGTCGCTTGGACTCTTCGTTCTCTGGTGCTCTCTTCGGCTGTCTCTGTTCATGGCTTTAGCCATTCGACCTCCATGCCTGTTCGGTTCCTCTCTTGCCTACGTCGATTCGCCTTCCGCCTGTGTGTTTGGAGTTCCCTGTTCGGCGTCAACATGAACGCTCGAGAAGTAGCCACGTGTACGCACTGGAACAATGCCAGCCTGTTCGTCGATTCATTTCTTTCTCCATCGTGGCGGTCAACGGATTCCAAATCCCCTTAAATCGCGGCTTAATCCCCTGTCGATCCCGCTTCTGTTTATCGGGCGCAATCTCAACCGTTCGATCTGGGCTTCTCCAGATCCAATGTCATTCGCACGTCGAGCGCGGTTGACTTGCTCGATCGATAATGCGCGATCACGGTGATTTTTCTCTCACCTCCGCTGCCACGCATCGATTGCTGAGTGTGATCGCTCCGTTTTCTCCAAAACCGCTTACCGTTCAAGGGTGCCCTGATCAATACCACCGGTTTCCAGGGCGTGGGTCTTGCCTTTGTACTTTAGTGCCTTTACCTTTTTCCGCCCACGGTCCTCTGGTTCCCCCACGCGACCGAGTGCTTAAGGCTCCTCCTTTTCGGCCCTGTTTGCCCAACGATGTGCTAATGCGCATCCGAAATCAGCTCCTTTTCCCGATCGGGGCTCCCAGGGGCTATTTTGACCTCCTGCGCAGTCTCCATGGGCCTCGGTCAACGCGCTTTGACCGAGGTCCTCTTCGTTCCGCACCGGCTGCCATGGCCACTGGTTCAAGGTGTTTTTGATTGTTGTTTTGGATTCTTCAAGGATTTGTTTCGTCCCGATATAGTCATGGTTTTATGACAGTCGTTTATGGATCCGATTCGGATCACGGCTTCCCAACTGAAAAGCTTTTGGACCACCAAAATTTGGTTTTCTTTAAGCATCGACTAAGTGAGGAAACTGCTGTCTCACTTATCTAATCTCAATCCACTTCACACTGCTCGGCTTCGAACCTTTAAGCCCAATTCTAAGGTATTCCATCTGTCCACTGCGCGTCATCCTTACCTTCCTGTCCAGTACTGTATCTTCCTACAACTCATTAAGATATTCAGGTAGTAGGTCATCAACAGAAGGCAATTGACTCTGCTCTTCAGGGTCCTCAATCATTGAAGGTTCAAACAACCTCAAGCAATCCGCGTTCACGATTGAGTAGATGTGTATGTAAGCTGGTAGATCAAGGCGAAAAGCATTCTCACCAATCTTCTCAAGTATCCTGAAGGGTCCATACCTGATAGGTTTTAGCTTCTTTCCTTCACCTTACATCCTGTCCTTGCTGATATACAACTAGACCTGGTCTCCAACTTGAAAACTATGCTCCATCCGATGCTTATCATGCCTAGCCTTGTACTTGGCCTAGCTCTTTTCCAGCTGTTCCTGTACTGCTTGGTGGATCTCCTGGATTTGTTCAATGAACCTAGTTGCTTTGTCCACATCACTGTGTCCATCAACCATGGTATCTTTACCAAAGACAAAATCCAAGGGAGACCTTGGTATGAAACCAAAGCAGGTCTCAAAAGGAGATATTTGGTTAGAAGAGTGTTTGGCTCTGTTGTAAGCATGCTGCAAATAACACAAGTGTTCATCCCAAAGCTCAGGGTGTTTGCTGCAATATCCTCTCAGTAACTGGATTACTGTCCTGTTAACTACTTTTGTCTGGCCATCTGTTTGCGGATGAAAAGTTGTGCTTTTCTTTAATTTGGTGTCCATTAGTTCCCACAGACTGGACCAAAACTTCCCCACAAATCGGGTGTCTCGATTAGATATAATAGAAGTGGGTAATCCAAAATGAACCCATACATGTTCAAAGAATAATTTTGAAGTTTGTTCAGCTGTAATATGTTAACTACAGGGTATCAAAATACACATTTTGCTGAACCTATCCACAACAACGTATAGATAATCATGACCTTTCCTAGATTTAGGCAGTCCTCCAACAAAATCCATGGAAATGCTTTCCCAAGGGTGAGAAGGAACTGGCAATGGAGTGTATAAGCCTAGTTTTCTGTTACTGGGCTTGCTTTTAGAACACATAGCACACCCCTTTACATATCTAGAAACTGTCTCACTCATTCTTGGCCAATAACAGAACCTTTACAGCTGTGCAACTATTTTACTTACCCCAAAGTGACCTGATATCAGAGAAGTGTGTGCTTCCCTAATTATCTTTGCTCTCTCAGTTTGTGGAGTGCAGAGTTTCCCACAATGGTATAAGAGTCAGTCCTTTACATGATAGTCCAATTCTTCTACTCTTTTTCCTTGACTCAAAGTTGCATATACATCTTTAAAGTCCATATCCTGAGCATACTGTTCTATGTAGCTTTCATGTAGCACATAATTATGCTTAAGTATGGTAGATGCATTTATAATGGGTCTAGATAACATGTCTGCAACCTTGTTATGTATGCCCTTTTTATATCTGATGACTAAATGAAACTGTTGTAGAAAACCCATCCATCTATAATGTCTTGATTGTTGCAACTTAGTTTGGGAGTGTAGATATTGAAGTGGATGATGATCAGTATGTATTACTGTTTCTTTGCCCATTAAGTAATGTTTCCACTTTTTCACACTCTGAACTAATGCATACAATTCTTTATTTTATGTAGGATAGTTGACTACTTCAGGATTAAAAGTCTCAGAATGATAACATATGGGTTTACCGTGCTGTGTCAACACTGCTCCCATGGCATAGTCACTGGCATTAGTTTGGATCTCAAATGGTCTTTGTAGATCTGGCAGTGCTAGTACAGGTGCTGTACTAATTTTTTCTTTCAAGGTGTCGAAGGCTTTCTGCTGTTTTCCTCCCCACTAAAACACCTTGTTCAATCTTGTCAAAGCATGTAACTTCCTCCAATATTGTGCTGCTCCTAAGAAGCTTCTCACTTCTATAGCAGACTTGGGTTTAGGCCAGTTTACAATGACTTCCACTTTAGAGGGATCTATTTTCAATTCACCTCCCCCTAATATGACCCAAATAATTTAGATAGGTTTTGCCAAATTCACATTTGGAGAGTTTAACATAAATTTTTTCTCTTTTCAAAACATCTAATGTCTGCTTAACATGCTTTAGATGTTCTTCCCACGTTTTACTAAAAATCAAAATGTCATCCAGATACACAATAACAAAATCATCAAGAAAAGGTCTGAGTATATCGTTCATTAATCTCATGAAAGTAGCATGGGCATTGGTCAAGCCAAAAGGCATAACTAGCCATTCATAGAATCCCCGCTTTGTTTTGAAAGCAGTCTTCCATCCTTCTTGCTCTGCAACTTTGACCTGATGGTATCCACTGTGCAAATCCAGCTTGGTGAAATAAACGGCTTCCTTCAATTGATCTAAAATATCATCTATGCGAGGAAGGGGATAATGATTTTTTATCGTTATTTTATTCAGTGCTCGGTAGTCTATGCACATTCTCCACGAGCCATATTTCTTTCTCACCAAAACAATGGGTGACCCACATGGTGATGTGCTGGGCTTGATGAACCCTTTCTCGAGCAACTCCTGCACCTGCTTCTTGATTTCAGCATTCTCTAAAGTAGATAACCTGTACATCCCAATGTTAGGCAAAGGAACATATTGCAGCAAAATAATATCATGTACTATTCCCTTTTTGGGTGGTAGACCTTGAGGTTCTTGAAAGAAGACATCATACTCTGAAACAATCTTTTCTAGATCAGCTTGCTGATCAGAATTACAACCCTCAAATATATTGGTTTTATCAGTTTTCTTTTCCTTTACAACCATTAGTAAGAACTGTTTGCATGAATTTATCATTTTTTTCATCTGTCCTGAGTTTATGTATAATTATTCTTGAGCTTATGAGCTCTTACAAAGTATTCGATTCCATCTTTAACAAGTAGATACTTGTTCTCGGCTCTATAGAAAATAGCCTTTCTATCATACAAGTAAGGACTTCCTAAAACAATTCCACATATATCCAAAGGAATTACATCTAACTCAACCTCATCTACAAATTCTGACCCAAAAGAAAACTTGAGTTTGCACTGTCTAGTCACTTGTAGTTGTGCTTTATCATTCAACCATCCTAATGGGTATGGCTTCTTATGAGGTGTAGTTTCTAATCCCAATTTCTTTACAATTGCTTCAGAAATCAGATTTACTTGTGAGCCACTATCAAACAAAGTATCAATCTTTTGATATTTGGAAACAACTCGAATATGGAGAAGCTCACGTATTTTTCTCTCATGTTCTTCATCAATGACAGATTAAGCAGAATTACTAGTAGATGCTTCAGAATTCTTACCTTTTATACCTGTGGCTGCAATGATTGTTTCATCTCTCGAGTTTGACCCAAAATCCTTCTGGATAGCTTCAGCAGTCGTCTTCTTCTTTCCCTCGGGCTTCTTAGGTCTTAGCTCTGGATGCAGAATCCAACAGTGCTCATCATCATGCCCCTCCTTTTTATAGTGGGTGCATGAGGCTTTGCCTTTCTATGCAGTGTTAGCCTTCCTTGCTTTCCACTTCTGCTTTCTTTTCTCCTTGCTCTTGCTTACAGTGGGTTGGGATGGTCCCCCAACTTCTGGATTTCCATTCTTTCCTCTAGCTTCTAGATGAGTAGCTTGTACAAATACCTCATCTATACTAGTGGGATTAAACATGAGGATAGTATGCCTCATGTAGCTGTGTAGACCACCAATGTACTTCAAAGGAGTTTTTGGTGAGTCTAATGAAATACCCAACATCAATGCTCTCTTTTTGAACTCTTCAGTATACCCTTGTACACTTTTCCATTTCAACTGCCGAAGAGTTTGCCAACTCATCATGGCTTGTTGCATGTAGGCCAATGGATAGAACTGCTTTTTGATTGCAGTAACAAATTCGCTCTAGACAGAGATGGTCTTACCATGCTTCCTCATATCAGCTTGGGTTCTGCCTTCCCACCAAACCAAGGCAGTGCCCCCTAGGTGAAGGCTTGCCAGCTGAATCTTGCTCTTGTCTGAGACTATATTTTGTACTCTGCAATACACATCAATTTGTCTTATCCAATTGTCCAAATTTTCAGCATTCAACTCTCCATCATATATAGGCAAATCAAATTTAACATCTAACTTAATCAAAGATGCTTTCTTATTATGCACAGGGCTACTAGGAGGTGTAGGGAAGCTTTCTTCTTTCCCCTTTCCTTTGGAGTGGTCATGGGCATGAGATTCATATTCTTCTTTATCTTGCTTAGGGCCTGATGAATCTTCACCCTTATGCTTTCTAAAGTCCCTATACATTTCTTCCACCATGGACTTTATAGCTAGGAAACTTTATATGAATTGAGAGTCTGGCCCTATAGAACCTTCTTCTGACATTGTCTTTCGAGAATAGATTCTCCCAATCTCAGGATTAGTTTCCACCAACTCTCCTTCTCCTAATTTGAGCTTTGATCTAGTGAGCATCCACAGCTAAACCAACACAAGCTTGTCTAACCTTACAGCCGAGAGCTCTGATACCACTTGATCTGAAAATCACCCTATGAGTCATCTCAGTGAAGTTTTATTAAACAAAAGGTATTACAGACCCATGTGCTGGTGTGTGTGTTCTGTGTTATTGAAACAACAGATCGATCATATTGCCAATACACAGAAAGTAAATGGAAAGACAATAGAGAAATACAGTAAGCAATACAAAGACACAAACAGTTTTTAATAAGGAGTTCACCCTATTCTCTAGGGCTACATCTCCGGTCCAGTTTCAGTGGTGGCCTTATTTTATTGTGTCTTTCAGCAGAGAAATTACAATGCAGGGACCCAATATGAGTTCTCCTGAAGCAGAGTTTGCTTGGCAGGGTGGTTCTTGGATTCCCCAAGCCACTTGGAGTACACAGACTCTTGTTCTTCTTACCAGCTCTGTGACCCTCGGTCTACAGTGGAAAGAGCCAACTGTGGTTCTCAATCCGGACAGATTCCTCTATGGGAAGGCTTGATTCTTCAAGCTCTCTGGTGCTCAATGCTACCTGTGGTCATCTCGTCCCTCTGTCTCCTCTGCTTGGCTTTACTGCTCTCTGTGCTTAGTCCTCCTCTCAGGGTTCACTGTTCACTGTCTCTCTTTGTCGCTTGGACTCTTCGTTCTCCGGTGCTCTCTTCAACTGTATCTGTTCATGGCTTTAGCCATTCGACCTCCATGCCTATTTGGTTCCTCTCCCGCCTACTTCGATTCGCCTTCCGCCTGTGTGTTTGGAGTTCCCTGTTCAGCGTCAGCATGAACGCTCGAGAAGTAGCCATGTGTCCACACTGGAACAGCGCCAACCTGTTCGTCGATTCGTTTCTTTCTCAATCGTGGTGGTCAACGGATTCCAAATCCCCTTAAATCACGGATTAATCCCCTGTTGATCCCGCTTCTGTCTATCGGGCGCAATCTCAGCCGTCCGATCTGGGCTCCTCCAGATCCAACATCATTCGCACGTCGAGCGCGGTTGACTTTCTTGACCGATAATGCGCGATCACAGTAGTTTTTCTCTCACTTCCGCTGCCACGCGTTGATTGCTGAGTGTGATCGCTCTATTTTCTCCAAAAACGCTTACCGTTCAAGGGCGCCCCGAGCAATACCGTCGGTTTCCATGGCGTGGGTCCCGCCTTTGTACTTTAGCGCCTTTACCATTTCCGCCCGCGGTCCTCTGGTTCCCCCATGCAACCAAGTGCTTAAGGCTCCTCCTTTTCGACCCTGTAAAATCAACTCCTTTTCCCGATTCGGGGCTCCCAAGGGCTATTTTGACCTCCTGCGCAGTCTCCATCGGCCTCGGTCAACGTGCTTTGCCCGAGGTCCTCATCGTTCCACACCGGCTGCCATGGCCACTGGTTCAGGGTGTTTTCGATTTTTGTTTTGGATTCTTCAAGGATTTGTTTCGTCTCGATATAGTTATGGTTCTATGACAGTCGTTTATGGATCCGATTCGTTTCACAAAATATGAATATGAAATTGTCACCTTATTTAGATTGGTGATCATCTGTGTGACTATAGGCTTGTAGTCCTTCATCTGGAATATATTTAAGATCTCAATTGCGTACTTCTCATGTATAAGGAAAATCTCTCTTGGTCTTTGTCAAATCTCCAACCCCAAGAAGTAATACATCAAGATAGTGTCCTTCATCTTACGCTCGGTTTCTAAATATGATTTTCACCCCATAATGAGTTGAGTTTGGACCTATGCGAATCAAATAATTTACACACACCACAAAAATAAACATATCAATATCAACAAATATGTAGCACAAGTTAAGACCCGCTTCGCTTTTGGTGAAGCCCATCCTTAACAAATATTCGTCGATCTTGGAATACCATGCTCTTGGTTCCTGCTTGAGTTCATACAAGAATTTATTAAGCTTGCACATCAGCCTCTTTCCCATGTGCCTTAAAGCCCCGAGGTTACTCTATGTACACCTCTTCCTTAATGATCCCATTAAGGAATTGTTGTAGCTGCTACAACCCCCTCCAAAATTTTGATCTATACCCAATTTCATAGCCTTCCTTGATCTTGTTGGTTGTTGTCACAAACTTTGAAACTCATTTCATTTGTTTTCTTAGAGTCTTGTGTTCCCCTTTGCAAGGTGGGAAAAGTGTCATCTTTTAGCATGTTAACTGTCGCATCACGTGTATAAGCCTGTTTTGGTGGTTCTAAGAGGTCATCTTTGTGAAAATGAATTGTTCTAACCTTATAAGTACTTGTCGCACTCATTTCCAAATTTTTGAGCACTGTCGCACAAGTGTCGTCATGATTGTCGCAAACTACATCTTTGGTGTCGCTCTTGTCGTAACTTTTCATAAAGCAGTCGCACAGAGGGAAATGCTTTGTTCATGTGTTCAAATGATCTGTGTTGTCATGTCATCAAAATATTCTAAGTGTGTGATCACAGTCAAAGTCCATCACCGTTCACACTGATCTCACTGATCCTACACTTAGCCATTTTTGGAAAAAACTTCTCGACCGAGCAACCTAGCTTCACCAGGCCTCCCCTGAGCTGCACAATGTGCAGTCTCAGTCCTCTAGTTGTGACCTTGATGCTTGGCACTATGCATGTGCAATTCATGCCTCCTAGGACTGCTACACTGCACAGTTTTTGTGCCCAAGCCCTGGTCTTGACCTCAAGAATTGCACAATCATGTCCCCCAACCCAACTTAAAATGTGCTTTCCTTAATCTTTGGGTTTCCATGAAGCTTTTGAATTGTTTATATGTAGTAGTGACTATAATGGATTTAAAAGGATGATATAATGCAAAAAAATGTGCATACTTGGTAAGTCTATCAACTACCACCATGATGACACTCTTTCTCACTCCCTTGCATTACTTTCCCTTCATTTGGCCACTCAACCACCGACCGAATTTCATAAATATAAAACCAGACATGAAAATTCTATAGACATCAACTTTAGTTCCTCATTCAGATGTCTTACGCACATCCAACGTGGATATAAAGTCTCCCTCATCCGTTAAGTTGTCTTCTAATCCCCACGATACACACCCACCAATTAAAGATTTTAACATTTTCGTTTACAATCCAACTCACTCTCCCTATCGTACACATGAGTCTTGTTCATTGGATTCTGAACTTGTTTGCCTCCTTAATGTTAAATCACCCCTTCCTGTAACTAATCCATCAAACCTAATTATCAATTTATGTGACCTCTATTTAAAAGAATCAATTATTAATCTATTAAATAAAGGATTAAAGTTTTCCACGACTCTTAAAAAAATTCCTATTGAAGATATCCTTTGTCACATAGAATATAGCATTAAGGATATGCCTAATAATACCAAAGAACAAATTAGACAAGATTGATCCATCATTCTTCGAAAATCTAGACCTCATAAAAGAAACATTACCAAAGATGAATATCTTTCTCTAAAATCCTTAAAATCCAACCCTAACATTGTAATATTAAAATATGACAAAGGAGGAGACACAATCACCATGAATAGAAAAGACTACAATGTTAAAATGATAGATCACCTCAACAACAGTGGGTGTTATAAAAATTTAAATAAAAATCCTTTAAATAAAATTACAAAATAAGTTTTAAGCTTAATCAAAGATAACAACATTCGTGATAATAAGACGGTCATTGAAAGATGTCCATATACCCCCAGAATTTATGGTGCTCCTAAGATACACAAAGATGGGATTCCAATTAGACCTATAGTAAATACTATTGGTGGTCCTACATATCATCTAGCCAAATACCTTGCCAAAAAACTAAAACCCTTGGTTGGTAACACTGAATCATTTGTCAAAGATTCCACCCACTTTATCAATGAAATCAAGAATATCAAGCTTGATAAAAATGAAATTTTAGTTAGCTTTGATGTCACTTCACTATACACCAATATCCCTATTGATGGAGCCATGGAGGTTGTCTGAAAAATTATTGATCCTAACACTTCAAAACTTATTGAAATTTGCCTCAAATCTACCTTCTTTAGTTTCATGGGTGAAGTATATGAGCAAACTTGCGGAGTAGCAATGGGCTCTCCTTTATCCCCCATTATTTCCAATTTATTCATGGAATATTTTGAAACCAAAGCCCTAAAAAGTGCACCCTTAAAACCCAAATTATGGAAAAGATTTGTGGATGACACTTTCATCATATGGCCACATGGGTGTGAAACTTTAGAAACTTTTAAACAACATTTAAATAGTCTTTCCTCATCTATAAAATTCACTATGGAAGTAGAAGTTAATGCCAATCTTCCTTTCCTTGACATCCTCATCACGTAGAATTTTGATGGTTCCATATCTTACCAATTTTACCAGAAAAAGACCCATACAAAACAATATCTTCATGCCACATCTCACCATCATCCCAAACAAAAATTAGGGATTCTAAACACTCTTGCAACAAGAGTTGTTTGAATATTCGATAAAGAACACCTAAATAAGGAGAAAGGCCATCTAATAAATGTGTTTTAAAAAAAAACATCAAGCCATCAAGGCTTTGAATAAATCTAAGAAGGAAACTTGTCATAAAAATAACAGTAAAATTTGGATAACTTCATTAGCAAAGTGAACCTTCCATATATTATTGGGACCACTGGAAAAATTGCACATATCCTAAAAAATATAAAATCATGACCACCTTCAAAACTATAAATATTATCCCTAGCTGCTTCAATTTTGTTAAAGAACCCATTGACCCCAAATGCCGAAAATGTGTTTATCTGATTCCATGTTCTTGTGGATTTCCATATATTGGAGAGATTGGACGATCCATCAATGCTTGTATCCTTGAACATTCTGTTGACATAAAACACAATCGGTCAAAAAACTCTGCACTAGCAGAGCATTTTGACAATACCAAACATCATATCAGCATTGAGAAAACTCGCATCCTTTCTAAAATTAACTACCACTTCCACAAAAAAATTAGAGATGTCCTTGAAATCAATAGACATCCTAAAAACCTCAATAGAGATGAAGGATGGTTCATAAGTAAAAATTGGATTCCCACATTAACATCTAAATTTATATATTTAGAAACCCCTTAACTTAGATCCCATTTATCTTTAATACTTCCCCTAGGTTTATTTAGTTAATTGATATTATTCCTTTCATTATTTAACTCAAATCTCTCTCTCCCTCTCTCTCTCTCTCTCACACACACAAACACAGACATCTAAATATTTTAAAATACTAATTATTTTTAATATATTAAGAAAGAATATATTAATTATTCTTGAAATATAAAAAAATACATTAATTATTCGTATAATATAACAAATAATTTATTAATTTTTTTTTTTTCTATATTAAGACTAACCTACGTACCCACGGGAGATTTGAACCGGTGACCTATCGCAAGGAGTGCCTTAACAGCGCACCCATTCACCGTCAATCCAAACCCCCGTGGGCAATAATTTATTAATTTTAGTAACATATAAACATATATATTAATTGATCTTAAAAATATCCTTATTATTGTTTAAATCATACCCGTTTAATAATTTTACTAATAACTTAATTACTCAATTTGTAATATATGTATAAATTCCTTTCTTAATCATTTTCATTTTCATTGTCGGCCAATTCCCAAGAAACCCTAAAAGAATTTCCCTATTTATTAAATACCAAGGTTGATTAGTTTTCCATATACTTTTATATCCTGATGATGAACCATAGTTGTGGGTTCGAAACATCGATCTCCAAATCAACATGAATGTGATGGATTTGGAAAATCAATTGGAACAAGCTAACAATCACATAAATATTAAATACAAAATTATCACCCTACACGAAAGGAACAAAATGAAAGAAATTCGCTCTTTAGAACGAATTAGAGTATGAAAAGGAAAACTGATCTTACCTTCCTCAAACACTGCAGAGATTTGTCCATCATTCCTACTTTTTCCAAAATTAATCACTCTCTGAAAAATTATTAAAACAAGCACATCTGCACAGTGAAATTAAAAAGACTAAATTTGAACTTGATTTGCTATCTCGGAAAGGATTTTATCTTCACATAGCATTAGCCAACCAAATCGATCCCGAGTTATGGAAGAAAATTGATGCCGCCTCAACTCTAAAAGTTCTTAGATTTGAATAATTAACCTGCAAAAAACAAGCTCTGAAATTCTCTAAGCTTTTTCACCAGAACATAAGGTTTCCCATCCCTTCAACCACCGTATCCACAAATCCAATCAACATCATTACGTCCAACTATGTTACTTCATCAAATTCCAAAATCATTCCTGCCCGAAAATATTTTTTAAACTCAATTATAAACCTGCATGCGTTCTCCAACATTCCAATAAACTATAACAATCCTGAATTAAATATAATCCTTACAAATAATGAATTTGTTGTAATTAATAACAAGAATGAAATTGCTAGTTTTAAAATCCACCCATCAACCTCAACACAACCTACATTATTGATAACAATGTCTGAAGTCGTTAATTTTAACAACCGTCATTCAACCTCAACGGAATATACAAAAGTGATAACCATGTCACATCTGATTGACATTCCTTCTCACTCCCTTCCATTACCTACCCTTCACTTGGGCACTCAGCCATCGATTGACTTTCATGAATATAAAATTAGACCTGAAAATTTTACAGACATCGTCGTAGCCAATTATCCAACGTCGACTGTATTTCCTCATTCAGATATATTACATACAGTCAACGTGGATATAAAGTCTCCCTCATCCATTATGTTGTTTTCTAGTCACCATGACACACACCCACCAATTAACGATTTGAACATTTTTGTTTACAATCCAACTCGCTCTCTCTCTCGTACACATGAGTCTTCTTGATTGGATTCCGAACCTATTTACCCCCTTAATGTTAAATCACCCCTTCCTGTAACTAATCCATCAAACCTAATTATCAATTTATTTGACCTCCATTAAGGAAACTGGAAAATTGCCAAAAATAATAAATTATGCTACAATTAAGGAAACTGAAAAACTGAGAGAGACAGTGTTGGGGGTCCAAGTGTAATAGGAGGGTGGCCACCAATATCCACCTGGATCAGTCCTCCCCCCTTAGGAAGCAATGGTCCCCATTGTGTTGAGTGCTGTTTGGTCAATTTAGTGTCCTAAATTGCTCTACATAAATTATCAATCCAGGTATCATAAACTGATGAAGTGTAGTGCATTGTTTGTGCTAGATGACCCTTCTTACTTCATTGTTTTTGTGTTTTATGTTGTTTTGGGGGTTTTTGGTCCTTTAATCCCTAATGATTTACAATATAACTAACAAAAATCTTAAATCTAACTTCTGTAAAGACTGCTAAGAACCTAAAGAAATGAGAATTAAAAGAGCTTAAGTAAGATTTGGAAGCAAAGTTTAATCAAGAAATGAAAACAGAGTTTCTATTTATGCTCTTATCATTATTTCCAAATCATGAACTAAAAACTAAAAAGTAAAATTGCAACTATTGTCTAATCAATTATAGAAACAAAACTAAATGAAATACTAAAACTGAAAGTGAAATTGCAACTAATGTCTAATCTATTATAGAAACAAAACTAAATGAAATACAAAAACTAAAAGTGAAATTGCAACTAAAAAAAAACTAAATGAAGTACTTAGTTACTTTGCCTCTTAATTTTGGGAGAAAAACCTCCTTGTGATGACATTTTGAGGAATTTTGTACTTCATTATTCTAGGAGAAGATAAATGCAAAAATATAGAAAAGACTCATTGTATGAATGAAGTATTCAACCACCTAGTTTAAGATGAGTTATCAACTAGAAGGGCTCTTCAGAAACATTCATTAACACCATGAGTTGATAAACTAGTAATAAGATGGCAAGAACAGTAATGGCACTAATCAACCTAATTGAAAACTTAAAGACTAGTGAAACAGTAAATGAAACAAATTATATTACACTACTGAATCTCAACTTCTAACTACTGATAAGAACTTGAAAGAAATTTAAACAAAAATAAGCTATTCTGCACGAAAGAAGCTATTCTGCATTAGTAAGAAAATGATAAGGATTGCATTATAAACAAGGTTAGTATGGAAATGATTATGAACACTATGAGAGGAAATGATGAATTTACAGTTTAGCTAGTAAATACAAGACAAAATGAAATAAAACCTCAGTCAGTGTAGGGGCCCTCTGCAACTGATCAAGTTATGCGTGCTTAATCAATCTCCAAGAAACTCTTTCATATATCCATAAAACATGTGGTCTTCATATTAAAACAGGAAAATGAGTTTTTCAAAATTACAGAACAGTAAGTCTGAGCTTAATACATGAGGAAATTCGAACTCCTTCTGAGTTCTTTACACAGGTATTTATAAGAAAATTATGCAACTGTTTGTGGAGAAAAATAAGCTACAACCAAAAACACGTAGAAGACAGGCACATGGAATTTTCTTCCTCGGCTGTTGGAGACATAAATCCAAGATGATGGTTGTTGGATTCGGTTGCATAGATGGCTGTTGGAGTCCGTGGGTTCAGGAAGTTGTTTTGGATAACGCTTCCCATCACTGTGAAACATGTTGAGTATCCATAAAACATAGTCATGTTGCGTTCGGTCTCTACGTTTGACTTCTCCATTGACCAGAGTCTTGTACCATATTCCTTGTTGACCTGGGGTAGGTGAATAGGACATGGTCCATGTCACGATGATTTCCATGCTGCCCATGTAGTTAGTTTCTCCTCCTGACACCTAGAACCTGTTAAAGCATGGAAGTAGTTGCGGAACAACCGATTAGCTACAGAATAGGCTGCGTTCCGTAGCTAAAAGACAAAAATTTATTCAAATAGCAAAACATAAAAGCATAACATGTAAATCACTAAATGTCCTCCTTAAGGCAATATATATTGGTCATTGATGATAGGAATGCATTTCTTCATGGAAAAACAAAGAAAAAGGGATGAGAAGAGTTGCTAGGGAAATAGTAGTTTTGAGGCTCAACATACCCCCACTGCAAAACCATTGCATGTCCCCATGCAATCAAAATTGTGAACTTCCTCCTCCTATTGCATTTGTTTTGACACTTCTTCCAACACATCCAACTTCCTCTTCTTACTTTTCTTTGCACTGACTGCCATCCTTGGCTTCCTCATAAGAAGTTTGTATTTGAGGTTAATAAGTGTTCTGTTCAGCTTCTTATTTTTCCTTTTCAGCTTCCTGTTCTTCTTGTACCATAATCCCAAGTGTAGCATTGTGTTGTCATGAATAGCTCTATCCAGCTTATTCTGTTCCCTCAAGGTTTCATTTTCTTTTTGGATGTGCCTGTTCAGAATTTCTAGCTCAAAGATCTCTTGTTTGAGAGAGCTAGTTAGAGTTTCTTGTGGGGTGACAGGCTGCTCTGGATTAGCTGAAGTTCCTGGATCTATTGAGGTATTCTTTTTCTCTAATGACTCTATGTAGTCATAGATTTGCTGTTGTATTGGATCTATGCCAGGAGAAGCTCTACTTGGGCTGCCTTCAAAATTCTGTGGAGGAGAGTTTTGTGGACTTTGTTCAGATGGAATACTGTCAGGGGACTGAACTGGGGTTTCTTCCTCTAAGTTTATAAATTGGGCCTCTTTTGATTTCACCCTCTTCACCTTACCTCGGAGTCTAGAGCTCCTCCTCAAGTTTTGGAAGCTTATGGTTTCTTCTTTTGTGTCCTTTTTCCTCTTTCCTTTCTCCTTATTTTTCTTGATTTGCTCCTTGATCTTGGTTAGTCTTTCAGAGAGAAGCTGTTCATCTTCTTGAGGTGATGAAGGTTCAAGAATGTCCTTATTGATTTCTTCAACCCTTTCTTTCATTTTTCTCTTCAGCTTAGTCTGCTTCCTAACCTCTGGTTTAGGAGCCATTTTTGCATCATCTTTTTGTGAGGAGCTTTTAATGCTGATATTTCTTCTTCTACTTCTTTTAACATGACTTCCCTCAGATAAATCTGGAGCATCTTGGAAGAAATTCCTTACCAAGAAGTCTTCCCATGTATCCCCTACACTTCTCAAATGAAATTCAACTAAAATATTCACTAATCCATGATGATATAGAGTTGTTTTTATTGATTCAACTTTCTTTTGGACATTTGTTGCCATTCTTCTCAGACTATTCAGAAGGAAAAAGGGAAGATTGAGGGTTCCATTCTCTAGAAAATTCATTAACAAACGTATATGATAAACATACATAGACCCAAACCTTCCTTCACATGTAATGAATTTTTGCAGTATTAACAACATGCTACTCCATTTGTTTTTGAGAGCTGAAATTGGAATCCCTTTTCTAAATACTGTAACATCCATACCTGGGTTTTTAAGAATCACCTTCCAAGATTCATCATGAAACTCTTTGTTTTTAAACCATCTTTCTCCTAGTCTTGGGAGTTCTGTTGCTTCTACTATGAAGGATTCTGTGACTGCAAATTTGATATCCCCTATTTCCACTTTCGTGCCATCAAATGACCTTGCAAAGGATTTAGTGATTTTCTTGTGGTAGCTGTCAAAATTTTCAATAAAACATAACCACCCGTCCTTCTGTAACATCCCCTTGAGTTGCGGATACCCCTCCATGTATTTTACCCCTATGGGCTCAGTTCTAACAATAAGCCCCATATCCTCTGTTCTTGGTTACCCTTCAAAATTACTCTCACTATCTAAGAAATGAAATGATTGCATATATGGAAATAAGAAGATTGTGTATACAAAAATAGGAAGACTGTGTATACGAAAATAGGAAGACTGTGTATATGGAATGATTGCATATATGGAAATGGAGTGACTAGGTATATGGAAACAGAATGACTGTGGATATAGAAATAGAATGACTGTATGGTTGCGTGAATATGAGAGAAAAACTTAAGAATTGGCATGTAATAAATAAACAGTCAGGGTTTGAGAGTCGTAGATAAGTAGGTCACGTCGTTAATCTGACCGTTAACAGGTGTAGCTATGGAGGACCGGTTAAGTACAAGTTATGGAGTTTGAAGTGGAGATCAGTTATGAAGGAATCATTGGACCGTTTGTCATTGAAGGCGGAAGATATGGCGGAGACATCATGGCGGTCAAATCACATGATGGTTAATTAAGGAGACATGTGATCATACATGTTATACAAGCTTATGTTTTCAAATTGCTTTTTGAAATAAATTTTTGTATTTACCTTTGGAACCTTTACCTTCCGCTTGCTAATATTTTGATGTTTGATCCACAGGTACTTTAGGCATGATTGGTCTTCAAAGTTGATTTTTCTTCAATTACCTGCATACATGATTTTATTATGAACTGCTTGGACTGATAAACAAATTGTTGCTGCAAAATCAGATTAGCTGCAGAACAAAATCAGCTGCAGAATGGAATCAGCTGTAGAACGTGAAACAACTGCAAAAAGTGAAATAGAGAGTGAAATATGGCTTATGAATGAATGAAATGGAAATGGTTGTGTAAGTGAAAATAAGACAAGATGATAAATGAAAATGGAGATGAAAGAAATACTGGAAAAAGGAAAAATTTATTGGTGAAATATGGCAATGGAATGAAGTGAAACTATAAAAGTAAAACAGAGTGAAGTGAAATGAGATAATGAATTTTTGCAGAATGCAGAGCGACTGTAGCTTTTTGTCACCACTTTTTACAGAAAGGAAATGGAAAATATAGGGTGTCAGAAACTTCTGATTTTCACCCTGTATTTTCTGTATAAGCATGCCAATCAATGATTGGTTTTCAACCTTATATTAATTATATTTTTTATTATATATATATATATATATATATATATATATATATATATATATATATATATTTAGATAGGAAAAGTAAAGACTAAGTTGGTGGAGAAGAAGGATTCTTCTTCACTAACTTTATTTCAGAATTGTGTTGGAAGATCTTGATGAACTCCTCCTTTGAAATTGGTTTTTGATATATTTTCAATCTATGACCATTCACAAGAAGAGGAGTTTGAATTTCATCTATTGTTCTGATCCTCACTGCTCCATTACTAAAGACTTTTTCAATCTCATATGGCCCAAGCCAATGAGTTTGAAACTTTCCTTGAAAATCCTTAAACTTTGAATCAAATAACAGTGCCCAATCTCCTTCTTGAAACCTCTTGTCCTTGATGTATTTATCATGCCATTTAGCCCTCTGTTGTTGGACTATACCAGTCCTTTGAACTACTTCTTGCTTGATTTCATCAAGTTCATTTAATTGCTCCAGTCTATGCTTTTGAGCCTCTGATAATTCCATCCCCAACTGGACTGCCATCTTGAAAGTTCTGATTTGGAACTCTATAGGGAATAGGACTTGTTTCCCATAAACAAGTTCATAGGGTGTATGTCCCATTGTGTTCTTCCATGTAGTTCTATAGGCCCATAAGGCTTCAAGAAGCCTTTCTGCCCAATCTCTTCTATGTAGATGCACAATCTTGGTGAGGATTCCTTCAATCACTTTATTTGTAGACTCCACTTGACCATTTGCTTGTGGATGATAGGGAGTATATTTCCTATGCTTGATTTTGTACTCCTCCACAAGCCTTTCCACCATATTGGATGTGAATTGAGATCCCTGATCTGTCACAATTTCTCTTGGGACACCAAAACGAGTGAAGATATCCTCAAAAAGAAAATTAACTACAGATTTTTCATTAGCAAAAGGTAATGCTTTGGCTTCTACCCATTTGGTGACATAATCAATGCATATCAATATATACTTTTTCTACTTATATGGAGGATTAATTGGTCCAATAAAGTCTAAAGTTTCAAAGGGTTCAATAAGTACCTGAGTTTGTAATGGCATTTCATTTGATGGAGAAGGTTTCCCTACCCTTTGGCAGCTGTCGCACCTCCTGACATATTCTTTAGCATCATTGAAGATGGATGACCAATAATATCCTAAAGAAAGGATTTTATAGGCTGTCCTCTTGTCAGCAAAGTGTCCACCACGCGGCTCATCATGACATGCTTTGAGAATATTAGGTATTTCATCTTCCCTGACACACCTTTTGATCATAAGATCCGGCCCTGTTTTATACAATTCGTTAGTGATCCATGAATATCTTGCACTTTCTTGAATAATCTTTCTTTTCTCTCTAGGAAACAAATGTGAAGGTAACTTCCCTGTAACCAAGTAATTAGCAACATTTGCAAACCAAGGAGTTTGAGTAGTTACTACAAAAAGATATTCATCAGGAAACTTATCTTTAACCGGAGAGTCTTCTTTGATATTTTGAATCCTGGACAAGAAATCAGCAACTGTGTTTTCTTTTCCAGGTCTATCTAGCACAATAATGTTGAATTCTTGCAAAAGTAAAAGCCATCTTGTAACGGTGCCATTAGTAATAGGTTTATTCATCAAATATCTAATTGCAGAGTGATCCGTATGAACAAAGGTTTCATAGCCTGTTATATAGTGTCTAAACTTATTAATTGCATGAATAACAATTAAAAATTCCTTTCAGTCACGGTATAATTCAACACAGTGGGAGTCAAATTCTTACTTGTATAGTAAATGGCATAAGGAATCAAATCTTTTTGTCCCAATACAGCTCCCAGAGCTGTATCTGAAGCATATGTGGAAATATGGAAAGGAAGTTTCCAATTTGGACCTCTTAAAATAGGTGCTTCAGAAATTTTTGCTTTCAAGGTTTCAAATGCTAGTTGGCAATCAGGATTCCAACTGAATTCACAATCTTTTGTAAGCAATTTGAAGAGTGGAGATGCTATTTTAGTGAAGTTTTCTATAAACCTTCTATAGTATCCTGTAAATCCTAGAAAACTTCTAACATCCTTTTGGCAATTTGGAATTGATAACTTAGAGATGACTTCAACTTTAGATTTGTCAACTTTAATCCCATCTCCCGAAATGTGATGTCCTAAAACAATACCTTCTGTAAACATCATAAAACATTTTTCATGGCTTAGTGAAAGGTTTGTTTCTTTACATATTTTAAGAACTTTTTCCAAATTTTCCAAAGCTTCTTCAAATGTGTTTCCATAAACTGTAAAATCATCCATATATACCTCTACACAATCATGTATTAGATCAGAAAAAATTCCTAGTATTGCTCTTTGGAATGTTGCAGGAGCATTACACAACCCAAAAGGAAGTACTCGGTAGGAAAAAGTTCCCCATGGACAAGTAAATGTGGTTTTATCCTGATCCTCAGGTGCTACCTAAATTTGATTATAACCACTAAAACCATCCAAGAATGAGAAATACTTCTTACCTGCTAATGTATCTAACACTTGATCTATAAAGGGCAAAGGAAAGTGATCTTTATGGGTTGATTTATTCAATTCTCGGTAGTCAATGCACACCCTCCATTTACCATTATTTTTAGGTACAATCAGGGAAAATTTTAAGAACCCCCCCTAAATTTATAAATATAATAAATGGGCGAATCTCCATGGTATATAGGAAAAATGGAAGGCGATTTTATCAATAATATAATATGTATATATAATTTTTTGGCGAATCTCTCACCAGTCATGGCGAATATTTTACTCAATTATAATCTTATAAGATCTTGGCAAGTCTTTCACTAAATAATAAAACTTTGTATGGATCTAAGACGATAGAATTTCCCCTTTAAATAGTCTATGCTCACATGAATACCATGGTATTACCATGGGTCAATACCATGGGTTATCATAAACCTGGAGCTTAAAAATTACTATTAGTAATTTATAAAAATTAATAAAATTAATAGTTAATTTTTATTTTATTTTTTATTTTAACCAAGCTAAAATGTTTGACCTACATTAAATTACAACATCTGTTTTTACTCTTGACCAAGCCCCAAGAGGATCAAATATTTTTTCACTCTATGCTAGTTTGCATATCACGATATTTGATACCTCTCGGGGGTTAGTAGATCCAGAGTAAAGATGGATCTATGCTGGTTTAATTCCCCCATTTAAATAGGCTACATTCCAGGTGAATACCATGGGTCAATACCATGTGCCATTTTTATTTTTATTAATTCTAATATGAGGGTTAATAATGGTTTTTTGCATGGTATTAATAACAATCTAGTCCATGGTATTTGTCCCATAGTATTTTGCCCATAGGTTTCACCTAAATATAACCCATTTTTTGAGTGTTTGTAAATATAAGGTGACTTATGGAGTAAATATAAAAAAATGTTTTATTTGTTTACCATACCTCTCGTTTATTTATATTTTTATTAATTTACCATACCTTTGTTACAAATATGGTATTTGGCCCATAGGATTCACTTAAATAAAACCTCTTTCTTGAGCCTTCATAAATAGAATGAGGGTTATGGAGTAAATATAAAAAGAGGTTTTATTTATTTACCATACGTCTAGTTTATTTATATTTTTATTTATTTACCATACCTTTTGAGTAAGTATAAAATGACGTTTTATTTATTTACCATACCTCCACTTTACTTATATTTTTATTTGTTTACACCAGGTGACTTATGGAGTAAATATAAAAAATGTTTTATTTATTTACCATACCTCTCATTTTTTTTATATTTTTATTAATTTACCATACCTCTTTTATAAAAATGGTATTTGGCCCATAGGATTCACTTAAATAAAACCTATTCTTGAAAATGGGCGAATGGATTCACTTAAATAAAACCTATTCTTGAAAATGGGCGAATGGAAGGTTGTAACTCCTAATTTCAAGGGCTAAATTTACCTTTTTTACCCTCTCCCTTAAAATAAGGTGGGCTATTTGAGGTGATTTGTAAAAATGTACTATGATACAAAATATTCGCCCGCTAAAAATTTAAAACCCCTTAATTTCGCCAAAGGGCGAACATTCGCCCCTAAAATTATCCTTGGGCACAATTACCAAAGGAGAAACCCATTGGCTATCTGAAATTGGGTAAATGAAGTTTACATTTAGTAATTTTTGGAGCTCTTCTTTTACAATTTCCCTAAGATTTGGATTCATTCTTCTATGAGGTTGTCTAATCGGTCTACTGTTTTCCTCAATATAGATATGATGGATACAAGTCTTAGGATCAATGCCTTTCATGTTGGTGTATTCCCATGCAAATGCAGCAGAGTGTTTTTGTAATGTTTTGGTTAGCTCTTCTTATTGTAGTTTCTCCAAGTTTTTGTTTACGTTCAATGTCCTACTTGGAAAAATTTCAATTGTAGAGCTACCAAACTCTTCCATAGAATAGAGAGACATCTACCTAGATGACAAGTATTCAACATTAGATTTTTCTTGAAATTGTGCATGATCATATTCTGAAGATGTTTCAAAATTTTCCAATGTATTCAAAATTTGACTATCTTCACTAATTTCTGACATAGTAAAGAGAGGCTGAATATCATCCTCATCATCAATCCATTCCTTGTCATCTATTTCTCTGATTGCTTTTTCTAGAGGATACAGAGTAAATTTCTTTGTTGAATTACCATCAGAAATATACATGTCACTAGATATACAACTAATAAAAGCATCAGCTGTGGCCAGCCAAGGTCTTCCCTCCTAGATTATTCTTGGGATTTAAGATCATGAAATGAACAGGATATTCCAGAGAATTTAAGGATACTGAAATATATTCTAGCACACCATCTGGTTTGATTACTGATCTATCTGCAAGTTGTAGTAAGGTAGGTTTGTAAAGAAGATTGGGAAGTTTAAGCTGCTCCATAGTTTGTCTACTCATGATGTTTATTGCTACCCCTAAGTCAATCAATGTATTTGGATTTTCAATTCCATTTATATGTGTCTTGACAATTGGACTTCCTAGATCCACATATTTCTGTATGGCAATTTTTCCCATCATTATGTTTGCTATTTTTCCTAACAAGTGAATTCTTTTTGTTTCTTTTGCTTTTCTCCCTGGTCTTTTTATGCTCAACTCCTTTATTGTCTTGGCTATAATTGGAATTTCTCTAATGGTTTGTAGCAAAGGAATTTTGATACAAACATTCTTCAATTCATCTAGAAACCATAATTGGGCAACAAGATCTATTTTTCTACCCCTCTATCAATTTGTAGTCTCTCAGGAAAAGGAGGTGTAGAAGTAGATGCTGGTTGCTCAATGATAGAAGTTGTATTCACTGGTTCTTTTTGTTTTTGTTTTTCAATGTTTCAGTTTTGGAGAGATGTTTCCTCAAAAATTTTATTGACGTTAGAGAATCTTCCTCAGAAGTGTCTTGTTCTTGAATAACTACAGAAGTTCTTTCTTTTCCTAATATCCTACCAGATCTTAGTTGAACATCATTAAGATCTAGAGGAGTAATCATGTAAGTTGGAAATTGTTGTCCTTCTACCATGTAAGCATTCTGAGGGTTTTTATTGTTGGGGTTTGGTAATGTTTGGGCAGGTAACTAATTTGGTTTCTGCTGAAATGGCAGCAAGAGTTGGGGATTTTGGCTTTGTTGTGGAAATGGCAATGAAAGTTGAGAATTCTGATTTTGAAGTTGTGACTGCTGATTTTGTTGCTTATTATGTGGGGGAGGATAGTTCTGATAGGATGGAGGATATTGATATTATTGAGAAAATCTCCCATAAGGATTTTGTACCCTTTGTGCCCACGGTAGAGATTGATACTGAGATTGAGGTTGAGGTTGAGTTTGAGGCTAAGGTTGCTGCCAAGAATTCCAGTTTGGTGGGGGTTGAAGATACATTTGATTGTTAAATCCCTAATTTTGTGGCCCCAACCAAGGTATTCTTGTAGAAAAATAAAGAGATTCTGCAGAATTTGGGACTGTTTCCTCTTGAAAGATAGCCTTAAGACCTGGGATTGAAGGACAACCCTTGGTTTCATAGATTTCCGAACAGATCATACAAGTTTCTAAAATTTTTGCATCTAAAGGGCATTCCCTTAGAGCATGTTTCTTTCTGCATTTTGGACAAAAAATGGCTAAACCATCAGCCTCTGTTTTCTGCTTGTTTTGAATTTTAAGGGTGTCTAGTTGCTCACTAAGGCTCCCTAGAATGTCAGTTTTAAACTCATCAAGCATATTGCCAATTTCTACCCTGCTTACAGATCCAGTTGCAGATTTGTTTACTCTAACAAGAGAAGGATCTCTCAGCCCTTTCCTCGTTTTAGATTTCTCTCTTGAGATATGAACACACAGTTCTCCTATATTACTCAATGGAAGTTGAGAGATATCTCCCTTCCCCATCATGTTAAGGATATGTATCCACTCATCTCTAATGGCCTTTAACAAAAGAGCTTTCAAAGTTTCTTCATGTAAATTGTTCATCTTTGCTCTTTTTAGATTATAGTTGAATCTCTCAATCAAATCTTCTAAGTTTTCATCCTCTCTTTGCATCATTTTGAACACCTCATCTTTATGATTGGTAGGCATGCAATAATCCAAGTATCTATCCAAAAATGCCTTTTTCATGTCATTCCATGTTCTAATGGATTGAGTGACTAACCCCATGAACCATTTCAAAGCAGCCCCTTTCAATGTTGAAGGAAACAATTTAAGTTTTTGAGAGTCTTCTAGATAGTCATAAGTTCTACACAAGACTTCAAACTCAAACAAAAATGTTTTAGGGTCCTTGCTTCTCAACCCATAGAAGTTTGGGAGAATAGATGGTGAGATATTTTTCATTGTGGTATGTGTTTCCTCATCCGCTGTAGGGAATCCAAAAGAGTTATCTACTTCCCTATTTCCTCTGCCTCCTCCATTATTACCTCTACCTCCACCATTATCTCCTCTACCTCTTCCTCTACCCCATCCTCCAAACAATGAGAATTCTCCATCTTGTTCCTCTTCTTCCATTATAGTTTCTTCAGAGTCAGTATAGGGTTCAACCTACAAGGTTATTCCCTCCTCCTCTGGTTCTTCTATTAATGGAATATGGGAGAGGGTTTCTACTACTTCTTCTTCCTTACCAGGTACTCCTAATTCTTCAACTATAATGAGCTCTCTTGTGGAGGTAAGAAAAACTATTCCTGCTGTTGGAGATTCGAAATTTTTCTCCCCTAGGACAGTATTGGTAGAAGAAGTAGGAGATTCTTCTGATTGGATTTTTGCCCTTGGAATTTTAGGAGTCCTATGGCTGGGAGTATGAGTTTGGGATGGAGGTGTGTCTTTTCTTGCTCTCATTGGAGTAGGTGGTGTTGTAGGAATCAAACTTCTTCCCCTTTGTTTTGTTTTTTGAATGTAAGAGATAAGGCTACCTAGTTACACTTTCCCAACAACGGCGCCAAAATGTTTGGTCAATTTAGTGTGCTAAATTTCTCTACATAAATTATCAATCTGGGTATCGTAAACTGATGAAGTGTAGTGAACTGTTTGTGCTAGATGACCCTTTTGTGTTTTATGTTGTTTTGGGGGTTTTTGGTCCTTTAATCCCTAATGATTTACAATATGACTAACAAAAATCTTAAATATAACTTTTGTAAAGACTGCTAAGAAACTAAAGAAATGAGAATTAAAAGAGCTTAAGTAAGATTTGGAAGCAAAGTTTAATCAAGAAATGAAAACAGAGTTTCTATTTCTGCTCTTATCATTATTTCCAAATCATGAACTAAAAACTAAAAAGTAAAATTGCAACTATTGTCTAATCAATTACAAAAACAAAACTAAATGAAATACTAAAATTGAAAGTGAAATTGCAACTAATGTCTAATCTATTATAGAAACAAAACTAAATGAAATACTAAAACTGAAAGTGAAATTGCAACTAAAAAAAAAACTAAATGAAGTACTTAGTTACTCTGCCTCTCAATTTTGGGAGAAAAACCTCCTTGTGATGACATTTTGAGGAATTCTGTACTTCATTATTCTAAGAGAAGATAAATGCAAAAATGCAGAAAAGACTCATTGTATGAATGAAGTATTCAACCACTTAGTTTAAGATGAGTTATCAACTAGAAGGGCTCTTCAGAAACATTCATTAACACCATGAGTTGATAAACTAGTAATAAAATGGCAAGAACAGTAATGGCACTGATCAGTCTAATTGAAAACTTAAAGACTAGTGAAACAGTAAATGAAACAAATTATATTACACTACTGAATTTCAACTTCTAACTACTGATAAAAACTTGAAAGAAATTTAAACAAAAAGAAGCTATTCTGCACTGAAAGAAGCTATTCTGCATTAGTAAGAAAATGATAAGGATTGCATTATAAACAAGGTTAGTATGGAAATGATTATGAACACTGTGAGAGGAAATGATGAATTTACAGTTTAGCTAGAAAAGACAAAACAAAATGAAATAAAACCTCAGTCAGCGCAGGGGCCCTCTGCAACTGATCAGGTTATGCGTGCTTAATCAATCTCCAAGAAACTCTTTCATATATCCATAAAACATGCGGTCTTCATATTAAAACAGGAAAATGAGTTTTTAAAAATTATAGAACAGTAAGTTTGAGCTTAATACATGAGGAAATTCGAACTCCTTCTGAGTTCTTTACACAGGTATTTATAAGAAAATTATGCAACTGTTTGTGGAGAAAAATAAGCTACAGCCAAAAACACATAGAAGATAGGCACACAGAATTTTCTTCCTTGGCTGCTGGAGACATAAATCCAAGATGATGGCTGTTGGAGTCCGTGGGTTCAGGAAGTTGTTTTGGATAACGCTTCCCATCACTGTGAAACGTGTTGATTATCCACAAAACAGAGTCCTGTTGCCTTCGGTCTCTACGTTTGACTTCTCCATTGACCGGAGTCTTGTACCATCTTCCTTGTCGACCTGGGCTAGGTGAATAGGACACGGTCCATGTCACGATGATTTCCAAGTTGCCCATGTAGTTAGTTTCTCCTCCTGACACTTGGAACCTGTTAAAGCATGGAAGTAGTTTCAGAACATCCGATTAGCTGCAGAATAGGCTGCATTCCGTATCTAAAAGACAAAAATTTACTCAAATAGAAAAACATAAAAGCATAACATGTAAATCACTAAATGTGCTCCTTAAGGCAATATATACTGGTCATTGATGATAAGAATGCATTTCTTCATGGAAAAACAAGGAAAAAGGGATGAGAAGAGTTGCTAGGGAAAGAGCAGTTTTGAGGCTCAACAAGTGCCTCCACGAGATGGGGAAACTTCTGCTGAAGTTGGTCCCTGGTGAGCCACTTGCCTTGGTGCAGGAGTTGGCCAGCTTTGACAAACCGATACAGTTGGATCTTCTACTGGTTAGTGTTCTTGATCCGTGTTTCCATGATCCGATCAGTTGTGGCATGTTCCATGTAGTCTAGGTTTAACTTTGTTGGTGTGAGTTGTTTTGCAATGTCTGAAGTGTCTAGTAATGGTGGAAAGTATGGTTGAATGCAGTCCACATTGAACACTGGGTGCAGGCCAAGGAATGGTGGGATACTGAGCTTGAAATGACTGTCCCCTTCAACCTTAGTGATGGTGTAAGGTCCATATCAGAGAGGGCGAAGTTTGTGGTGGGGCCTAACGAGGCACTCCTTCTACAGATGTAACCAAACTTTGTCACCCACTTGGAACTTGTGTGGCACCTGATGCTGATCATGATGTTGCTTTTACTTAGCATTGGCTTTGTCCAATATGTCATGGACCTGCTGGCAGATGTGATGAATGTGTTCAATGAAGCTGTTAGCCCTGTCAAGTTCAGATCAGACATGATTTGAATCTGCCTGAGTAGCTGCAAATGGTATGGCTACATCAATGGGACATAGTGGCTGGAATCACAACCCCACCTGAAAAGGGCTATGGCGAGCTGAGCTATGGAGAGCTTTGTTGTAGCTGTGATGGACATAGGGGAGGCTTTCATCCCATGTGCGTGGATGCTTTGATTTGTACATACGTAGAATTTGTATGATCATCTTGTTGATGACCTTTGTTTGGCCATCAGTTTGTGGGGGGGGGGGGGGGGGAATTCGTGGACTTAGTAAGCTTGGTATCCAACATCGACCAGAGACTTGACAAAAATGTACTTAGGAACTTGCTGTCTTGATTTGAGATAATGGATTGTGGGATCCCAAAATGTACCCACTCTCGTTCAAAGAATAGCTTAGCAGTGGCTTCTATCGTGATACTCTTCTTGCAGGTCACTAGAATGGCCATCTTAGGGAATCTGTCGACAACCATGAAAACACAGTCGTTGCCATGCTTAGTAGAAGGAAGGCCCGACATGTAATCCATGGAGATGGATTCCCAAGTTCAGCTAGGAGTAAGCAGAGGAGTATATAAGCCTTACTTTTTGATGGTCAGTTTGGCAATGGCACAAGCAATGCAGGATCCGATGTACTTCCCAACATCCTGTTTAAGATTTGGCTAATAAAAATACTTCTGCAGTACTACCACTATTTTCTCTATCACGAAATGTCCAACGACCTGCATTAGAGAACTTTTGAGGTCTAAAATGGGCCTCCTAAGAAAAATGTACAACCAAAACAGACTTTATAAGAACCAATAGCATTCAAGAAGATGATGTCAACCATGGGGGATGATTCACCATTTTTGGGGTAAAAAAGTAAAAATATTAACAAATAATAAAATAATAAAACTACTTTTTCAACTTGTATTTTCAACTTATCTCCCTAAGGTTTTACTCGAATTTCTAGCAGGAGTACTCGTTGGATGAAAAATTTAATTCCTCATCCAAGAAGTACCCATGTTGCATACTTTTGATGGTCCCTGTTACACAAAAAATGAGAAATACATGAAAAAACGTGATTGCAATCACGTTTTTCACGTATTTCTCATTTTTCGTGTGGCAGGGTCCATTGAAAGTAGGGATTCTAAACACTCTTGCAACAAGAGTTGTTTGAATCCACGATAAAGAACACCTAAATAAGGATAAAACCTATTTAATAAATGTGTTTTTAAAAAATGGATATAAAAAATATCAAGCCATCAAGGCTTTGAATAAAGCTAACAAAGAAACTTGTCATAAAATAATTAATAAAAGTGAACCTTCCGTATATTCTTGGGACCACAGACAAAATTTCACATATCCTCAAAAAACATAAAATCATGACCACTTTCAAACCTATAAATACTATCCGCAACTGCCTCAATTCTGTTAAAGATCCCATTGATCGCAAATGCCAAAAATGTGTTTATCTAATTCCATGTTCTTGTGGAATTCCATATATATGAGAGACTGGCCTATCCATCAATGCTCGTATCCTTGAACATTTTGCTAACATAAAACACAATTGGTCAAAAAACGCTGCACTAGCAGAGTGTTATGACAATACCAAACATCATATCTGCATTGAGAAAACCTGCATCCTTGCTAAAATTGACCACTACTTCCACATAAAATTTAGAGAGGCCATTGAAATCAATAAACATCCTAAAAACCTCAATAGAGATGAAGGATGGGTCATAAGTAAAAATTGGATTCCCACATTAAAATCTAAATTTATATCTTTAGAAACCCCTTAACTTATATCTCATTTATCTTTAATACTCCCCCTAGTTATATTAGTTAATTAATATTATTCCACACACACACACACACACATATTTTAAATACTGATTATTTTTAATATATTAAGAATATATTAATTATTCTTGAAATATAAAAGAATGCACTAATTATTCTTATATTATAACAAATAATTTATTAAATTAGTAATTTATAAACAAATATATTAATTGACCTTAAAAATATCCTAATTATTGTTTAAATCATATTAGTTTAATAATTTTACTAATAGAATGAGCTCCTGGGAAACAAGTTGGATGGCGCTCAGGGTTGACCGACATAGCTAGGGTTCCTGTGTTTCCTGGTATTCTCCCCCAAGGTGCTCTCTGTCTCTAGACTCTGGCGTCTCTGCTGACGCCGCCTCCATGAATCCGCTCTCCGGAGGGGCGGGCATGACCCCCTCTCCCCCCTCCGATCCCATTCCTGACAAGTCGACTAGCGCAGGAAAAAAGGCCTGTTCCGGTTCTGATCCACTGGCAGAGCAGGTAACTGATCAAGCCGTAAATAATGATGGTGACTTTGCTACCAGCCCATCGACTGCCAAAGATAAAGGTTCTGACCAGAACAACTCGACGTCAAGACCCAAAGCATCCTCTGCAACATGCATCCCCAAATCTGCTGAAAGAATCAAAATAGATCTCCCCAGTCAGCGCATCAACAACCAGATTCAATATATGAGGGATCATGCCCTCATAGGCAAGTTTCTTGGATTTTGGCCTACTGAAAAAGCCCTGCAAGGTTGGATTGCCTCCAAGTGGAAGCCAAAAGGTCAAGTCACCTTGCAGCTTGGACCTAAAGGCTTCTTCACCGCTACCTTTAACTGTCTGGAGGACAAAATGCGTATCTTCGAGGGTGGCCCGTATTTCTTCAACTCAGCCGGCCTGTACCTGCGTGATTGGGTTGAGAGGTTCAATCCAGATAAGGAAGACTTCAACTGGGCTCCAGTATGGATCCGAATGTACTCTCTTCCCTTGGAATACTGGAACGAGGAAACCCTAAAGGACATAGGTAACAGCCTGGGGGTCTTCATCAAGGTCGCTGAGGAAACAAAATGCCGAAGATACACCTCATATGCTTGATCTGTGTTCACATGCATCTCGCCAAAGCTCTAACTAACTCGGTAAGCTTATTTCATGATGACTATGAATGGGTTCAAACAATAGACTACGAGCATGTTCCCTTTCGCTATAGGAAGTGCCATGAACATGGCCATCTCTTCAGGGATTTCCCTCTAAATCTGCAGTCCAAAACCCCTGTCACAGAGGCAAGCAAAGATGCTGAGGGGTTCACAAAAGTTCCAAGTAGAAGAAGGCATGCTAAGAAACACTCAGTGGATCCTGAAAATCTCAAGAAACCCATAACTCGGAACAGTTTTGAAATCCTGACTTCCAAGAACAGCATGGAGGACAACCTCTCAATCCCCCCCTCAGATCCATCTCCTTCGTCTCCCCCTCATACGCCCAAGTCTACAGATCCCCTCCAGGCCTCCGAATCCATCATCACCCCCGCCTCCACCTCCAATGCAAATAAAGACAAAGACACAGCTCTACAATCTTCCAACATGGAGACAGATGCAGCTCTGGCACTAAGCATGCAATAGCATTCAAAGGAGGAAGAACATAATACACCAATACACATGGAGGAGGAACCAGAAAGTGTGGATCTGGCAGGTCTGGATATACTCAAGCTGGAAGTAGCGTGCAGACAGAAGGAATTCAGCGCTATACACTCTCGGGAAATTGAAAGACTAGAAGAAGTTTTAACCAGAGCACAACACAACAAATATCTTGGTATTCAGGTAGGCAGTCCTTGGGACGGGAAAAAAATCTTGAAGGAGACAAAGAAACGTGGATGCAAAATGGATCTGTAGAGGACTATCATTATCGGAGAAATGCTGGTGGATTCTGGTAGATTCCCCAAGCTGACCAAGTTTTACAAAACTCTTCCCCATTGTTCCCCATGAAGCTCGTCTCATGGAATGTGCAAGGGCTCAATGGCTCTGCAAAACACAGGATGATTAAAAAAATGATCCAGCAAGACAAGCCTTCAATAATTTACCTTCAAGAAACAAAATGCAATAGTACAGTTCTGGAAAAAATACTAAATAAAGCCTGGCCGGGGTGCCGTTCAGTCTCAGTGGATGCTTCTGGAGCTTCTGGAGGGCTCGCAATCATATGGAATCCTCAAGAGCTCTACCTTCATGACTTCCATGCCTCTCACTTCTTCATTCAGACTACCTTCCACCTAATCGGAACCAATATCCACGGTCATCTATCCAATGTGTATTTTCCGCAAGAATTACAAAAAAAACTGGATCTGCTTGATACTATTTCAGAGCTCAACTCTGACAGGTGCTTTCCCCTCTGGATATGTGGGGGTGATTTCAATATCATCACCTCTTTGGAGGAAAAGTCTGGTGGACGATTGAGGCTGGATGAAGATAGTCACGGCTTCAAAGACTTCATCCACAAAAATCAATTAATGGACCTACAGACTTCCAATGGCACTTATACATGGACCAATAAAAGAAGGGGTTCACAGCAGATAGCCTCCAGACTGGATCGATTTCTCATGTCAGACAACGCTATTCACATGGGGGGGGACTTTCATGCCTCCATCTTGCCTCAAGTAGGTTCTGATCACTGGCCCATAATGTTACAATGGTCGCGTCCGGGTGCCAGGAGCAACAGACCCTTTCGCTTCGAATCTTTTTGGTTCTCACATCCTAATTTCAAAGATGTTGTGATCGATGCTTGGAAATCTTTCAATCCCCCAGAAGGAGCCAAAATGTTCCAGTTTCAGCAAAAGTTAAAATATCTCAAACAAGCGCTCAAATCCTGGAATCGCTCTCAGTTTGGAAATATTTTCGACCATCAGAAAATGCTGGAGGAGCAAATGAACACATTGCAACAACGCATCATCTATGAAGGCAGAACTGAAGACTATGCGCAACAGGAGAAGTCACTCTTAACCAAGATTGAAACACGTCGGAAACAAGAAGAAACACTGTGGCGTCAAAAATCCAGGGTCAGATGGCTCAAGGATGGAGAGAAAAATACCAAATTCTTTCACAGAACCACAGTTCAAAGGAGAATGCACAATTACATCGCCTTCATCAACAATAAGCAAGGAGAACGTCTGGAAGCGCATGAAGAAATGGAACAAGAATTCAAAGAGCACTTTCAGGACACTCTTAGAGAGCCTCCAGGCAGCAGAACTCAGGCAATACATGTTGGCATTATGACTTAGGTTTGGCGCTATGGCACAGGTGTTGTCCTTGATGGCAACTCACTCAAGTGGCAAATCACTGTTCAAGCTCTCAAAATAATAGAAAATGAGATACCCACAGGTGCGCCTAACAAAAGTTGCGGACCCGCAGGTGCCCCGAAAAAGAAGTGCGGACATACCCGCAGGTTCTCCGAACAAAAGGTGCGGACGTCAAATTCACTCCCATGCTGAAAAGCGCACGCACGTGGGAAATTTTATGATTGATCCATGGTATTTAGTCTGCAGTTTTTGATCCTATGGTTTTGGTTCGTGGTATTGCATTCAAAAGAGTTGAACCCAAGTATTGAGTCCTTGGTATTGTTTCTCAATGGTTTTGGTCCATGGTTTGAGAAAGGCCTAGACTATAAAAAGGGAAGGAGATCATTTGGCCCATACACTTGTGAACATTGAATATCTTAAGATCTAAAATTTTGGTGATCGGTTTGTGAAGCTAGATCTGAATCAAGGAGAAAACTGTGAATTAAAAGGCGGATCTACTGATAGGTCGAGGTCTCTTTGGCGCATGATCAGATCTGTGAATTCGACAGACTGGGGTACAATTGAGGACTGTTAAAGTGTTTATATCTGGAGGTCGCAGGCGAGATACGGCTCAGGTGCGGAGGTACGCAGTCCAGTAGATGACGCAGGTGCGGAGGTGCATAGTCCAGTAGACGACGCAGGTGCGGAGGTATGCAGACCAGTAGACGGTGCAGGTGCACAGTCCGGTAGACAGCGCAGGTGCGCAGTCCAGTAGATAGATCAGGTGCGGAGGTGCGCAGTCCAGTAGACAGATCAGGTGCGGAGGTGCGCAGTCCAGTAGACGGATCAGGTGCGAAGGTGCGCTGTCGATTAGACAGAGCAGGTGCGGAGCTGTGCAGGCTAGACACAACAGAAGTGCTTATATTCACAGGTTTCTATTGGTGAAGTTGCGGACTTTTCTTGAAATATATGTTGGCTGCCTTTTGTCTATTGCTGCAGAGTTCTGGGTTTAGAATCTGTGTCTCATTACTGGTATTGCTTTTCTAGTTACTGCATTCTGAGAAGCTATTGGTTGATTCATTAGTTGATTGTAAAAGGAGATTAGTTGATTCACATGTACTTGATGATTATTTAATGATTCATGGATCCAGTCTGAAAATTTATGAAATGTGGTCCCTGGAGGAAAAGAAGTAGGTCAGCACCTACGTACTAGTAGCTCAGCTAGTACAAGAGCTAAGGGGGTTGTAGTTCCCTTCCATGAGAGTCTGGAAAATGAGAGAGGGTTGTAGCTCTCTGCAGGTTGCAGCCTGCATACTGGTAAAGGACTGCACCAGTACAGAATCATTATAAAAAGAAGTTTCTAATTGAAAGAAGATAGAGACATATTGCAGCAGGTGGTTTTCACCCACATTGGGTTTCCACCTTATATCTGGTGTTCTTTGGTGTGACTATCTGTTTTTCTTGTTCTTGTTCATTATTATATGGTACTGACATACAAAATTAATGGTCAACATCTGAAGAATAAATTCAATTATAAATCGGGAAGGTATAGTGAAAAGAATTTGATAATACTGATTCACCCCCCCCCCTCAGTATTATTTCCAACAATACATTCTATCACGCAACATATTCCAAAGATCATCACGGAGGACCACAACAATATGTTACTCCAGCCAATATCCATGCAGGAAGTGGAGGATGCGTTGGCCCAACTGAAGGATGGCAAAGCGCCGGGACCTGATGGCTTTACAGCCAATTTTTTCCACGCCTTCTGGGAGCACATCAAAACAGAGGTTTGGGAACTTGTGGAAGAAGCAAGATCGATGCACTGGATCCTCCCCTCCCTCAATACTACCTTCATAGCGCTAGTGCCAAAGGTGGAAGATTCCAACACTCTAGACAAATACAGGCCCATCGCTCTTTGTAACGTAATCTACAAACTCATTTCAAAAGTCTTGGCAAATAGGCTCAAACCTCTACTCCCTCTCCTCATCTCTCCAGAGCAGACAAGGTATGTAGAAGGGCGCCAGATTCTGGATGGTATCATACTTTCACATGAAGTGATTCATTCTCTCAAGGTTCTAAAAAAGCCAGGTATGATTCTCAAGCTAGATCTTTCTAAAGCATTCGATAAACTCAGTTGGTCCTACATCAATCAAATTCTTTTAGCTTTTGGCTTCAGCGCCACCTGGACGCGTTGGCTCATGAATCTTATTACCTCCCCCTGTTATTCTATCCTTCTGAATGGCTCTCCTTCCTCGCCTTTCCGACCTTCCCGAGGTATTCGCCAAGGTGACCCTCTCTCTCCGTTCCTCTTTGTGCTCATGGCCGAAGGTCTCAGTCGTCTCCTTCATTCTGCTATCTCTTCTCACTCTCTAAAGGGCATTTCTCTTCATGGACTTTCTCCCCTCTCTCACCAACAGTTTGTTGACGACACTATGCTTTTTGGCCATCCGTCAGTTCAAGAGGCCTCTGCCCTCCTAGCCCTTCTGAATCTCTTCTCTGAAGCTTCAGGCACCTCCATCAATGCTGCCAAATCCCAGCTCTTCTTCTTCAATACCCCCAGTCTAACTCAGAAGAATATAGCCAGGATCTTGGGCTATCCTATAGCTGTGCTTCCCTCGAAATACCTTGGGGCTCCCCTGATAGACTCAGCTATCAAACATGCCTCCTGGAGAACCCTCCTTGACAATCTAGAAACCAGGCTCTCCTCCTGGACCTTCCGCTCTCTTAATATCGCCAGCAGGCTCATACTTATCAAATCCGTTCTCCAAGCCATGCCTCTGTATTTATTCTCCATATTGGCAGCTCCCAAATGGGTTCTTAAGAGTATTCGCAATCTTCAGAGAAATTTCTTATGGGGCTCCTCAGGACTCAACAGAAAATGGGCGCTCGTCAAATGGACTGAGGTCTGCCTTCCGAAGTCAGCTGGTGGGCTGGGTCTAAGGGATCCCCTTCATAGCAACAACACCATGGGTGCCTGAATCTGGTGGAAATGGGTCTCCAATCCGCACACTCCATGGGCTCGTATCTGGCATGCCAAATACGCTCCAGGAAGCCCCCTAGAGGAGCTCATCCGCATAAGCATCACCAACCCTGGATCGTTAATTTGGAATGCTTCCAGAAAGCACAGTGTCTTCATTCAAGCGCACAGTTTTTGGGAAATACACTCAGGCACCACAACAAGATTTTGGGAAGACTCCTGGCAGCAGCTCCCCAAACTAGCTGCTCTCTTCCACAGACCCAAATGGCAAGCTACCATGCAACACAGTGATCAAACCCAGGTTTGTCAATTCTGGCAGCAGCAATCCCCTCAAGGCTTTCAACAATGGAGATCAGCAGACACCTGGCAAGCCAACTGGCAAGAGGAAACCTTTGAAGAGATTGATCAAGAGCTCAAACTTAGGAAAATCAAGTTCTCGGATCAGAGGGACAAAATTCGGTGGGGATATTCTCCAAAAGGGACATTCACCACCAAGGAGGCATACCAAATTCTCTATCATCCAGTGCAGATAATTAAGGATCAGCTATGGGATAAGATCTGGCAACCAAGTATCTGGCCAAAAGTCTCCACGTTCCTGTGGCTTTTAAGCAAACAACGGATCCTCACTTGGGATAATCTTCAAAAGCGAGGTTTTATTGGGCCTTCCAGATGTCCCAACTGCAACCTCCACTCAGAGACCATCTTGCATCTTTTGGATACCTGCCCGCTAGCTGCAGAACTCTGGGAGAGAATTGCTCAGTGCAACAGGAGAATGGGAAGACGAGAGGGAGACATCACAAATACAATCAGGAACTGGCCTCAGCATCCCTTCCAAAGTCCAGTCCTCAACTCCCTCTGGAACCTTCTTCCGGGCTTTTTCTATTGGATCATATGGAAGGAGAGGAACAGCAGGATCTTTAAAAATCTCTATTTGCCCCTGGACTTGTTAAGTTATGGTATGTTCTATGCTTATAACAGTTTACTTCTTTTTCTTATTATATTCCACCGATTAGCAATCACATGTACATAAAGTAAAGTGCAGATAGAACATTAAACGATCGACAGAAAACAAGCCAAGGCAAGAGACACAAGATGTGGCGGCTAGCTAGGGACAAACCCCACAATGTGTGGGGAAACCCTTTGATCAAATCTTCTTTTATCTTCAATAATTCAGCAGAGAGAAATAGTACAATAAATCTGATTCATATCAGCAGTAGCAAACCCTAGATCAGTAGCATCAGCATTAGCGGCTTCATTATCAAACTAGGGCAGACGATATCTCACAAACCGACCGTCGGATTGAATTCATTCCACCACAAAAAGTTTCGGCTTTCAGAGGAGGTTCAGATGAACCTACAACGCAGTTCAGATGAGGAGATCTTCTAGGCCACGTAAGTCAATCTTTACTTTTGTAGTTGTAGCGTCAGTTTCAGCAGTTTCCGGCTTCAAACTAGGGCAGTCGATATCTTGCAAACCGTTCATCGGATTGACTTCATTCCACCACCAAAAGTTGCGGCTTTCAGAGGAGGTTCAAATGAATCTACAGCGCAGTTCCAAAGAGGAGATCTTCAAGGCCACACAAGTCAATCTTTACTTCTGCAGTTGCAGCGTCAGTTTTAGCAGTTTCCGGCTTCAAACTAGGGCAGTCGATATCTTGCAAACCGTTCATCAGATTGACTTCATTCCACCACCAAAAGTTGCGGCTTTCAGAGGAGGTTCAGATGAACCTACAGCATAGTTCCAAAGAGGAGATCTTCAAGGCCACACAAGTCAATCTTTACTTCTGCAGTTGCAGCTTCAAATTCAACAGCTTCCGGCTTCACATGTGTGAGAGAGAGAGACCCATTTCAGCACAGTAGAGAAGAGACTCATATCTGCGTAGTAGAGAGAGAGAGAGATGTGATGAGATGAGTGAGTCCAAATGAGGAAAAGTCCTCTTATATTTATACACAACGTTGGTGGGTGAATAGATGCGACTGTTGGGCTTCTGAGCCTACATGAGTTGTAGGTCGGCTTGATAATAATTCCATAATCAAAATAAATTCATATCTCCATGAATACTTATCGGAATTGGATGATCTTTATATCAATCCTACACCTCTCGACGAGAGGAATCTAATAAAAATATTATTAGCCATGAATAAGATGAACCACATGAAGTTTTGCCCTGGTTTCCAATTTTAACAGGACTCCCTTTGGCTTCTTCTCAATCAGAACCTACAAGAAACTCTTGCTCTGAAACACTGGCAAAATTCGGACCTGCCAGCCTCTCCTCAGGAATGCCTCATTCTGGAAAACTGGAATCTGAATCTCACTTTCTCTGCTCATGCCACTCTCAATCCCTCCATTCATTCTGATTCCCCCCAATACTGGTCTCCTCCTGTCTCCCAGACCATAAAGTTAAATTTCGATGGTGCTGCCAAGGGCAATCCGGGGCCGGCTGGATATGGAGGCATTTTCAGAAATGCTGAGGGCTCGGCTCTGCATATATATCATGGCTCGCTAGGAAGAGATACCAATAATGCAGCCGAACTTGAAGGTTTATGGAAGGGCATCTGCACAGCTGTAACTGAAAATTTCTTCCCTCTGGTGATAGAAGGGGACTCACAAATCTTAATTGAGGCAGTTACTCGGATCCAATCAGGCACATCAGCTGGAAAGATTGCTTCTAGCTGGCGGCTCCTAAGTAGACTGGAGCAAATTGAAGAATGGCTCACATCTTCCCGTAGCGTTACCTTCCAGCATGTTCGGTGATCTGCCAACAAAGTAGCGGATAGATTGGCTAATCAAGGGTCTGATCAGCAGCTCCCTTTCTTCTCTAGTCCTCTCAGCAGTTCTAATGATGAGCAACTTAAACAAGACTGCACTCTTCTGGTGCAACAAGATCTATCCCTCCCGGATGCGGGTGAACGGTACAGGTAGAGGTACGAAGTCGGCGGGAGGGGCAGGCGCGTGGAGCACTTTCAACGACACCTAGCCTCACTTGCTGCCAGACTTCAATCTCCTGGCAAGTTCATTCATGGCTGCGTTAATGCGACACGACATTCTACACAGGCTCCCTCGCTCTAATCCCATGGCGCTCCTCCAATTCTGTTCTGTTCCTCTTTTGCGAATGTCTGGCCTCCTTGCAGTTGTAGTGCTCTACTCTTGGGATAATCAAGGAATCCATGGCACTCAAGCACGCGGAGTAGTTTCTCTGCTGGATCTCCTGGCTCTCCAAAGTCCCTTCAGCATTTTCTTCTGTTGTTTGTCCTCCAGATTTCTCAGATCACTGACAAGTGGGATAACTCTCCCCCTTCCAGTCTCCCCTGGTCTGCAAAGACTTGCTGCTTGTCCTGCTCTTTTTGCTCTGAGCAGCATGCCTATCCTGCGCCAAAGAATGGGCTGCCGAAGGGGCGGCGCCCGTGGTCATCCCATTCGCCAGGCTTCTTCCTCTTCCTCGGATACCTTCTCTAGCTCTTCAGGAGGCGGCACTGAAAGCCATCCTACTACCAGGCGAGGTCGTGGTCGTGGCTGGGGGAACCAAGCTGTAATGTCAAACCCACACCATACTCATGTGCATTTAGCCCACTTTCAAATCCCCTGCACTCTCAGCAATCACTCTTTCATTGCTTCTGTTACAATTCAGTTGAATGAAGGCACAGTTGGCTTGGTTCCGGCAATTCCAAATGCGACTTCGATGCCGAGGGCGAAAGAATTGCCAGGCACCTCTCAGAATCCGAGACAGCAGGGCGATGTCCTAAGAAGTTCTGCTTCCCAGGATAAGCAAGCTCTGGCGTGTTTGAATGTTCCGAGTGAATTTGGTCCTCCAAAAGAAGAGGGCCATCCCTCAGACGATGATGACTCCTCCAGCTTCGGTTGTCAGATTGTGGAAGAAGTGCCTTCCACCGCTCAAGATGCATAATCAGGTTGTCATTCTCTTTTGCAGTTTCCGTGTCTGTTCAAGGGGAAATGTTCAGTTGTTTTTGTCTATGTTTACAGTTTGGGTTAAATGTATCATCTCAGTCAAGCAGTTTCGGCACTCCGGTTAGTCTACATTTTTGACAATGTGGTTCCTGTTTCAATGTACCGGTCATAGTCCGAGTTCTAGTCGGTCTTCTGCTAGTTTTTTTGGGTCAATTTTCAGATTTGTAACGTGCGTAAGCCATCTTCAAGGCTAGAACTCTTGAGGCTGTTGCCTCGTTGTAAAAATATTTTGTATCAATATAGGAGTAGACTTATTCAGAAGAAAGAAAAAAAAAAAGAAAAAAAAGAAGAAAGAAAAATAAAAATAATAATAATAATAATTTTACTAATAGATTAATTACTCAATTTATAATATATGTATAAATTCCTTTATTATCATTTTCATTTTCATTGTCGGCCAATTCTTAGGAAGCCCTAAAAATATTTCCCTATTTATTAAATACCAAGATTGATTAGTTTTCCAAATACTTTTATATCCCGATGATGAACTACATTTGTGGGTTTGAAACGTCGATCTCTAAATCAACATGATTGCGATGGATCCCAAAAATAATTTGGAACAAGCTAACAATGACATAAATCTTAAATATGAAATTGACACTCTTTCCTTTAGACTTGGGTAAGCCTGTGATAAAATCCATTATGACCTCCTCCCAACGCTGACTTGGAATGGTTAAATGTTGTGGCAAATCAAACATCCTACCACAAACTTCTGAATATGAGACTTAAGGCCATCCCAAAAAAAATCCTTCTTGACACTATGGTAAGTTTTTAAAAATCTTGAGTGCACTCCTAAGGGAGAGGCGGGCAATTCCAAAAGAATCATTTTTTTGAGTTGGGAATTTTTACAAAGAGATAAATGATCTTTGTACCATAATGAATCATTTTTCTAGCTAAATGTATCAGACGTACTGGGATTGTGCTACAACTTTTGAATGAGTGAAAACACCTCTTCATCATTCTTCCATTCATTCCTTGCTTCAGTTATCCACTTAGGTTAGATAATAGAAATGACACAAAACAATGATTCTACATCCTCATTCTTTCTTGAGAGTACATCTGCAACAACATTTTTCTTCCCTTTTTTGTAGATGATTTCAAAGTCATAACTCAACATATTTTTCACCCATTTTTGCTGCTCTTCTGAAAATAATATTTGTTCCAAAAAATATTTAAGACTATCATGATTTGTTTTTACCTTGAAGTGCCTACCCATTAGGTAAGGTCACCATTGCTTTAGTGCATGTAGTATTGCCAACATTTCCTTCTCATAAATAGGTTTGTGTAAATACCTTCCATGGATTGGATGAATTTCAAAAGCAACGTGTCTTCCTTCTTTCATTAAAACAACACCAATTCCATTTCCTGAGGCATCATATTCCATAATAAAAGATTTTGTGAAGTCTGGCGTAGCTAAGACTGTTGCTTGGCATATTGCCTCTTTAAGATGTTCAAAGGCCTTCGTTGCTTTTGGAGTGCAAGAAAATGCACATTTCTTCAGTAATGATGTTAGAGGTGCCGCTATTCTCCCATAATTCTTAACAAACTTGTGATAATACCATGTCAACCCGAGAAATCCTCGAAGATGCTTTATGGTTGTGGGGATTTTCCATTCTTGAATGACTTTAATTTTGTTAGGGTATACCTTAACACCCTCATGAGATACAATATGACCCAAATATTCTATCTCCTATACTTAAAGAAACATTTGGAAGTTTTTGCATATAATTGTTTCTCCTCCAATAGTTTGAGCTCCCTATCAACATGTTGAACATGATCCTTCCAAGACTTGTTGTAGATTAGTATATCATCAAAAAATATTAACACAAATTTTCTAAGGAAGAGTTTGAAAATGGAATTCATCAAACCTTGAAATGTGGAAGGTGCATTAGTAAAGCCAAAAGGCATGACGAAAAATCCATAATGACTCTCATGAGTCCTGAATGTTGTTTCCAGAATGTCTTCAGTATTCATTTTAATTTGATATCTTGAACGAAGATCCAACTTGGTGAAGTAAATTGCTCCATGTAATTCATACAACAATTCATTAATGACAAGAGTGGGAAATTTATCTTTAATCGTTAGCTTGTTGATCTCCCTATAATATAGACACATACACCATGATCCATCCTTCTTGTGCACCAATACTACTGGAGCATAGAAAGAACTTTGACTAGTTTGAATTATACCAGCCTCTAGCATTTCTGCAACCATACATTTAATTTCACTCTTTTGGGCATAAGGATACTTGTAAGGCTTGATGTTTGGGGGAGCAATTCCTGGAATCAAATGAATAACATGATCATGATCACGAACAGGTGGCTTTTGGGAGTCTCAAACACCTTGGAATGATTGTCCAAGACTCTTTGGAGATATGGGGAAATAAATGATTTCGATGTTTGAACCTCTAGTGAGCATAATTATGCAATTATTTCTTCAAAAGACTTGTCATGCCGTTAGAGTTGATTATCTTTCCTGGTTTCCCAACGATACCCCTTAATTGAACTTCCTTTCCTTCCCAAAAAAATTTCAAGAAAAGTTCTTGAAATTGAAAGTTATCGTCCCCAAAGATTGTAACCATTGGACTCCTAATACAACATCAACACCACCCATTGGAATGGAAAGCATTGGAATATTTGATGAGGTCCATTAATAGGTAATCTATATGGGTCACAATGCCACTCTCCAACTTATGAAATTGACTTTTCTCACATTAATTTACATATTTTGTTATAATTTTCTTAGTGAGAAGAGTAAAGGTGAGTTACTATGTCATGTGGCCTAATGTGTGTTAAATACAGGAATTGGATCAGTTTTGGGTTGACTTAAGTGCAGGAATTCAGAGTAGGCAATCAAGAGAGGTTTTAGGAGTTGGTCTCCCTCCTTAGCTCCTCAAATCATTTGAAGATTCCTCTAGTCTATATCATCAACTTGGAGTCACTGACAACCAAGCAAATCAAGTTCATTAGTAGCCAAGCTAGTGATAGTCAAGGAAGAGTTATTGTCGAGTTAGGGGGCCAGGTATCCCTATTTTATAGGGAGCTATTGGTAGCTCCAGTTTTGTATAAATAAGAGAGCCAAGGGACTCATTAGGATTTGATTTTTTGTTGTAGCTAAGAGGCCATTTTGAGCAAAAATATTTTGACTATTATAGTTATGATGTACTTGACAATTTTTATGATAATGAGAAATTCTGTTTTGATCCAACACTGATTTGACTTAGAAGGATGAAGCTCCTTGGTTAGAGCAAAACCCTAGTAGTAGAAGTTCCTCTTTTGTAGCTGTATTCTTAGCTTAGAATGATAGTTAGTTGCTGAAGTTTATTTATGTTTTTGTTTTGTTTTGTTTAGCTTAGCAGGTTATTTGAATTATTGCTTAACCTTGTTTTCATTAGTTTTAAGAGGTAGATTAGTATTGCAGTTTAGTGGAGGAAATTATACCAAAAAATCTTGTGATAGTGGTGATGAGCCCCAAATTTGGTAACATTTTGGGCTCATTTGGCCTAACTACCTTTGCTCAATCCTTCATTTTTCATAACTTATGCATCATTTTTTAGTATGTTTATGTCATTTGTACGAATAAGGGCAGTCACTATTCCTAGGTGGCTAACACGTGTTCATTTCAGGTTTTTTAACACATGATTGGAACAAAACTGAGCGGATAAGGACATAAGACAACCAAGATGGGGTTGAGGATTCGTAGGAGGGTTGTCCACAACATTAAAATGACCTTCCTCGGGATCTTCACCCCCAACTCCGAGCTCCAGTAGCCACCACAACCAGATTTAAAGACAGCCAAACGGATTTTGAGGAAGCAGCAGTTCACTCTTAGTTTGTTCAGCCAAGCCCCACTGATTTAGGAGGCCAGCTTGGGGCCTCGAGATGTATAAATGATAGGGCTTTAGCCTTCGAAAAGGACTTTTGAAACATTGTTGCACATCCTGCACTACGAGGTGCTAGCTTAGTTTTGCTCTTTTGTAGCCATTGTTGGCATACTATGTGACTTATGATTATTATTTTTTTAATGGAAAGCAGTCGGATTTGATCTCAGTTCTGAGCTTTTAAAGGAGCCATAGCTCTCGGGGTTGGGCCCAACCTGAGAGCCTAAGGCCTCCTTCTTTTGTATTGTTATCCTTTCTTTCAGCATTATGGTTTTTATTTACATGCATTCAGAACGCAGTTTGCTGAGTTAGATTTCTTGGTGTGGTTAAGTAGGTCATTTTCATAAGACAAAATTGCTTCAGCTGTTTAGAGTAGAGTGAAGAGATTGGAGTTGATAAAAGTTCTAAAAAAGGGGTTGCCTGCACACTCATTTTCACCTCTTTCTAGGGGCTGGAATTGTAGACAGTGCTGCCCACCAAAAACATTGGTTTACAAATTCATGCAATCTGTGGTGCAATATTTTCGTTTGTAGAAGTTGCCCATGCGTTCAGACCCCTTGGAATATTTCCTTGCTTCAGTACTATACATGGTTTTCCTTAAGAATAACGTTGCTGTTCATTGGTTCCATTAAACAGTTAGGAATGTTTTGATTATATGCAGGACGTGGAAGAATTTGATTCAGTTTGCACTGTGCAGTACTATTCCCTCACTCTCTCATCCTTCTAAGCCTTACCCAGACCAGTTACTCATCTTCCAATTAGACCCCGTGTCTCTCAGCCACTCTACCACCCACGTTATCCCACCTTTTCGGCCTTCCATTCCCTCTACCCTCCTTTAGACAAGCTAGCTTAGCACATCCCCTCATCATCTCATCTCTCTGTCACTAAGTCATTACAAACCCCTCTCCTACCTCCTTATCCACCCATGCAGCCTCTTCCACTCACCCATCACCCAAAAATCCGATTGTAGAACATCCTGTAGGAATTACTGAACATCCTGTAGAAGTTCTGAAACATCCTGTAGAACCCCTGTAGACTTCCTGTAGAAGCTCATAAACACGGTTTCTTGGGAGCCAAACTTTGTGAGACTCTCTGGAAGGGTGTTGGGGACCCCTTAGACCCTCTCTAAACTTTCCCAACCTTTTTCAAACCGTCCGCCTCCTTGATCCACCTCTGCACAGTAAAAAGCTAGTTAAAAGCACATGCATGACAATTCTAGTAATTGGAACAAAAATACAAAAAGTGTTTTCTTCAGATAGAGGTAGTCTAAACACCTGCATTTCACCTTCATAGAAGTAATGGCATCGCTTTCAGTAGTTTGCATCCCCATCTCTGCATCAGTAAGACTAGCTGGTAGAATTAGGATTTGCTAGGGTTTGCGTTTCTTGTTGGCTTTCAGTTCCTTTTTGCAAATAGATTATCTTCTTTTGATATTAGCTTTCGCCCATAAGTTCAAAAGCTTCTTCTAAGAGCTCATAGAAGTTGGCTTGAGCCCCTAGCGGACTTGTGCCAGCTGACCAAGTGACAGCTGCGACAAGAGCTAGTACTTGTGCATACAACACCGTCGCTTCCAAGTTTGTTACGAACTACCGGGTTGATAAAACTAAAGAAGGAAGCTCCAGGAGTTGTAGCATTATTGCTACAATACTGGAGCCCACCACCTTTTTGGCGCCGTTGCCGGGGAAGCGTCAGAGTATTGGTGATTGTTGCTTTTCTTCTACTTTGCTACTCTCGCCTTCTGCTAAGTAGTATTTCATTTCCATTTTGCAATTTCCTTTCTGCAAAAGTAGCATAGACATTTCCTGCTTTCATAGATTAACATTTCAATTCCTCAATTTCATTCCTGCAAGCGTAGATTAGCATTTAAATTCTGCAAAGCATAGCTTAGCATTTCGTTCCTGCAATTTCATTTGAGCAAAATAGATTAGTTCTTTCATGCTTTCATTTCAATTCCGCATTTCCATTTCAGCAAGATAGTTAGTTACAGTTCAATCTGTTTTAGTTTTGCAGGTACCAGAAAAAACAAAAGCAATCAGAAGTCTTTTCATTTCATGCCTCATAGAAACCGAGATAAAACAGGCAAATTCTTACCCAACAACCCCACCACATCACTAAGTCACCCTTCTCTCTTCTTTGGTGACAGTGATCCAGAAGAACCTAGAGGCGAACCTCCTGAGATATACGAAGATCCTATAGCAGAAGAAGAATTAGAGAACACTCCATCTGAAGCTATGGCTGACAATAGGGGAGAAAATGAGAGAATTGAGGGTGCCTTCCCCATCCGAGAGACCAATGGGGACATGAAAATGAAGAACATCAGCCCCTCCGCTTTACCTCACTTCCATGGACTGACTACTGAAGATCCTGATACCTTCCTGTTTGAGTTTGCCGTCCTTTGTCGAACCTATGACTATACCGAGGATGAGCAAAAACTGAAACTCTTCCCCTCTACCCTTAAGGATGCAGCACTACGCTGGTTCATGGGCTTACCTGGGAACAGTATCACCACTTGGGCCCAGATGTAGCAAGCTTTCAATACCAAGTACCGGGACTACTGTAGGTCCAAGGAAACCAAGGGAGAAATCTTTCGGATGACCATGGGGAATGATGAGTCTTTAGAAGATTACGAGGAAAGGTTCCAACTCAGCTATAAACGGGCCAGGTGCACACTTGACCCTGAATCCCTCAAGTTGGTCCTGATCCGAGGAGTCCCTGAAGACCTCTTAGATACCCTTCACATGCTAGCTGGAGGAGATATTTACCAACTACCTTATGAGGACATAAAGACTGTGTTTAGAAACCACTCTAGGGCAGCCCGGAAAAGAGGTAGAGGAAACATCCTCTCAGCTGGTATTCCTTTCTCCAAACATGAGTTTGCAAATCAATTAGAGGACCTCAAGAGTGAGGTGAGACAGACCATCGCCATGCAACTTGATACATTTCGAATCCAGCAGAAGAAAGAGGAAGCTGAGAGGGCTTTGGCTATTTTCTGCCCTAGGTGTACAAGGAAACACCCTAAGAATGAGTGCCCATTACATTCGATTAAGGTATGTTTTGTCTGTGAGGAGGACCACCCCACAAACCAATGTCCAACTTTACCTGGGCTTAAAGCCATGTATCAAGGGACAGAAGCGCCCACTGAACCTCTCTATTTCCTCAACCAAAGAAGGCCACATGGACCTAGACCTTACCAAAAGGGGATGCAAGGGACACCCCAAGCCTATTACAGCCCCAACCAATCTGCTCCTATGCCTTCCTGGGGACCCCCTGTTCATCCTTCCTGGTCTATACCTCCTCCATGGTCTTACCCACCTCAGTACCATACTCAGCCCACTACTCCTTCGTTTCACTCACATGCCCAGCCACAGCCTCAGTGGAATGCACCTCAACCGGGGTGGAGGCCCCAGTACAATACTCCTCCTGCCATTTTTCCTCCACCACCAGCTCAACCACAACCATTACCTCCTGCTCCTCCAAGGCAACCCCAAATGCCTGCTCAACCGAACCCGAACCCCAACAACAGACAGGCCCAGCAGGTATATACTGGGGAAACATCATGCCCTACCTATGCTGTGGAGATCCAGGAGATCAACCTGCGATCTGGGAAGACTCTTCCGGATCGTCAACCTCCTCCCCCAGAGGACGAGGAAGATAAACAGGAAAGTGAACCAAAGGCCATTCCACCCTTTCCTGAGAGACTAACGGCCACCACGCAACCCAACCCAGAGGAGGATGAGCTTCTGGGAGAACTCAAACAGTTGTGTGTGAGAATACCACTTCTCCAAGCCATCAAATATGTACCGATATACAACAAACTGGTTAAGGAAAAGTGTTTCAGACACCCAGGCAGGCGAAAAAGAGATGCTTCAACCATCAATGTCATAGGACAACTGTCTGATCTTATGTTAGGGCAGGCCATCTGCCCAAAGTATCTGGATCCTGGGAGTCCTGTAGTGGATGTCCACATCAATGGCACCATCATACCTCACACATTGATTGATCTGGGGGCTGCCATTAATGTGATGACCAGAGATACCATGCTCAAACTCAACCTTCAGGGTTCCCTGAGAAAGACCTCGACAGTCCTACAACTAGCAGATCGCTCCACTGTGACTCCCGAAGGGATCGTAGAGGATGTCTTGGTCTCGGTTGACTCTTGGGAGTACCCTGCAGACTTCTTGGTTCTGCAACCAAAGGCAAAGCTTACTGGATACCCTCTCATTTTGGGAAGGCCTTGGTTAGCCACTGCAGATGCTTACATAAGCCAGGAAACATGACAATAAAAAATGGTCCTATGTCCAAGCAACTAGTCCTATACCCTCCTGCCCAACCCTTATTAGAGCATGACTTACCACTTTGGTTGGAGGAAGGAGAAGAGGATGAGGTGTACTCAACACCTTTGTGCACCCTAGACACCACTAGGGGAGGCCTCCCAACCGAGGATGATTTGATTGAGACCTTGATCCAGACTCCACCTCCCAGTGCATTGTCCTTAGAAGAATTGGTGGAGGATGCCCAAGCCAGCACCTTAGTGGACCTTTGTGTGACCGACCCTGTCACTCCCAGAGTAAAAAATGTGGAGTTCGGTCCTGAGAGAACGTTAAAGATCAGCTCCTCCCTATCTCCTTCCCAGGAAAAGGAGCTATGTAGTCTGTTGGCCCATCATCTAGATGCTTTTGCTTGGAACTATAAGGAGATGAAAGGAGTTCATCCTTCGGTCTGTACCCATCACATCTACATCAAAGAAGACTGTAAACCGGTTAGGCAACCCCAAAGGAGAATGAATCCAGCCCTTAAGGACATCGTCAAGGAGGAATTACAAAAACTGTTGGATGCCGGATTCATCTACCCCATCTTGGATAGCGAATGGGTGTCCCCTTTGGTGTTGGTTCCCAAGAAAAACGGGAAGTGGAGAATTTGTGTGGACTACCGAGAACTGAACAAGGCCACCAAGAAAGACCATTTTCCTCTACCCTTCATAGATCAAGTGTTGGATGGCCTGGCAGGGAAGAAGTTTTTCTCTTTCCTAGATGGGTTTGACGGGTATAACCAGATCCAAATCAGCCCGGAATACCAAGATAAGACCACCTTCACTTGTCCTTGGGGTACCTTTGCTTACCGAGTTCTTCCCTTTGGACTATGCAATGCTCCTGCCACCTTCCAGAGAGCCATCTTGAGCATCTTTTCTGAGCTGGTCCATGATTCGGTGCAAATCTATATGGATGACTTCACTCCTTATGGGTCCAACTTCCAGGAAGCATTGTCCAATCTGGGAAAAGTCCTAACCAAGTGCATTGAGATGAACCTGTCCCTTAGTCCTGAAAAGTGTGAATTCGTGATGACTTAAGGGACCGTGCTAGGCCATACCATTTCTCGCCAAGGATTACAGGTGGATCCCAACAAAATTGCTCTCATCAAGAAGGTTCCACCTCCTCAGAAGGTAAGATATGTTCAAAGTTTCTTAGGATTAGCGGGATATTATAGGAGATTCATTAAAGACTTCAGAAAGCTAGCCTCGCCCTTGTTTAGCCTCTTGGCAAAAGATGTTGAGTTTAAATGGACTGACGATTGTCAGAAGGCTTTGAATGAATTAAAGGACAAGTTGGTGTCTGCCCCAATCTTGAGAGGTCCAAACTGGGCCCTACCTTTCCACATCCACACTGATGCCTCGAACAAAGCAATAGGGGCAGCCTTAGGACAAGTTGAACAAAAACTTCCATATGCCATCTACTTTGTCAGCAAAAACTTATCCAAGGAAGAACTGAATTACACTGTAACTGAGAAAGAATTCTTGGCCGTGGTCCATGCACTGAACAAATTTCGACATTATATCACTGGATATCAAACATTTGTACATATTGATCATGCTGCAATTAGATATTTAATGAATAAACCGGATGTGAATGCTCGTATTATTAGATGGTTACTTTTGTTGCAGCAGTTTGATTTGACTATTGTTGACAAGCCAGGTAAAGAAAATGTTGTTGCTAACTTTTTGTCTAGATTGGATTTACCTGCAAGAGAGGATGGAACAGTGGATGACCAGATGCCAGATGAACACCTGTTTGCTATCTCAATACTCTCTCCATGGTTTGCTGATATAGCAAACTACCTTGTCTCAGCACAGTTTCCTCCGCACCTATCCTGAAGAGAGAAGAGCAGGATCATACGGAAGAGTGCCTCATTTACTTGGATCGGGGGCAACCTGTTCAAGCTTGGCCCTGATCAGATCTTAAGGCGTTGTGTAAGGGAGGAGGAAGTCTTTGATATCCTCCTAAACTGTCATGACGGGCCTTGTGGAGGACATTTTGCAGCCAAAAGGACTGCCTTCAAAATCCTGCAGGCAGACTACTATTGGCCCACGCTTCATCAAGATGTCAGAAGATATATCAGCCAATGTGACCGATGCGAAAGGATGGGGAAACCGACTCCAAGGGATGAAATGCCTCTCCAACCTCAAGTGACTCTTGAGCCATTTGAGAAGTGGGGTATGGATTTTGTGGGTCCGATCAATCCTCCTTCGAGGCAAAGGTCTTACATCATTCTGTGCACAGACTACCTGACAAAGTGGGCAGAAACTAAGGCAATCAAAGCAGCGACAGAAGAAAAGGTGGCCGAGTTCTTAAGAGAAAACATCTTCTACAAATTTGGCTACCCAAGAGAGTTAGTCACCGATCAAGGAAGCCAGTTCACCTCCAACTTAATTTAAGACCTACTCGCTCATCACAAAATCAAGCATAGGACTTCCACCCCCTATCATCCTCAAGCAAATGGGCAAGTGGAAGTCACCAATAGAGCATTAGAAGGGATCTTGACTAAGGTGGTGAGCAGCAGCAGGAAAGATTGGGCAGATTGCTTGGTTGAGGCCACATGGGCTTACAACACCACTTGGAAGACCACAACCGGCTTCACACCTTATTAGCTGGTCTATGGGAAGAAAGCTTTGCTGTCAATTGAGTTTGAATACAACACCTTGAGGATGGCAGCTCAGCTGGACCTGGATCTCAGCCATGCCCAACAAGAAAGGCTATTGCAGCTGAATGGATTGGACGAGCACCGAATGCATTCCCTTCTCCACTCAGAAGTGGTTCAACTTCAGAGGAAGGTGTGGCATGACCAACACCTCAATGACAAGCAATTTCAGCCGGGAGATTGGGCACTGTTGTATGATTCCAGGCATAAGGATTTCAAGGGGAAGCTGAGAACCAGATGGCTGGGACCATATGCAGTGGAAAAATGTAATGACAATGGATCTGTTCTTATTCAGACCATTGATGAGGAGGCCATCCCTATGCTTGTCAATGGGCATCGACTAAAGATCTACAGGAAACCTCTCTCAAGACAAGAATTCATCAAAACTGTGGAAAAATCAGTGCTGGTCATAGATCAGGGTTCTGCCTCTGTTTTGGGCATACCTTGAAGATCTTAAAAAAAAAAAAAAAAAGATCCTTGGGTGAAAACCTTTCTGAGGCTCCCAAGGCAGATGGTAGGGGTGAAAACCTCATTGAGGCGTCCCTACTATCTTTCTGAAAATGTTTGAAAAAAGACCCTTGAGTGAAAACCTCTTTGAGGCGCTCAAGGCAGATGGTAAGGGTGAAAACCTCATGGAGGCGCCCCTGCTGTCTTTCAAAAAAAAAAAAAAAAAAAAAGAAAGAAAAACAAAAAAACAGGGAAAGCAAGTTCACAATGTGGCAATGCATGCAGGTTGCAGGTATTCTATGAAGGAAAAGAGGCCCCTCAACTCAAAGACAAGGGTCCTTACTATGCTACCAGGTGACCTCACCAGCACCCCCTCCGGAAACACCCATCTTCTCCAAGGTCTGGGCACGATTTGATCACAGTTTAGCCTTCTACAGGAAGCTACAGGACTTTCTACAGGAAGTTCTGTATTTCTACAGGAAACTTCCTGTAGAAGTTTTGGACGGCCCAGAACCAATTGTGTGGGGAGATCTAATGCCCGAGGTCCGACACGGAGGCATGCAAGCTAATATTTTCTCCATCACGCACTGCTGTCACCTCCTTCTACCACCCGAGTTGCCATGCAATGACAATACCTGCACAGTCAACGCAGAACATTGAATTATCAGAGGAAGCAATTCTCAAATAAATGAAAAAGTTGCAGAGACACCATGCACTACTTATCAAAGCCACCCGAGGGCCCTGCGATTGTGACTGTGATGCCACCATCTCCACTATCTCAGCATGCACTCGAGGAGGAAAAACTGCTACAGGACATCCTACAGGAATCCCGTAGCAGTTCATCCAGCTAGAGTGTAAACCATCAAAACGCCTACAACACATAGAGCGGGCACATGCAGCCGAGTCACAAGCTTTGTCATCAGCGACAGTCTGCAAGGAAGGACCCCCGGGCCTGTGCAAATAGCAGCAACAAGCAAATCCAATCACCCTCGTCCCGAAACCTGGAAACAACGTCGCGACCGCACAGGTAAGTGCCTCGCCTTTCTTTCGTCAAATTACATGAATAATACTCTAGAATGTTTGCAAGTGTGGAAATGAACGGGTTGAGCAGTCGGGTAGCCATTCCACTGGCCAACACGACCAGTCAGATGGTCTAGTCAGATTTGGGAAGTGGTAGTCGTGGCAAGCAAAACGGGTAATGGACACGTGAGAAGCGTCCAGTCGGGGAGAAGCGGCGATTTAACGGAAATGGCGGCAGCAGATCTGCGGGGGATGATGCGGCAGTCAGGGAGATTTGCAGTGAAATGAGTAGGTGACGTTGTCTAATGGTCCGGCAGGGACAGCTCACCCCCGCGCTACGAGTTCTGCCGGGATTCAAATCCACCGCCTAGATCGTCACTCCACTCATTTATCACCAGCCGTTTGTAGTCGAGTAGCGTCCGAATTTCTCTGAAGCTCGTTACTCCAAGTCCTCGACTCGTTCAGACGTCTGGTGGTGGCACAGAAGGAGCAGAACCACTGACGTGCTCTCCGGAACCTGTGCGCGACTTCTACAGGAAGCTGCGCTACAGGAAGCTCGCCGCTACGAAGGAAAGTTGGTCTATTCACGTCAAAGGTGGCGAATTGGAAAAGGTAAGCCTGAACCTGTTCCTCCCATGCAATTGGTTTAAAGGGTGGCGGAGTCGACGTCTTCAAAAATGTAAAACTACAGTCTTCCTTTTGCATGAAAGTTGTCGTCGAAGCACATGCGGGGTTTTCTACAGGATGTGGTGTGTAATCGAGCCCCTGTCAAGGCTCATCTGTAGCTAGCCCAGAATTTGAATTGTGTGCGTGACCGAGGCGTAGTTCTACGCTCTGTCCCAAAGAAATCCGAAAGACCATCTTTTGATACGCACCCGCCACCTCCGGCTAACATAGCAGGCTTTCACCATGCCGGGTGGATTCATCAGAAAAGAACCAACAGACTCAAAGAAACTACGGGAGAACCTGGAGGTGGTAGAATTGTTCACTCGGGTGCGATGGATGTCGTTCTGCGACAAACTACAAGGCTATGATGATCAGGTGGCAGAGGAGTTCCTGCAAGCGTTGAAACCAAAATAAAAAACGTTGGCCATTGTTAATTTCAGGGGTTTGAATCTCAGACTCACTCCACAGTTCATCAGCAGAGTCACTGACCTCTCAATGGGGGTACCGTGGGACAAGGAGGAGAGGAAATTAGGCCAAAAGGCTAAAAAGGAGTTTTTCCCACCGGAGGAGCAATTCTCAGAGGATAAGAACGGGGTTCGCAGAGCTAGCTTACAGCCACTTTGGAGTGAGGTCAGCCTCCAAATTATGAAATACATCACATGCGAAGGACGGTTCAACATTGTCTATGGGTACCATTTCCGGCTACTCACAGAATTGAGGCACTAAATGGACCTACCCTCAGAAAACAAGCTCAGTATTCCTTACTTTCTCCTACAGTCTATGACTGAATGTGCCACCAAGTTAAAAGAAGGCACGCTAGACCAGGTAGCCCATCATGGGCTCATTAAGCTCCTCGTGGAGGATGCACTCCACACCTACACAGTCCCGCTCTCGTGGGAAGCCTTCCGAAATCTGACTAAGGATGGCGATATCAAGATGTTGACCGAGGAGCTCACCACCTCTAGCAGCGAGGAGAAGGAGCCAGTACACACAGAGAAGAAAGGGAAAGGCCAAGAACCCACGGCCAAGGCACCGAAGAAAGAACAAAAGGGGAGGCAAGAGAAACCCCAGGTTGCCGAAAAGGAGGGTGACAAATCCACATTGACACCCAGAGAGAAAAGGCTACAGAGTAGGATGGAAAGAACTAAACCTGTCCACGTCAGTAAAGGTACCTCGAAAGCAGCCTCAACCAAGTCAAAAGGAAAAGCGCCCTCAGTCAAACAAGCTAAAACGGTGCCACCTGTTTCTACAGGAAAACCCAAAACGGCTTCTACAAGAAGCCAGAAATCAGCTGATACAGGGCCTTCTACAGGAAGCCCTGAGAAAGAAAAACCAAAGGAGAAGAGAGCCGAAATTCTTGCAAGGGAGGCAGCAGCCGTGCTGTCCGCCCTTAGTACACCTCCTAAGCCAAAGGAAAAATGAAAGAGGGAGATCCCTCTGTACTTCAAAGCCAGGAGAAGTGTGAGAATCAAAACAGGCAGGCCACAACCTCCATCCAGCAGCCCAATTACTATAGAAGATACTCCTACCTCGCCAAGGGAGAGGTCCCCCTCAAATATATCAGTCACTTATGAGAGGGGGAACCCGAAGACAACTACTTGGAAGGAAAGAATGGACAAGTTGGCTTCAAAAGACCGGCTACAGGATGCTGAGGCCGCTCTACAGGAAACCTTGGCCCGGCTTAAGGAGACAGAGAGAATGGAGGGAGAGGCACCCTCATCACCACCGAGGGAAGACGAAGTAGAGCCACCGAGGGAAGAAGAGAAAGAGCATATTCCAGAACCAAGTCCCCAGCCAAGCTTGAGCTCGTATTATAACTTTTTGGAGGCTGGGAAAATTATTCCACAAAAATTCACCGTGCCACTTTTCTTTGCGTTGGAGGAAGAAAGGGTAAGGACCCACACGTGGATGAAAATAGCTAAATCAAAAGGTGTGGCAGATATAGGCCCCTTGGAGGAACAACTCAAGGAGGCAAGAAAGGAATTAGCTATGGCTAAACACGTGGCAAACTGCCAGCGGGTGTTCCTACAGGAAGAGAACGAGAAACTTAGACTGCAGCTACAGGAGCTGAAGAAGGAAAAGGGCACATCCTCAGGGGACACTACAGCAGAACATCAAGGCAGAGAAGGACTGCAAGTTGGTCTTGGGGAGCCAACCTCGCATCTACAGGAAGGGGAACTGCAAGCACAAATCGAGATACAAGCTCTCAAACAGCAGTTGCAGCAAAAAGAGGCGCAACTGGCTTGCATGGCCAGTTGGGCCATGGATGCTCTCCAATGCAGACAGCCGGCCAAATCCTATGGCCTGTACCTACGAGACCAGTGGCTGCAATTTCAGATAAATGCATTGGCACAGAGGGGTATCTCCCAACTCCAAGACCCCCAGCAGTTCACAGCGTTATGTAATAGCAGCTCATCAGAGGATAAGGCCAAACTCTCGGAGTTCTATCTCCATAATTTGGCCCTTCCTAACGTGACTACATGGGATCCCAACACAGTTGTAGGGGATATGCAATTGATGGCATTTGCCTCATGGTTGAACCATGAAGAGAAGAGGGCAGCAGAAGTCAAGGAGGTCATGGACCGAAAATTACATGAGCCACTGCTGATCAGAGCAGAGCCAGGGGATCCCACTGCGTTGATATCGGCCCACCAACACTTAACCACCAACCCTCAAACTTTATTGAAATACATGGATCAGCAGGCACAGGCCATAGCACATTTCGAGGATATGGAGCGACTATTAGGGGACAACTGTGTTCATGCTTGCACCCGCCGATGGAACACATTGTCCCACAGCCTTAAAATCAGAGAATACCATACTCCAACTCGAATGAGGGAAGCTCTAGCACGGGTGCCCCTCTACAAAAAGTCCATACAGAACCTTCAAGCCAGCTAGATTGGCCTCAAGCTAAGCCCACCTCTGCTGTTAGGATTGATGGAAGGCAGCACAGAAAAAGAAGAGAAAAAGTAGTGGGAGGAGGTGGAAAGGAAGGCTGGGTTCCATGCCAGTGAAGAAGAGACCAATTCAGAAGCCTGGGATGTGAGGGTGGCGGTGAAAGCAATGAAGGACGAGGAACTGGATTAGTTGCTCAGGGATGAGCAATCATTTTAGCTGGGGGGTGATGATGAGCCCCAAATTTGGTAACATTTTGGGCTCATTTGGCCTAACTACCTTTGCTCAATCCTTCATTTTTCATAACTTATGCATCATTTTTTAGTATGTTTATGTCATTTGTACGAATAAGGGCAGTCACTATTCCTAGGTGGCTAACACGTGTTCATTTCAGGTTTTTTGACACATGATTGGAACAAAACTGAGCGGATAAGGACAGAAGACAACCAAGATGGGGTTGAGGATTCGTAGGAGGGTTGTCCACAACATTAAAATGACCTTCCTCGGGATCTTCACCCCCAACTCCGAGCTCCAGCAGCCACCACAACTGGATTTAAAGACAGCCAAATGGATTTTGAGGAAGCAGCAGTTCACTCTTAGTTTGGTCAGCCAAGCCCCACTGATTTAGGAGGCCAGCTTGGGGCCTCGAGATGTATAAATGATAGGGATTTAGCCTTCGAAAAGGACTTTTGAAACATTGTTGCACATCCTGCACTACAAGCTGCTAGCTTAGTTTTGCTCTTTTGTAGCCATTGTTGGCATACTATGTGACTTATGATTATTATTTTTTTAATGGAAAGCAGTTGGATTTGATCTCAGTTCTGAGCTTTTAAAGGAGCCATAGCTCTCAGGGTTGGGCCCAACCTGAGAGCCTAAGGCCTCCTTCTTCTGTATTGTTATCCTTTCTTTCAGCATTATGGTTTTTATTTACATGCATTCAGAACGCAGTTTGCTGAGTTAGATTTCTTGGTGTGGTTAAGTAGGTCATTTTCATAAGACAAAATTGCTTCAGCTGTTTAGAGTAGAGTGAAGAGATTGGAGTTGATAAAAGTTCTAAAAAAGGGGTTGCCTGCACACTCATTTTCACCTCTTTCTAGGGGCTGGAATTGCAAACAGTGCTGCCCACCAAAAACATTGGTTTACAAATTCATGCAATCTGTGGTGCAATATTTTCATTTGTAGAAGTTGCCCATGCATTCAGACCCCTTGGAATATTTCCTTGCTTCAGTACTATACATGGTTTTCCTTAAGAATAACGTTGCTGTTCATTGGTTCCATTAAACAGTTAGGAATGTTTTGATTATATGCAGGACGTGGAAGAATTTGATTCAGTTTGCACTGTGCAGTACTATTCCCTCACTCTCTCATCCTTCTAAGCCTTACCCAGACCAGTTACTCATCTTCCAATTAGACCCCGTGTCTCTCAGCCACTCTACCACCCACGTTATCCCACCTTTTCGGCCTTCCATTCCCTCTACCCTCCTTTAGACAAGCTAGCTTAGCACATCCCCTCATCATCTCATCTCTCTGTCACTAAGTCATTACAAACCCCTCTCCTACCTCCCTATCCACCCATGCAGCCTCTTCCACTCACCGATCACCCAAAAATCCGATTGTAGAACATCCTGTAGGAATTACTGAACATCCTGTAGAAGTTCTGAAACATCCTGTAGAACCCCTGCAGACTTCCTGTAGAAGCTCATAAACACGATTTCTTGGGAGCCAAACTTTGTGAGACTCTCTGGAAGGGTGTTGGGGACCCCTTAGACCCTCTCTGAACTTTCCCAACCTTTTTCAAACCGTCCGCCTCCTTGATCCACCTCTGCACAGTAAAAAGCTAGTTAAAAGCACATGCATGACAATTCTAGTAATTGGAACAAAAATACAAAAAGTGTTTTCTTCAGATAGAGGTAGTCTAAACACCTGCATTTCACCTTCATAAAAGTAATGGCATCACTTTCATTAGTTTGCATCCCCATCTCTGCATCAGTAAGACTAGCTGGTAGAATTAGGATTTGCTAGGGTTTGCGTTTCTTGTTGGCTTTCAGTTCCTTTTTGCAAATAGATTAGCTTCTTTTGATATTAGCTTTCGCCCATAAGTTCAAAAGCTTCTTCTAAGAGCTCATAGAAGTTGGCTTGAGCCCCTAGCGGACTTGTGCCAGCTGACCAAGTGACAGCTGCGACAAGAGCTAGTACTTGTGCATACAGCACCGTCGCTTCCAAGTTTGTTACGAACTACTGGGTTGATAAAATTAAAGAAGGAAGCTCCAGGAGTTGTAGCATTATTGCTACAATACTGGAGCCCACCAAGTGGCCCCTATCTCATCTCCCTCATGCGATCATGATTAGAGGACCCCATTCTCACAACCCCAAAAACAAATTTTATCTTTTGTTTATTGCATAGATTGAGCTTCATTCTTAGCTAGATAATTGTTTATGAATTCTTGGAAGCATATGAAGTTTTTATCTTGTTTCTTAAGGTTTTTGTAGCTTGAAAGACAATCCATTTCATAGAGCTAGTCGTTAACAATAGATAGATCAACTTTCTCAAATTCAACTTATATTTTCCATGTGGACATGTAGTGATTTATAAATGAAAAGAGAATTATGTTTTATTGTAGTGATTGTTGATCTGTTGAGGCATACCAGCCCATAACCCAAACCTCTATTTTCCAGCCACAGTGAGCAAGCTACCTTAGGAAAATTTGACCTCCTTGGGGTGTTAGGCTTGGCCTTGGGAAATGTTCACCTTCCCTACACCTTCTACAACTATCATGCACCCATACAACACCTAATATCACTATTATTACCCTCCAAAACATCTCAGCTAAATTTCTGTAGCAGTTCAGGACATCCTGTAGCAGATCAGGACATCCTGTAGCAGTTTCTTGTAGCAAACCTGTAGCAGCTTGTTTTGACCTTGTTTTGACCTGAAATGATAGGATAACCTAGTTTATGAGTAGGTTAGCCCCTTAGCTTGGACTCCATAACCAGAAGTGCAAACTAGACCAACCTTCCCATTCCTTTCCCTCCTGCAAGATCAGATAGCATTGGATTTTATATCTCTAAAGTTAGAAATTAAGACTTTTTCTATAAATGTGAATGAGATAGTTAATGTCGCATGTTTGAGTTTTAAGATGATAGAGTAACTTTCTATTTTTAAACAGTCTCGATAGCTAGATGATCAATTGCAAGATTAACATAGTTTCCTTTCTGCAAGTAATTTTTGTCATTTCATAACTAGATGATTTATGGCATTTCATAGAATTTACCATTTGGAAAATTTAATTTTCTAAATAGACAAGCATTTACTTTTCCTGGAATATAAATAACTTTACATCCAATGTCAGTAGTTAGACTCCCCTCAGTTCATTAGAGGATTGGTCTAGAACCCCAATGTTCAAGTGCCCCAATTGAGAAGTGACATGAGTAGAATGATGCATTTGCTGTGTATATAGCACCGTCACCTCCAAGTTTGTACGAAACCCCGGGTTGATAAAGTAAAGTTGGTAGCCCTTGGAGTTGCAACATTCTTACTGCAATACTAAGGAGAACCAATTTTTGGCGCTGTTGTCGAGGAGGTGTCTAGGTAGATGTAATTTCTGCTTTTCTTTTTAATTTGTATTCAGTAGGTAGATATTATTCTTCTTTCCTTTCTGTTTTACAATTAATTTTGAAAAACACATAAAAAGAAAAAATTTCTTTCATGCCTCGTAGGAGTAGAGACAATTTAGGGAAATTCTTGCCAAATACCCCCACACCATCAAACAGTCAACCTTCCCTCTTCTTCGATGACTATCAACTTCCCTCTGTGACTGCAAGGGAATTATAGGACCCATTAGGTGAAAAACCATAGATATTTGAAGATCTTGTTGGGGAAGAAGAAGAAGAAACCATTCCACACACTTACACCATGGCTGAAAACATAAATCAATCTGAAAACAGAAATGAGGGTGCTTTCCCCATTATAAAGACTAATGGAGATGTTAGGATGAAAAACACAAGCCCCTCTGCCCTTCCTCACTTCCATGGATTAACCTCAGAGGACCCTGATACCTTTTTGTTTGAGTTTTCTGTCATTTGTAGAACTTATGATTATACCTTTCATGTCCAGAAGTTGAAGTTGTTCCCATCCACCCTTAAGGATACAACCTTGCGCTGGTTCATGGGTTTACTTGGGGACAACATAACTACCTAGGCTCAAATGCAACAAGCCTTCAACAATAAGTACAAGGAGTATTGTAGGTCCAAAGCCACCAAAGAGTAAATCTTTAGAATGACCTTGAAACATGATTAATCCTTGGAAGATTAAGAGGAAAAGTTCCAACTTAGTTACAAAAGGACTAGATGCACCATTGATCTTGAATCACTCAAGTTAGTCCTTCTTAGAGGAATCAGGGAGGGCATTCTGGAAACCCTAAACAAGCTGTCTAGAGGGGACATTTCTCAACTATCTTATGATGATATCAAGATAGTTTTCAAAAACCATTCTAGGGTTGTCAGGAAGAAGGGTAGGGCTAGTCAAGCTTTGGGCAGTTCCTCTTCCTCCAACACATCTATCTGTTGGAAATATTGAGAGGGGGGTGAATCAATATTTTTTTTCCATTGTTATTATTACTAGTTTATATTCTTTACAATTTTAATCAAAAAAATGATTTTATTAAATATAGAAAAATATTGAATACAATATCTGATGAGTTTTTCCAAGCACCAACTTGGAATTTGATGACGCTCCAACATCTAGGGCTCCAACCCTATCTTATCAAGGCACCACACTTGAATTTAGGAGCACCAAATCCAAGGACACTAATCCTTCCAATTATAAGGAACCAACCCCAAGGGATCCAACCCTATAGATTTATTCTGTCAAGAAATGTTTATTGTAATATACTACTTCCAAGGACTTCTTTACAAAATCTTGTCCTTGTAGTCTTTGTAACAGGTCGCTTGTTTGCGCTATGGCTTCACTTCGGGTCTAAACCTTCCAAGATGAATTAGTTTAAAAGGTTGTCCTCCCGCTCTGTCTTCTTCTACCTTCTTCGCTCGCCTTCGACTTCTATTGCACCTTCGTCATCTACTAGACCTTTGGCTTCCTCTTTCTTTTCAAGTTCATGAGTTGTGAACCTCTTTAATTATTTTCTGTGTCGATGCCCAATCGATACATAAGGTGAGGTTTTATAACTTGTATTTATACGGGTTTCCCTCATACTCAAAATACACGTTCATTTGAAAGGAGAGGCCGAATGATGGATATTCATCCAATTACTCCTGAACTTATTTTATTTATGAAATATTTCATAGGAGAGACCATACCTAAAAAGGTCCCACATCCACGTCATCAATCAAAATCGCAATTGCAACTTTTGGAGGTCCCGAAATTGCAACTCTTAACATCATTGATGTAACATGGCCGATATTCATACCGCTGATGAAACAGACGGGATATAATATTAAAATATGTTGGGTCCACAACTAATATCGCAATCGGTGGCCAGGTTCACAAGTCTTATCACAATTGACGGTTGGGTTCACAAGTCTTATTGCAATCGGTGGTTCGGCGGTGACAACCCTTATGATTTGTGTAACTTCCCCGATACTTGGATGTGATACTACATAAAGGTATATTTTAATGGAGCTATCGGGTCCACGTATTATATCGCAATTGAAATTTTGAATGGAACATGTTTATGCAAATATAATGGTTGAATTGTGATTATGCGATGGATGAAATATGATATTGAGTTGTATTGCAATGGTGCAACGGGTCTGTAATGATATCACAATTAGGGGTTTGAGCAATGTTTACATAACTTAATATAATAGAACCACCAATAAGATTTATGCCAATATTATATACTGTCGAAAGGGTTCCCATGGTTTATTACTTCCTCTGATATAGCTCTTACTCTTGGCATATGCGCTAGATTTGCATTTTCTTGGCTCGTCGCTTCCGTGGTTTCTCTTTACTCCTATGAATTCCGATACACTGCTTCGATAACTCTTCTTCTGATAGCTCTTCTTTGATGGCTTTTGATGAACTCTTCCTGCTCCTGTTGCTTCACGGATCTGCTCTCCTTGGCTTCAAATTATTATTTACTATCCATAACATTGTCATATTGAAGTCAATGACAATCTAGATCAACACTATCAAGAGTGAAATTGGAAACATGTTGGAAGAATTTAAAAGTGAAATGTTGCACACCCTTGCTTTGCAAATGGACACCATGTAGATCAAGAGGAAGCAGAAGGAAGCAAAGAGAGCCTTAGCTATCTTTTTCCCTAGATGCACTAGAAGGCACCCCAAAAATGAATGTCCATGGAACGTTATGGATGTCTGCTCGGTTTGTGAGGAAATCCATTCCACAGATAAGTGCTCTTATCTACTCGGATTGAAGGATGTATACTAAGGGGCTGAAAAACTCTATTATATCAATCAAAGGAGGTTTAAAGGACCTCAACCATACCAACAGGGCATGCAAGGGGCATCCTATTCCTATTACAATCCCAATCAGAATGCATCCCTTCCCCCTTGGTGTTCTCCTACTCATCCTTCATGGTCCACACCTTCTCCTTGGTCTTATGCACCTCAATACCCTTCCCAACCTGCCAATCAGTCATTTCAACCATATGCTCCCCCACATCCTCAGTGGAATACCCCATCACAAGGTTGGAGGCCTCCATTCAACCAACCTCCAACCTTACTGCCTCCACCTCAATCTCAACCACAACTCCTTCATCCTGCTCCACCTAAGCAACCTCATATGCATGCTCAACCAAATCCGAACCCAAACAACAAACATGCACAACAAGTCTATAGTGGAGAGACATCCTACCCTGCCTATGCTGTGGAAATTCAAGAAATCAACCTCAGGTCTGGAAGAGTGCTTCCAGATAACAAACCTCCATCTCGACCTAAGGCGCTTGAAGAGGAAAAGAAAGAGAGTGTTCCTAAAGCCAATCCACCTCCTTTTCCTAAAATATTGATCCATCCTAGTCATCACAACCCAAAAGAGACTGAACTTCTGAGGGATTTGAAAAAATTGTGTGTTAAAATGCCACTCCTCCAAGCCATCAAGGATGTCCCCATCTACAACAAGCTAATAAAGGAGAAATGTTTCAAACATCCTGGTAGGATAAAGAAAGACATCCCTACCATTAATGTAATTGGATAGTTGTCTGACTTAATGCTGGGGAGAGTGATTTTCCCAAAGTATCTAGACCCTGGAAGTCCTGTGGTAGATGTGCACATTGACGGCGTCACTGTCCCCCACACCTTGATTGATCTTGGGGACGCCATCAATGTGATGACTAAGGAGACCACGCTCAAACTGAATCTCCAAGGGTCCTTAGGAAAGACCACAACAATATTGCAACTTGCAGACAAATCCACAGTAGCTCCCAAGGGAGTTGTTGAGGATGTGATGGTCTTTATTGATTCTTGGAAGCACTCTGTTGACTTCTTAGTTCTCCAACCCAAGACCAAATTCAGTGGTCATCCTCTCATCCTTGGAAGGCCATGGCTAGCCACTGCTTATGCTTACATAAGTTGCAAAGCTAGGAACATGACCATCAAGAATGGGCATTTTTCCAAACAGTTGGTCTTGTACCCTCCTGCTCAACCATCCCTAGAACATGCTTATCCTTATGGTCGAAATAGGAGGAGGAAGATGAAGTATAACATACCACATCTGATTAGGTGATCAATATTTAGCTCAAAAATAAAAGTTCCCAGAATCACTCAAAAATTGAACGACCATGTCTGCCTCGTCGATACGATCCCAACACAACTCGTTTCACTCAAAATGGTGCTCGTATGAGGAAGATATTGCATTTTGTCTGCTTTGCCAAATAGAGGAATTTTTGAAAAAAAGGTACAGTCACTACACAATCAGGTCAAACTTGGTCAATGGCTAATAGAATCTCGCCAAGTGGTGCGTTGTGGTTGGTTAATGGTTTGATGAGTTGGCTTGATCTAATTGGGTGGATGAGAACCAATGAGAAGGGGACATGTGGCAAGCCTAGAAGTCGCCACGTGTCCCTCCCCAAAGGACCGACATCATCGCGACGCAGTGTAAAATTATTATGGGCAGGTTGGCGGAGTCGAACTCGCGACCTCGCCCGCACAAGCTCCACGACATACCACTACACCCACGCTTTGGTTGTTAATAGTCTATGGTCACCATATATATTTAAAGTTTTAAATGTGGGCGGTCGGGGGGAGGAGAGGGCCAGCTCGCGGGCCAACCCCCTCCCATGTGACCACTACTACATAACCGCTAGCTAACAGTTAACCAAAACCGCGTGGATTAAGTGCTAATGCAGGATTAACTCCTAATTAAACCAATTTTATCCGTTAATAAACTGGGAGGTAAGTTGGTGGAAAATTTGCGGAGCCTCTAAATTCGCCGCTAACTCTAGATTTAGCGGAGTTAACTGGAGTTCCTCTAGTTTTAGTGGAGAATTCCTAGGAGAAATTGAAGAAGCCATAAATTTTGCAAATTTCAACCAAATTGGGATCAAGAAAAGGCATTCCTAGATGATTTTGATGTTCTGAGCACATTGAAGTAGATTTCAGGAGTAGTAGAGAATTGTAAACAAAACTTTTTCCATTTTGAGATAATACAGAGACCCAAGCCATGGAATTTGGACCAAGGAGATGTAGCCCAAGAGGGGTGAACTCCTTCATCAAAACACTGTGTTAAATGTTCATTTTTATGGTTTGCTGTACATTTGTTTGTTGTTGTTCAGCATTTTACTTTCATGCTATTTTACTCATGAATTTGACATAAACCTTGACAAAATTTACCTGTTTATTCACAAACACCATAAAGGAAACCTATGCACATGAAGCAAATGATAAGTAATTATTTTAAATTTTGAAGTTGAAATTATCACAACAAAACTAACATTCAACAACAGATCAAGTTGGTATCAGAGCAAAGGTTATTTGCTTGAGTTTAGTGCCAGGTTTTAATGGTTGCAAATGTGTGATGCTTACAAGGTTAAAGTTGCAGAGAGGAGAAGGGAAACTATTGGTTGCAAATCCTGAGGTAATGCCTAGAAGAAGGAGAGCCACAAGGCCACAATCTCCACCCAAAGTTTCAATCCCAGCTACACTTGAAGCACCTCAAGTTTTACCCTTCAATTGAGATTTAGGAGGTACAAGAAGTACCAGAAGCTGAGCTTGAATCTAAAGCCATCATGTCTGGAGAAAGAGAGACTGAAGGTCTTTCAAAAGAGGAAGCATTCAAGAAATATTTCTATGACTTAACTGACATGGTTAGTTTCACCTATGAAGAGAGGAATACTAGAATGGCTGGAGAGGGTTTTAAGTCCCCACATGGAGAGGGAAGCTCAAAAGATAAAAAATAGGAAAAGAAGGATTCAAAGGTAATGGAGGAAAGCATCCTCCATCTCCACCATCTTCATCATATTCCTCATCGTCCTCATCATCACAAACAAAATCATCTTCCACTTCCACCACAAAAACTCTTCAAACTCATTCAAAAACCCCAAAAGAAAAAAAATCCCTTACTCAAACTGGACATTAAGTTTGAACTTCCCATGTACAATGGTGAGATTAATGCAAAAAAGTTAGACAATTGGAGGTTTATTGCAGAATTCAGAACCTTCAAGAAGATGACATAAAAATCCAATTGTATTCATTGAGGCTAGAAGGAGAAACACTAGTTTGGTTGGAAATAAAGACTCAAGAGGAAATGTGAATTCATGGTAAGATATCCATTTTTTGGGTTGGATTTGTTTCTACAATTAAAAGACAATTTTATCCTTTAGCATATATGCAAAAATCCATTATGAGTTGGTAAAATTTTAGGCAACTCAAGGGCCAAATAGTTCAAGACTATACCCAGGAGTTTAGGAAAAGGGCTTTGTTGTTAGGAGTAAACTTGAATTCCCAAGATACTCTCTTGAAATATATTAGGGGTTTACATTCCTACTTAAAAAATACTATCCTTATGTTTAATCCAAGAAATTTAGATGAGGTATGTGTGCAAGCCACGCGCCTTGAAGCAAGAGGAAAGAACATTCAGGAAGAGAGTAGCAATAAGAAGCCATTCAAGGGCTAGGAGAAAGAGAAGGGTGGAAAATGGAAGGGAAATAAGAATGCAAGTGTAAAGAAAGAAGGGAAGAAAACTATATGCTAACATTGTTCCAAAGTGGGGCATGATGAAACCCACTGTTGGAAATTACATCTTGAACTAAGGCCTAAGAAACCAAACAATAAGGGGAAACAAAAGACGACCACTACCACACAACATGATCTTGGATCCAATTCTGGTGATGAGACCAAGATTTCAGCCATGGTCACAAAAGGAAAAGAAGCTATAATAAGCACTAGTTCCTCACATAGTCACAACAACACTCCAAATGAAGAATCAAGGATAGAATTGTTCCATGTAAGGGTAATTTCAAATCATAAAAAGATTGATGCATTATTTGATAGTGGGTCACAATCAAACTTAATTTCAGAAGACTTGATCAAAAAGCTTAACCTTGAAACTGCACCTCATCATAAGCCATATCCCTTGGGTTGGATAGTCAATAATACAAATTTACAGGTTATAAGGAAATGCTTATTCAGGTTTTCCATTACTGAAAAATTCATTGATGAAGTTGAGTTAGATGTAGTTCCACTTGACATGTGAGGAATCATTTTGGGAAGCCCATATTTGTATGATAGGAAAGTGATATTTTATCGCCACCAGAACAAATACCAATTACTTAAGGATGGAGTAGAGTATATTGTGAGAGCCCATTGCAAAAAGTTAAACATTTCTTTGGTTAATGGAGGGCAGATGAAGAGACTAGTAAATGTAAGTAAAAATGTTGTGTTTTCTCATGGTCAAGAAAAAGAATGATATTGATTATGAATCTTTTGAAGGTTGTGATGATTAGTTAAAATATGATTTGTTTGATGTGGTAAGCAAGCATGGCAAGATGTTTCAGGAACCAAAGGGGTTACCTCCCAAGAGGGGAATTCAACATGAGATACAACTGTAGCAAGATTTTCCACTTCCAAACATTGGCATGTATCACATGTTGATCATGGAGAGCGTGGAAATCAAGAAGAAAATTCAAGAATTGATGAACAAAGGTATCATAGACCCATCTACTTCTCCATGTGGTTCACCCATAGTCTTGGTGCCAAAGAAGGATGAGACTTGGAGCATGTGTGTGGATTTCCATGCATTGAATAAAATAACGGTAAAGAATCGTTATCCACTTCCAAGAATTGATGATTTGCTTGATCAATTGAGGTATGCAAAGTATTTCACTAAGTTAGAATTATGAAGTGGTTATCATCAAGTTAGAATAGCTGAAGAGGACATTTGGAAAACCACATTTAAAACTAAACAATGATTGTTTGAGTGGCTTGTTATGCCTTTTGGTCTTACAAATGCTCCAACTACTTTCACAAGAGTTATGAATGATGTATTGAGACCATTTCTAGATGACTTTGTCATTTTTTACTTAGATGATATTCTCATATTCAGCAAATCCAGAGATGAACATGTCATGCATGTGAACAAAGTACTTGATGTCTTGAGAAAAGAACAGTTGTTTTTAAAGATGTCAAAGTGTGAATTTGGCAAGACTTGTTTAGTGTATTTTGGGACACATTGTTGGAGGAGGTATACTAAAGATAAACCCCTCTAAGGTTGAGGTCATTGTGAATTGGCCCAAGCCCAATACAGTTATAGAGGTAAGAAGCTTTCTAGGGGCAACACAATATTGGAGGAAATTTATTGCTAATTTTTCTTCCATTGCATCTCCACTACATGCATTGACTAGTGTCAAGAAAGTATTCCACTGGGAAGATGTACAATAGAAAGCATTTGATGCTTTAAAACAAAAGATCAGTTCAACACCGGTATTGGCTCTTCCGGATCTTAGACAACCATTTGAGATTCAAATGGATGCTAGTGATTACGCCATGGGAGTAGTTCTTATGCAGCATGGTAAGCCCATTTCATTTCATTTTGAAAATTTTAATGGTGCCGTGACTAAATATCCCACTTATGACAAAGAAATTTACGCATTGGTACAAAGTGTTAAAAAATGGTAACACTACTTGATGGGGAAGGAGACCATTGTCCAAACCGATCATCAACCATTGCAGTACTTACACTCACAGTCAAAGTTGCAACAATCATGACACTTCAAATGGATGGGTTTTCTACGACAATTTCATTTGGTTATCAAGTACAAAAAGGGAATCTACAATAAGGTAGCTGATATGATTTCTAGACCTATTGTAAATTTATTTATTATACTCAAGAAAAATTCTATTTTACATCAAAGTTACATTGAGCAATATGCACATGATAATGAATTTCAAGATGGGTATGCAAGCTTGAGGCAAGGAAACCAAATTGAAGAGTTAGATTACCATGTACATAACAGTTTGTTGCATCACTTGGGCAAGTTATGTATTCCACGGGGAGAAAGAAACAATATCATAAGGGACGCGTACACTTCATTGATTGTTGCACACTTTGGTGTAGGCAAGACAATAGCGAATCTCCAAAGGTATTGTTATTGGCCACACATGTTTGATAATGTATCTTGTTTCATTAGAGGATGTTCTTTGTGTGCAACAAGTATGCCTAGCAATAGGAAACTAGGATTGTACATTCCACTTCCGGTACCTTCACGTCCATGGGAGAGTATCTCAATGGATTTTGTAGGAGGTATTCCATTGTCAAGGAAAGGTCATGATTACTTGTATGTAGTTGTAGACAAGTTCAACAAGATGTGTATTCTAACACCATGTAAAAAGAAAATTACAGCTGAAAAAATAAATCATCTTTTCTTTCAGAATATTTGGGTTCATTTTGGTCTTCCTACTTCCATTGTAAGTGATCGAGATTCTCAATTTGTTGGGAATTTTTGGTCAAATTTGTGGGACATGATGGACACTAAGTTGAAGAAGAGTAAAACCTTTCATCTGCAAACAGATGGACAAACCGAGGTGGTCAACATGACAATCATTCATCTTCTTAGAGGATATTGTAGCAAACATCCCAAGTTGTGGGATGAACAGTTCCATTGCATACATCATGTGTACAACAGGGCAAAACATTCTTCCACAAACACATCGCCATTTGAGGCGTATTTTGGGTACTTTCCAAGATCGCCATTGGACTTCATATTTGAGAAAGATGTCACCATTGATGGTCATAGTGACATAGATAAGGCAGGGAATTCCTTTGAGCAAATTCAGTTGATACATCACATAAATTATGCAAGAACAACTTGAAAAAAGTCAAAGTAGCTACAAAGCAAGGCATGAAAAACCACATGTCGATCATAAATTTCAAGTTGGAGACGAAGTTTGGTTATATATTAGCAAAGAGAGACTTCAAGGGGAAGGTAAAAAGCTGAAGCCAATCCGTTATGGTCCTTTTAAAATTCTGGAAAAGATTGGTAACAATGCATTTAAGCTAGATTTGCCTCCTTATATGCAAGTATACTCTGTTGTTAATGTTGAGAATTTGATATTGTTTGAGCCTCCTTTGATTGATTATCAAGGAGAGCATGTTCAGCTGCCATCAATAGATGATTTCTCGTCAGAATATCTTGATGAAATTCAACAAGATCTCATACTTGATAGAAGAACCAAAACTTGAAAGAGAGGGAATGTCGAATGCCTCCAAGTGGGACTGAAGGGACAAAATCTTCTAAGTCCAAATGGATGTAGATAGAGAAGGTGAGGGAGATGTACCCTCACCTGCTGAACAATGGATAGTATCTTTTGGGGTCCAAAAGGCTTCTAGTGGGGAGGAATGATCAGGGGATTAGTGTTCAGCTCAAAAATCAAATTGATCAAAATCACTCAAAACCTGAACGACTGCGTCCATCTTAGTGATACGATTCCAACACAGCTCATTTCACTAAAAACGAAGCTCGTATGAGGAAGATATTGCGTTTTTTTCGCTTTGCCAAACAGAGGATTTTTTGAAAAAAAGGTACAGTCACTGCATAGTTAGTAGTCCATAATACTAACGTGGCAGGTGTCTGGGCAGGTCAAAGTTGGTCAATGGCTAATAGGATCTCGCCAAGTGGTGCGTTATGGTAGGTTAATGGTTCGATGAGTTGGCTTGATCTAATTGGGTGGATGAGGACCAATGATAGGGGGACATGTGGCAAGACTGGAGGCCACCACATGTCCCTCCCCAAAGGACCGGTATCTTCGGCGCGCAGTGTAAAATTATTATGGGCAGGTCGGCAGAGTCAAACTCGTGACTTCACCCGCATAAGCTCCATGACATACCACTACACCCGCGCTTTAGTTCTTAATTGTCTATGGTCACCGTATGTATTTAAAGTTTTAAATGTTGGTGGTTGGAGGGAGGAGAGGGCTAGCCCGCGGGTCAGCCCACTCCCATGTGACCGCTACTACATAACCGCCAACTAACGAATAACCAAAATTGTGCAGATTAAGCGCTAATGCAAGATTATATCCTAATTAATCCAAGTTTATCCACTAATAAATTGTGAGTTAAGTTGGCAGAAAAATTGGTGGAGCCCCTAAATTCAGCGCTAACTCCATATTTAGTGGAGTTAACTGGAGTTCCTCTAGTTTTAGTGGAGAATTCTTAGGAGAAATTGAAGAAGCCATAACTTTTGCAAATTTCGACCAAATTGGGATTAGGAAAAGGAATTCCTAGATGATTTTGATGTTCTGAGCACATTAAAGTAGGTTTCAAGAGTAGTAGAGCATTTTAAAAAATAATTTTTCCATTTTGAGCTAATATAGAGGCCCAAGCCATGGAAGATGGACCAAGGAGATGTAGCTCAGGAGGGGTGAAATCCTTCATCAAAACACTGTGTTAAGTGTTCATTTTGATGGTTTTTTGTTGTTCAACACTTTACTTTCATGCTATTTTGATCATGAATTTGACATAAAACTTGACAAAATTTACCTGTTCATTCACAAACACCATAAAGGAAACCTATGCACATGAAGCAAATGATTACTTTTTTTTTTTAAATTTTGAAGTTGAAATTAACACATCAAAACTAACATTCAATAACAGATCAACATCCTATCCAATTTGTACCCTAGATTCTATTATAGGAGGGGGAAACCTGATGAAGATGACCTCATTGATCAAATCCTCTAGAACCATCTCCCCAGCACCATGCCTCTTGATGAGCTAGTGAAGAAATCTGAAGATAACCCTTGGATTGATTTGTGCCTAGTTGACTCAAGTCATGCTCATATCAAAATGGTAGAATGTGGTCCATTTAAAACATTAAAAATCGACCCCTCTCTCTCAGTCCATTAGGAAGAGGAGTTGTGAAACATGCTGAGAGAGCACTTGGATGCTTTTGCTTGGAGCTATAAGGAAATGAAGGGAGTTCATCCTTCGGTGTGTACTCACCACATCTTCATTAAGGAAGGATGCAAACCAGTGCGCCAACCTTAGAGGAGAATGAACCCAACCCTCAAAGACATAGTCAAAGAAGAATTACAGAAGTTGTTGGACGCAGGGTTCATTTACCCCATCTTAGATAGTGAGTGTGTTAAATTTAGGTATGTTCTATGCTAGAGCAATTTATTTCAATTTCTTTTCCACAGTAGCAATCACATTAGCATAAAGTAAACTACAGATAGAACATAAATATAAATCACAGAAGAAAAGCCAAGACAAGAGGACACAAGATGTGGCGCTAGCTAGGGACAAACCCCAATGTGGGGAAACCCTTGATCAATTCTTCTTTTATGTTCTACAAAGTTCAACAGAGAAAGTGAGAGAGATAGTACATTTACAATAGAAGTCAATCACTTTGACTTTTGATATCGACATGAGATCAGTTGAAGACATATTGCTTCAACTGATTCTCTAAGGTGACTCGTTCACCTATCATAGTGCTGCATCTTATCTATTTGCTGCACATTACCGTGTGACACCTTGCTGTATTGTCACATGTGTTGAACCTTGATGACTGAGCTGCTCTCACCTTCATGCTGCATCTTCCATGGTCTTATTCATGATCAAGCTGCCCATGCTCATGATCTCATTCATCATTATGCTGCCCATGCTCATATCATCATGCATCATTATGCTGCCCATGCTCATATATCATGCTGCTTATTATGTTGTTAATGATCTCATACATCATGCTGCCTTCCTTTGGAGACAGACGCTTCAGTTGTTTTGACAGTTCCCGATAGTTCCGACTTTTCCGACAGTTCTGGCTTTTCCTGCAGTTCTGGCTTTTCCGGCAGTTCTGAAAATTCTGGTATTTCCGGCTTTTCTAGCTTTTCTGCTATTTTTGGTGTTTTCGGCATTTCCAGCTTTTCCAGCAGTTTCAGATTTTCCGGTAGTTACAGCTTTTCCGACAGTTCCAGATTTTCCAGCTTTTCTGGCTTTTCCGGCTTTTTTGGGTTTTTCGGCATTTCCAGATTTTCCAGTAGTTCCAGCTTTTTTGGCAGTTCCAGCTTTTTCGGCAATTCCAGATTTTCCAGCAGTTCCGGCTTTCCGTCTTTTCCTTAGGATCTCTCCTCCTACTAAAACCCAAAGACAAGTAGGGAGAGGAAGAGATCCAAGTGTGTGTAGAAAAGACTTGAAGTCCTCTTCTATTTATACTAAAACGTAGAGGCTGAATAGACATGACTGTTGGGCTTTTGAGCCTACATAAGTTGCTGGCCGACTTAACAATTTGTCCATAACATAAATAAATTCATAACTTCATAAATACTTATCGGAATCGGATAATATTTAGATCAATCCTACACCTCTCAATGAGAGGGATCCAATAAAAAGATCAGTTGCCATAAATAATATGACCCACATGGAGTTTGGCCCTAGTTTCCAATTTTAACTCTCCTTCTCAACTAGGGAGAACTCCATCCGCTGATCCATATGTCCAACTGTACTATCTCTGCTATCAGTGCCCTGCACTGCTCTGCTCAACTCTACTCAACTCTGCTCAGCTCTGCTCAGCTTTGCTGGCTCTACTCTGCTCTGCTAAGCTTTGCTGGCTTTTCTCTGCTCTGCTCTACTGGCTCTGCTCAGCTCTGCTAGCTCTGTTGGCTTTGCTAAGCTCTATTGGCTCTTCTCTACTCTGCTCAGCTCTGCTCAACTTAGCTCTGCTGAACCATGAAGAAGAAGAATTGATCGAGAATGTGTCATACCATTCTCCACTGGCCTGAAGTTAGTCTCAGAGTGTGTACCACTGGTCCCATACCAGTCCTCAACCGACCCGAAGTCAGTGTCATAGTAGGTATAACTCCTACCACTGGTCCCAGACCAGTACTCTACTAACTCGAAGTCAGTCTCAGAGTATGTACCACTGGTCCCAGACCAATCCTCAACCGGCCCGAAGTCAGTGTCATAGTGGGTACAACTCCTACCCCTGGTCCCAGACCAATACTCTACTGACTCGAAGTCAGTCTCAGAGTATGTACCACTGGTACCAAACCAATCCTCAACTGACCCGAAGTCAGTGTCATAGTGGGTACAACTCCTACCACTAGTCCCAGACCAGTACTATTGATCCCAGATCAATGAAGGTCATCCTAGCATAGGGAGTATGGTAGATACAACGATGCGTCCATCGATACTACTATGGTCCCTATCCTCATTTCCCTGCTCATTGATCAGATGAGAGGTACTTCCCATGAGTCCCAGACTGCATGGGTAGGATGCCTCGACAGGAGAACTTAATCAATCCTGTCCTCACAGGAGAACTAATCATCCTGCTACACAATCGCCATGGAGAACACATCATCCAGGCCTCACAGGAGAACTAATCATCCTGCTACACAATCGTCATGGAGATCACATCATCTAGACCTCACAAGAGAACTAGTCATCCTGCTACACAATCGTCATGGAGAACACATCATCCAGACCTCACAGGAAAATTAATCATCCTGCTACACAATCGTCATGGAGAACACATCATCTCGACCTCACAGGAGAATTAATCATCCTGCTACACATGAGAGCGAATCATCCTGTCCGACAAGAGAGTGAATCATCTTGTCCCACAAGAGAGCGAATCATCTTGTTCACAAGAGAGTGAATCATCTTGTCCCACAAGAGAGCGAATCATCTTGTTCACAAGAGAGTGAATCATCCCGTCCACAAGAGAGCAAATCATCCTGTCCCACAAGAGAGCGAATCATCTTGTCCCACAAGAGAGCGAATCATCTTGTCCACAAGAGAGTGAATCATCCTGTCCACAGGAGAGCAAATCATCCTGTCCTAGTGTGCACCACTAGGAGAGGGTGAGTCACCCTGTGGTCGTATGTTGCTCCAGTAAGAACCACAAGCCCCCAGAGCTCCCAGAGCTCAATGTATACAACATGCAGGACCCTTGTACAAGGGTCTCTTGATGACTCCAATTCGTTCGGGAAAATCAAAGATTTGATCTTTCCCCCAGGGCTTAGACAAAGTGTAGCGACCTGTACATCATCTCATAGCGATGGAGCATCCTTGCTCATAGACTTACCATATCCCAGATAAGGTAGTATCTGATGTCTATCTGCTGGAGCAATCGTCGAATACAAGATTCCTCAATAATCAAATCCCACCTTTCGTTGTCACAGAGAATCACAGTGGTACAAATAGCTCACTTGAAGAGCTTTCCCAACCAGGTAGCTTCATACGAGATCATACTCGTAGATATGTATCCGGTCTCAGCGGTGCTTATAACAACCGACTTCTGCTTCCTGCTCATCCATGATATCGAAGCAAGAATCCGAAGAGAAACAACATTAAGAAGTGCTCTAGTGATCCTCCACACTGCCTGCCCAATCAACATTCGAATAATCATGCAGTTTCACATTTCCAGCAGTGTATCTCAATCCATGAGAGATTGTGCCTCGAAGACATCTCAAAAGATTCTTGGCACCAATCCAATGAGGTTCAAACAAATATGAGCTCACCATGCTAACTACAAAACATATGTCTGGACGGAAGTTCACCAAGAACATCAATGCGAATGAGTTTATGAGATTTAGGGGCATTTCCCAAATCTGATCCGACATCACTACCATATAAATTCTGAAAGTTAAGATCCTCGAGGTAGTCACAGGCTTGCAGTTCACCATTCCACATCTAGAATCCAACTCCCTCTTACTTCTGCAAATGAGAGGGTCTGCACCTGTTAGAAGTAGGTCGTCCTCATAAGGTGCTAGTATGAGAGGTCTATCATCCACAACCTTCAGATGGTTTGGACCCGTTCACTCCTAGTGAATCTCAGCTTTATCAAACAACTATCGATCCTCTCATACTATGCCTGGGGTGTTTTGCTTCAAGCCATAGAGGGCTCTGTTCCACCTGCATATGCGAGATTCCTGATTATCAATCTCAGACCCCTTGGGTTGTTCCCGACCTGTCGACCTGCTACATGAGGGGAATGGTCCCCTTGTAAGATTTTCCTTTGGTACATCTTAGACATGTACTTTCATGCTCCTTTTGAATTCAGGCATCCCTGTCACCATCTGACTCACAGACCTTCGGTGCTACGTGACAATGGACATTGTCCCTAGTGGACTTCCTGCAATTTGATACAACCCTGAACTCAAAAACATCTTTGAAAATTCTATTTCCAAACAGATACCTTTCCATCTATGAGTGCCAACCTGAAACATTTGACTTCCATTTCCGAGATGGACATCGGGTTCTTCTTGCGATCAGGTACATAAAAGTGATTCAGGATTCCTTGCTTTCTTTGAAGAGTCGATAATTTCCTTGATGACCTGAATTACCTTCGGACACTCCTTCACATAATGGCCAAACTTATTGCAACCAACGCATCCGCCTTTCCTTCCACCCTTAGATCCGAACTTCCCAATGAAGTGATCTTTAGATGGGCCATCAAAAACTTTCGCTACGCCATTATGATAATATGTTCTGCTTCGACTTCACCCTTTGTGAACTTAGAAGAGAGATGTGGAACCCATTGATCCTTTTGTCTTGTCCCTATTGTCTTTGTTGATTGCTCTTTCACTCTTGCTTGGGCATTGTCTTCACCTCAGCTCTGATACCATGTTAATTTTAGGTATGTTATATGCTAGAGCAATTTATTTCAATTTCTTTTCCACATTAGCAATCACATCAGCATAAAGTAAACTACAGATATAACATAAATATAAATCGCAGAAGACAAGCCAAGACAAGAGGACACAAGATGTGGTGCTAGCCAGGGACAAACCCCAATGTGGGGAAACCCTTGATCAATTCTTCTTTTATGTTCTTCAAAGTTTAGCAGAGAAAGTGAGAGAGATAGTACATTTACAATAGAAGTCAATCACTTTGACTTTTGATATCGACATGAGATCAGTTGAAGACATATTGCTTCAAATGATTCTCTAAGGTGACTCGTTCACCTATCATAGTGCTGCATCTCGTTTATTTGCTGCACATTACTGTGTGACACCTTGCTGTACTGTCGCATGTGTTGAACCTTGATGACTGAGCTACTCTCATCTTCACGCTGCTCATCATGCTGCATCTTCCATGGTCTTATTCATCATCAAGCTGCCCATGCTAATGATCTCATTCATCATTATGTTTCCCATGCTCATATCATCATGCATCATTATGCTGCCCATGCTCATATCATCATGCTGCTTATTATGTTGCCCATGATCTCATACATCATTCTACCTTCCTTCAGAGATAGATGCTCCGGCTGTTTCGGCAGTTCCTGATAGTTCCGACTTTTCCGACAGTTCCGATAGTTTCGGCATTTCCGGCTTTTTCGTCTTTTCTAGCTTTTCTGGTATTTCCGGTGTTTCTGACGTTTCCAGATTTTCCGGTAGTTCCGAATTTTCCGGCAATTCCGACAATTATGGATTTTCTGGCTTTTCTGGCTTTTCCAGCTTTTTCGGCTTTTCTGGCATTTTTGGATTTTCTGGTAGTTCCAGCTTTTCCGGTAGTTCCGACAATTTTGGATTTTCCAGCTTTTCCAGTAGTTTCGGATTTTCCGGCTTTTCCGGCAGTTCCAACTTTTCTAGTTATTCTGGCTTTTTCGGCAGTTCTGACTTTTCCGGCTTTTCCAGATTTTCCTTAGGATCTCTCCTCCTACTAAAACCCAAAGACAACTAGGGAGAAGAAGAGATCCAAGTGTGTGGAAATGACTTGAAGTCCTCTTCTATTTATACTAAAACTTAGAGGTTGAATAGACATGGCTGTTGGGCTTCTGAGCCTACATAAGTTGCTAGCCGACTTAACAATTTGTCCATAACATAAATAAATTCATAACTTCATAAATACTTATCAGAATCAGATGATCTTTAGATCAATCCTACACCTCTCAATGAGAGGGATCCAATAAAAATATCAGCTACCATAAATAATATGACCCACAAGGATTTTGGCCCTAGTTGCCTATTTAACACTCCCTATCAACTAGGGAGAACTCCATTCGCTAATCCATATGTCCAACTGTACTATCTCTGCTATCAGTTCCCTGCACTTCTCTGCTCAGCTCTGCTCAACTCTGCTCAGCTTTGCTAGCTCTGCTAAGCTTTGCTAGCTCTTCTCTTCTCTGCTAAGCTTTTTTGGCTCTGCTATGCTCTGTTGGCTTTGCTCTACTCAACTTAGCTATGCTGAACCATGAAGAAGAAGAATTGATCGAGAATGTGTCATACCATTCTCCACTGGCCCGAAGTCAGTCTCAAAGTGTGTACCACTAGTCCCAGACCAGTCCTCAACTAACCCGAAGTCAGTGTCATAGTAGGTACAACTCCTACCACTGGTCCTAGACCAGTACTCTACTGACTCGAAGTCAGTCTCAGAGTATGTACCACTGGTCCCAGACCAGTCCTCAACCGACCCGAAGTCAGTGTCATAGTGGGTACAACTCCTACCACTGGTCCCAGACTAGTACTCTACTGACTCGAAGTCAGTCTCAGAGTATGTACCACTGGTCTCAGACCAGTCCTCAACCGACCCAAAGTCAGTGTCATAGTGGGTACAACTCCTATCACTTGTCCCAGACCAGTACTATTGATCCCAATCAATGAAGGTCATCCTAGCATAAGGAGTACGGTAGATACAGTGATGCGCCCATCAGTACTACTATGGTCCCTATCCTCATTTCCCTGCTCATTGATCAGATGAGAGGTACTTCCCATGAGTCCTAGACTGCATGGGTAGGATGCCTCGACATGAGAACTTAATCAATCCTATCCTTATAGGAGAACTAATCATCCTACTACACAATCGCCATGGAGAACACATCATCCAGGCCTCACAGGAGAACTAATCATCTTGCTACACAATCGTCATGGAGAACACATCATCCATACCTCATAGGATAACTAATCATCTTGCTACACAATCGTCATGGAGAACACGTCATCCAGACCTCACAGGAAAATTAATCATCCTGCTACACAATCGTCATGGAGAACACATCATCCAAACCTCACAGGAGAATTAATCATCCCGCTACACAATCGTTATGGAGAACACATCATCCAGACCTCACAGGAGAATTAATCATCTTGATACACAGGAGAGTGAATCATCCTATCCCACAAGAGAGTGAATCATCTTGTCACACAAGAGAGCGAATCATCTTGTTCACAGGAGAGTGAATCATCCTGTCCACAGGAGAGCGAATCATCATGTCCCACAAGAGAGCGAATCATCTTGTCCCACAAGAGAGCGAATCATCCTATCGACAAGAGAGCGAATCATCCTATCCCAGTGCGCACCACCAGGGGAGGGTGAGTCACCCTGTGGTCGTATGTTGCTCCAGTAAGAACCACAAGCCCCCAGAGCTCCCAGAGCTCAATGTATACAACATGCAGGACCCTTGTACAAGGGTCTCTTGACGACTCCAAGTCGTTCGGAAAAATCACAGATTTAATCTTTCCCCCGGGGCTTAGACAAAGTGTAGCGACCTGTACATCATCTCATAGCGATGGAGCTTCCTTGCTCATAGACTTACCATATCCCAGATAAGGTAGTATTTGATGTCTATCTACTGGAGCAATCGTCGAATACAAGATTCCTCAATAATCGAATCCCACCTCTGGTTGTCACAGAGAATCACAGTGGTACAAATAGCTCACTTGAAGAGCTTCCCCAACCAGGTAGCTTCATACGAGATCATACTCGTAGATATGTATCCGGTCTCAGCAGTGCTTATAACAACTGACTTCTACGTCCTGCTCATCCATGATATCAAAGCAGAATCCAAAGAGAAACAACACTAAGAAGTTCTCTAGTGATCCTCCACACTGCCTGCCCAATCAACATTCAAATAATCATGCAGTTTCATATTTCCGGTAGTGTATCTCAATCCATGAGAGATTGTGCCCCAAAGACATCTTAGAAGATTCTTGGCACCAATCCAGTGAGGTTCAACTAAATATGAGCTCACCATGCTAACTGCAAAACATATGTTCGGATGAAATTTCACCAAGAACATCAACGCGAATGAGTTTATGAGATTTAGAGGCATTTCCCAAATCTGGTTCGACATCACTACCATATAACTTCTGAAAGTTAAGATCCTCGAGGTAGTCACAGGCTTGCAGTTCACCATTCCACATATAGAATCCAACTCACTCTTACTTCTGCAAATGAGAGGGTCTGCACCTGTTAGAAGTAGGTCGTCCTCATAAGGTGCTAGTATGAGAGGTCTATCATCCACAACCTTCGGATGTTTTGGATCTGTTTCACTCCTAGTGAATCTTAGCGTTATCAAATAGCTATCGATCCTCTCATACTATGCCCAGGGTGTTTTGCTTCAAGCCATAGAGGTATTTCTTCCACCTGCATATGCGAGATTCCTGATTATCAATCTCAGACCCCTTTAGTTTTTCCAGACCTGTGGACTTGCTACATGAGGGGAATGTTCCCCTTGTAAGATTTTCCTTCGGTACATCTCAGACATGTACTTTCATGCTCCTTTTGAATTTAGGCATCCCTGTCACCATTTGACTCACAGACCTTCGGTGCTACGCGACAATGGACATGATCCCCAGTGGACTTCCTACAATTTGATACAACCTTGAACTCAAAAACATCTTTGAAAATTTTATTTCCAAACACATACCTTTCCATCGATGAGTGCCACCTTGAAACCTTTGACTTCCATTTTCGAGATGGACACCAGGTTCTTCTTGCGATCAGGTACATAAAAGTGATTCGAGATTCCTTGATTTCTTTGAAGAGTTGACCATTTCCTTGATGACCTGAATTACCTTCGGACACTCCTTCACATAATGGCCGAACTTATTGCAACCAAGGCATTCGCCTTTCCTTCCACCCTTAGATCCGAACTTCCCAATGAAGTGATCTTTAGATGGGCCATTAGAAACTTTCGCTACGCCATTCTGATAATATGTTCTACTTCGACTTCACCCTTTGTGAACTTAGAAGAGAGATGTGGAACCCATTGATCCTTTTGTCTTGTCCCTATTGTCTTTGCTGATTGCTCTTTCACTCTTGCTTAGGCATTGTCTTCACCTCAGCTCTGATACCATGTTAATTTTAGGTATGTTCTATGCTAGAGCAATTTATTTCAATTTCTTTTCCACATTAGCAATCACATCAGCATAAAGTAAATTGCAGATAGAACATAAATATAAATCGCAGAAGACAAGCCAAGACAAGAGGACACAAGATGTGGCGCTAGCCAGGGACAAACCCCAATGTGGGGAAACCCTTGATCAATTCTTCTTTTATGTTCTTCAAAGTTTAGCAGAGAAAGTGAGAGAGATAGTACATTTACAATAGAAGTCAATCACTTTGACTTTCGATATCGACATGAGATCAGTTGAAGACATATTGCTTCAAATGATTCTCTAAGGTGACTCGTTCGCCTATCATAGTGCTGCATCTCGTCTATTTGCTGCACATTACTGTGTGACACCTTGCTGTATTGTCACATGTGTTGAACCTTGATGACTGAGCTGCTCTCACCTTCATGCTGCTCATCATGCTGCATCTTCCATGGTCTTATTCATGATCAAGCTGCCCATGCTCATGATCTCATTCATCATTATGCTGCCCATGCTCATATCATCATGCATCATTATGCTGCCCATGTTCATATCACCATGCTGTTTATCATGCTGCCTTCCTTCGGAGACAGATGCTCCGATTGTTTCGGCAGTTCCCGGTAGTTTCGGCTTTTCCGACAGTTTCCGACAGTTCCGACATTTCTGGCTTTTTTGGCTTTTCTAGCTTTTTTGGATTTTCCGGTTTTTCTGGCTTTTCTAGTGTTTCCAACTTTTTTGACAGTTTCGGCTTTTTTGGCAATTCCAGCTTTTTCGGCAGTTCCGGCTTTTCCGGATTTTTTGGGTTTTCCAGCTTTTCTGGCTTTTTCGACGTTTTTAGCTTTTCCGGCAGTTTCGGCTTTTCCGGATTTTCTGACTTTTCCTGCAGTTCTAGCTTTTCTGGCTTTTCCGGCAGTTTCGGATTTTCTGGCTTTTCCGGCAGTTTCGGATTTTCTAGCTTTTTCGACTTTTCCTTAGGATCTCTCCTCCTACTAAAACCCAAAGACAAGTAGAGAGAGGAAGATATCTAAGTGTGTGTAGAAATGACTTGAATTCCTCTTCTATTTATACTAAAACGTAGAGGTTGAATAGACATGACTATTGGGCTTCTGAGCCTACATAAGTTGCTGGCCGACTTAACAATTTGTCCATAACATAAATAAATTCATAACTTCATAAATACTTATCGGAATCAGATGATCTTTAGATCAATCCTACACCTCTCAATGAGAGGGATCCAATAAAAATATCAGCTGCCATAAATAATATGGCCCACATGGAGTTTGGTCCTAGTTGCCAATTTTAATAGAGTGGGTGTCCCTTCTTGTTTTGGTCCCAAAGAAGAATGGAAAGTGGAGGTCTGTGTGGATTACAGAGAGCTAAACAAAGCCACTAAGAAAGACCATTTTCCTCTACCTTTCATTAATCCAATCTTGGATGGTCTTGCAGGGAAGAAGTTCTTCTCTTTCCTGGATGGATTCAATGGTTATAATCAAATCAAGATCAGCCCAAAGGACCATGATAAAATGACCTTCACTTGTGTTTGGGGTACCTTTGTTTATAGGGTCCTTCCTTTTGGATTATGTAAAACCTCTGCCAGTTTTCAAAGGGAAGTTCAAGCATCTTTGTTGAGCTAGTCCATAACTATGTAGAAATCTATATAGATGATTTCACTCCCTATGGGTGTAATTTCCTGGAGAATCTCTCTAACTTGGGGAAAGTATTAAATAAGTGCATTGAAATGAACCTATCACTTAGTCCCAATAAGTGTGAATTCTTGATGAATACAGGGGCTGTTTTGGGTCACTCAATATCTTAGGAAGGACTACAAGTGGACCCAGATAAAATTGCCATCATAAAAAGGGTCCCTACTCCTCAAAAGTGGAGGGATGCCAGGAGTTTCTTGGGCCTAGATGGATATTTTAGGAGATCTATCAAAGACTTCAGTAAAGTAGCCTCACCATTGTTTGTACTGCTGGCCAAGGACTCTGAATTTTGCTGGTCAGAAAGTTTCCAAGAGGCCCTAGAAATATTGAAGGACAAGTTGACTACTGCACCCATACTCAGAGGCCCAAATTGGGATCTTCCTTTCCACATCCATGTTGATGCATCTGACAAAGCTATAGGAGTAGCTCTAGGCCAGATATATGACAAGTTTCCTTATGCCATTTACTTCATTAGCAAAAATCTGTCCAAGGCTGAATTGAACTACACTGTGACTGAAAAGGAACTCCTAGTTGTTGTCCACTCCTTGAAAAAATTCAGACACTACATCCATGGTTATCAAACCTTTGTGCATATTGACCAGGATGCTATCAAATACTTAATGAACAAACTTGAAGTGAATGCTAGAATTATTAGATGGTTGCTTTTATTATAGCAATTTGATTTAACTGTCATTGATAAGCCAGGTAAAGAAAATGTAGTTGCAGATTTTTTCTCTGGACTTGATTTTCCTGCAGGTGAGGAAGGAATGGTTGATGATTAGTTGCCAGATGACCATTTATTTACTATTTTAGTTCTCTCTCCATGGTTTGTTGACATAACGAACTACCTAGTTGCTACAAAGTTCCCTCTAAATCTGTCATCTAGGGAGAAGATCATGATTGTAAGGAAGAGCGTCCCATTCACTTGGATTGGGGTAAATCTCTTCAAGTTGGGCCCAGATCAAATTTTCAGGAGGTGTGTTAGGGAGGAGGAAATCTTTGACATCCTTCTAGTCTATCATGATGGGCCTTGTGGAGGTCACTTTACAACCAAGAGGATAAATTTCAAGGTACTGCAAGCTGGCTACTACTTGCCCACATTCCACCAAGATGCAAGAAGATACATCAGTCGATGTGATCAGTGCCAGAGGATGGGAAAATCTACTCCCAAGGATGAAATGCCCTTGCAACCTCAGGTGACTTGTTGACAGTGTTGGAAATTCCAACATTCAGGGGATCACCCTGGTATGAAGTCCCAACTAGACCTCACACCGTTTGGTGTGGGAGTCCCATCCGGTACGACAACCCGATTTCCATTATCTTAAAGATTTGCCTCAACTCTTTCTTGTCAGCACAGGAGAGTGGTTTTCTTTGCCTTCTGAGAAGTGAGGTTCGCGTGCCTGGTGATTGTAAATGTCACTTGTGTTAATGGTTCTTTCACCGTAGAGGGAGATGGTGGGAGTGAGTCCCAAGTCGGTTGGGAGTAGTCCCAACTACGCTAGGAACACAAAACACAACAAGACATGCACAAATTCCAATGGAACAATCCACACAGAAGAGGTAGTCACAACACACAAGGGAAGATAACAAGTATAACACTCAACAGATTAGTCCGTGCGAGTACAACAGTTGTTATATCAAGTTTTATGTGAAAGGTTTGTCTGATGTCCGAGAGAGTAGTAAACATGGGCGAGACATCGTTAACAACATATAAAATACATTTTTATTAACATATATGTATTACAACAAGTGAATTAGTTCAAGTGTTAAACACAGGTTAAAACAACATGCATTAAAAGTGTTCAAGATTAGTCTTACAATAGTTAAAATACACGTGTGAAACATGCTGGCCTGTTAGCAGGCTTCTGAATTAAGCGAAAGTTCCAAGACACATCGTTACACCATACATCACTAACCCTGTGAGCGGGGCGTTGGAGCGACTACTTACTCCTCAAAAAAAAGATTACAGACTCTCAAGGCTATGTGGGAGGAGCTGAGGTGAAAAGTCCTTTGGATGTACAAATGAGGGGGTATTTGTAGCCAAGGGTGAAACTGACCCTTGTGGCTGTTCAACTACCCTCATGACTATTTGACTTCACATGACTCTTCATACAACAAGTGGGTCTCTTGGACTTCCATGTTACATTACATTGATTAACAATACAACTCATGGTAGAGATGTGGATGACATGACTCATGAAAAGACTCGACATGACAATGGTGGTACATTCGTGTTGCTGCTGGTGTGCATGTCGAGCTACAGTGCTACTGGGTGATGGTCGTCCTCATGGTGTGTCACATCTTTACCTCTGCATGGAAAAGTGCACGGAGTCTTTGATGGTCTTTGGTTCGATTGATGTTAAATTCACACATTGCTCCTTGCTTGTATGTTGGTAAGCTCGACAGGTTCATCCATTCGCGAAAGGTGCATGTTCGTCCGTTCGTCTTTCCGTGAACACATATTACATGTTTTCTCATCTGTCTATCCATGAACACATGTTTGCATGATCATCCATTCGCGAGCACATCTCTTTGCATGCATCATTTGTTCGTCCGTTGGTGAACACGTCCTTCTGCATGTGTTCCCTTTATTTATCCCATCCATTGTCGTGCCATGTTTGTTTGTATACCTGTATGTACAGTAACTCATGACAAGACAACATCAAATCCATAAACCTCCTAGTCTACCATGATGCACGATTGTTTCAAATGTAGGTGACTGGGAGAGGAGACAAGGTTGCGAGCTAGGATGGAGGCTCCGGGCACTGCTGATGAAAGCTGTGTAAGAGTCGTTGGGTGATGAATATGGGCAATCCGGATCGACAGTGACTTTTCGCGGGGTTCGGCTTAGCTGGAGGACAAAACTACGCAGTTTTTGGGAGGAACAACCTGGGCTGCGGGAAGGCTGGGCAGGCAAAATTTGCACAGCTTTTGGAACGAGTGGTCAGCAAGATCTTGGCAACCAGAACTGCGCAATTCCTGAGGGTAACTGGCAGTCAGCTGTTAGGTCATTGGAAGCAAAAACTGTGCAATTCTTGAGGGGAACTGGCAGTCAGCTATCAGGAGCTTGGCAGAAAAATACTGCACAGTTCCTAGAGGGAACTGTCAATTAGCTGCTGGAGGTTGGCAGCAAAAACTGTGCAATTCCTGGAGGGAACTGGCAGTCGGCTGCCGGGAGCTGTTGGGGGGGAAAACTGTGCTGATGTTGGGAGGCTGGCCTGCTGATCACCTCTGTGTAGTTTCTGAGCTGAGTGGACTACTGGGAAACAGATGACTTGCTCATGAAAACTGCGCAGTTTTCTGGGTGAGAAGCCGGTCGACTGACTGGAGGGATGATTGGAAAAATTGCGCAATTTTCTGAGGGAGATAGGGACGAGAACTAGGTGTATGTCCGGCCTGTCTCAACATTTTTCTCAGTGAGTGGAGCGGGCAAGGTCTGTAGCCTCTGCGCAATTTTTTAGGGGAGTCAGTCCCGGGGTGGCTGCTGGGTCAAATTTCTGGTTGACCAGCATGAAGGTTGATTGATCTGCTTGCAGGTAGCACAACTTGAAATGGCTTGCTTGGTGCTTCTGCAGTGTTCTAGGTGATAGTCGATGGAGGGGTGATGGTCTGGCTATCAGAGGGGAATTCGGTTGTCATAACTTCAACAAAGTGACTAAGTGTGTGAACGAGTGAAAGATGCATATGTGATCTTGCAAACACACACTTACATGACTTGATGACGAGATGACTCAAACCATCTAGACATGCATGCTCAACATGACTAACCAACGGTGTGAGCATCAAGCGCAAAACTTGTGATTTATCATCCGTTGACCGTGACGACGCTTGCGCGACAGTGTATGTGACTTTGTGTGTGAGCGCGACGAATGTTTACATAGTGAACACAACATGTACACACGAAGCGAAGATCTTGAGTATGACTAGAACATGGTCGCAAGCATGACATTGACATCAACATGCAAAAGCTATCGATGGAATGATCAAGCAAGGTGGGTGCGAGGACTCACATGAGCTCATGGAGTGAACCCGAGTGCATGCAGTCATCAAGTAAAACTCTCAAAGGAGGCTCTGAAATTGGATGCATGCCAAAATTTTGGAGGGTGGTTGTAGCCGCTTCAACACTTGGTGACACACTGGTAGAACTCCAACTTCTTTGTTTCGGTTCATTTCTAGTACAGGGCCTTGGTCTCTTGAGGAGTATTGAATCGCTCTACGGGTTATTTTGGCTTCCCCACTTGCCCCATGCACATACATGGTTCACCTTTTTCCAACTCAGTCAAACACAATCAAAATTTCAACTTGATCACAGTGTTTCAAAATCGAGAAGGGTAGTTTAGCTCGCGAGTTGAAGATTTTCAGAGTATAAGTTTTCATCTCTGGTGTTGCTTTGCTGCCAGCAGGTTTGGACAGTACTCGAGAAGAGTCACGTAGGAACACACACATTGCTCCACTACTAGCGAGCCTGGTCAGTACCCCGGTGGAGTTGCATGCTTCACCTCTTTGCGTAGGAAGCCTTTCTCTTCTTTCACCTTTGTATTTTTTAAAGAGGACTGTGCATATGCACATATTTATTTTTGGGGCGGAAGATGGATCCCAACTTATTGAGAGCAGAAGAGGTTGTTCCTTCAGAGAAGCATGTAAGACCTCTAACATAGGTTTGCTCATTTAGATTTTCCCCTTCTCCTTTTCTACTAGTTGGATGAGCTTGAACACAGAGAGCAGAAAGCTAAGTACAAGCATGAGGCTTTCCAGTGTGGACACAGGTTGATGGTTGGACCAAAATTTCCCTTGTGGATGGCTCATATTTTCCATTAAGACTTCATCGATCGAAGGTTATAACCAAGCACAGAGAAGACGGACACAATACTAGCCAAGTGTTGCAGTGTCACAAGTCTCTTCATATCTCAGCCACATACTCATTCAAAAGCCATAATGCAGTAGTTGGTAGCACTTATTTCCAGAAACAAAAATAGTAAGGCATTAAGCAAACCAAAAAAATGAAAACAAATATAGTAAGAAAAACAAACAAAGTGAAAACAACAATAAGCAAGCAAAGCAACCAAGTCAACAAGCAAACAAACATGCAAACCAGAAAGTAATGACAAGCGAAATGAAAACACTACTCCTACTCCTACGTTAAATGGTTGCGGTTACATAAAATGAAATTTCCAGTGAAGCCACTATAGGCATACCTGACCTGCAGTCACAAAGATACGAGCGATTAAAATAGATAAAAAATAGTGTGCAACAAAAAATGAAAAGACTTGAAAACTTGCACACGAGAGAGAAGGTCTCACCTGTGGGCGGAAGAATGTGTTACAACCACCCAACACACACGCTTACCTCTTCCGTGACTACCGTTTTTCAACAAACCGCGGAGGGCTCTTGTGAGTGTGTGTTGTTCTGCACCAAGTTCCTTAGCGAGTGCGAGGAAGGACTGAAGCTTGTTACCTGCAACATGACTTGCCAAGTAAGATTGTTCTAGCCGTTCAGTGATTGGATCATAAAATTTGTGATGGCTGTGTTAAAAGATTCATGATCTTTTAGAAGATGGATTCTTGATTCGAGAGAGGGGATCATGATGAGAATCTGATACAAATAAATAGATCTGGTCGTTCTCATCAGTCATGTCAAGACAGTGAGGGCCTGCCATAGCCATCAACGCAAGCCGAGGTGCCTCACTTGCTTGACAAAAATCTAAAAATAAACATGTTACACAGTGAAAATCATAGTGCGCGAAGCAACTGTCATTGGATGTAATGTTGGGAAAATGATAAACTACATGACAACCACCCAAGGTAGAAGAAAAATCAGACCAATCGATCAAGATGGCAGATTCCCAATTTTACATGAACAAATAAAATTTTTGAACAATTGTGCGAATTCTCTGAATGAGGGAACCAAGTTTGTTGTCCGCTAGACATGATAGAACACCCACCTGCAACTGGTGAAAAAGTGCACAGGCATCAATGTAATCACATAAATGTATAAAGGATGCCAACACTGTGAATGTGTGAAACGATTTGGGCTGTGGTGAAATGAGAGTAACTTGATTCATGTGATAGGTTGTGCGCTCATCATCACACAGGGAGATTGCTAGTGTGATGAGTGGGCAGATATGACGTACGAAATTTGTAAAAAGAACAAGGAGCTGATTACGAGAGAGAACATCCGATAAGTATGATTCCAGATAAAGATAGTCTTTGAGATGATCAAATTTGTTGTCCCATGAGTGAATGTGGGACGGAAACTCCCAATCCGAATTGGATGTAAGGGAGGTGCATGAAAACGGACATGCAATAACGAACTCGTGGATTCGATCATTAGCGAAAATCTGAAATTTTGAAATATCACACCCATAATAGTAAATATTTTTTACCCGGGGATCCACGTTGAGTGCAACCATGCAGATATATAGAATGTATGTGAGAAACAAGATCTGATTTGGTTGGGTGGATTTACCAGAGTTGCGAGGTCTTGACATAACCATCAACGGATGTTGAAGTTCCTCGAATCCCTAGCACGTCCCAAAACTTTCTAGAATTAAAAAATTGCATTTTGAGATGTGAACCAGATCATGCATGGCTTGAGGATGGCTATTGTTACTGATTTCAAAACTGCTCTTAGGATGACAACCATCTCTGTCATAGGCTTCATCAAAATTTTCAGCAAGCTGACTTGACGAGCTGTCTTCATGCAACACACAAGATGATGACGAGTGGGAAGAGTCATGTGTGTTGAGACTATTTTCATCGTGGACAACCTCATTGCCTTGTGTCGATCGAGGAGATAACTCATGGGATGAAGAATCAAGAGAACGTGGAATATCTCTGACGCATGTTGATGCGCTATGAATGATAGGACACATGGGAAAGTGAGGTGCAGAGGAAGCTTCGATATGGATGTCTGCTTTGACTAGTGTGCATTCCAAATCTGAGTTAGAGTGTACATGAGATGAAAATAGATCATATGATGTTCTTGGGCGTTCATCACAACATATGGAAGCATGGGAGTGATGAAAACCCAAGATTGGAGGTTGATCAAAAGAATTGATTGTGCATGATGATTCACCAAGATTCACGAATCGAGAACCGATGAAGAATGGAGGCTCAATGTTTTCAGAGGAATTGATTATGACTTCATCGTCCTGCTCCTCCGTTTGTATGATGAGACTGCCTTACACATGACTGCAACTTGAGCCAACAGCTTGAGAATCAAGAGAGTTCACACAGCTAGCTTGTGAAGCAGTGTAGGTTTTAACCCTGTACAGAAATTACATGCATACGAATACTATAACACAGAAAATAAACAATGCGAGAGCATAACACATAAAACACATATACACAGAGATTTTCCCCTGGATCCCAAAACCGGGACTACCAACATAATTTTTCATTATATTCCTTTTAATGTTACAATACATATTTATACATGCCGAAACATCCAATACCATGGATCGAAAACCATCGTGTCCAAAACCATGTGCGAAAACCATGCACAAAACCATAGGTAGGTTCGCCCAACCTAATATAGGGTCCAATTTTTTTTTTCCCTGGGATGCTACCCCGAACGCCGTAGAGGGGGACTAACCGCCCCCCTCAAACCCCCCCGCTGTGCAGTTGGCACAACGAAGGGGGTCTCCCCCCTGCTAACCTCCCTGTAAACTACGTGGGTTAGGCATGGAAAGAATATAACACAACCCAACATTCTCCCACTTGTTGTTTTCTTTCCACAGAGGGCCACAGGAGAGCTTAGTCATTTATCTAGCCCTGAAACACCCATTGTTTCTTTGCACTAAGAGAACTTCTCAGAGCTAACAGATTTTGTCAATGCATCTGCAATATTCTTAAAAGTGTCCACCTTTACCAACAACACCTTTTTATCTTCTATCATATCCCTCACAAAGTGATATTGAACATCAATGTGCTTTGTCTTTGAATGATAGGCAAGGTTCTTTGCCAAGAAAATTGCACTTTGGCTGTCACAGTCTATCCTTATAGCTTTGTGTACTAGCCCCATACTTGAACACAATCTCTACAACCAAACTACTTCCTTTCTTGCATGAGTTGCCTCCATTTATTCTACCTCTGTAGTTGATAATTTCACTACTGATCGTTTCTTACTCATCCAGCTGAATGCACCTCCAAATAGGTTAAACACATACTCACTTGTAGATCTTCTCTAATCTAGATCTCCAGCCCAGTCTACATCAACAAAGCCACGGATATCCAAAACTCTGTCCAATCCTGGTATTCCTTGGTAGCACAAACCATAATCACTAGTGCCACGCAAATACCTGAAAACCTGCTTCACTGCTGTCCAATGCTCCTTTCCCAGTTTTGACATAAACCTGCTCAATACTCCCATTGCATGTGCAATGTCAGGTCTAGTACAAACCATCACATACATTAGGCTACTGATTGCACTTGCATATGGAACACGGGACATGTCCTCTTCCTCTTCTTGTGTCTTGGGACACTGTTCAACAGATAACTTTACACCAACATGAATAGGAACCTTCACCGGTTTACTATCCTGCATATTAAACCTCTGCAGTATTGTCTCGACATACTTCCTTTGGTTTAACCAGAGCTTCCTCTTTGCCCGATCTCTTTTAAATTTCCATGCCCAAAATATAGTTTGCAACACCAAGATCTTTCATGTTGAATTTGGAGGACAATTGGGTCTTAAAATCATGGATAATTTCTTTGTCATTTCTAACCAGCAACATATCATCCACATACAAGACCAGATAAATAACATGGTCACCATTAATTTAAAATACACACAGTGATCTGCTTTGCTTATGGTGGAGCCAAGTCCCCGTATAAATGTATCAAATTTCTGATATCACATCCTTGGTGACTGTTTTAACCCATACAGAGACTTTCTTAACTTGCATACCAATTCTTTCTTACCCTTCACCGCAAAACCTTCAGGTTGCTGCATGTAGATCTCCTCTTCCAGATCCCCGTAATAAATTTTGTCTTCACATCCATCTGTTCTACCTCAAAATCAAAAGCAACAACAATAGATAAAAGTAATCTAATAGAATCTACCTTGGCAATAGGAGAAAAAATATCACCAAAATCAATTCCTGGCACCTGGGAATAACCTTTTGCTATCAACCGAGCTTTGTATTTCTCCACCTTTCCTTCTGCATTTGTCTTCTTCTTGAACACCCATTTGCTGCCAATGGGTTTCCTTCCAGCTGGAAACTCCACTAGATCCCAAGCCTCATTTTTGTGCAAAGATGCCATTCCATCAACCATGGCCTCTTTCCAGAGTTTGCCATCCTTTGAATCTACTGCTTCCTTCACAGTTCTAAGATCATCATCAGTAATAGATAAAGCAAAATTCGAACAAAAAGCAGATGGACTATACCTTTCTAGCTGCCTTCTTTCTCGAACTTATCTTCTCACGCCCGAAGTTTGTGGCTCTTCATCTTCCGATTCTTCCCTCTTAAGGTCAAACTCTATCTTCTCAGGTTCCTTTAGTTGGAGTTCATGTTTAATAACATCTTTCACCTCTCTGAACACCACATCTCGACTGTACACAACCTTCCTTATTACTGGGTTCCAAAGCTTATAACCCTTTAAACCATCCTTATACCCAATAAAGATGCACTTTTCAGATTTACTATTCAACTTGGTTCTTTTCTCCTTTGGAACATGTACATATGCATCACATCCAAATACCCTCAAATGTGAAAGAGAGGGTTTCTTACCAGTCCATACCTCTTGTGGAGTCTTATCCTCCAATGCTGATGAAGGTGATCTGTTAACCAGGTAACATACTGCCTCCACTACCTCTGCCCATAATTCCTGTCCTAACCCGACACCACTGAGCATGCTTCTTACCCTTTCCATCAACGTCTTGTTCATTCTTTCTGCAACTCCATTTTGGTTAGGTGTGTATGGAGTAGTCCTTTTTCGTGCTATACCACACTTTTTACAGAATTCTTCAAATTCCTTGCTGCAAAACTCTCCACCGTTATCTGACCTCAACAATTCTTCTCTGTCTGGATTTCCACCAGAGCCTTAAATTCTTTAAACCTGTCAAAGACTTCAAATTTCTTCTTAAGGAAATATATCCATGTATTCTTTGAGAAGTCATCTATAAATGATACATAGTACACAAACTTACCCAGTGATGGAACCTTCACGAGTCCAAACACATCACTGTGCACAAACTCTAATATCTGTTTCGCCCTCTTACCACCAGAGGGGAAACTCACTCAATTCTCCTTCCCATATACACAATTTTCACAGAAATGAAAATCCAGAGAGCTATTACTCATACCTTCTACCATACCTTTACCATGAAGTATTTGAAGGCCCTTCTCTCCAATATGTCCAAGCCTTTGATGCCACAACATGGTCTTCTCTCCAGAGACCACTAGATTTTCTGCTCCACTTTCAGGAACCACAGAACTGTTGCACCCATTAACAACAATGATACCGTGTAGCTTGTATAGAGTTCCAATCCGAACTCCTCGCATCAATACCAGTGCTCCCCGAACCATCTTGGAGGTATCCTTCTCGAACACTATTTTTACACCTGCATCATCCAACTTTCTTACAGAAATCAGATTTCTGGCCAATGCAGGAATATGCAAAACACCCAGAAGTGTTCTAACCCTTCCACCTTGCAACTTCAACTTTACTTTTCCGCAACCAACGATTCTAGCCTTCCTGTCATCCCCTAAGAAGAAATCACCACCGTCGTATTTATCGTACTCGTAGAACCACTCTCTATGGGGAGTGAAGTGAAAGGATGCACCTGAGTCAATCAACCATGCCTCATGATCTACATGTGTACTTGAAGAAGCCAAGTACACATCCCCACCTTCATTGGAGGTGGTTTTTGCCTCTGCATAAGGAGCATCATCAGATCCCTTTCCTTTGTCAAGAGCTTTATATTTACAGTCCCTTTTGCAGTGCCCTTCCTTTCTGCATTTCCAGCAAACCACCTTTACAATTTTTCCTAGAGATTTAGATCTCCCACTGGATGACTTATTTTTGTTTCTGTTCTGGGACTGTCCTCGTACAAACAAGGCATCACCATTCTGGCTTTCCATATTTTTCCGTCTCATCTCCTCCGTTAGCAAGGATGAGACTATTTCATCAAACTGCAAGGAATTTGCATTGCTACCAATTGCAATAACCAGACTATCCCACAAATCTGGTAGAGAACACAACAAACTAATGCAGTTATCTTCATCTGGAATTTTAATAGCAACAGATAATAATTGACTTACCACAGTATTAAATGCGTTCAGATGTTCTGTCACCAAGTCTCCATCTTTCATCCTCAGGTTATACAACTTTTTACGTAGGAACAATTTATTCACCAGAGACTTATATTGGTACAAAGTCCCTAACTTGTCCCACAAAGCCTTACTTGTAGCTTCTCCTAATACATTCAACAATATTGAATCTGACACACACAATCATATTGTGCTCTTTGCCTACTGATCCAACTTCTTCCATTCTTCATCGGACACTCCCGTTGGTTTAGTACCCAGATCTACCGCTATCCACTGATCTTTATCCACCAATAGATCCTCCACCTTGAGTTTCCACAACTCAGAACTCTGACCATTAAATTTCTCGACCTCTATCTTTTCATTGCTCGCCATCTTCTTTCACCACCAGAATCGATCCCACGGATCTCCCACTGAACATGGTCTACCACAGGCCTGAGAGAAACCCCTCAGCAACAAAGGCGTCCCCTTGAAGCCAAAACAACTCTGATACCAAATGTAGGTTTTAACACCGTACAAAAATTACTTGCATACGAATTCTAAAACACATAAAATAAACAATGTGAGAGCATAAAACATAAAACACATATACACAAATATTTTCCTCTGGATCCCAAAATCAGGACTACCAGATTGATTTTTCATTATATTCCTTTCAATGTTACAATACATATTTATACATGCCGAAGCATCCAATACCATGGACCGAAAACCATCGCATCCAAAACCATGTGCGAAAACCATGCACAAAACCATAGGTAGGTAACATGCTGTCTCCACCGCCTCTGCCCATAATTCCTATCCTAACTCAGCACCACTGAACATGCTTCTTGCCCTTTCCATCAACGTCTTGTTCATTCTTTCTGCAACTCCATTTTGCTAAGGTGTGTATGAGTAGTCTTCTGTCGTGCTGTACCACACTTCTTACAGAATTTTTCAAATTCCTTGCTGCAAAACTCTCCACCGTTATCTGACCTCAATAATTCTTCTCTGTCTGGTTTTCCACCAGAGCCTTAAATTCTTTAAACTTGTCAAAGACTTCAGATTTCTTCTTAAGGAAATATATCCATGTATTCCTTGAGAAGTCATCTATAAATGATACATAGTACACAGACTTACCTAGTGATGGAACCTTCATGAGTCCAAACATATCACTGTGCACAAGCTCTAATATCTGTTTCACCCTCTTACCACTAGAGGGGAAACTCACCCAATTCTCCTTCCCATATACACAATTTTCACAGAAATCAAAATCCAGAGAGCTATTACTCATACCTTCTACCATACCTTTACCATGAAGCATTCGAAGGCCCTTCTCTCCAATATGCCCAAGCCTTTGATGCCACAACATGGTCTTCTCTCCAGAGACCACTAGATTTTCTGCTCCACTTTCAAGAACCACAGAACTGTTGCACCCATAAAAAAAAATGATACCTTGCAGCTTGTATAGAGTTCCAATCCGAACTCCTCGCATCAATACCAGTGATCCCCGAACCATCTTGCAGGTATCCTTCTCGAACACTGTTTTTACACCTGCATCATCCAACTTTCTTACAAAAATCAGATTTCTGGCCAATGCAGGAATATGAAAAACACCCAAAAGTGTTCTAACCCTTCCACCTTGCAACTTCAACTTTACTTTTCCGCAACCAACGATTCTAGCCTTCCTGTCATCCCCTAAGAAGACATCACCAACGTCATATTTATCATACTCGTAGAACCACTCTCTATGGGGAGTGAAGTGAAAGGATACACCCGAGTCAATCAACCATGCCTCATGATCTACATGTGTACTTGAAGAAGCCAAGTACACATCCCCACCTTCATTGGAGGTGGTTTTTGCCTCTGCATAAGGAGCATCATTAGATCCATTTCCTTTGTCAAGAGATTTAGATTTATAGTCCCTTTTGCAGTGCCCTTCCTTTCTGCATTTCCAGCAAACCACCTTTACAAGTTTTCCTAGAGATTTAGATCTCCCACTCGATGACTTATTTTTGTTTCTGTTCTGGGACCATCCTCGTACAAACAAGGCATCACCATTCTGGCTTTCCATATTTTTCCGTCTCATCTCCTCCGTCAGCAAGGATGAGACTATTTCATCAAACTACAAGGAAGTTGCATTGCTACCTATTGCAATAACCAGACTATCCCACAAATCTGGTAGAGAACACAACAAACTAATGCAGTTATCTTCATCTGGAATTTTAATAGCAACAGATAATAACTGACTTACCACAGTATTAAATGCGTTCAGATGTTCTGTCACCAAGTCTCCATCTTTCATCCTCAGGTTATACAACTTTTTCCGTAGGAACAATTTATTCACCAGAGACTTATATTGGTACAAAGTCCCTAACTTGTCCCACAAAGCCTTACTTGTAGCTTCTCCTAATACATTCAACAATACTGAATCTGACACACACAATCATATTGTGCTCTTTGCCTACTGATCCAACTTCTTCCATTCTTCATCGGACACTCCCGTTGGTTTAGTACCTAGATCTACCGCTATCCACTGATCTTTATCCACCAATAGATCCTCCACCTTGAGTTTCCACAACTCAGAACTTTGACCATTAAATTTCTCGATCTCTATCTTTTCACTGCCCGCCATCTTCTTTCACCACCAGAATCGATCCCGCGGATCTCCCACTGAACAGGGTCTACCACAGGCCCGAGAGAATCCCCTCAGCAACAAAGGTGTCCCCTTGAAGCCAAAAAAACTCTGATACCAAATGTAGGTTTTAACACCGTACAAAAATTACCTGCATACGAATTCTAAAACACATAAAATAAACAATGTGAGAGCATAACACATAAAACGCATATACACAAATATTTTCCTCTAGATCCCAAAATCGAGACTACCAGATTGATTTTTCATTATATTCCTTTCAATGTTACAATACATATTTATACATGTCGAAGCATCCAATACCATGGACCGAAAACCATCGCATCCAAAACCATGTGCGAAAACCATGCACAAAACCATAGGTAGGTAACATGCTGTCTCCACCGCCTCTGCCCATAATTCCTATCCTAACTCAGCACCACTGAGCATGCTTCTTGCCCTTTCCATCAATGTCTTATTCATTCTTTCTGCAACTCCATTTTTCTAAGGTGTGTACGAGTAGTCTTCTGTCGTGTTGTACCACACTTCTTACAGAATTTTTCAAATTCCTTGCTGCAAAACTCTCCATCGTTATCTGACCTCAATAATTCTTCTCTGTCTGGTTTTCCACCAGAGCCTTAAATTCTTTAAACTTGTCAAAGACTTCAGATTTCTTCTTAAGGAAATATATCCATGTATTCCTTGAGAAGTCATCTATAGATGATACATAGTACACAGACTTACCTAGTGATGGAACCTTCATGAGTCCAAACACATCACTGTGCACAAGCTCTAATATCTGTTTCACCCTCTTACCACTAGAGGGGAAACTCACTCAATTCTCCTTCCCATATACACAATTTTCACAGAAATCAAAATCCAGAGAGCTATTACTCATACCTTCTACCATACCTTTACCATGAAGTATTCGAAGGCCCTTCTCTCCAATATGCCCAAGCCTTTGATGCCACAACATGGTCTTCTCTCCAGAGAACACTAGATTTTCTACTCCACTTTCAGGAACCACATAATTATTGCACCCATCAACAACAGTGCTACCTTGCAGCTTGTACAGAGTTCCAATCCGAACTCCCAGCATCAATACTAGTGCTCCCTAAACCATCTTGCAGGTATCTTTCTCGAACACTCTTTTTACTCCTGCATCATCCATCTTGCTTACAAAAATCAGATTTTTGGCCAATGCAGGAATATGCAGAACACCCAGAAGTGTTTTTAAATTGGAAACTAGGGCCAAACTCCATGTGGGTAAACTTATTTATGGCAGCTGATATTTTTATTTGATCCCTCTCATCGAGAGGTGTAGGATTGATCCAAAGATCATCCGATTCTGATAAGTATTTATGGAGATATGAATTTATTTTGATTATGGATTTATTATCTAGCCGACCAGCAACTTATGTAGGCTCAAGAAGCCCAAACGTCATGTCTATTCAACCTATATGTTTTGGTATAAATAGATGAGGATTTGAGGTCATTTGAGACACATTCTCCAGGTGAACTCCTCCTCTCCACGTCTTCAGTTTTTGGAGAAGGAGAAGACACATAAAGAGAATACGTTGGATGCCCTAGCTGTAGATATAGCTGTAGTAGAAAGAGTCGCAGTCCATACGCTATGATGAGGGCACATCCACGCAGTAGATGAGGTCTTATCTACGCTGGCAAATGAAGATCTATCTACACGCCGTAATAAGAGATATTTACACGCAGTTCATGACAATGTGATGCCCTATACGCAACAATGGAAGAATTATACACTTAGTCAACGTAAGACCATATACGCTATTCATGAAACACGCAGTTCATGACAACGTGATGAATCTGCTCCATTGTGTAATAGAATACGCAGATATACATACGCAATAACATAAAGACTCTATACGTTCCTGGAGACAGTCTATACGCAGCCATGGAATATGCGGTCTTGGAAATATTCAAACGCAGTCATAAACCAATGCAGTCTTGAAGACTGATCTCACGCAGTCAACACATTGTTATGAAGACTCATTTTCAGGTCATACGCAGATACGTTGGAAGACCTTATACACTGCAATAGAAACCAAATGCACAACAATGGAAATAATACGTAGTTATAGAATCTATACAGCAAGGACAATCATGGAATCTGAATGCTATCAAGGGAACACAGCATCATACGTTGTCTAGAAGCCTCAATATGCAACGTAGTGTAGAGATGAATGATGTCAATAGGACGCAGCATCATACGTTGTCCAGAAACAACACAGTCAAGGGATGAACGAAACATTCATACGCTAAACCCTAACACGCAGTCAAATGTAGCCACAGTCTATACAGTCAACGTAATGCTCTCATCTTTTATACGCATGGGCAACATGAAGCATGATGATGGATAAGATCATGTACATGGGCAACATGATGATAATCATGATTAGTGTAGCATGTAGTGGTGCAGCAAGTGGACCAGATGCAGCACTACAATAGGTGAAGCCGTCACCTTGAAGAATCAGTTGAAGCAGAATGCCTTCAACTGATCTCATCATTATACGAAATGATCTATGCTAGATCTAGTCAAGTCAAAGTGTTGACGTCTATTGTAAATGTACTATCTTGTCTCTCTTTCTCTACTGAACTTTGAAGAACATAAAAGAAGAATTGATCAAGGGTTTCCCCACACATTGTGTGGTTTGTCCCTGGCTAGCGCCACATCTTGTGTCCTCTTGTCTTGGCTTGTCTTCTGCGATTTATATTGATGTTCTATCTGCAGTTTACTTTATGCTGATGTGATTGCTAATATGGAAAAAGAAATTAAATAAATTGCTCTAGCATAGAACACACCTAAAATTAACATGGTATCAGAGCTGAGGTGAAGACAATGCCCAAGCAAGAGTGAAAGAGCAATCACCAAAGATAGTTGGGACAAGACAGAAGGATCAATGGGTTCCTCATAATTCACGCAGAGTGAAGTTGAAGCAGAGAATGTTATCAGAATGACGTAGCAACCCTTATACAAAGGAGTGTCTGAATGGCAGAGATGCAGGTCAGCAAAGACTCGGTCGACTCTTCAAGGAAGCAAGGAACCCCAGGTAAGAAGAATCAAATATTGTTTCTGATAAGATAGAGAAGTGTTATCTTGTATTGGACGTCTCCTTCAGATTCTTTGGGAATCTGGAATATTTATTATAGTGCTTCAAGGCACTTCATCAGATAGAGGGGTGCACTCTCTAATTTGATAGAGATGGAAATAATCATGGGATTACACTTGGAGCCGATGCCACCTATCCCGAAAAGGGAATGGAAGTCAAAGGTTTTATGGTGGCATTCGTCAATGGAAAGGTACGTGTTTGAAAATTGATTTTTCGAAGATGTTTTTGAGTTCAGGGTTGTATCAAGTTGCAGGAAGTCCACTGGGGACCATGTCCATTGACACAGCACCAGAGGTTTGTGAGTCAGATGGTGACAGAGATGCCTGAATTCAAAAAGAGCATGAAGGTACATGTCTGAGATGTATCGAAGGAAAATCTTACAAGGGGACCATTTCCCCTCATGTAGCAGATCCACAGGTTTGGAACAACCCGTGGAGTTTGAGATTCATGAACAGGAATCTCATGTAAACAGGTGGAAGAAAGCCCTATATGGCTTGAAGCAAGACACCCCGAGCATAGTATGATAGGATCAAAAACTGTATGATGAAGCTGAGATTCACTAGGAGTGAAATCTATCCAAACCATCCGAAGGCTGTGGATGACAGACCTTTCATACCGACACCTATGTCTGATAGGTGCAAACCCTCTCACTTGTAGAAGTAAGAGGGAGTTGGATTTCAGATGTGAAAAGATAAACTACAAGCCTGTGACTACCTCGATGAAGTTATACGGTAGTGATGTCGGACCAGACTTGGGAAAGGTCTTGATGAACTTCCGTCCGGACATACGTCTTGCAGTTAACACGGGGAGCTCATATTTGGTTGAGCCTCAATGGATTTGTGCCAAGAATCTTCTGAGATGTCTTCAAGGCACAATCTCTCATGGATTGAGATACACTGTCGGAAATATGAAATTGCATGATTATACGAATTCTAATTACGCAGGTAGTGTGGAGGATCATTGGAGCACTTCTTAGTGTTGTTTCTCTTTGGATTTCACTTTGATATAATGGATGAGCAGGAAGCAAAAGTCGGTTGCCATAAGCACCACTAAGACTGGATACATATCTACGAGTATGATCTCTTATGAAGCTGCCTAGTGAGGGAAGCTCTTCAGTGAGCTGTTTGATCACATACCACTGTGATTCTCTGTGACAACCAGAGGTGGGATTTGATTATTGAGTAATCCCGTATTCAATGATTACTCCAGAAGATAGACATCAAATACTGCCTTATCTGGGATATGGTAAGTCGATGAGCAAGGAGGCTCCATCGCATTGAGATGATGTACAGGCCAGAGCCCCCGGGAAAGATCAAATTTGTGATTTTCCCGAATGACTTGGAGTCGTCGAGAGACCTTTGTAAAAGGGTCCTGCATGTTGTATACATTGAGCTCTGGGAGCTCTGGGGAGCTTGCGGTTCTTACTGGAGAAACATATGACCACAAGGTGACTCACCTACCCTTGGTAGTGCGCACTGGAACAAGATGATTCGCTCTCTTGTGGGACAAGATGATTTGCTCTCTTGTGGAACAGGATGATTCACTCTCCTGTGTAGCAGGATGATTAGTTCTCTTATGTGGCATGGATTGATGTGTTCTCCATGGCGACTGTAGCAGGATTGATGTGTTCTCCAGTGAGGCCTGGATTGATGTGTTCTCCATGGCAACTGTAGCAGGATTGATGTGTTCTCCATGGCGATTGTAGCAGGATTGATGTGTTCTCCTGTGAGGCCTGGATTGATGTGTTCTCCATGGCGATTGTAGCAGGATTGATATGTTCTCCTGTGAGGCCTAGATTTATGTGTTCTCCATGGCGGCCTGGATTGATGTTTTCTCCATGGCGATTGTAGCAGGATTGATGTGTTCTCCTATGAGGACATGATTGATTAGTTCTCCTATCGAGGCATCCTACCCATGCAGTCAGGGACTCATGGGAATTACCTCTCATCTGATCAATGAGCAGGGAAATGAAGTTAGGGACCATAGTAGTACCGATGGACGCATTGCTGTATCTACCGTACTCCCTACGCTAGGATGACCTCCATTGATCTGGGATCAATGATACTGGTCTGGGACCAGTGGTAGGAGTTGTACCATACTATGACGCTGACTTTAGATCGGTTGAGACTGGTATGGGACTAGTGGTACATACTCTAAGACTGACTTTGTGTCAATGCAGGACTGGTCTGGGACTCGTGAGAGTGGTACATACTATGACGCTGACTTCGGGTTGGTTGAGACTGGTCTGGGACCAGTGGTACACTCTCTAAGCCTGCGATACCGGTCTGAGACCAGTGGTAGGAGTGGTACCCACTATGACGCTGACTTTGGGTCGGTTGAGACTGGTCTAGGACCAGTGGTACACACTCTAAGACTGACTTCGGGTCAGTGGAGAATGGTATGAGACATTCTCAATCAATTCTTCTTCTTCATAGTTCAGCAGAGCTAAGTTGAGCAGAGCCAGAGCCAGCAGAGCTGAGCAAAGCAGAGCAGAGCCAACAGAGCTGAGCAGAGCTAGCAAAGCCAGCAGAGCTGAGTAGAGTAGGGTAGAGTTGGGCAGAGCAGTGCAGGGCACTGATGGCAGAGATAGTACGGTCAGACTTATGGATCAGCGGATGGAGTTCTCCCTAGTTGAGAGGGAGTGTTAAATTGGAAACTAGGGCCAAACTCCTTGTGGGTCAACTTATTTATGGCAGCTGATATTTTTATTGGATCCCTCTCGTCGAGAGGTGTAGGATTGATCCAAAGATCATCCGATTCCGATAAGTATTTATGGAGATATGAATTTATTTTGATTATGGATTTATTATCTAGCCGACCAGCAACTTATGTAGGCTCAAGAAGCCAAAACGTCATGTCTATTCAACCTATACATTTTGGTATAAATAGATGAGGATTTGAGGTCATTTGAGACACATTCTCCAGGTGAACTCCTCCTCTCCACGTCTTGGGTTTTTGGAGAAGGAGAAGACACATAAAGAGAATACGTTGGATGCCCTAGCTGCAGATATAGCTATAGTAGAAAGAGCCGCAGTCCATACGCTATGATGAGGGCACATCCACACAGCAGATGAGGTCTTATCTACGCTGGAAAATGAAAATCTATCTACACACCGTAATAAGAGATATTTACACGCAATTCATGACAACGTGATGCCCTATATGCAGCAATGGAAGACTTCTACACTTAGTCAACCTAAGACCATATACGATGTTCATGAAACACGCAGTTCATGAAAACGTGATGAATCTGCTCCATTGTGTAATAGAATACGCAGATATACATATGCAACAACATTAAGACTCCATACGTTCCTGGGGACAATCTATACGCAACCATGGAATATGCGGTCTTGGAAATATTGAAACGCAGTCATAAACCAATGCAATCTTGAAGACTGATCTCACGTAGTTAACACATTGTTATGAAGACTCATTTTCAGGTCATACACAGATACGTTGGAAGACCTTATACACTGCAATAGAAACCAAATGCACAACAATGGAAACAATACGCAGTTATAGAATCTATACAACAAGAACAATCATGGAATCTGAACGCTGTCAAGGGAACGCAACATCATACGCTGTCCAGAAGCCTCAATATGCAACGCAGTCTAGAGATGAATGATGTCAATGGAACACAACATCATACGCTGTCCAGAAGCAACACAGTCAAGGGATGAACGCATCACTCATATTCTAAATCCTAACACGCAGTCAAATGTAGCCACAGTCTATACAGTCAACGTAATTCTCTCATCTTTTATACGCATGGCAGAGAGTTGATCTGTGCTCCTGCTAGCTCATTAGTAATGTCTTGGCATCAATTTAAGGATGAGCTTCTCAATCGTTGTCATTTCACAGTTATCAATACAGTTTATATATAGTATTTATATGAAACTGTCATTATAATAATGTAGCCCTAAATGAAGTTATCTAACAAAGAGCATAGTGAAGATCTCAATAGATCCCATCATTGGAAAGATGCTGCTGTAACAACTTCAAAAGGTACTGCAAGCATGATCTCAGTAAAGGTGTAGCAATGGTGCAACTATGATGAATGATGCAGCGGGCAACATCATGTTAAATGAGATCATGAGCATGGGCAGCATGATGTAGATCATGGATAGCATGATCTATGGGCAACATAGTGATGAGATCATGGGAAGCATGATGTAGATCATGGATAGCATGATCTATGGGCAACATAGTGATGAGATCATGGGCAGCATGAGCATGATGATGCATGAGTAGCATGAAGCATGATGAGATCATAGGCAGCATGGGCAGCATGAAGCATGTTGATGGATAAGATCATGGACATGGGCAGCATGATGATAATCGTGATTAGTGCAGTGTGCATTGGTGCAGCAAGTGGACCAGATGCAACATTATGATAGGGGAAGCCGTCACCTTGAAGAATCAGTTGAAGCAGAATGTATTCAACTGATCTCATCGTTATACGAAATGATCTATGCTAGATCTAGTCAAGTCAAAGTGTTGACGTCTATTGTAAATGTACTATCTCTGTCTCTCTTTCTCTGCTGAACTTTGAAGAACATAAAAGAATAATTGATCAAGGGTTTCCCCACACATTGTGGGGTTTGTCCTTGGTTAGTGCCACATATTGTGTCCTCTTGTCTTGGCTTGTCTTCTGCGATTTATATTCATGTTCTATCTGTAATTTACTTTATGCTGATGTGATTTTTAATATGGAAAAAGAAATTAAATAAATTACTCTAGCATCGAACATACCTAAAATTAACATGGTATCAGAGCTGAGGTGAAGACAATGCCCAAGCAAGAGTGAAAGAGCAATCACCAAAGACAGTTGGGACAAGATAGAAGGATCAATGGGTTCCTCATAATTCACCTAGAGTGAAGTCGAAGTAGAGAATGTTATCAGAATGACGCAGCGTCCCTTATACGAAGGAGTGTCTGAATGGCAAAGATGCAGGTCATCAAAGACTCGACCGACTCTTTAAGGAAGCAAGGAACCCCAGGTAAGAAGAATCAAATATTGTTTCTAATAAGATAGAGAAGTGTTATCTTGTATTGGTCCTCTCCTTCAAATTCTTTGGGAATCTGGAATATTGATTGTAGTGCTTCAAGGCACTTCATCGGATAGAAGGGTGCACTCTCTAATTTGATAGAGATGGAGACAATCGTGGGATTAGACTTGGAGCCGATGCCACCTATCCCGAAAAGGGAATGGAAGTCAAAGGTTTTATGGTGGCATTCGTCAATGGAAAGGTACGTGTTTGAAAATTGAATTTTTGAAGATGTTTTTGAGTTCAGGGTTGTATCAAGTTGCAGGAAGTCCACTGGGGACCATGTCCATTGACACAACACCGGAGGTCTGTGAGTCAGATGGTGACAGAGATGCCTGAATTCAAAAAGAGCATGAAGGTACATGTCTGAGATGTACCGAAGGAAAATCTTACAAGGGGACCATTCCCCCTCATGTAGCAGGTCCACAGGTTTGGAACAACCTGTGGAGTTTGAGATTCATGAACAGGAATCTCATGTAAACAGGTGGAAGAAAGCCCTCTATGGCTTGAAGCAAGACACCCCGAGCATAGTGTGAGAGGATCAACAACTGTCTGATGAAGCTGAGATTCACTAGGAGTGAAATCTATCCAAACCATCCGAAGGTTGTGGATGATAGACCTCTCATGCTGATACCTATGTCTGATAGGTGTAAACCCTCTCACTTGCAGAAGTAAGAGGGAGTTGGATTCCGTATGTGAAAAGATAAACTGCAAGCCTGTGACTACCTCGATGAAGTTATACAATAGTGATGTCAGACAAGACTTGGGAAAGTTCTTGATGAACTTCCGTCCAGACATACGTCTTGCAGTTAACACGGGGAGCTCATATTTTGTTGAGCCTGACTGGTTTTGTGCCAAGAATCTTCTGAGATGTCTTCAGGGCACAATCTCTCATGGATTGAGATACACTGTCGGAAATATGAAACTGCATGATTATTCGAATGCTGATTAGGCAGGTAGTGTGGAGGATCACTGGAGGACTTCTTAGTGCTGTTTCTCTTTGGCTTCTGCTTCGATATAATGGATGAGCAGGAAGCAGAAGTCGGTTGCCATAAGCACCACCGAGACCGGATACATATCTACGAGTATGATCTCTTATGAAGCTGCCTAGTTAGGGAAGCTCTTTAGTGAGCTATTTGATCACATACCACTGTGATTCTCTGTGACAACCAGAGGTGGGATTCGATTATTGAGGAATCCCGTATTCAATGATTGCTCCAGTAGATAGACATGAAATACTACCTTATCTGGGATATGGTAAGTCGATGAGTAAGGAGGCTCCATCGAATTGAGATGATGTACAGGTCAGAGCCCCGAGGAAAGATCAAATTTGTGATTTTCCCGAACGACTTGGAGTCGTTGAGAGACCTTTGTAAAAGGGTCCTGCATGTTGCATACATTGATCTTTGGGAACTCTGGGGGGCTTGTGGTTCTTACTGGAGAAACATGCGACCACAGGGTGGCTCACCCACCCATGGTGGTGCACACTGGAACAAGATGATTCGCTCTCTTGTGGGACAAGATGATTCGCTCTCTTGTGGAACAGGATGATTCGCTCTCCTGTGTAGCAGGATGATTAGTTCTCCTATGAAGCCTGGATTGATGTGTTCTTCATGGTGACTATAGTAGGATTGATGTGTTCTCCTGTGAGGCCTGGATTGATGTGTTCTCCATGGTGACTATAGCAGGATTGATGTGTTCTCCTGTGAGGCCTGGATTGATGTGTTCTCCATGGCGATTGTAGCAGGATTGATGTGTTCTCCTGCGAGGCCTAGATTGATGTGTTCTCCATGGAAATTGTAGCAGGATTGATGTGTTCTCCTTTGAGGCCTGGATTGATGTGTTCTCCATGGCGATTGTAGCAGGATTGATGTGTTCTCCTGCGAGGCCTGGATTGATGTGTTCTCCATGGCAGCCTGGATTGATGTGTTCTCCATGGAGATTGTAGCAGGATTGATGTGGTCTCCTGTGAGGATAGGATTGATTAGTTCTCCTGTCGTGGCATCCTACCCATGTAGTCCGGGACTCATGGGAAGTACCTCTCATCTGATCAATGAGCAAGGAAATGAAGTTAGGGACCATAGTAGTACCGATGGACGCATCGCTGTATCTACCGTACTCCCTATGCTAGGATGACCTCCATTGATCTGGGATCAATGATACCGGTTTGGGACCAGTGGTAGGAGTTGTACCATGCTATGACGCTGACTTCGGGTCGGTTGAGACTGGTCTAGGACTAGTGGTACATACTCTGAGACTAACTTTGTGTCAGTGCAAGACTGGTCTGGGACTAGTGAGAGTGGTACATACTATGACACTGACTTCGGGTCAGTTGAGACTGGTTTGGGACCAGTGGTACACTCTCTGAGCCTACGATACTGGTCTGAGACCAGTGGTAGGAGTGGTACCCACTATGACGCTGACTTTGGGTCAGTTGAGACTGGCCTAGGACCAGTGGTACACACTCTGAGATTGACTTCGAGTCAGTGGAGAATGGTATGAGAAATTCTCGATCAATTCTTCTTCTTCATAGTTCAGTAGAGCTAAGTTGAGCAGAGCCAGAGCCAGCAGAGTTGAGCAGAGCCAGCAAAGCCAGCAGAGCTGAGTAGAGAAGAGCAGAGCCAACAGAGTTGAGCAGAGCTAGCAAAGCCAACAGAGCAGAGTTGGGAAGAGCAGTGCAGGGCACTGATGGCAGAGATAGTAAGTCGGACTTATGGATCAGCAGATGGATTTCTCCCTAGTTGAGAGGGAGTGTTAAATTGGAAACTAGGGCCAAAATCCATGTGGGTCAACTTATTTATGGAAGCTGATATTTTTATTGGATCCCTCTCATCGAGAGGTGTAGGATTGATCCAAAGATCATCTGATTCTGATAAGTATTTATGGAGATATGATTTTATTTTGATTATGGATTTATTATCTAGTCAACCAGCAACTTATGTAGGCTCAAGAAGCCCACACGTCATGTCTATTCAACCTATACGTTTTGGTATAAATAGATGAGGATTTGAGGTCATTTGAGACACATTCTCCAGGTGAACTCCCCCTCTCCAAGTCTTGGGTTTTTGGAGAAGGAGAAGACACATAAAGAGAATACGTTGGATGCCCTAGCTGCAGATATAACTGTAGTAGAAAGAGCCACAATCCATACGCTATGATGAGGGCACATCCACGCAGCAGATGAGGTCTTATCTACACTGGAAAATGAAGATCTATCTACACGCCATAATAAGAGATATTTACATGCAATTCATGACAACATGATGCCCTATACGCAGCAATGGAAGACTTCTACACTTAGTCAACATAAGACCATATACGCTGTTCATGAAACACGCATTTCATGACATCATGATGAATCTGCTCCATTGTGTAATAGAATACACAGATATACATACGCAACAGCATAAAGACTCTATACGTTCCTAGAGACAGTCTATACGCAGCCATGGAATATGCGGTCTTGGAAATGTTGGAACGTAGTCATGAACCAACGCAGTCTTGAAGACTGATCTACATTGTTATGAAGATTCATTTTTAGGTCATACATAGATACGTTGGAAGACCTTATACACTGCAATAGAAACCAAATGCACAACGATGGAAACAATACGCAGTTATAGAATCTATACAACAAGGACAGTCATGGAATCTGAACGCTGTCAAGGGAACGCAACATCATACATTGTCCAGAAGCCTCAATATGCAACGCAGTCTAGAGATGAACGATGTCAATGGAACACAACATCATACGTTGTCCAGAAGCAACATAGTCAAGGGATGAACGCAACACTCATACGCTAAACCCTAACACACATTCAAATGTAGCCACAATCTATACAGTCAACGTAATGCTCTCATCTTTTATATGCAGGGCAGAGAGTTGATCTATGCTCCTGCTAGCTCATTAGTAATGTCTCGACATCAATTTAAGGATGAGCTTCTCAATCATTGTCATCTCACAGTTATCAATACAGTTTATATATAGTATTTATATTAAACTGTCATTATAATAATGTAGCCCTAAATGAAGTTATCTAACAAAGAGCATAGTGAAGATCTCAATAGATCTCATCATTGGAAAGATGCTGCTGTAACAACTTCAAAAGGTACTGCAAGCATGATCTCAGTAAAGGTGCAGCAATGGTGCAACTATGATGAATGATGCAGTGGGTAACATCATGTTAAATGAGATCATGAGCATGGGCAGCATGATGTAGATCATGGACAACATGATGTATGGGCAGCATAGTGATGAGATCATGGGCAGCATGGGTAGCATGAAGCATGATGAGATCATAGGCATCATGGGCAACATGAAGCATGATGATGGATAAGATCATGGACATGGGCATCATGATGATAATCGTGATTAGTGCAGCATGCAGTGGTGCAGCGAGTGGACCAGATGCAACACTACGATAGGTGAAGCCGTCACCTTGAAGAATCAATTGAAGCAAAATGTCTTCAACTGATCTCATTGTTATATGAAATGATCTATGCTAGATCTAGTCAAGTCAAAGTGTTGACGTCTATTGTAAATGTACTATCTCTCTCTCTCTTTCTCTGCTGAACTTTGAAGAACATAAAAGAAGAATTGATCAAGGGTTTCCCCACACATTGTGGGGTTTGTCCCTGGCTAGCGCCACATCTTGTGTCCTCTTGTCTTGGCTTGTCTTCTACGATTTATATTCATGTTCTATCTGCAGTTTACTTTGTGCTAATGTGGAAAAAGAAATTAAATAAATTGTTCTAGCGTAGAACATACCTAAAATTAACAAGTGTTCTAACCCTTCCACCTTGAAAATTCAACTTTACTTTTCCGCGACCAACAATTCTAGCCTTCCTATAATCCTCTAAGAAGACATCACCACCATCATATTTATCATACTCACAGAACCACTCTCTATGGGGAGTGAAGTGAAAGGATGCACCTGAGTCAATCAACCATGCCTCATGATCTGCATATGTACTTGAAGAAGCCAAGTACACATCCCCACCTTCATCGGAGGTGGTTTTCGCCTCTGCAGAAGGAGCATCATCAGATCCCTTTCCTTTGTCAGGAGCTTTAGATTTACAGTCCCTTTTGTAGTGCCCTTCCTTTCCGCATTTCCAGCAAACCACCTTTACAGGTTTTCCTGGAGATTTATATCTCCCACTCGATGACTTATTTTTGTTTTTGTTCTGGGACTGTCCTTGTACAGACAAGGCATCACCATTCTGGCTCTCCATATTTTTCCGTCTCATCTCCTCCATCAGCAAGGATGAGACTATTTCATCAAACTGTAAGGCAGTTGCATTGTTACCTATTGCAATAACCAGACTATCCCACAAATCTGGTAGATAACACAACAAACTGATGCACTTATCTTCATCTGGAATTTTAATATCGACAGATAATAACTGACTTACCACAATATTAAATGTGTTCAGATGCTCTGTCACCGAGTCTCCATCTTTCATCCTCAGGTTATACAACTTTTTCCGTAGCAACAGTTTATTCACCAGAGACTTAGACTGGTACAAAGTCCCTAACTTGTCCCACAAAGCCTTAGCCGTAACTTCCCCTGATACATTCAGCAATACCGAATCTGAGACACACAATCATATTGTGCTTTTTGCCTTCTGATCCAACTTCTTCCATTCTTCATCAGACACTCCCGTTGGTTTAGTACCCAGATCTACCACGATCCATTGATCTTTATCCACCAATAGATCCTTCATCTTGAGTTTCCTCAACTCAAAACTGTGACCATTAAATTTTTCGATCTCTATCTTTCCACTATTCGCCATCTTCTTTCACCACCAGAATCGATCCCATAGATTTCCCACTGAACAGGGTCTACCACAGGCCTGAGTAAAACCCCTCAGCAAAAAAGCCGTCCCCTTGAAGCAAAAATAACTCTGATACCAAATGTAGGTTTTAACCCCGTACATAAATTACCTGCATACGAATTCTAAAACACAGAAAATAAACAATGCGATAGCATAACACATAAAACACATATACACAGAGATTTTAACTTGGATACCAAAACCGGGACTACCAGCTTGATTTTTCATTATATTCCTTTCAATGTTATAATACATATTTATACATTCCGAAGCATCCAATACCATGGACCGGAAACCATCGCATCCAAAACCATGTGCGAAAACCATGCACAAAACAATAGGTAGGTTCACCCAACCTAATATAGGGTCCAAGTTTTTTTTCCCCGGGGCGCTACCCCAGACCCTATAGAGGGGGGCTAACTGTCCCCCTCAAACCCCCCCGCTACGCAGTCGGTGCAACGAAGGGGGGGCTCGGCGCCCCTCGACCCCCCCGTAAACTAGGAGATCACTCAAGCTAGTCATGGCTTGTAGATGATGGAGGATGGCAGAGATGCAGATTAGACTCAAGACTTGGGTTATGAACGATGATGTCCTCTTGCGGAATGGAGGGATGTGTTTCGCCATAGGCTTTTTGAACCATTTCTGAATTTCGTCCGTATGGGCGGAAGAAAACCGAGCAGATGGGTTGGGAACATGCTGCACAAATTTCTTAGCTTTGCAACTGCTGCAAGGGGGTACCCGCTGTGCAGATTTCTTAGATTTGCGGTTGCTGTGAGGGGGCACCCTCTTCAAGACATGAGGTGGCTCGTGATCTACAAGAGTCAAGGAAGAAGGAAAATAAGGAGGTTCATCATTTTGGGAGACATGAACCAAGCGTTTAAGCTCTCATCTCATGAAGTCAATGTCCACAAACCGTTAAAGAATTTCATGACATAGGTGAAGGAAGTGGGTAGCAAAGTCCTCATATGTTTCACCAGGCTTCATTCTTAAACGAGAGATTCTTTCATAGACATCTTGGTGGTCACACTCATCGAAGGCTTGATGGAGCTCCTTGAGGAAAGTGAGAAGGGAATGGACGAAAGCAGGTGGCAGGGTATGACACCATCGATTAGCACGACCTTCAAGGGTGAGGAAGAAGAGTACGCAAACAAGATCATCACTATCGATTTCATGAGATTCACAGAAATGAAGAAAATCAGAAATGTGCTCGGTTACGGACGTTCTGTCCTCACCGTCAAACTTTAACAAGGACAAGTGATTGAGAAGCTCATCGAGGATTGATAATTGATTAAGGTAGAAATGAGAGAAACACCCCGGGAGCACAAATTGTCTATTATTCATTGGATAAGAGATTCAACCCAGATGTATGGGCTCAACTTGTCATCTAGCCCTCCTTTTAGCACCATAAATGTTGATGGTGTTGGACTCGCCAACATTCAGGGGATCACCCCGGTATGAAGTCCCAACTAGACCTCACACCGTTTGGTGTGGGAGTCCCATCCAGTATGATGGTCCGGTTGCCATTATATTAAAGATTTGCCTCAACTCTTTCTTGTTAGCACATGAGAGTGGTCTGCTTTTTCTTTCGAGAAGTGAGGTTCGCGTGCCTGGTGATTGTAAATTTCACTTGTGTCAATAGTTATTTCATCGTAGAGGGAGAGGGTGGGAGTGAGTCCCAAGTCAGTTGGGAGTAGTCCCAACTCTGATAGGAACACACAACACAACAAGACATGCACAACTTTCAACGGAACACTCCACACGGATGCGACAGTCACAACACACAAGGGAAGATAACACGTATAACACTCAACGGATTAGTTTGCACGAGTACAATGGTTGTTATAGCAAGTTTTATGTGAAAGTTCTATCTGATGTCTGAGAGAGAATTCAACACGGGTGAGACAACGTTAACATCATACACAACACATTTTCATTAACATATATGTATTACAACAAGTGAATTAGTTCAAGTGTTAAACACAGGTTAAAGCAACATACATTACAAGTGTTCAAGATTAGTCTTACAACAGTTACAATAGATGTGTGAAATGTGTTGGCCTATTAGCAGTCTTCTGAATTAAGTGAAAGTTCCAAGACACATCATTACACCATACATCATTAACCCCGTGAGCGGAGCGTTTGAGCCACTGCTTACTCAAAGAAAAGATTACAAACTCTCAAGGCTATGTGGGAGGAGCTGAGGTGAAAAGTCCTTTGCATGTACAAATGAGGGAGTATTTGTAGCCAAGGGTGAAATTGACCCTTGTGGTTGTTCGACTACCCTCATGACTGTTTGACTTCTATGACTTTTTGACTTCACATGACTCTTCATACAACAAGTGGGTCTCTTGGACTTCCATGTTACATTACATTGATTGATAATACGACTCACGGTAGAGATGTGGACGATATGACTCATGACAAGACTCGACATGACAGTGGTGGTACATTCGTGCTGCTATTGGTGTGCATGTCGAGCTGTAGTGCTATAGGGTGATTGTCATCCTCATAGTGTGTCTCAACTTTACCTCTGCATGGAAAAGTGCGTGAAGTCTTCGATGGTCTTTGGTTCGCTTGATGTTACATTCACACATTTCTCCTTGCTTGTATGTTGGTCAGCTTGACAGGTTTGTCCATTCGCGAAAGGTTCATGTTCATACGTTCATCTGTCCGTGAACACATATTGCATGTTTACTTAGTCCAAGGAAAATTTTAAGGATGGAAAATTTTCTTGAAGTTTAAAACATTGGCGAATCTCACTAATCCCTAATATGCAAATTATAAATGTTTATTGATATATTTGTAAAATTAATCAAATTTATAATTATTTTATATATAGTCTCTCTATAATGTTGGCGATTTTTAAGGTAAAATAATTTTATATTCTAAAATTTGGGCGAATCGTCTTTTATAAAATTGGAAATTGGCGAATCTTTTTTGTGGAATAATCATGGAAAATTAGCCCACTGGGCGAACATTAGCCCCTAAAATTTTCCATGTTACTTACCCGTTCGTCTGTGAACACATCTTTGCATGATCATCCGTTCACGAGCACGTCTTTGCATGCATCGTTTGTTTGTCCGTTGGCGAACATGTCCTTATGAATGTGCTCTCTTTATTCATCCCATTCGTCGTCGCACCATGTTTGTTTGTGTATCTATATCTGCAGTCACTCATGATGATACGACATCAAATCCATAAGCCTCCTAGTATACCATGATGCATGATTGTTTCAGATGCAGGTGACCAGGAGAGGAGACAAGGTGGCAAGTTGGGATGGAGGCTCTAAGCACTATTGATGAAAAGTGCGTAGGAGTCACTGGGTGATGAAGATGGGCGATTCAGATCAATAGTGACTGCGCAGTTTTTGAGAGGAACAATCCGAGCTGCAGGAAGGATGGGCATGAAAAATTTGCGCAGTTTCTGGAACGAGCGGGCAACGAGAGCTTGGTAGCGAGAACTATGCAATTCCTAAAGGGAACTGACAGTCAGCTGCTGGGTCACTGGCAACAAAAATTGTGCAATTCCTGAAGGAATTGGCAGTCAGATACCGCGAGCTTGGCAGCAAAAACTGTGCAGTTCTTGGAGGGAACTGGTAGTCAGCTGCTGGAGCTTGGCAACAGAAACTCCACAATTCCTGGAGGGAACTGGCAGTCGGGAGTTGCTGGCAGGGAAAATGCGCTGATGCTAGGAGATTGGCCTGTTGATCACCTTTGCACAGTTTCTGAGCTGAGCGGACTGCTGGGCAGCATATGACTTGCTCATGAAAATTGCGTAGTTTTCCGAGTGAGCAGCCGGTTGATTGACTAGAGGGATGACTGGAAAAACTGTGCAATTTTCTGAGGGAGAAAGGGATGTGAATTGGGTGTCTATCCAGCCTGTCTCAAAATTTTTCTCAGTGAGTAAAGCGGGCAAGGTCTGCAGCCTCTGCACAATTTTTGAGGGGATTCAATCCTGGGGGTGGCTTCTGGGTCAAACTCTCTGGTTGACTAGCATGAAGGTTGATTGATCTGCTTGCCGACAGTGCAACTTGAAATGGATTGCTTGGTGCTTCTGTGTTGTTTTGGGTGACATTCGATCGAGTCGATGGCGGGGTGATGGTTTGGTTGTCAAAGGGGAATCCGGTCATCAAAACTTCAGCAAAGTGACTAAGTGCGTGAATGAGTGAAAGATGTATACATGATCTTGCAAACACACACTTACATGACTTGGCAACGAGATGAATCAAACCATCCAGACACGCATGCTCAACATGACTGACTGACGGTGTGAGCGACAAGCGCGACACTTGCGATTGATCGTTAATTGACCGTGACGACACTTGTGTGACAGTGTGTGTGACTCTGTGTGTGAGCGTGACAAATGTTTACATCGCGAACACAACATGTACACACGAAGTGAAGACCCTGACTATGACCAGAACATGGCCACAAGCATGACATTGACATCAACATGCAAAAGCTATCAGTGGAATGATCAAGCAAGGTCGGTGTGAGGACTCACACGAGCTCATGGAGTGAACCCCAGTGCATGCAGTCATCAAGTAAAACTCTCAAAGGAGGCTCTGAAATTGGATGTAGGCCAAAATTTTGGAGGGTGATTGTAGCTACTACAACATGACTCTAGAGCCATTTTTCAAGTGAGGCATGGATTTCATTGGGCCCATTAATCCACCATCAGGGTAGAAAAAGTACATAATTGTATGCACTGATTATTTGACAAAGTGGGCCGAGACCAAGGTTATCAAGGTAGAAACATAGGAGAAAGTGGCTGAGTTCTTAAGGGAGAATGTATTCTACAAGTTTGGGCACCCTAGAGAATTAGTCACTGATCAGGGAGCTCAATTCACATCACATTTGATTGAAAATTTGTTGAGGCAACATGTGATAAAACACAGGAAGTCCAATGCCTATCATCTTTAGGCCAATGGATGAGTAGAGGTCCCCAATAGAGAATTGGAAGACATCCCCACCAAGGTTGTGAGCAACAACAAAAAATATTGGGCTGATAGACTAGTGGAGGCCACTTGGGCCTATAATACAACCTGGAAGACAACCACTGGTTTCACCCCTTATGACTTGGTTTATGGAAAGAAGGTTCTGCTCTCCATTGAGTTTGAGTACAACACCTTGAGAATGGAAACACGGTTAGATTTGGATGTTACAAAGGCACAATAGGAGAGGCTACTCTAGTTGAATGGTCTGGATGAATTCAGGATGCAGGCCCTCCTACACACTGAAGTTATCCAAGTACAGAGGAAGGTTTGGCATGAAAAGAACATCAAGGACAAGGTTTTTCAAGAAGGGGATTAGGCTCTGTTAGCCCTTACAATCTCCTAGGCTGAAAAGAAAATCGACAAGGGTAACCTCAAACCACTTTAGCTCAGTAGCTAGCCCTACTGAGCATGAGAGGGGTCTCTCTAAGTCTCTTATCAATGATATGAATTTAAAGAAAATGAATCTTAGGCTAGATATATATATATATATATATATATATATATATATATATATATATATATATATATATTTGTTTGTGAAAAATTGGTTTTTAAAGGGTTTGCTGAACTTAGGCTTTGGGGCCACAAGTAGGTCTAGGCTATGGGAATATAGGAGCAAGCATAAGAAGGAGATAGATGTCAGAAGCCATGGTGTAATTGGAGTATTCTGTCAGTGTAGTATAGAGGATATAGAAAAGAAGGAACTAATGAGCATTAAAAGATGATTTCATTAGCTTAAGAAGATAAAACATATAACCATGAAACCTAGATAACTGAGCTTGATAATACAAGAATTCTGAGTATTTTATCACAAGGTATTCATAAAGAGAAGAAATATAATGTATGCAAAGATGTTTAGACCATGATAAAACAAAAGAGTGAAGCACAAACACCATGAACTCACTGTGCTAGAGTTGTTTGAAAATAGCTGCAACCTATATCTGTATTAGCTGAAAGATGATACAATGCAAGCCCGCCTTTACAAAAAGTTCAACCTTCTTCTCTTGAGGTGAAATAGTACTTATATACTCTCCTAGACCACTTTCCCACCTTCAGGAGTCAAATTCCTTGGTGGAGGAACTGACTCCAAGATTCTCTCAACCAACAGGTGAGAGTGAGAAGGTGCAACTCAAACACCTCATGAAGAGTTTGTTTAGGAGTTTGCTTCTTTTATGAGGCCTAATAAACATCAAAAACAACCTATGATATACATTTATTCATGCCTACATCACCTAGCCTCATAACTTGTGCCATTACATAGAGAATCTTGACTTTGACCAAGTCAGACTAGAAACTAGAAATTTTACACAGTGAAATTTTACAAATAAAAACACAGAAAGTGCAGAAGTGCAGCGCCAACTTTGAGCTGATTTTCAGGTGCCTTCCAGGGGTCAAAATGCAAATCTAAGAGAACGGTCAACTAGCCCTTCAAGTCTAGTTTCCAGAAAAGTTTGAATTTCTAAATTTGGAGCACGCGAAGACCTTCAAAAATCCATTCTCCCAAGGTCACTCCAGAAGCGCAACGCCTGTCAAAAAATGGTCTAGAATGCTAGTTTTTTGCCACTATTTTGCCTTTTTCTCCAAAACTAAGCCACCTCTGCAAAATCTGGGCAAATGGGTTTTTAGAGAATGCTAAGAAATTTCCAAAAATATAAACTTTTCTTCAAATGGATGCTTGAGGAAAAAGCACCGCGCCAAGGCGCTGCGCTTCTGGAAAGGCCAATTTTCTGAACTTAGACCAAAAATTCTCAAAAAACTCAAAATGTTAAGAATTGGCTCAAAATTGGAGGGAAGGCGAAAAAATGAGTTTGTTAAAGCTTCATGGATGCTTCAACAAGCATCTCCAAGTTTCCCTCATCCTTTTGGTCTTTTTTGGCCTCCTTGAGCTTGTTTTTAAGTTGTTTCACTTTGACATTGGCGATCATATTTTGAGCTTGATAATGATGCGCCATGTGTCTGAGCATTTGATTGTCTCTATTTTCCTTCTCTAGGAGCTTCTCCAAGTTTTCAATCACCCTATTAAGCCAATATTCTTTATCTTGATGTACCTCTAGGGCAATTCTTTCCTCCAGGTCAAGGTCTTTATTCAACAAAATGTGCTCTTGCTCTTCTTGCAATGCCTTCTTTAGGCCCATTGTTCTTGGCCTTTTCCTCTTTCCTGTACCTTTTTATCCTTTAGGCTCGCTTGATTCTATGATCTCCTTGCCTTTTCCATCTTGCCACAATAACTTGGCTTGTCCTTTTTCCATGATTAGCTGTTTAGTCTTAAGCTGACTATTTTCTTGCTCAAGGAAGCAAATGATGAAATGAGGGAGTTAGGGAAGGGAGATGATGATAGGGGAATTTTTGGAGATGGATACGGGTGGTAGAAAACATAGGAAGCTTAAATGGAGTGAAATGACAGAAATAAATGATTAGGAGAAATTGAAAAACAGAGCTGCTAGGAAATCTACTCAAAATGCTAGGTATTTGCTAGGGTTTAGGTAAGGGTGAGGAAATCTGATGATTGATAAGTTATTTAGTGAATCAAAAGGAATTTTAAACATGTACAAAGGTGTGAGGTGGAATATTTACATGTTTCCAATATCAAAACTAACCAAACTATCAGTACACTAGTGCTTGCAACATGAAAATTTCACCTAAACACTAGATGAAGAGAACTTGCATTTGCATTCATCTTGCTAAAGGAAAAAGGTGAGAAAAAGACTTATAATTACTTGTGAGCAAGATTCGAATAGAAATAAGTAGGTTTTCAAGCTTTAAAATTAAAATTTGAGTGAGTTTGGATGAGTTTTGGGCTGCTTTGGCACAAGCGTAGCGCAGTTCATAGAAGCGCAACGCCATCTTCCAAACCACTTTTGGAGGCCTTAAACTGCTCCAAATTGAGAGCTTGATAGCTTGTTGGAAAGCTCTTGAAGTCTGCTATAAGATGGACACCTCAAGCATGTAATTTGGACACTCCATGAGGGAGAAAAATTGATTTTCCCAAGGTCACTCCAAAAACTCAGGGTTTCTCTGACAAAAGAGAAGCTCCAACTTGCAAAGCACTTTTGGATGCCTTTCACTAATCCAAATCATGATATGAAGGTACCATTGGAAATATTAGGATGTCTACTACACAATAGAGTCCTTAAGAACTGCCAACACCTGCTCCAAACCCCTGAAAAACTGTCTTGAAGTCAAGCTGTCCAAAAGTGCATTAACTCTCCTATAGCAAGTGTATTTTGGGAATTTCTTTCAAATCATAACACCTGTGCATAAAATGAAGGAAGTTTTTTTTCCTTGGACTGTAATGGACAAAAACCTCTTTCAATTTTGTAAAATTGGTCTCCATTTTGTCAGGAACATATTTTGAATCAAACATGTCCCTATGAGGAATGATGAGGCGAGGTAGTGTACTAAAACATTGCCTTATTTGAAATAAAACATTACTGTTACCTTTATTTTTCTTTCCCTAAGCTTCTAACTTCCTTTACCCACTTAATCACATGATGGACATACTTTTGGCAACATATGGTATCATGATGACACATGAAGTGAAACCCTAGACCATGACCTAAAATAAGGAATTTAACCATTTCATGACCCAATACATTTAAATTAAGATATGGTACCTCGAAGAAGACAATGAACATGATGAGTGATGAAGACTATGAGTAAGTGAAGGCAGTAACAGTGACCTAGACACGATAACCAGTGACCAAATTTTTATTTGGAGACTCGCTGAAATGACAAAAATTTGACTTGACACCATAACAACACCTTGTAAGAGCATATTTGATCACTGGTGACAAGTTGAACTGACTGACACTAATAGGCTCTACTATATGGCTCTAGGTTAAAGGACTTCAAAGGAAAATTGATGACAAGGTGGTTAGGCCCATACCTGACAGAGAAGTGCCATGACAATGGGGTTGTTCAAATCATGACCATTGATGAGGAAGGTATTCCCATGCTTGTCAATGGATATGAACTGAAGCTTAAAAAAGACCTTTGCCCAGGGAGGAGTTCATCAACACCATTAGTAAGGAGGTAAATGTGATTGGAAGTGTCCCAACTTCCAAGTCACGCAATTCTTGAAAACTGTTTTATTTGTGAAAAAAAGGAAAGAAAAAATAATAAGAGAATTGGATGAAAACCTTTATGAGGCATTTGAGGCCAAATCTTGGGTTGAAAACCTCCTTGAGGTAGTCCAAGAGTGAAAAAAAATAAAAAATAAAAATATCCCTCGGTGAAAACCTCCCTTGAGGCACCCAGGGTAGGCAAGCAGGTTGAAAACCTCTCTTGAGGCAGCCTGTGTGTCTTTCAAAAAAAAAGAGAAAAGAAGAAAAAAACAAAAAAAGTACCATGGCAGGGAACTCAAACCTGTCCACTAATAAATTCTGTTATTTTGCATGTTTTTGAAGGCAGTAAAAGATGTAGAGCTACAGGGAGAGCATGCCAATTTTCATTCCATTTATCCCACCATCATCTCCATCTCATCCATGCCAGCCATTTCCCTGCAACTCATATCCATTTTAAGGCATTAAAATTCATTTTTTTTGAATTTTCTGTCTTGCTACAGGATATCCTGTAGCACTATAGGATATCCTGAAATGCTACAGGAAAGGGGACTTGATAAGAAAATCATCATGTATTCCTATTCTAGGTTGATCAGGGACCTCACACTTCATCAAATCACTCACCCATCATCCATGCATCCTTGGTCCAAACCACCATATCCATACCTAGCTTTGTCTCATTCAGGGAAAATCACATGAAAATGTCCAAAAATTTAATGAAAAAGTGAGAGGAAATGTCCTACCTTGCCTCAACCATTCACTACTCCATCAGAGCCCTTCCATCATCCTTCAACCCCTACACGAATACCCAACCTCCCTCTGAGAAAAATCATTGAAAAAAAGGAAGGAAAAGGCAGCTACAATATTTCTTGTAGCAGCTACAGGATCTCCAGTAGTAGCCTATGCCATCACTGCAACTAGCCTGAGCCTAAATTTTTCTTCCCAATTAGAGCAAAGAGGAGCACCATCATATATGAATACCTTTTTTCTCCTAGCCAAAGCTCCAAAACAACAACAAAAAATATGTATCAAGCACCTGCACACATGAACCAATAAACAATCAGCTATACAAGCAAGAAGAAATACACAGGAAGAAAGCAAAGGAATACTTCCTTGATTAGAAACACAGAAGGCCAATCCTCCAACACAGGCACATGTATGTAAACTTCCCCAACTCTTCCCTAAGTACGATATAATGGAAAATGTATAAATGTCGAAGAAAGGTATTTTTATAAGCTTGAGGTGGCCAATTAACTTGGACACCCTCAGCTCGTGATCAAAAAATGAACTCCCAGTTAACATGCCACATCAGAGTGTCACATCAATGGAAATCAATTTAAAAAGGTGTTCGAATCAGTTAAGGGGGAGTGGGTGATGATTACTAAGAGCAAGTGAATGATCACCAATAGTGGGCCAACGGTCCCAATTAGGAAATATTGTACCACTTCCAGCCAACACAACACTCTAATCCTAGACCGTAAATAGATCAAAGAGATAGGGACAAGCTTGGGAAGCCATCAAAAAGTCGAACCCTACTCTGGCCATCCTACAGGAGACAACTACAGGAAACAACTATAGGAAACTCAGAAGCCTACATGAAGCTACAGAAAGCACTGGAATTCCACAAGAAGTCTGCAAGGGGGTACCTAGGGTCAACTTGGTCATCAATTGGCATAATCCAAATCATTACAATGAAAAGTAAGTGGCCCATATATCCTTTTTCCATGCTTTGATAATTGATAAACTCTGCACTCTTTTAGTAATTCCGGTAAGCTTGGGAATTAGACAGAGTTTGGGGCTATATAAGAAAATTTTTGTGGTTATAAGAAATTGTATGAATTACAGTCACCCACTAAGAAAGTTAAGCTCTCAACCAATTTGAAACCCATACTGAATCTAACCTACAAAACCTCCTGCACTTAGCTAAAACATAGAAGAAAATGGGAGGGAGATTCAATAGAAGAGAACCCACAGATACATCAAGAATTCACCTTCACCCCCTTGTGGTATAAATATTCAGGAGGCATCACTGGTTAGGCTTCTTTGATTTTCTGAAGGGATACGATGATGATATAGCATATGCATTTTCCATGGCACTAAAACCTCAAGCAAGAACAAGTGCTACCACTATGGTGAGAGGACTGTTAATTACCATCAACCCTGATGTGATCAAAAGAGTGACAAGACTTCCTCTAGGGGTTCAATGGAGAAAGGAGGATAAGGCCGACAACACCTTTGCTAAGAAAAATTTCTTCCTAAATGATGAAAAACCAATTGAAGACAAAAATGGGGTCAGAAGGGAGAGCCTTCCCTATCCATGGGATGAGGTGAGCTACCACATCCTTAAGTACATTTCTTGTGAAAGGAGACTAAGTGTAGTTTATGGTTACCAATTTAGACTCCTCCATGAGTTGAGATTCAGAGATAGAGTACCCATAAACCAGAGGCTCATTGTGCCTTATTTCCTTTTACAATCCATTATAGACATGAGTGAGAAGGTGAAAGAAGGGAAACAATAGCAGTTAGAACACCACGGTATCATCAAGCTAATAATGGAAGATGCCTTAAGCGAATTGAGAATTCTTATTCTTTGGTCCACATTTAGGGACATGGATAGAGAAGCCTTCCTTGAAACTCGAGCCCTTGAACATGGTGGGATGCCAACCTCTAGTGCTGAAGAAGAAGAGGAGGAGGAGGAAGGAGAAGAAGAGGAGGAAGAATGAGAAAAAGAAGCAGAGGTAGAAAAAACAAAGGAAGAAGATAAATAAGAGGAGGAAGAAGAAAAGAAAGAAGGAGAAGAGGAGCAGAAGGCAGAGACCGGCCCTGAGAAAAATACTACACTTGAAGAAGAAGAGATTCCCCAAGATTGTCTCTTGAACCCACTGAAAAGGAGGTAGCTGCTGCCTTGGCTGCCTTGAGCACACCCATCAAGTCCAAGAGGAAAAGGCAGAGGCAGACTCCCCTATATTTCAAAACAAGAAGAAGCACTATGATTAAGTAGGGGAAGCCACAAACACCAACAAAAAACCCCATCATAATTGAAGAATCACCAAGCAAGCAGGAGGACCTAGAGTCCATGGGTAAGAAGGTTAAGAAATTCACATCACCATAAGCAACCCCAAAGGCTACCATCACCTATGTCAGGAAGCTTGTCACCAGGTCAACATCATCTAAGCAAGCTAAGGCACATATAACCCTCCAGTAGAAAGGAAAAGGCCTATTATAAGATCCCCAAACAGTGCTATAGGAAACACTAGCAGGGCTATAGGAAAGACAAAAATAGCCACAGGAAGAGCAGCGGGGGCAGAAAGAAGGATAGGAAGCAACAACACAGGTATAGGAGGGGGCAACTTCTCCAAAGACATTTGAGGGGGATTTTCTAGAGTTGCAGTAGCCTAGCCCACATCCAAACCTAAGCTCCTACTACAATTTTATTGAGGGAGGTAGAGTAATACCACAAAAATTTGCAATCCATCTCTTCTTTGAACTTGAAAAAGAAAGAGGAAGGACACATCGATGGATGCAAATTTCTAAGTCAAAGAAAGTAGAAGATGTGGGCCATATGGAAGGAAAACTCCTAGAGCCGGGCATGGAGTTGAGTGAATTAAGAGGTAGAGAAAGCAACATGAGAACAAAGTTGCAAGCAAAAAACACATGGATGAGGAGGAAGTTGCAAGAAAAGGAGAGCCAATTAGCAATCATGGCAAGCCTCTCCCTGAAGGCACTTCTGTGCAAGCTTCCATCCAAATCATATGTCTATACCTCAAAGATCAATGGATGCAGTTTCAAATTAAGACATTGGCACAATAGAGGACCATTCCATTCCAATATTATAGGCAATTCATCGAGCTATGTGACAAGAGCACCCTTAAATACAAGGAAAGATTATCTGAATTCTACCTGCACAACCTTGCCTTGACAGACTTGAATGTGTGGGACCCCAATGCGAAGTTGGGGGACTTGCAGCTGATGGCCCTTGCACCATGGATGAGTCATGGGGACGCCGGGGTTGAGGAGGTGAAGAGAATAGTAGAAAAAGAGGAAAGAGATCCCCTCTACATTAGAGCAGAACAAATAAATTCCATGGTTGTTATTAGTAACCACAACATCATTTCCAATGATGCTCAACTTGCACCAAGATACTTGGATACCCAAGAACAAGCCATCTCCCATTTTGAGAACACTTTAAGATTGTTGGGGACTGAGAGCCAACAAGCATGCCAAAGGAGATGGAATAACCTGCCACACAGTCTCCAGATCAGGGAGTACCACTCTCCTGAGAGATTGAGAAATGCATTGGAAAGGACACCCCTGTATAAGAAGGCCATGCAAATATTGAAGATCAATTGGATTGGACTAAATATCAGTCCACCTTTGCTATTGGGTTTGCTGGAAGGTAGGAAGGAAGAAGAGGAAAGGAAGCAGTGGGAAGAGATAGAGAAAAATGTAGGGTTCTATCCTCAAGAAGAGATACCATCCACAAAAGCCTGGGATGTCAGAGAGGCCACCAGGGCTATGAAAGATATGGATATAGATGACTAGGTTGCTTAGAGGATGAGCAACAATTTCAGTAGGGGGGTGATGATGAGGCTCATCAATAGGTAAACTATATGGGTCACAATGCCACTCTCCATCTTATTAAATTGAATTTTCTCACATTTATTTACAAATTTTGTTATATTTTTCTTAGTGAGAAGAGTAAAGGTGAGTTACTATGTCATGTGGCATAATGTGTGTTAAATGCAGGAATTAGAGCAGTTTTGGGTTGAATTAAGTGCAGGAATTTAGAGTAGGCAAGAAAGAGATATTTTAGGAGTTGGTATCCCTCCTTAACTCCTCAAATCATTCGAAGATTCCTCCACTCTATCTCATCAGCTCGGTGTCACTGGCAGCCAAGCAAACCGAGTTCATTGGCAGCCAAGCTAGTGACAGTCAAGGAAGAGTTATTCTCGAGTTAGGGAGCCAAGTATCCCTATTTTCTAGGGAGCTATTGGTAGCTCCAGTTTTGTATAAATAAGAGAGCCAAGGGACTCATTAGGATTCGATTTTTTGTTGTATCCAAGAGGCCATTTTGAGCTAAAACATTTTGACTATTATTGTTATGATGTACTTGAAATTTTTATGATAATGAGAAATTTTGTTTTGATCCAACACTGAGTTGACTCAAAGGGTTGAAGCTCTTGGGTTAGGGCCCAACCCTAGCAGCAGAAGTTCCTCTTTTGTAGCTATATTCTTAGCTTAGAATGATAGTTAGCTGTTGAAGTTTATTTATGTTATGTTTTGTTTTGTTTAGCTTAGTAAGTTATTTGAATTATTGCTTAACCTTGTTTTCATTAGTTTGAAGAGGTATATTAGTATTGCAGTTTAGTGGAGGAACTTATACCAGAAAATCTTGTGAAAATGGCTCCTATCTCATCTCCCTCATGGGATCATGATTAGAGGACCCCACTCTCACAACCCCAAAAACAGAGTTTGTCTTTTGTTTATTGCATAGATTGAGTTTCATTCTTAGCTAGATAGCTGCTTATGATTTATTAGAAGCATCTATAATTGTTATCTTGTTTCTTAAGGTTTCTGTAGATTGAAATGAAATCCATTTGATAGAGCTAGTCCTTAACAATAGATAAATCAACTTTCTCAAATTCAACTCATATTTTCCATGTGGACATGTAGTGATTTATAAATGAAAAGAGAAATAGGTTTTATTGCAGGGATTGTTGATCTACAGGAAGGGACTCCTCCAACCAGCTTCACCTAGGTCTTCTCCACCTTCTGTTGAGGCATACCAACCCATAATCCGAACCTCTGTTTTCCAGCCACCGTGAGAAAGCTACCTTAGGCAAATCCGACCTCCTTGGGATGTTGGTCTTGACCTTGGGCAATGTTCACCTTCCCTACACCTTCTACAACTATCATGCACCCCTCCAACACCTCATCTCACTATTCTTACCCTCCAAAACCTCTCAGCTAACTTCCTGTAGTAGTTTAGGACATCTTGTAGTAGATCAGGACATCTTGTAGCAGTTTCCTGTAGCAGCCTGTTTTGACCCTGTTTTGACCTGAAATGATATGATAGCCTAGTATAGGAGTAGTTTAGCCCCTTAGCTTGGACTCCATGACCAGAAGTGCAAACTAGACCAACCTTCCCATTCCTTTCCCTCTTGCAAGATCAGATAACATTGGCTTTTATATCTCTGAAGTTAGCAATTAAGACTTTTTCTGCAAATGTGAATGAGATAGTTAATGTATGCATGTTTGAGTTCTGAGATGATAGAGTAACTTTCTATTTTCAAGCAGTCCTGATAGCTAGATGATCAATTGCAAGATTAGCATAGTTTCCTTTCTGCAAGTAATTTGTGTCATTTCATAGCTAGATGATTTATGGAATTTCATAGCATTTACCATTTGGAAGCTTTCATTTCCTAAATAGACAAGCATTTACTTTTCTTGCACTAGAACTAGCTTTACATTCACTGTTAGTAGTTAGACTCCCTTTAGTTCAATAGAGGACTGGTCTGGAACCCTAATGGTCAAGTGCCCCAGTTGAGAAGTGACATGAGTAGAATGATGCATCTGCTATGTATATAGCACTGTCACCTCCAAGTTTGTATGAAACCTCGGGTTGATAAAGTAAAGTTGGTAGCCCTAGGAGTTGCAACATTCTTGCTACAATACTGAGGCTCATCACTATTCAATACATATTCCCCCATGGTTAGCTTGATATTATGGAACTTTCCATAGAAATTTATAGTTCCTCTATTTGAAACCATCAATTGACACTCTGGTGCTGTATATAGGAAGCAATTCAATTCCTTGGCTATCTTACAATGAATAAAATTATGGGTACTACCCAAATCAATCAACACTATTACCTTTTTCTTCTTGATATATCCTTCTATCTTGAGAGTTTGAAGAGGTAATTCCTACTAATGCATTACAAGATATGGTCAGATTCATTTCTTCTTTCTCGGGGGTTGGTTACTGGTGTATATCCTCCTCTTTTGGTGTTTCGTGTTCCTTTACTTCCTCCTCTTCACAATCTATGTAGAATAATTTTTTCTCAGCACACTTATGACCTTTAGTGTATTGCTATCACAACTGTAACAAAGCCCTTTTGCTCTTTTTTCCTCCAATTTTTGTGGTTTCAACCTTGTAGGTTGTGGAAGACTAGGAGCAACAACACTTCCATCTTTATAGTTGTGAGTGGTAGACTTCCTAGTTTCCGTAATTTTGCTTTCAACTTTTCTTTCCACCTTGAATACTTATCCAATGAATTAGGTTCCCAAAGGTGAACCTCATGTTGGATGTAATATTTTAAAGTCTCTATGAAGACATCAATCCTATGCTCCTCTGGAATATCGGTTACCCTAATATTCAATTTTTGGAAGTCTTCAATGTGCTCCGCAATTGAACCCTTTTGTTTGAGATTTATCAATTGGGTAAAAAAGATGTTTCTCTTTGTATCTTCATAATGTGCTATCATTTACTCCTTAAAAATTGACCAAGTGACAAGTGGTTTACAAGAACAAATCCATCTATACCATACAAAGTGATTGGTTTCCGAATATAAAGATGCAATATGTACCTTTTGTGAGGGTTGCACATCCTGTAGATCAAAATATTGTTCCATATGTAGTATCCATGTTACCGGATCCTTGCCATCAAATTTCCTCATATCTATATTTGGAATGTGGTCATTATTAAACCCCACATTGGAGTCTCTAAAATCATAATTCATATTCCTTTTGTCCTCATCATGATTTTCATGGATTACCTTGTCGCCATCGGGAAGCCTTTCTTGCAACAACTTTGTCAAAGCTTCCTTCAAACCTTCCATGTTTGATTTCAAACCATCCATCTTAGATTCCATGCCATCCTTCAAATCTTCCATGTCATCCATGTCATCTTTGGTTTCTCTTTGTGAGAGAGAATTTTGTTGCACTTGGTCCAGTAATTTTGATATATCATGTTACAATTCTTTCTCTTCATGCGTCATAGTAGAGCTTTCTGAGGGCTTAATGGGTGTAGATTTATTTTGTTTTGGATTTATTTTAGAACCAAATACTTATATCTATGCTTCAATATTCCCTTTGAATATCCTAAAACTGATTTTTCAAACAAGAGTTATGACAAAATTTTAAAAATACACACCTTTTTCTTTCTTTTTTGGAGCTCGATATTGCAATTGTTTTATCTCTGTAATTTCGATTTCCAAGGTCTGAAATTTGGTCATGTGGTATCCCTATGAATCTTCTTTCCAATGCCACAAGTTATACCAATATTGGATTCTTTAATACATAGTTATGCCAAATCTCCCACAATGACCTGATTACAGACTAGTTCAGTAGAGTGAAGTTGAACGGGTTGACATGTGTCACTGTTTCAACATTCGTACCTAAAAATGCTACATAAGAAACTATAGTATGTGTCATTTCAGAAACATTTTACAAAATTCAATTCCAATGCCTGAAACGGAAGTTATGACGATTTTCCCTAGGTCACTCATTTGAGACTGAATTCTGGAGCATGAAAAAACCCTAACTTCTTTGGACAATATCTCAAAAAATATAGCGAACCAAGATCTAAAATTATGGCAAGAAATTCACCAATATTTTGGCTCCATGTGCTTTTAATTTCAGCGAATCATGGAAGACCCTATTGTAAACCTCTCTAAGCATGGAAACAGGAGGTTGTCGCTCCATTACTGAGAAAAATGAATGAAACATAAGTAACACAATTCACGACCCAACTTATAAAATGGATATCAAAGCCGAGGTTAGTCATAAGAAGGCGAATATATATATCCATTGACCGTGTCATATGCCTTCGATAAATCTATATTTATGACCATCCCTTTGAGCTTCTTTGTCTTGAGGCTATGAATCCCTTATGTGCAACCCCAATGACCTCATGAATTTGCTAGCCTTTCAAAAAGGCAAACCGTTCCTTCGATACATTATTTGATAAGATTGGTTTCAAATTGTTTGCAATAACCTTATATATGTTTTTATAAAGTGAAATGCGATAAAAAATTTCAATGGAAAGGGGGGAGTTAGTTTTGGGGATAAGCGCAATAAAATTAGAATTAAAAGGTTCATGAATTCTACCATGGAGCCTAGATTCATCCACCACTCTCAAGAGGTCCTGTCCAATAATATCATAAAAGTCAATAAAGAAATCTACCAACCATCCATTAGGATCTCAATAATAGTCACTTCAAGAGTATCCTTGTATGGATTGCTAAAATTATTTTTACCCAGAATTGCCAGTTTTGCAAAAGATGTAGCTCATCCCCCCTCAGGGTTTTCCAAATCCCAGATGGTATTTTGAACTCTTTGGCCCTTTGCATACAGTTGAAAAAACTTACTGTTTTCATCACCACTCTTTAGCCAAATTGCACGACTTTTCAAATGCCACATTTCCTCCTTTTACTCTAGGATTCTTCTTTTAGATGATTCAAGATGGATGGTCCTCTGCTTAGTTTCATCAGATAAATATCCCTCCCTTTCAAGTACTTCCAGTCTCCAATTCCTCCTCAATGGACTTTAGTTCCTCCTACTCCCTCTTCTTTTTCTGATTGGACCATGTGATCGTAGCCTGCTTCACCTTATTGAGGTTCTCTGCAAATATGGCTGCTGCCAACTCCTCCCCTTCCAGATTGAATGGTGTCCAAATTTCAAAAACCAAGTTACATAATGATGCATATTTTAACTAGGAAGAACTAGATTTGAAAGGTCTTCCTAGCTTACTATGGTTCCCCTTCAACTTTATAAAAGTGGGGTGGTGATAAGATTCACCTCCTACTCCAATCCATTGGCAAAACAAGGGGGTCCTATCCAACATAGACTCTTCCATAAGAAAACGATCAATCCTTCTTGTAATCCTAGCCTCACCAGTCCTTTTGTTACACCAAGAAGGTTTATTCTTTATTAGGTCCACATCATAGAGATGATTCTCCTCAAATTTGTGGGTAAAGTATTCAGAAATGAGACCCGGTTGGGTACGAGGACTCCATATTTACGAGGCCCCAATAAAAAAGTTGAAATCCCCTGCTACCACAATGTTATCCTCCTTCATGAAAGATCGATCAAATAGAGCATCCCAGAAAGTCTTCCTATCCTAGTGCGAACCATATGTTAATGGCATTCAATTCCTTTTTTAAATCGGATGAGAAAATGTTAGCGCCAAAGACTAGATCCAAACCCCATGAACCAATAAGCTTAATAGGTTTTTGGTTAAAACCCATTTCCAAACTGCCCAATCTTCCTTTGGCATCAGAATCCATAAAGTTCAATCCCGGGAAGAGGAATTCTAGAGCTCTAAAAATTACATCTCCATTGCCCAGAGTCTCTTGCAAAAAAAATGATATTGATATGTTCAGAGAGGACTGGCCTCTTCAGGGCTAGTCTTTTTGAGGAACTAGCCAAACCCTGACAATTTAAGGATAGAAAAATCATATGCGAGGGATATCAGGGGCCCACATAGCTCTAAGCACCCCAAAATTTTTTGTCTCCCAACCACGATGTCCAGGCTAGCCTTAAGCTTAGCTCGAAATATTTTATATTTTTTTACCCCTACTATGTCAACCAAACTTTGAGGGCAAGGAACGACCCAAACCATTGATACCCAAAGCACATTCGGGCTTCATAAGGGATTTAAGGAATATCTAGAAAGGGACGAGGATGAAGATGCCTTAGATCAAGAAGAGGATGGGATAATTGGTGCTAGAGACAAGGTAACTGGTGGGATGGAATAGGAGAATGAATCATGATCACTAGGATGCATCAAAGGGGACAAAAGGGTGGATGAAGACCCAATGCTTGAGCCCACAACTAGAGAATATAAAGAACTAACAATATTATATACAAGTAAGGGAGGAGAGTGATTTCCTAGAACATGTGCTCTAGATGTAGAGGGTCCGTTTGCATAATACATTGGCTTCTCGAATGATGTTATCGGACGCCCCTCCAGGATTTCATCCTCCTCCATTTCCACTGGTTGGTCTGTTTCCTTCTGAGACTCATGGGGTGAAGATTCTGACCACTATCCTTTATTACCAATCATTCATTCCCTCACGATTTCACCACCCCAAATGCTTTGAGAAACTCTTTTCCCTCTGTAAGGAAGGGGGAATTCATCCAAAACATGTCAATGTTTATGACATCAACGTCATCAGAATAAAATGGCCTCATAGTCCAAAATCTGTTTATGCATCACTCCCCAATGTGTAAGCTTTATCTCAAATACAAACCCTCTTGAGTGTCTAGGTTAACAAGAATCCTTGCAATTTCTATCCTTTTACTTGATTCAAAGGACCTATCTATATCCACAAAAGTAACCACCTTGTTTCTAATACATTTAAACACATCCATAAACCAGTATTGGGGAGGTAAACTAGGTAGACGAACTGAGATTGAAGCATTTACCATTTTCTCCCTTCTAACATCAAAAAGTGGATTCAATTTCTTCAACAACACTGGTGTATAATCGATGCTTCGTGGTTTGTTGATTTTCCTACTGGCCTCTCACCACAAGTTAGGGTATTGAACTTTGGGATTTCTTGCAGCTCTTTCCCCCATTCTCACTCAATCTATTCACATAGGAACTCCATCGAAAAAGAGCAATCTCTAATGTTGTCGCTCCCAGAGACAACCTCAGATTGCTTACAAGACTAGTGCCTGGGCACACCTAGGTTCTGTGTGTCTCGTATGATTCTCAAGAAATTGGAGACATCACCTATATTTTAAATATGTATATGTTTGAATGGAATGGATTGGTTCATTAATCTAAAAGAGTAAGCCATGCATTTCTGGTACTTCTTCACATGTACAAATCGCATAAATATATGCATAAACAATGGCGGCCGAGTAGTTCAAGGACTTACATTTTAATAAGCTTTTGCAGAGTAACGAGAGAGGATAATGAGGAGTAACTCATCCCATAGAGATTAAAGCATCAAGAATTCTACCTTTAACACATAGAGCTTGAAGCATTAAGGATTTCTACACTTATTTGAGTTATGGGTAGAAATAATGGATGAAAGAGGAATTGAATGCTATGATTCATGTAGCGCAAATTTAAAGATATAATTTCAATAATCCATACATGCACATGCATTAATAAGTCAATACAAATGAATCTGTGAGGAAGTATGAAATATTTCTAGCAACTATGATTGCATGAATTCAGAGAAGAAACATGAACATAATGGGTTTTAACAGAGGGATAACATACTGTAATACTTGAAGGGGGAATCACCACCATTTCCTTGATATTCTGAAATATCTGTATTGTAAAGTCATACAGTCTGAAAATAACATATAGCGTTTTCTTTAGGATTTATAAACCATTGTGACATGTTGCTTCCCCCTATTTATCTGGAGAGGGGGAGCGTTGAACATTCATTACATCAAAATATATTTGGCCGAGTCTCAACTGTCAGGTTGACTAGCTGTCTCGGCTAGGGATGGCTCTATGGCATAAAATCATTACAAAACATTAATTGCCTCATTAAAGGGAATCACCTTACAGGATAAAAAATCAGTCAATCAATCAGATGAATAATGTTAACAAAATATCTTCATGCCCATCCCTATGATCGCTTCTGCTTCAGGTTGTGGTTTCTCACGGTATGGCCTCATGTGTTTCTTAGCTGACTCCCACCATTTATGAATTTACTGCTTGAACCATTCATCCTTCAAAGATGGGGGTGGTCACTATCATTTTCATGCCGCAGTACTGAAGCAGAGGACCCCTAGGCAGTACTTTGTCTTCCCTCTGTATGGGGGCACCATGCTGGATCATCAAGTCTTCCCGAGCTACCAAGTCCTTGTTTACTTCTGTCAGTGTCGACCCTAGTTCTGTGTCATAGAGAGCCTTTCTGGATCAGCCCATGCCAGGTTTGAATGCTCCCTCTTCCTTATTAAATGCCACAGCTGCCGACCCACCGTGCCTTCAAAGTTATGCAATACATGGTCGCAGGGTTCTCATATCGAGATTCATTTATTTTATTAAATGCCACAGTTGCCGACCCACCGCGCCTTCAAAGTTATGCAATACATGGTCGCAGGGTTCTCATATCAGGATTCATTTATTATATATATATATATATATATATATATATATATATATATATATATATGTTTTTGTTTTTGTTTTTGAAAAACCTTTACAGGACAGGGCCCTTTAGATCCACCCTAGCCCCTTTTGCTTCATGTGACCAAGGCTATGACCAAGTGCTTAGTCCTTAGGCGCTAGGGCCTTTAGACTCTTGTCCGGGGGCCTTTTTACTTTGTTACTAGGAATCCTGCATACCGATGATTTATAACACTTTACCTTTGGCATTTCCCCTTGATACTTGCGATCGCCGATCTACGGGATCGAGCCCACCCAGGATATCACAATTGCACTGCGGGAGATAGTGTTGAGGACAAGTGGTTTTTGGAGGGGGGTATGAGTGGTAAGTGGTAAGTGGGGGGGGGGGGGGTGCAAAATGATATGAGAGGGACACGTAGCGAAGGGCCCTGGCGGGGAAACCGTTTTTTGGACCCCCCCGTTGATAAAGGGAAACATGGCGAGGGGGGAAGGCCTGGGAACCATTGATATGGGCGGAGTCAATCTGGGCCGTCCAGATATGGGGGGTGTTGAATGAGCATGAGACCTTTTGAAAGGGACGAACCTGACAACTTTTTAACTCCATTGTATAAAATATAGCGTCTGGGGAGTTCCTACATATTGCAATCGCAAGCTGGGAGGGACTTCGGCGGAGGAGGAACCTTTTTTTTGTGCGATTGCCTATCGTTGATCTGCAAGATTGATGACATCATCAGTGCCACATGGCACTCCCTGAGTGGTGACATGTGTCACCCGAAAATGCCCCCAGAAGACCCCTCAAAATGTTGAATCTGTGTGCCACGTGTCCTCTGTACTACCACGTCATTTTGACGTCAGCGACCATGCGGATTCATCTGGACCAATGGTGCTCTACCACATGGCCCCTTGGAGGAGAGAGAAAGGGCCCACCTGCCTCTGGTTTTGCAACTGATTTCCTTTGTAAAAATAAAGTGGCACCTCCTAATGCTTTAACACTAAAGCCCAATTTTCGATGATTTTGTATTATCTGAGTATTCCCCCCTCAAAATTCCTTAGGAATGGTCCATTAGGCCAGCCAATTTTCTGATATTGCGGGGTTTGATGTGCCAGATTGCGGGACTACGAGATGCCCCATATGCAGGACCTGCCCATCGCCGATAAGCCGATAGACTATGCCCGGGGCCCTCCAATCGCCGATATGTGATATTTTCTTTGCTTTGGACCTGCGGATAGTCAACTTGCGATATCGGCAATAGGATGATCACAAATTTCAATGTGTCCTCCCCCGACGTTGCTTTGCCGAGACTCCAATTGCATTTGCGACAAGTCTAACCCTCAGTCTTTTCTCTTTGTTTTCTGGCTTTCAAAGGGCAACTTCAATCTGCTCTAATTTCTGATCCAGGCGTCCATTTTTGGACTTCCACCTACCGTTGGAAATATTGTTCCGAACACTATGCAATGGAGAGGGTCCGATTTGGCTATGAGTGCTCCTCTGTCTTGTAAGATGGCTTCAAAATTCACTTCTCTTTGGCACTTTGGTCAACTGAAAACTCATAATGCAGTGAGTGACAACATTTAACACGTACTACCACCAATTTCTCTGAGGTTTCCACTACCTCTCCAATATGTACATCCTCTAAAAAGACCATATTTACTTAATTAGTTTTTTTCCTGTTACACTTTCATTTCTTCGCTCTCTTCCCAACTGATAGGTTTCCTTCGGGGATTTTCCTTGATTTTAGGGTTTCTTCTTGCTAGACATGCCATTTCTCATGCCTAGTGGTCCACCCCTCGCCATTCATTGGTTTAGCCACTTTGATACTTTTTTCGCCACAACCAACCACTTCGAAAACCTAGGAGAGAGCCAAAACTGCTTCAGAAACTTGTGTGAGATCAAACCCTCTAGTTATGCGGGATTTACGATGCAGACAAAGGTATCTCCCCTAGGTTTGGTGGCTAACCTAGAACAAAATAAAGACAAGGAACCCAATGCTTTCCTTAAAGTAAGTAGATGACAGAATGATTGCCAAAATTAGAACCTGCACAGTCAGATAACACAAGCCAAGAAACTACGAGATCTATGCAGTATCATCTAAATACTCTATTCAATAGATCAACATGGTATTGAAATACATGAAATAACAACATCACATATAGGAAAACAAAGAATTCTTTGCATTAATATAAATGGAAGGAGTTACAACCATAAATAGATGTTGATCTTGTAGAAGAGCTCCTCTAGGCTGACTTGTCATTTCCTTGTCACAATGTCCACCTCCAATCATCCTAAATGCATGAAATGAAATCTCTCACAACAACAAAATAAGGGTAGAATCACTCTTCAAAAACCAACCCTTTGTATATGGAAGGTTATAAATATATAGAGGAGTGGGGTAAGTTGGGAGTTCTTATCCAATTACCAACCTAAGGTTTTAGATCCACCTTTGATGGGAGGATGGGATCAAAGGATAAGGGATGGAAACCCCAAAATAGGGTAGGATAAGATCTGAATGTTTTATCTGAGGTAAATGGTTGTAACAAATTATGGAAGATGAGACTTCTGGAATTTCTTTCTTTTTCCCAAATTTCTAGAACCAATGTAGGTGTAAAGGGGAGAAACCTGTAGGTGATCAACGCAGGCCACAGTGGATAAATATGTAGGTGAACTCTATCCAACAAGAGGCTAGGGAGTTTGGTCCTAAAATTGGCTAAGATGATGTAGTTTCAGGCAGAAACTCTGGGGAATGAAAGAGGCATGCTTAGGGCTTTGTGATAGATGATGACATGGGGGAACAAGATGTTGATTGATCCCATTAGGAGGCGTATTGATCTGATGTGACAAAATGACCTATAACAGATTTCACCCTAAAGCACAAAGTTAGAAATGACAACTGATGACTGAAGTGCTTTAGCTTGTGACAAGTTAGGATCAAGAACAACTGACGAACTTCATCTGTTACAAAACATTTTCATCATGACATCTTTATTGCTGAGGGAGGCATACCCATACTCATCACATAATCTAACATAACATGTACAATGATCAAAAGACGTGTCCACAGATGACAGTTGGTGGACCCATGATTGGATGACTGTCTATATGAGCATGGCCATCATTCACTGTGGTCTTTGTATAACTCCTAAAATCACAGGCCAAATGGATGAAACTAGATCCAGGGTCTTCTATCCCCTTCACAAGGCCAACCAACATATGAGTCTAACCATGTGAATTAATGAGCTAAAGTCGAACATGGTAGACACCATCTGATTACCGATCAATGATGTAAGCTGTTAATAGATGCGAGAGAAACCACTAATGATGTTCATGGCTCTCAAGGTACTACAATACAATCCGTATGATGTGAATAAATGAGTTGATGTCAAACACCACATAGAATCTTTCTGTTGAAGGCCATTGATGTAAACCTGTCGCTGAGAGCGAGGAAAATTTCCATTGATGTATGTAAGCACCATGGTGCCAAAGGGGTATTTCTAAGTCAACTTCCTAGATAATGTGCCGATGTCGACCCGTCGTAGGAGGGCCTTGATGTATCCCCCATCAACAACACGAAACAGGTATCATGATTGAGACAGAATGATCATAATGATGCTGGTATGGAACTGGATCAGGAAAGACATACATGGAATGAAGGCTTAAGAGTATTGTAATGGATATTAACTGAATGAATTCTCTTGAACACACCAACGACATTGAATGGAGTTGGCAGCATTAACCCAAAACCAAAATGGAGGCTCTAAAAATGGTATGATTACCAAAATACAAGTAGATGACCCAACCTAACAACCCTAAAGATGAAGTGGAAGAGTGTCGTGTTCAAGAGTGACTCGCTGCCATTAGCGAATGGAATACTCTGTCTTTATTTTTTAACAAGCTTGAGGAGGATAACATATGCTTGATCTATAAGTTCACCCTTCGGATGAATCCCTCAGAGTATATTTAACGAACCATGAGAAGGAGAGGTTTGGCCTTGTCATGTTCGACAAGTCCATCGTTGTTTGATGTTTTAACGAGTCCAACGAAGGTAAAACTTGACATCTTTTTCATGTTTAGAGAGTTTGAAAAAGAGACGAAAAAGAAAACTCTAGATGTCCCTTTTCGTAGATAGTCTCTCAAGTCTAAAAAGGTAGAAAAGAATACTCACGAGAACCTCTTAGTGATGTTCAACTAAGGTATTCCTTTTTCATAGATATTCTATCTCAGTCCGGAAAAGGGTTAAACTTATAGTGAGTAAACGTCTTTTCATTTAATTTTACGAGTTCGAAAAGACAAGCGCTTGATGATCTTTTCATATTTTGGGAGTCTGAAAAGAGCTGAAAGAGGACTCCTTCTGGAGGAACGAGTGGCATAAAGGGTAGCAACTAGTTCTTGTCATAATGGAATTGCTCAAAACACACAAAGGTCATGAGGCTGGCTAATAAGACCACTCATCGTAGTTGTTTCTCAGGAAAGGGTAAAACCAAGTGAAAGCGTATGATCAACCAAGCAGAGGGTGACTATGGAATGGAAAAACCAAGGCTCATCTGGTAAAAACAGGTTAATAAAAATGGCAATCATGGGGGATAAAATGGGAATGGTTTCATTTTTATAGAAGTTTGAAACATGGGAAACTATGCATTAAATTGGTTTCATTGTTTTCACAAGCTTGAAACATGAGAAAAACTATGTTTGAGAATGGTTTTATTTTAAATACACAAGCTTGAAACAGAGGAAAAATATGCTTGAAATAAGTTTGCATGCCCCCAACATAATGACTCAATTGAAGGTACATGCCCCCCAGGCTTCATTTCATGCACCTAAGTAGACTATTGGGTACTATCAGGTGGATGGAATGAAGGTTCATTTACGAGATCAAGTGAAAGACTCGACTAAGCATTTACGAGATCTAATCAAAGACTCTAATTGAAAGGGGATTTGTTTAATTTTTTAACGAGCTTGACATAGGAAAATAACTATGCTCATAGGAACCTATTTCATTTTTTAACGAGGTTGACATAGTAAAAGAACTATCCTCATAAGAGCTTGTTTCATTTTTTAACGAGCTTGACACAAGAAAATGAACTTTTCTCTGGGATCTCATTTCATTTTTAAGGAGTTTGACACAAGAAAAATAAATTTGCTCTGGGGACCTTGTTTCATTTTTTAATGAGCTTGACACAAGAAAAGGAACTCTGCTTCGACACCTTGTTTCATTTTTCAAGTAGCTTGACACAAGAAAAGGAACACTTCTCCGAACCTTGATCATGACCTGTAGAAGGCCATGGCTTCCAAGAGGTTCTCATAAGATGGGAGAAAAACGCTTTAGAAGGCATATATATCAAGGGATCCAATGGAAAGATCATGCCCCAATGCCCCCAATAAATGATTCACCATATCACCTACCAGATCTAGGTCAAAAGAAGTTGAGCAGACAATGAAAGGATCATATTCAGCAGTAGGTACATGAATGGGATAGGTTGCCACATAATTACCCTGTGGCGGGGAAGATACGACTTGGGCATTCAGAATGCTTAGGGAAGTAGGATTATTCGTAGTCAAAACAGGACCAACAAATGAAAGCTTATCGATAGTCACAATCCTTCCATCGTGTGGGAAGCACATCACTCGAAAGAGTGTGGACACAACAACGTTCATAGCATAAACATAGTCTCACCCCAAGAGAAAATTGAAGTCCAAAGGGCCCATGGCAACCATGACATCAATACATACAATTTTTCCTCCAAGGTAATAGGAAACCAAGGAAGGATCTCTACAGGTTGACTGGTACTTCTGTTAAAAGCTAACAGATTCAGAGCAACATAAACAAGCTATGGGGAACCCAAAGCTTGCCAAGTAATGGAGGATAAAATATTAACATAAACTCCCTCATCTATAACAATGTGATGGATGTTCTTACCATAAGCCTTTACCATGATCTTAAAAGGCATGTGAAAAGGGAGACGAGGTTATGTCAATCGAATCCAATCAAATCAAATGGCCTGTTTTCTTGGAGGGGTTTTGTGGGAATGGGAGAAATGCCCTGTTGTCTGGTAGAATCAGAAGAAACAAGAAGAACTTGAGAGGTACAAAGTTCACTCTCTATGGGAAAGGTACGATCAACTAAAGGTGGAATTGAGCTAACCATTTTCTCAACCAATGTTGGTTGGGAACAGACTCATGGGATTCACGTTCAGAGAGAATGGGTTGATTGGATTCGTACTCTGATCAATCACTTCATCAACTAGTGGAGGATTGGGAGAAATATTCCGGTAACTAGCTGGAAGTCATGGCTGAGAAGTTGTAAGGTTTTCCAACACTTTTGAGGCTTCATCCATATAAGGACAAAGGTGAATAGAATGATTCCCTTCACATAACTTATAGGGAAATTTGAATTTACCCTTTTTCCCATGGACCTTACTATTGTTAGTTGATGGTTTGCCACTAGCATGATCTCTAGAAGCTAAAGACAAAGACCGCTGTGAGCCTGTGGACCACACTTCTAATACCTTGGGAATACCAAGACAATCTCTAAGAAGGTGGTCACCCTTATATAACATGCAAGGGAATTTAACTTTACAAGGTTGATTGGAATATTTATCCATACTAGTTGCGTCTGTAGAAATGGTTGCTTGGTTGCCCCCCCCCTTTATTTTGCTTCTTCTTCTTTGTCCTTTTCTTATTCTTCTTAGCTTCTTGGTTACTAGAATCAATACTTTCACCAGGAAAAGAGGAAGAAAGGGATGAAGAAACAATAAGTGAATATGGCAAAGGGTCAACTTTAGGATCAACATGAGGTTGATGTTGTTCAAGTGGAGGAGAACTCAGTTGAGAAGTAGCTTGGACCTTCAAAACCGTAGGGGTCGAAAATAACCAAACTAGCAAACCAATGGTAAATTTGGGAAAGGACAACGTTGCCATATAAAGAGCACCAATATTTCCAAAAGAAGGAAAAGGACCAGGATTCCCGTCAGAGGGGTTCCCTTGATTGGCAGACTCCAAAACTCTTGCCATTAGTTTCAACTTGAGATTCATTAAGGAGTTGTTCCACGGGGAGGATGTTGTTGATTTTAGAAATTAAAGGCACAAACAAAACAAAGGGGTAACTAGGCATAAAGGTTTACCAAGCAACCATGAACTTCAATATATAACTTGGCGAACCAAGGACTTAATGTACGTGCGATAAATCTCCCCGAATGATGTGTTCGATGTATTACGGTATACAAGGTGGCCGACTCGGTTACCTATGGATGGATAGCAACCTATAGGGGTCTCCCAAAATATACTCGACGATACGTGGGAGTGAAGTCTATAGTAGTGTTGTCTAATGCGTAACCATTTGATGAGAGCATTCCCATATACTTTACGTGCATGGAGCACCATCTAATATACCCAAAGGTACGTGGAGAACGATCCTATACACTAACATACGTGGAACGAGATTTAACCCCTGGGATGCAACGCTGGCAAACAACGTCAGCTCCTACGTTTAAGGATGCTGGAAAACATCTCTAACCTATACCTATAAATGTTTGTGTTAATGCTACAAATTCTCCTTAGGTTAATTAAGGTGAATTTTAGAGTTTATCATGAATTAGATTTCGATTTCAAGGTTCAAAATTCAATGTCACCTAAACACACCTATGATGCAACTAATATGAAAAAAATAATTCTTTTCAATTTCAATGAAAGCTATTTAGTGTAGGGAAGAGGTGCAAACAATGATGCAACCATCAAATATGCAACAAACAAGAGCTTTCTAACTAGATCTTTCAATTCCACTATTCCAATTCAATTCAAAGCATTAAAAGATTCCAAACCATGCAATGTAATCTATGCATGATTCCCCTGAAAACTATGCAAATGTAATCTATTCACAATTAAGAAAGTTATCGATCAAACGAGAACTATTACTTCAAAATGAGAATTCTAACAAAAAAACCCAAAAAAAACATGAAAAAACAACCTAAAAACGAAAAGTGTTGATGCTCGAATAACTTTTTTTTTTGGGTAAATTTTCAACATTTAAAAAAAATGGAAGTAGAAGCCATTTTTTAAAATTCCAACGATTTTTAGGCATGGTATTTAAAATAAAATATCATGTCTCTGAAAAACCTTAAAATTCCAAGGGTGACATTAAAGATAAAATATCATCTCTATGAAAAGCCTTAAAATCCAAAATTTTCAGCCATGGTGTTAATATTATTTAAAAAATTATTATCCTTTAATATATATATATATATTAAAGTTTATCAAATTAATAACAATTTATTAAATATGTTGTCTTTTTTTATATAATGTATTAAAGTGATTTGATAAGAAACACTTTAGCTATGATGAATGAACAACTTTACAAAACAAATGAATTTATATGTGATTTTGGGGTTTTTGATACTCTCTACATTAAAACATGTGTTTTTGGAAATTTGTGTAAATATTTTATTTTTAAATAATTTTAAAATTTTAAAATTTTGAATTTTGAAATTGTTTTTTAAAAACTATATTTCATTATTGAGAAATATATATATATATATATATATATATTTTTCATATATAATAATAATAATAATACATCAACAAAAAAATGTTTATTACTTCTACATATTTTTTGTTTTGACATATACATCCATTCAAATATATTGAGAATATGAAAACATTGGAAAAAAAGAAAAAAAAAACAGAAAAAAAGAAAAAAAAAAGGCTACATAGTAGCTAGTACCTGCCACTTAGATTAATTAAACAAAAAAATAATAAAGACAAAGATTTCATTCCAAAAATAAAACAACTAATAAAATATTTTATTGTTGAAGAAATATGATTAATTAATATTGTTTATATTAACATACATACGTGTGTGTGTGTGTTTTAATAAATATATATAATTGTTTATAATTAAATTTATTAAAATATGTTTTTAATATAATAATAAGTCATTTTAAATTGAAAATATTGTGAAATCATTACAATTCATGAAAATAGAAATAATAGAAAAAAATAAAAAAGTAAAAAAAAAAGGAAATAAAACTATACATTGTTGAAGAAAATGAAGAACCTTGAAAGAAACCAAATACTCAAGATCATAAGGATCTTTATTATTGAAGAACTCCACCAATAACCGTTTTTTTTGTCTCTTATTAGAAGATGACAATTAGAATAACATATGCAATTACATTTTTAGAAGAAGTCTTGATTTTTTTCAAAATATGGCATCACATAACAATGGAGGAATTAGAGTCTACATGGTTAGTTGCATTTTATTGGAAGCAATCATCTAAAAGGGCAAGGTTAGAAGGATTTGGAAATTTCATGTAGCAAACTACTTTGTATCATAATGATCTAGAAGTTATCATTGTTGATCAGTGGTTGTCATTGATGTCAACCCAAGTAGCACCAGGAGCTACCTCGATCTTGCATGGGAATTTTGACTTGACAACTTACTCTATTCCGAGTCAAGGATCTTCTAGATGGATTCTACTCATCAAGATGTTTCTGTTGATATATGACACGCCATGTGATTCTTCACGGTTTGAGAGATATTCATGTTTGAAGTTAGTAACCCCAGTGAGTGGGCTAAAACCCTATGGGGTTGTGGCATGGAACTCATAATTGGTTGTGGTCATTGAATAGTCAATAATTAATATTTTTTTTGTTGCTCCTAAAATCCCTCCAACATTCACTTGTTGAGGATCTTCTCAAGTCAAGACATTCATATAAATAGTGATCCCAGTATCCTCCTCTAGTTAGGATTTTGTGGCTTCAAACAGGTCATCGTGGCATTTTCACTATAATTGTTTGTTTGTTTGTTTTTTTTTTTTTTTGCAAAGCTTCAGAAGCTGAAATTAAAACCTATTTGAGCCAAAATCTCGATGAACCTCGTGACCGAATTTCAGATCTTGGTTCACAATATTTTCAGAGATATGATCACAGGAAGTTAGGGTTTTTGCAGACTCCCAAATTTCATGTCAAACAGGTGATGTTGGGAAAATTGTCATAAGTCTCTCTGAGCATTGAATTCAAATTTCGTAAATAGTCAGAAAGAGGACGGACTGTAGTTTGGTGAGTAGCATTTTTAGGACTGAAGGCCGCAACAGTGATACATGTCACTTCGTACAAGTTCGCTCTATTGAACCAATCTATAATCAAGTCATCATGGGAGATTGGGCATAACTCTTTCTTGAAGAATCTAATCTTGATCAGAATTGTGGGGTTAGAAAGAGGACTTAGTGGGCTATCACAGGTCAAAATTTCAGACCTCGGAGATCCAAAATTACATAGATACAACAGATTCAATATCGAGCTCCTAGAAGGCAAGAAAAAGCATGCATTCAAGGATCACTGCAGTAAGGACAACACATCAACAATCAAGTGTAAGTCTCCAACAGAAAGGTAAGTATGATTAGTGTTTACATTTGAAATATGAGTATCATCTCTGATATATGTTTTTGCAGGACTGCGTAAGTATATACAGGGTCTCAGTTATATCTCTATGTCTTTATATGTCACAGTGAGTTTTGATACCACATTTCGGATGTCATATTCTTGATACTACACATTTCATGCTACACCAAGTCTGCTAAATCTATATGTTGTTGTAAGTTAATGGTTCTTGTCTTGTCATAGTTGATAGAATGGTCTCTGTTGTTGTACTTAGAACTTGGTTCATCACACGTCTAGGGTCTGTCATCAGTTTTTATTGTATATATCTTTAGGTTAGTTTTGGATATAGTCTTGCATAGAGTCCAGGCCTATATCAAGAGTGAGAGTCTTTGTCTACCACTGCAACAAGTCAACAACAAAAGTAACAAACACACTTCAAGTACGCATTGTAATTTTAATTTGTATTTATTCATTATTATGCACTTACATGTGTTTTGCAGGTAGAGGTAAGTTGAAGGGTATTTTGTTTTGTTTTGGGTTTAGTTTCGTCGGGCAAATTTTGCATAGATTCAAGCACAACATCAAGTAAGCATTCAAGAGTTGAAGTATCAAATCAAAGGAAGCATTGCAGTGGGACATCCTTTGAAGACATGACAATCATCTGCATATTGTGAAGAAGTATAAAGGCCAAGAGTCATTTGTAAAAGAGTCATCATTGTAAAGTTGTAAAAGAGTCATTTTGCCTAGAGTCGAAGAGGCAGTGTTGGGTGGTATAAGAGTCACTGTTGGGATGATGTCATGGTTGAGTTGCAGGTCATAGAGTGATTGGGTATTTGGTCAAGTACACGGAAATAATTGTACACCTTAAAGTATCATGGATTATTGTCCCTGGTTTGGGAATCCACAATCTTGTCTTATTTAAGTCATTATAGGGTGGTAGGGAGGTGCTAGGCAGGTGCATGAAGTCGCCTACAGGTTGGGGCTTGTGAACACTTCAGGGTGGTAGGGTGGTGCTAGGGTGAGTTGTGGCTCACTTGGGTGTTGGGGCATCCATTCAACTGACTGCTGATAAAACCAGGGCGTTGGGGCGTCCTTCTAGTGGGAGCTAGAGAAGAATGCTTTTATAGAATTCTAAGAAGTTGTAACTTTCATTTCAGTTGGGGCTGGAGATTATAGAATTTATTAGAAAAACATTCGGTGGTTTTTGACCCGGAGGGGGTTTTTCCACCTAAAATTCTTGTGCCTACTGTTTTCTATTGTTTACTATTTTTATTGCATAAACATTAATAATAATTGAAGATTAACTAATGCTCTGAAAGATGTAAAAAGTGCTAATTGCTAAGGAATACTGATTCACCCCTTCTTAGTGTTTCCAACAATCACCTAGCACGAAAGGGACTACAAGGATATACTATAGAAGCAAATACATTAAGCACGATCAAGGACATTATGCAACATCATAGAAGTTTCTTCAATTTGTGGAAGAATCATAGTAACATGGCAGGAGTATATATTCCACTAGAAGTTCATGGAAGCATCATCGAAAGCAATATAGAAGTTTGAAATGAAGATAGTTGAGTTGTAGCATGGAAAGATAATTGGAGGATTTCTCATCTCAAGGAAGGAGTCTCATCATAGACATCATCTTTAGGAAAAGTAAAAGAAGTAGTGCGTTGGTAGTATGAAAGGAAGAGGTATGCATATCTTTATTAAAGGGCTCTTCATTAAAAGTTAGATTCATATCTTCAAAGAATACTGATGGAAAAGTTGGATGTCAAAAATACTTGGAAGCATAAGCATGATAAATTTTAATTAGTTTGAAAAGTCAAGACTCTTCCATATGGTTATTCGATATATAGTAGCATGATAGATGGGCAAAACACATGGTGATATTGATCAACATCTAGTACGGTCTCTTAAAGAATGTAAGGAAGATAAAAATGACAACTTCAGAGGGAGCTAGAAGCAAGAAGTGGCTTGAAGTAGCTTCACTTGTTTTTGGCAATTCTAATGATGAGGAAAGTTGTTTGGGATATGGTTTGACTTCCAGGAACAATATATGGAAAGAAGTACGTACACTATAAAAAAGAGAAAAAGCATCAAATTGATACAAGAAGTCATGAGATAGTTTGTTGATCACATGATGGTATGATGGATTCGATGTTGATCGAGAAGAAGTTCACTTTCCCTTAATGGATAGGGGGAACTATAATTAAGCTCTACATTGATTGGTTTGACAAGATGCTTTTGATGAAAGAGATTCGAATGATTAATGGAAAGTGATATAAAAGGATGAATGGCAAGAACCCTGTCAAGAAGATAGATTGTGAAAGTGTTTGACTCCATAAAATGTTTAACATCCAGGAACGTCAAAGCTCAGGTATGATGTGATGTGAGGTAGGAGCCTTGCAGCTACAACCTAGATCTCCATGAAACAACAAGTAGCTGATGATTGAGACAAGTTGAGGCTTGCGGTTGTGTCTCCCTAATTGAGAGAAAGTAAGGATCTCATCCCCGGTTGAGAGAGAGTGATGATGGACACTGTATTCTCCATGTGTCATGCACTAGGCTAGGACTTACAACCATCAGTCTAGTGAGGGTACTAGTAGGGAGAATGGAGGATTGGATAAGCATCTGGGACTGATAATCCTTGAGGATTTGGAATCCAAGATAGGAAGTAGTCTTGTGGACCGATACTCTTCGAGGATAGGACAAGGTATTCAAGATAAGAGTAGTCGAAGATGACTAATATTCTTTGAGGATTGGGAATCCAGGATAAAAATAGTCTTGTAAGGACATACCTGGTGAACATTCGAATGGGGTATGTGCCTTGAGAGGAGGTGGTGGTGGTGTCCAAATGTATGCCTCCCAACATTGTGCTCTAATCTAGAGGATTGTTAGAGCTTGTTAGTCAACACATCGCTATATTACAATTTGACAATGTTGTTTTTGATGTCGATGTTTGATGATGGCTTATCAATTTGAACTGTTCTTATGAGAATATTTCAATTTGAGAGTATCCTTATATTCGCTTGTGTAATTATGAATACCTCCCTAGATATGAGAGAGTGTTGGAAAATGTAACTAGGTTCACTCTTCATAATTATCATTGTACTTGTATCATCTTGTAATTCATGAAAAAACAAAAGATGAAAAAAATATTATTATTATTTATTTTATTAGTCAAGCATGTTCTTCATGCTTCTAGGGTTTATTGAGTCAAAATAATATTTGTCATGAGTCAATCTATTGTACTGGAGTCAAGTCCCAGTTAGACTTTTGAAATAAGAAAGGAAAAATAATTTTATTTGAGTCAAAAGAGTTAATTTTGTCTCCACAAGACCAAGTCGGCCATGGATTGACCTCCTAGATGTGTATATATAGAGAGTAGTTTGACCTCATTTGGTCATCAATTGACAACTTCGAAATATTTACATGAAAAGAGGAAGAAGACTAGTGAAAATCAAAGGAGAGAGAAGGTATAAAAGGAAAAAATAAATCAAACTTTTGCCTATCTGTATTCTCACGTGCGAAGTACTAGGGAAACTCTATGAACAATAGGGCTGAAATTTTGTTTCTGTGAAGAAGCTAGGGCAACTCTGCGAATGTATTGGGGCAACTATGCGAATGTGTTGGGGCAACCCTGCGACGCTGCAACGCTAAAATTTTGATTGGAAAAAGTTGTGACCTTCGTTGACTTGATTGGACTTAGTTGATCAAGGCTTGAAGGAGGGTTGACTTGGGTCTTATGGAATGTCTTAGTCTTGATTTTTGGTCTTGGATTTCTCACTTTAATATGATTCTATAAGAGAAGTTGATTGGGGTTTCCCCCTTGTTAGGTTTTTCCTTGGTTTGGAGCCTATATCTTGTGTTCATTGTCTTTTGTGATCTTCATGGTTTATGTTTTGGTAATTGTTTGATGAATAAGAACATAACATAATAATAAGAGGGCAACATATATTCACAAGCAATTTTCAAATAAAGAGAAATCAACCCTAATTTGTTTCCCCAGTGAATTCTTAACAAAATCCACGTTGCCAACACTTAGCCTAGTCACTCCTGCACAAACTCTCTTTGGATGCCACCTACAACATGCTAAGCCATTGGGATCTTCACTTGTAATTCAACTTGGCCATTGGGATCTTCAACCTTTTCCACTTGGCATCTCCCATTTGCATTGGGATTTGCTCCCAGATTTGTATAAATAAGCCCATTGGGCTCTCTCATTCTCATGGTGGGAAGCTCTTAACTTGGGTATATGTCGTTGAACTGTTTCATGATAACAAAGAAAGTCTTTGGAGGTTCTATCTTGGTGTGATGTTGGTGACTCTTCTCTTGGTGAAGGTATATCCATGTTAGTTTAAGTGTGTTATTACTTTCCTTTTGATAGATTAAGGCCCAAATAGGGGTAGTATTGCTTAAGGGAGGGATAGCCAAGTATTTGTCTATTCTTTAATAGTTTTTTGCAAGCTTGAATTTGATAATATTGTGTACTTGTGAATAACACAAGTTGTCTTCTCATTTGCAATCTATTTCCTTGAATTTACTAATTGATTGAATGCAAGTATCTTAAGTGTAGCACAAGTTGTCTTTCAAAGATTGGAGGTTGGGGAAATCATTGGTTAGATCAACCAACCTTCAAGAGCCAAGGAGGTCACGATCTTGCCATCAATAGGGGTAGCCAAAGACATCCAAAAGAAGGACATCAAAAGAGGCCCAACACATATTCTTCCTTCCTCTTATTTCTAAAAAAAAAATCTTTTGGCTACCTTATGTATGAATTCATTGAATATCTAGGTGATTTTGAGGCTATCCTAATAGCCACAAATCAACCAAGAAGAGTCGGTTTAACCCAACATTTCTTGGTTGCCTTAGGGTAGAATTTCACTAATTTCAAAGTAGAGCGAGCTTGCAAATTTGTTTTATTCATTCTTGTTACTAACCTTGCAGATGACTAAGCTAAACTTGGTAGCTTTAACTTTGCATTTTGTTGATCCATTATGCAGGCAAAAAAAAATAGAGGAACTTGAACGATCAAACTAAATGTTTGAACCCTAAAGCCATTTTCTAAGGAATGATTGTTTGTAGACATCTTGGGCAACAAAAGGATATTTTTGATAGTCCCTAGGACTACTTTTCTGCAAACCATTTTGAGCAAACTTCAAGTGCCTTTCAAACAGAGTTTTGGGGCTGCCTTTAAGCATACTTTAATTCTCTCTTAAGGTAGAAATTTGAAACCCTTTTGGACATACTCTCACTACCTTGTAGACATAGTTGTTTTAGCCCCTTTTTCCAAGAAAATGGGGGCAACTTGTAGGCCTGATTGCAAACACTTTCAACAAGCAGTTTAAAGGGCCTTTCATTCCTTCATCATTGTAACATTGGTGCCTTTCGAAAGCTTACTTATTTGGTTAAAGGCATTCAAGGAGAACTTCTCTTTTTAACACCATTGTAATAGACTACCCTTTGATTAAAAGGAAGCCTTGATATTTTCTTAACTTATCTCTAATCGTTCGATCAAAACTCATTGTAATTTTTGGGCTAGGACTCATCATTTGTACCAAGTCTCAAATAAAGTATCACTCCCTTTGAGGGGAGTACTTGTAAATTCCTTCCAAGAAAACCACTCCATCCCTCACCAAACAAGAGGGATCTCATTTTAATAAACGCCAATCTTTCTTTTTGGGAGCTTAGGGATCTTCCCCTTGGCATCCATTTTTCCCCAATTGGGGAAGGTGTCTCTTGTGTGATTGCTTAAGTGGCTATTTTATTGCTTTAGTTTAGAGTGAAAACCATCTCCTTTAGCTTGTTTTCCATGCATCTCTAGTTTCTCTAACTTATCATTTCACTTTTTCGTGTTATGCAATCTAATGTGCATAGATGATCTTGATTAACTTCACTCATTAGTTCCATTGTCTCACTTATCCCTTTTATCACAATTTCTTTTCTTTTGCATATCATAGTTCAACTTTTATTTACATTGCTCTTGAAATATCATGAGTTAGTTTTACTTTAAGTGTCATTGCAAAACATTTCTTTCATAGCAAATCTAGTAATTTGGGCATTAACAAACCTACCTCCAACATAAGTTGGTTTAAGTAGACAATAGGGACCCTCCATCCCCTAATGACTAATCACTCTGAGATTAGGGCCCAAGCGAGGGTGAGGTCTAGGGAAATAAAGTTTTTTGTAACTTGCTTTAGAACTTAGGCTTAACTTAAAATTTACAAAGAAAATCTTATCACATTACAAAGTATGTACACTACATAGCATCATCATCATTTAAATCTGTGTTTCAAGTGTTTACATTTGGGCACTGGTCTTATCTAGCCATATTTATATTTTGATACATGTGCTCACTGAGCTTGTAGATGTAATTGATGTTGTATATTTCAAGCATATATTGATCATCTTGTATTAACTCCTAAAAAACTGACTTGCTAGCTATGAGCTAGTTGAACCTTAGATATATTTTAGGGTCCACCCCGCTTGGCTTCACTAGGAGTAAGCCTAGACAGAGGAGTTGAGAATTGAGTGACAACCTCAACTCGAAACTTTCCCCAAGACCACACCAACTGGAGTTACGGATTTTCTCCACGATAATACCAGGTGTGGATTAAGCGACAACAGGCCCAAAGAGATTCTTAAAAGTGTTATTTGCTCACTTCCTTAACAATATACCTTTTATATCTTCAACTAATCATAATTTACTTATGTAATTCATTGTATTTCATAAGAGAATGTCCTTTATAATTCATAGCTAATAGCTACGTATTATTATGTAAGACTTTTAAATATTTGGTGCCCACTTACAATCAAGAATCAAACTCAAGAAATAAAATGAATAGACTTTAGTAGTAGCTGTACATGGTCTATTATTCAATATATTGTCATGTATCTAGGTTGGTATATAAATGCTCACCTTTAATATTCGGTCTCTTAATAGTTCACATCTATTTTATCTTCTCATATTTATCTAGCACACAAAACCCCATAACATTTTTGCCTTGATATGCTACGCCATTAGAATATGCGCTGTAAAATTGAAATCTATTTTTATTATTTTTTATATATATTTTCCATATTTCTATTTAAGTTGATCAAGATTGAAAAACTACATCACACTATCTCATAATCATATGATAGAAACAAGGAAAAAAAAACCTAGTCCATAACCCACACCAAATGCAAAAATAGTACAAACACAATCAACCACCAAGTTTTGACTTCAAATGGTAGATACTCAACGCAAACCTTGATATTTAAAATATATAAACATAAAATTTCACATTTTTTATATCCCCCATATCACCAATTTATTTCTGGATACATTGAGTAGTAGAGTATTATAGTGGAATGAAATCCCAACAGAGAGATATACCACTGCATTAAAATAGTATTGTAAACATCACATAGATAACATCTACAAGCCAATACGATAGACATATATAGCAGCTTTCTTTATTTTTCTCAGTTCAAGAAATGTAACAGTGATCTAACAGTTGTATCTTCGAAATAAGAAGTGAGAGATTTAGACCAAGATAAAAACGCATGAGTATAAGCAGATCTTTTATATTTTGGTTTGTATTTCTCTGACTTGCCAGTGAGATCAAGGGATGAACATGTTTTTTAACCACTAGTCTTTTCTAATCCCTGAAACCTGCAAAACATAATTTCGAGCAGTAATTAGAAAAGACAACTGCAAGGGATTATATATTAGAAATCCATCTATTTAATGCATATCTGTGGTTGTAATCATCATTAACCAGTCAATCATCCAATAACTGTGGAAGTTGTAATTACTATTGTTTACAATCCTCACACTTCTACAAGATAGTTTAGAGAATGCTCAGTCATAATTTTCTTATTCAAAGTTTGAAGTACATGATAGCCCTCAAATCGGACCACTAGTAACCTACACTCCATATGGGTTGGAGGACTTTCTAAAAATTTCTTTAATATAAAAAATGAACAATAAATAAACACACATGGACACATTCATTCAACTGGCTGGAATGAAAATTTTTACCATCTTTGAACTTTAATTAGGCAGTCTGTGCAAGTTTCCTCCGTACCAAACCTTTAAAGAAATCGTAACTGCAATCAGAAGACGTCTTGTTAATCTTATTCTTGCGATAATTCAGCCACTTGGTCTTCATAAAATATTAAGATATCGTATCCAGTTTATGTAAAGAAATCTCCAGAGAATAAAAAACATAGTTGCCCGCTAATTAAATTTAGGAGAATAAATCTCCAATTAATTATACATTTCTTAAAGTCATTCTCGAACAGATGCTTATTCACTTAAAATGAATTGAAAAACAAACATCCAGTCAGAGCACCATGGTTATTAATTATATTTAATGCCAGCTCAATTGGGACCTTGGAAGATACCATATGGAAAAAATGGTTTTAAGAAATACCTCCCTAGATTCCACGAAAGGAATCACAGCGCATCCCTAATTACTTTTTTATGATTTCTAAAATGTTTCAAGTCATCTAATGCCCTAAAGGTGGAGGGCATTGTTAAACCCAACTAAAACAAAAACAATTGCGGAATTGAAAATATTTGAAGTATCTAACAAACTATCTTGAGAGAGAATGCGCAGACCGCAAGAAAAATTGCCAAAACAATAAACTAACTGCAGAAAATCTGACCCAAAAACAATTGCTTACTCAGATTCTTATTAATAATAGTAAGAAATACTACCATACATATCTTCATGGTACATAAACACAAAAAGTGATCTGCTAAATTTAGTGGATGGAATGAATCAGTAAGAAAAGTGATATTGACAAAATTGGGCACATGCTATTGAAAAAATAAGTGCACCAACTGCAAGGCCTTTTAATTTTTGGTTATAGGCAACACTGAGAGAACAGAATAGTATATATATATATATATATATATATATATATAAGAATTTCCAGCCAAGTGGACCCGGCATGGCTTATTATGAAAATAGGTTGAAATATAAGCAAATTCAATAGGTTCAAGGATTTGTATATGATCAAGAAAGACGCATGACAAGAGGCCCGTAACTCAAAATACAGCCATCCGGGTTCATAGTTTTAGAGGATGGTTTATTCATGTATCACACATCTTTTCGTGTTTATGAATTTTTAGAAAGGGAAGAAAAAAGAATTTGGTGCATCTCAAATATCAACCAATGTTTTTCTTTAAATATGACTGTTTCCATTTTCTCAAAAAGTTTGCACACTGGAGGTCTAGTTCATAAGCAGATACTAGGGGTTTCTGAAACATGATACAGCTTCCGGTGTTCACCCGATCATTGAATAATTGATGACATGGATAAAGATTTTCTGAGTCTTCCTAACAATTTTGAGCTCCTGCATTTAGCAGGGACGTGTCCTTTCACAATAATGTTTCTTAGGATTACATATGATAGTCCTTTTGACTCCATATTATCTCTCTTGTATCATCACATTCATAATTATATTTTTATTCTTATTATTTAGGTTTTTCCCTTTCTTACGGATGGTCTTGTGCCTATGCCAGTACATCACAGGTGGCATTAAAGATACTGCTCTAGCACCTTAAGTTCCACCGCACTTCCCTGCTGTTCATGAAAAATCAAGTCACCAGTCCGAGCAAAAGAGGGTAAGATATTTTGATTTTATTGCAAGTATGGAATACCTGCATTCAACAAGCGTCACCACCACAGGTCGCAGCTGCAGCTGCAGCAGCCTGGACACTGTGCTCAGTGATTTTTTAACGGAAAATCACCAGTATGGTTAACAACACAGATCTGGCAGCCTGGCTGGACAAACAATGAGCCAAGATCAACGATAGATGGACAAAATTTGAGAATGAGCAACTAGAACAGGTATAGAATGGACCAGATCAATGGCAATCTCACTAAGAATAGTAAGAAAACCTAACCTACTAGCACAACCAAATTCATGCCAAAGCTAAGTTATCGGAAACCCCTGAAGAATTTTCTGGAAACGCAGATCCCCGTTTCCGATACATAGACGGATACGATTCTTGTCCGAAAAGGCTGTAAAAACGTTTTTGTGCCATTTCAAAAAATCGGAAACTTTAGATTTGGAATTGAATACATTTTCAAGGGATTTAGATTTTTTTGGATTTCCGGAAACGGCTGGAAACTGATCCACAAAAATTGGATCAGAATCCACCCTTAAAATGTTAAAAAGCTTGAAAATTTGTATAGCCATAAATAAAATAATAAAAATGAAGAAATCAGATTTGCAAATAAACTCACTATAAACAGAGTCTCATGAAGTCTTTTCTAAATCTTTAGAAACAACAACATTCCATATATTTATCAAGGATTCTTACTAAGAAAAAGATATATGTTCAAAAATGCAAATAAAAGGGTTTGATGAATGTCTTCGTAAAGAGATTTATTTGAGCAATTAATTTTCATTTTGGTTAAAGTTTTGTTAATTGTCATTGATTTTGCTCTTGATTTCATAAATCCCTCCAATATAACAAATCTTCTCTAGCCAATCTTGTGCCTGCATATAGTCATGAGACCAAGCTGACATTGAGAAGATTGAAATGTTCAAATAGGTCTTGATGGAATATCCCAATGATCCCATGGGCCTTTTAATTGTCATGCAAAGAAGATGGATATCATCTGCCATGCATGACATGTTCTTTGAAGGAGTTGGACCCGAAAGCACAAAGGCTGTAGCGTTTTTGATTACATTATTAATGATGATGATAATACATTGAATGTTATAATAATCACTAATGATGTTGACAATGTTTATGCTGAATTGATGATGATAATATGTTGAATGTTATAATAATCACTAATGATGATGACAATGTTTATGCTGAATTGATGATGATGATTTGTTTATGTTGAATTCATGATGATGACTATGCATTTTTAGATAAAGATTCTAGATTCTAATATATATATATATATATATATATATATATATATGCATGCATGCATGCCGTATCATATCTTGATATTTTGAAAATTTGTCGTATCCGTTTCAAACCCCGTATCTGTATCTGTTCCCATATCCGTTTCAGTGCAATTTAGTGCCAAAGTCCTCCCCATTATAACCCCACTCCGAGAATACAAAAGAATTCCAAGTTTCAAATATCATCAGGGCATCTTAATTGAGTAAAATTCAGACTACCCAAAGATAATGGCCACAAAAGCAAAACAGCTAACACCTGGTTCAACAAGGTGGAGAGGAACTTTGAGATGAACTTGCCCGAAAATGAGGAAGAACAGGTTCTAGTGGCTTCGCATACAATTGGTTCATGTGGTCCGCCCTCAAATCTCAGTACTACTGACAAACTGGCAGTTAGATATTCACTTCAGACTTCTTCAAAAGATTCCAAGATGATGAAAAAGAAGACATCTACTCCAAAAAAATGTGAACTTGCAAACAATCAGGGTTATTGTTATGCCATAACCTCTGGCATCAAGGGAACTACGACACACTACACTAAAGAAACCACTATTTCCATATTTCTTCATTTGAATGATTAAAATGTTTTTAAAAGTATAATTCAAGAGCATCAACAAGACTAATCTAACTATAGATGAAAACAGCGATACTTCTTTGAAATCAATGAACCTGAAATTTAACCATATATGTTTTATTTTAATCATTCAAGTCATAACAGCTGCTAATTGTTTTGTCGAATGCTCAAAATGCAAGTCTACTAGCATGTCATTACATGTGCTTACATATCATTTTCAGAGTTTGTAATATTGTGCTTCATTCTTGAATCTAGTACCCTAGAGAAATCCATAAACTGAAAATGCCACAATCAAATGAGCCGCTAGTTAGCTATGGTGTCAGCTCATAAGCTCATTTCAATAATTCTTTTGTCTATTTCAAAATTGTATGTTTTGTGTTGGTGAATGGACCATTTATCTAGTGTACATGAAATACATAGGAAACATAGCCCAAACTGTTGAAAATGCTAAGACAAGATTTCATGCCAAGCATAAAACCAAATACCCAAGGTAGTCGGTAAATTACTTATGGTGACAAATCTACTTCCATATGGATGAAGCTCATATTTATGTTTGTAAGTAAACCGTTTATCCAGTGTATGACAGAGAAGAGGCAAGGGCTGGTCAAATTGTTGAAAATACTAAGACAAGATTGAAAGGCAAACATCAAACCAAATAATCAAGAAAGTCAAAAATTGCTTAAGGTGGCAAACCTGTTTCCATCTGGATGAAGCTCATACTTGTTATTCTCGTCATCAACTGCTAGTAAATATCCAGAGGAAGTCAAGCCCTGCAGCAAATACAGTCACTAAGATCAACATTCAAAGAATTCACCTAGATCTTTCAACTCAACTCATTTCAAAACAAGTTCTACTATACCTTAACTGTAACAAAAACACTCGATGGGCAATGGTCCTGCCCCTGTCCTTCCTCTAGCAATACCTTTTGCTCACTAGACAAAAAAATCTCATCACTTTTCGTTTAGAGTAAAACAGGTACTGTTACAGAGGGAAAAAAAGATCGAGGTGCCAATAAATCCAATACGAGTTAATAAACCAAACTTCAAGTAGATCATGTCCTTTAGAAATGGATTAAAAGTCAAAGGTAATAACTTATAACAACAATAAACCAAATTTTCAAGATAGATCACGTCCTTTAGAAATGGATTATAAATCAATGGCAATAAATTATAATAATATGGTAACAAAAAAGCTTGTTGGACATACCTCAAACAAAACTAACCTTTGAAGAATTTCATAAAATACAATGAAGCTTTGTCTTCTTACAAAATTAATAGCTTTCTATATAGTGCTATGTCAGTGGAAGGCATCCTAAAGGGTTGTAACAAGACCACAGTAAATCATGTCAGATTTTTAACATTGGCTAAGGTTGAAATATCTCATAAAACCTTGAAATATAATTAAGCTTGCCTAAATATAATTGCATCCTCATGCAATGGGAAAACAAACAGATTACCAATCAAACAAGATCTATGTTGCGGGGGAGCGCCCCCCCCCCCTCGAACCCGCTCCCGAATCGCGCTCCGGGCGGGAGCGGCTCGAGAGCGCGCTCCCAAAATCGCTCCCGGACGGGAGCGATTTTCGGGAGCGCGCTCCCTTAAAAAAATTTGCGCTCCCTGGTCTGTTCGGAAGCGAATTGGGGAGCGATCGCTCCGGCGCTCCCGGAGCGATTTTTAATGCCCGGGAGCGATCTAAAGTATGAAGCATGTCAGGCCAAGTTAGCTCAGAAATTAATGAGCGCAAGAAACAATTTATGATTTTATTCTTTAGACAACTATATTTATACATACACAAAACGGATCAGTTCATCTTCTAGATGACTGTCCAGCTTCACCTCATCCGTTTCGGATTAGGTGTCAACATTCCCCCCCTTAATCTGAAGGGATGTTGGTGAGTCCAAGCATCGTTCTGAATCTTTCAAGCTTTTCTCTTCCAAGCGCTTTGGTGAAGATGTCTGCAATTTGCTCGTTTGTGGAACAATGACGGAGATGGATTGTTTTGGCCTCAACATGATGTCGGATCAGATGATATTTAGTATTGATGTGCTTAGTACGATCATGGAACTTTGGGTTCTTGGCCAACTTTATTGCAGAGGTGTTATCAATCATGAGTGGAGTTGATTGTATTTGTTTTACCTGCAAATATTCAAGAATTTTCCTGAGCCACACAATTTCTTTCGTTGCTTCAGCTGCTGCCACATATTCTGCTTCTGTTGTGGAATCTGCTGGTACTGATTGTTTGCGTGATCTCCAGGAGACAGCTCCCGATCCAAGACTCATAGCATATCCTGAAGTAGATACCCCAGTTTCTTTGTCTCCATCAAAGTCTGAATCAGAGTATCCAATCAAGTTGAAGTCGTCCACCTGTGTATACTTGATTCCAAGGTCTTGAGTTCCCTTCAAGTACCTTAGAACTCTTTTTGCAGCAGACCAATGTCCCTCACAAGGCTTTTGCATAAACCTGGAGAGGATTCCAACAGCAAATGAAATGTCTGGTCTGGTAGTAGTGAGGTAGATGAGACTTCCTACAAGCTGTCTATACTTTGTTGCATCCTCAAATTCCTTTCCTTCAGTAGATGTGAGCTTCAAGTTTTGTTCCATTGGAGTAGAAAGGGGATTGCACTCTGACATGCCAAATCTGTATAACAAATCTCCAATGTATTTCTTTTGAGAAAGAAATATGGACTTTGGATGTTGGGTTACTTCAATGCCAAGATAGTAATGAACATAGCCCAAATCAGTCATTTCAAAATTTTTTCCTAATTCTTTCTTTATGGATGCAATATAGCTTTCATTGTTCCCTGTCATTAAAAGATCATCTACATATACCACAAGATATACAACTATTTTGCCAACTTTCTTGACAAATAAAGTTGCATCATCAAGATCAAAATGATTGAAGTTGAGTTTCAGAAGATGCTCAGTTAGTTTTTCATACCAGGCTCGTGGTGCTTGTTTGAGGCCATAAAAGGACTTCACAAGTTTGCATACTTTGTGTTCATGTCCTTTCACAGCAAATCCTTCAGGCTGGGACATAAAAACATTCTCTTTTAGATCTCCATTCAAGAATGCAGTTTTTACATCCATTTGATGGACTTTCCAACCGTTTTGAGCAGCTAGTGCAAAGAGTGTCCGGATGGTGGCCCATTTTGCTGTGGGAGCAAAAGTTTCCTCATAATCGACCCCTTCCTTCTGTGCAAAACCTTTTGCCACAAGCCTAGCTTTGTGCTTGTCAAGTGAGCCATCAACTTTGTACTTGTTCTTGTAGACCCACTTGCAGCCAATTGGTTTGGTTCCAAATGGAGGGTCAACCAGCTTCCAAGTGCCATTCTTTATGAGGGCATCATACTCCTTCTGCATCGCTTCTTTCCATTCATCATGAGAAGCAGCTTCTTTGAAAGAAGTTGGTTCAAAATCTGTAGACAAGTTCAATTCACAATCATAAGTAACATCCATATCAACAGGTGAATTAGAGTTATCTACATCACCTCCATCTTGTCGGTTTGAATTTCTGGTTCCTGTTTTTCCAATTTCATCAGGATGAACACTTTCAAGTGTCTTTGTCAGCCACTTTGGGGGACCTTTCTGAGATGGTCCAGGCTGTTCTGTTGATTGAGTTGGGTCTGAATCAAGATTGAGTCTCCCAATTCTATCAATTACATCACTTAAAGCATCATCCGTTGTTGGAGTGTCATGCAGGGGAGATTGTTCTTCAGAAGGAGATTCCACATGTTGATCTAGTATAGGAATCCCCCCTTCAAGATGTGGAATCTGATTATCAAACTCTTGGAATGATTTCGGTTTTGTGAATCTATCCAAGCGATCAAGTTGCCGCTCAACAACACTGTCAGATTTGGATGATTCAAGAAAAATGACATCTCTAGATAAAACAAACTTTTTATTTATTTCATCATAAAGGCGGTATGCTTTAGATGTGTTTGAATACCCAGGAAGATACACTTACGACTTCTAGCACCAAGTTTGTTTCTATGTACCTTTGGTATTAAAGCATAACAGGTGGAACCAAATATCCTGAGATGTTTTACCGAAGGAACATGTCCATACCACAATTCATAAGGAGTCTTGTTTCTTATAGCACTAGATGGACATCTATTCTTTATATATGCAGCACATAGAACATCATCAGCCCAAAACATTGTCTTTACATTTTTGAAGAAAAGCATGGATCGTACCATATTCAAAATTGTTTTGTTCATTCTTTCAGCTACACCATTCTGTTGAGGATTATAAGGCACAGTTGTTTGATGTTTAATCCCATGTTGGCGAAGATAGTGTTCAAATTCATTTGATGTATATTCTTTTCCATTATCAGTGCGAATAGACCCAATATGAGATTGTGCATCATTTTCAATCCACTTATGAAAATTCTTGAATGTTTGAAAAGCATCAGATTTGTTCTTCAATAAGTAAACCCAACACATTCTGGTGTAATCATCAATAAATGTCATGATATATTTATTTCCATTTGCAGAAGAAACAGGCATTGGACCACATAAATCTGAATGAATAAGTTCAAGCTTCCTATGTGCTCTTGAATGTGAATCATGAAAAGACTGTTTGCTGTGCTTTCCTAGAATGCAAGCATCACATTGTTTATGTTTTCTAGGAATTGTAGGCAAACCAGCAACAACATTTTTCTTCAACAAGCGGAGACTATCATAGTTTAAATGTCCAAATCTAGCATGCCATAATAAACTTGATGAAAGTGCACCTTCTTCATGATGAGAAATATATGAGAAATGTTGTGCATGAGCAGAGGTTCCTTGCAGTTTAAGGAGTCTTTCTTCTTCTATACCCCTCATGACAAGTGAGTGGTCAGATGCCTTTCTTACCTCAAGCTTGCCATCAAACATGTGAATGGAGTGACCTTGCTGGCGGATGTGGACCAGGGACAGCAAGTTTCTCTTCAGCTGTGGGAGATATAGAACATGATCCAGAAGAAAGTCTGGAAGACCAGGCAGTTTAAGCCTGATTGTGCCAAGCCCTGATGGCTTGATTTTTGACTGATCTGCAAAGTATACTGCTCCATCAACATTGTCAGTGAAATCTTCAAAGAAATCTCTCCTATGAGTCATATGACAGGTTGCTCCTGAATCAAGCAACCAATCATTTTTCGAAGAAGCAAGTGAAGCATTAAACAAATCTTCATTTACTCCAATGTTACATTGTGCCTCAATATAGTGAGCGGATTCAGGTGCTTTACCTTTGTCTGTGTCATCAATTTTACCTTTCTGCTGATTTCTTCTCTGCTCAACCTTGTCCCATGGTAGCTTGCATGTAGAAGCATCATGTGATCCATTTCGTTTGCAGCGAATGCAATGCAGATCTGCCTTTTCTGCTTGAGGATGTCTGCCCCCCCTGCCTCTGAAGTATCTTCCTCTTCCTCTTCGTCCACCTCTTCCTCTTGTAGAATCTTGAGCAGGCTGCTTTTCTTTATGAGCAAGGCAAACAGTCTCTTCAGAAGATTCAGGGACTGTTTTCTTTCCAAAGGCTTTCTCTCTTTCAACAAACTTTTTCACAAGAGTGTCAAAGGTTATATCTTTAAGATTTCCATTTGCTTGTAAAGACTCAAGATAGTTAGAGTAGGTAGGATAGAGTGCTTTGAGAAAGACAATAAGAGAGATATCCAGCTCAACCTTAGTGGATTTAATATCATGCACTATAGACTTTATTTCAGATGCAAGAGTAAGAGGATCATTATTTTTCAGTTCAAGAGTGAAGAGTTTAATCATGAGCTGAACAACTTCAAGTGCAGAATGTGTATCATAGAGTTCTTTCAGCTTTTGTAAAGCTTCAAAGGCAGTGGAATAGGATGAAATATGACGACTTACTTCCTCATTTACAGATGCTGCGATCAATGCAAAGGCTTTGCTGTTCTTGTTTTCCCAAATGGCGAGTTCTTTGTCTGATGTGGGTTGCACAAGGTCTCTGTCTTCTTCTCCGACACACTCCTTTCCACAGCTCATTGTAGATGAGGGTGTGTTTCACCATCCGAGACCATTCAGAATAGTTCTCCTTGCCAGTGAGAACTATTCCGACCATTGAAATGATTGAATGCATTCTGTAAAAAAAAAATATCTCTGCCAAAAACTTCTGTTGATAGAAAAAATTTCTGCTGAGAAAAAAAAATCCTTATGTGATAGCCTTATGCATTTTTTTTTTTTCTAACATTCCATCAGCATATATATATCACTGCTCACATATATATCACTGTTCAACAAAACGAGGGCGCTCAAATATATATCACTGCTCACATATATATCACTGTTCAACAAAAAAAAAGGGCGCTCATATATATATCACTGCTCACATATATATCACTGCAATACTACACATGCTTTGATACTCTGACTGATATAAACACTCTGATATATAAACACTCTTACTGCTTTTGAAAACTGCTTACACTACTCAAACTGCCAGCACAAAACTGATTACCATATAATACTCAACCCTTTACAAAAACGCAGTCTTCATGTCATCAATACAACGCAGTCTTCATGTCATCAATACAACGCAGTCTTCATGTACAGGCTTCAATACAAGGCAGTCATTTTTCAAAAAGAAATGCATCAACACAGTCTTCAATAAAAAACCGCAGTCACCATTACACAGTTAATAAAAAAAAACGCAGTCACCAACCGATGCGGAGAGGAATCAGAGTATTAAAGTAGCGTCATGTATTTTCCAAAAGCAAAAGCACTTGGCTCGAGGGAGACTCCTGTGGGCCAAAATGGACCCGTCTCCGTGGTGGCCTGTACAAATTGTGGACGAGAGAACTATAAGCCGAAACTGCAATTTTAACGACCGAATGAATGGTGGAGTCCTAGCTCGCTTTTATGGGAGCTGCATTTATGCGTGGGTAGATCCGTTTGCGGAACCTGAGGAAAGTTTTAAGGGTTCCAATCGTCGTGCTTTTGAGAAGGCCTTGGAAGAGGAGATGCTGCTTCGGAGTAAGATTACGCAATCTTCCGTGGAGCCAATTGGAAAACCTAATCAAGAAAAACCTAATCCAGAAAATACCAGACATTCATGAAAGGCAGTACAAGGGGAGCGAGGGCTCTTTTGGAAAGTTCTTTTCCGCTACTATTCAGAAATCGACAGACACTAAGACCATTACGACATTTGGTTTGGTTGGATGGATTAATCCAAATGGACGTGAGGCTTCAACGCATCAAGGTAATGGAGCAGAAACGCAACGTTCCAGGGAATACATGAACGCATCAACGCTCAGGTAAAAACGCACATCAATTACTCATGGTCTGAGGGCGCAGTCTCTGGCAGTCAGAGAGCGCAGCGAATTCAGGTAAAGGCAGAGGCAGAGCCAGGGAATCACGCCAGAGCAGCTCTCAAGACAGGAGTTACTCTATTTCTGGAACCTGGGACCTGTGCTCTGATACCATGTCAGGCCAGGTTAGCTCAGAAATTAATGAGCGCAAGAAACAATTTATGATTTTATTCTTTAGACAACTATATTTATACATACACAAAACGGATCAGTTCATCTTCTAGATGACTGTCCAGCTTCACCTCATCCATTTCGGATTAGGTGTCAACAAAGCAACAAGCTGATTGAAACAAAACAGAAAGAGAAATTGAAGTTGGAGAATGGGTATCTGTTAAACTTCAGCCTTACAAGCAATTGTCCTTAAAACAAAAGGGAAAAAACAAATTGGCACCAAGATACTATGGACCATACCAGATTAACAAAAAGATCATCCAAGTAACATATAGTTTAAGGCTTCCTGATAAATGTCGTGTTCACAACATCTTCCATATATTGCCTAAAAAAAGCACTGGGCAAACCAAGTGGCATAGAAAACACTTCTGACATTAGATGACGAAGGGAAGATCATTTTAGAACCAGAAGGTATCATCTCCACCAAGGAAAAGAAGTTGAGATCACGAGTAATCAAAGAATACTCGATTAAGTAGAAATACCTACCAATTGAAGAAGCTTCCTGGGAGACAGAAGTGTGTTGTCAACAACATTCGCCGTTACATATGCTTTGAGGACAAAGCATCTTTTCGAGAGGAAGGCAATGTTATATAAAAATTAATAATTTTGTAATTATAAATTAATTAGGCAAAATGGTACAATCAGAAGATCATGCCCTTTCACTAAGAGGCACCTGAGGCAATATATAAGCCAGGGGCCCTTCTATGTAACAATCATCATTCAAGTATTAATATATATATATATATATATATATATATATATATGTCAAATTATGAGTTGTTTTGCTCCACATACCTAGGTAAGCAGTTTGTTGATTGATGATTTAATGTGGGCTAGTAATGCCTAAGTTAGTTATAGTTTTGTATTATCGAGTTGTAGGTGTATTTGTATGTGGGCAGATGAGAGCCTAAAGGAATTGGCCTTAGCCCTAGTTGTATTGGTCAAATCACTGACTATGTATTATAGCATTGTACTAGGGTTTGTAAAGGGCTATGACCCCTAATATGGGAGCCCTAAGGTTTTCCTATTGAAGGACTAATAATTTACATGTTTTAGGCCATAAATATTGTGTACTATTAATGATCTAATAGTTGTTATATTCTGCTATGCAAAGTTGTTTAGAGTTGGGCATCTCTAGTGTGTTTATGTTCTAAGCTAAGGCATAGACCAGACCTAGGGTGCATGGAAATTCCAACATATCCAATTCATTGTTTCTATGGGTGACGAATCACAAATTACCATATGACATTATAGAGTCTTAAACAAATTGTGTGACATTAAAGAAGCAAACTTTTAGGGTTGATTTGCCTTCTCTAGCTAATAGTCAAACCATGATAAGATCAAATTCCACAAATATTGCATCTGCATTTATCACTGGTTTCTTATGGTCAAATACTTGCATTGTAAAAAATGGAATAATAATGTCATCAAATATTAGAATGCATGAAGGTAGCAATCATTAACCCATCTCTAGTGTCTCTTGTTGATTTCTAGTAGCATCAAATGTGCTCTAAGTCTCAAATTTTGTAGAGAGGCTTAGGCACATGTATTCCAAAATCCCAGAAAGCATTTTGGGAAATTCCAACCAGAAACAGTTGTATTAAAATAATTAATTATTTTTAAAGGGACCTTAAGTCTAATCTTAGGAAAATAATATAATTAAAGGGTATTAATATAAACTGTGGGTGTAACTTCTAGAAGAAGACGAGGATCAAGCAGAAATGATCTTAGCCATTGATTAACTTCTAATTTGGGCCATTGAATATCAATGAGAAGATTATTTAAGGAGGTTTGAGGGTCACTTGGGAGACACTAAGAGTTCAAAAGTTTGATTTTCTGAAGTAGAGTAGCTGCTGGGAGAATTTCGATAGTGAGCTTGTGCAGAGAGGGGCAAAGGAAGTTTGGTTGGAGGATCTTCTCTGAAGCCAAGAATACTCAGCAGAGAGGCAGAAAGACACACAAAGGAGGCAACACAGAGGGCAAAGAGGGTGGCACAGAGCTAGGAAGGGCTCACACAGACCCCACGCAGAGCAGTGCAGTAGCTTCCAGCACAAAGATCCAAATTTGCTAAAGGAGCTAACATTTCTGAGCCAAGAGGGCTGGAAAAGGCTCCTGAAGGCAATTTGATTCTCAGTTGGGTTGACGCAGGGCCCACACAGGGGCAGTGCAAAAGTTGTTGGGGAACTCGCAGTTTAGCTACCAGATTAGCCAAGATCAATAGTGTTGAGTGAGGTAATCTCACCTGTCTTTCTTGCCAAGTGATTTTCTCTGTAACTGAATTGTTAGGAGGGAATCTAGAGTTGTATTCAGAATACTTCTGCATAATAATAAAAACCCTCAAGTCTGCTACATTGGTTTTCCCACATTGGGTTTTTTTGGGGACATTTGTCCAAAAAATAGTGTCACTTGTGTGTATCTTTCTCTATTGTTCTGTTCTTGTTTTGGGCAAATTAATTAATTAAGTGAAGGCTGCAGTTGTATTAGCTTTGATATTTGTTGTAGGAAGCAATATATTTTTTGTTTCAGTAATTAACAAATAGGAGAAGTTTAATTAGTTGCTGCAATAGTAGATTCAGGTGGGATTCTTGAATTTTCACATGGTCTCAGAGCACTGCAAGTGAAGAAAGAAGAACAGTGCCAGAGAACCCAACGCTGACCAGAAGAGGGAGATTTAAAAAGCTGCAGGAGGCAGCAATTCGAAACCCCAGAGGGTTTGCACAATTCTAGCCGGAGGGCTGAATTTCGAGGCAGTCTCTCTCTAAGTGAGTCGACAGAGAGAAGGGCTACCAAATCAAGATCTTGTCGCGGTAAAGAGAGTAGCACTGAAGCCTCAATGTGAGGAGAAGCTGGTGGGACGCAATCTTTTCTACAGGTCATTTTGTTGGGTAGTGTTGTCACACAAAGTGTCTAGGCACTGCGACAACACTCAAAGTAAGGGTTGTCACCCTTAATCCTTACTCACTCCATTTAGACTCTCTCTTAAACAAGTCAAGTGGGGTAGTCCTTAAAGTAAATGGATGAGGATAGCTTTTGAAACACAGGCTCTAGGAGATTAAGGATGAACAACTTGATGAATCTAACGCAAGTCTCGGTCAATTGAGATAGATAGATTAAAATAAGACACAATCACAAGATAAAGATGACTATAAACTAGTTCCTTTAATTTGAATTAACCATAGACTAAAAAATAACACGTCATCCAGAGAAAACTTATAGATGTGGCAAAGCGACAATCATGAACAATTAATTGTAAAATGCCCAAAACTCTATCATGCAAGAGATTCCAGATTTAAAATGATTTCATTAATGACCCAGATCTAGAATTTAATTAACTTTCTCCTATAGCCAATATAAATTTTAAAACATTAATCTCACTTGACAATAGAGAAATATTACCACAGAATGACACCAAAGAACTTTACATGAACAATTTAATTATCCCTTAGGAAATTAATCAAATGTGGTAAAATGAAGAGATCAAATTTTTAATGTGACAAAGTAAATCAAAAAGGTTAATAAATTGAAATTTTAATGGGCCATAGGCCACATTAAAATTTTTAATGTGAAAGCGCAAATCCTCTTTTAATTTAATTCCTTAGTCACCAGAATTTATTTATTTTTTAAATGTTTTAGATTTTTAATTTTTAAAATTTTTTAGATTTTAGAAATTTTTATTATTTTTAGATTTTTCACTATCATAAGTAAAAACAAAACAAAAAGATGTGAAATAAAAACAAAACAAAATATAAAACTAAAAAAATGAAATAAAACAAATCGAAATGAATTATGAATAAATCAAATCAAACTTGAACTCCAAATGAAAGAAATAATAATAAAAAATTATATTCTAATCCTAAACTAACGTATATATAATACAAAAATGAAAAAGTCGAATAATGAAATTTGAAGTAACCCTAACACTTAACGCATACACAAATAAAAAAAATGAAAAATTAACTAACCTAATGTATATTCATACAAAAAAAAAAACCGAATGTTTTGTTTGTTGTGTGCGCTTTGCAGGTTTGCGGCAAAAAGGAGAGATCGAAGGCAAAAGAGCGAGCAGAGGGATGTATAGCAACATGGGCGAAAAGGATGTGAGACTTACAGGTCTAGGAGAGTGATCCAAGCAACGATGAGATGCAAAAGATGGAGCTACATTGAGATGCAGAAGATGGAGTTGCGAGGGAGAGGAAGTCGCAGAGAACAAAGGACTGTTTTGCAGTTTGAGCCAGTGAGGAGGTGTGGGCAGCAAATTGAAGGTTTGCAGCTCGACGGGAGGGAGAGGAGCAAGGGGGAACGTTGGAGAAGTACGCAGGAGGCAACACGAAACTGGCAGCTATGAGGGACGGGAGGCTGCGGACAAGCAGACGGGAAGTATGACTGCAGTATTGGAGGATTTCGAAGGGTTTACAGATCGAAAAGAAGGGTTGTGTGGAGGAAAGAGGTGCAGAGAGCGTGGGAATACAACGAGGACCTGCAGGTTTTAGGCAGTGAGAACAAATGAGGGCTGAGGGTCGAACAGATGGAGAGGATGAGGTTTGAGTATAGAAAGAGGTAAAAATGCAGGAAGACAAGGGTAAAAAGAAATCCAAAATTTTCCAGATAAAAAAAAATTTAAAATCCAAGCGCAGACAATAAAAAAAAAATCGAAATTTTCTAGAAAACCCCAAGATGAAGACAGTAAAAACAAATTTGAAATTTTCTGTTTAGAAAACCCCAGGTAGCAAAGAAACTGTAGCCCAAAACTTAAGATAAACCCAGAAAAATGAATTTCACACCAATGTATTTTTATGCTTCAGATTTATCAATGAAGATCCTCATTAAATTGTTTCCAGATTTAAAAAATTTAAAACCCTTGGACTGCAAACGACTGAATAATATTCTTGGAAAATGATGTTGATGAACCCCAGAGATCCAGATCTTACCCTCCAGGGCCTAGATCGACTCTACACAATTTTCTTCCTCAAATCTGTAGCTGCATAACAAGAAGAAAATACCCAAACGATATATACAATGATAGAACTAAAACCTAGAAAAACCCAAGTTAGAAAACCAAAAATAATTACAGATCCATGCACAGGAATGGCAAATCTATCGGATCTAGGGAGTGTGAGTCCAACTCCGCTCCCAAATCTGATAATCGAAGGCTCTCAACAGGCAGATTTATCAATTTCGTACATAAAAATGATTTTTTTTTAGATTTTAAAGGAGGTGCTTAGCTCGAAGCCCTTCATGCATCACTAGTAAAATTCTTATGATAAGCCTGGGATTAAATTCAACTTGACTCTTCAGAAAACACGGATCGGGAGTTGGCTGGTCCAACTGAAAACTTCCCCGAACGCCCAATGATCTAAAAATCAAGATTTTCCTACAAAACTCAATCCAACCATCAAAATAGAGCGAGAAAATGATAATAACATTTAGATAAATAGAGATACCTGCTATTACTTTCAAAATTTAAATTATCACTTAAACCCCATCGACTAAGCAAAATACCTGTACTTAAATCACTCTTCAGAAGCTATCATCAATGGCTAAAAAAAATTACGCATGAAAAACGACACATCTTACAGTATTTCCATGAAGAGTAACACCGACAAAGATTAACCCCAAAGTCTTTCTTTATTATTAAAAAAAAAGATTACACAAGAACTTTTCGCTTAACACACGACTAAAAGGTCGAATGAATTGACTGACAAATGACTTCCTATTTAAAGATAAATCCTCCAACGGCTAGTTTGAGTGATCCTCGTCAAAGCAATATCGACCGTTGATAAGGATCAAAATTTCTTTTAATCTCATCCGTCGAAATTTTAAATTCTTGAGGAAATTCGAATTTTTCAATTAAATGTATTTTAATTAATTCAAATATTAAAATTTTGAATTAATTTCCCCAAAATTTTGACTTTGACTTAACCCTAGGGATCAAACACTTAAAATTTATCAAAATAATTAATTCACCTTAGTCCCTGTATCTCTTAAAATTTAATTTTTAAGGACCAACGAATTTTTCCTTTGAAGAAATTAAATTTACCTAAGACCTAGAATTAATTAAATTTCTGGCTTAGGATTTTAATTAATTTTTTGCCAGAAAATTTAATTAATTAACCTATGAGGGGATAAATTATTTTTCCAACCTCAAGACAGTTTATATCATGATTTTCACATTTTTTACATCTCAAGGGAAAATACATATTTGTGATAAACCCTCACAAACTACCCATTTCTGCGAACAAATATAATCCAACTGGCCAAGCAATTTGTAATAAAATAATCTAACCAAATAGTTAGGATTATTCCCAAATCACTTTTACATAGACTCAATCTATAACACTAGGACTCGCCTAAGATCCCAATGACAAAATACATTCTGGTTTTGGGGTGAGAATGAAGGAAAACTCTGTCGACCATCCGAGAATGGATCGGTGAGACAAAAACTTCCCGGAATGTAGATTTTCACCAAAAAAGTAGGTTTACCTATGCAATTACATACATGACACAAATTTGCTGAGATTATTTACATCATATACATGCAGAATGGGTTTACATTATAACATGATGATTAAGTTGATGATGATAGTTGGACGGCATTGACACATCGATCAAGTGCTATCCCTTTTGCGAAAAAATGGGGTGTACTGCTATGGGTCGTTGACATGTAGTGGTCAACATCTAACTCTACTTGGCGACACGTTGCTGCATCAGAGGAATGTGAGAATCCAAAATCTGCATCCACGCAACACACAATATAACATAAGTAGCGTCCATCCAAAAAATCATCATATAATGTCAAGCACAGGAAAGATATAAGCTCTTCATTTATTAACTATCTAGTAATATGAAAAGTAAATCTAATCCTAAAACAGAAATGAAACGCTGAAATGACAAGGCGTAGGGTTAGAAATACAATACAAAGATGCCCCATGGCATCAGATGCTTTCCATATAGTGCATACTGAGCATTTCCCTGCTTTCAGGAAAATTCCTTGGTTGTTTCTCAGATGTGCCATGTCCAATCCTACATATGGTAGGACTTTTTCCTATCCAAAAATCAAGCTGCTCGCGGCCATCAGATGCATCAAACCGCTTTCTCATTCTCTTTCTCTTGCGCTTTTTCTTTGTGGCAGGCTGTATCACTGATAATGTGGAACATTCTGCTTCAAAACTCTCAGATGAAGTATGTAAGATATGCATGACATGTCTTTCTTCATTCTGCATCTACCCTGTTAGGAATGATGGATCAGTCTCACAGGTGTCATGAGTTATAACTTAATCTTTTATGACTAGTGGATTAACCATGTGAGCATCAACTTGATTCTTATTAATTTCCATTTTATCCAAGTCACCTTCAATTAGCCACTTTTCAATGGAACAAATGATCTCCTCATAATAAGATGGAGGTTGCTGCAGCAGATAAGGAGGCTTATGATCTCTTGGCGTTTCCTTATTTCTTTCATCCTCTGGCTGATGCTAAAATTTAAGTACATGTATTATTATGGCATCCATCTGGTTAGAGTGTTCAACCTTCATAGCACGAACTTCCTTGGCATGGTTTTCCTCCATGGTCAATAACTTATTTTGAAAACATATCTGACCAGCTTCCATATCTGTTATTACTTTGTCATTATCTGTTTTTATGGTTTCCATTTCCTTAGCATGTTTTTCTCTCATGACAAGTAAATAGTTTTGCATGGAAGTCTTTTCTTTCTCACGACGACTCTGCATGTCGGTCCTCACAACCTTCATATTCTGAGCACACTTTTCTACTATGGTGGCTACGCGATCAGAGTGTTTAATTTTCATGATTTCCATCTCCTTATCACGTTTTTCCAGCTGGGCATACAAAGTTCTCATATTCTGAGCACACTTTTCTACTACGGTGGCTACGCGATTGGAGTGTTTAATTTTCATGATTTCCATCTCCTTGTCACGTTTTTCCAGCTGGGCGTATAAAGTTCTCATATCCTTGATGTAATAAGCTATAAATTTTTCTTGATTAAGCTCCATATTTTTACCAGCCGTGTTTGATTGAACTGCATGTCTTTAACCAACTGCTTTAGTTCTTCTATAAGATGCTCATCATTTTCCCTTTCATTGTCAACACTGATTTGACAACTGGTTCCTGCTTTTCCACTATCATGGATTCGTCTTGCAACGGAAAAGGTGGATGTCATATTTTGATATGGAGAATTGTCTTGAAATCTTTCATTGACAGATGGATCCTTTACAAGATCACTTTTATTCTGTTGCACAGTACTGAGGGCACAAGGCAAACCACCTTGATCTCCATATCTATCTTCAAAAGCATTGATGATGTCTTGTAAAGAAGAGAAAGAATCTTCAGGACAATTATGAAACCAATTCAAAGCACCACCGACTAAAGAAAAGGCAAATAGATGCATCTTGACATCTTCATGTTTATATTGGGAAGAATGACAATATCTGATTATTATACGAGTAGCCCTAGATAGATGCTTTCTAGCAGTGGTTGAATCACCACCTGAAAACAAAGGTAATTTATGAATGGCCTCTTCTGGCATATCACGGAGAAAGTTATCAAAATAACACGGGGTAAACAAGTCATCCATGATGACTTGCTTAAAGGGAAAAGGAGGGACCAACTGGATGCTAGAGAGAGACCCTTGCTCAAGAAAATCAAGAGATCCACAAGAAGCGAACTTCTAGTAGAAATTCTTGTAAGAAATGAAAGAAGTGGAGTCGCCACTTGAACATGAATCTAGCTCTAAGATCCAAAAGGAAAAAATAGCTGGATATATGGGAGGACTTCTTGTCTGAGAAATAATAGATGAATAAGTGGAGTCGCCACCCAAACAAGAAACGAACTGATATGTCCAGGTGCTAAAAGTGCAGATGAAACGATTAATGAGATGACAAAAGATGAGGCAATGAAAAGATCACATGATGCTAGGAACTGTTGGCGTTGTCGGCTAAAATGAATGATAGAAAGATGAAAGATGAATGTCATGAGGACCAAGGACAAAAAAACTCTATCCCTGGCAACCGCACCAAAAAATGTTGTCGCTTGATGGACGAATGGCAGGAAAGATGAGATAATTAAAATGATGTCGAGAAAATCAAGGATAGAAAAACTCTATCCCCGGCAACAGCGCCAAAAAATGTTGGCGTTGCCGGCAAAAAATGATAAAGATGATATGAGGAGAATGAAGATAAAATGTCGTTAAAAATGGTATACAATGAGAAAACAAAAAAAAAAATATAGATCTACGCACAGGAATGACAGATCTATCAAATCTAGGGAGTGTGAGTCCAACTCTGCTCCCAGATCTGATCATCTAAGGCTCTCAACAGCTAGATTTATCAATTTCGTACATAAAAAATGATTTTTTTAAATTTTAAAGGAGGTTCGTAAAATTCTTATGATAAGCCCAGGATTAAATTCAGCTGGGCTCTTCAGTAAAAACGGATCGGGAGTTGGCAACTGAAAACTTCCCCGAATGCCCGATGATCTAAAAATCAAGATTTTCCTGCAAAACTCAATCTAGCCATCTAAATAGAGCGAGAAAATGATAATAAAATTTAGCTAAATAGAGATACCTGCTATGACATTCAAAATTTAAATTATCACTTAAACCCCAGCAACTAAGCAAGGTACCTGTACTCAAATCACTCTTCAGAAGGTATCATTAATGGCTAGAAAAAATTTACGCATGAAAAACGACACATCTTATGTATTTCCATGAAGAATAACCTCGACAAAGATTAACCCCAAACTATTTATTATTCAAAAAAAATATTACATGAGAGCTTTTTGCTTAGCACACGACTCAAAAGTCATATGAATTGACTGACAAATGACTTCCTATTTAAAGATAAATCCTCCAACGGCTAGTTCGAGTGATCTTCGTTAAAACAATCTCGACCATTGATGAGGATCAAAATTTCTTTTAATCTCATTCGTCGAAATTTTAAATTCTTGAGGAAATTCGAATTTTTCAATTAAATGCATTTTAATTAATTCAAAAATTAAATTTTTGAATTAATTTCCCCAAAATTTTGACTTTGACCTAACCCCAGGGATCAAAGGCTTAAAATTTATCAAAATAATTAATTCACCTTAGTCCCTGGACCTCTTAAAATTTAATTTTTAAGGACCGACGAATTTTGCCTTTGGAGAATTTAAATTTACCTAGGACTTGGAATTAATTAAATTTCTGGCTTAGGATTTTAATTAACTTTTCGCCAAAAAAATTAATTAATTAACCTATGAGGAGATAAATTATTTTTCCAACCCACAAGACACTTTAAATCGTGATTTTCACATTTTTTACATCTCAAGGGGAAAAACCCATTTGTGATAGACCCTCACAGAGTACCCATTTCTGTGACACAAATATAATCCAGCAGACCAAGAAATTTGTAATAAAATAACCTAACCAAATAGTTAAGATTATTCCCAAATCACTTTTACATAGACTCGATCTGTAACACTAGGACTCGCCTAAGATCCCAGTGACAAAATACATTCCGGCTTTGGGGTGAGACTGAAAGAAAACTCTGTCGACCATTTGAGAATGGATCGGTGAGACAAAAAACGTCCTGAAATGTAAATCGTCACCAGAAAAATAGGTTTACCTAAGCAATTACATACATGAGACAAATCTGCTGAGATTATTTATATCATATACATGTAGAATGGGTTTAATTATAACATGATGATCAGGCTGATGATGATAATTGGACGGCACAGACACATCGATCAGGCGCTATCCCTTTTGCGAAAAAAAGGGGTGTATTGCTATGGGTCGTTGACACATAGTGGTCAATAGGCAAAAAGACGTCAGAAGAGAAAGAAGAAGCACGGTTGAGGGAATTTCTTTCTTAGAGGACTTCCAGCCAAGGAGTCTGAATTCTCACTTGTTGAGCAGTAGCGGAGAGGGGAAAATCTACAAGCTCCAGCAGGGAGTGCGTAGGCCAGTCTAGTGTTGCGCAGAGGAGAGAGGTCATTCGAGAGTTCTTGTGGCAGAAATGGCAACCAGTGGCTTGAGAGATTAGGATAGGTTGGACGAGCATCCAACTATGTCATCTGGAAGGCTAGAATGTCATTCCTTCTAGATGAGCGTGCTATCAAGACATATCTCGACAACGTGGTTGTTATGCCTGCAGATGCAGATCCGTTGAAGAAATACAAGGTTAAGATGGCGAAGGCAAAAAGAATGATCCTCGACGGAGTGAAGGATCATGTTGTCTGTCACATCGCTAGTAGAGGAACTGCTAAAGAGATGTGAGATGCATTATCTACGCTGTATCAGGGATCTTCCGAGCAATAGAAGATGTACCTTACGCAGAAACTAAGATCTGCTCGGATGCAAAAGGGGGAGCATGTGGACCCATTCTCACGAAGCTTCAGGAAACTTGTGATGAGTTGTCAGTTGTGGGGTCTACACCTCAAGATTCTGAGTTGGTTAGATTGGCCCTCAATTCTGTCTCAGATGAGTGGCAAGTCTTTGTCCAGAGAATCTTGGGCAGGGCGTGTTGACCACTAGAGTGGCACCTGGTTATTATATGAAGACTCCATGCACAAGGATATACCAATGGACACTTGTACTATCATATATCATCAGTCAACAGAGTTTCTAAACTCTACTTCTATTTTCTCATCATCTTTCTTGTACCCATATTCCACACCCTGCGGGGAATTGTAATAAGTGACACTAGTAATGATGAGCTTTTGAATCTGTAACAAGCCTAGGATGTTAGGACTCGATCAGCAAACGAGTACACCTTGGAGTATTTTTTTTATCTGGTTAATTATCCCTTCTTTTTCAGAGGTTGATAAATTTCTAGGTTTTTTCACTCACGTTTTACCCCAAAGCCGGAGTGACGGTTTGAAGGTTGAGCCCCTAACACATCTTAGTGTCTCGAGTCGATGTATATTACCATACTAGATCACACAAAAAAATTCGTGCAATTTGGTTAGGTCTAGGTAGTTATTTTTTAATTTTTTAGATTTCCCAAACTGCGGAAATTGCTAATAAAATTGTATTTGTAATGTAATAAGTGATGTCTAGAGAAGTTGTATGGGATATGAGTAATGAAATTTGCACTTCTCACTCTCAACTTTCTACTATGACACATTTTGAGGGGTTAAAAATGTGTTTTGAACCCTCAAAACCCACTTTTCCTAAGTTTAGTGGGAAATCTAGCAATTAATTAAGCCAGAAATTAAACAAATGGACAAAAATAAAAATCCACACATGTTAAATGTTATGGAAATGAGGTGAAAAATTATGGGGGAGTTAAAGTGAAGTTCCAAGGTGATGTTGTTGATTTGCGGTAGCATCCGATGTGCTCTAGCCACGAAAATTGGTGGAGAGACTAAAGCGCATGAGATCTCCAATACCCAGAAATGGTTTGGGCAGATTCTAAATAGTTTGGGAGATATTAAAATAATTAATATTTTTAATGAAATCCCTAAGTTTAAACTTAGGAAAATAAAATATTAATGTGAATTAATATAAAACTGTGATAGAAGGGTCCAAAAGTCATGGATCAAGCCAAAGTTAATCTTAGCCATTGATTAGGGACTTAATCTTGGCCGTTGAATTGTCAACAAGAAAGGTATAAGAGGAGGCTTGAGGGTCACTTGGAGGATACACTGAGGGAGACCAGTCAGTTCAATTTCTAAAGCGAGGTTAGCTGAGAAATTCGAATTAGTGGTCTGGTGAGCAATCAGGAGGCAACAAGTACGAAGCAGAGATCAGCCACTGGAGACCAGCGTTGAGGCAGAAGAGACAGACGCAAGGCATTTCAGGCAGACGCAAAGGCAACAGGAGACTACGCAATCACTAGAGGGCCTACGTGGGTGATGCAGAGAGGCCCAGGGCTGACGCAGTCCAGCAAGGGCTAACGCAGAGTGTCTGGGAGCCACGCAGAGGTCAGCAAGCTGACGCTGGGACTAGGAGAAGTGCTGGAGAATTTTTCTCTTTGTGGGTAAGCCAGTTTGGCACCTTGTTGCACTGAAGAATTGTTGAATAATAAAATCCTCCTTTGCTACATTGATTTTCCCACATTGGGTTTTTCCGGGGACCATTGTCCAAAATATCTGTGTCAATCTGTTGATTCTTGTACATGTGTTTGTTTATGTATTACGGTGTGATATCTAAAATAGAATTTATTTTAATGTTTATTTCAGTGTTGCACGAAGCGCCCCCCCCGGTTCCAAGCCCCGAAGCGCGTCCCGTACGGAAGCGCCTAGGAAGCTTGGCTGGAAGCGCGCTTCCGAAATTTTTAGACGCTTCCTGGAAATTTGGAAGCGCTGGCGCTTCCGAAGCGCCGAAGCGCGCTTCGTACGGCGCTTCCGTACGCTTCCAGAAAAGCTTCCGGAAAAGCATTTAGAAAATCGTTTTTTTTTTCAATTTTTTTTTAAATTTTAGGTGAGTTTGCTTGTTGGGGGTGGGTCCACCTTGGGTTAGGGTGACAAATGAAAGCAAAAAAAAATATAAATATAGCAGATGCTCCCTCATGGTAATGTTAAATTCTTAAAGTAAAAGTGACATTCTCCTTTATTTTTCATTTTCATCCTTTTACTTAAATTTTTAACATTACCATGAAATGACTCAGAATGTTTGAGAGTGGTTCCAGCCTCATTGGACTTCATATGGAGAAAATAGAATTTCATATCCTATTCAAAATTCAGCAGACTTAACAGTTTTCAGGTATTCAGGATCAATGGGATTGTGGCATTTCATTAGATTATATCAAGTATGAAGGTATGCGATTAGCATTTAATCAAGAGCACCAAGCCCTATATGTACCCTGGTGTTGGTGGTGTTAATTGTTGAACTCCTTTGTCACGCGGCACGCCCTTAGCAAAAAATTACCTTTCAATCAAGTCAAAATCATCGATCAAACATGTTAAGCTTTTTCTACCACATTTTAAGTCTTGAATTAGGTAGTTTGATTAAAATTGGGCAATGTTGACTAATATCCCTAGACAATCGAGGTAGAGGCAAAGGCTAGACAAGAGGAGAAGAATTTAGATTCTAGATCATTAATGTACAATGGATGTTATATCTATCTTGATTTATGCAAAAATATGCATGTTTTCATGTCTTCTACAATTAATTTGGTATTTGCGATGTTTGTTTTGAGTATAAATGCAAAAAAATATAAAAAATATATATATATATAGCAGACGCTTCCGCGGACGCTTCGCTTCCTAGATTTTTGGAAAATGACGCTTCGGTGTCCCCGCTTCCAAAAAACGCTTCCGCTTCGCTCCCGCTTCGTGCAACATTGGTTTATTTAAGGAATTTCATAAATAACTTATTGAATAATAAGTAGGAAAAGTAAATTAGATGTTGCAGTGAAAGAATTTTCACATGGTATCAGAGCGCGTAATCAGAGACAGGAAGGGAAAATCAGTTATGGGTCGAGACCACGATGCAGAGGCATCCACGTCAAGGGACTTGCACAAATTTTCAGAAGATTGCACAAGAGAAAGAGACTTTGATTTCTCTATGTTGGCTTCCAAGCTGGAAAAAGAAGTGGCTTGTATGACTAGTTCTGCATCATCAAAAGTGTGGTATATAGACAGTGGAGCCTCGTGGCATATGACGGGAATCAGGGAATGTTTCTCAGAATATTGAGAAGAGAAGATGAATTTTCAAATCACCATGAGGAACAAGGCAAAGTGTACTCTAGTAGGGAAGGGTACCATAGTTTTTCGAACAGAATCGGGAGAACGGTTCCATGCTACAAATGTGCTGCATGTACCAGGATTGGGGATGAACTTACTTTCCGTGTCGCAACTTCAAGGCAAGGGCTATGACGTCTACTTCATCAAGGAGAAAGTATACGTCAAACACTCGAGCTGGAAAAAGAAAGTACAGATCGGGATCAAAAGTAACAGGTTGTATAGATTACAACTAGAATCACCAATGGCACTAATAGGCAGTCATGGAGACAAGGACTTGAATGAACTATGGCATAGCAGAATGGGTCATTTGCACCATGGAGCTCCGAGAATTCTCAGGAGCACTGTAACAACAATTCTGGATCTGAGTTCGGAACAAGATGATGTATGCAGACGATGCGCTCTAGGAAAGTATGCCAAGGCAACATTTCATAGGAGCAAACACAGGGCCAAGAGTGTACTAGGATTGATACACTCAGGTATCTGTGGACCTATGTTCATCAAAGCTCTCAGTGGTGCCAAGTATTTCCTTATCTTCATTGATGACCACTGAAGGAAAACTTGGATTTATTTTCTGAAAACCAAGGACGAGGTTTTCTGTCAATTTAAAGAGTTTAAGGCTCTGGTGGAGAATCTGAATAGGAAGAAAAAAACGTTTTGCGCTCAGATAATGGTGGAGAGTATGCTGATAAGGAATTCACTGGTTTTTGCGCTAAGGAGGGCATCAAAAGAGAGTGGACAACTCCCTAAAATCCGGAGCAGAATGGAGTAGAAGAAAGAAAGAATAGGACTATTGTAGAAGCAGCTAGGGCCATGATGTATGATCAGGATACGCCGAAATTCTTGTGGGCGGAAGCATGCAACACAACAGTCTATGTTCAAAATAGGACTCCTCATCACGCGTTGGGCAAGATTACTCCCGAGAGTTTTCATAGGGAAGACACCTGAAGTCAATCATTTCAGGATCTTTGGGAGTTTAGCATATTGCCGCATACCAGAGGAAAAGAGGAACAAGATGGATCAAATTGCGGAAAAGAGGGATATAGCGAGAACGCTAAGGCATACAGAATCTATCTTCCAGGGAGCAGGAAGGTAGTAGTTCAATGAGATGTAAAGTTCATAGAGGATAGGGTTTTCAGAAAATCTCGTGAGATGCCCTCTGAAGAGTAGTCAAAAGAGGAGCCGCTACTTAAGCCTCTTCAACCAACGGAAGTAAAATATTCTTCCTCAGGTCAGGAAGATTCTCAGGATGAGGAGGAGGAGCTAACAGAAGCACTTGCTTGAAGAGGAAGAACAGGTAGGGAACTTCGTTAGATTCTGCGAGATGCAGAGGAATTTATCGGTGCGCCAAGAAAACATAAGAGGGATCGAAAATAGCTAGATAGATATCAGGCATTAGTAGCTCAGGATGGGGAGCCTGCCAATTTCAAGGAGGCAACTCAACATCAGGTTTGGCTAGACGTGGTGGTAGAGGAGTACAACTCCATAATGGTGAACAATGTCTGGGAGGTAGTGCCAAGGCCTCAAGACAGTTTAGTGGTAGGTTCGAGATGGATCTACAAGATCAAATACGCTGCAAAAGGCAGTGTTGAGAAATACAAGGCCAGGTTTGTGGCTAAGAGGTATGCTCAAAAGAAAGGAATTGACTACGAGGAGACCTTCGCCCCGGTAGCCAGGTATACGTCTATTAGGACCGTGATATCTCTTGCAGCTCAGATGGGATGGGAGATTCATCAGATAGATGTCAAAATGGCTTTTCTGAACGGGGTGATAGAAGAGGTATAAATTGAACAACTAGAGGGCTTTGAGACACATGAGAAGAAGTCTCATGTATGCAAGTTGAAGAAAGCCTTGTATGGGTTGAAACGGGCACCTAGAGCATGGTATGGTTGAATCGATGGCTACTTGCAGAAGATGGTATTCGTCAAGAGTGACGCAGATCCAAATATCTACTATCTGGTTGTAGAGAATGAGCTGCTAATCTTAGTATTGTATGTAGATGATCTCTTTTTGACAAGATCATCCAAGCTCATCGGGGACTGCAAGAAGAATCTAGCCACATAATTCGATATGAAGGATTTGGGACAAATGCACTATTTTCTAGGGTTGGAAGTTTAGCAGCAAAAGGGAGAGATCTTCCTTGGGCAAGGGAGATATGCTACAAAAATCCTTAAGAGATTCAGGATGGAGGACTTTAGACACATGGCTACTCCAATGATCATCAACTGGAAGAAGATTGATGCATCAGAAGACAAGGATGTTGATCCCACCTTATACAGGCAGCTCATAGGGTTCCTGATGTATCTGGTCAATACCAGGCCAGACATTTGCTACGTTGTCAACACCCTCAGTCAGTTCATGGTGGAACCAAAGAGGGCGCACTAGGCAACATGTTCTCAGGTAGTTACAGGGAACAGTCGATTATGGACTCTTGTATACCAGGAGTAAGGATATCAGATTGAGTGGATTTACTGATGCAGATTGGGCAGGAAGTTCAATGAATCGGAAAAGTACCTCTGGGTAATGTTTCAACACTGGATCAGGAATGACCTCCTGGTGCAGTAGGAAACAGAAGTCCGTGGCTCTGAGCTCATCTGAGGCAGAATATATGTCGGCAAGCATAGCTTTGTGTGAGGCCATATGGCTTAGAAAACTGCTTGTGAACCTATTAATAAGGAATATAGAGGCGACTAGGATCTGTTGAAGTTTCTAAGTCTACTAGTTAGAAACCCTCCATGCACTTTCACTGGTTTATTCCTACCTACTTGTTCCCTTAATTAACAAGTTATTTACAATGTAAATACTGAAAATAAACACTAGTGCATGTTCAACATATTACAGATCATCAACTAAAGGAAACAGAAACATGCACACAAAATGACACCGTTATTTTTGGACCAATGTCCCCTTAAAACCCAATGCGGGAAAACCAGTGCAATTATCTGAGGATTTTCTTATTAAGCAATTTCAGAGTACAATCTGGGTGCCAAATCCGGCTTACCCAATAGAGAATGCCCTTGGCAGTAGTACCTCTCAGTTTGAGACAGATATCCGGCTGAAACCTCGAATAAGCCCTCCGGTAGTTCCTCAGCTCCAATCTGCCCCAGAAACCCCAGCGTCTGCCTCTCTGGACTACGTCTGCCTCTCTTTGCCCTACGCTAGCCCTACATCAGCCTTCTGGCCCTCTGCGTCAACTATGCTGGCCTCTCTGAAGCATTGCGCAGATCCTGGTTGCCTCTGCGTGAGCCCTGGCTGCTACTGCATCACTCTCTCTGGCTCTTGCGCTGATCTCCCGACACTATCTCTGCCTCTCTGTCTCTTTGTACTCACTGCCCCTCAACTGCAGCTCTGATCACTAATTCTATCTCTCTTAGCAAACCCCGCTCTAGAGAATAGAATGATTGATCCTCTGGTGTACTCTCCAAGTGACCCTCAAGCCTCCTCTTATACTTTTCTCGTTGACATATCAACGACCGAGATTAAGTCCCTAATCGACAGCTAAGATTAGATCTGGCTTGATCCATGTCTTTTGGACCATTCTAACACAGTTTTATATTAATCCACATTAATATTTTAATTTCCGTAAGTTTAGACTTAGGGACTCCATTAAAAATATTAATTATTTTAATATCTCCTAAACTGTTTAGAATCTGCTCAAACCCTTTCTAGGTATTAGAGATCTCGTGTGCCCCAACCTCTCCACCAAATTTAGTGGCTAGATCACATCCGATGCTACCACAAATCAACACTCCCTCTTAGTAAGGACTGTGCTCTAGCAATACTCCTCACTGAATATTACTCTGATCATCCGGAATCGGTCCTTGTGCTGATGCTAGGCCTGTTGCCCACCATCCTCTGCACTGTCGTATCTTGTACCATTGCCCATGGTTCTGCCATTGCCACTGCTGTATCTGTACGACAGCTCCCTTTGCATCTGTGTTGTTGCCCGTGGCTCTGCCACTGCCACTGTTGCATCTGCACTGCATCTCCTCTCATCATGCTACATCGTGTTGCCCATAGCTGCACTACAACTCAGTTACTGAGAAGTAACTGATCTCCCAACTCTAACCTCTCTGTTGGGCTAGAGACCCTCCTGATGCTGAAGCTCCCTTTGCCGCTGACAAGTGCTCCCTCTCTAACCTCTGCACTGCTGCAACAACTCCCTGCATCTCGCATTGTTGCACACCTCTCTATGCAATCTTGCATTGGTGCAACACTCCCGTGCCTCTTGCACTACTGCAACCTGCTAGCATTGCGCTATTTTGGGACTCCTGCACTGTAGCTCTCTCTATTGCTCCATCCGCATCCATCTCTACCCACATCAACCAGTCTTGCTACTCCTCTTTGGGGCTCCTGTAGCAAGGTCTAATCCAAGAGGCTACGTAACTCGAGGATCTTGCCCCTCATTGCCTGTAGTCTGCCTGACTACAGCTCGATGTCTCCCCACTTCCGCTCAAGTGGTGCGTGTGCACTCATGGCACAGCCATCCTCTGTCTCCACTTCCTTCTCTGCCCTTGCTGGCACTGCCTTAGTCTCGGAAGACTCTCCCTTACTCTTCTTCCTTGGACACTAGGTCGCATAATGACCCAGCTCCCCACAACAGAAGCACTTGATCTTGGAGAGATCCTTCAACTTCCGTTTTTCTTGCTTTCCCTCAAATGCTAGGGCAACATCTTCCTCCTCCTCCTTTTTGGCTCTGATCCCTTTACTGCTGCTTCCTGCCTTTGTCTATCATCTGATCTCTTCTTGGCGAAGAGGCGCCCACATCTCCTCCCAAGGTGTAAGGGTCCCTTTGCCCAGTATACTCTGGACAAATACCTCCTAGTCTTCTGAGACTGCATTCAGGGTTGTTCTCACCATCAATTCTTGATCCAGCGTGGCTCCTATGGAAGTCAACTAATCTCATATCTCATTCAGTCCTCTGAGGAAGGTGTTGATTGGTTCTCCCTTCTTCATCTGATATGACCTCATCTGATTTTCTAGTAACATCCTTCTCTACATAGAAGTATGCTGGTACAATTTCTTTAGGGCCTCCTGTTGGCATTATGATGCATGTGTTGTACTTGATGGCAAACAACTCATAGAAGATCAACTCACTTATATATATCTAGATGAATCTACAGAAGAGATATCGGATGACAATTCTCAGTATGACAAGTCCAAAGGGGGAGATTGTTGGCATTATGAGACAAGTGTTGTCCTTGATGGCAAATCACACAAATTATAGTGCAACAAATTTATTTGATAAATTATAGTGCAACAAAGTTTCCTTCATGTAGAGAAAAGTTCACGCACTTTTATGCAGAGAAAAGTTTATTCCATGTAGAGAAAAGTTCACGCACTTTTATGCAGAGAAAAGTTTATTCCATGTAGAGGAAAGTTCACGCACTTTTATGCAGAGAAAAGTTTATTTCATGTAGAGAAAAAGTTCACGCACTTTCATGCAAGGAAAAGCGCGTATATGTTGGAGAACTTATCTTTGGTCCATGGTAGTTAAAAAGTTTATTTCATGTAGAGAAAAGTTCACGCACTTTTATGCAGAGAAAAGTTTATTTCATGTAGAGAAAAAGTTCACGCACTTTCATGCAAGGAAAAGCGTGTATATGTTGGAGAACTTACCTTTGGTCCATGATAGTTAGTCCTTGGTATTTGAACCTATGGTTTTGGACCATGGTACCTCGTCAGAAGTGTTGATCTCACGCACTTTCATGCAAGGAAAAGCGTGTATATGTTGGAGAACTTACCTTTGGTCCATGGTAGTTAGTCCTTGGTATTTGAACCTATGGTTTTGGACCATGGTACCTCGTCAGAAGTGTTGATCTCACGCACTTTCATGGTTGGTTCATGGTATTAGTCCGATAGTTTTTGATCCTATGGTTTTGGCCCGTGGTATTGCATCCAAAAGTGTTGATCTCACGCACTTTCATGGTTGGTTCATGGTATTAATCCAACAGTTTTTTGATCCTATGGTTTTGGACCGTGGTATTGAGAAAGGACTAAGGTTATAAAAGAGGAAGGAAATCATTTGACAAAGCATCATCTGAATTATCTGATTATATTATGAAGTGCTAGATCTGGAATACTGTGATTGGGTTATGGTGCAAATCTGGATCTGAGCTAAAGAGGGATCTCACCGGTTGATGGAGAACAAGATCTAAGGATAGATCGGGATCAAATGGTTTGAAATGAACTATCTCTATATATTTGATTATGCTTATTCTAGATCTGTATATTGAAAAATGATCTGAACTGGGTATAACTTAAGTTTGAAATCGTTGCAAGTCATGTTTGAATATTTATAGATCTGTACGTGGGTTGGCTTTGGTGTAAGCGCGTATATATGCAGGTTTGGTTCATTGTAGTAGCGTATACAATTTGAGCTATGATATTTGAAGTCACAGATGGTTCTGGTTGTTGATGGGTTCTAATGACAGTTTAAAGGTGTCAGTATTCTGCATATCCTGTTTGGTTGATTGTGTTTAGCTTCAGTATTGATGGATGAGAACTAATATTGGATCAGGATCATAATGACTCATATTTATGTGATCTGATGGACTAGATCTGGGTGCTAACACATATATTATCCTTGTATATGTATTGATCTGGTGTTTGGGTGATTCAGAAGATTGATTGATTATGTGCTTCAATGATATTAATGGGTCTAGTATGAAAATTGGATGAAACGTGGCCTTTCAGATTATGTGTTGTGCTTCAGGAGTATCCAGTCTGAAAATGCATGAAACGTGGTACCTGGAGGAGAGAAGATTGTAGGCCGGCGCCTACGTATTAGTATCTTAGCTAGTACAAGAGCTAAGGGGGTGGTAGCTCCCTTCCAGGAGAGACTGGAGAATGAGAGAGGGTTGTAGCTCTTTGCAGGTAGAAGCCTGCGTACTGGTATAAGACTGCACCAGTACATAAATATTGTAAAAGGATTTTCTTATTAAGAAGAAGATTGAGATGACTTGCAGCAGGTGGTTTTCTCCCACATTGGGTTTCCACCTTATATTATGGTGTTCATGTGTGTGACTTATGTGTGATGATCTGTTCTATTTTACTGCACCTGTTTACTGTTAATATGGTTGATAATGTTCTAATGCACTCATTAAGGATCAACTAACTGAATCATAAGAAGTTGTGGAAGTAGCATATATGAATCTGAATATGGAAATGAAAAAGTTTTATTGATGTGATAACACTGATTCACCCCCCCCCCCCTCTCAGTATTATTTCCAACAATTGGTATCAGAGCAGGTCCTTTGGTAGAAGCTTGATCGCTTGAAGGAGATCCGTGGAACTATGGGAAAGAAGCTTAAGAAGAAAGCACCTAAGAAGAAGAAGACATCTCAGAAGAACTATGACAATGGGAGAATCGATTGGGGATTAGGTATAAGAAGCTCTTCAGATTCAGATTCAAATTCGGAATCATTTCAGAATAAAGATGAACTATCAGAAGGATATCAAATAGAGGCAGAATTTAACAGGCTGACAAACAAAATTAGTGAACAAGAAAGACTTCTGAACATAAAGAGTGGTGCCCTCAAAGAAGATGTTACTAGACAAAAGGCTCAACGAGAGTTATTCAAGGACAAATATCAAAAGTTGCAGGATGAAGTAACATCTCTAAGAAATGAAGTCAATGAAAGAAGCACAACCATCAAGAAACTCAGAGATAGATCCAGTTACTATGAAAGTCTTGAAGCCACAATCCGCTCGCTAAAGGAAGATCTTGAAGAATCAAGGAAGCTTAATAAAGATCTACTCCAAGCTAATGTAAAACAGGTAAACGAAGTTATCAGCTTAAAATCTAAGCTAGAATGTGTCTTCAGAATTCGTCAAATGCAACAGGATCTGAATGAAGAACAAGAAAAGGAGATTCTCAAGCTAAAGCATCAGTTGGAAGAAGAAAGGAAAGCTGAAGAAGACATGAAGAAGCAATATCTAGAAAAAGAAGAACAACTTCAGGTTGAGGTAAATATCTTGAAAAGTAAATTAGAAGAAAAGGATAAGCTCTTACGTTTTCAAGATAGTACTAAAGTCTTGGATGATATTCTTAATAGTCAAAGATCTCCTGCTATCAAAATTGGTCTTGGCTTTCATGAATCTGTTGAAGGTGAATCTAGTTCACAAGGTGAGGCAAGGAACTCTAAAGAGAAATCTAAAATGATCAACAAGGAGATAAGAGAGATGAAAGGTCAATCTCATCATCAACCAAGGAAAGAAATTCTTCAAAGAAAATCTTTTACTCCTCCTATGAATAATGTTGAATGTTACGTATGTCATAACCTTGGACATGTTGCAGCCAGATGTAGAAGAAGAAGGGTTCAAGATCATCAAACAAACAGATCATCTCAGTCAAGGTACTTTAATGGATATTGCTTTGCTTGCAATATGTTTGGTCACAAAGATGTTGATTGCTACAAAAGGAATATGAAACATGTAAGATGTTATGCGTGTAACAAGCTTGGACATATAGCAAAGGAATGCAGGAACAAAGCACGAACATCACACCAAAAGGAGAAAACATCATCACACTTGAAGATATGGAAGAAAAAGGAAGTTCAGTCAGAAAGTGGCGGCACAACACATTATACAGACATAACAGAGGGAGTCGGAAGTGTAAAACTTCAATCTCCTACGCAAGCTTGATAAAGGGAAGTTGCATATATACGTGAATTTGTTACTGGACAGTCGCGTATATGATTGTTTGAAGAAAGGCAGTAGGGACAGATTCAAGAAAAGGATCAGTTTTGCTCTAATTGATAATGGTTGCATTTTGCTAATGATGTGTGGATATGATGGTTAGAAGTATTTTGGTTCTAACTTGATATTGTTGATGTCTTGATACTTCTTATTAATATGCATGATCAGATCTGACAGATGACACAGGTTTAGGGGGAGCATATGCTCTTAATGCATTGTTGGCATTATGGTTGATAGTCCTTGGTGATGATGCTTATATGGATAAATGATTCATCTTGCTATGATATGGTTATGAGTTGTTCAGATGATTCTTGGGGTTACCTAGTTGATATTTAGATCAAATTTGTGGTTGATTCTCTAATGGTGCTTACATGGTGATCTTCATAAGGATAAGGAGAAGTACATAGCTTGAATTCACTTGATGATGAGTCACTCATATGCTGTTGTCGTCATATGCATAAAGATCATATATTACAGTTATGATGCAGGATTCCTATTGTTCTTGGCACATATATGGATGAGGATTGTTGGCTGGATACATGGATGCTTATTCAAAGTTGCATTGTTGGAGACTTGATGATGATGAGTTCTTACCTATATGATGATAGGTTGTTTCGTACATATGTTGATTGATATTCCCAATTGATGATACTTGGTCCATGCAGATCTGGATGGCTATGGTGTTTCTCACATATGATAGAATGATTCTGTATATACAAAATTCTGTTCAAAAGGATGAGTTGATACGGACATACCTTGATGATTCATGCACTAATAAAAGTTGCTGGTGACAGATGCTATGGAGCAGATCATTCAGTGTCGTTGCTGATGTTTATCATGATCTTATTTAGGTGTTTGGTCTCTGTTATAAATGTCATGTATATCATTCGATGTAAAGGTCATATCAAGACTCATGGTGTAATAGTGTGTCTCTATCTAGTCATTTGATGAAATATTTAAGTCATATCAAGGTCATGTAACGGCCTATGTTTGGTTTCCCCACTATGCCTGGGATGAAGACGTAATGTATTTGGTTGTCATATTTCTGATGTATCCTCACTTGGTTGGGTGATGGATGTATGTATTGAGTCTTTTGGTGATAGGAAAGTCTTTCATGATGTATAAGTCTTGGTTCTTCTTGAAGAACATCTTTTGCAGATCTTTCCTACAGTCAGGGGGAGCATGAACAACACAATTCAGAAAGAGCAGAGCTTTCAGCATGTAGCATGAACAGATTGGTACACCTTGGCATATACAAAGGGGGAGCTCATTCAGAGATTTCAACAAGTACTCAGGGGGAGTATGAACAACGGAATGCCTTTCTAGGAAGAGAATATCTTGGTTCGCCCTTTGCCCTTGATGTCAAAGGGGGAGAGTCATTTGGTATTGTTGCCATCAAGTCCAAAGGGGGAGATTGTTGGCATTATGATGCATGTGTTGTACTTGATGGCAAACAACTCATAGAAGATCAACTCACTTATATATATCTAGATGAATCTACGGAAGAGATATCAGATGACAATTCTCAATATGACAAGTCCAAAGGGGGAGATTGTTGGCATTATGAGACAAGTGTTGTCCTTGATGACAAATCACACAAATTATAGTGCAGCAAATTTATTTGATAAATTATAGTGCAACAAAGTTTCCTTCATGTAGAGAAAAGTTCACGCACTTTTATGCAGAGAAAAGTTTATTCCATGTAGAGAAAAGTTCACGCACTTTTATGCAGAGAAAAGTTTATTCCATGTAGAGAAAAGTTCACGCACTTTTATGCAGAGAAAAGTTTATTCCATGTAGAGAAAAGTTCACGCACTTTTATGCAGAGAAAAGTTTATTTCATGTAGAGAAAAAGTTCACGCACTTTCATGCAAGGAAAAGCGCGTATATGTTGGAGAACTTACCTTTGGTCCATGGTAGTTAAAAAGTTTATTTCATGTAGAGAAAAGTTCACGCACTTTTATGCAGAGAAAAGTTTATTTCATGTAGAGAAAAAGTTCACGCACTTTCATGCAAGGAAAAGCGTGTATATGTTGGAGAACTTACCTTTGGTCCATGATAGTTAGTCCTTGGTATTTGAACCTATGGTTTTGGACCATGGTACCTCGTCAGAAGTGTTGATCTCATGCACTTTCATGCAAGGAAAAGCGTGTATATGTTGGAGAACTTACCTTTGGTCCATGGTAGTTAGTCCTTGGTATTTGAACCTATGGTTTTGGACCATGGTACCTCGTTAGAAGTGTTGATCTCACGCACTTTCATGGTTGGTTCATGGTATTAGTCCGATAGCTTTTGATCCTATGGTTTTGGCCCGTGGTATTGCATCCAAAAGTGTTGATCTCACGCACTTTCATGGTTGGTTCATGGTATTAGTCCAACAGTTTTTTGATCCTATGGTTTTGGACCGTGGTATTGAGAAAGGACTAAGGCTATAAAAGAGTAAGGAAATCATTTGACAAAGCATCATTTGGATTATCTGATTATATTATAAAGTGCTAGATCTGGAATACTGTGATTGGGTTATGGTGCAGATCTGGATCTGAGCTAAAGAGGGATCTCACCGGTTGATGGAGAACAAGATCTAAGGATAGATCGGGATCAAATGGTTTGAAATGAACTATCTCTATATATTTGATTATGCTTATTCTAGATCTGTATATTGAAAAATGATCTGAACTGGGTATAACTTAAGTTTGAAATCGCTGCAAGTCATGTTTGAATATGTATAGAACTGTACGTGGGTTGGCTTTGGTGTAAGCGCGTATATATGCAGGTTTGGTTCATTGTAGTAGCGTATACAATTTGAGCTATGATATTTGAAGTCACAGATGGTTCTGGTTGTTGATGGGTTCTGATGACAGTTTAAAGGTGTCAGTATTCTGCATATCCTGTTTGGTTGATTGTGTTTAGCTTCAATATTGATGGATGAGAACTAATATTGGATCAGGATCATAATGACTCATATTTATGTGATCTGATGGACTAGATCTGGGTGCTAACACATATATTATCCTTGTATATGTATTGATCTGGTGTTTGGGTGATTCAGAAGATTGATTGATTATGTGCTTCAATGATATTAATAGGTCCAGTATGAAAATTGGATGAAACGTGGCCTTTCAGATTATGTGTTGTGCTTCAGGAGTATCCAGTCTGAAAATGCATGAAACGTGGTACCTGGAGGAGAGAAGATTGTAGGCCGGCGCCTATGTACTAGTATCTTAGCTAGTACAAGAGCTAAGGGGGTGGTAGCTCCCTTCCAGGAGAGACTGGAGAACGAGAGAGGGTTGTAGCTCTCTGTAGGTAGAAGCCTGCGTACTGGTATAAGACTGCACCAGTACATAAATATTGTAAAAGGATTTTCTTATTAAGAAGAAGATTGAGATGACTTGCAGCAGGTGGTTTTCTCCCACATTGGGTTTCCACCTTATATCATGGTGTTCATGTGTGTGACTTATGTGTGATGATCTGTTCTATTTTACTGCACCTGTTTACTGTTAATATGGTTGATAATGTTCTAATGCACTCATTAAGGATCAACTAACTGAATCATAAGAAGTTGTGGAAGTAGCATATATGAATCTGAATATGGAAGTGAAAAAGTTTTATTGATGTGATAATACTGATTCACCCCCCCCTCTCAGTATTATTTCCAACACCTCCCACATCTCATTTGTTGTTTCCTTCTCGGCAATGTGTGGTACTACATGGTCCTTGACCCCGTCAAGGATGATGCTCTTGGCCCTCGCCATTGCCTCCTCCTACTTGTCATTCTCAGCTGGGTCAATTAGTATAGCTATCATCTTCAAGGCTAAGTGCTTGACACGATTTATGTCAAGTACGGATAAGATTCTGGCCTTCCAGACTGCGAAGTTTGAGGCTCCGTCCAGTCTGTCCTAGTCTCTTACTCCATGTAGTGCCATGCTGCTCTCTTACTTCCTTCTTGAAAGTTCTCAATGTGACTCCCTCTGAGTCTCGATTTCCCTCCTGGAAATCGTTCTATGACCTCATCTGATTTTCTAGTAACATCCTTCTCTACATAGAAGTATGTTGGTACAATTTCTTTAGGGCCTCCCACATCTCATTTGTCATTTCCTTCTCGGCAATGTGTGGTACTACATGGTCCTTGACCCTGTCAAGGATGATGCTCTTGGCCCTCGCCATTGCCTCCTCCTACTTGTCATTCTCCGCTGGGTCAATTAGTATAGCTATCATCTTCAAGGCTAAGTGCTTGACACGATTTATGTCAAGTACGGATAAGATTCTGGCCTTCCAGACTGCGAAGTTTGAGGCTCCATCCAGTCTGTCCTAGTCTCTTACTCCATGTAGTGCCATGCTGCTCTCCTACTTCCTTCCTGGAAGACTACCTTTGAGTCTCGATTTCCCTCCTGGAAATCCTTCTACCGATGTCGAGATGACCCCTACTCTGATCATTTGTGCAACCGCACCACTGATCCGGATTTCTCGGCTAGAAACCCTCGGTAGCAACTCCCTCCTCCTTGCCCTTGCTCTATCAGGCACTGTTCTGACTATAGTACCCCACTAGCTCCACTCTGCAACTTTCCCAGAGCCTCCTAAACCCCAGCAACCTGAAGGTGAGAGATCCTAGGCTTTGCGCAATTCGAAGACTAGCAACTTGGCCTCCTCAGCCAACTGCGTCACATCCCTATGGCCCTCTACGTGAGCCTCCCTTTCCCTCCCTTGGCATTTGCGCTGCGTCTTCCAGGCTCACCCTTGATGACGCAGGCACTACATCACCCTTCCCTTGTTGCTGTTGTTTTTTGCTGCTATTTCTCCGCTCAATTGATGCCCTTAGTTCTCCTGTGATCTGCGACCACGCTGTGATCATGTTGAAGTTTCTAAGTCTACTAGTTAGAAACCCTCCATGCACTTTTACTGATTTATTCCTACCTACTTGTTCCGTTACTTAACAAGTTATTTACAATGTAAATACTGAAAATAAACACTAGTGCATGTTCAACATATTACAGATCATCAACTGAAGGAAAAAGAAACAAGCACACAAAATGACACCGTTATTTTTGGACCAGTGTCCCCAGAAAAACCCAATGCGGGAAAACCGGTGCAGTTATTTGAGGGTTTTCTTATTAAGCTATTTCAGAGTACAATCTGGGTGCCAAATCTGGCTTATGCAACAGAGAATGCCCTTGGCAGTAGTACCTCTCAATCTGAGACAGATGTCCTGGCTAAAGCCCCGGATAAACCCTCTGGTAGTTCCTCAAATCCAATTTGCTCCAAAAACCCCAACGTTTGCCTCTCTGGACTGCGTCAGCCTCTCTCTGCCCAGCGCTGGCCCTGCGTCACCCTGAATAGGCCTGCGTCAGCCTTTTGGCCCTCTGCATCAGCTACGATGACCTCTCTGAAGCACTGCGCAGCTCCTCGCTACCTCTACATGGACCTGCGTGAGCCTTGGCTGCTACTACATCACTCTCTCTGGCTCTTGCGTTGATCTCTCGGCACTATCTCTGCCTCTTTGTCTCTCTGTACTCATTGCCCCTCAGATGCAACTCCGATCACTGATTCTATCTCTCTTAGCAAACCCTGCTCTAGAGAATAGAATGATTGATCATCTGATGTACTCTCCAAGTGACCCTCAAGCCTCCTCTTATACTTTTTTCGTTGACATATCAACAGCCGAGATTAAGTCACTAATCGACAGCTAAGATTAGATTTGGCTTGATCCATGTCTTTTGGACCATTCTAACACAGTTTTATATTAATCCACATTAATATTTTAATTTTCCTAAGTTTAGGCTTAGGGACTCCATTAAAAATATTAATTATTTTAATATCTCCTAAACTGTTTAGAATCTGCCCAAACCCTTTCTGGGTATTGGAGATCTCATGTGCCCCATCTTCTCCACCAAATTTCGTGGCTAGAGCACATCCGATGCTACCACAAATCAACAAGATCATGTGCGATAATTAGAGTTGCCTCAAGCTCTCTAAAAATCCAATATTTTATGATAGGTTGAAGCATATTGATATCCGGTGTCACTTTGTCAAGCACTGTGTCCAACGAGGAGTTGTACAGTTGAGCTACACTCCTACAGGAGAACAGGTGGCAAACATCCTCACCAAGGCCCTTGGAAGGACAAAGTTTGACTACTTCGGGGAAAAGATGGGGATGGTAAAGAACCCATTTCAGTAGCACAAATGGGAGTGATAACAGCGCGGATGCAGAGGAAGTTGCAGTGCGGATGCAGTTTTGGAAGAAAGGACCAACAGCAGCACGAATGTAGAGGGAGTTGTCATACAGATCCAGCAGTGGCAATAGCAGAGCCATGGGCAGTAGTATAGGATGTAGCAGTGCAGAGAATGTTGTGCAGAGAGGCTTAGCATCAGCATAGGGACCGATGACAGATGATCAGGGTGATACTCAGTGAGGAGTATTACTACAGCACAATCCTCGCTAAGAGGGAGTGTTGATTTGGGGTAACATCGGATGTGCTCTAACCACAAAAATTAGTGGAGAGGCTAAAGCACATGAGATCTCCAATACCCAGAAATGGTTTGGGAAGATTCTAAACAGTTTGGGAGATATTAAAATAATTAATATTTTTAATGAAGTCCCTATGTCTAAACTTAGGGAACATAAAATATTAATGTGAATTAATATAAAACTGTGATAGAAGGGTCCAAAAGTCATGGATCAAGCCAAAGTTAATCTTAGCCGTTGATTAGGGACTTATTCTCAACCGTTGATTTGTCAACGAGAAAAGTATAATAGGAGGCTGAGGGTCACTTGGAGGGCACACTAAGGGAGACCAGTCAATTCAATTTCTAGAGTGAGGTTAGCTGAGAAATTTGAACTAGTGGTCTGGTGAGCAGTCAGGAGGCAGCAAGTATAGAACAGAGAGAAGGGATCAACCACTAGAGACCATCGCTGAGGCAAGAGAGACAGACGTAAGGCATTTTAGGCAGACGCAGAGGCAGCAGGAGATTGCACAGTCACTAGAGGGCCTGCGTGGGTGACGCAGAGAGGCCCAGGGCTGACGTAGAGTGTCTGGGAGCCACGCAGATGTCAGCCAAGCTGACGCTGGGCCTGGGACTAGGAGAACTACTCGAGAATTTTTCTCTCTGTCGGTAAGCTAGTTTGGCACCCTGTTGTACTGAACAATTGCTAAATAATAAAATCCTCCCTTGTTGCACCGGTTTTCCCACATTGGACTTTTCCGGGGACTATTGTCCAAAATATTTGTATCAATGTGTTGATTCTTGTACATGTGTTTGTTTCTGTATTAAGGTGTGATATCTGTAGCGGAATTTATTTTAATGTTTATTGAAGGAATTTCATAAATAACTTATTGAAGAATAAGTAGGAACTAGGAAACCGGATTCGTCCTAAACCCCCTGCGAATCCCGAATCCGGCGAATCCGACACGATTCGGTCCGAATTCGTGTCCAAATCACAGGACACGTCGTGTCCGTTTTGGACACGTCGTGTCCGTGTCGGGATTTTCAGGGGCGTGTCGCGATTTTAGAACACGTGTCCGGTTTCCAGGACTCGCTAAGCTCAGCGCGGGTATGAAAAGGGCGTGTTTGCTCATTAATATTTTCATTTGGTAAGTGATTTGTGTTGTTGCAGCAAGGAGTAGAGCATTTTGGCAGCTTCATAATCAAGTCTAGGCCCTAGTATTGATATGCTATTCATGGTAATGTCAAATTCTTAAAGTAAAAGTGACATTCTCCTTAATCTTCATTTTCATCCTTTTACTTAAATTTTTAACATTACCATGAAATGACTCAGGATGTTTGAGAGTGGTTCCGGCCTCATTGGATTTCATATGGAGAAAGTAGAATTTTAGATTTCATTCAAAATCCAGCAGACTTATCAGTTTTTCAGGATTTTAGGATTGGGGGATTGCAATGTTTCCATTGAATTTTGTCATGTATTAGTGTATGGAACTCATATTTAATCAAGAGCACCAAACCAAGAGCTTCTGAATATGTCGCTCCCGCTCCCAAGTAACATTGTTCCTGATGATATGGGTCTGGACACCATTGTTGAGTTGGCATTGGCCAACATGGATCTCAATGATCCAGTGCTAGAGCCTGTTAGATTTGATGACTTAGAGGGGTCAGCCTCCATACCAGCAGATGCAAAGGCGACTATGGATACAGGGGAGGAGGAGGATGTAGAGGAGAGCAGTGGGGACCATGATGATGGGGACAGTGATGCTGATTCTGATGCTGATTGATGCCTTGAGGCTTGTATACCTGTAGTTGTTTTATATTTTCTATTTCTATTTGCCATTGGCATTGCACCAACACTACCTATGTAACACATTTTGATTTGATGACTTAATGAGAAAACTACAGTTGTCAGTGTGTTTATCTTACTATCTTGTAGTTGTAAGTTGTCTTTCAGTTATGAATTATGAATCACGATTTAAATTTTTAATAGATTTATCATTTATGTGACCAGTACCACTGACATTTATTTGAATTTTGTATGTACTATGCATGCTAATAGCTATAGATGAAGATCTATGTTTGAAATCAATAAATTTGTATCATTAATTAAAATTTGTGTAAGAAATATGATAATATCTAATTTTTAATATATATATATATATATATATATTTTAATATAAATATATATAATAAAATAATATATAACATGTCCTAACGTGTCCTGTTCCGGGGGTCAGCGTATCCCGAATCCGACACCACGAATCCCGAATCCTACGTGTCCCGAATCCCCGTGTCAGGTGACTTAGAGTAGGAAAAATAAATCAGATGTTGCAGTGATAGAATTTTCACAGATGTGGACTCCTAAAATCAAGGAAAGGACATGTGCTCAAATAAAATCAAATTTCTGGCATTAAAGGAAAAAGTTTCTTACTTGGAAATTCGAATTTTTGAAGTTAATGCACATTTGGGAGGATTTGGGAGAATACTTGGTGGAGATTTTTGTGGGAAATTGTCCCCACATGGGTTACACCCATATACACTTGTCATTCTATCATAAAATTCGAATTTCACACATAGGGGGGAAAAAATTGATGTCCACTTGCCAGAATTTGATTTTTACACTTGGCATTGGAGCTCCATTTAACAAATTCGAATTTCTCATTTGGATTGTCACCTCATGCCACTTGTCTAATCACTTCTACATTGGGATTGGCTCCAATGCCATTTGTCATTGTCATTCTTCATTGAGACTCGCTCCCAACTCTCTATATAATAGAGCCATGAGCTCTCACATTGTATCATGTAATACGAGCCATTGTGCTTGAGAAGAGTCTGCGGGATTGTATTCACTACTTGCAATATAATGCAATAGTCTTTGGGGTAAAGCGTGATGATGTTCTTTTCCTTGCATGTGTGGTAAATTCTATACTTGTTGTTATGCTTCTATTTATTTCCTCATGTCATTATTTCTTTCATGCTTGTTTCAAGTTATGTTAGTATGCAGCTATCTCATATTAGCATAAGAATTAATTATTTGCTTTAGGAAAATAAATCTTTTAGTGGATAAATGATGTATCTCTAGGAATTCTTTTCACTGCACTTATTTAATTTCATGTCAATTTAATGATTTGTGGTGAAGTTTTGTAGATGAATCATTATTTGGTCAAGCTTTTCAAGCGTGACGGGAAATTCTCGAAGGAATCAACCCATTCTTGAAAAATATTCAAGGAGAACCCACATGTTTTGAATTCCAAAGTCTCATCTATATCTTATTTCTGTCTTGCAGGGATTCTTTCAAGTTTCTTAAAGTTTTTATTTCTTGCATCAAAATATCAAACTTGGAAAAAATTATTTTTTACGTTTCTACTTCATTTATCAATATCTGGCTATTTCAAAGAGCTAAGTAATGACTAGTCAGAGAGGAGAGCTTGCTCGTACTCTTTGGCCTAGCCTCTTGTAGATTATTTTCATAACATACTTTGTTGTCATCTTGGTCTAACATTTGAGTTATTTTTGTATCCTTTTGAGCAAGATAGTTTCCATGCTTTGATTTGTAGACTTATTCATCTTGAAAGCATTTATAATATCTTGTGCTAACAATTTAGTGTTTCACTTTTCAGGGTTATTTTGGTTTTCCATTTAAAAGCATTTTACTTCATTTTAAGCAAAATACAATTTCACTTCTTAAAGAGCAAATACTTGGAAGGCACTGGTTGTTTATGTATTTCATGCTTATCTTATGATAGTTATTGCTCATATCAATTTTTTGCTTATAAATCTTAAAGAGATAATCTATTTAACTCTAACAATTCTCCTAGAAACTCACATCCTTTTTAAATTAACTTTTCATTAGGGACCACCCCCCTTAGCTAACCTAGGAGATAGCTCAAACGGAGAGAGTCGGGATTAGTGTGACAGCCCCTTCTCTGAGTTCCCTGCCACCAACCACACCTTGTGGGGTTGAAGGCTTTTCTCACTGACTTGTAGGTAGGTGTAGGCGGCAAGTGATAACAGGGCGACTTTGCCGAATTGGGATGAGATGTGGGCAACTCTCAAGCAAGAGGAGCTGAGGAGAGACTTGGTCAAGTGTAAACTTGACGGACGCAGCAGCAGTGGGTCAAAGCCCAAGGAGGAAGAGGAGAATGCAGCCCTTGCATCTAAAGGGCAACAAAAGCAGGGGAGGCGGAAGAAAGATGTCTCGAAGATAAAGTGCTTCAGGTGTGGTGAGATGGGTCACTATGCTACATAGTGTACTCTCAAGAAGAAGGACAAAGATGAGAAGCACGATCCTAATGTTGTGCCCGCGAAGATCGAGGAGGAGGAGTTCGCCATGACAGTGGAGATACCTCCAAGAGGGAGGTGGGCTGATTTGGAGACGTAATTCGAAAGAGCTACAGATGGGCAGGATCCCTCGGGAGCCCTCCTCTCGGATCAATTCTTTGCTATGGGAGCCCAAATTGGTAGCAGGATGGACTAGTGTTGGATGATGTCGAGGAGTGTCAGAGAAACAGTTGCAGTGGCTAGGAGCACCAGAGACTAAGTAGCGCAGAGCAGAGTTGGCAACAGTGCAGATGCTATAGAGCAGTGGTTAGTAGCAGTGCAGTAGATTCAAAGGGTCGGCGCAGAGACTAGCAGCAGTCAGGCTCCAACATTCACATGGTATCATACTGAACACAGTTAGTTCAGTAATTTGGGACGTTTTTTCCATTGTTGATGGAGTAGCATCAACAGTTTGCAGTGTAGTGGTAGTTAGCAATGGCAGTAACAGCAGCAACACGGATGCAGAATTTCAAAGAGAGTTGCATTGCGGATGCAGTGTTGACAGTCGCAGGGTCAGCAGCAGTACAGATGCATTGTTTGCACAACAATTGATGGACAGCATGTCAGACATCAGCAGCGCAGAGGACGATGTTATGAAGTCCGCGTGATGCTTCAAATTGAAGGCATTGCTAGAGCACATTCTTCGCTAAGAGGGACTGTTGATTTCTGGTAGCATTGGATGTGCTCATAGTCTCAAATTTTGCAGAGAGGTTTTGGCACATGTATTCCAAAGAACCCAGAAAGCATTTTGAGAAATTCCACCCATAAACAGTTGTATTAAAATAATTAATTATTTTGAAAGGGCCCCTAAGTCTAAACTTAGGAAAATAAAATAATTAAAGGGCATTAATATAAACTTTGGGTGTAACTTCTAGAAGAAGACGAGGATCAAGCATAAATGATCTTAGCCATTGATTAGCTTCTAATCTAGGTCATTGAATATCAACGAGGATATTATTTAAAGAGGCTTGAGGGTCACTTGGGAGACACTAAGAGTTCACAACTTTCATTTTCTGAAGCAGAGCAGCTGCCGGGAGAATTTTGATAGTGAGCTTGTGTAGAGAGGGGCAAAGGAAGTTTGGCTGGAGGATCTTCTCTGGAGCCAAAAAAACTCAACAGAGAGGTAGAAAGGCACACAGAGGAGGCAGCGCAGAGGGCAGAGAGGATGACGCAAAGCCAAGAAGGGCTCACGCAGACCAGCGCAGCAACTTCCAGTGCAGAGATCCAAATTTGCAGAAGGAGATGATGTTTCTGAGCCGGGAGGGCGGGAAAAGGCTCCTGAAGGCAGATCGATTCTCAGTTGGGCTGACACAGTGAATTAGAGGCTGGCGCAGGGGTAGCGCAGAAGTAGTCAGGGAACTCGCAGTTCAGTTGTTGGATCAGCTGGGATCAACAGTGTTGAGTGAGGTAATCTCACCAGTCTATCTTGCCAATTGATTTTCTCTGTAACTGGATTGTCGGGAGGGCATCCAAAGTTGTATTTAGAATACCTCTACATAATAATAAAAACCCTCAGAGTTGTTGCACCGGTTTTCCCGCATTGGTTTTTTTCCGGGGACATTTGTCCAAAAAATATTGTCACTTGTGTGTATCTTTCTCTATTGTTTTGTTCTTGTTTTGGGCAAATTAATTAATTAAGTGAAGACTGCAGTTGTATTAGGTTCGATATTTGCTATAGGAAGCAGCAAATAATTTGTTTCAGTAATTAACAAATAGGAGAAGTTTAATTAGTTGTTGTTGTAGTAGATTCGGGTGGGATTCTTGAATTTTCACATCTCTGAGAAGAAAACTAATATCAATAGCGACAAATCCACACTATCCTATTGTTCCACAAGGAAATGAGATATTCCAAAGGGTCTCGCTGCAATGTTTAAAATTATTACCAAGTAGTTCTATACTTTGTATTGTTGTATATTCATCAATACTACCACACACATCAATCATAGAAGATGAACTTTTTCATTCACTCAAGAGTCAAAATGCAAATGCACATTTGCATGCTGCATGTTGTCAGCCTCACCAACACCAATTACCAAAGAAATTACATAATAGATGTTTTGTAATACAAAAACATCATTCATGAAATTGTAATGACAATTATTTCAATGCATGCTTAATGTAATTGACTCTATTAGCAAATGAACCACATGCTATTAATCTGTCAATTGTATTTATATCAGGTGGTTGGGAGGAATGATTGTTATCCTCTGGCCCTAAGTTCACTCCCATAAGTGACATGATGAGCTTTGTACTGATGGCTTCAAGCCTTATGGTTGAGTTTGAAAGTCCCTTGAGGACCAAAATATGTATATTCTTCATATTTTTATAAAGATATTTCTCATCAATGAAAACTAAAAATAAATAAATAACTACACGCTATTAATCAAAATATATTAAAGCACAAAAGACAATTAAGGTTGGAACACAAAAATACATATTAGGTGACCACATTGTATATATACATATTTCGTTTATCTTAAATCTTAAAATAAAAATATCAGCAAATTCAAAATGTTCCTAATAACATGCAACCAACATAAACATGCCTTTTAATTGCAAGATAAGTACCTGTGCAACCATTTTTCATAGTACTTGCTCTCAAGGGTTGAAAAGCCTACATGATTAACCATACATCAAAAAATTATATACGCATTATACAAAATTTGACTTCAGATTGCAACTCTTATTTTCCAGATACATACATTGAAAAGTATGAGTCTTGCAAGATACAAAATTATAAATGTTAATTAATTTTTAACCCTTTTCACAAGAGAGCAATATATCAGTTACATTATGCATTGTCTTAGGGCCAAACAATAAATTAGGAAATAAATATGTAGTTTACAATGCTACATGAATGTGGAAAGGAAATAACAAAAGAAAATTACTCGTAAAATATACGATAACTTCATTTGTAATGGCCTAAAAGAAAGTTCCAATATAATAAAAGCTTATTTTGCAATAAAAATTGCATAAAAGACTATCAACTATCATACAATTCTTTTTATTTCAAGAGATATATAATAGTCTAATGAACATTTTTCTTTCCTCTATCATCGTCCAACGGCAAATGAATAGATGGGAGGTACATGACTGGAAGGTCTTTACTCTTTCTTTAGGTTTGTAGGTGGAGATAGTGAAAAGGGGAACCCATTCATCAAAATTGTTAAATATTATGTGCTTAGTGCTATTTCCTTAGTTTGTGGGACCCAGCCTCTTTGGACTAGCTGTAGTACTTCTTGAGTTTAAAAGCACTTTCAAGTTTCATATAGACGTAGTATTAGCTAGTATAACACACATATACACGCACACTATCATGCCTATTGTTGAGAAAATTTACAGCTTTTGGTAAATTTCTGCTCATGGTGTCTCATCATGACCACTCAAAATTGCTAAACACATGTAGAATGGTGTAAGGATGCAAATTGATGCAAGAGCAACAACAGCATGGTTAGAAGTAAGTCAAAACCCAAGATGAGGATAATGGTGATGATGCCCAGGGAATAAAAGGTACAAGTATGAAAACTCGTGATGGAAGGATGGTTGATAAACCATGTACGAGAAAGAGCTTCCTAGAGAACTGGCAGATATAGCAGCTGGTGACCCATGCATTCCAGTGGATGGTTATTTTTTTATATGGACTTCAACAATGTTCATGTTTTGTAGGTACAAGATGAAAGTAAAGAATATGGACGATGAAGAAGAAGAAGAAAGACGGCAGAAGGCAGAAAACATGAGCAAAGATGAAGGTGAAGCAACCAGTTCAAAGGACCAGCGAAAAGAGGAATAATTACAAGTACTTGTTGCATTAAGACTAGGTCAAGCTCCCCAAGGAGGAAGTCGGTTGGTGATGTTACCATATCTATGGCTATTTTGGCATGTTTGTTATACATGTGACACTTAGTCCACTCTATTTTATTGTGATTTGACTTTGTCCTCTCTACTTCATCAGGGAGATTTTATTTTGGGCATGGGAGGTCAGATACATATTACTTTATTTGGGAATCTCTTGATTTCTTCTCCTATATAAAGAGCCTACTCATTGTAATTTTGTTGGAAAACATTTGAGAAATTTTTGTAGAAGTTTTGTCATATAGTATTGCATCTTGTCTTGAGAATCTCTTTTCTAGGGTGCATTGGAGATACTTTTTCTTGCAAGTTTTATGGAGAACAAAGGAAACATGAGGCCATAAGAGCACTATGCTACATTGGAGAAGCATATAGTAGTAACGTAATTCCTATTCTATAGTCTTTAGTAATTTATTTTCTAGATCTACTACATTATGCATATAACATTCTTAGATTTCATGCCTTTTATCATTAGATTAGAGTAGAGTCCACCTCGTTGTTTTTTAGAAGTTGATTCACGATAGAACTTTTCGCCCCATGGGCTTGTAAGTTCTAAGTGTCATATTGGAGGATTGCAGAGCACATCCTTAGATTGCTTGTGAACCCCAAAGCTGACACAAGGAGAAAGCCTCAAATAAGATCCATGCTTGACCCCACAACCCAGGTGGAGTAAGCACTGGCCTTCCCCTTTACTCAACCATCCAAAACATTAAAATCTCTTTCCTTTAATTTTTATTTTCCCTCTGCAAATCCAGAAATTACTTGCTAATATCTGTAAATCAGATTTGCTACAAGTTGATTAATTCATTTCATTCAGCAATTTGTTTTGAATTTTCATATTTAGATCTTGCTTATATTGCTCCATTTTTAACCCCTTGGTTTGCACATCAAATTTTTGATTTAGAGGTTTCAAGCTTAGATCTGATATTAATCACTTAAATTTTCTTAAAAAACAGATCTAATAAGCTCAAACACAATTAAAAGCAAGTGATGTTTCTTTGACTCAGATTTTTACTATTCATTGCTCTCTCATTCACCTCATTTCTGGATTAGTTATGTGATTTATGGGCTGAAATTTACTTGGATGTCTTAACAACTTAATCCATTACATTTTTCTAAAGGTGAAACTACATGTGCTAAACACCATTTCATTTTTCAGCCAACCACGTCTTGGTTTATGGTATTGCACATTTCATTAATGAATTAAATAGAATTATGGGTAATGCTTCAAAGGTGTTCATGCTAATCGATTTCTCTTAGATTGAGTTACATTCCTACATACTCAATGTTTCTTTTGGTTTAACGTTTGGAATACTGGATAGACATATGTACTCATGGAACGCTTTGGGTTCTCTGCGATGTGTGCCTCCCCTCCAAGCTCTGCAAGCCCTTCCCCCTACCCCTCCTTCGCTGACTCCCCCTACTCCCCTTCTCCCGTTGACTTATGGTTCCCGTAAGAATGGAACCCGTTGGGGAAGGAGCCTCCGTCTCCTTCATTCCCCAAGCTAAGCTGCAGCAACTAAGCACTCTGACCTGACCCTTGACCCAGCAACGCTACAATCCAAAACAGCCTCACAAAATGACAAAAAGACTAATTCTGTCATTAAAGACACTCAAGAGCACCAGGAGTTGGCATGCCTTGAGCCCGAACAAAGAAGCACCAGCAACTTCAAAGCAAAATCGAAGAATATACCGCGCCTTCACATTCCTCTAGCACTGTTAAATAGCGACATCCAGTACATGCAAGATCATGCCCTGATCTGCAAGTTCATTGGAGTCTGGCCAACAAAAAGACGCTCATGCATTGGATAGCCCAGAGGTGGAAACCCAAAGTGCACTATGACGTCAAGTTGGGATCTAAGGGCTTTTTCACAGTGGTCTTCACTCATCAAGATGACCTCAAAGTTGTCCTAGAAGGATGTCCCTACTCACTGAACTTGAACTTGGCAGGCCTCTACATGAGGCAATGGACCCCATGCTTCATCCCGTAAAAGGAGGATTTCTCCTGGGCACCAGTTTGGGTGCGCCTCTACTCCTTGCCTTTCGAATACTGGGACCATGACACACCCAAAGACATCAGCCATAGTCTAGGGAAATTTGTCTGCCTCTCTGAGCAAACACGCCCTAGGGAAATTTGTCTGCAAGGATGTGTGTCTACATGGACATTTATGGCTCTCTCTCGAGCCCCAGAAATCATAGCCCTAGAATCTGAACACAAAGACTGGTTCCAAATGTTGGACTACGAGCATGTGCCCTTCAGATGCAGGAAATGCCATCAACATGGCCATTTGTTCAAGGACCGCCCGCTCAATGACCCCAAACCATCAGCCTCCAACCCTAGCTAGCCAGATGAAGATGGTTTCACCAAGATCCCCCCCCCAAAGGAGGCACACGAAGAAGAAGGGTCAACCCTTGTAGACCAAGCGCCCTAAGTCAAGCAATAGCTTTGAAGCTTTGGAAGATCTCCCTAAGGACACCACAAACATTCCTGAAGAGTCGTCAGAGGTCGAACCAAGCACATACCAAGATCTAAATATGACCATAGACAAAGGGAAAATCTAGGTAGCCTCAGAAACCCTAATGGAGCAAGACCAACCAACCTAGGAAGACAACTCTCCCATGGCCAAAGAAGAATACCTTACATACCTCGAGGGACTGGACCTCATTGCCATGGAAGATGCTTGTCGTCGGAACGTCGCCAACACAATTCCTAACAAGCAGATCCACCTCCTCGTCGCAACTCTCTAGAAAGCAAAAGCCAAAATGCAACTAGGAGTTCAGACAATAACAAACAAAGAAGGCAAGAAAACTAGAAAGGAATTCAAAAAGCGAGGCAGGAAATCAACTCTCCAAAGATTGGACACGCATGGTCGGAAGCTAGTGGAATAAGGGTAGTATAAGCAGATTTCAGAGATATACTCCTCTCAACCAACCCTATCTCCATGAAGATCATATCCTAGAACATAAGGGGAATGAAGAACCCCTCAAAGCACAAAATTCTTCATAGGAAGATCCAACAGGACCGGCCTACAATCTTGCCCATCCAAGAAATTAAATGTTCTAGTCAAGAGTTTGTTGCAATAATTGCCAATATATTGAAAGCTGCCAAAATCATAGCAATGGACGCGGAAGGCGCTTCTGGTGGCTTCGACATTGCTTGGAACCCCTCCCAAATAGGTATGAAATCTCTCTCCCTCAACCCAGTTGTCATTACGTCCTCCTTCAATCTGCTTGGAACAAAGGTTCGTGGCTTTATCTCTAATGTTTATGGACCCTAAACCCCGCCCAAAAAGTTACCCTTTCTTGAGCACCTTTCATCCCTCAGACCCCTTTTGGATACCTCCAAATGGATTATCAGTGGCAATTTCAATATCATCTCCTCCCTCCAAGAAAAGCAGTGGGGACGCCGTTAGCTGGACAATGAATCCGAAATGCTTAACTCCTTCATTGAGGATTCCAGCCTTGATAACATCGAATCCTCCAATGGCCTATACACCTAGAACAATAAGAGAGGTGGAGCTACCCAGATTTCCTCCCTCCTGGATAGATTCCTTTTCTCGGAGGATCTCTTGCTTAATGGCCAGGAAATGTCTGCAACCATCCTCCCTTCCATAGGCTTTGAGCACTGGCCCATAGCCTTTGCTTGGAGAACCTTCGGCAAGCCTCTAAAGAAACCCTTTAGATTCGAACAAATCTAGTTCACTGATCCCAATATCATCTCCAAGATTGAGGGATGGTGGAAAGGAATGGACATTTGCAAGGGACCCAAAATGTACATCTTTCAGCAGAAACTCAAGCAGGTCAAACTCCTAATCAAAAAATGGAACAAAGAAGAATTCGGGAAAAAGAGCTCCTAGAAAAGGAAATGGCTTGCTTTCAACAAGAAATCATCCTCAATGGCCGCTCTGAGGAATTTGCCTCTCGTGAGAATTCACTACTCCAGCAGATGGAGGATCGCTACAAACATGAGGAAATATACTACAAGCAGAAGTCCAGAGTGCATTGGCTAAAAGACAGAGAGTGCGACACCTCCTCCTTCCACAAATCCACCATTCAACACAGAGCCAACAATAAAATATCCCCCCTCATAACAAAAACAGGAACAATGGTAGAAACTCAACAAGACATTGAAGAGGAGTTGGTTAACCACTTCTCCAACATTCTTCAGGAACCTAAATTTTTTACACAACTTGAACTTGAATTTTTTACACAACTTGGATGCCTCAGAAGCTATGTAATTCGGATTCCACAAAGAGGTAAGGCAACTTCGCATTTCATGAGGGAACTTGGACTTATCACAAAATTGCATATGTGATGCTATAGAACTTGTGATAGAGATAGATAGTCTTAGTGAATGTTCTTCAAAACCTTTGCATGGATCCATAGATACATAACCTTAGGACCGCAAGTTTCCACGGCCATAGGAGCTCGCATACCATAGACCTCAAGTTCAGATCCTTATAGATTCTCATATTAGTATAAATTTCAGACTCTTTTGAGCTCGGATACATGCATAAGACTTGGTTAAAAAAAAACGGATTAAGCTTTGTCACCATAGAGGCTCGGATCATTTCTCCATAGCTTTCAAACCCTTTAGAACTTCGAACTTGAATTATGCAACAATCTTGGATTTAAGAGATCACAATAATATGTATGCCACATAAAGAGAGCTCGGATCACCTCCACAAGCTTGGTCTCATTACGATTCCACAGAGATATGTAGTCTCAGAGAGAAAAATCGGTTGACATACCTGAATCAATTCAAAACTTCAAACAAAATCACAAGGGTTGGTTTGATATTATGGAGGAACTCGAATCACATCATAATTTTGATTGGATTAGACATCAGAATTATTTTCTTTGTTTACCATACTTCCAAATATCACTTATCCTGTATGCCTTGATTTGTTCAGTGATCCTTTTAGAATACATCGCTTTTATGTTTAAATTCTCATTGCACAGAGATATAATACCATAGAGACTTAACATGAATCAGCTGAGGCTCGGACTTTGAATCTATCCCACAAGAGCAGCAAAGAATCAGCTGAGGCTCGGACTTTGAATCTATCCCACAAGAGCAGCGAACGGACTGTGACATTGAATTTTATGCCAAGGAGGATGAGACGAGGTCTTCAAGTGATCCGGATAGGTGCCTTAATAGCTCGCATATCCACAGTAAAGTGATGTCTCGGGCAATTCGATTGACACAGAGATAATGTGCCTCAATGAAGCTTGCATACAATGTCACAGAGGCTCACTTGATGCTACAGATTTTCGCCATAATGAAATGAATAACTTCGCCTTTCAGATTAGCTTGAGCGAGGGCAGAACAAAATATATATTAAGCCTTCCAAAGGAGCTCGGATAGCCCACAGAGAATAAAAATTTGGCCTACTAACCAAAAGAAATTCAGCCTTCCTCTAGATCCACAGATGCTTTGGATTGGACACAAAGAAGGAGGCTCAGATGGTTTTGTCTTAACTTCTCAATGAACCATCTCCGATACCATGTTGAGAAATCTAGGGCAAACAAACTAGGACCAATTTTCTTCATCATGATAACTACTTCCAATGATCAGTTAGCATCAAATCATATTTCCAAAATTAAGCAGTTATACAAAAGAAAAACTCAACCAATAAACATGAAAGAGCGGTAAAATAACCACGAGACAATGAGATGAGACATAGAAATTAGGCCCGAGGCCAGGGCAAACCATAGTTTTAAAAACCGGCCACAAAAACCGGTAACCGGTCTAACCGGCCGGTTAGAGGCCTGGCCGGTCCGAACCGGCCTAAAAAACCGGTTTAGATACCTCATGTGCCCAAAAAACGGCCCTAACCGGTAAAAACCGGCCGGTTCCGTCCTAAACCGGCTGGTTTATGGACAGCCCACCGAATTATGACAAAAAGTGCAGCGGTTTTGTGGTTTAGGGGTTTTGGGGGTGAGGGAAAGGTATTTTCCCTCCAAAAACACCCTCACACTTGCTATAAGAGACCCCTCTCACTCTCATTTGTCTCACACAACTGATTTGGAGTGTTTGTGAGTGTTTGTGAGTTTGTTTGTGAGCTTGGAGAGTGTGGAGTTTTTGCTGAAGTAGTCATCTTGGAGTTGGAGTTGGAGCTATTTTGGAGATAGTGTGTAGCTGTCAGTGGAGTTGCCATCTTCAAGAGGAGGCTAAGGGAGCTAGTTTGCATTTCCAGGTAAGGATTTGCACTTGATAATTCCTCATTTGAGTCTGCTGTCCATGAATTTTTTTTTTGTGTTATAAACTTCTCACTTCTATGATCTACCATCCAGGGAGTCATCATGCCTCCAAAAGCCGAAGATACTGCATGGGCTCATTGTGATATGATTGATGGCAAAATGATCTGCAAATATTGCCAAAAATCCATTCAAGGAGGGGGTATTAACAGGTTCAAGCAACACTTGGCTGGGATAGGAGGCCATGTAAAGCCATGTGGAGCACCAAATGAAATAATAGGGCATATTAGGGCAGAATACCTTCAGAAGTTTGAGACTCAAGTCACTGAACCAATAGAGAAGTTTGTGGCTACACAGTTTGGGAGTCGAGACTCAACCAACTGAGTTTGATCATGATGACTGAGACTCATGAGAAGTTTCAACTTCAAGTGATAATGTTGATCACTATTATAGTATTACTATTATCATATATGTAGAGTCTAGACTGAAGTCTTGTAGTAGGCCACTGGCCCCATAGTTTGTAGGCTTTATTTTTGCACTCTAGTGGCCATTTAGAGCCTCATTGCTTATGTATTTTGTCGATGATATGTATTGCACTCGGTGCCATTTTGATATATTCACCTTTAAGGCTTTACATGGTATATCAATGAGCAATCTTTGCATATTTTGTCTCTATTGGCTTGGAATCATGGTTTTAAATCTTAAAAATAGTTTTTTTCATTAAAAAATAATTATTTAATGTATTTTTCTAAAACCGGTTCGTTTAGACCAAACCAGTGCCGGTTAGACCGGTTCCGGTCGGTAAACCGGTTCATTAGGTGGACCGGTCCGGTCACCGGTTCCGGTTTTAAAAACACTGGGGCAAACCCCACAAGGGGAAAACCCAGAAAAGTCTTTCCTTGTGAGAGAGAAAAAGAGAGTTCAATTCATCAATACACCAGAAACAACCATGTCAAAATAATAGCCAACCCAATAACCAAGAATTAGATGAAGTGCCAAGCCCTCCTCCTAAGCTTTTCTGCCCCCTCCTTCCTTCCTTTCTTCGCTGGAACAGAGCTCATAGCATGATAGATCAATGTACTAAATAAGGAGAGGCGGTCTCCTTTATATTGCGATCAAAGGAGGTCAAATGGGTGCCTCCAAGGGACCCAGCCGACTTAAAATAATAGGAGGCCTACTTGAACAATTTAGGAGGCAAAATTTAAAATTCAAATTTTCTATTTCTTCATGATGAAAATACCGACCATGGCTACCATATTTCCAACAAAATTTAAGACTAATAATATTCAAAACCAAATCATTATGTAAATATTATCCCAAAAAAGCCAATCTTTAAAATCCTTGTAACAAACTTGAAATCAAGACACATGAAACAAGATAAAAATAGAATACAACATATGTTATAAATCATGGGCCCCAGGAAATGTAGTGTAGTTAGGATATACCTTGTTTCAAGAAAACATCAAGAAGAACTTCGAATTTTCCAAAAAAAGCCACCAAAAGCTCTTCCTTTCGTAAGATATGTGTATTAGTTGTTGATTTCTGTAGTAATGAATTCAAACATGTTGTAGGTTGCTCGTTATCCAAGTTTAATCCAATCCCTGCATCAACAGACTGCCTTTTATTAAACTAATGAAAAATCATAACTGCAACCACAAATTTAGATATTGAAAGAACAGATAACAAAAAGTTACATAAGTAGGGAAAAGGCATTAGTTAAATTCTACCTAAGAAGATATATCATATATCCACCATAACTAATCTCTAAATTTCAAAACCTGAAATTTACAATACTACTTACCAACAGTGACATTAAATTTTTTTGAGCTATAGGTGGAAGTACAAAGAACACCTCCAATCTTTAAGCCTTCTGCATAAATATCATTAGGCCATTTGATCCTCACATTGGGAAGGGGCAGAAACTGCAAACAAAACATAAAGCCTGCTGATCCATTCATCAAATTTGTAAAACAAATAACTCTGTAATGAGCTTAATAAATTGACGACAAGATAAAAAATAAAATAAAAAAAAATCTATCAAATATAAAAGACCGCAAAAAGCTGCTCATTTATAAATCTTTAAGCTGAAGGTTAAAACAAACAATTTTTTTAGTAAAAAATGCTATCATAAACTATTGCTTGAAGCATTTTTCAAAACAATCTATACTTTACATCAAAGTAAATATTTCAAAGAATATTTCCATGCTAAGATTTAGTCATTATCTGTGTTGATAAAATAAAACAGGTTTTCATGTACCAAAGTGACTTCATGGGCAATATCAGTCAACTTTTGTTCCAAAACAAAGATATAAATTTAACAACTTCAACTAAAGTGACTTTGCTACTCAATGTGTTGTACCCTAAGTCACTGCGTTCGTGTTCGAGTTCGAGTTCAATGACCTTAAAATTCGAATAAAGTTCGGCACTTAAAATTTTGCCGATAAAGTTTGGCATCAAATTCGACATATGGAAATTTGATATATATATATATATATAATTCAATTTTAAGCAGGCTGAAAAATACATGTGACACACATAAACCACCTTCATCTATATAGATTCTATTGTATGTACTTTGGGCATATCTCAGAGAATTCTAAAAATTTATGACAGCTAGAGCACATTGAGAATTCTGAAATTTTACTTACAAACTATCCAGCATCAATCAAATAGATGTTTATTTATCATAAAACAGAAATTCATAGAACAAATTTGTTGTCAAAAGTCTAAGATTCATGAAAAGAATAATAATAGACAGCCTAGTTTAAGGCCTACATGCATGAGCAACCTGCCTAGAATTTGAAATGTTATCTACAACAGAAATCTGAAATTATAATTTATGCCCTCGTGCGAAGTATGTAGAGGTGGGTCGTGGCATGTCAGAGTCCATAATGCAAACACATAGATTATTGCTCGAACATTTAAATCATTTCCACATATAAACCATCAAAGTGAGTGCCAATAAAGAACCAACTTCCATACACAGTAAAATTGTTATGTTGTAGTTTGTAGATGGAAAACATGGTTAGTATTTCATCACAAGCATTGACACCCATATTAGATTCAACAAAGCCATATCAGATTTCATATATTGAAAAACAATCTGATCAAAAAGTATTCAAAGTATATAAACTTTAAAGTTTAAAGTAGCTTGGTAGTTTTAAAAAATTATTCATGCAAAAAGTAAACTAAGAGTCTAAAATGGGAACACAAGTTTTATTCTTGATGTTCCCGTGGCCTACTTGTTATATCAAAAAGTTCTATATCATCAAGAGCAGTAGGGGCTTTGAATCCACTAGAAGCATGAGCACCAGATTCATCACTAATTCAGCACCATCCCTATCAATGTCACTATCAATGTAAAAATCAACTTCATAACTTAGAAACATGATTGATCCATGGGGTAGAGGAATTGGATGACTCTTTAGCCACATTCTTGAAAGCCAACTGCAAGATACTACGAACATAAACAAGATCTTCTAAGCTTCCAGATAACAATCTATTTCTTTTCTTAGAATGAATGTGGTCAAAGGAACTCCAATTTCTTTCACACATTGATGCACTTGATCCCTGGCTTAAGATGCGAACTGCAAAAGTTCGCAATTCTGGCACCCCTGATCCATAAAAGTCCCACCATATTGTTGGATCACTTATGCTCCTATCATACTTTGTTGATTTTGTTCCAAATAACCCTTCTTCTAACCTATATGCCCTCAACCGACATTTGACCAAAGTTGCAATTGTTGGATCTAGATTTAGCTTCTCAATAGCCTCGTAAAGTTCATTCATGATTTCTTCATCTTTATGTCTTGATAACCCAAACAATCTAGGGTCCAAATAGCATGTTGCTGCATGTAATGGACTATGCATCATCTTCCATTTTTTATCAACTACCTCCCATATCTCCTGGTAATCAACTTCCACATTATTAAAAGCACTTGCAATGGCCTCCTTGCAACGATCCATGCTTTAAACAAAACCCACACAAGATTTGTCATCATCAACCATGTGGAGCACATTAACAATTGGGCCACATATTTCGAAAACCTTGTCAGCATTTTCCCAAAAGCCACTATTGAGCATTATTTGTTCAACATTTTCCCCCTTAGTTTCTTTTGAAAGGGGAGATCTCTCCCACTCAGTAGTGCAGAAAACAACTCTTAGGCTTGTTTTTTCCTCAACAACACTTTTCATAGCAATACAAAAAGTGACAAACCTTGTATCACAATGCCTCAACAACTCTTTAGATGCATTCTTCCTATATATGCTCAAAGTGACACGATAGTTGATGATGAAGTTTGCAATTATTTTGGCTCTTTGGATTGTCTCATTGACCCAAGGAAATTTGGCTAAATCATGCAACATTAAATCCAAGCAGTGAGCTGCCCAAGGGGTCCAATAAATGTTTTTATACTTTTCCATAATCATCTTCCCTGCACCAACACAATTTGATGCATTACCTATGATAACCTGCATCACATTTTTCTCCCCAACCCCTTGAATTGCTCCATCCAAAATTCCAAAAATAAATTATGATGTCTTCACTTGTTCCATTGCATTAACTACCTTGAAAAAAAGTACCCCTCAAAGACTATAAACAAGCACATTGATCAATGGGTGATGACACAAATCTGACCAACCATCACTCAAAATTGTGCATCATGTATGCTTTCAAGGCTCTTTATATTGAGAAATCTAGGGCATAGCAATTAAGTGATTTCTCTTTTATTAGTAACTGCTTGTGAATGCTTTTTACTTCTTTAGATTAGGATCTTCTTTTACTTAGGTTATTAGCGTTCTTCTTCATCAAACAGCGACCAATGCATAAACCATAAAGAGATAAGAGACACGGAATATAGGCTATCAGCTAGGGTCAAAACCTCTCCCACTTGAAAGGAAAACCAGAACAAATTCTTCTTCTTATAGAGATTCCGATTGACGAATACCAAGACAAAGACCCTTGACCTATTTGCCACTCCAAGACCAAGACACAAGTTCCCTTGATGAGATCCTTGACGATTGTCAACCTCCTACTTCTTCTTCCCTCTTGACTACCCTTCACCATTGACCTACTTCTACTTCAGACCTGTACCTTATTTCAGCCCTAATTATAGCGTGTGAGAAGTATGATAATCAACTTCTACACCTTGTTGACTCTTCGCTTCAAGGGGAGACTCTCTCACATATTTCGGCTTCATGACTTCTGCTTCTATAAGTGACTTTGCCAACCTTGGATCCTCCAGCGATACTCTCGATTACCTCTGCAATAGATGTTACTTCCTTACTTCGCATGTGTGACAAAACAAACCCCAAAACAGACCTGAAGTAATTCAATCTTCTTCTCCCTTTACTCGATGGTTATAGGTTGCCTTCCTTGACCCTTTTCACACTTCTTCAAACCACATATGATCACCAAATTACTTGCTCTGAAATGAGGCCGAGTGGCCTATTTATAGTTGTTTCCCAAGGTAATAAGCCGACTTGACAGCAAGCTGAGCTGACGTGTCATTTGGAGAGGTATTATCATTCTTTCTTGAAGTCGACTTAAAGGGGGATGCTTGTGCTTGTCTTGGAGGGCTATTTGACACTTTCATTGACTCATATACAAATGTAACATGCCCAAGAAGGGTCCTTCATACATGACATTAACTCTCTTTGACTTTATGACCAATCCTAAAGGCTCACAATGGGAGCCATTACTAAAAATAAAATTTATTGCTCATGAAACCCATGAGACAGGCATTACAAAAGTAATTTTATTTTTCTTTACATCAATTACATAAAATCACATTTACATATGTCATTATGAAGACCGAACCTAGATACACCTTTCAACACTCCCTCTTAACTAGGGAGGTATTAATAATGGTACTTGGTCATTCTAAATGTGAAAAAATTCTCATAAGAAGAGTCGGATTGGTAACCCATCTGTTTAGCATCATATAAACCAGCATTGTCACATAGCAAGGCCCTGACTAACAGCTCTATCTCTCCACGAGATCTGAGCACAATGCTGGCAAGACCAATGATGTATAGACACCCTCAACATTGTCTCTCTCAAAACATACCCCACCCAAGTTCTCAGAGTGTGTTCCAGCAGGACTATTCTTGTCTTGGATTCCCAGTCCTTAAAGAATATCGGTCCTCTACGACTACTTTTATCTTGGATGCCCTAACTCATCCTCAAAGAGTATCGGATGCCAAATGTTTACCCAATCCTCCATTTTGTCTTCCCAAGTGAAGACAAGAATGATGTGTCTATCTCCCTCTTAATTAGGGAAGACATATCTATTCCAATAAAGGAATGTACTCATTCCTACGGAAGGTGTTAGCACTCTGTATTTTTCCTAGGCTAAGGAGGAAAATTACAAAGGTAACCACAAACCACTTTTAAAGTTGGGATCTAGCCCTTCCAGCTTCAAAGAGGGCTCTCTCTGTATGATTTAATTTCTGCTTTCAAGGTCTTAGGCTAGATATTAAAGTTCGAGATAGATTTTTCAAAATTTTGGTTGTAAAATGCAAGAAAAGTCCATTGGGCATGGAGTCATTAAAATTCTCAGTAATCAATCACAAATTAACAAAGTAGCTGAAACAGGGCGAGGTAGGCAAACTCCTGGATCTTAAGATATTTTATGGTGTGGCTGAGATGATAAAGCAGATGATCAATTAAATATAAAGCATACTCAAATGAATTTTATATTTAATCTCAGAAGGAAAACATTAAGACTGTTTAAACCAACCAGAGAAAAGTACAATAAGTAAATTCAAGCCTTAATCTTCTTGCAACAATCAGGGAGGGAAATCCATATGAAAAATCGTAAAGAAGAACAAATCAACATGAGAATAAACATCACCATTTGTTTGACACAAGAATCTTGGAACAAAACTACCTCTGTATTTCTAAAATTGATTACATCAAGTAAAAATCCACAACTTACATCAACGTAGAGCTCGTTTCTTCATACATAATCCAACCCTTACTAAGTCTTTTTACAAAATATTTATAGAGTTCCTATGGAACTAACTTCGGATCTCAAAAAGAAATCAATTACAAAATAATATCTATCAGGAGATGTAGATATTTCTAAAATAGAACTAAGAAATAGGAATTCTTGACAGATTCGGTTGTTTTGTTGACACTTTTGAGGAAAGTTGTTGCTAACTATAGGTACATTTCTACTCCTTTTGTTCGTCTATTCTCAAAACTGTAGGATTTTTGTTTGTCTTTATTCAACTAGCTCCAGCAATTGATCGCATCGCTCTTCAATAGGAATTGAAAAATTTACCATGCTCCGAAATCTCTCATATAATTATGTGTATGTCTCAGTGTTGCAGGAAGCGCCCCCCCCCCCCCACGCGGATCCTAGGCCGGAATCGTGTCCCGTACGGAAGCGTTCCGGAAGCGCCCAAGGAAGCGCGATTCCATTTTTTCCGAAGCGCGATTCCGCATTTTTTATGCGCTTCCTGGTTTTTGAGAAGCGTTGGCCCCGAAGCGCGCTTCGGAGGGCGCTTCGGGCCTCTGGAAGCGCCACGCTTTGGGCCCGGAAGCGCACGCTTCACGAGCGCTTCGGAGCGCTTCCGAAAAATCCGCGCGGGCTAAGGAATGACACTTCATTTTTTTTAATTTTTTTTAAAAGTTAACTTAACTTAGCAATGAGGGGGTGAGTTAGGGTGAGTTTAGGTGAGGAATGAAAAGCATAAAGCTCCCATTCATTCCTCATTTTCTCACTTTGAGTTTATGAGAGTTGGAGAAGAGAAGAGAGGAGAGGAGAAGAGAAGAGAGGAAAGGAGAGGAGAAGAGAGGAGAGCTTGGAGGAGTGAAGAAGGAGGAGCTAGGAGAAGGAGGAGGAGCTTGGAGCAAGAGCTTGGAGGACTTCATCTACAAGAGCTAAAGAGGTAAGTTCAAACCCCAAACTCCCTTGTTTTTTTGAAAAAAAAATTGTATTTTTCTCCTCCCTCTCCTACTCTTTCCCATTGTTTCTACTTGCTCCTTTATTTACAGGTTGTCCACCACCTATATCCATATTCCAAGATGGTGTTCTTTTGGCTTCTATGTATCATTCCACTCTTGGTTTTAATGATGGCAAGGGTGAGGAATAGAAGGGAAGAGGAAGGGGATGAACTTGGTCCTAATAGTAGTGACCCAATGTATGATGAGGAGGAAGGGTTTGAAGAGGAAGGGGATGAACTTGAAGGGGACACTGAAGCACAAGATGGGAAAGGTACATCAACACCCTTGTGGAACTATGTGACCAAACTTGATGGGGGAAAGGGTGGTGGATCTTACAAATTTGTGTGCCCTCATGGTTGTCATGGAGGAAAACCATATTGTGGTTCATATACCCGTCTGAGGAGGCATCTTTGTGGGGTGCTGGACAGTGATGAAAAAAAGGGTTCTGTGGGGGTACAAATTTGCCCAAACATTTCAACTGAAGAAAGAAGAAAATACATCCAAATAGAGATGGCTGCACAACAAAAAACAAGAAACAAAAAACTCATTCTGAATCAAGTGCAACCTCTAAATTTGGTAGTTGCCCATCTCCTCATGGTACTTCTGCAACCTCTGGAGGTAGAAGAACAATAGGGGATTTCCTTAATGTTGCTGGGAGGGATGATGTGGATGGAAAGATAGTCCGTTTTCTTTGTGCTTGCGGTGTACCATTCAATGTGCTTCGCTCTCCCTATTGGCATGACATGGTAAAGGCCATCAATGAAGCCCCAAAAGGATACAAGGCCCCCAACTATGAGAAAGCTAGAACAGTGTTATTAGAAAGAGAAAATGCTAAGGTTCAAAGAGCTTTGACACGTTTTACACATGAGTGGGTGGATTCTGGGGTATCCATTGTATCAGATGGGTGGACAAATATTAGAAACCAACATTTGATAAATGTTCTTGGTGTTTCTTCTAGTGGTGCAGTATTTATTGCATGTCATGACTCCTCCTCCATCAGTGCAACTGCACAAAACATTGCAGATCTCCTATTGAAATCAATCAAAGATGTTGGTCCAAATAATGTGGTTCAAGTGATCACAGATAATGCAGCAAATTGTAAGGCAGCAGGAAAAATTATTGAGCGTACTCATCCACACATCTTTTGGTCTGGGTGCCTGGTTCACACATTGAACCTTTTGATGCATGATATTGTGAAACACAAAGATTGTGGGTGGATTGCTGAGGTTTACAGGAAAGGGAAGCAGCTCATTAAATTCATCACAGGGCATACAAGGGTAAACTACTTCTATGGCACTTACTCCAAGTTGCAATTGCTTAAAATTGCAAAGACAAGATTTGCTAGTTATTACCTCACCTTTAGGCGGCTAGTGAGGGTGAGACAAGCTTTAACTAATCTGGTGTGTGCTGAAACATGGGATGAAATTAACACTGACACAGATGGTGCTAATGCAGTCAAGGACACTGTTCTTGACAGTTACTTTTGGTCACAGGTTAAATATGTTTTGCAATTCACCAAACCAATTTATTACATGATCAAGTTTGCAGATTCAGATCGACCAGTAATTGGGGAGGTGTATGAGCAAATGGATAGCATGTTGGGGCAGATTAAAGACATTGTTGAGCCTAGAGATACCACCTTGTACAATTATATTCGTGTAGAGGTGCAAAACCGATGGGAAATGCTAAATATTCCATTGCATGCATTAGCATATGTTTTGACACCTAAATACTATCATCCATCATGGCTTTCAACACCAGCACCTGGGGGGGGAAGCAGGAAAAAACCACACCAAGATAGAGAGGTTCACGAAAAATATATGGCTGCATTGAGTAAATTAATCCCTGATGAGGAGGAGGCTGCATTGGTACGGAGACAGGTGAGCAACTATACGCTCAACACTGGTCCATTTGGGAGCATGCATGCAATTCAAGATCGAGAGACGTTTTCTGCTCTTGAGTGGTGGAACATGCATGGAGGGGGTACTCCACTTCTACAGAGTTTGGCATTGCGGGTGCTATCACAGGTGGTAAACACTTCTTCTGCAGAGAGGTGTTGGAGCTCTTATTCTTTCATCCACAGTGTTAAAAGGAACAGGTTGAATTTAGACCGGGCAGAGAGCTTGGTTTATGTTCATTACAACTTGCGATTGTTGTCCCATTACTGTGAAGATGCAAAGTCTAATAAAGACTTGTTGATTTGGGACAAGAATCCAGAGGAGCCCAATTTGGAGGATGGAGTGTTGCGACTAGAGCAATTAGAGGATGCTCTTATCCAGGTATGTCCATTGTGGTATGAATTTTCCAATTTTCCCTTATAAAGCATTTCTCTAATTCATGTTTTTAATTTTTTTGTTAACTAGTGTTTTTTTGTTTTGCATGAATTTTTTGAGCGATTCTAGGATGATGATGACCGTGTTGATATGCCACCACCCCCACCCCCATCTGGTCCCTTGGTTCCTAGGTTCCATGGTTCAACACCAACAGCAGGGGGTTCTTCTTCATCAGTTTCAGTGCCACGACTTACACAGGGACCATCTTCTTCATTGCCACCACGTGGAGGCCCGCCATCACGTTCTATTCGTGGTGGAAGGAGGAGAGATTAGTAGATATATTCACAATCTACTACTTTTTGTCATAGATTACTCATTAGACTTGTAGACTTGTGAATTTGAATTTTGAACCTTTTTGGCTTGGCGGTGACCAAGTGACATATTTTGTAAACATTATTATTTGAATTTTGGACATGACAAATGTTGACAGTTGCTCACTTGCTAGATAAATCATAATATGCTCTATGTTTTATGTTTTATAATATGCTTAAATGTTTTATGTTTTATAATATGCTTAAAAATTTGATGTATGTTTGTAATAGCTAGAATATAGATGATTGTTGTACATACTAGTAACTACAATGGAATCATGGATGCCATATCTATCTTGATTTATGCAAAAATATGCATGTTTTCATGTCTTCTACAATTAATTTGGTATTTGGGATGTTTGTTTTGAGTATAAATGCAAAAAAATATAAAAATATATATATATATATAGCAGACGCTTCCGCGGACGCTTCGCTTCCTAGATTTTTGGAAAATGACGCTTCCGCGCTCCCACTTCCGCTTCCGCTTCGCTCCCGCTTCGTGCAACATTGGTATGTCTAGAAAGTTGGTTTGTTTAAAAATAAATGATGGATTTGATGTTGAACAAAGAGATCATGTTGTATTCCTTCCATGAAATCTTCTCCACTTATTGTCCATCATACTTTAGTAAACTTGGATGTATCTACAGCTATATTACATAATTGATCTTGATAATTTTCTAATGGAATCAATTTACCATTAGAAGCTCTTAAGGTTGGAAGCCCTTTCTCCTGCAATAAAGCAAATTTTTAGTTAAATCTTTTAACTTGCAATTCCAATTCTTTGAATTTATTTTCTAGTTGCACCATGAGATTCCTCTTTGTTAATACTCTTTTTACTTCCATCATTGTGCCTATTTTGTCTTGAATCTGGAGTTCTTCAAGCTCTTCCTTAGTTTTAGAATTCAACATTTTAATAATTCTATTTGCTTTTGCTGGCCTGTGCTCTATTTCAATCTTTGTTTGTTCAATTGTTGCCTTGACATTTTGCACTAACTCCTCCTGCTCAAATATGATTTGAATGGATGACCATAATTCTGTGATATTTGCATTTATATTATGCCATATACTCTTTTTGGCCTCTGCCAACATCTGAGCTGTTAGAGACTGATTCTCATACTTTTGAATTTGTTGTGTCAGTTTGAAGTTCTTTTGCACCTCTACTAGGTATGCATTATCTGCTTTTATCTTGTTTTCCTCCATCTTTGAGAGTGTTGCCATTAACTTCTCATTTTCCTTATTTGTTAATGATAATTCTCCCAAAGCTTGGACTAGCTTCTCAAAAGAATCTAAAGTTGATGCTTGTGTTGTTTGTTGTACTTCCTGTTGTGTTGATGTACCTGTTGTTGCCAATTGTTCCTTTTCCTTCAACAGTGCTTCCATGTCCTTTTCCATCTTCTGGATTTGAACATTCTGTTCAACTATTAATTTGAACAACTTTTCTTTCTCTATTTCCAAATTGGTTACTTCTTTGGCTTGAGGGTGCTCTGTGGTTGGAAGCTTAAGTTGTTTCCTGAGGGCTTGAATATCTGCATTTTTATTTTTAATTATCTCCTCGGATGCCTTGACATTACTAGGATCATATCCTAGTTTGATTATTAAATCTTCTAAAGCTTTAGTTCTAGTGTCTTTGGCCAGAGAAGACATTTGTTCTATCTTCAATTGTGAATGCCTATTGTTCAAAGAGGTGTGCAACTTTGATGCAGCGATGGATGAACTCGTTAGTGTTGAAAAAATCATCTCACTCGCTTGCTTATGAAAATCAATTTGATCGATTGCATGAACCTTTTTGGTATCAACAGAAAATATTGAAGCTTTGTAGTCTTCTGCACTTCTGGGGACTGGAACTGTAGGTTCTAGGAAAGCTAATTGAAACTGTCCCTTTTCTATGTCAAATGCAAACAGCAACCTGTGTTGAGTGGTAGCAGTTTGTTTCCAGAATTCTGAATATGTTGAAGCCTTCAATGCTTCATTCTTCTTCTTGATCTCCCTGTATCTGGCAAAAATATTCTTTTGTGTTCCCATCTGAGATGTAGAAGATACAGGGATTGTGTTATATCTTCAACATTTAAAAAAGGAGTGACTGGCAAACCTGTTAGAACAACTGTAGCTTGATCTTGTGACTCCTTCTCTTTTGATGATTCTTCTTGAATGTTTATTATCTGAGCATCACTTTTAGTATTAGTCTTTGGATCCTTCTTTCTCCTCTTGAAAACACAAAAGTCTGCAGCTTGAGCTTCTGAATCTATAGGGGACATACTTTCCCTTGGTCTCTTGATTTCTTTTTCCTTTGGAATAGGAGTTTGTAGAGATGATTGACTAACAATTTGTTCTTCAGCCTCTTGTAGTGTGTTCTCTATCCATTGCTCCTGATTGGCATACTGCTCTATCTTCGGTCTAGGTGTATGTGCATATGGAGTGGTCTTTTGTTCGACTCTCAGCTTTGAAATTATCCCTAATGGATCATAAGACCATGTGAAGTTGAGCTTAAACTTCATTTGTTTCAGTAATTCATCCACTTCCTTGGTTGTTGCTCTGGTATTCACAATGTATGGCCCAACATGTGATTTCAATTTGAATTGTGCTTCTTTTTTCTTGATACAAAATGTAAGTCATCCATATTTAGCATCTATCTAATGTATTCCAGGGCAAAAATCCTCACTGGCACAAACACTGGCAATTTGTAGGGAGGAAGTTCACACCCATAGATTCGAATCTCTGTGTAATTCTGGTAAAGATACCAGTCTCCAACCTTTGCTTGTTCTGTAAGATGCAGAACTCTTTTGATTTCTATTGATATTCTTGGAATGACAGTTTTTTTTAGAAGGCACAAATATATTGTATGAATAATCCTCTGAATTCTTTCTAAACAAGGAAGTCCAGTGAACAACTGATAATGGTCTTCCCCGTTCATCCACCTTCTGTAGCTGAAACTTGAAACTGCCTACTTGATAGAATAACATTAGATAAACAAGGACTGGCTAGTGCTTGAACACACCTTCAGCATTAAATTTGAGAAACTGCTCATGTCTAACATCTGATAAGTACTGACTATAATTGAAAAGAACTAAAGGCTTCTGACCAACTGAAAATACTGATAAAAACCCTAACACTACCTCATCTACCCACTGGTCTGTGTGATAACCTAATAGGCAAGTAACCATGGAAATGACTTGCCTTGACATCTTGGGAAAAATAGAAGCAAAGGGGGATTTTTTTGGGTAATTTTGAATTCTCAGGCTGGAAAAATTCAAAAATATGGGCTCGCTAGGGAAAAGTAAGCTTTTGGTATATTTCCATGAGTGCATCAGTGGAAAATGGGTGCAAAGAGGCCCGGGGATTTATCTGAAGGGCTTGACAAATGCTTTCTGGGGTAATTGAAAACAAGACTTGAGCATTTTGGGCAACTATCACTTTGTGGCTGGGGAGGTATCTCAGATGACACCATGTAATGAATTCTGGGAAAAAATGAGTCTGGGGAAAGATAAACTGAGGCAAGAGCGATTCCCAGATACTTAGATCATCACTATTATCCAAGAATTTCTGATTTGCCCAATTTTGAAGCTCATATAAATCAAATTTGCATTGGGTTTCTGCTATCTTGTACTAGGTATCGACCAAAGGGGACCTATCTAAATTGAGGACAAGAGGTAACATAGGATTCTCATCAGTCATTTTTCCCTTTCCTTTGTGCAAAGACATTTTTAATTTCAATGGCAAATTCGAAAAAAAAAAGTGTTACCAGGTCGTAATTTGATCGGTTGCAGAAGGGGAAAACTTTGCAGAGGGCGTTGGCAAACTTGGAAATCTTCAATCTGAACCTGTGTGGATGAAATAACTAGCAAAAGGGGATAATGCAGGTTGATATGAGATTTTTATAATGAGAATTGAGGGTGATTAATGGAATTGTTACCATTTTGGAGCGTAGCATTTAAGAATTTTAGACGTTGGTGGGAGAAAATTCTAATGGGCAACGACTACATGACTGTTTGCAGGAGATTTGAAAGCTAACGGCTATATGATGTGGAGGATGGGTAACGTGGACGGAGCAATGGATAACGGGTGGCGAGGATGGAGCGGGAGCAAATGGGCAAAAAGAGCGTCGAATGGTGGTTTGCCGAGGGGGCTAGGAGTGGTAGGCAGTAAAGGGAAGGGACCCCCCAAAATGAATGTAGAGCTACCAAGTTATCTCGGGTGGAGCCGCCATATTTTTAGCCTATGGTATTTCTAGACAGTGCAGCATCTCATCACATGACAGGATCTCATGATACCTTCACCAATATGGCCAACGAGCACAAAGATCTTGTTAAGATATGGTATGTTCTATGCTTATAACAATTTACTTCTTTTTATATTCCAAAGATTAGCAATCACACGTACATAAAGTGAAGTGCAGATAGAACATTAAACGATCGACAGAAAACAAGCCAAGACAAGAGACACAAGATGTGGCGGCTAGCCAGGGACAAACCCCACAATCTGTGGGGAAACCCTTTGATCAAATCTTCTTTTATCTTGAATAATTCAGCAGAGAGAAATAGTACAATAAATCTGATTCATATCAGCAGTAGCAAACCCTAGATCAATAGCATCAGCATTAGCGGCTTCATTATCAAACTAGGGCAGACGATATCTTGCAAACCGTTCATCGGATTGACTTCATTCCACCACCAAAAGTTGCGGCTTTCAGAGGAGGTTCAGATGAACCTACAGCGCAGTTCCAAAGAGGAGATCTTCTAGGCCATGCAAGTCAATCTTTACTTCTGCAGTTGTAGCTTTAGTTTCAGCAGTTTCCGGCTTCAAACTAGGGCAATCGATATCTTGCAAACCGTTCATCGGATTGACTTCATTCCACCACCAAAAGTTGCGGCTTTTAGAGGAGGTTCAGATGAACCTACAGCGTAGTTCCAAAGAGGAGATCTTCTAGGCCACGCAAGTCAATCTTTACTTCTGCAGTTGCAACTTCAAATTCAATAGCTTCCGGCTTCACATGTGTGAGAGAGAGACCCATTTCAGCGCAGTAGAGAAGAGACTCATTTCTGCGTAGTAAAGAGAGACAGAGATGTGATGAGATGAGTGAGTCCAAATGAGGAAAAGTCCTCTTATATTTATACACAACGTTGGTGGGTGAATAGATGCGTGTAAAGTTTTGTAGATGTTCTATGCTAAGAGCAATTTCACTTTTCTCACAGCAATCATACAAGTAGATAAGCAAAATGCAGATAGAACATATAAGCAGATCTTACAGAAGACAAATCAGAAACAAGAAAAATGTATGTGTTTGTTTCGGCGGTCAACAGGATGCTTCAACCAGCAAAGTCTCCTTTGGTCAGCCAGCCCAGCATGTGTCACAACAACCCTCCAACCAGTAGATGAGTCAACCCAAGTCAGTTCTACAAAAGTCAACGCTGTCCTGAAAAGTCAACGCAGGGGCAGCAAGCTAAAAGTCAACGCAGCAGCAAAACGGTCAACCCTTTGACCTCGATTTTTGTGCCAGGTAGTATGGCCTTCAAAAATCGAACCTCCCACAAGTTTTCAGCTTGTTTGGACCAAGCGTTGACCAAAGTCAACGCTGGTCAAACTTCTGCGAAACCCTAGCAGCAGAAACCCTAGCAGCAGAAAAATCTTCTTCGTCCTTCCCACGTGTGGCTGAAATTTGTCCTCCAGGTAGCTCGTACTTTTAGGATGAGAGAGGAAGATGTGAGTTGTTTTTTGTGATCAAATTCTCTCCAACTTTTCCTGTATATATATATCCATCAATGAGGGTGTGTGACACATCTGTTGGGCATGTGAGCCTACATTACAAAACTGGCTGACCTTTGCACATATAATTTATTAAGAATAATAAATTCAAAATATAAGTTCTGCTCATCGGATTAAGACTATTTTTATATGGATTTTACACCTCTCAGAAAGAGGAATCCAACAAAAATATTAGCCTCTTAATCTGAGCATCAGAACATGGAGTTTGGACCTAGTTGTCCAAATTTAACACTCCCTCTCAACTAGGGAGAACTCCATCTATTAGTGCAATTAACATCGTGAGTCATCCCGCCGAAACTTGCTTTGCTGGCTTCTTTATTTCAGAACAGAAGTGGGTCAGTCACAAAGACATCATTCCCCGACTGACATAATCAGTCCAGAGGTCCCAGACCTCACAAATCTTGATCCCAGATCAAGTGGTTGGACCATGCCATCCTAGATAGAGAGTACGGCAATCTCTGATGCGTCCATCAGTCTTTGCTAATAGTCTCTAGCTTTTCCACACCTCATTGGCCAAATGAGAGGTACTTCCCTTGAGCCCTGAACTCAATGGGTAGGATGCATACGGGGCACAGATTAAATGAGTGGCGAACCAGCTCAATAATCACAAGGGTGGGGCAGAAGCATTATGAGTGCTTATAGCTCCGAGAAGCTATCCCCAAAGCCCCCCAGAGCTCCCAGAGCTCATTGTCCAACAGGACCCACATCATAGGGTCTTTCCACGACACCAAGACTCTCACGGAAGGTTAGGAACTTGACCTTCCCCAGGGGCTTAGTGAGAATATCCGCGACCTGCTCATCAGTTCCTATATGATCGAGCCTTACGGCGCCTCGCTGTACCATATCCCGGATAAAGTGGTACCTGATATCAATATGCTTGGATCGGTCGTGGAACACAGGATTCTCAGTCATACGAATCCCACTCTGATTATCACAGAGTATTACAGTGGTATCTAGCACATGTTGGAACAGCTCACTAAAGAGCTTCCTCAACCAAACTGCTTCACAACAGGCCATACTAGCAGCAATGTATTCGGCCTCCGCGGTGCTCAAAGCCACCGACTTCTGCTTCCTGCTCATCCATGAGATCGAAGCAGAACCAAGATTGAAACAGCATCCAGATGTGCTCTTACGATCCACCACACTGCCAGCCCAATCGGCATCAGTATATCCCCGGAGTATCACACTCCCGGCAGTGTATCTCAGCCCATGGTTTATCGTGCCCCGAAGATATCTCAAAAGATTCTTGGCACCAACCCAGTGAAAATGATGAGGCTCAACCATCTGTTGACTCAAAGTATTCACTGCAAAACATATGTCCGGACGGGTGTTCACTAAGAACATCAAAGCTCCTATGAGTTGACGATACTCAGTAGGATTGGCCAAGATAGGCCCTGCAGCGCTACCACTCAACTTCTTAAAGTTGAGTTCCATTGGTGTCGACACGGACTTACAGTCCACCATCCCAAATCTTTCCAGAAGCTTCACAATATACTTTCCTTGAGAAAGGAAAATCTCTCCAGGTCTCTGCCAGACCTCTAGGCCTAGGAAATAGTGCATCAGTCCTAGGTCTTTCATCTCGAACTCAGCAGCAAGCTCCCTCTTACATTGATGAATGAGAGGGTCATCACCTGTCAGGAAGAGGTCGTCCACATACAGCACTAGAATGAGAGGCTTTCCTTCCTCAACCTTAAAGTAAAGGTTTGGATCAGCATTGCTTCGAGTGAAGCCCAGCTTCATCAAGTAACTATCCATCCTCTCATACCAAGCTCTGGGTGCTTGCTTTAACCCATAGAGGGCTTTCTTCAACTTGCAGACATAAGTGTCTCGATCTTGAACTTCAAATCCCAGAGGTTGTTCTACATACACCTCTTCCTTTATTGCACCATGCAGAAAAGCAGTCTTGACATCCATCTGATGAAGACTCCATCCTTGCGTAGCAGCAAGGGCTATGATGGATCGAATGGTGGTATATCGAGCCACAGGTGCAAATATATCGTCATAGTCAATTCCTTCCTTTTGAGAGAAGCCACGGGCAACAAATCTTGCCTTAAACTTTTCAGCACTCCCATCAGATCCATGTTTAATCTTGTAGAGCCATTTAGCGGTGACAACAGATTTGTCCTTCGGTCTCGGGACCACATCCCAGACATCATTCTTCATAATAGCCTCATATTCTTCATGCATAGCATCCTTCCAGACTTGATGCTTGATGGCTTCTTCAAAAGATCCAGGTTCAGATTGTATAATAGTACTCATGGCAGCTAGATACCCTTGGTATCTACACGGCTTCTTGCTTTCTCGGAATGTTCCCCTTGGGGCAGCATGACCCTCAGCATCTTCGAGGGTGTCCCTGAGCCATGATGGCCTCTTTCCTAGAGAAGGGGAAGGATCAATAGGGTCCATTGGCTCTTCAACATCAGGCATAGTCTCATCCTGGGGTTCTTCCAGATTTCCAGGTCTTTCTTCATGGTTTTCTTCAGATCTAGGAAGATCTACTACTTTCTTCAGGGAAGCATCTTCGTCAAAAGTGACATCATGGCTTATCTCTACTTCCCTTTGACCAGGTACATAGACTCTATATGCCTTAGAAGTCTCACTGTAGCCCACAAACATTCCTTTCTTCCCAGTAGCGTCCAGCTTACTTCTCTTTTCTTTCGGCACATGAAAATAGACAGGACATCCAAAAATTCTAAAATGTGAGACATCAGGTTTCTTACCAGAGAAAACCTCTTCGGGAGTTTTGGAGTCCAAAGCGGAATGAGGGCATCGGTTTTGAATGTACACAGCAGTATTTGCAGCTTCTCCCCACAGAAACTTTGGAAGACCCTGGTCACATAGCATGGCACGGGCAGCTTCCACAATAGTCCTATTCTTGCGTTCAGCAACACCATTCTGCTCAGGAGTATATGCAGTGGTAGTCTCCCTCTTAATGCCAGCTTCTCTGCAAAAGTCTTTGAACTCATTTGACTCATATTCAGTGCCATTGTTAGTCCTCAAAATCTTGATCTTCTTTCCGGTCATATTTTCCACCAAGGCTTTGAAGGTACGGAACCACTTGAAAGCCTCATCCTTCTTCTTCAAGAAGTATATCCAGGTTTTGCGAGAGAAGTCATCAGTAAATGTCATATAGTAAGAACATCCCCCCAGGGATGTTACAGGCAACATACCGGAAAGATCAGAATGGACCAGTTGCAATATCTCAGATGTCTTTGTGACACTTGAGGGGAAAGGTCCCCTTGTATGTTTTCCTTCAGCACAGCCCTTACATACACCTTTATGATTATTTCCAAAATCAGGCATCCCTGTCACCACCTTCCTTGCTTCGGGAAGAGCCTTGTAATGAAGGTGTCCAAATCTTCGGTGCCATAGTTCGGTTTGACGGATAGTATCACAAGTCATAGCTCCCAACGGACTCCCTCCAACCTGGTAGAGTGTACCAACTCTAAAACCAATTGAGATAGCTTCCTTGAAGCTCTTCTTCCACATGAGTACCTTTCCATCAGAGAAAGTTACATTGAATCCTTTGTCTTCCATGGCAGATACAGACACAAGGTTCTTCTTCAATTTGGGTACATAGAGTACATCTTGTAGATGGAGGACTTGTCCTTGAGACAAGTGGAGGGTCACAGTCCCGGTCCCTTTCACAGGATAAGTGGCATTATCCCCAAGGGTAATTTCTAGATTAGTATCCCTTTCAACCATGTCAGAAAGTGCTTCCTTGAATCCGGTGATGTGTCTTGAGGCACCACTATCGATTAGCCAGACATCCATAGTGTCGGGCGGAGATGCAGCTGAGAGAGCAGATATTAGAATATACTCATTTCTTTTATCAACAACATTAGACTCCTCATACCTGGTATTTCTGGTCCTTTTAGAAGGTGGATGGTTTCCTTCAAAGTGAGCCTTCCTCTTTCCTATGGATTTGTCATTTCTTTGATTCCCATTCCTTCGGTTGTTGTTGTTGTCGTCACTATCGGGAGAATTCTTCTGGAAGGGGCATTCTCTAGCATAGTGTCCAGTCCTATGGCAGGTGAAACATTTACCCTTCTTCTTTTGAGTCTTAGTCCTTCCTTTGTCCTTGGAACCACCAGAGTTCTTCTTTCGGGAATGAGCAACATAGGCAGCATTTCTTTCATTATCAAATTCCTTCATCCTTGTTTCTTCTTGCATATATCTAGACAGAAGCTCATCAAAGTTAGGGATGGTATTATTGTTGAGAATGGTAGTTGTGAATACTTGCCATTCATATGGAAGTCCTCCAAGTGCGGTGAGAACCATCTCACGATCAGCTATTGTCTCCCCAATAGCTAGCAGATTGTTCCTGGTTTCGGTCAACTTCATAAAGAAAGTTTGAATAGACTCGTCTCGGCCCTTCTTCATATTCTTCAACTTGTTCTTGAGGAATAGCACTTGGTTCACATTGTTTACTCGGAACATAAGTATCAGTTTGTCATACATCTCCTTGGATGTGCCTAGTTCAGATATGTAGGCAACCAGACTCTTATTTATGGATTCCCTGATCAGCAGTTTTGCTCTGATTTCTCCCTTCTTATACTTGTGTTTAACAGCAGCAGAGGCATTTGATGGAGGTTCTTGAATCTTCCCTGTCACATGATCTAGGAGATCATGATCTTCTAATTTGAGATCTAATAACATCTTCCAGGCATGGAAGTCATCACTTCCAGTCAGCTTGTCATTCTCCCTGAATTCAAGCTTAGAGGAATCCATTTCCTTCGATGATGATTGCTATAGATAGAGTTTGTCTTCACCTCAGCTCTGATACCATGTAAAGTTTTGTAGATGTTCTATGCTAAGAGCAATTTCACTTTTCTCACAGCAATCATACAAGTAGATAAGCAAAATGCAGATAGAACATATAAGCAGATCTTACAGAAGACAAATCAGAAACAAGAAAAATGTATGTGTTTGTTTCGGCGGTCAACAGGATGCTTCAACCAGCAAAGTCTCCTTTGGTCAGCCAGCCCAGCATGTGTCACAACAACCCTCCAACCAGTAGATGAGTCAACCCAAGTCAGTTCTACAAAAGTCAACGCTGTCCTGAAAAGTCAACGCAGGGGCAGCAAGCTAAAAGTCAACGCAGCAGCAAAACGGTCAACCCTTTGACCTCGATTTTTGTGCCAGGTAGTATGGCCTTCAAAAATCGAACCTCCCACAAGTTTTCAGCTTGTTTGGACCAAGCATTGACCAAAGTCAACGCTGGTCAAACTTCTGCGAAACCCTAGCAGCAGAAACCCTAGCAGCAGAAAAATCTTCTTCGTCCTTCCCACGTGTGGCTGAAATTCGTCCTCCAGGTAGCTCTTACTTTTAGGATGAGAGAGGAAGATGTGAGTTGTTTTTTGTGATCAAATTCTCTCCAACTTTTCCTGTATATATATATCCATCAATGAGGGTGTGTGACACATCTGTTGGGCATGTGAGCCTACATTACAAAACTGGCTGACCTTTGCACATATAATTTATTAAGAATAATAAATTCAAAATATAAGTTCTGCTCATCGGATTAAGACTATTTTTATATGGATTTTACACCTCTCAGAAAGAGGAATCCAACAAAAATATTAGCCTCTTAATCTGAGCATCAGAACATGGAGTTTGGACCTAGTTGTCCAAATTTAACAATGCGACTGTTGGGCTTCTGAGCCTACATGAGTTGTAGGTCGGCTTGATAATAATTCCATAATCAAAATAAATTCATATCTCCATGAATACTTATCGGAATCGGATGATCTTTATATCAATCCTACACCTCTCGACAAGAGGAATCTAATAAAAATATCATCATCCATGAATAAGATGACCCACATGAAGTTTTGCCCTGGTTGCCAATTTTAACACTCCCTCTCAACCATGGAGAACTTCATCTGCAATCTGTCTATCGGTCGTTACTATTCATCCATCAAATGCACTGCCCTGTACAGCCTGACCCTTGCCCTGCTCTGCTCGATTCTGCCTGTTCTGCTTTGTCTTGTTCTGCCCTGCAATGATCTGTACTGTTTTGCTATGTTCTGCTTTGCTGTTGCATTGTTCTGTTCTGCTCTGCTTTTGTCCGAATTATGAAGAAGAAGAAATGATCGAGGATGTATCATACTGACTCAAAGTCAGTCTCAGAGTATGTACCACTGGTCCCAGACCAGTCTCAACCAACCCAAAGTCAGCGTCATAGTGAGTACAACTCCACTGGTCCTAGACCAGTATCATCCTCCACTGACTCAAAGTCAGTCTCAGAGTGCGTACCACTGGTCCAAGACTAGTCTCAGCCGACCTGAAGTCAGCTTCATAGTAAGTACCACTCCTACCACTGGTCCCAGACCAGTATCACAGTCTCAGAGAGTGTACCACTGGTCCTAGACCAGTCTCAACCGACCCGAAGTCAGCGTCATAGTATGTACCACTCTCACTGGTCCCATACCAGCACTGCACTGACACGAAGTCAGTCTCGGAGTATGTACCACTGGTCCCAGACCAGTCTCAACCGACCCGAAGTCAGCGTCATAGTATGGTACAACTCCTACCACTGGTTCCAGACCAGTATCATTGATCCCAGATCAATGGAGGTCATCCTAGCGTAGGGAGTACGGTAGATACAACGATGCGTCCATCGGTACTACTATGGTCCCTAACTTCATTTCCCTGCTCATTGATCAGATGAGAGGTACTTCCCATGAGTCCCAGACTGCATGGGTAGGATGCCTCGACAGGAGAACTAATCAATCTTGTCCTCACTGGAGAACACATCAATCCTGCTACAATCGCTGTGGAGAACACATCATTCCCAGTGTTGTTAAAAGCGCGATTTAATCGTGCTTTTTTCCCTAAGGCGATTTAATCGCGCGTTTTATTGGAAAAAAGCAGCTAATTTTTTTTGGCGATTTTTTCCAAAAAATGCGCGCTTTTTTCAAAAAAGCGCACCTTTTTCGAAAAAATCGCGCTTTTTTCGGAAAAACGCGTGGGGTGTCGGGGCAGCGGGTTTTATAATCCGATTTTTGATTTTTTTTTTCATTTGGACTGTGGGCACGCGTAGGAGGAGGAGAACGTGTTGGAGAGAGGAGCTGGAGGGTTTGTGAGCAAATATAAGTGCTTGTAGGACAAATTCAAGAGGAGACCACCAATTTCTCCATAAAAACGGTATGTGGATTAATTTTTTTTTGTTTTCCTTGTTTAAAAACATTGTTTTTCATTGTTTTTGGTTGGGGAACTTCATATGGGCACCATTTTCCTTTTGTTTTCATTGTTTTTAAAGAATTTTTTGTATTTTTTCATTGATTTGGGATGGGTAAATTGGTATGACTATGGGAACCAATTTTTTATTTTTATTTTTCATTTTTTTTAAACATTGTTTATGTTTTTTCATTGTTTTTGGCATTTGCCATTTGGTTGGGTAACTTGGGTTTGGAACTTTGGATTCTGGAAATTTGTAACTTGTAATTTTGTAAATGCTAAATTGTGATCCTAAATTCCTATTTCCTAATCCTTATTTTCCCATAGGTTTGCAAATTCAAAATTCAAAAACAAACATGCCAAGGAAATTGGATCCTTTCTGGGAATATGGTGAACCTAAAGCTCCGAATGATAGACAAAACTTGAATTGCAAGTTGTGTGGAAAGGAGATACGCGGGGGGGTGTATAGGTTGAAGTTTCACCTTGCACAAATCCCTGGACATGATGTGGGGCCCTGTATAAATACAAATCCTAAACTTATCCAAAGAGCCATGAGAGCATTGGAGAATTAGAGCACACTAGAGAGGCCAAAGAAGAACTCAAAAGGCAACTAAAAAGGTCAGCTGAAGGAAGTGGGCCAAGTGGCACTGGTTCTACTGCAGCATCAGTCAATCCGGTAGCTGCATCATCATTTTTTGTTCCTCGAACCACACCTGGTTCACAACCATCTATCGGTTCAATGCTAAAAAGAACTGAAAAAGAACAAGTTGACAGGTTGATGGCAAAATTTCTCCTTTGGAGTGATATTCCTTTCAGCATTGTAAGGAATAATCCATTTTTCCAACCTACTGTTGATGCTATTGCCAGTGTTGGCCCGGGGTACAAAATCCCTTCTTATCATGATTTCAGAGGCCAGATTCTTCAAGATGAAAACCGTGACTGCACCCAAAGATTGGAGGATTTTAGGGCATCATGGGCACAAACGGGATGCATTGTTATGTCAGATGGTTAGACTGACCAAAAGGGGAGAACCCTTATAAACTTCTTGGTTAGTTGTCCCAAGGGGACTATGTTTATCAAATCTATTGATGCATCTCATCAAATCAAAGATGCAAGAACTTTATGTGATTTGCTGGATGTGTTTTTTTTGGAGGTGGGTGAACAACATGTTGTCCAAGTCATAACGGACAACGCTGCAAATTATGTTGCTGCTGGTAGAATGCTTATGGACAGGCATCCTACTTTATTTTGGACACCTTGTGCTGCCCATTGTATTGATTTGATGTTAGAGGACATAGGGAAAATTCCCTTTGTCAAAGATATTGTTGACTCATATAATCATACATCTGTGCTTAGCTTGATGAGAAGATTCACCAACAACAAAGAGTTGGTGCGCCTCGCCATTACACGGTTTGCCACGAGTTTCATATCTCTTCAATCCCTCGTGAATTCTATGTGGGATGTGAAGAGAATGTTTCTTTCAGAGGAGTGGCGTGCTATGTCAATGAGCCGCAAACTAGAAGGAGAGGTCGTATGCAGACTAGTTTCATACCAGGAAGACTTCTGGGCGGGAGTGCAGGAGGTGTGCGCCGTTACTGAACCTTTGGTAAAGGTTCTTCGGTTGGTTGATGGTGAGAAGCCCGCAATGGGCTATTTGTATGAAGCCATGGACAGGGCCAAAGAAGCCATTCGGGCCTACTATGATGATAAGGGAGATGATGGGTTTCAGAAACAACTCCTTCTATGGGGAGTGATTGATGAGCGATGGAACAACACACTCCATCGTCCCATTCATGCTGTTGGGCTTTTCCTGAACCCTGCATTTTCTTATGCATGTGGGTTTGATTTTGATGCTGAGATCATGGATGGATTCTTATCCTGGGTCCAAAAGATGGTGCGATCTCCAGAACAACGTATAGAGATCTCTAAACAAATTGAGACATATAAGATGGCAGGTGGCACATTTGGCTTTGAGATCGCTGTCACTGATAGGACGATTAAAATGCTAGGTATTTTTTAGTTTGTAACTTTGTTTCAAATTTCATTGTCTCTTCAAATTCCATTTTTTTCTTATGTTTATTTAAAATTTTATTTGTAATTTTGTTGTAGATGCATGGTGGAAGATGTATGGTGGCAGAGTACCCCTTTTGCAAAAGCTTGCCGTACGCATCCTCAACCAAACATGCAGCTCCTCAAGATGTGAGCACAACTGGAGTGTATTTGAAAAAATACACAACAAGAAGCGCAACACGTTAACACTTAAACATTTAAAATATTGCAAATTTCCAAATAAATTTTTGAATTCATTAAACAATATTTTTTTTATAATATTAATTATTAATTATTATTTCATGATCTTTGTACAGGTTGGAGTCCCAACGACTTAATGACATGGTCTACGTCTACTACAATCTTCGATTGTGGGTCAGGCAGCTTGAGAGGACACCTGATGTGGATGCCATCTCATTGGATGGGATTGACACCACTGCTGCATGGAGGGTTGAGGCTGAGAGGCCTCTCATGGATTCTGCTGATGATTGGTTAGTGCAGGATGTAGTGGAGGGGGAGGAGGAGCAGGAGGAGGAGGAGGAGGAGCAGGAGGAGGAGGAGCAGGAGGAGGAGGTGACACCGCCTACCCGGGCTACCACTGCCACCAGTAGAGGACGTGGTCTACCTCCTGTAGCTCATACTTCTAGTTCTGCAGCTTCTAGAGCACATCAGACTCCACTGCCATTTCCACCAGCACAGGCACCAGCATCTACATCTAGAGGGAAAGGGAAAGCTGTGACATTTTCTCGCAAGAGGGACAGAGGAAATCAATAGGATTAGACTTTCATTTTATTGTATATGAGTCTATGACATTATGACATGATGAGATACATTATCATATTTTTTGTTGATATTTTGAGGTTGAGCTGGGACTCAGGAGTCAGGACTTACTATTCAGGACATGATTCAATGTTATGTGTGATTTTAGCACTAGAAATGATATTAAACATCTTATATATTAGTTTTTTTATCATATTTATGTGTCAATGTATTTATTTTATGTTGTAGATGGTTTAGATATTAAAAAAATTGAAAAAAAAATGAATATTTTTGTACCAAACGCTTTTTTCCCGCTTTTTTCCGCTTTTTTCCCGATTTTTCCTATTTTTTCCGCTTCATTCCCGGCACCAATTTAATCCCGCTCGCGCTTTTCACAACATTGATCAATCCAGGCTACCATGGAGAACACATCAATCCAGGCCTCACAGGAGAACTAATCATCCTGCTACACAGGAGAGCGAATCATCCTGTTCCACAAGAGAGCGAATCATCTTGTCCCACAAGAGAGCGAATCATCTTGTTCCAGTGTGCACCACCAGGGGAGGGTGAGTCACCCTGTGGTCATATGTTGCTCCAGTAGGAACCGCAAGCCCTCAGAGCTCCTAGAGCTCAATGTATGCAACATGCAGGACCCTTGTACAAAAGTTTCTTGCCGACTCCAAGTCGTTTGGGAAAATCACAGATTAGATCTTTCCTCGGGGCTTTGACAAGGTGTATCAACCTGTACATCATCTTAATGTGATGGAGCTTCCTTGCTCATCGACTTACCATATCCCAAATGATGTCTATCTGCTGGAGCAATTGACGAATACGGGATTCCTCAATAATCGAATCCCACCTCAAGTTGTTACAGAGAATCACAGTGGTATCCAATGTAAATCCAAACAGCTCACTGAAGAGCTTTCGCAACCAGACTGCCTCACACGAGGTTATGCTAGCAACAATATATCCTGCTTCGGCGGTGCTCAAAGCCACCGACTTCTGCTTCCTACTCATCCAGGATATCAAAGCAGATCCCAAGGTGAAACAGTACCCGGAAGTGCTCTTACGGTCCACCACACTGCCTGCCCAATCAACGTCAGTATATCCAAGTAGTCTCACATCTCCGGCAGTGTATCTTAATCCATGAGAGATTGTGTCTTGAAGACATCTCAGAAGATTCCTGGCATCAATCTAGTGAGGCTCAACCAAATATGAGCTCACAATGCTAATTGCAAAACATATGTTCGGACGGAGGTTCACCAAGAACATCAATGCGAATGAGTTCTTGAAACTCAGAGGCATTTCCCAAGTCTGGTCCGACATTATATATAACTTCTAAAAGTTAAAATCCTCGAGGTAGTCACAGGCTTGCAGTGCATCATACCGAATCTTTCCAATATATTTACCACATATTTTCCTTGAGATAGGAAAATTTCCTTGGCTTCTGCCACACTTCAAGTCCTTGGTCCTTCATTTCAAATTCAGAAGCCATCTCCCTCTTACATTTGTGAATGAGAGGGTTTGCACCTGTTAGAAAGAGGTCATCCACATACAACACCAGTATGAGAGGCTTGTCATCTTCAACCTTAAAGTTACGATCAGCTTCACTCCTAGTGAATCCTAGCTTCATCAAGTAGCTATCGATCCTCTCATACCATGCTCGGGGTGCTTGCTTCAGCCCATAGAGAGCCTTCTTCAACCTGCATACATGAGATTTTCAATCATAAATCTCAAATCCTTCAGGTTGCTCCACATAGACCTCTTCTTTGATAGAACCATGCAAGAACGCGGTCTTAACATCCATCTGATGTAGGTTCCATCCTTGTGAAGCCACAAGGGCTATGATCAAGCGGATGGTTGTATATCTGGCAACAGGTGCAAATATCATAGTCTATACCTCCCTTCTGGGATAAACCACGAGCAACAAAATGAACCTTATACTTTTCCATACTTCCATTTGTTGCATGCTTTATCTTGTAAAGCCATTTTGAAGTAACAATTGTCTTGTCCAAGGTCTGGGAACTACTTCCCAGACATCATTCTCCATAATAGACTCATATTCTATGGTCATAGCATCCTTCCATAGTTAATGCTTGATGACATCTGAGAATGATGAAGGTTCATTTTGTATGATCGTGCTCATGATGGTCAGGTATCCCTGATACCTATTAAGTTTCTTACTTTGATGGAAGGTTCCTCAGGGTGCAGCATGTCCTTCAGCATCATCAAGTATCCCCCTAAGCCATGAAGGCCTCTTCCTAGAAGAGGAAGGCTCATGTGGATGAGGATCAATCAGATCCATGGGTTCTTCTACATCAAACATTGATTCATCATCCTTTTATTTCGGTTCCCTGGTGTCGGCTTCTTCAGAGCTACTCAAAGTCAGCAGATTGTCCACCTTGCTGAGAGCCATATCTTTGTCAAAGGTGACATCATGACTAATCACGACTTCCCTTTGACCGGTGGTGAACATTTCTTCAGGAGTTTAGGAACCCAATGCTTGATGAGGGCATAGATTTTGTACATATACGGCGGTGCTTGTAGTTTCAGCCCATAGAAACTTTGGAAGTCTTTGATCATGTAGCATGGCCTGGACAGCTTCCATCATCGTGTGGTTCTTCCTTCCCACCACACCATTCTGCTCAGGAGTATGTGGTGTAGTAGTCTCCCTCTTAATGCCAACCTCAGGTATGCCTCAGTAAACCAATTGTAATATATCGGAGGTCTTGCTTTGGCTTGAGGGGAATGGTCCCCTTTTGAGCTTTCCTTTGGCACATCCTGGACATACACCTTCTTTCTCTACTTGGAATTCGGGCATCCCTGTTACCATCTGTCTTATATCGGGTAGAGCTTTGTAATGAAGGTGGGCAAACCTCCGATGCCAAAGTTCGGACTAAAGAGTTGTGTCACAAGACATGACACCTAGCGGACTTCCATCGACCTGATATAATGAATCAACACTAAACCCAAGAGTAAAGGCATCTTTAACATTATTTTTCCATATACATACCTTGCCATTGCTGAAGGTTACCTTGTAGCCTCTGTCTTCCATTTCCAAGATGGACACTAGGTTCCTTTTGAGGTCAGGTGCATTTAATACATCCTATGATTTCTAGCCTTCTTGAATGATTGTCCTCTTCCTTGATTCCCAGCTCTCCTCTTACCTTTGCTGTTGAATTTGTCATTCCTTAGATTGCCATCAGAGGGATTTCGAGTTGCACCACTGCATACTGTACCATGCTTCTCTAAACATGATTATCATCATACTGCCCATGTCCATGATTTTATCCATCATAATGCTGCTCAAACTAGTGTGCATCATCATCATGCTATCCTATATGTCCATGATCTCATGTTGCCCTTTATGTCCATGATCTCATTCATCATGATGCTCATGATCTCATACATAGTGACTTGCTTTATCGCAAATGTAACATCGTCATTTTCTTCTAGCCTTAGGTCCAGCCTTTCCTTTTGATTTAGTCCCGGAATTATTTCTTTTCTTTGCATGAGAAGAAAAGGCAGCAGGAAGACCTTTAGGCATGGGCATTTCTTGCACTTCTTCCCTTGTTTCTTCTTGAATGCATCTAGCCATTAATTCCTCGAAACCAGGAATTACATTATAGTTCAAAAGAGTAGTCCTGAACACATACCATTCAAATGGCAATCCTCCAAGAGTTGTGAGTGCCATTTCTCTGTCAGTAATAGTTTCCCCAATAGATAGGAGATCGTTCTTGATCTCGGTGATTCTTAAGAAGTATGCTTTCATACTTTCGTCTTTACCCTTCTTGATTTCCCTCAGCTTATTTCTAAGAAACAAAACTTGATTTGCATCATTAGCTTTAAATAAACTCACCAGTCTATCGTAGATTTCCTTGGAGGTGTCCAGTTCAGAGATGTAGGCCACCAAGTGCTTGTCGATAGAGTCCCGGATGATCTTCTATTGTTTTGACTTCTCCATTTTTTCATTTGTTCCAGGCAGCAGCGGATGCATTTGATGGAGGCTCAACAATATTGCCTCTCACATGATCCAACACTCCTTGATTCTCAAGGGTTAGATCGATAGACATCTTCCATCCGTGATAGTCAGCTTTCTCACGGAGCTTGTCTTCAGCAAGAAAGAATGTTGAGGACCCCATAGTTCTTTTAGGATAGCCTTGCCAATATTCTCTTCGATGATTGCTCTTGCTCTTGCTCGGGCTTTGTCTTCACCTCAGCTCTGATACCATGTTAAGATATGGTATGTTCTATGCTTATAACAGTTTACTTCTTTTCCTTATTATATTCCAAAGATTAGCAATCACACGTACATAAAGTAAAGTGCAGATAGAACATTAAACAATCGACAGAAAACAAGCCAAGACAAGAGACACAAGATGTGGCAGCTAGCCAGGGACAAACCCCACAATGTGTGGGGAAACCCTTTGATCAAATCCTCTTTTATCTTCAATAATTCAGCAGAGAGAAATAGTACAATAAATCTGATTCATATCAACAGTAGCAAACCCTAGATCAATAGCATCAGCATTAGCGGCTTCATTATCAAACTAGGGCAGACAATATCTTGCAAACCGTTCATCGGATTGACTTCATTCCACCACCAAAAGTTGCGGCTTTCAGAGGAGGTTCAGATGAACCTACAGCGCAGTTCCCAAGAGGAGATCTTCTAGGCCACGCAAGTCAATCTTTACTTCTGCAGTTGCAGCTTCAGTTTCAGCAGTTTCCGGCTTCAAACTAGGGCAATCGATATCTTGCAAACCGTTCATCGAATTGACTTCATTCCACCACCAAAAGTTGCGGCTTTCAGAGGAGGTTCAGATGAACCTACAGCGCAGTTCCAAAGAGGAGATCTTCTAGGCCACGCAAGTTAATCTTTACTTCTGCAGTTGCAGCTTCAAATTCAACAGCTTCTGGCTTCACATGTGTGAGAGAGAGACCCATTTCAGCGCAGTAGAGAAGAGACTCATTTCTGCGTAGTAGAGAGAGACAGAGATGTGATGAGATGAGTGAGTCCAAATGAGGAAAGTCCTCTTATATTTATACACAACGTTGGTGGGTGAATAGATGCGACTGTTGGGTTTCTGAGCCTACATGAGTTGTAGGTCGGCTTGATAATAATTCCATAATCAAAATAAATTCATATCTCCATGAATACTTATCGGAATCGGATGATCTTTATATCAATCCTACACCTCTCGACGAGAGGAATCTAATAAAAATATCATCAGCGATGAATAAGATGACCCACATGAAGTTTTGCCCTGGTTGCCAATTTTAACAAATCTACATGTGGAGCTTGGTGACAACACCAGTAGTGGAAGGCATTGGCAACATAAAGTTCCAGCTAGACTCAGGGAGTCTTATGGAGGTGGAGGGGATAATTTATGTACCTAGGATGGAAAAGAATTTACTCTCAGTTTCAGCCATGGAGGGCAGAGGACTTGTAGTCAGTTTCACGAAAGGTGAGGTAGTTGTTACGCCAAAAAGGGTTGATCCTAACATGAGGCAATTATAAGCAGTAGGAAGAATAACCTATATATGTTGAGAGGACAACCATTGAAAGTCCTAGTACATAGCAATGACAACTAGAGTGAGATTTGGCATAGGAAGATGGGTCATCTACACTACAAGGCTCTACCACTGTTACAAGAGATGGTCACTACTTTTCTAAAGTTCATTATAGAGCATGATGGTGTTTGTAAGGGATGTGCGCTTGGCAACCAGGCCAAGGCCACATTTCCTAGCAATGAGACAAGGTCCAAGGATGTGTTGGATTTGGTTCATTCCAACATCTATGGTCCTATGCCAGTGGAGTCTATCTTGGGGTGTAGTTATTTTGTCACATTCATAGATGATTATTCTAGGAGGGCATGGATTTACTTCCTGAAGACAAAAGATGAGGCCTTTAGTTGGTTTCAAAAGTTCAATGCTCTCTTATGGAGAACCAAACTGGGAAGAAGATCAAGGTCCTAAGATCAAACAATGGGGCCAAGTATACCTCCAACGAGTTTAAAAATTCCTGCAGAGAAGCAGAAATCAAGAAACAACTGACAGTGCCCTACAATCCACAACAAAATGGAGCGGTAGAGAGGAAGAATAGAAGTATAGTCGAAGCAGCCAAGGCCATGATCCATGATCAAGATCTACCTATGTTCTTGTGTGCAGAGGCATGTAATAGAACTGTATACATGACAACAGGTGCCCTCACAAGGCAGTGGAGGACATGACTCATGAAGAGGTTTTTTGTTAAAATTGGCAACTAAGGCCAAACTCCATATGGGTCTACTTATTCATGGCAACTGATATTTTTCTTGGATTCCTCTCGTCGAGAGGTGTAGGATTGATCTAAAGATCATCCGATTCCGGCATGTATTCATGGAGATATGAATTTATTTGTGTTATGTGACAATTTGTCAAGGTTGGCCAGCGACCAAATTACCCCCATCTATCCTCATTGTTGCACTATATATAGAAGAGGTTTGCAAGTCATTTTAGACACACATTCATCTCTCTTGTGATCTCTTCCTCTCCACTTGTTTGGGTTTTAGTGGAAGGAAGAGTCCCTAAGAGAATACGTTGCTCTAAGAAGAGATGCCCTAGATGCAGTCATGGGAGAGAAGGCTTTACGCTGCCCTAATGTGGTAGAAGCCTAACATTATCGTAAAGAAGCTTAACATTGTCATGGAGGACAGCCCTTATCTTAACCACAAAGAAGCCCTAACGCTACCCTATGAAGAAGCCCTAACGTAGCCTATGAAAAAGTCTAATACGCTATCATGAAGGGTAACCTGAACGATGTCATGAAGGATAGGTCTTAACATGAAGGAAAGCCCTAAACGCAGGATTAGCAAGTGACACTAATCCGTTGTTCTAATCCGTAGTTCTAAAGGGAATTTTAGACTCGGTCAAGGCATTTTGAGAAGCTTATATATGTTGCCCTAGTTGTAGCTCACATAGTTAGACATAGTCCAAAAGAAAGGATATATCCTGACCGCAGATAAGAATGAGGGCTCTTCGTGGTCAAGGAAGGAGCCCTATAAATGCTGTCCTAATGAAGGATGATCATAACATTGATAAGGAGACCTTCCTACGCAGTCATAGGAGAAGCCTTATCACATGTATGGAGATGCAGTAGGAGCAGAAAAGTGACTAGGTGCAGTCATAAAAGGAAGCTTACTAGCAGTAGTAAAGATTGTTGTTCTAAGGCATGATTTAGGCATGTTTGGGAGCAGTTGTCTCTATATTAGAGGACTGAGGGAAAAGTTGTTTGCATGGACCTGTTGAAGGAATCTGCAACTATAGCCTAGCTACTCTGCTAGGTTGTAAGTCATAGCAAGCAGCTAAGGTTGGTATGCATTGAGTGTAAATAGTTGCAGCGTATTAGATGCAGTATATTGGGTGCAGCATAATATAATGAAGTGCAGCACAGTGACAGTGGTGCAACATAATGATGATGAATGGTGCAACATAGTGCACAGAGACAGTGGTGCAGCGTAATGATGATGAATGGTGCAGTATAATGCAGAGTGACAGTGGTGCAGCATAATGATGATGAATGGTGCGGCATAGTGCACAGTGACAGTGGTGCAGCATAATGACGATGAATGGTGCCGCGTAGTGCAGAGTGATAGTGGTGCAGCATAATGATGATGAATGGTGCAGCATAGTGCAGCATGATGGTGGTGCAACACAGTGATGATGATGAGTGCAGCATAGTGTAATGAAGTGTAGCTCAGTGATGGGAGCAGCACAGTGATGAGAACAGTTCTATGATGGGTGCAGCATGGTGATGGAATCACCTTGGAGAATCAGTTGAAGCAATATGCCTACCTCATGAGGTATCTTCTTAGTGAAGATCTCTACTCTTATTTTGTCAAGTCAAAATGTTGACTTCTGATGTATATGTACTATCTCTCTCTGTTGAACTATTGAAGAACATAAGAAGAATTGATCAAGGGTTTCCCGACATTGGGGTTTGTCACTAGCTGGCGCCACATCTTCTGTCCTCTTGTCTTGGTTTGTCTTCTGCGATTTATGTTTATGTTCTATCTGCATTTTACTATCATGCTAAATGTGATTGCCAATATGGAATTGATATTAAGCTAATATGGAAAATTGAAGTAAACTTGCTCTTAGCATAGAACATAGCTAAAATTAACATGGTATCAAAGCTAAGGTGAAGACAAAGCCCAACAAAGAGTGAAAGAGCAATCACCGAAGACAGTTGGAAAGGACAAAAAGAATCAATGGGTTCCTCATCCCTCGCCAAATTCACCAAGGGTGAAGTCGAAGCAAAGAAGATTATCAAAGTGGCGCAGCGGAAGCATCTTGTGGCTTACCTACGAGTCACTTCAATGGGAAGTCTAGATCTAAGAATGGAAGGAAAGGCAGATGCCTTGCTTGCAATAAGTTTGGCCATTATGCGAGGAAGTGTCCAAATAGAAGGGACACATCACTTGATGATGATAACAATCATTCCAGGGGCATCTTCAATGATCAAAGGAATGACAGGCACAATAGCAAAGGAATGAAAGGAATGCAAGTCATCATGGAAATGGCCGACTCTTTAAGGAAAGCAAGGAACTCCATGTACGAAGAATCAAATGTTGTTTCTGATAAGCTAAAGGAGTATTACCTTATACTAGCCCTCTCCACTACTTCTCCTCCAAACTCTTTGGGAATCTGGCTTATTAATAGTAGTGCTTCAAGGCACTTCATTGGATAGAAAGAAGCTCTCTCTAATTTGATAGAGAAGGAAACAATCGTGGAGATTATACTTGGAGTCAATGCCACCTATCCCGAAAAGGGTGTAGGGAATGTTACCCCTCAATTGAATGAAGGTAACACGATTCATTTACAAGAAGTTATTTATATACCTGATCTCAAGAAGAACCCGGTGTCCATTTCGGCAATGGAAGTCAAAGATTTCAAGGTGGCATTCATCAACGGAAAGGTATGTGTGTGGATAGGGAATTTTTAAAGATGCTTTTGAGTTCAGAGTTGGCAATTTGTATCAAGTTGCAAGAAGTCCATTAGGGACCATGTCGGTTGACACATCTCTTCTATAGCATCGGAGGTCTGCTCATTATGGGGCCCTACCTGATGTGAGTCAGATAGTGACAGGGATGCTTGAATTCAAGAAGAGCATGGAGGTACATGTCCGAGATGTACCTAAGAAAAACTTACAAGGGGACCATTCCCCTCATGTAAAAGCAAGACCACAGATTTGAAACAACCCGAGGGGTTTGAGATTCATTATTAGGAATCTCATGTATGCAAATTGAAGAAAGCTCTCTATGATTTAGAGTTAATACCCCGAGCTTGGTATGAGAGGATTGACAGCTATCTGTTGAAGTTGAGATTCACTAGGAGTGAAGCCGATCCAAACCACTGCTTGAGGTTCTGGATGATAAACCTCTCATACTGGCACCTTATGAGGACAACCTCTTTTTGACAGGTGCAGACCCTCTCATTTGCAAAAGTAAGAGGGAGTTGGATTCCGGATTTGGAATGGTTAACTGCAAGCCCGTGACTACCTCGATGAAGCCTAACTTTAAGAAGTTATGCGGTAGTGATGTCGGACCTGATTTGGGAAATGCCTCTGACTTTCATAAACTCATACTAGCATTGATGTTCTTGGTGAACTCTTGTCCGGATATATGTTTTGCAGTTAAAATATTGAGCTCATATATGGTTGAGCCTCACTGGATTGGTGCCAAGAATAATTTGAGATATCTTTAGGGCACAATCTCTCATGGATTGAGATACACTTCCGGAAATGTGAAGCTAGATGATTATTCTGATGCCGAATAGGCAGACAGTGTGGAGGATCGCAAGAGTACTTCTGGGTGCTGGTTCTCTTTAGGTTCTGCTTTGATATCTTGGATGAGCAAGAAGCAGAAGTCGGTTGCTTTGAGCACCACTAAGGCCGAATACATAGTTATGAGTATGACCTCATGTGAAGCTGCCTGGTTGAGGAATCTCTTCAGTGAGTTGTTCGGACATGTGCTGGATACCATCGTGATCTTTTGTGACAACTAGAGGGGGATTCGATTGTTGAAGAATCCCGTGTTCTATGATCACTCCAAGCATATAGACATCAGGTTCCACTTTATCTAGGATATGGTACATCGAGGAGCAAGAAGGCTCCATCGCATTAGGACTGATGTGCAGGTCGCTAATATTCTATCGAAGCCTGTGGGAAAGGTCAAATTCTTGACTTTCCGAGAACGACTAGGAGTCATAGAGAGACTCTCTCCTAAGGGTCCTATGTGATATGGACATTGACCTCTGGGAGCTCTGGCGGGTTCAAGGTCATCCTGGAGCGATGAGCAACCATAGGGTGAGTGGTTCAGCCTTCCCCTAATGGCCTGCTATGGAGGCAAGATGAGTGGTTCATCCTTCTCCTGCTGAGACACAGTCATAGGGTAAGTGGTTCAGCCTTCCCCTAGTGATTTGTTGTTTACAAGGTGAGTGGTTCAGCCTTTCCCTAAGATACCCCTGGCGACATGTAGGTAGGATGAGTGCTTCATCCTTCTCCTGCTAAGACATCCTACCCATGCAGTCTGGGACTCATGGGAAGTACCTATCATCTGGCCAATGAGTAGGGAAATGAGGATGGGGACCATAGTAGTATCGATGGACGCATCGTGTTACTACCGTACTCCCTATGCTAGGATGATATTGATATGGGATCAATTGGAACTGACTTCGGGTTAGTAAGAGTGATATAAGTCACTCTCTTTTGGGACTGACTTCGGATCAGGAAGAGTGGTATGATACACTCTCTTTATTTGGAACTAATTTTGGATTAGTAAGAGTGGTATGAGACATTCCCTTTATTGGAACTGACTTCAGGTTAGTAAGAGTGGTATGAGACACTCTCTTTTATATGGGATTGACTTCGGGTCAGTAGAGGATGGTATGATACATTCTTGATCACTTCTTCTTCTTCATTGTTCAGCAGAGAAGTGCAGGGAACTGATGGCAGAGATAGTACAGTCTGGTAAAGATGGGGTTCTCCCTAGTTGAGAGGGAGTGTTAAAATTGGCAACTAGGGCCAAACTCCATGTGGGTCTACCTATCCATGGCAACTGATATTTTTCTTGGATTCCCTCGTCGAGAGGTGTAGGATTGCTCTAAAGATCATCTGATTCCGACATGTATTCATGGAGATATGTATTTATTTGTGTTATGTGACAATTCGTCAAGGTCAACTAGCAACCAAATTACCCACATCTATCCTCATCATTGCACTATAAATAGAAGAGGTTTGCAAGTCATTTAAGACACACATTCATCTCTCTTGTGATCTCTTCCTTTCCACTCGTTTGGGTTTTAGTGGAAGGAAGAGTCCCTAAGAGAATACGTTGCCCTAAGAAGAGATGCCCTAGATGCAGTCATGGGAGAGAAGGCTCTACGTTGCCCTAATGTGGTAGAAGCCTAACACTGTCATAAAGAAGCTCAACGATGTCATGGAGGACAGCCCTTATCTCAGCCACAAAGAAGCCCTAACGCTGCCCTATGAAGAAGCCCAAACATAGCCTATGAAGAAGTCTAATACGTTGTCATGTAGGGTAACCTGAACGCTGTCATGAAGGACAACTCTTAACAAGAAGGAAAGCCCTAAACGCAAAATTAGCAAGTGACACTAATCCATTGTTCTAAGCCACAGTTCTAAAGGGAATTTTAGACTCAGGCAAGGCACTTTGAGAAGCCTATATACGTTGCCCTAGCTATAGCTCACACAATTAGACACAGTCCAAAAGAAAGGATATACCCTAGCCGCAGATAAGAATGAAGGCTCTTCGTTGTCAAGGAAGGAGCCCTATAAACGCTATCCTAATGAAGGATGATCATCACATTAACAAGGAGACCTTCCTACGTAGTCATAGGAGAAGCCTCATCACATGTATGGAGATGCACTAGGAGCAGATTGGTGATTAGGTGCAATCATAAAAGGAAGCTTAGTAGCTGTAGTAAAGACTGTTGTTCTAAGGCATGATTTAGGCATGTTTGGGAGTAGCTGTCTCTAAATTAGAGGGATTGAGGGCAAAGGTGTTTGCATGGCCCTGTTGAAATAATCTGCAACTATAGCCTAGCTGCTTTGCTAGGTTGTAAGCCATAGCAAGCAACTAAGGCTGGTATGCATTGAGTGTAAATAGTTGCAGCATATTAGATGCAGTATATTCGGTGCAGCATAATATAATGAAGTGCAGCACAGTGACAGTGGTGCAGCATAATGATGATGAATGGTGCAGCATAGTGCACAGTGACAATGGTGCAGCGTAATGATGATGAATGGTGCAGCATAGTGCACAGTGATAGTGGTGCAGCATAATGATGATGAATGGTGCAACATAGTGCACAGTGACAGTGGTGCAACGTAATGATGATGAATGGTGCAGCATAGTGCAAAGCGACAGTGGTGCAGCATAATGATGACGAATGGTGCAGCATAGTGCAACATGACAGTGGTGCAGCACAGTGATGATGATGAGTGCAACATAGTGTAATGAAGTGTAGCACAGTGGTGGGTGCAGCTCAGTGATGGGAGCAGCGCAGTGATGAGAACAGCTCTATGATGGGTGTAGCACGGTGATGAAATCACCTTGGAGAATCAGTTGAAGCAGTATGCCTTCACCTGAGTTCAGATTAGCTACCTCATGTGGTATCTTCTTAGTGAAGATCCCTACTCTTATTTTGTCAAGTCAAAATGTTGACTTTTGATGTATATGTACTATCTTTCTCTCTCTATTGAACTATTGAAGAACATAAGAAGAATTGATCAAGCGTTTCCCCACATTGGGGTTTGTCGCTAGTTGGCACCACATCTTGTGTCCTCTTGTCTTCTGCGATTTATGCTTATGTTCTATCTGCATTTTACTATCATGCTAAATGTGATTGCCAATTTGGAATTGATATTAAGTTAATATGGAAAATCGAAGTAAATTTGCTCTCAGCATAGAACATACCTAAAATTAACACTTTTACAAGAGTGAAACCGGAGTTGAGTCATCTGCATATCTTCAGTAGTCCAATGTATGTCCACATTTCTTCAAAGAGGACTATACTAGAGCCCTCATCACAGAGGGGCATTTTTGTTGGATACAATGAGATTTCAAAGGCCTATAGGGTCTACATTACAGGACAGAGGAAGATAGTGGTCAAAAGGGATGTTAGATTTGAGGAGGGTAGGACCTTTAGGAGGTCACATGGTAAAGATATAGCAGTGCCTGAGGATCGAGAGTGAGTGGATCTAAAGGTTGAGCAAGAACTAGCAACAAGGGCACAGCCTTCTGAGCAAGAGGAGCGAGATGTTCCTTCGAGCTTTGTCAAGAAGAGCTCGAGATGAATTGAGCAAACATTAACAGATGTTGAGGAGCATGTGGAGGCTCCTAACAACACTTTCAGGGAGAGTAGACCACCTACCATATTTTTTAGTTATTTAGCCTTAACGAGCAGCATCAATGAGTCAGAGCCTTCTACCTTTGAGGAAGCAATAGACCAACAAGTTTGAAGGGACGCCATGACAGAAGAGTATAGTTCCATCTTGAGGAATGATGTATGGAAGATAGTACTGAGGCCAAAAGTAAAAGCGGTGGTCACTTCTCGATGACTCTATAAGATCAAATAGGCCGCAGACCGCAATGTCGAGAAGTACAAAGTGAGGTTCATGGCGAGAGGGTTCTCCCAGATGGAGGGAGTAGACTATGAGGAGACATTTTCACCCGTCACCAAATATGCCTATATCAAGGCAGCTACATCTATTGCTTCAGAGATGGAGTGGAGGATACATCAGATGGATGTGAAGACTGTCTTCCTCAATGCGCTAATTGAGGAAGAAGTGTATATTGAGTAGCCTCAGGGCTTCGAGGTGCATGACAGGGAATCCCATGTATGCATATTGAAGAAGGCCTTATGCAAACTTAAGCATGCACCTCATGCATGGTACTCTAGAATTGATGGGTGCCTACTTGGATTGGGCTTCACCAATAGTGAGACAAACTCCAACTTGTACCATGTACTTATTGATGGTGAGTCGCTTATCTGGGTATTGTGTGTTAATGATCTCTTTCTAATAAGATCAGAGAAGCTCATGGGGATGTGCAAGGAGGACCTTGCTTTAGAGTTCGAGATGAAGTATATTGGTTTGATGCATTACTTTTTGGGATTAGAGGTGTGGCAACATCCAGAAGAGATCTTCCTTGGGCAGGGCAAGTATGCAGTTGAAAGTTTGAGGAGATTGAAGATGGAGAATTACAGGTTGATGTCTACACCTAGGATCACCAACTTGAGGAAGCTAAGTCCTTCTAAGGGTGAGTTGGTGGATCTCACTTTGTACAAACAGTTGATCAGGTCCTTGATGTATCTCATCAACACTAGGTCAGATATTTGTTTTGCTATGAATACCCTCAGCCAAATCATGGTGGAGCGGAGAAGGGTTCATTGGGTTGTAGTGAAGCATATGCTCAAGTATCTTTGTGGTACAGTGGAGTATGGACTAAGGTATGTCAAAGTTGGTGGAGTGGAATTGCAAGGCTACACAAATTCAAACTGGGCATGGAGTGCAATGGACAGGAAGATTACTTCAAGTTGTTCAGGTGGGGGTTAGCTATGATCTCATGGTATAGCAAGAAGCACCACTCGGTGGCACTTAGCTCAGTAGAGGTCGAGTACATATGATGTTGGAAAAGTAACTAGGTTCGGTCTTCATAATTGTCTTTGTACTTATGTCATTATGTATAATTTATGTATAAAGCAAAAGAAGAAAGAAAATATTGTTTTCAAGCACATGTTTCATGCTCCATTTAATGGTCTTCTAAGTCAAGCATGCATTTCATGCTCCTAGGGTTTGTCATGGCTCATAGGAATTATTGTCATATGTAAAAGACCCTTTTGGGAAATTGGTATCAAGAAAGAAACATTATTTTTGAGTCTATAAAGTCAATTTGGACTTCGAAGACCAAGTCGGCCTCGAAGAGGCAATTCAACCCCTTGGAAAGGGTATAAAAAGGTAGAGACTTTGACTCATTTGGCATCCAATTATCAACAAGTTTGATTGCATTAAAACAAGTAGAATTTCAAGAGCGAGAGACAAGAAGAGAAGAACAAATCTAAAGTGAAGTTAGAAGACCTTAAATTCGAACCATATTTGCTCACACGTGCGAAAATTAGGGTTTTTTGGGCTAGTTGAAAGGTCGAGTTGCAGGTCGAAATTGCAAACCTGAATTGAAGGTCGAAGCTTTGATTGTAGTAGAATTTGAAGAGGTTGACCTTTGTTGACTTTGGTAAACCTTGTCTTATTTGGAGCAGATCATTTAGAGGGTTGACTTAGGGCTTGAGGAGGTCTTGGACATGGTCTTTAGGACTTGGAGGTCTCATTTTTTATCTGATTCTATAAGAAGAGGCTTGTTTGGGTTTTCCCTAGTTATGGAGTTTTTCCCTGGCATGGAGACTATATCTTGTGTTCTTTGTGTTTTGTGATCTTCATGTTTTTTTATAATTGTTTGATGAAAAAGCAAAACAAAATAATAAAATGACAACTAATATCACAAGTAATTATCAAGTAAAGAGAATCAACATTAATCTACAAATACCCTAGTTTTCACACATGGTCGCACAAGATGCTCACAAGATTATTTGGTCTTGAGATGGGGCCCACAATTATTCACTGTGACAATTAGAGTTGAATTAAGCTCTCTAAGAATTCAGTATTTCATGATAGGTCCAAGCATATAGAGATCAAATACCACTTCATCAAAGACTGTAAATTTTCTTGAAACTTTGCAACTACTTAGATGAATTACTGGAAACAAGGCAACTAAAAACTGAAACCAAATTTACTTTCACCAAGATACAGAGTTTCTCAACAATCTATAAGTCGCTGAAAAACACTAGAGATAAAAAACACATGCACACAAAATTGATACGCTTGTTTTACCCAAGAAACCCAAAAGGGAAAACTTGCTTTCTTTGTTGTGGTATTTTATTGATTGTTCTTTGAGCAAATATAGATCTATTACAATTCACGTTGCCACTGTAGCCAGCAATCTGTCTCTGAGAAATACTCTCGACTTGCCCTAAGAATTTTGATCACTACTCCACAATCCTTACGCACTTGATCTCCCTAAATCCTTGCACACTAGGCTCTTATTTCCTTGTGCACTTGAGCCCTATTTCCTTGTGCACTTGGGCCTATCTCCTAATGCACTTGGCCTCCTAAATCCTAGCGCACAATTGGTCATCTATTATGCGCACTCCACACACAAAGAATGATCTGTGAATTTGTGCCTTCATCCTTCTCTTTATAGATATAATTCAAACCATGCAAGGAGGCCTGGTTCGATTTGCAGTTCACTCGAGTTTCCTTCAGTTGCGATTGCGAGCTAACTGAGAACTCAACTCATTCTCTCTCCAATCAACACCGAAGTCTTAACTCATTCTCTTTCCAATAAACATTGAAGTCTTAACTCATTCTAACTAAACTTGTCATTACCACCTCATCCTGTAGTCTAACTAATGAAGACTCCACTTAACTGAAGCTCCAACACTACACATAAAAACTTGATGACCATTCCAATAAACTGGAAATCAACTCATTGTAACTAAAGTCTATCTCATGAACTCGCACTCATGCTATATAAATACAAATTTGAGGTCTTCACCGGCTAAGGCACAAGCTAGAAGACCTTCCATCGCTACATTACCAGCACTCCCTCTTAGCAAGGAAGGGATTTTGTACAATTGCTAACGTATCTCTGAAATAAACAAAACTGCCTCTTGCCAATGCCTTGGTCAATATATTTGTTGTTGCTCCTCTGTTGGAATGTACGGTAGCTTCACTATCCCTTTCCACACACAGTCCCTAAGATGATGATACTTGATCTCAATATGCTTGGAGCAATCACGAAACACTAGATTCTCTGAGAGCTTAATGCATCTCTGATTGTCACAGTGTATCATAGTGGGCTCCATCACCTGCCTAAAAAGTCCTACAAGCAACTTCCACATCCCAATGGCTTCACATGCTACCAAACTGGCAGCCATGTATTCGACCTCTGCTAAACTGAGTGCAACTGATCTCTGCTTCCTACTAAACCAAGAAACAGCTACTGACCCAATGTTGAAGATGCAACCTAAAGTACTCTTACAATCTATGGAGCTCCCTACCCAATCTGCATTTGTGAAGCCCTCAAGCCTCACTCCATCAACTTGTAGGTTGTTTGTGCCATAATCCATAATTGTCGTGCCTCTGAGTTATCTCAAAACATGTTTTGCAACAACCCAGTGAAATTCGATAGGATCCATCATGAACTGGCTCAACTATTTCACTACAAAACATATGTCAGGGCATGTGTTGATTAAGAGCATCAACCACCCAATCAGTTTCCTGTACAATGTAGCATCTACTTGCTCTAGTCTACTAGCATACACCTTCCTCTAGTTTATGACTAGAGGCATGGTCGTGGGCCTACAATCCTACATATGAAACCTCCTGAGGATCTTTGTAGTGTACTTCCCCTGCTCCAAGAAGATTTCCCCATCACCCTGCCATACCTCCAACCCAAGGAAATAGTGCATAAACCCTATGTCTTTCATCTCAGACTCTCTTGCAAGCGCTGCCTTGCAATCTTAAATCAAGTTGTCTGGTCCAATTAAGATAAGATCGTCAACATAGAGCACTATAATGAGTGGAAGCCCTCCAACTGTGATGTAGTACAGGTTGGTATCCACCTCACTCTTCATGATGCCCAATCCCTGAAGGTAGCTATCAATGTGAGTGTACCATGCTCTTGGTGCCTATTTGAGCCCATAAAGAGCTCTCTTCAACAAACAAACATGAGTGTCTTTGTTGAAGGTCTCAAACCCCTCTGGCTGCTCCAGATAAATCTCTTCCTCAACCGCCCCGTTGAGGAATGTTGTCTTCACATCCACCTGGTGGATCTTCCACCCAATCTAAGCTACAAGTGCTAGGATCGTCCAGATGGATGAACAACGAGCCACTAGGGCAAATGTCTCATCATGGTTAATGCCCTCAACCTGCAAGAAGCCCTTGGCCACAAACCTAGCATTGTACTTCTCCAGACTCCCATCTACTCCATGCTTCACCTTGTACACCCCGCATGAGCCTACTAATAATTTTCCCTCTGGTCGTGGCACAATCTCCTAGACATCATTCTTCATAATGGAGGAATATTCCTCCACCATGGCATCCCGCCAAACTTGTAGAGAAGTTGCCTCCTCATAACAAGAAGGCTCTGTGTCTAACAACTTAGTCATTAATGCCATATATTTGGTCTACCTCTGTGGTTGCTTGCTCTGCCTAAACATAGAACTAGGAGTCTCAACTCGTTCCTGGGCCTCTTGAATCAACCTCTCGACCCACTTGGCTATCTTCCTCCCTATGTTGGGAGTCATGGACTGAGTGGTTGCCTCCACTCGTCCTAGTCTCTCCTCCTCATCCTGCAATGACTCCTAGTCATCTTGCTATGCGGCCCGCTTGCCACTTGACTAAGACTCAATCTGTGATATTGGCTAAGGTTTCTGCTTGGGAGCGAGTAGCTCCTCCTCAAGTACTTCAACCTACTCTCACTCTAAGGATTCCCTCAGAGCTCTGTCCTCCTCAAACCTCACGTCTCGCTTGATCACTGTCTTCTTGAGTGATGGTATATACACCCTGTACACTTGAGATGTTTCACTTTAACCCACGAAAATTCCCTTTCTGGTTGTGGGCTCCAGCTTCTTCCTGCTCTCTTTGGACACATGGTAGCAAACTTTGGTGCCAAAGACGCGAAAGTGTGAAACATTAGGCTTCTTTCCTGTGAAATCCTCCTCCATTGTAACTCATCCAAGCACTCTATGTGGACTCATGTTCTGTAGAAATACTGCAGTGTTGCACGCCTCTGCCCCCAAGTGCATGGGTAGCCCCTAGTCATGCAACATAGGGTTGGCTACACGAACTATGTTGTGGTTCTTCCTCTCAGCCACCCCATTCTGTTGAGGGTTATGGGGTGTTGTAAGCTCTCTCCTAATGCCCTCCTTCGCACACAAGTCCATGAAGGCGATGGAGACATATTCCCCGCCATTATCACTCCTCTATGCTTTGATCTTCTTCTTGTTCTAGTTTTCTACCAAGGCCTTAAACTCCATGAGCTTGGAGAAGAACTCCTCCTTCTCCTTCATAAAGAAGATCCATGTTTTCCGAGAAGAGTCATCTATGAAAGTCGCTAGTTTTTGGTAGCATCAGAAGTGCTCTAGCCTTGAAAATTAGTGGAGAGGCTAAGGCACATGAGTTCTAAAGAACCAAGAAACCGTTTCGTGAAATTCCACCCGGATTGTATTTTATTAAAATAATTAATATTTTTAATGGGCTTCCTAAGTCTAAATTAGGAAAATTTAAATATTAATGGGTATTAATTAAAATATGGGTGAGAATGATCTAGAAGGCGGATCAAGTCATGTTTTAATCTTAGCCGTTGATTAAAGACTTAATCTCGATCGCTGAAGACTCAATAGGAAAAATATAAAATGGAGGTCTAGGGTTCATTTGGAAACACACACGGAGAGAACACATTGATTAAGAATTCGATTCCTAGGGCAGGGTTTGCTAAGGATTTCAAATTAAGTGATCATTCTACAACAGAGGGGCAATGAGAATCCGGAAGCAGGACTTTCCAGACAATACAGACAGAGAGGCGGAGAGAGCCAGCAGAGCAGAAACGTTGCCTGTCACGCAGAAGCCGAACCTGCCAAAACAGTCGGGAAGGCTGACGCAGAGGGTAGAAGCTAGAACTGCCAGGAACAACTGGAACTGTCGGGAACAGCTGGGAGAGCTGACGCAAAGGGCAAAGAAGGTGACGCAAAGCTAGTGCAGAAATAGTCGGGGTTAGCCAGTCTTGTGCCGGATCAGTCGGAATTCTGCCGGGTGAAGTGAGGTAAAACTCACTCAGATTTTCCGTCAATATTTTCTCTGTAAAGGATTGCTAGATGAGCATCCTAGATTTGCATTCAGATATTTCTACTGCATAGTAATAAAAACCTCAGAGCTGCTGCACCGGTTTTACCGCATTGGGTTTTTTCAGGGACTATTGTGTCCAAAAATAAGTGTGTCCTATGTATCTTGTTCTTTGCTTTGTTTTCTGTTTCATGAGATCAAATATTTAATTATTGTAGGCTGCAGAAGTAATTTGATTCAGTATTCAGAAGAATAAATCAATGAATGTAATTTAAAAATCAAGTAGGTGAAGTAGATTCAAATTTGTTGCAGTAGGGGTTCCTCCAGTGTAGGAAGTTTCACAAAAGTGACATAGTAGCTGTGTCTCATGAGTGATGGAGAAGAGAAGGGCTCACATATGTCTAAATGTACCATCTCCAAAATCCCTTTAGCTCTATTGTCTCAGCCCTGGAAAGACGATTTGCCATACTTTCCAAGTGTGCACCCCTTGAACACATCATGTTGGTCGAATGCGCACTTTGGTAGACTTGTGGCTATTTGTTGAAGGATCTTCAATGCCCCATGTGTATGTGTCAAAGCTCCCCCAAGTCTCTGCTTTGCAAACTTCCCACCTTGCTGCTCAAGGTTGCGCATGTCTCAACCTGCAACCTGTAAAGATTCTTCATCTCACACCAATCTACTTCACAGAACTAGAAGATAAGTGCTTGAAGTATGCCTTACCTCTACTAAAGATGACATCGAAAGCCTTGTCCTCTAGGCTAGAAACCAAAACAAGGCTCTTCTTAAGGCCTAGAACATAGAGGAGATCCCTGAGATGGAGAGAGCTACCAAACTCCCTCTCAAAACTGACAATACCTACTCCCCTAGTCATGTACTTGCCATCATCTCCTAGCTCAATGTGAAACTACATGTCCTTCTCCTTCAGCTGGTTGAAATATTCCTTGTTCCCAGTCATGTGGAAGGATGCTCCAGAATCAATGTACCATATGATGTTGCCTATTGAGCTTGCCATGCAAGCTATTAATGAGAAGCCTTTCTCAAACTGAGAAGAAAATGCATCTACCTCAATTGATGCGACCACATGGTCCTTACTGGACCCCTTCTTCCAGTTAGGACACTTAGTGGCATAGTGCCCGAACTGGTGGCAATGGAAGCATTTGATCTTGCTCAGATCTTTCTTCTTCTTCTCGCCCTTCTAACTGGACTCGACCTTTCCTTGACCCTTCTTGCCCTTGGCTTTGCTACCTTTGCCTTCCAAGGTAAAGTTCTGCTCGTACTCTGTCTTTGTTGATCTTCCAACTCTCATCCCTCTCTGGATATCCTCTTGAATGCAGTCTGACCACAACCTTTCCTAGCTAGGAAGATTCTCTTTGCCACTCACTGCATCCTGGAAACTATCCCAAGACTTATGAAGACCTAGTAGCGCAAGACTCACAAGATCATTGTCTGCTACAATCTTGCCCACTCCAACTAGCTCATCCAAAACCTGAATGACCTTGGAAAGGTACAAAATGATGAGCTCTCCTTTGCTCATCCAAATATTTCTTAGCTTGTCATTCAATGCAAGCTTCCTGGCATCACTGGAGCCCTGATACAAATCCAAAATGACTTTCCACATCTCGTATGTTATCTTCTTCCCATAGAGATGAGGAATAATATGGTCTTTGACCCCCTCAAGAATGATCCTCTTGGCCTTGGTGTCATTCTTGTTATGTTGGATCAATTGTTGGGGATCTGCGGGTGGAACTATTTGATTCAGTGCAAATTCTAGCACCCCATTATCCTCCAACACCACTGAGATCCACTCCTTCCATGAGCAGAAGTTAGAGGCTCCCTCTAAATAGTGATTTTCCCTCAGTCCTTGGAACATCATATTGCTTATCCAAAAATTTCTCTTCAAAATTCAAGTGCAAGACTTCAAACTGAACTGTGCTCTTCACTTACTGATCAATTATGGTGTTGGTCTTTATGCAGAACTCTGCTCTGATACCATGTTAATTTTCTTGAAACTCTGCAACTACTTAGATGAATTACTAAAAACAAGGCAACTGAAAACTGAAACCAAATTTATTTTCACCAAGATAGAGAGTTTCTTAACAATTTATAAGCAACGGAAAAACACCAGAGATATAAAAAAAAAAAAAAAAACACATGCACACAAAATTGACACGCTTGTTTTATCCGGAAAACCCAAAAGGGAAAACCTACTTTCTTTGTTGTGGCATTTTATTGATTGTTCTTTGAGAAATATAAATCTATTACAATTCACACTGCTACTACAACCAGCAATCTGTCTCTGAGAAATAGTCTTGACATGCCCTGAGAATCATGATCCTTGCTCCACAATCTTTGCACACTTGAGCTCCCTAAATCCTTGCGCACTAGGCTCCTATTTCCTTGCGCACTTAAGCCCTATTTCCTTGCGCACTTGGGCCTATTTCCTTTGCGCACTAGCTCCTATTTCCTAGAGCACTTGACCTCCTAAATCCTAGCGCACAATTGGTCCTCAATTATGCACACTCCACACACATAGAATAATTTATGAATTTGTGCCCTTGCCCTTCTCTTTATAGATAGAATTCGAACCATGCAAGGAGGCCTAGTTCGATTAGCAGTGCACTCGAGTTTCCTTCAGTTGTGATTGCGAGCTAACTAAGAACTCAACTCGTTCTCTCTCCAATCAACACTGAAGTCTTAACTCGTTCTCTTTCCAATCAACATTGAAGTCTTAACTCGTTCTAACTAAACTTGTCACTGCCACCCTGTCTTATAGTCTAACTGAAGAAGACTCCACTTAATTGAAGCTCCAACACTACACATGAAAACTTAATGACCATTCCAGTAAACTGGAAATCAACTCATAGTAACTAAAGTCTATCTCATTAACTCGCACTCATGCTAGAGAAAGACAAATTCGTGGTCTTCACTGGCTAAGGCACAAGCCAGAAGACCTTCCACTGCTGCATTTTCAACAAAAACAGGGTCCAGAGAGGAGTTGTTACATTACAATACATCTCCACAGGGATTACCAAGCCTCTAGTGAAGAGGAAGTTTGTGTTTTACAAAGACAAGTTGGGGGTGGTGGAGAATCCCCACCTTGCTATGAGGGAGTGTTGATTTTGTAGCCTCAAAAGGTCTTCTACAATGGCTTTGTGTCGTAGCATGTAGAAGATATTTGATTGCCCCTTTAGGTGCTTGCTTGGTGGAGTAGGTGATTTTATGATTTCTTTCTTAAGGTTAACTTAGGAAAAGTACAATAATTAATCTAATTATTTATTTATTTATTTTTACAAGGGAACTAGCAACCTCCCCGGGTATATGCAACAGCCTGCAAGTTACATATATCAAAAACCCATAGTTCATCCTAGGACCTGTTGTTGTCCAGATTGTATAGGCACAACAACAATGCTCAGGGCGAGGGTTGTCACTCTGATCCTCGCCTACTCCGTTCTAGTTGTCTCCCAACAGCAGGCTATGGGGGGTAGTCCCTATGGAATGAGATGAAGGAAAACAAGTTGGAAACCAACTTGTTTGCGGAGACACAGATGAGTGGCATAGCCAATTGGTTGAAATTAAGCAAGATTATTGATTAGATTAGATTGTCGATTATGAGACTAGTGTCTTAATGAAGTCACAAATTCTTGGTTCCTATAAATTGGAACTAAATGACTAAATGGACACTTGTTGCTTGAATGGTTGACTAACCTATATGATATGCAAATCCTAGAACCTATTTGAGATGCAGTGATCTTGGTAAATTTTAGTTAAATGCCTAATCTAAGTGTAACCTTCATTTAACTATTTTGAAGTTGGGCTCCAAAGTAGGTTGTGGGAAGGAGGCTAACAGGAAGCAGGCTAGGGCCTGATTAATGATGCCTTCTGTTAGGCTTCTACGACCCGATGCCTCTGACGCTGCAGAGATTGTGGCTCAGACAACTTCAAAGTCACCGTGTTAACCACCGAAGAGTTGTCGAGGCCCCTCAAGCTAGATAAGAAGGGTTGTCTTTTGTCTCTATCAACCTAGCTTATGTAAGGAAGTAAATTATCAATGCAAATCTAGATCTAGTATGCTTATGCAAGAAATGATGGGTGAGATTTACCTTGAGTTAAGAGTTTCTTAAGTTGTTTAAGTACATAATTAGAATGTTTTTAAGAGTACTTAACAATAGTGAATTGCAACCTTAGACAAGATAAAATGCTTAGAGATACAAGTGTAAACTTCAACAATATTCCACTAGATACCAAGTAACCCAAGATGTCAAATGTTTAAAATATTCAATCAAGACGTTGATCACAAATTTATGACAGTTTATACTAGCAATATTACTTCAGAAAATTCAGATCTTATCAATGTTGTAATAGCAATGCATAAACCACTTCAAATGATGAAACTTGCCCAACACATAAAACACTGAAATTCTAATGACCAACAAATGTAATTCAGCTTGTTTAGATCACTTTAAGATGATGTATTTAGTAAAATTTCAGATCTGATTTCTTGATTTGCAGCAGTAAATAAAGACAGATTAGTAAGATAAAACTGCCAAAAATAGATGGTCAATATGCCCAAAAATAGCAAAATGCACTAGAACTTGAAAATTTCAATTTTAGGGCTTTTAGAGAGTTTGACTCGGCAATTTTCAGAACTGATATGTTTATTACAACAATGAGTTAAACACAAATCAACAAACCAATCAAGCCAAAAATAGATGCCCAATATTTCCAAAAATAGAACAAATTTACGGAAATTGAGATTTTTAGTTTTTGGCCCTTATTAAGTATTTGATTCAGAAATTTCAAATCTGCAAAAAATCTCAGTTATCCAGAAAAATCTAGCAAGTTTAAATGCTAGATCTAGGCCAAAACTCAAATACCCAAGAGGCCAAAATTTGTGAAAATGAAGATTTGGCAATTTTAGATGACTTTGACCATTTAGTTTGAGATTTTAAGGCCTAATTATTAGTAATTTGTTTGTTGGAATAAAACAGTAGAAAACAAGGGCTTAAATGTCAAACCCTAGGCCCAAGGCTTTGAAGATCCCACTGTTGAAAATCGTTGAAACTTTGGGATCACTTTTCCACTTGAAAAATAAGAATTTTGAGACCGTAATCCTGCAAAACCGCCAGGTGTTTAGCCTTAAAACTTCAGCTTAGGGTTTCAAATCAATTTATGGCAAAAGAGGTCAAGAAAATGGAGAACAAGGCTAAGGGAAGCAAATTTGCGGGGATAAATGGGCTAGGATGACAGATCAAGGCACAAGGATGAAGGATAAGGCCTCAAAGGGCCAATGCTATGTCTAATGAGGCTAGTGTTTGGGAAAAAGAGGGTATGGGGCCTAGGGCAAGGTCTAAATCAAGACACTGAAGGAGGGAGACTAACGTTGAGCCCTAGGAAGGAAAATCCTAGTTGTTGATCTATATATTTGTGAAGGCTGCGATTGTATTTACTTTGATGCTTATGTTAATAAATAACTTGTCAATGTAAAGAACAAGTAGGAGATAGTAAACCAAATATTGCAGTAGGGGTTTCTAATCTGTTAGATTCAAAAAATTTCACAATTTGTAATAAAATAATTAATCCAATTAGCTTAAATTATTCCCAACCCACGTTTACATCAAACTCGACAAAAACACTAGGAATTACCAAATAATCCGACAATAAATTTCACCCTAGCTTTGGGGTTTTAAGATGGAGGGAAAAAAACCCTTCTGATTAGCCGTGTCAAAAAACACAGGTAATCAGTTAGGTTAAAAAACCTCCTAAGATAGAATTTGTCATCATATTATAGGCTTACCTAGGTTGTTACATAGACTCAAGGTTTTACTAAGATCATTTACAATATATAACTTGCAAAATGGGATGACCACGACACATGGACTGCTGATATGTGATCTGATCCTCGTTGAAAAAGTTGGTACTTTCGCTTCCCTGGAACTTTGACAATTTGAGTGCAACAAGACCGAGACGTCTGGAGACCACTAGAACTAGAGCCAGGATCCCAAACTCCAACGGGACGCCTATCCATCCAACCTTACTATGACAGGCCATGTTTCTGAGGACTTGAACCTGAGTGGATGGGATGGCAAACCACCATCCCTACCACTCGTGCTAAGCACCCATTGACAATTAATCTAATTAATTATTATGGAATATTAGGCCAAAGTTTTAAGGATAAATAATTAAATTATTTAAGTGACAGATATAAACTCAACCATTAATCTCACTCAACCATTAATCTCAAGTGAGGCTTAGGATTTAATCCTAGCCATCGATCAGTTAAGAGATCATGGTTAGGGATTTTGGCTTAATGAAATTATAAAATAAGCCTAAAGAAAAGGTGAAGACAAACAATTGTTGAGAAAGTAATTTTCTCAAGAGCGAGAGGCTCAAATTAGACTGAAGGGAAGTGAGGAGAATTGCAGTAGGGAATTTCAGGAGAAATTTCAGGGAATCCAAAGCTAGGAAAGAGAGAGGTTGAATTAGATGAAGAGGGGGGTTAAATTATTAGAGGGTCGAAATATCCGGAGGCTAAATTTCTCAATTGCACGAGGGTTGTACGAGGGAAAAGAGGGGCCGAATTGCTGGTGAGGGAGGCTAAATTTTTCAGAAGTCAAGTTTCTTCAATAGTGCCAATTTCTAGGGGTTGATTTCCTTGAGGCCGATTTTCCCTAGTGGGGTCGAGTTCCAAGTTCCCAATAGTTGTATTTTTTTGTGTATTCTCAGTGGGTCTAGGCCCAAATTTTCCTAAGAAATTTAACATGAAGGAAGATTGTGTTGAGTACAAATTTTTTGTTGTGGTGTGATTGATTTCCCTGTTTCACTTCCATTGCATCTTGTTATGAATAAAAAATATATAAATAATAATAAATAGTAATAATGATTAATTAACTAAAAGTTAGTATTGTAGAGGCATGTCTCTAACAACATGACCATTAGTGAAGGGGTACCTGCCTAGGAATATAGGCAAGCCCTCACCCTCAGTGTCATCATCTCACTTGTATTCAAATATTCTTATATGATATATATATTATTCGTCCTACATGGATATTTACATATACCAGATATTCTGAATATTCTTGTTGCGTATATGAACCTTGTTCGTTACATTAGTATCAAAGCATTCCTCTGAGTAAACGAACTTTGTTCGTTACAATGGTATCAGAGCATTCCTCTGAGTATACGAACCTTATTCGTTACATTGGTATTAGAGTTGTTCGATTCTCTAGACGCCCAACCGCTGCACAGAGCTAATTTGATCTAGCCTTTGGCCATCAACCTATCGTCAATCTTGTTGTCATCACAATGGAAGTGTTTCGCTACACAAGCTTGGAGTTTCTCCATTTGGCAATTAGGCCTTTGGCCATAAAATTTAATTAAAAAAAAGAGTTATTTAAAAACAATATAAAAAAAAGAGACATATGTAGGAAAAACAAAAATTAAAAATGGGGACTTTAATTAAAAAAAAAAAGGAAAAAAAGAAACTACAAAAAAATATAAAAAGCAAAATTAAATAAAAATAATAAATAAATTGTTCAACCGGCCCACCGCAGACACAACATAGCCCGACCATGGCATAACTCGACCAGTCAGTCACAGCCCGACGCAACACAACCACAATTGTAAGTCGCCGCCCCGACAGACCACAGCTTGCAGCCACAATGCTGACAAACCCTCACATCCACCTCTACCAACCGCTGTCTTTTCGAGTTTGATTCCTCAACTTGTGCTTAATTTCATGTCGTTGCCATTGCTATGCGTCACACCCCCTATTCCTACATGGTAACCGCAATCGTTGTTGTCGAGTCAAACTCCCATTCTCACACAATACACTATCTGCCATCATCATCTATTAATTACTCAATCCATACATCCTTATCTCCAAGGGTCGCATTCAATCATGGAATTGGATGGAAAGTCAATCATGTATATGAATTTATAAAAAAAATCAACAAGATTACATTACTATTGAAAACTAACAATTAAATAAAGGTTTAGAAATTATATTTTAAAAAGAAAAAGAACAAGTACAAGAAGAAAGATAAGACAAGTATAAGTGGAATTATATATTATTATATAAAGAAAAAAGGTATTATATTATTAAAAAAAACATTTCATTATACTTTGAAAAGTGGTCAAGAAAAATAAAAATAAAAACAAAAAGACTTTATTTCCAAGTAGGGTATCTTATACAAAAAAAAATATATATAAAGTTTATAATCGCAGCAGCATTAACAAATTACCAATGAAGGCAAATGATGTCTAATTCAAAAGTAAAGCAAGGACGATTTTCTTATAAGGGTATTTTAATCACACATCACGAGTTAATTACATTAAAAGGGAGCATCCAAGGAAAAAAAGTGAATATCATTATCAGTACAATAAATGACAAAAATTACATAAATATTAATTTGGCAAATCAACTATAATTCCAGATAACAATGTAGGCGAAATAGCTGATATTTTTGGTAAAATATATTAAATTAATAATTTACAAGCTAAGTAACCTAACACGGGGATTCAGGATTCATCGGATACGGGGATTCAGGATTCATCGGATACGGGGATTCCAGTGTCGGATTCAGACATGTTTGTAGGTTTTAACCCCATACAGAAATTACCTGCATACGAATTCTAAAACACATAAAATAAACAATAGCGAGAGCATAACACATAAAACAAATATACACAGAGATTTTCCCCTAGATCCCAAAACCGGGACTACCAGCTTGATTTTTCATTATGTTCCTTTCAATGTTACAATACATATATATACATGTCAAAGCATCCAATACCATGGACCAAAAATCATCGCACCCAAAACCATGTGCATAAACCATGCAAAAAACCATAGGTAGGTCCTTCCACCTAATATAGGGTCCAAAAAAATTCCCCGGGTCGCTGCCCCAAACCCCGTAGACGAGGGCTAACCGCCCCCCTCAAACACCCCGCTGCGCAACATAGGGGGGGCTTCGCCCCCCCCTCTAACCCCCCGGTTAACTAGGGGAACTAGTCGTGGAAAGAATATAACACAACCCGACATTCTCCCACTTGTTTTCTTTCCACAGGGGGCCACAGGGGAGCTTAGTCATTTATCCAGCCCTACAAAACCCATTGTTTCTCTACACCAAGAGCACTTCTCAGAGCTCACAGATTTTGTCAATGCATCTGCAATATTCTTCAAAGTGTCTACCTTTACCAGCAACACCTTTTTGTCTTCTATCATATCCCTCACAAAGTGATACTAAACATCAATGTGCTTTGTCTTTGAATGGTAAGCAGGGTTCTTTGCCAATAAAATTGCAATTTGACTGTCACAGTGTATCCTTATAGCTCCCTGTACTAACCCCATACTTGAACACAATCTCTGCAACCAAACTGCTTCCTTGCTTGCATGAGTGGCTGCCATGTATTCTACCTCTGTAGTTGATAGTGCCACTATAGATTGTTTCTTACTCATCCAACTGATTGCACCTCCAAATAGGTTAAACACATACCCACTTGCAGATCTTCTCTGATCCAGATCTCCAGCGCAGTCTGCATCAACAAAGTCACGGATATCCACAACTCTATCCAATCTTGTTCTTCCTTGGTAGCACAAACCATAACCACTAGTCCCACGCAAATACCTGAAAACCCGCTTCACTCTTGTCCAATGCTCCTTCCCTGGTTTTGACATAAACCTGCTCAATACTCCCACTACATGTGCAATGTCTGGTCTAGTACAGACCATCGCATACATCAAGCTACCGACTGCACTTGCATATGGAACATGGGACATGTCCTCTTCCTCTTCTTGTGTCTTGGGACATTGTTCAACAGATAACTTTACACCTACAGGAATAGGAACCTTCATCGGTTTACTATCCTGCATATTAAACCTCTACAGTATTGTCTCGACATACTTCCTCTGGTTTAGCCAGAGCTTCCGCTTTGCTTGATCTCTTTTAATTTCCATGCCCAAAATATAGTTTGTAGCACCAAGATCTTTCATGTCGAATTTGGAGGACAATTGGGTCTTCAAATATTGGATAATTTTTTTGTCATTTCCAACCAGCAACATATCAACCACATACAAGACTAGATAAATAACACAGTCACCAATTAATTTCAAATACACACAGTGATCTTCTTTGCTTCTGGCGAAGCCAAGTCTCTGTATAAATGTATCAAATTTCTGATACCACATCCTTGGTGACTGTTTTAACCCATACAGAGACTTCTTTAACTTGCATACCATTTTTTTCCTACCCTTCACCACAAAGCCTTCAGGTTGCTTAATGTAGATCTCTTCTTCCAGATCCCCGTGAAGAAATGTTGTCTTCACATCCATCTGTTCTACCTCAAAATCAAAAGCAGTAGCAACAGATAAGAGTAATCTAATAGAAGCTACCTTGGCAACAGGAGAAAAAATATCACCAAAATCAATTCCCGACACTTGGGAATAACCTTTTGCTACCAACCGAGCTTTGTATTTCTCCAACTTTCCTTTTGCATTTGTCTTCTTCTTGAACACCCATTTGCTGCCAATGGGTTTCCTTCCAGCCGGCAACTCCACCAGATCCCAAGCCTTGTTTTTGTGCAAAAATGTCATTTCATCAACCATGGCCTTTTTCCAGAGTTTGCCATCCTCTGAATCTACTGCTTCCTTCACAGTTCTAGGATCATCATCAGTAATAGATAAAGCAAAATTTGAACAGAAAGCAGATGGACTATACCTTTCTCGCTGCCTTTTTTCTCGAACTGATCTTCTCACAACCGGAGTTTGTCGCTCTTCATCTTCTGATTCCTCTTCTGCTGTAGAGTTGGATTCTTCCTCCTTAAGCTCAAACTCTATCTTCTCAGGTTCCTTTGATGGGGCTTTATGTTTAATAACATCTTTCACCTCTCTCAACACCACATCTCAGTTGTACGCAACCTTCCTTGTTATTGGGTTCCAAAGTTTATAACTCGTTAAACCATCCTTATACCCAATAAAGATGCACTTTTCAAATTTACTATCCAATTTTGTTCTTTTCTCCCTTGGAACATGTACATATGCATCACATCCAAATACCCTCAGATGTGAAAGAGAGGGTTTCTTACGAGTCCATACCTCTTGTGGAGTCTTATCCTCCAATGCTGATGAAGGTGATATGTTGACCAGGTAACATGCAGTCTCCACTGCCTCTGTCTAGAATTCTAGTCCTAACTCGGCACCACTGAGCATGCTTCTTGCCCTTTCCATCAATGTTTTGTTCATTCTTTCTGCAACTCCATTTTTCTCAGGTGTGTATGGAGTAGTCTTTTGCCGTGTTATACCATACTTCTTACAGAATTCTTCAAATACCTTCTTGCAAAACTCTCCACCATTATCTGTCTTCAACACTTTTATCTTCTTCTTTGTCTTGTTTTCCACTAGAGCCTTAAATTCTTTAAACCTGTCAAAGACTTTAGATTTCTTCTTAAGGAAATATATCCATGTATTCCTTCAGAAGTCATCTATAAATGATACATAGTATACAGACTTACCCAGTGATGGAACCTTCAAAGGTCCAAACACATCACTGTGCACAAGCTCTAATATTTGTTTCGTCCTCTTACCACAAGAGGGGAACCTCACCCGATTCTACTTCCCATAGACACAATTTTCACAGAAATCAAAATCCAGAGAGCTATTAGTCATACCTTCTACCATACCTTTACCATGAAGTATTTGAAAGCCCTTCTCTCCAATATGTCCAAGCCTTTGATGCCATATCATGGTCTTTTCTCCAGATACCACTAGATTTTCTACTCCACCTTTAGGAACCACAGAACTGTTGCACCCATCAACAACAGTGCTATGTTGCAGCTTGTACAGAGTTCCAATCCAAACTCCCCACATCAATACCAGTGCTCCCCGAACCATCTTGCAAGTATCCTTCTCGAACACTGTTTTTACACCTGCACATCCAATTTGCTTATAGAAATCACATTTCTGGCTAATGTAGGAATATGCAAAACACTCGAAAGTGTTCTAATCCTTCCACCTTGCAAATTCAACTTAACTTTTCCATAGCCAACGATTGTAGCCTTCTTGTCATCCCCCAAGAAGACATCACCACCATCATATTTCTCATATTCGCAGAACCACTCTCTATGGGGAGTGAAGTGAAAGGATGCACCTATGTCAATCAACCATGCCTCATGATCTACATGTGTCCTTGAAGAAGCCAAGTACACATCCCCACCTTCATCTAAGATGGTTTTCGACTCTGTAGAGGGAGCATCATCAGATCCCTTTCCTTTGTCAAAAGCTTTAGATTTATAGTCCCTTTTGGAGTGCCCTTCCTTTCCGCATTTCCAGCACACCTTTACAGGTTTTCCTGGAGATTTAGATCTCCCTCTAGATTTAGATCTCCCACTCAATGACTTATTTTTGTTTCTATTCTGGGACCTTCCTTGTACAAACAAGGCATCACCATTCTAGCTCTCCATATTTTTCGATCTCATTTCCTCCGTTAGTAAGGATGAGACTATTTCATCAAACTGCAAGCAGTTGCATTGCTACCTATTGCAATAACCAGACTATCCCACGAATCTGGTAGAGAACACAACAAATTGATGCACTTATCTTCATCTGAAATTTTAATATCAACAGATAATAACTGGCTTACCACAATATTAAATGCGTTCAAATGCTCTGTCACCGAATCTCCATCTTTCATCCTCAAGTTATACAGTTTTTTCCGTAGGAACAGTTTATTCACTAGAGACTTAGATTGGTACAGAGTCGCTAACATGACCCACAAAGCCTTAGCCGTAGCTTCCCCTAATACATTCAGCAATACCGAATCTAAGACACACAATCGTATTGTGCTCTTTGCCTTCCGATCCACTGATCTTTATCTACCAACAAATCCTCCACCTTGAGTTTCCATAACTCAAATCTCTATCTCTATCTTTCCATTGCTCACCATCTTCGTTCACCACCAGAATCGGTCTCGCAGATTTCCCACTGAACAAGGGCTACCACAGGCTCGAGTGAAACCCCTCAGAATCAAAGGCATCCCCTTAAAGCCAAAACAACTCCGATACCAAATGCAGGTTTTAACCCCATACAGAAATTACCTGCATACGAATTCTAAAACACAAAAAATAAACAATAACAAGAGCATAACACATAAAACAAATATACACAGATATTTTCCCCTGGATCCCAAAACCGGGACTACCAACTTGATTTTTCATTATGTTCCTTTCAATGTTACAACTTACAATATATATATACATGTCGAAGCATCCAATACCATGGACCGAAAACCATCACACCCAAAACCATCTGCAAAAAACATGCACAAAACCATAGGTAGGTCCTTCCACCTAATATGGGGTCCAAAAAAAAAATCCTCAGGGCGCTAGTCATGGAAAGAATATAACACAACCCAACAACGTTGACCCCCCGGAACAGGACACGTTCGGATACGTTATATATTATTTTATTAAAATATATATATATATATATATATATATTAAAAATTAGATATTTCTGACAATAATTCTCATTAATGATACAAATTCATTGATTTCAAACTAGATCTTCATCTAGATGTAAGTTTTACTGTTTACAAAGTAAGTTAGTAACATTATAGCATGCATAGTACATACAAAATTCAAATACATGTCACATAAATGCTAAATCAATGAATCATAAATTCTAAATTGATAAATGATAAGTCATAATAATATTCAATTCATCAATGATCCAATAGGAGAGAGACAAGATAGTAAGATAAAGACACCGACAACTGTAGTTTTCTCATTAAGTCATCAAAATCAAAATGTGTTACATAGGTAGTGCAATGCCAATAGCAAATAGAAATAGAAAATACAAAACAACTACAAGTATACAAGCCTCAAGGCAGTAGGTAGCCCATGACTCATGAGTCATCAATCCTCATAGTCATCATCAAAATCAGCATCACTGTCCTCATCATCATGGTCACCACTGCTCTCCTCTGCATCCTCCTCCTCCCCTGTATCCAAAGTCGTCTTTGCATCTACTGGTGTGGAAGATGACCCCTCTACAATATCACCATCATCAAATCTAACAGCCTCTAGCACTGGATCATTGAAATCCATGTTGGCCAATGCCAACTCAACATAGTTGTCCAGACCCATATCATCAAGAAAGACATCCCACATCTTTGTCTTTCCCTTCAACCACTCTTCCCTCTGTCCGTAAATAAGACGAAGATTGGTGTTCACATACACCATTGTCTCTGCCTTGGACTGCTTAAGCCTGCTCTTCTTAACACTACACAAATTCCCATAGGTGCTCCAATTCCTCTTGCAACAAGAGGATGAAGTCACCTGAGAGAGGAGCCTCATGGCTAACTGCTATAGAGGAGGGCTTGTTGCCCTATATTTTCCCACCAAGAATAGGGCTTCTTAGCCCCCCTGTCTCTAATCACATCATATCCTTCAAATCGACCAGTGCCAGTGGAAAACTCTACAAAGGCATCCTCCACCTCATCAAGAAATGCTCTATCCTGAAAAACCCGCCTAAATGCATCTTTCCTACCCTGTGAGATTTCACCATCCATGTGACGAGGGAATCAGCGGGAAGGTCCACCATTCAACCACTTATGCCTGTGGTATTTTGGGTTTAGTGAGTGAGCCAAACATTGTAAAGGTGTGCAATTCTTGTCCCATCCGCTGACAAGAATATCATGTATAGTACCACAAAAGGCCTCTGGTGATGTCTCATACTCGGGGCACTCACTTTGTAGAATAATGCTCCTCACAGACTCAATTATGGAATCCCATCCCTCATAAACCTCTCCTAGGATGGGTTTGTCCGTATCTGCAAATTGAAGCAAGGAAATGATAGGGTCCATGATCTGAATAATTAGATCTACCCTCTCCCACCAAGCATCATCTAACACTGAGTCCTTCACTCTTTTGGAGGCTAGTTGATTTGTCTTTCTCCAAAAAGACCAAAACTCTGAAATAACCATGGCCCCAAGACTGGTCTTGACCTCCCTCAACCTCTTCTACATGATGAATGAAGAAGCAAACTGTGTATCTGCAATCTTCAACAATGATAGATTGTTGTACTCCTTGTAGATAGTGAGGGCATTTGTATGATTTTTACAAAGTTACGGATATGTCGTGCATCCTCAATATTGTTACCAACCCAAAGCATATCAAAAGCAATGGATTTCAGTGCTAAGTTCAATGAATGGAGAATGCAAGGTGTCCAAAACACTTGTGGATATTTAGCTTCTACAATCATGCCAACAGCCTTGCAAACGGGTGCATTATCTGTAATGATTTGCACACAGGAATCAACACCTACATCTTCAATAACTTTAATAAACAACTCACCCATATATTGTGCATCCTTGTATTCTTCAAGTGTATCCACTGCTTTCAAAAAACTGGACCATTCAAGGAAGACACCATGAAGTTGATGAGTGGGTGTCGTGCTGGATCTGCCCATCCATCAGAAACAATGCTAACCCCAGATGTTGGCCATGATGCTTTAATAGGCTCAAGAATTTTTTGCACCTCTTTTTTTGTTTTCGTCAACAATATGGTTCTAAGCTTCTCTGAACTAGGAGGCACACACCATGATGGAAACTCATGAGTTAGAGCTCGGCACATCTCAATAAATAGAGGTGAGCGTGCAACATTAAAGGATATGAAGTTTTGATAGAAAAAAAATGCAATGGTGAGATCAAGCTCTTCTTGTTTCTCTTTTTGAAAAATCTTGTCCATTGGACCAAGTGAAATTGCCTTTCTTTTTGCTGCTTGTCCCCAATAGAACTCTCAAATGGAAATTTGTTGTTGTATTTCCTCAAAAATGGAAGGAGGTCATCATTCTTGGTTTTTTTTTTTTTTTTTTTTTTTTGCAGCCACATTTTCCATACCAACAGTGAAATCTTTTTCCAATTCTTTCAACTTTGGTAAAGGAACTTGTGTAGGTAAAGCCAACAAATGGTCTTTCACATGAAAATATGTGCTTGTAAAAACATTGTGGCAAAAGTTGCATCTCCAATTCACATTGCCTCCTCTCGTCCCCTTGCAGCTTGGCCCATCCTCTCTTGTGACATATTTCCACAAGGGATATTTTTCAATGTTGCCTTTAGGAGGAAGTCTTCCCTCAACATTACTTGCAACAGACTCTGATGAAATTGGTGGACGAGGGGCATCTACAATGGGGACATTATTCCCCTTCTTTTGCCCCCTACCTACTGCCCTTGATTGAGCCATGCATACTGTAAAAAAAATAAACAAAACATGCACAAAATCATAAAATAAATGCATATGCAAATTGCGGTAATACAAATGCAAAAAAAAATAGAGAGGAAATGCACTTACATGTTGCTTGAATCTCCTTGAAAACGCTCCAAACCCTTGGCTCCTTGCTCCAAACTCCTAACAGCAAACCCACAGCTCACCTATTGCAAAAGAAATGACACAAAATGATACAAAATAGAGTCATTTCCGCCCTTTTATGTATGTGCGGGTCCCGATTTGCCGGATTCGTGTCTGGATTTCATAATGCGATGTGTCCGAACGGGACACGATCTGGATTCGATTGTGTCCCATTCGGACACGACATGTCACGAAATCCGGACACGAATTAGGTCGAATCGAATCCGATTCGTCGGATTCGGACACATGGCCCTCAAACAACGAATCCGATTTCAGAGTTTACAAGTGGCAATAGATCATTATGAGCACATATCTCAGTTTCATGTTGTAACTATGTATGACAGAGAGGTTGACATAATTCTTGGTCAACCTTGGTTTAAGAATTGGGTATGTCAATGTTAAACATAGAGAAAAAAAAAATTGATGTTTTCTTAGAAGGGGAAGATAATCACATTTTGAGACATGACAATGAAGTTGGAATCGATAATGCCCTCATCAAAAGAATTTAAAGATGTTACAAAATTGATGCCTCAAAAGAATCAAAACACAGTATCAAAGAAGCAAAAAGAACTTGACCAAGTCATACCCAATAAAAACAAAGAGAATTCTCATTTAAAAGATCATATCCAGAAACTAGTTGCACAAGTCAAAAAGTGTAAAACCAAGAAGCACAAGTTAGAACAAGAAAATGAAAGTTCCGACAAGAAGCTCAACGAAAATTTATAAGAAAAGAAGAGGAAAATTTAAGCTTAAAGAACCTTAATAAAAAAATATTAGAACAAATTAAGTGTTGAAAAGATGAGAAGTTTGACTGCAAAATAAAGTTGACTCAGAAAATGAGGAACTCTTACAGCCAAAAATCATAATCAAAATGTACTCACTCAAATTAATAGACTTAAAAATGATAAGAAATCATTGAACAACAAATTAAAAGAATTTATCACAAAAGAAGTGTTGAAGTCTTCCACGTACATTGAAGGAAAAGATAAGAACAAAGATCCAATCAATATCACAACTCAAGAAAATGACAAACCAGTTGAAGGAAAAACATATTCAGATGTTGCAGTTAAGATGATGGAAATTCCAAGTGAAGATTTTGTAACCAATTCAGCAACATCAGTACCTAAAGTGAATCAGAAAATTGCCACACGCATGATAAGGGAAAGTCAAAACAGAAGAACTCCTTATCGACACCTGAATAACAAGAGCAGACTTTTCAATCAATCTACATAATGGTATCACTCAGAACAAAACAACAAACATATGTTTCAAAGAGTACTAAAGTTTGTACAATCCACTCAAGTGATAACAATTCATCACAAGTTTCCAGACACCGCAAGATTCCACAGAAGGTTAACCTAGGATGGTCAAATCCCATCTCAATGCGACAGTTCAAATTATCTCTTAGAGGATCCCATCATCTTGTATCAACGAATATGACAACTCCAAGAATTCGAAGAGTAGATGCGAAAGGTTAAAAGAAAAAGAAACAGATGATACGCCTTGTCAGCAATAAGCTTTGAGGATAAAGAGTTTTCGAAGAGGAAGACAATGCTATGAATAAAATATATAGAAATAATATAAATAATAATAAATAGTAATAATGATTAATTAACTAACAATTAGTATTGTAGAAGCATATCTCTAAGCACATGACCATTAGTAAAGGGGTACCTGCCTAGGTATATAAGTAGGCCCTCGCTTTCATTGTCATCATCTCACTTGTATTCAAATATTCTTATATAATATATATTACTTGTCCTACAATGGATATTTACATATACCAGATATTCTGAGTATTCTTTTTGTGTATACGAACCTTGTTCGTTACATTGGTATCAAAGCATTCCTCTAAGTAGACGAAAGTTGTTCGTTACACAGTTTATTTTCTAAGTTAATATAACAATGTGTTTGTTTTATCAGCAATTTTAGATATTTCTGAGATAAATATTCTCTGGATTTTTAATAAATTGTTGAAGTAAAGTAAACCAGATCTGGTATAAAAGAATTTAACATGTTGTTCAATGATTCGAGGTCCTTGGTTCTTCCTGCTTCCACTGGAATTTGGCATTGTCTTTGTATTATTGCTCTATTTACCATCTAAAAGGTAAGGTGCAAGTATTATTTACTGATGAAATCAGTTCGATCCAATTTTTTGGCCACTTTTTGCAAGTAGAGGTATGTTTGCAATTGTCTACCAAAGGCTACATTCTTATTAAAGAAGACATAAGGGTCGATTGTCTAGACTCTATACCCTTCCAATTTTATTTTCAGCTTTCTTGTAAATATTCTCTTGTTAATATAATATATATTTTTCACAATAGATAAATTGATAGGTCAATATATAGATAGATAAACAGATTTGTTAAACGATTCAGGCAATACAATGGTGATTCCAAATGCAAAACAAAATAAAAGTCACAAGTAAGCTTGCCTTCAATCAAACACAACTGGTAGCTTTTCCAAAAACCTCTACTGCCCCTTTTTATTTAAAAGCAATCCATCTTAATCTCACCCTTTTTCGGGATAGACACCACCTCATAACAAACAGAGTCTCAAAGTTACACAGATATCTCAAGTTTCTTATAATGTTAAGAAAGGGAATTTATAGCATAATTTTGTTAAAATTTGAATTCCAATAAAAAAATGCAGAAGAAAAAAAAAATGCAAGACTTTGGTTTGAAAAATTAACACATCTATACGCAAAAGGGAAATCAAAGCAGCAAAACCACCTTGGCCTCACAAACTGCTTCAATTGCTTCAATTATTGCAAGAGAGACAACATATTGCAGAAGGGGTAAAATGCGACCATTATCCATCTGTACGGTAAAAGAGAACATAAGACAGCCTCGCGGAGACTCCCATGTATTGTTTGCACGACCTGCAGATTGAACTTTTCAAGTTTTTAAAGTTTAAACAGAACTTACATTCGGGTAGTGAACAGAAACAAAAGATTTTTTAGCATCCTCTAATTTCCTTGAGTTCAGAATTCCATACCTTTCCCTTGTAATTGGATATCTGCCACACATATTGTGCCCACAGGAAACGCATAGAAGTTTCTGCCAAGGACTAAAAATCAGACCTTATAGGAGCAAGACATACTCCATGCAATATCATTAGCGTAGCATGTATCCAACTTTTTCACCGGTCTATTCCTTCTTATTTTCACCCGTTTTATTATATTATGTCTACATAGCAGACAATTTCAACCAAGTTCAATGGACCTCTAACTAATGTATGACTATACCATAATTTATTTTCAAATGCCCTAAAGAAAAATGCTCAACAATAGGGAAATCACTAAACATAGGTAAGAATCTGAAGGTGATACTCACTTTGAAAGTAAGGTGTGAGTTGAAGACAAACGTGGGGACCAAATAAGCAACCTTCCAAACTGGTTTGTTGAGAGATTATCCATATACAAGTCTACATTGAAGCACTCATCATCACTCGCAATATGTTGCTCAGATCTTGTTGTTATAACTACCTCTCCCTCAGGAAGCTTCAAACTGTTCTCCCGCTCACATGATTTGATGTACTCTAACTCAAAAGGAGACTTTGCATGGAAGATAATAGGGAAAATGGGGTTTTCTGCACTCAGAAACATGTTGGAGACTATCAATTTTTGTAGAGAAGTCTTTAAGGACAAAGTTATATATCTTTTACTAGAATTAAACAATACACAAGGTTTGAACCCATGTGAACTAAACACATATAAACAATATAGTTAAGTGCATGCCACTCTCTTCAACAATATTTTTGCAGACCTGTGTAAAATATATAAAACATTTTAGAAATCCTTTTAAGTGCTCAGTTCAAAACAATCTGTTTTCCCTGGCAAAGTTCATTCCTACAGCAAACCATGGTTAATGATCTGCAGTTCATTCCTAGATCAAACCATAGCAAAGACTCCTGCAGCCAACTACCATTTACATTCAACATGTTAAATGAGTAAGTGATCATACATATCTATGAAATATTAGTTGAAACAAGCACTAGTAATCTGGCCGCAATATCTTAAGAATCATAACTGCTAACAACCGAGCCATAGCGCATTTTGTTAATTGAAGTTAGAGATGGAAGGGTTTTGCTACATTTAGAAATGCGATAAATTTGGCAGTGGAATCCACAAGTGAAGCTAAGGCGCAGTTATACTTCACTTAATTTTGACTTATGAGAATTATAATTTTCCTATAGTCAAAAATAGTAAATCGATCTGAGCAGTTTGACTTGAGTTAATGGGACAGTTCGATTTTATAAAAAGGGAAGGGCACAGACTTGGCTTTTATCATTACGCACTAGAAATTTGTGTGTTTAGTCAGCAAGAAGAGATTCCAGTTCATCATGTTAGGGCAAAAAGAAAGAGGCAGAATAGCCTCAGCAGTTTCTTTAGCAGCGTGCTCACTTACCAAGGCCAAGTCAGCCTGTGCAGGAGGACCGAATAGCCTGTACAAGTCCGTACAACTGTGTATGTAGAGGCCGAGTTGGATATAGAGACGCAGAACAGTGTGTTGAAGGGAAGTCAATTGAAAGGGAATTTTTCCCAGTGTTTATAATCAATTTTCTGAGATTTTTGCTGAGAAGAATAATAATAAAACACACAAGTTGGCAGGTTTTCCCCAATTGGGGTTTCCTGAATAAATTCTGGTGCATTATTTATTGTGCGTTTGTGCCTTCGTGAATTTATTTTCCACTGTTATTATTTCTTAGAATAATCAACATATTCAGTAAAAGAGTTTGGAGTTCAGTTTTCCTCATCTCAGAATTTTTATCAAATTAACAACCAGGTATTAGAAAGATAACACATTTGATGAGAAAGATATGCAAAAGCTAGGTAGATGTTCAAAATATTTCTATCCATATAGAAGGATGTTGAATTTTGTAACTATGGTCAGTGTTAATAATTAATATTTTAGCCCTTGAAATATATATCTATATATCTATATATATATATATATATATATATAATGAAAAATGCAAAACATGTTCTTCATGTCATTTTATTTTAGCTCTTGAAATGATTAATATAAGACATGTTCTTTATGTCAGTTTCAAAAGAGAAAATTTCGAATTTTAAATTATGAATTTTTGGCTCCAAATTTGTCAAGTCAGGCCTCCTTCAACTCAAGTCAGCCCTAGTTGAATAGACACCCATTCAGGCCAGCCAAAACACTATAGATAAGGAACTCGACCTCCTCCACAAGACTCAATTCAATCTCACACACAAGAAGACATTTTCTAGGCATCCAAGCAAAGGAGAAGGACGAAATTGTCTCAAGCATCTCTCTTTGTATCTCTTTGACTTTACACATGTGATTGTCTATCCCGCTGCCGCTTTGCGTGTGTGAACTTATGGGTAGATTCTGGCAACAGGTCTGAATTTCTGAGCAGTAGGTCTGAACTTCTGGGCAGATATTGGGAGTGTTGAGATTTGTAGCTTGGGAGGTACTCCAAGCACTAGGGTTCGGCGTTTTGAAGGAATAAGCTCCACAATTGGCTTTGTGGGCTTAGAACCCAAGGTGTGGGCTTTGCACCCAAGCTTGTGGGTGTCAAAGTCAAACCACAAAGAGATTGTGACACCTAACCCTTGGAGATTGTAAAGGACCCTAAATGGAGCTGGCGGACGCAAAGAACACCAAATGGGTTATTAGTTTAGGAGGTAATAATTTATTTGTATGCTGGTTGTGTTTACACAACAAAAGTCAAGTCGGCTGGGCTAGTTTTAGCCCTAAAAGACAAGTCGTTGGAGCCCATAAGAGGCATATAAATACAAGTGGACGTGGAGGCTAGTAGACACTTCCAAGAAGCAACAAAACACAAACATTTATGTTTAGGCTGCAGATCAGGGAAGACCCCAGCGAACGAGGAGGAGGCTTATTTTGGCATACTTTGTGACTGTTTGAGGGCTGCAAGATTAGGAGTAGTGGCCGAGTTGATTTGGTTTAGTTCTGGGTTGTTTGTGTGACGTTTAGACTGTGGACAGACCTCTATTTGTAGGCTGCATTCCCTGTGATAGTTGCAGTGAGGGCCGAAATCTGTGGTGCCTGTTTGAAGGGGCCAAAAGGCCTAAAAATATTGTAGACTAGTCCTTGAGCGTCAGCAAGTGGGAGCAGATTACAAAACGAGGCAGGCCGCATTTGTAGAGAGGCTTTTGTGGCAAATTGGAAGGGTTGACGTGGACTGAAATTGTGCCCTAACTAAACCGCAGACCTACAGCAGACCTAAGGTATGCTGATGATATGTCTGAGGTTGATTTGTTGCTAGAGGATAAGTCCAGTTTGGACAGATTGGTATTGGGCATCTTGTGGTTCTTGGAGGGCAACAAATAGGTGCTCAAAGTAGCCCTGGATCAGCTTGCCAAGAAGGATGTTGACAGTTGTAAGGTGGGTGAATATTGGAGCCCTAAGTACAGTGCAGGGAAGGACACTTGAACTGCTAGAAGAGGTTGATTGGAGGCTCTAGTGTTGACAACTTGAAGGACAAAGGACAGCTACGTGAGTCAGCACAAGTTCATTGTTGGAGAAGGACATCTTGCAGTAATAGGTGGCAACCCTCCGGCCCAAAGTTTGTCTTCATTGGAGCAGTGCGGGAAGGCATTAGAGGGAAGAAATCCTAAAGGAGCTGAGGAGCAGTAGTGAGCAGGTGAGAGTTGTTCACAAACAGAGTTGTGAAAAACTCAACAAGAGTCTCTATGTGTTGATGCATTGAAGGAATAACGATCAGCTAGAAAGTAGTTGGAGAAGTCGAGTTCAGAGACCTAAACGAGCAGCACCATTGATAGACGCAGGAGTTGCAGATTGGGAGCACAAGGACCAGCAGTTGTGTTCAGTGTATGATCAAGGAGTTGTGATGGTGTGCAACGTCAACTAGATGATCATTGTATCTTCTTCTTGTATTCTTGTATGAGTGGATGTACGAGGGCCATTATCGCTAGTACGGGAGCCCTAGATAGTTGTATTATCAGTTTGTTAATATAACAAAGTTGGGTTTTGTAAAAAATTGTCCATATTTGTGCACATGTTGATTTACTACTATTTATTGTTCCTCTATGCAAACTAGTTTGTTGTGATACTTGGATTGGTAGCGTCAGGGATTGTAAAATTCTAACCTATACTCCAATATCGTGGAAAAACAATACAGCATCACAGGCACTTTGTAGAGCTAGTGAATCAGAGTGTGCATGACGAAGTACTTGTTGAGAAATCTAGGGCATCAGAAGTTAGGAGATTTATCTTCTTGATAATTTCTTGTGATATACTTTTACTTCTTGGATTATGATCTTCTCTTCGTTATATTATTATTGTGTTCTTTTCATCAAGACAATTATCAAATAAACAATAGAAGACAAGAGACACAGTGCCAGCCAGGGCCAAAACCTCTCACTCCTTGAGAGGAAAACCCAATCAGAAATTCTTCTTATAGATCTTCAATTTATGAATACCAAGACCATGACAAAGACCCTTGACTCTAGAGTCCTCCCAAGACCAAGTTCCTAGCCTCTTTCTTCACTGTTGCTCTTCTTCTGCTAGCTCTCGGCTTCCTTCCCTTCTAGATCTCAACTTTCTTCATCTTCTGGTCCTCAACTTCTTCTTCTTCTTGGTCTCGGCTACCTTGGTCATCGGTCTTCTCTTGTAGGCTAGTAGCCCTACCACAGAAATCCTAATATATTCTTCTTTGACTCCTTCTAGAGAGGCTTTATACCCATGCAATAGACAGCAGCTACTTCGACTTCTTCTGGATACCTTCGGCTCTGCTTTCTTTGCATATGGGAGGACAAACTAACCCAAACCAAAACTGGAATATCTTTGTTCTTTTTCCTTTTTGCTTCACTGATATGGAGACTTCTTCTGGAGACTATCTCGCACTTGTTTCTCGACTTGCTTGACCGAATTCATTCCTTTCAAATGAGGCTGAGTATGGGTATTCATGACCCTTAGGCCGACATGAAACTGAAACTGGAATATCTTTGTTCTTCTTCCTTTTTTCTTCACTGATATGGAGACTTCTTCTGGAGACTATCTCGCACTTGTTTCTCGACTTGCTTGACCGAATTCATGCCTTTCAAATGAGGGCGAGTATGGGTGTTCATGACCCTTAGGCCGACATGATCTCTTGGAGGGAAGCCAACTTCATCTTCTAGATTCTTCTCTTCGTTGTAGGCCGACATGAGGTGGGCTAGTGACAAGGTCTTGGAGGATGACTTTTACATAGACAAGAATGACTATTTACAATGTGTAACATGACTTCATTACATGATAATGACACTTTTATTCTTTTATGACTAGATGACAATATTCCTAATGACTCTCAATGGAAGCCTTGACAAAAATCAAATCTCTTACTCATGAAACCCATGATGCAAGCAATACAATAATTTTATTTTTCTTCTTTACATCTCTTTACATAGAATCACAATTACATGTCATTATGAAGACCAAACCTAATTACACTTTTCAACACTCCTTCTTAACTAGGGAGGTATTCATAATGGTACTTGGTCATTCTCAATCTGAAGAATTTCTCATAAGAAGAATTGGAATTGTAACCAATTGTTTAGCATCATATCAACCAACATTGTTACATCACAGAGCCTTAACTAACAGCTCTATCTCTCCACAAGATCTGAACTCAATGCTAGCGAGACCAATGATTTATAGACACTCTCATCATTGTCTCTCTCGGAACATACCCTACCCGAGTACTCAGGGTGTGTTCCATGAGGACTATTCTTATCTTGGACTCCCCAACCCTCAAAGAATATCGGTCCTCCATGACTACTCTTCTCTCGGATGCCCTATCTCATCCTCAAAGAGTATCGGATGCCAAATGATTACCCAATCCTCTCATTTTGTCTTCCCAGGTGAAAACCAGAATGATGTGTCTATCTCTCCCTCTCAATTAGGGAGGACTTATCTATTCCATTAAAGGAATTTCCTCATTCCTACAAAAGGAATGTACCTAAGCTCCCTCTTGGCTTAGGAATTTCCAAGTTTCTTCCAAGTAAGAAACTTTCCAGGCTCCCTCTCAAAATAGGGACCTTCAGCAACTCCTTAGGTGGAGATGATGGTACAACAAGTTGCTTGAAGAACTCCTTTCTTCGATGTCATGAATATCTTCTTTGTTGTGGAGTCTTCATCTTTTGGGACTTTTTCATAGGGCACAGACGATCCATCAGCCATGTCATCATTCCTTTAATCGGAAAGCGATCCATCAGACTTCATCTGGCATTGCTTCATGTTATGCTACCTTCATCAGGCTTTCTTTTCTAGAAGGTTCTTGCAGCCTTCTACATGGTTCTTCATGGAAGACCTTCAAAGTTCTTTCCTTCAGTAGTCCTGCATAAGCCCATCCAGATACTAGTTTATAAATAATGAATACTTAAATCATAATTACCTTTGTGATGGTCTTTCATCATGACATCTTCTTGTAGGCATCAACATCCTGCATATATGTTGACACATCTCCTAAAGATATATCTTGTCAAGGGTCTCCATCTTTTTCCAGACTTTCACGAGAGTCTTCATACCTTTCCAGGAGATTTCCTAGTCAAATCTTCTTGGTCTTCCTGATGTTGATTGTCTTTACCAGGGTTGCATTATCTCACGATCTCTTCCTTCCTTTCTTATCTCATTTCAGTCTCAGGAGCTCCCAATCAGAGTTCCTCAATTGTAGTCAACCACCTCATACTTCATATGAGGACATATTATGTTGATTTCATCTAGTGTAACCCATGCCTTTCGGCAACCTTTCATAGGAGGAGATTCCTTTCCTTTGATCACGCTTCTCAAGATCAAGCAGTGATCCATGTTACCTGCAACCATACAACATGACTTTATAATATTGAATACAAGCATACATACCTCATTTACCTTTAGGCCATCTAGGCTTCTTTCAACAGCTTTCTTGATTGAAAAGAGTTTCAATCCCTTGATCTGCTTCATATGTCATTATCATCCCATGAATTCCACATGTTAGAGTTCTTGATGAAACACTTGCTTTCATTCTAGATCGGTGAATCCTTCGATGAGGATTCCATCAGAGAATATTGAGGATCTTACATATCCCTATCTAGCAGATGTTTCCTTTTGACTTGATGTACGATGAGACTTGTCCTAGATGACTTCTTTCTATCCTTTAGTTTCCAATGAGGTTCTTAAGAGCTATATTACTGCTATATGAGGGGACCTTTCATAAGAATCCCTTTCCAGGTATTTAGAGGAGACCTTTCCATTAATATGTTAAATGACTTCACTTTCTTTGAGGACTATGCCTATCCTCCTTTTCCATGTAAGGAATTTCGATGACCCAACCAGCTTATAGATCTCCTTTCAAAACGAAGTCATCTTACCAAATTTGATTATAGAATGAAAGATACTTACTTGACAAGTGAAGATGAAATCTTCAACTTCATCACTTTGATGGTGGATGAAGAAGATGTATTAGTGGTCCTTTTGGATGATCTTCTTCTAAATGAAAAGCCCTTCACAAATAAAGGAGATTTCTCCTTCAATTCCTTTAGATCTAGCTTCCTTTGTTGATGGTGATTAATGAGGATGTTTTGATGCTTCCTCGGATGGTTTTCTTCAAGGATAAGGAGGGGATTCTTGTTGTAATGATAGGGAGCTTGCCTTATAGCTTTTGAAGATGATGATAATGCCTTCTTGGCTTCAAGATACTTTGACTTCTCGGTGGTGAATGAGTGCAGATCAGAAATGCTTCTAGGATCTCCAAGATGATGTGATCTTAGTCCTAGAAATGCTTCTCTTGGATGTCTATACTTGGGTTGCCTTGCTTTGTAGATCTCTTCATCTTGATGAGGGTCTTTGTGGTCTTTTCCTAAGGACTATAAGATTCAACACTCTTGCTGTTGTAGACTTTTAGTTGCCTCGATTTGTAGATCTATTCGCCTTGACTAGAAATAAGGCTTTCGCCTAAATTATTTGATGATCCCAAGGCTTCTTAAGTGGACTTCCTTCTTTGATCTAGGGTTTGATTCTTCAATGTAGATCCTTCACTTTGCTTTGATGCCTTTCTTGAAACTCGATCCTTGAGTGTCTCTTTGATTAGATGCCCTTCCTTAACTGTCACCTTAGCTCTAATACCATGTTGACAAATCTAGGGCATCGAAAGTTAGGAGATTTCTCTTCTTGATAATTTCTTGTGATATACTTTTACTTCTTGGATTCTCTTCGTTATATTATTATTGTGTTCTTTTCATCAAGACAATTACCAAATAAACAATAGAAGACAAGAGACACAGTATGTAGGCTTGTCAGCCAGGGCCAAAACCTCTCACTCCTTGAGAGGAAAACCCAATCAGAAATTCTTCTTATAGATCTTCAATTGACAAATACCAAGACCATGACAAAGAACCTTGACTCTAGAGTCCTCCCAAGACCAAGTTACTAGCATCTTTCTTCATTGTTGCTCTTCTTCTTCTAGCTCTAGGCTTCCTTCCCTTCTAGATCTCAGCTTCCTTGATCTTCTAGTCCTCGGCTTCTTCTTCTTCTTGGTCTCGGCTACCTTGGTCCTCGGTCTTCTCTTGTAGGCTAGTAGCCCTACCACAGAAACCCTAATATATTCTTCTTCGGCTCCTTCTAGAGAGGCTTTATACCCATACAATAGACAGCAGCTACTTCGACTTCTTCTGGCTACCTTCGGCTCTGCTTTCTTCGCACGTGGGAGGACAAAATAACCTAAACTGAAACTAGAATACCTTTGTTCTTCTTCCCTTTTGCTTCATTGATATGGAGACCTCTTCTAGAGACTATCTCGCGCTTCTTTCTCGACTTGCTTGACCAAATTCATGCCTTTTAAATGAGGCCGAGTATGGGTATATATACAAGGTTGTTCATGACCCTTAGGCCAACATGATCCCTTGGAGGGAAGCCGACTTCATCCTCTAGATTCTTCTCTTCGTTGTAGGCCGACATGAGGAGGGCTAGTGACAAGGTCTTAGAGGATGAATTTTACATAGACAAGAATGACTATTTACAATGTGTAACATGACTTCATTACATGACAATGACTCTTTTATTCTTTTATGACTAGATGACAAAACTCCTAATGACTCTCAATGGGAGTCTTGACACAAAATAAAATCTCTTGCTCATGAAACCCATGATGCAAGCAATACAATAATTTTATTTTTTCTTCTTTACATCTCTTTACATAGAATCACAATTACATGTCATTTTGAAGACCGAACCTAGCTACAGTTTTTAATAGTACTTTGCCGAGTTGATCACATTGTTGTTGAAGAGCTCACAACAATGTTGAAGTTGCGGTTGGTCTCCAGTATGAGGACAGGTTAGAAGGATTGTCCAACTATAGTCCATGGAAGGAAAGGATCAAGTTGGTTCTGATGATCAACAGAATCTAGGACTTTCCCAAGAAAGCAATCAAGAAGCCAACAAACCCTAAGAAGCCGGAAGTGTATGAAGAGTTGGATTCGAAGGCTAAATTGATCATCCTAGATGGTGTCAAGGATTCCTTGATACCTCATCTGTCTAGGAAGAACACTTACCATGAGATGTGGGAGGCTCTTCAGAATTTGTTCCATAATAAGAACGAGAATTGTGTATTGGTATTACAGGATAAGTTGAAGGCCGCCAAGATGATACGGGGTGAACGGGTGACTTCGAATCTGACGAGGTTGTCTCAGGTTCAAGATGAGCTTGCCACCATCGATGAGACTGTTTTAGATTCTGAGATGGTGAGGATTGCCTTAAAGGGGTTTACTCTAGAATGGAAGTCGTTCATTAAGGGGATCGTTGCCAAGGACAAGCGGCCAGACTAGAACAAGTTGTGGGATGACTTCATTCAAGAAGAGTTGCGAGACAAGGATCTTCATCTGAAGAAGAGGGCTTCAGATGATGATGTGCCACTTGCAGCAAGAATGAAGGGTAAGTAGAAGATGGACTTGAGTAAGATCAAGTGTTTCAACTACGGAGAGTTTGGTCATTATTCGACAAAGTGTCCAAGGAAGAAGCAGGGAGATGACGAGAAAAAGAAGGGGAAGCAAGACACAGGTGTCGCTACTTCTACCGAGATGGATAATCTCTCTAGAAGATTGGAGAGTGAGGACTTTGCCTTGATCTCTCATTTCTCTCAAGGTACCATTCACGAGGTTGCATGGTAGATGGACAGTGGTGCGTCAAAGCAAATGAAAGGTTCACAGGATGTGTTCGAGACTCTAGATGAGTGGGATTCAAAGTTGCACATGGTGTCGAGCAACAAGACTCAGAAAGAGATCATGGGATCAAGGGTCGTGCCATTCAAGATGGAGTCAAAGTCAGGTGATGTGAGTTCAAGATGTACTATTCATACCAAGACTTAGATATAACATTATTTCTGTCTTAGAATCAAGCAAAAGGGGTTTGAGGTATTGTCCCAGAGTGGGAACGCAAGACTCAGGCCCAGAAGCTCTAGCTTTGTAGGTGTTGTGATTGGAATTAGAGAGCATGGTCTATATACGCTGACAGGCAAGCCTATAGATCATGAGAAGAAGAAGGAATCGTCCAGGTTCCAAAGGTTCAAAGGGAGCCGAGTTCTAGCAGACGTTTACAGGTTCAAAGGGAGAATGTGCAGACCAAGAAGAGCGCGTGGTTAGTAGGGAGTAAGGCTACTTCTACAGCGAGCAAGAAGGAATCGTGGAATGCCCCGAAAGCGTTTCAAGAGAGGAGGAAGAAGCAAAAGGCTTCCAGTGACAGCGACACTTCTCAGAAGGGCGTAGTCCATGCCACAGGGTTTGTTGTAGTTATGGGCGCCAAGAGTTGGGCTAGTGTCGCCAACAGTGACAGCGATGACGAGTTACTTCCTAGTTTTGGAAGTACCTCCCTCGCTAAGAGAGAGTCTTCAGATTTGTAGCTTAGGAGGTACTCCAAGCCCTATGGTTCAGGGTTTTGGAGGAATGAGCTCCACAAATGGCTTTGTGGGCTTAGAACCCAAGGTGTGGGCTTTGCACCCAAGCTTGTGGGTATGAAACGACAAAGAGATTTTGGCACCTAACCCGTGGAGATTGTAGAGGACCCTAAATGGAGCTAGGGGATGCAAAGAACACCAAGAATCGGTTAGTAGTTTGGGAGATAATAATTTATTTGTATATTGGTTGGGTTTACACAACAAAAGTCAAGTTGGTTAGGTTAGTTTTAGCCCTAAAAGACAAGTTATTGGAGCCCATATGAGGCATATAAATACAAGTGCACGTGGAGACTAGTAGACACATCCAAGAAGCAACAAAACACAAGACAAACACTTTTGTTTAGGTTGCAGATCAAGGAAAACCTCAACGAAGGAGGAGTCTTGTTTTGGCATCTTTTATCACTGTTTAAGGGCCACCAAGATCAGGAGCAGGGGCCGAGTTGATTTGGTTGAGTTCTAGGTTGTTTGTAGGACGTTTGGAGTGTGGACAGACCTCTATTTGTAGGTTGCATTCACTATCATAGTTGCAGTGAGGGCCGAAGTCTATGGTGCCTATTTCAAAGGGGCCGAAAGCCCTAAAACATTGCAAACTAGTCCTTAAGTGGTAGCAAGTGGGAGCATATTACAAAAAGAGGCAGGCCGCATTTGTAGAGAGGCTTTTGCGGCAGATTGGAAGGGTTGACGTGGACTGAAATTGTACCCTAACTAGACCGCAGACCTACAGCAAAGAAACACCATACCTAAGGTGTGTTGATGATGTGTTTAAGGTTGATTTGTTACTAGAGGATAGGTCCAGTTTGGACAGATTGGTATTGGGCATCTTGTGGTCGTTGGAGGGCAACAATTAGGTGCTCAAAGTAGCCCTAGATTAGCCTGCCAAGAAGGACGTTGACAATTGTAAGGTGGGTGAATATTGGAGCCCTAAGTACAATGCATGGAAGGACACTTGAACTGTTAGAAGAGGTTGATTGGAGGCTCTAGTGTTGACACCTTGAAGGACAAAGGACATATAAGTGAGTCAGCCCAAGTTCATTGTTGGAGAAGGACATCTTGCAGTGATAGGTGGCAACCCTCCGACCCAAAGTTTGTCTTCATTAGAGCAGCGCAGGAAGGCATTAGAGGGAAGAAGTCCCAAAGGAGCTGAGGAGCAGCAGTGGGCAGTTGAGAGTTGTTCACAAACAGAGTTGTGAACAACTCAACAAGAGTCTCTATGTGTTGATGTGTTGAAGGACTAACGATTAGCTAAAGAGTAGTTGGAGAAGTCGAGTTCAGTGACCTAAAGGAGCAAGACCATTGATAGAGGCAGGAGCTATAGATTGGGAGCACAAGGACCAGCAGTTGTGTTCAAGGTACGATCGAGGAGTTGTGATGGTGCGCAGCGTCAACTAGATGATCACTGTATCTTGTTCTTGTATTCTTGTATCAGTGGATGTATGAGGACAATTATACCTGGTACTGGAGCCCTAGACAATTGTATTATCAGTTGTTAATTAACGAAGTTGGGTTTTGTAAAAAGTTGTCCATATTTGTGCACGTGTTCATTTATTACTATTTATTGTTCCGCTATGCAAAGAAATTTGTTGTGATACTTGGATTGGTAGTGTCAGTGATTGTAAGATTCTAACCTAGACTCCAATATTGCGGAAAAACAATATGGTATCAGAGGCACTTTGTAGGGCCAATGAATCAGAGTGTGCACACAACGAAGTACAACTTAAGAGGAGTCGGTCACATTGTCGTTGAAGGGCTCACAGCAATGTCGAAGTTGTAGGTTGGTCTCCCATATGAGGACAGGTTGGAAGGATTGTACAACTATAGTCCATGGAAGGTAAGGACCAAGTTGGTTCTGATGATCAACAAAATCTGGGACTTTGCCGAGAAAGCAATCGAGAAGCCAACAAACCCTAAGGAGTTGTAAGTGTACGAAGAGTTGGATACGAAGGCTAACTTGATCATCCTAGATGGTGTTGTAAGTGTACGAAGAGTTGGATACGAAGGCTAACTTGATCATCCTAGATGGTGTCAAAGATTCTTTAATACCTCATCTGTCAGGGAAGAACACTTCCCATGAGATGTGGGAGGCTCTTCAGAATTTGCTCCAGAATAAGAACGAGAATCGGGTATTGGTATTGCAGGATAAGTTTAAGGCCACCAAGATGATACAGGGTGAAGGGGTGACTTCGTATCTAACGAGGTTGTCTCAGGTTCAAGATCACCTTCCCGCCATTAGTGACACTGTTTCATATTCTGAGATGGTTAGGATTTTCTTGAAGGGGTTTACTCCAGAATGGAAGTTGATCATCAAGGGGATCGTTCCCAGGGACAAGCTGCCAAACTAGAACAGGTTGTGGGACGACTTCATTCAGGAGGAGTTGCGAGACGAGGATCTTCATCCGATTTAGAGGGTTTGGGTTTCAAATGACAACATGGCACTTGCAACAAGAATGAAGGAAAAGCAAAAGGACTTGAGTAACATCAAGTGTTTGAACTACGGAGAGTTTGGTCATTATTCGACAAAGTGTTAGAGGAAGAAGCAAGGAGATGATGAGAAGAAGAAGGGAAAGCAGGTCACAGATGTCGCTACTTCCACTAAGATGGATGATCTCTCCAGAAGATTAGAGAGTGAAGACTTTGTCTTGATCTCTCATTTCTCTCAGTGTACCATCAACAAGGCTGCATGGTACATGGACAGTGGTGCGTCGAAGCAAATGACATGTTTGCAGGATGTGTTCGAGACACTCGCTGAGTGGGACTCGAAGTTGCACATGGTGTTGGGCGATAAGACTCAAAAAGAGATCAAGGGATCAAGGGGTGTGCCATTAAGGATGGAGTCAGGTCAGGTGATGCGAGTTCAGAATGTACTATTCCTTCAAAGACTTAGATATAACATGATGTATATCTCAGCGGTCAACTGGAAGGGGTTTGAGGTATTGTTCCAAAGTGGCAAGGAAAGACTCAGGCCCAGAAGCTCTAGCTCCACAGGTGTTGTGATTGGAGTTAGAGAGCATGGTCTATATAGGCTAACAGGCAAGCCTATAAATCATGAGAAGGGAAAGCAAGTCCAGGTTCTAGGGGTTCAGAGGGAGTCGAGTTCTAGCGAAGGTTTGCAGGTTCAAAGTGAGAATGTGCAGCCCAAGAAGAGCACGTGGTCAGTAAGGAGTAAGGCTACTTCTACAGCTGGCAAGAAGGAATCGTGGAATGGCCTGAAAGTGTTTCAGGAGAGGAAGAACAAGCAAAAGCATTCCAGTGACAGTGACACTTCCGAGAAGTGTGTAGTCAATGCGACAGGGTTTGCTACAGTTATGGGAGCCAAGAGTTGGGCTAGTGTCACCAGCAGTGACAGTGATGACGAGTTACTTCCTAGTCTTGGAAGTACCTCCCTCGCTAAGAGGGAGTGTTGAGATTTGTAGCTTGGGAGGTACTCCAAGCCCTAAGGTTCGAGGTTTTGGAGGAATGAACTCCACAAATGGCTTTGTGGGCTTAGAACACAAGGTTTAGGCTTTGCACCCAATCTTGTGGGTGTGAAACCACAAAGAGGTTTTCACACCTAACCCTTGGAGATTGCAAAGGACCCTAAATGGAACTAGGGGACGCAAAGAACACCAAGAATGGGTTAGTAGTTTGGGAGATAATAATTTATTTGTATGTTGGTTGGGTTTACACAACAAAAGTCAAGTCGGTTGAGTTATTTATATCCCTAAAAGACAGGTTATTAGAGCCCATAAGAGGCATATAAATACAAGTAGACACATCCAAGAAGCAAAAAAACACAAGACAAGCACTTTTGTTTAGGCCGCAGATCAAGGCAAACCTTAGCGAAGGAGAAGGAAGCTTGTTTTGGCATCTTTTATGACTGTTTGAGAGCTGCAGAGATCAAGAGCAGGGGCCAAGTTGATTTGGTTGAGTTCTAAGTTGTCTGTGGGACGTTTGGAGTGTGGACAAACCTTTGTTTGTAGGTTGCATTCCCTATCATAGTTGCAGTGAGGGATGAAGTCTATGGTGCCTATTTCGGAGGGGCTAAATGGCCTAACAACATTGTAAATTAATCCTTAAGTGGCAGCAAAAGGGAGCAGATTACAAGAAGAGGTAGGTCGCACCTGTAGAGAGCCTTTGTGGCAGATTGGAAGGGTTGACATGGACTGAAATTATGCCCTAACCAGACCATAGACCTACAGCAAAGCAACACCAAACCTAAGGTATGGTGATGATGTGTTTGAGGTTGATTTGTTGCTAAAGGATAGGTCCAGTTTGGACACATTGGTATTGGGCACCTTATCGTTGTTGGATGGCAACAAGTAGGTGCTCAAAGTTGCCCTAGATAAGCTTGCCAAGAGGAATGTTGACAGCTGTAAGGTGGGTCAAGATTGGAGCCCTAAGTGTCGTGCAAGGAAGGACACTTGAACTACTAGAAGAAGTTGATTGGAGGCTCTAGTGTTAACACCATGAAGGACAAAGGACAGCTAAGTGAGTCAGCCCAAGTTCATTCTTGGAGGACATCTTGCAGTGATAGTTGGCAACCCTCTAGATCGAAGTTTGTCTTCGTCCCAAAGGAGCGGAGCAGCGGTGGGCAGTTGAAAGTTGTTCACAAGTGGAGTTGTGAACAACTCAACATGAGTCTCTATGTGTTGATGCATTGAAGGACTAACAATCAGCTAGAAAGTAGTTGGAGAAGCCGAGTTCAGTGACCTAGAGGAGAAGGACCATTGATAGAGGCAAGAGCCACAGATTCGAAGCACAAGGACTAGCAGTTGTCTTCAAGATACGATCAAGGAGCTGCGATGGTGCACAACGTCAGCTAGATGATCAGTGTATCTTGTTCTTGTATTCTTATATCAATAGATGTATGAGGGCCATTATCTCTAGTACGGGAGCTATAGATAGTTGTATTATCAATTTTGTTAATATAACAAAGTCGGGTTTTGTAAAAAGTTGTCCACCTTTGTGCATGTGTTGATTTACTTCTATTTATTGTTCCGATGTGCAAAGTAGTTTGTTGTGGTACTTGGATTGGTAGCGTCAGTGATTGTAAGATTCTAACCTAGACTCCAGTATCGTGGAAAAACAATAGATTCTATCAAAGATCATTTGATTCCGTAAGTCACAAATCTTGACACCTCAAAGATGTATGATGCCCTGGTTGGATTATATGCCATCAACAACATTAGTCAAGCAATGAGTTTGAAAAATGAGCTTCGTGATGTTAAAATGTCAAGAAATGATATTGTGGCCTCATATTTCATGAGTATTTCTCAACTAGAAGATCAACTTCAAGCAATTGATGATATCATTTATGATAAAGAACTTGCGACTATAGCACTTAATGGTTTACCTGGCTCACGGGACTCATTTGCATCTAGTATATGTGGCAAAAAGGAAACTCCAAATTTTGATGAACTATGGACCTCATGTACTCAAGAAGAATCTAAACTTATCGCAAAGGAGAAGATTCCAAAACCTCAAGATGATGACTCTCAAGCGTTTATAGCCCACTGTAAAAATGGCAAAGGAAAGAGAAATTTTGGAAATTTTCAAAGAAATGCAAATAGAAGACCAACTCCTCAAAAGAAGGATATTCAATGTTTTTGTTGCCACGAGTTTGGTCATTATAAAAATCAATGCACTGAAGGGTCGAACGATAAGAAGAGGAAGGGCAATGTTGATGATGGCAATCCTCATCGGAAGAAATCCAAGAATGATACTACAAAAGCTTTAGTAGCTAATGATAAGGACATGTTTTACTAGAATTGCAAATAGATCTTTGATTTATGTAAGTAGGCTAGGAGCAACAGGGAGTTAAAGGGGTCTCTCATGTAAAAAGAGAAGGCATAACAATGATGTTGTGAGCCCTTCTTAGAACTTATTTCTAAACCCTAGAAATCTAGAATTCTTGATAAGAAATCCCTAGGGTTTGTGGATAAAACCCTAGAGTTAGACCTAGATCAATGTTTCCGCTGAAAGAAGAAATCCTAGCTCATGCAAGAAAGAAAAGGAAAGCAACATGTTGATGATGAGGATAAGGATGATGAAATTGCAGATGGATTTCATTCTTGCAAGAAGACAAGGATCAAAAAGGAGTTGACAATTCCCTACAATCCTCAAAAGATAAGTACTTTATATCTCTCTTCCTTGATTATTATTTGTTAACCTCTTGTCTTTGTTTCCTTTTTGCTAGGTTATAATCTTTCTTCCATGACCTCCTCGTGAGGGTTGTAGGTACATCGTAAAGGCTACCAAGGCTTTGGCAACAAATGAAAGCATTGGGAAGAATGAAGCAAAGCTTGCGATAAGGGGATTCTCCCAAAGTGACGTTTGATGATCAAAAGAGCTCCTATTTCAAAGGGAGCAGGCAGGCCAGCAAGTTTGAAGGATGCCATAATGAAGACTATATCGAGATTTGAGGAAAGTCAATGGTGAATTCCAAGTGGATCTATAAGTATGCAATAGATGGAAAGTGTTCCACGGGGTCGCGTCCCCCCACCTGTGGGTCGAGTTTCCTAGCTCCCTCACGCTCCGGGGACTTGGGGACGAGAGGGGGACGTTTCCCCATGCTCCCAAAAAACAGGGTATGTGGGAAAACTTGAAAGGGGTCGTTTCCTCCTTTTTGGGGTCGATTCCTCCAATTGGGGTCGTTTCCTGTTGATTTGGGGTAGCATTGGATGTGCTCTAGCCACAAAAATTGGTGGAGAGGCTAAAGCACATAAGATCTCCAATACCCAGAAATGGTTTGGGCAGAATCTAACCAGTTTGGAAGATATTAAAATAATTAATATTTTTAATGGATTCCCTAAGTCTAAGCTCAGGGAAAATAAAATATTAATGTGAATTAATATAAAACTGAGTTAGAATGGTCCAAAACTCATGGATCAAGCCAGATCTAATCTTAGCCGTTGATTAGGGACTTAATCTCGGCCGTTGAATTGTCAACGAGCAAAAGTATAAGAGGAGGCTTGAGGGTCACTTGCAGAACACACCGAGTTGATCAAGAATTCGATTTTCTAGGGTAGGGCTTGCTAAGGAAATCTAAGGGGTGATCAGAGTTGAAGCTGAGGGGCAGTGAATGCAGTGGCAGAGAGGCAAAGATAGTACCGGGAGCATCAACACAGAAGTGGAGAGAGGGTTGACGCAGAACCAGTTAGAGGCCATGCAGAAGTAGCGAGAGGCCACGCAAAGGCAGCCAAGAGCTGTGCAGAGCCTAAGGAGGGCCAACGCGGGAGACACAGAGGCTCCAGAGGCTGACGCAGAGCCCTGAAAGGTTGACGCTGGGCCAGATAGGTTGATGTTGGGCAAACGTTGGGCCAGAGAGGCTGACGCTGGGAGATTTCGTGGGGCGGATTGGGGCTGATATCTGTCTCCAACTAAGAGGAATTCTTTCTTGAGTAAGTCATTTCTGGCACCCAGATTGTATTCTGAAATTACTTAATAATAAAACCCTCAGATAGTTGCACCGGTTTTCCCACATTGGCTTTTTCCGGGGACATTAGTCCAAAAATAATGGTGTCACTTGTGTGCTTGTTTTTTCCTTCAATTGATGATCTGTGTGTGTTAAGACTATACTTGTATTTATTTTTCAGTATTTACATGGTAAATAACTTGTTAATTAACAAAACAAGTAGGATGAAATAAATCAAAAAGTACAGGAAGGATTTCTAACAGTTAGACTTAGAAATTCCAACATGGTATCAGAGCGAGGTCGCAAATCACTGGATAACTGAGGGCATCAGTCGAGCAGAGTAGCAGCAGCAGAAACAATTGTCCCGAGTGACAAAAGTTGTTCCTAGCCGAAAAGCAGCAAGGAGGGGGTGACGCAGTGCCTACGTCATCAGTTCGAGCAAGGAAGAGGATCAGCGTAGTGGTAGAGAGGAGCAGACCTAATCTACACAATGCCTAGTCACCTTTCTCAGTCAGGAAGGATTGACGCCTGTGGCCAAGAGGTGCAGATTTTGTTGGTGCCAGGATTGCGCAGAGCCTAGAGGCTCTAACCTTCAGTTTGTTGGGGCATAGGAGGTTGTGGGTAAGTTGCGGAGTGAAGTTGGTGGGGCACTGTAGTCAGAACAGTACCTAACAGGGCAAGACCAAGGTAGAGGGAGTTGCTGCTGAGGATTTCTAGCCAAGAAATTCGGATCAGTGTTGCAGTTGCACTAACGATCGGAGTTGGGGCATCTCAACATTGGCAGAGGGGTTTCCAGGAGGAAAATCGAGGCTCAGAGGGAGTCACACCAAGAACTTCTAGGAGGAAAGTAGAGAGACTCGGAAGAGTTGAAAGAGGAGTAGCGAAATGGCAATGAATGGGGTAAGAGATCAAGACAGACTAGACGAAGCTTCAAACTTCGTAGTCTAGAAGACCAGGATCTTTTCCGTTCTAGACAGGAATTGTCTCAAGCACTTCGCCTTGAACATGATAGCAATCCCAGTTGACCCGATTGAGAACGAAAAGTACGAGGAGGCAATGGCGAGGGCCAAGAGCATCATCCTTGATGGGGTCAACGACCATGTAGTACCACATATTGCCAAAAAGCACACAGAAAATGTGATGTGGAAAGCCCTGACGAAATTGTATCAGCATACTTCCGTGCAAAGAAAGATGCTACTAGAAAATCAGTTGTGGTCATACCAGATGAAGGGGGGGTGAACAGATAGACACCTTCCACGGTTGATTGAAGGAGATCCGAGATCAGCTGACTTCCATAGGGGCCACGCCGGATGGGGAGATGTTGGTGAGGACCGCATTGAACGCAGTGTCAAAGGATTGGGAGGTATTTCTCCAGAGCATACTGGGCAGGTCGACCCTTCGAGATTGGGAGGAACTGTGGGCGGCGCTTCATCAAGAAGAGATCAGAAGGCTAACCAAGGCGAGAAGCAGCGACAAGGAGGTCAGAATCAAGAAGGAGGAATAGGAGGATGTTGCCCTAGCATCTGAGGGAAAGCAAGAGAAACGGAAGAAGAAGGACCTCTCCAAGGTCAAATGCTTCTACTATGGGGAGCTAGGTCACTATATGAGCCAGTGTCCGAGGAAGAAGAGCAAGGGAGAGGCTTCTAAGACCAAGGCTGCGCCAGCAAGGGCAGAGAAAGAAGTGGAGACAGATGATCATTGTGCCATGAGTGCTCATACACCACTTGAGAGGAAGTGGGGAGACATCGAGTTGTAGTCAGACGAACTATCGCCGATGAGGGGCAGAATCCTCAAGGTACCCAACCTCTTGGATTATACCTTGCTACGAGAGCCCCAAAGAGGAGTAGCAGGACTAGTGGATGTCGGTAGAGACGGATGCCGATGGAGTGACAGAGGGAGCCTCAACATTGGAGTGTTTTTAGCCTGATGGAGATGTCAGAGTTGGGAGATCAGTTACTTCTCAGTAACTGAGTTGCAGTGCAGCAATTAGCAGTGGCAGTGCTATGGGAAACATGATGCAGCATGATGAGAAAGGTTGCAGTGCAGATGCAGCAGTGGTAGTGGCAGGGCCATGGGCAGCAGTACATGATGCAGCAGTATAGAGGATGTTGGGCAGCAGGCCTAGCATCAGCACAAGGACCGATGCCAAATGATCAGGGTGATACTCAGTGAAGAGTGTTACTAGAGCGCAGTCCTCGCTAAGAGAGAGTGTTGATTTGGGGGTAGCATCGTATGTGCTCTAGCCACGAAATTGGTGGAGAGGCTAAAGCACATAAGATCTCTAATACCCATAAATGGTTTGGGCAGAATCTAACCAGTTTGGGAGATATTAAAATAATTAATATTTTTAATGGAGTCCCTAAGTCTAAACTTAGGGAAAATAAAATATTAATGTGAATTAATATAAAACTGAGTTAGAATGGTCCAAAAGTCATGGATCAAGCCGGATCTAATCTTAGTCGTTGATTAGGTACTCAATCTCGGCCATTGAATTGTCAACGAGAAAAGCATAAGAGGAGGCTTGAGGATCACTTGGAGAACACACCGAGTTGATCAAGAATTCGATTTTTCTGGGGTAGGGCTTGCTAAGGAAATCGAAGGGGTGATCAAAGTTGCAGCTGAGGGGCAGTGAATGCAGTAGCAAAGAGGCAGAGACAGTACCGGGAGCATTAGCGCAGAAGCCGAGAGAGGGTTGATGCAGAGCCAGCTAGAGGCCACACAGAAGCAGCCCGAGGCCACGCAAAGGCAGCTAGGAGTTGCACAGAGCCTGAGGAGGGCCAGCATGGGAGGCGCAGAGGCTCCAGAGGCTCACGCAGAGCCCCGAGAGGCTAACGCTACGTCGAACAAGCTAATGCTAGGCCAGACAGGCTGACGCAGACCCTAGAGGCTGAAGCTGGGAGATTTTGTGGGGCAGATTGGGACTGATATTTGTCTCCGACTGAGAGGTACTACTGCTGAGGGCATTCTCTATTGGGTGAGCCATTTCTGGCACCCAGATTGTATTTTGAGACTGCTTAATAATATAACCCTCAGATATCTGCATAGGTTTTCCTGCATTGGTTTTTCCGGGGACATTAGTCCAAAAATAATGGTGTCACTTGTGTGCTTGTTTTTTCCTTCAGTAGATGATCTATATGTGTTAAAACTGTACTTGTATTTATTTTCAATATTTACATGGTAAATAACTTGTTAATTAACAGAACAAGTAGGAAGAGATAAATCAGAAAGTACAGGAAGGATTTCTAACAGTTAAACTTAGAAATTCCAACATTTCCTAGGCAAAAGGGGTCTTAAGGGGTCTTGAGGGGTCATTTCCCTAGAAAAAATCGCAAATTTCTTTTATGAAACAAAAAAATTGTAATTTTTAATATTTTTTGACCGACCGGGAAGGGTTTACATTATGTTCATTTCCCATTTCATTTTATGTTTGCTCGTTTGTTGAATTGAACACTACCACCATCGCCAAGCAGCCTTCTGTTTACTCCTTCGTTGAACGGAACGTTGTCGCTGATGTATAAGACTTGACTTTCATATTATTCAATATTCAATGTTCATAGTTGAAAGTGGAACATCAATATGGTTTAAAGTTTAAAACTTTAAACATTTATAAATTTATAATTTATTTTCATTGTGCATTGTTAGTAAGTTAGTAGACTAGTAGTTACAAAATTACATGTATGATGATTATAATTTATATGATAATGATATCAATGATCATGCTTTTCGTTTTAAATTTGTTTCAATTATATGATTCCTCGATTTATATTTTATATTTACAAGTTTTTAAGACCCCAACGTCCCCCCACGTTTCCTAAAAATTGGTGGGGAGCTTTTGCATAGGACGCTCCTGCATACCCCCTCTCCCTCGCCTCCTCGTCCCCAAAACTTGGCGGAACATTGGATGGAAACATAGAGAAGTACAAAGCAATATTCAAGGCTTCTCCTAGAAAGAGGGAGAAGACTATGACAAGATGTTTGCTTCAATTGTCAAGTACACTTCTGTTAGAATTTCTAATGCTTTGAAAATTTCTCCAGGTAGATGCAGAGATCACTTTCTCAATTATTGAAGAATAAGAAGTGTACATAAAGATACCTCAGGGCTGGGAAGAAGTCTCATGATTACAAACTAAAGAACGCTTTGTGCGATCACAAGCAGATACATTAAACTTGGTATTCTTGGATTCATGGATCTTGGTTGATCTTGTTATTACATGACTTGTTTCTAGTAGGAGCAGAAAGATTAACATAACAAAGAGAGGAACAATGTCAGGGGGATTTGCTTCAGTCATAGACAAAGATGCCAAGATTTGCTTCAGTGTAAGGGAGAGTTGACATCTAAGTTTGAAATGAAGGATCTTGGTTGTATACATTACTTCGTAGAACTAGAAGTGTGGCAAAAGTCAGGTAAGCATATTATCACGATCTTAAGAAGCTAACTAGCAGAGGGAGCAGCCAGATTGCTACAATAGGGTCTGCTTGAGTGTCAAGCAGTTGTGGTGGTCATTTTAGTGAAGGAAGCAGCAGCATGGATGTACAGATTCAGATTGGGCAAAGTGTGTTGAAGACAAGAAGATTGCATAAGGATGAGGATTCAGTTTGGATTCTGCTTGGGCAGAAAGCAAACATATGTCGCACTCAAGACTGTGAGAGTTGAGTATATTGCAGCTAGTTTGGCGAATTGTGAAGCAATGTGGCTTTCGTAAGTGCTCACAAGATTGGTTGATAAGTGCAGGAGACGACCATGATGACAGGTTGAAGCACATGCCAAGACATGGTACAAAAGGGAGTAGTGAAGCTCGCAAAGCCTTTGTCCCAAGGCGAAGTTTGTCCACTTCATGGACAAGCTTGAGAAGTTTGTATTCTTCAGAGACAAGCTTGAGAAGTTTGTGTACTTCAAGAAAAAGCCGGAGTGGTTGAGAATATTTTCCTCCGTTAGAGGGAATGGTGATGTTGTTACACCAAGGGACAAACATTCTCGTTAGGTCACAATATAGACATCTCAAAGCATTGACCAAGGGCCACAAAATGTGGCTAGTGAGAATGGCCCATAGTGCATCAAGACCCAGATTTCTCCCCAAGTGGGTGAGTGAGTGCCTCTAGCATCGGGCACGAGAGTTACCATTCAATTAGCACGCAGGAATGGTGATAGCCCAGGGTTTCACCATAGGTCACAGGCGTTGACCAAGTTCCAAGTGACGACTTGGATAATTGTGAATTGATCCAAGTGACAACTTGTTGAGTATGATGTTGATGCAATTTGCTTTCCACAAGTAGTGGATTAACACATCAACATAGCTAGCTCATATAGGGGCAATCATTCTCTTTGAGTCAAGTATGTTGACCAGGATTAGGGAGAATGGTCGGGCAGAGGACAAACATTCTTCTTGAGTCAAGTATGTTGACCAGGATTAGGAAGAGTGGTCCTAGAGGCCCAAGATTACTCAACCATAGTGTTGAGTAGGTGTCTTTCATCATCAGGCTCAAGAATACTCTCCAAATAGGTTGAGTGGGCCCATTTAGCATCATGGCTTAGAGTGAAGCCTTTGGATTTGGGACCAGAATATTCATATGGATTGAGTGTGTCCCTAGGGTTTCACCACAAGTCAAAGAGATTGACCAGGATGATGGTAAACCATGATTAGTCAACGTACGATGGGTCAGAAGCGCCGACCAGAATCATGGCGACTAATTGATGCTAATACCATAAGTAAGAGATGTTGACTAGAAATATGGTACCTAGTTGATGTTGTAGATTTTTACCATAGGTCAAAGTTGTTGACCAATATTATGGTGATGCTAATGATAAATGATGAACCTTTTCTTAAAGAAATTTGTCAACAAGAGAACATCTAGATAGTCATATGAATACCTCCCTAGCTAAGAGGGAGTGCTAAATTTTCTAGCTATGGTTGGTCTTCATAATTAATATTTTAGCCCTTGGAATATATATATATATATATATATATATATATATATATAGAATGCAAGACATGTTCTTCATGTCATTTTATTTTAGCAATTGAAATCATTAATATAAGACATGTTCTTCATGTCGGTTTCAAAAGAGAAAATTTTAAATTTGAAATTTTGAATTTTTGGCTCCAAATTTGTCAAGTCAACCCTCCTTCAAGTCAAGTTGGCCCCAATTGAAGAGATGCCCATTTAGGCTAGCCAAAACACTATATATATAAGGTACTCGACCTCCTCCACAAGGCACAATTCAATCTCTCACACAAGAAGATATTTTTCGGGCATCCAAGCGAAGGAGAAGGATGAAATTATCTCAAGCACATCCAAGCGAAGGAGAAGGATGAAATTATCTCAAGCATCTTTGTGTATCTCTAACTTCGCACGTGTGATTCTATCTCCTCCTGCAGCTTTGCATGTGTGAACTTCTAAGCAGATTTTGGCAGCAAATCTAAATTTCTGGGCAAAAGTTTGTTGGGCAAAAGTTTGACTTGAAAAGAGGGAAGCTTGACCAGGTTTGACCATTGTATTGTTGGTTAGTTTGACCATCATATTTGACTAGAAGATCTATATGTATCTCTTGTTGAACTAAAGAATTTCTCTAAGGAAAAGGTTCCTAGTATTTTTCCTCAAGTCGGTTTTCTCAAGGTAAATCTTGTGTTATATTTGTGCATTATGATCTTTACTATCCTTGTGCATTTATGGTTGAATTTCTGAAGTGTAATTGCTTAATGATCCATTGGAACTGCTAAAAGAATATCCACATCATTAGAAGTAATTATCATATTTTTAGAAATTAGATTGAACTTGAAAAATCAACTAAGAAGTCCATGTTTTCGATAAAATTTGAGGGTCTATTGTGAAGATCTTGGTTTCCATGTATATGGAATGTGTCAAGGAATCTCTCTGACAATGTTTGGATCGGTCCAACAGTGTCAGAAGAATCTATAGTCTACTGTTAGAATAATCTTACAACCTACAAGAGGTTTCTAGTTGTACAGAATAAATAGGGTACTACAACAAAAGTATCATAAAAAACAGGGTTCACGGGAGGGGATGCATCATTTTAGAATAAAAATGGCCAGTTAAAACACATAATGGATACAACTCCAATATCTAACCAGACAATTAGTTTGATTTGATTCATCAAACATTATTTAGGAATCAATATCATAAATGTCCTTCATAAACAAATGAAATTCAAAGCTCAAACATTTCATTGCTTAATTTAATGATAAGAACAATGCCTTCAAATTTTAAATATTTCTCCTCTTTGTTGCCCATGGTTTTCCTGTAAGAATATCTTAAATTTTCAAATTTTCTCTTCCTCTTCCTCCCTCTAGGATATTTACTATTGCACATTATTAGATTAATTAGCTAATATGCTTAATGATTGAATTAATTAGTGTTAACATTGGCAACTAGGGCCAAACTCCATGTGGGTCATCTTATTTATGGCAGCTAATATTTTTCTTGGATCCCTCTCATCAAGAGGTGTAGGATTGATCTAAAGATCATCTGATTCCGATAAGTATTCATGGAGCTATGAATTTATTTGTGTTATAAGACAATTCGTCAAGGTCGGCCAGCAACCAAATAAACCCCTCATGTGCTCAACGTTTTAGTATAAAAGGAGATGACTTGAGAGTCATTTCTCACACACTCTTCTATCTTGATTTCTCTCTACTTGATTTGGGTTTTAGTGGAAGAGAAATCTAGGAGTGGAAGCCTTAGACGTTGGAGGAAAAGAGGCTGCCCTAGACGAAGATAGAAAGCAGCCCTAAACACAGATGGAAGGCAGCCCTAACACTATCCTAAGGCAGCCCTAACCTACGCTATCTCAAGGGTAACCTAGCCGCAGTCAAGATAAGGATATACGCTACCCTAATAGGTCCTAGCCGCAGCAAAGTCATGGGTATTTTGGAGGAATGAGTTGCTGTTAGGAGGACCTAGGAGCTGGGCTAGAAGGCAGCAATCCAAGGCCTACTTCAGTGAAGGAAAAGGAACATTAAGGTCACCCTTGTGACCACTTGAAGAGGTAGCAAGGTCCGTGTGAAAGCCGCGGGCCTGTAACAATTGTTTTGATGGTCAAAATGGCCCTCTACATGGAGCTGTAGGTGTCTCCTCAATCAGCGAGGTCACCTACCTTGTAAAGAAAGGGAGGCCGCATAATTCAAGGTGAGTTATGGGTTGATCGTTGGACTGTTGTAGGTTACAGGAGGGTGCCCTAACCAATGATCAAATTCTGTCCATGAACAGTAGTACAGAGATGTTGGATACTGCCACATAGGAGCTGAAATGTCACTAACAAATAGGACAATAGGACAGCAGCATGTTGGGACAGCAACTTTGATGGGACAGCCCAATGACAGGACAGCTATGACAATTGTGCAGCAGTGGCACAAGTGGGACAGTTGCTAACTAGTGCAGCAAAGTAAATAGTGCTATATATATGCATGGGACAGCAAGGCACATAGTGTTGTATAGATGCATGGGACAGCAAGGTACATAGTGTTGTATAGATAAATGGGACAGCGGTGACATGGCAACAAAGGTTCATGGGACAACAACAAGCATGGACAGCATGGCAAGCATGGTGCAGCATGGAGAGCATGGTGCAGCATGACAAGCATGGACAACATGGATAGCAGTGGCAAGCATGGACAACATGGATAGCAGTGGCAAGCATGGTGCTGCAAGCACATGAGACATGTTGTATGACAACATAGTTATGACACATGGGACAGCAGTGTAGCATAAGGTGCAGCAGTATGATGTGTATAGCATGGTCGTGAGGTCCAGCATTGTGATGATGGGTGTAGCATGGTGCAGCAGCATGATGACAAGATGCAGCAAAATGATAGATGAAGGAGTCACCTTGGAGAATCAGTTGAAGCAATGATAGATGATAGCGTATGTCTTCAACTGATCTCATGTATCATCTTCTTAGAGATGATCTACGATCTTATCTAGATAAGTCAAAGTGTTGACTTCTCTTGTAAATGTACTCTCTCTCTTTCTCTGTTGAACTATTGAAGAACATAAAAGAAGAATTGATCAAGGGTTTCCCCACACTGGGGTTTGTACTTGGCTAGCACCACACCTTGTGTCCTCTTGTCTTGGCTTGTCTTCTACGATTTATGTTTATGTTCTATCTGCAGTTTATTTTAATGCTGATGTGATTGCTAATCTAGAAAAGATATTGAGCTAATTGTGAAAACTGAAACAAATTTCTCTAAGCATAGAACATACCTAAAATTAACATGGTATCAAAGTTGAGGTGAAGACAATGCCCAAGCTAGAGTGAAAGAGCAATCACCAAAGACAGTTGGGAAAGGACAAAAGGATCAATGGATTCCTCATCCCTTCTCAAATTCGCCAAGGGTGAAGTCGAAGCAGAGAACATTATCAAAATGGTGCAGTGGAAGATTCTGATGGCATGCCTAAAGACCACTTCATTGGGAAGTCCAGATCTAAGGGTGGAAAAAAAGACAGATGCCTTGTTTGTAATAAGTTCGGCCATTATGTGAAGGAGTGTCTGAATGGCAGGGACACATCTCTTGATGAAGATAACAATCATTCTAGGGACATCTTCAATGATCAAGGGAATGACAGGTAATGCAGGTCATCAAGGAAACGGTCGACTCTTCAAGAAAGCAAGGAACCCCGGGTATGAAGAATCAAATGTTGTTTCTGATAAGATAAAGAAGCGTTATCTTGTATTGGCCCTCTCCTTCAGATTCTTTGGGAATCTGGCTTATTGATTGTAGTGCTTCAAGGCACTTCATCGGATAGGAGGGTGCTCTCTCTAATTTAGTAGAGATGGAAACAATCATGGGATTATACTTGGAGCCGATGCCACCTATCCCGGAAAGGGTGTAGGGAATGTTACCCCTCATTTGAATGAGGGTAACTTGATTCATTTACAAGAATCTCTTTTGTGTACCTAATCGCAAGAAGAACCTAGTGACCATTTTGGAAATGGAAGTCAAAGGTTTCAGGGTGGCATTCATCGATGGAAAGGCACGTATTTGAAAATGGAATTTTTCACAAATGCTTTTGAGTTTAGGGTTGTATCAAGTTGCAAGAGATCCATTGGAGATCATGTCAGTTGTCACATCTCATATATAGCACCAAAGGTCTACTTATCATGGGACCCTACCCGATGTGAGTCAGATGATGACAGGAATGCCTGAAGTCAAAAGGAGCATGAAGGTACATGTCTGAGATGTACCGAAGGAAAATCTTACAAGGGGACCATTTCCCTCATGTAGCAAGTCCACAGGTTTGGAACAACCCGAGCGGTTTGAGATTCATAATCGGGAATCTCATGTATGCAGGTGGAAGAAAGCCCTCTATGGCTTGAAGCAAAACACCTCGGGCATAGTATGAGAGGATTGATAGCTGTCTGATGAAGCTGAGACTCACTAGGAGTGAAGTTGATCCAAACCATTGCTCGAAGGTTGTGGATGATAGACCTCTCATACCGGCACCTTCTGAGGACGACCTATTTTTGTCAGGTGCAGACCCTCTCATTTGCAGAAGTAAGAGGGAGTTAGATTCCGGATTTGGAATGGTGAACAGCAAGCCCGCGACTACCTCGATGGAGCTTAACTTTCAGAAGTTATGTGGTAGGGATACCAAACCTGATTTGGGAAATGCCTCTGAGTTTCACAAACTCATACTAGCATTGATGTTCTTGGTGAACTCCGTCCGGATATATTTTTTGTAGTTTGCATGATGAGCTCATATATGGTTGAGCCGCACTAGATTGGTGCCAAGAATTTTCGGAGATGTCTTCAAGGCACAATCTCATGGATTGAGATAAACTACCGGAAATGTGAAGCTGCATGATTATTCGAATACTTATTGGGCAGGCAATGTGGAGAATCGCAAGAGCACTTCCGAGTGTTGGTTCTCTTCGGGTTCTATTCGATATCCTGGATGAGCAGGAAGCAGAAGTCAGTTGCTATAAGCACCGCTGAGACCGAATACATAGCTACGAGTATGATCTCGTGTGAAGCTGCCTGGTTGTGGAAGCTCTTCAGCGAGTTGTTTGTACACATGATGGATACCACCGGGATCCTCTGTGTCAACCATGGGGGGGATTCGATTGTTGAGGAATCCCTATTCTATGATTGCTCCAGCATATAAACATCAGATGCTACCTTATCTGGGATATGGTACATCGATGAGCGAGGAGGCTCTATTGCATTGAGACTAATGTACAGGCCGCAAACATTCTGCCAAAGCCCCAGGGAAAGGTCAAATTTGTGACTTTCTCGAACGACTCAGAGTCATTGAGAGACCTTCTTATAAAGGTCCTACATGATGCATGCATTGAGCTCTGGGAGCTCCAAGGGGCTTGGGGTACTGCTTGGAGCAACAAGCGACCATAGGGTGACTCACCCTCACCTAATGGTGCGTTGTGTATAGGGTGAATGGCTCAACCTTCCGGTGTGATACCTCGAGGCGACTTAGGGACAGGATGAATGGTTCTCCTGTTGAGGCATCCTACCCATGCAGTCTCAGACTCATGGGAAGTACCTCTCATCTGGCCAATAAGCAGGAAAATGGGGTTAGGGACCATAGTAGTACTATTGATAGATGCATCGTTGTATCTACCGTACTCCCTATGCTAGGATGACCTCCATTGATCTGGGATCAGTGAAACCAATACAGGATCAATATGAGTGTTTTGAGACACTCTCTTGTGATATTGATCAGGAATCAATAAAATTGACTCCGAGTCAGTAGAGAATGGTATGAGCCATTCTCGTTCAATTCTTCTTCTTCAGAGCTCAGCAGAGCAGTGCAGGACACTGATGGAAGAGATAGTACAGTCAGACATATGGATCAGCGGATGGAGTTCTCCCTAGTTGAGAGGGAGTGTTAAAATTGGCAACTAGGGCCAAACTCCATGTGGGTCATCTTATTTATGGACGCTGATATTTTTCTTGGATCCCTCTCATCAAGAGGTGTAGGATTGATCTAAAGATCATCCGATTCCGATAAGTATTCATGTAGTTATGAATTTATTTGTCTTATAAGACAATTCGTCAAGGTCAGCCAACAACCAAATAAACCCCTCATGTGCTCAATGTTTTAGCATAAAAGGAGATGACTTGAGAGTCATTTCTCACACACACTTCTATCTTGATTTCTCTCCACTTGTCTTGGGTTTTAGTGAAAGAGAAATCTAGGAGTGGAACCCTGTTGTAGCAGCTACAACCACCCTCCAAAATTTTGCCTTAGCCTATTTTGAAGCCTCCCTACCAACCTTACACAACATTTTGTCTTGCTGCGTCAAGTACTCAAACTTCAGTGTTTTCCTCACACAAAGGCAGCCTATCAATCACAGTCGATCCATTCCCCTCACAGGCTGCTTACCCGGACTTGGTCCAGCTGCAGGTTGAGCGGCTTCCCCTTGAAAATTGTGCATTCTTGGAAGGCAACCAGCCTTCCCTCTAGTAATTGTGCAAGCCTCTCTAGCAGCCTGCTGGGCTCCAGGATTGCGCAATCCTGCCAACCAACCCTCCCAGCAAGATTTGCACAATTTTTCCAACAGGAGGCCATTCAGCCCAGGATTTGCGCAAATCTTGGCAGCATCAGCTGCTCTGCCCAGAAATTGCGTAATCCCCTTGGGCAGTCAGCCCAACTCCAAGCCAGGAATGCGCCTTTTCCCTGAGCAGTTGAGCACTCGCATGCATGAACAGTCTGGTTTACCAGTTCCACCCGAGACAAAGGAAACTTGACTTGCATGCATGCATAGGATAGCAAGAGACAACATGCAAAAGGCATCCCATGATTCAGGGAACTATTTTTAGCAGTCGGGGTTACATGCAAAGTTGTTTTAGAAGTTTCTCTCCAAATGTCGCTTTTTCCTAGATTTGTGGCATGTGCATCATGAGACCAAACTTATTTATTCGACGCATCAGAGCTCATTCATTCACATTGATCTTGGAGCTCTGACATCCCATAGCACATCCAAGACTTTTCGACACATCCGGCTCAACTATTCATGGGTAACTGGCCTCAACTTGTCTTTTTCAGCATTTCTGTTGCTTTTTGTGTATTCGCTTGTGTCAGTGTTGTTTGCTAGATTTCTTTGAACGCCTGCTATCGTTTACATCTATTCTAGCTTGTCCTAGCTCTGTTTCAATTTTCGTTGCTATCTCACTACTGTTGCATGCATGAAACTATTTTGCACAGACATTCGCCCGACCGGCAAACGGCCTCCACCCACATGCATGTTGGTCTGTTTGTTGAATCTTCCATTCATGTTTTGCATGCACTGTTTATCATTTCTGTTATCACTTAGTGTCGCCATGCATTTCATCCACTTGCTTTCAGTTGCTCGTCCGCTAGTCGAGCCAACCTTGGCCTGGTCTCTGCCTTCACCAAGGATAAATTGTGCAAATTGGGGAAGGAAGGCTCACCTTCCTCCCCAGATTTGCGCATTCTAGCCAAGCACTAGCCTCCTGGACTGTTTTGCGCATTCCTGGAGGACAGTGGCTACTGGGCCTGAGAAATTGCGTAAATCTATCCCTGGGCCAGTAATCCTTCACGCAATGCACAATCCCAACAGCCAGTTTCCCAACTGGATTGCACATTTCGCAGATCCAGCAGCCAGTCCAGCCTCCCAAACAGCCCAGACTGCCTTTTGCGCAGTTCTGGCAGCTAGTCACTCAGCCTCCTAGTGAAATTTGAAAAATTTGCTCATCAATTTCCCATGTATGTGTTGCGTCCTTTCCCAGATTTGCTTTGTTTTCACTAACATATTTCTTGCCATGCATGCTGCTTGTTTCCAGATCTTTCAAGTGTTCATCTGTCTCAATGGCTTCCAAGAGAACAAGATCTCAGGACACTGATGGTATGGCAACTAGAGCAACAGCTATGCAGGTGTCCTCTGGTTTGCGATCTATGAAGATACGAAGTTGTATCTAGACAAGGACATCAAACTAAAGTGGCAAGAGGTGAATGAAACATTCGCAGGTACTTTTGGGGAAGACCTTGAAGACCATCAGGTGTACGTGAACATTCATAAGTCCGGCTTGTACCGAATTGCATGCAGATACCCCGCGTTCCCATGCGCGGACATGATTCACTAGATCGTCTCTCACACTGACCCCGAGACGATGACCTTGAGCAGTGTCAGTGGGACAAAGCTTGCAATCTCTTGGGCATGAGATTACGATGAGATGTATCAGATGACCGAGCCCATGACTGTCATGACTCCCCCGTTCAACGTGCCCAACAGCAGAGGCCACTCCAAAGACATCCTAAAGGACGTGGTAAAGGAGCCAGCTCGTTTCAGGATGACCCCAATCAGATCTATAAGACGAAGATATTGAAGAAGGCATACCAATACTTGGTCATATTTGCATGTTGACTGAGTGGCCAAGCGAGCACTGAGACCTTCCCTCAGAGTTGGGTGGTCGCTCTGCACCAACTGCTAAAGAAGGAAGACCATGCAACTAGTTTGGCATACTGGCTCATCAACTGAAGGAGCAAGTCACGAAGGCTCGACAGTCACCCAAAGGCATGCATGCAGAGATTTACATGTCCGCTTACATTCTAGATGCAGCCTGTGCCCGACATGAGTTCCCAGGCTTAGAGTGGGCATGGTCACCAGCAGAGGCTGTTGTGAGCACATATTTCAAGTTATTGTCTCAGTGCAGCCTCAGAGGAGTGATCATACGATTGTCCTACCATCTTGTCACCCCAGTGTACAAGTTGATATTCGAACAGGATCCACCCTACATATCAGAAGAAGCGATGAAGCCGTTGTTAGGCATTGCAAATTGGTATGCCTCACCGAACGGCACGTTCATCCGAGTGTTCAATGCAAGAAGCCTCCGCATGTTCTACCAAAGTTTGCTTTGGACGTGCTTGTCATGCAAGGAGTAGCGTATCATATCTCAGCAAGATTAACAGCTAGGCTGCAGCGGAAGAAGAAGGCACCTTGGCCCACTCTTCCGTTGCGAATCGAGTTATCTGAGATACGGAGCATCAAGCAAGCGGATGTCGAAGCTGAACAGATGAAGAAGTACCGTTCGACCTCCGAAGCTTCAACCCGTATGACCCACATTGCAATGTGAAGAATCATGAGAGTTCAGTTCAATTGGATCCATGGGGCATGTCATTGGGCCAAGCAGGACTCATGGAGATGTTGTCACACAAAGTGTCTAGGCACCGCAACAACGCTCAGAGTAAAGGTTGTCACTCTTGATCCTTACTCACTCTGTTTGGACTCTTTCCTAGGCAAGACAAGGGGTTAGTCCCTAAGATAAATGGATGAGAAAGCCTGTGGAACACGGGCTCTAGGAGATTTTAATGATGAGCAACTTGATGAATTTGAAGCAAGCCTCGGTTAATTACGATAGATGGATAAGATGAGACACGATTACAAGATATAAATGACTATAGACCAGTGCCTTTTATATTGAATTAACCATCGACTAAATAAAACAAGTTATTCAGAACAATTTTCCAATATGTGACGAATAATGAAAATCATGAATAATAAATATAAACGCCCAAAACTGTATCACGCAAGATATTCTAGACTTAAAATGATTTTCATTTATGACCAAGATCCAAAATTAATTAATTTTCTCCTATCGCCAATATAACTTTTGAAACATTAATTGCACTTGAGACACTTTGTGCGTTGTCGCGATTCCTAGACACTTTGTGCGACAACATTTTTTGGCGTCGTTGCCAGGGACCGATTTATTGGGCCTTGGCTTTACGACATTCATCATTCATCTTTCATCTCTCATCTTTTCATTTGAGCCAGCAACGCCAACATTTTTTAGCGTCGTTCATCTAATCTTTCATCATTTCTTATCCCATTAGCACAACATTTCCTAGCATCATTTGATCTTTTCATCGCCTTGTCTTTCGTCATCTCGTTAATCATTTCATCTGCACTTTTAGCACCTGGACATTTCGGTTCGTTTCTTGTTTGGGTGGTGACTCCACTTCTTTCATTTATTATTTCTCAAACAAGAAAACCTCCTTTATATCCAGTTGTTTGCCTTTTGGATCTTAGAGCTAGATTCATGTTCAAGTGATGAATCCACTTCTTTCATTTCTTACAAGAATTTCTAATAGAAGCTCGCTTTTTGTTGATCTCTTGATTTTCTTGAGCAGGGGTCTCTCTCTAGCATCCATTTGGCCCCTCCTTATCCCTTCAAGCAATTCATCATGGATGATTCGTTTACGCCGTGTCATTTTACTGATTTTCTCCATGATATACCGGAAGCGGCCATTCATAAACTGCCTCTATTCTTAGCTGGTGATTCAGTCGCTGTTATAAAGCATCTACGCCGAGTTTCTCATACAATAATCAAATATTGTAGTTCTCCCCAGTATAATCATGAAGATGTCAAAATGCGTCTATTTGTCTTTTCTTTAGAGGGTGATGCTTTGAATTGGTTTAATAATTGTCCTGAAGATTCATTCGCTTCTTTACAAGACATTGTCAATGCTTTTACAGATAGATATGGTGATCAAGGTAGCTCGCCTTGTGCCCCTAAAATTATGCAACAGAATGAAAGTGATCTTGTAAAGGATCCCACTGTCAGTGAAAGATTTCAAGACAATTCTCCATATCAGAATGTGCCATCCACTTGTACCGTTGCTAGACAAATCCATGATAGTGGAAAAGCAAGAACAAGTTATCAAATCAGTGTCAACAATGAAAGGGAAAATGATAAGCAAATTATAGAAAAACTAAAGCAGTTGGTTAAAGACATGCAGTTCAGTGAAACGCAGTTGGTAAAAAATATGGAATTTAATCAAGAAAATTTTGTAACTGATTATGTCAAGGATATGAGGACTTTGTACACACACCTGGAAAAACGTGATAAGGAGATGGAAATCATGAAAATTAAACACTCTGATCACGTAACCGACATGCAGAATCAGCACGCTAAGAAAATGGAAACCATGAAAGCTAATCATGACAAGGAAATTAATTCTATGCAAAGAAAGTTATCAGGCCTAGAGGAAGAGATGACGATCATGGAATTCAATCATTCAAATCAACTGACTGCCATGGAAGCAAGTTATCAAGAAGAAATAAGTTCGATTCAGAACAAAGTCTCAACTATGGATGAAGAAACGACCATCATGAAATTCGATTATAATAATCAGTTAGCTACCATGCAAGCAAATCGAAAGAAAGAGATAAACTATATGCAAAACTATTTCAAGGGCATGAAAGCAAAGAATGATAAAATTATAAAGGACATGGAAGTTGGTCAAATATCTCTTCAGAATAGATTATTAGCCATAGAAGAAAAGCAGGTACCATGTGCCATAAATACAGATGGAATACATATCATCAAAAACAGATTAAAAATAATGGAAGTTAATCATTCTAATCAGATATCCATTATTCAGAATCAAATAAAAGCTATGCAAGCTAATCATGTCACCCTACAAGAAAGATTCGTGAAAACTGAACTCAATCAAGCGAAGTTAATAGTAAGACATGCTAGAGAGAAATGGGTTCACTACATAAGAGGCTGGAAGAGAGGAAATCACAAGTCACTTCTTGTTGTGAATATCCCGAGAAAGAGGCTAACTCCATTAACAAAGATTTAACTAAGAATGACATGGTCAAAGTAGAAATGAAAAAAGGTAAAGTTATTACTCATGACCCCTGTGCCACTAATCCATCATTTTTGACAGAGCAAATGCAAAATGAAGAAAGACGTGTCACGCATATCTTACATACTTCATCTGAGAGTTCTGAAGCAGAATGTTCGACATCATCAGTGATACAACCTGCCACAAAGAAAAAGCGCAAGAGAAAGAGAATGAGAAAGCAATTTGATGCATCAGATGGCCGCGAACAGCTTGATTTTCGGATAGGAAAAAGTCCTACCGTATGCAGAATTAGACAAGGCACATCCAAGAAACAACCGACAGATTTCCCTAAAAGGAGGCAAATGCTCATTATGCACTATATTGAACGCATTTGATGCCATGGGGCATCTTTGTATTGTATTTCTAAACTTATGCCCTGTTATTTCAGTTTTTCATTTTGTAGTTAGATTTTTGTTTTTCATATTATTAGACTAGTTAATAAATGAAGAGCTTACATCTTTCTCGTGCTTAACGTTATATGATGATTTTTGGATGGACACTACTTATGTTATGTTGTGTGTTGCGTGGATGCAGATTCTAAATTCTCACATTCCTCCAGTGCAACGTGTCCCCAAGTAGAGCCAGATGTTGACCACTACGTGTCAATAACCCATTACAGTACACCCCCTTTTTTCGCAAAAGGGATAGTGCCTAATCGATGTGTTTGTGCTGTCCAGCTATCATCATCAACTTGATCATCATCTTATAATGTAAACCCATTTTGCATGTGTATAATGTAAATAATCTCAGCAGATCCGTGTCGTGTATGTAATTACCTAGGTAAACCTACTTTTCTGGTGACGATTTACATTCCGGGAGGTTTTTCCTCTCTCACCGATCCATTCTCGGATGATCGGCAAAGTTTTCCTTCAGCTTTACCCCAAAGCTGGAATAGATTTTGTCATTGGGATCTTAGGGGAGTCCTAGTGTTCTAGATCGAGTCTATGTGAAAGTGATTTGGGAATAATCCTAACTATTTGATTAGGTTATTTTATTACAAATTGCTTGATCTGCTAGATTATATTTGTGTTGCAGAACTGGATAGTCTGTGAGGGTCTTTTGCAAATGGGTTTTCCCCCGTGAGACGTAAAAAATGTGAAAATCATAATGTAAAGTGTCTTGAGGGTTGGAAAAATAATTTATCCCCTCATAGGATAATTAATTAAAATTTTTGGTCATAAATTAATTAGAATCCTCAGCCAGAAATTTAATTAATTCTAAGTCCTAGGTAAATTTAAATTCTCCGAAGGCAAAATTCGTTGGTCCTTCAAAATTAAATTTTAAGAGGTCCCGAGACTAAGGTAAATTGATTGTTTTGCTAAATTTTAAGCCTTTGGTCCTTGGGATTAAGTCAAAGTCAAAATTTTGAGGAAATTAATTCAAAAATTTAACTTTTGAATTAATTAAAATGCATTAAATTGAAAAATTTGAATTTCCTCAAGAATTTAAAATTTTGACGAATGAGATTAAAAGAAATGTTGATCCTCGTCAACGGTCAAGATTGCTTTAACAAAGATCACTCAAACTAGCCATTGGAGGATTTATCTTTAAATAAGAGGGCATTTGTCAGTCAGTTCATCCGATCTCTGGATCGTGTACTAAGCTCTCAAGCTCTATTGTATACTTTTTTTAATTAATGCAAAAGTCTTTGGGGTTTCAATGTGTTGTAGTGTTTCTTTTCATAAATTTATGGTAACATTGTTTTAATTTCTGCTTAATATTATGTGAAAACTACCAATCAATAGCTCTCTTAGAATAATTTGAATACATGTATCTTATTCAGTTTGTTGGATCTAGGGTAACATTTTTAATTTTGATTGAAGTAGCAAGTATCTCTATTTCTTCATAATTTTATTGTTGTTCTATTTCTCTACTTCTTTGATGGTTGATCTAGTGTTTGCAGAAGATTTCTTAGGTTCTCATTGAGCGTTTGGGGATAGTCCTCAGTTGGACCAGCCAACTCTCAACAAATATTTTCTGAAGAGCCTACTTCATATAAGCCTCGGGATTTATCGAACGATAATCTTTTTTCTGCAAGGTGTTTTTCGGCTAGTACCTCTCTAAAATTTCAAAATCTTTCAAATATTTTGTGGAAAATTTGATAAATATGGCTATTAAGAGCCTTAGATTATCAGATCAGAGAGCGGAGTTGGACTCATACTCCTCAGATCTGATAAATCTGTAAATTATATGTATAGATCTATAAATTATTTGTATAGATCTATTATTTACTTGTGTAGATATGAAATTTTGTAACATAATTTTGAATTTTAACACTTGGGTTTTTGGGATTTTCTCTATTTTTGTACATATTAGGTATTGGGTTTTTCTCTTTTCACTTGTACAAGAATAGATCTAAGAAATCCGCCAAGAAAATATTCAGATCTGTGCTAATTCTAGACCCTAGAGGGCAAAATCTGGGCTCAAAGATTGTTTGCCCGAATAGATCTGGGAAATCAGCCAAGTAAATCTTCAGATCTAAGCTAGATCTAGACCCTGAAGGGCAAGATCTGGGCTCAAAGATTGTCTGCAGGAATAGATCTGAGAAATCAGCCAAGTAAATCTTCAGATCTGAGATTTTTCAAGCAAATCTCGGGGTTTTGAAACAGATCTAGGCCCTGGAAGGCAATATCTTGTCCCAAATATTTTTGCAAGGCCAGCGATTAAAGATTTTGCAATAAATCTGAAGATTTGAAGCAAAATATTTTTTTTAGAACAAGGGTTTCAAGTTTTGGGGCTCCTAAGCCCAGATCTGTCTTCTCCTAGCCCAAGACTAGTAATATTGGGCCTAGTGCTAGCCCTCATTGGCCCTAGATTTCCCTTGCTCCATTTCTGATTTGAATATTTGATTTTCTAAAACTAATCATTGGTGGGTTTTTGCAGAAAATTTGGTAAAAATTTGTGTTCAGGTATTGAAATTTTTTTGGCAACTTGGGCAAGTGATCTTCAAGGCCTAGGGACCTAAGAGTTTGATCTCTAAACCATCTTTTTCCTCACTATTTGCTACAGCAATCATATACCTTTCTAATAGTGGTGAAAAACACATCTAAGTGGTTTGAAATTAACTAAAAAAATTGTTAAATACATTAATAAGTCATTTATGTTTGATAAATTTAGCCTAGATCTACATTTTGGGTGGCTATTATCTCTAAATAATTCTGTTTCTGAAGTCTAAAATATAACAGTGGCAAAATTTCATGTGAGTTAACCTAAAATCAGTTCCTAAATTGTCTAAAACATTAAGGAATTAATTTCTTGAGTTGGGCATTCATCATTAGGCTTATTTCATGTTTTAATTGTTGGCTATAAAAAGTATATCAGATCTGATATAATTCTGGAAATCACATCATAGCATGCTGAAATTTTTTTATAATTAATGTGGGCAAGTTTGGAAACTTTTCGGAAAATTTACTGTTTTCATTGTCATATTGTTGTTGTCATAAAGTTTTTCTTACTGTTGTCCTAAAAACTAATTTTCTGAAAATTAAGTACTCTGTCGTGGAATTGTGATCAAATGCATATCTTCTGTTTCATAAACTGAGTATTTTTTGAGCATCTGTTGACATCGATTGCAAAGAATTTTGGTCTCTTTGAGCTATAATTGTATCAAAAAAGATTTGAAATAAGCTTGTGGTTTAATTGTAATATTTTCAGGGGTTTATTTTTTAAGTCTTCATCCAATAAAGCGAACATTTTATTTTGGCGATTAAGGGCTTTTGCGACACAAGTGTTTCTAATCCTAGGGTCTAACTTCTTCTTATCATCTAATGCATTTGCATATAAGTTAGTTTTGCATAAATAAAATTTACTTCCAAGCATAAGCTTGGTCAATAGAGAGATAGGTATCCATCCATCTTTGCTTGAGAAGCCTACATTTAATAGTACTTAAAACGGTGACCTTGCAGTCGTCAAAGCCACAGCGCTTTGCAGCGCCAGAGGCACCGGTTATGTTAGATTTTCAGAAGAAGTATCATTAATCACACCTTAGTGTGCTTCGCCTTATCTTCTCTCTGCCCATTACTACGAAATCAAACTCAACACAGAAAGGATTGAAGGATTCACATTTAAATAAGAATTTAACTAAAATTAACCAAGATTCTTGCATCTCACATTAGCTTTAGGATCTGCATTTCATATAAGATAGTCATTCATCTAAGCAGCAATTGCTAATCGATTACTTGATCTTCATTTCTCTAGCAAGATCGTTGACTCCATAAGGCACTGGTATTAATCGTTTAAAATCTAATCAAATCCTAAGTCTTGCTAAATTTTAATCAAGTACTTGATCGCCTCACTGTGTCTCCCAAACTGGTTGGTTCCCAACTAGTTCTTCTTCATTCCATTATTCCATAGGGTCTACCCCCCTTAGCCTTCTGTAGGGAGATAGCTTAAACGGAGAGATTGGGGATCAGAGTGACAGCCCCCGATCTGAGCGTTGTCGCGGTGCCTAGACATTCTGTGTGACAACAGGAGGTATTGCTACAATTTGGGTACTAAATTCCTCATTGTCCCTCCAAACCCAACGAACAGGTCAGTTTGGTCATAGAGTGGTTAGCACAACAACATGAAGCAGCATCATAGAGAACACCAGCAGTAGCAGCGACAATAGATGCAACAGAGCCCAGCATACCTGTGCGTGACAAAGGGAAGAGGAAGATTGTCGACCGCATGGAGGAGGAACAACGCTGCAAGTTTCGAGCAGATCCACTTGTAGAACAAGTAGCTACAGCTATTCAACAGAATAGATAGCGGCGCGACAAGCGAATCGCGCGAAGGCAGAGGAATAAGAAGCGAATGGAAGAAGCAAAGGAGGAGTTGCATGAGCTGAAGGAGCAACTCCAAAAAGAACAATAATTGCGCCAACAAGAGAAGGAATCGCAACAGTAGCAAATTCAGCAGGGGGCGCATCACGTGCAAACAAACGAAGCAGCGCCTGTACAAGTAGTTGATTCTTCTGAACAGTTAGCATCAAGCGAATAGGGTGAACTGTAGAAGGGGCAAGACTTTGCTCATGAGATAGAACAGGCTCTTGAACAGTTGGATGTAGACATGAAGCAGCAAGGGTTGGAACAGGACACTGACCTCATGCCTCACCAAAGAGAGGTCAACTCACCTGCTTCAATGCATCCAGACGATGAGCAAGTCTCGAATTACCAAGGAGGTACTGAGATCCTTGGTGGTCAATCAGAATCAGAGATGCACAACATCTCCTTTGACGAATCTCATCACAAAGTTGTGCAGTCTCATAGAGCACCAACTCCGGAGGACCAAACATCCCTTGTGCAATTTGAAGAGCAAGTAATCATGACTGATGTGCAAAAGCATCCAGCTACGTTGGCCAATGCAACTAGAGTGTGTGCCGAAACCACTAGCTCAAGTGTTCGTTTTCTCATAGCTGAGAATGAGCAAATGGCAAAAGAACTACAGGTGGCCAAGCAGGGAGGAGACTTGGTGACAATGTCTGCCCGAGCTGAACTGAAGGAGGCAACACTGGATAAAATATTGTCCTTGGACACAGTTATGCGAGCATTGTACTCCAAATTTGGTATCGTGCATCAAGCAGTCGTTCATCTCCACGGATGAAAGCAGCGATGTGCAAGAAGACTACGCATCTTGAAGAACATACATACTGTTGTTGATAACATGCGAGCATGGACGATGAAGTACAAAGGAACCCCACTTCACTTGCCAAAAATGATGAAGGCCAATGTGGTCGAGCTGCAAGCACGTATCCGGAGTCAGATCTGGAACTATGAAGACCTACCGCAACTCATCACTTGCATACAGGCTTCCCATGCACGAGTATTCAAAAGCATGGAGGTTATAGTGCACACTCATGCGATCCCATCACATGGGACCCTCACCCAGGCAAAGACCAAGAAGCAAGTCCAACAGGAGCTTGACTCGTACTTCGACGAGTTGATGCGCACCGCCACCAACCCAGACCTGCCAATCAGTGCAGACATCATGCGCAAGTACATTGCTGGTCCGACCACACGAAAGACAATGATGTGCATGCTCACAGACGAGTTGGGCAGAGGAGCCCGAGCAATGTACCCAGATGCTATGGAGGCAAGGTTCAAGGTTCAAACAAATGTCACAGCAGAACACATGGCCACTCTCAAGGACTAACAATCTTGGCGTCAACATGTCACTATTGATAAGCATGAGGATGTCGAGCAGTTGGACTTCTATGGTTGTCTAAGTCTGAATGATGTGTAGTTTGGCTTGTCCAAGTCATTGTTCAGATGGGTACACGTGCATTGTAATGTTGAGTCATGTCAAGTGTAAGTCAAGTGTCAAAAGTGGATGTAACAGTCATAGAATAGATGAAGAGTCATGAGGGTAGCTAAATGGTCATAAAGGGGAATATCAAGGGTCACCCCACCCTTTGCTATAAATAGTCCCTCATAACTCATTGTATGGGCTTTTGGACAGCCAAGCTTCTACTAAGACTATTTTGAAGAAGGCTTGGACAGCATTGTAACATGCCTTGGCTTCTCCATTGCACGGGGCTAGTACATCTCTTTGGAGGAGCAAGCAGATGTGGATGTAACGTTCCACTGTTGGGGCTAGCAGGTTTACATGGATGTATTGTATGATTGTGACTTACACTTCTTTGTTGAAGTTTCTAAGTTTACTTAGTTTAGAAACCCTTCATGTACTTTTTCTGATTTATTCCTACCTACTTGTTATTTTTCTTTAACAAGTTATTTACAAAGTAAATACTAAAAATAAACACCAATGCATGCTCAACATATTACAGAACAACAACTAAAAGAAACAAGAACAAACAGACCACATGACACCATTATTTTTGGACCAATGTCCCCGGAAAAACCCAATGCGGGAAAACCAATGCAGCTGTCTGAGGGTTTTCTTATTAAGAAATATCAGAGTACAATCTGGGTGTTGTAACTGGCCTACCCAACAGAGAATTTCCTTAGCAACTATACCTCACAGTTGAGAGAAATCTCCTGGCTGAAACCCCGGAAAACCCTTCCGGCAGCTCCTCAGCACAAAACTGCTCTGCAACCTTAGCGTCTGCCCAAATTGGGCTGCGTCAACCCCTCTCTGTCTCACGCTGGCCCTGGGTCAGCCTTTCTTGGCCTGCATCAACCCTAGGAGACCTGCGTCAGCTCTGGAATCCTCTGCGTCAACTATGCTAGCCCCTCTAGTGCTCTGCGCAGCACTTGGCTGCCTCTACGTGGCCCTACGCGAGCCCTTGTTGGTTCTGCGTCACCCTCCTTGGCTACTGCGCTGCTCTCCCGACACAATCTCTGCCTTCTCTGTTCCTCTGTAGTCAATGCCCCTCAACTGCTCTCCCGATCACTAATTCTATCTCTCTTAGCAAACCCCGCTCTAGAGAATAGAATGACTGATCATCTGGTGTGATCTCCAAGTGACCCTCAAGCCTCCTCTTACACTTTTCCTGTTGACGATTAAACGGCCGAGATTAAGTCCCTAATCAACGGCTAGGATTAAATTTGGCTTGATCCATGTCTTTTAGACCACTCTAACACAGATTCATATTAATACTCATTAATATTTTATTTTCCCTAAGTTTAAACTTAGGAACTCCATTAAAAATATTAATTATTTTAATATCTCCTGATCTGTTTAGAATTTGCCCAAACCCTTTCTGGGTATTGGAAATCTCATGTGCCCCAACCTCTCCACCAATTTTCGTGGCTAGAGCACATCCGATGCTACCCCAAATCAACACTCCCTCTTAGCAAGGATTGTGCTCTACCAATACTCCTCACTAAGTATTACTCTAATCATCCGGGATCGGTACCTGTGCTGATGCTAGGCCTTCCTGCCCAACATCCTCTGCACTGCAGCCTCTTGTACTGTTGCCCATGGTTCTGCCACTGCCACTGTTGCATCTGTACAACAGCTCCCTCTGCATCCATGTTGTTGCTAGTCCTTTCTCCCAGCATTGCATCCGCACTGCACCTCCTCTCTTCATGTTGTATCATGTTGCCCACTTCTACACTGCAACTCAGTTACTGACAAGTAAGTAACTGATCTCCCAACTGACCTCCCTGTTGGGCTAGAGACAGCCACTGATGCTGAAGCTCCCTCTGCCGCTGACAAGTGCTCCCTCTCTGACCTCTGTGCTGCTGCAACAACTCCCTACATCTCGCACCGTTGAACACCTCTCTGTGTCGTCCTGCACTGGTGCAACACTCCTGTGCCTCTCGCACTGCTGCAGCCTGCTAGCTATGCACTGTCTCGGGACTCCTGCACTGTAGCTCTCTCTACCGCTCCATCCGCATCTGTCTCTATCCACTCAGCCAGTCCTGCTATTCCTCGTCGGGGCTCCCATAGCAAGTCTAATCCAAGAGGCTGGGTACCTCAAGGATCCTGCCCCTCATCGCTTATAGTCTGCCTAACTACAGCTTGATGTCTCCCCACTTCTGCTCAAGTGGTGCGTGTTCACTCATGGCACAGTCATCATCTGTCAAAACTTCTCTGCCTGTGCTGGCGCGGCGTTAGTCTCGGAAGACTCTCCCTTACTCTTCTTCCTTGGGCACTAGGTTGCATAATGACCCATCTCCCCACAGTGGAAGCACTTGATCTTGGAGAGATCTTTCTTCTTCCGCTTCTCCTGCTTTCCCTCAAATGCTAGGGACACATCCTCCTTCTCCTACTTGACCTTGATCCCTTTGCTATTGCTACCTGTCTTCAACTGTCGTCTGATCTCTTCCTGGCGAAGAGTTGCCCACATCTCGCCCCAGGGTAGGAGAGTCCCTCTGCCCAAGATACTCTAGACAAACACTTCCCAATCTTCTGAGACAGCATTCAGGGTTGTCCTCACCATAAGCTCCTGATCCGGCGTCGCTCCTATAGCAGTCAACTGGTCTCGGATCTCATTCAGTCCTCTAAGGAAGGTCTCAATCGACTGACCCTTCTTCATCTAATACAACCTCATCTGGTTCTCGAGCAGCATTCTTCTATGCACAGAAGTATGCTGGTACAGGTTCTTGAGAGCCTCCCACATCTAAACTATCGTTTCCTTCTGGGCTATATGTGGTACCACATGATCCTTGACCCCGTCAAGGATAATGCACTTGGCCCTCGCTATCGCCTCTTCGTACTTGTCATTATCATTGGGGTCGACTGGGATAGCTATAACCTTCAAGGCGAAGTTCTTGACATGATTCCTATCAAGCACTGATAAGATTCTAGCCTTCCAGACTGCGAAGTTCGATGCTCCGTCCAGTCTATCCTGGTCTCTTACCCCGTGTAGTGCCATGACGCTCCTCTACTTCCTTCCTAGAAGTTCTTTGTTCGACTCCTCTGAGTCTCTACTTCCTGTCTGGAAGTTCTCTTCTGGACTCCCTCTAAGTCCTGATTTCCCTCCTAGAAATCCTTCTACCGCTTGTCAAGATGCCCCCTACTCTGATCGTCTTGTGAAACTGCACTGCTGATCCAGGTTCCTCAGTAACAACTCCTCTGGCCCTGCTCTATCAAGTATTGTTCTGACTACAATACCTCACCAGCTCCACTCTACAATATTTCCGCAGCCTTCTAGACTCCAACAACTGCCTCTCTGTGAACTGCGTCAGCCCTCTGGCCATCTGCGTCAGCAACGCTGGACTCTCTAAGGCTTTGCACAGCTCCCGACTTCTTCTGTGTGGCTCTGGCTGGCTCTGCATCACACTTCTTGGCTTTTGCGCTGCTAGAAATAGCTTCTTTCACCTCGGGACAACTGTTTTTTGTTGCTATTGCTCCGCTTGACTGATGTATTTTAGTCCTCCTGTGATCTGCAATCACGCTTTGATACCATAAAGTTTCTAAGTTTACTTAGTTTAGAAACCCTTCATACACTTTTTCTGATTTATTCCTACCTACTTGTTATTTTTCTTTAAGAAGTTATTTACAAAGTAAATACTGAAAATAAACACCAGTGCATGCTCAACATATTACAAATCAGCAACTAACAAACACACCACATGACACCATTATTTTTGAACCAATGTCCCCGGAAAAACCCAATGCGGGAAAACCAGTGCAGTTATCTGAGGGTTTTCTTATTAAGCAATATTAGAGTACAATCTAGGTGCCGTAACTGGCCTACCCAACGGAGAATTTCCTTAGCAACTATACCTCACAGTTGAGAGAAATCTCCTGGCTGAAACCCTGGAAAACCCTTCCGGCAGCTCCTCAGCACAAAACTGCTCTACAACCCCGGCGTCTGCCCAAACTGGACTGCGTCAGCCCCTCTCTGTCTCACGTTGGCCCTGCGTCAGCCCCAGGAGGCCCTGTGTCAACTCTGGGATCCTCTGCATCAGCTACGTTGGCCCCTCTGGTGCTCTGCGCAACACTTGGCTGCCTCTGCGTGGCCCTACGTCAGCCCTTGTTGGCTCTGCGTCACCCTCCTTGGCTGCTGCGCTGCTCTCCTAGCACAATCTATGCCTTCTTTGTTCCTCTATACTCAAAGCCCCTTAGCTGCTCTCCCGATCACTAATTCTATCTCTCTTAGCAAACCCCGCTCTAAAGAATAGAATGACTGATCATCTGGTGTGATCTCCAAGTGACCCTCAAGCCTCCTCTTATACTTTTCTTGTTGACGATTCAATGGCCGAGATTAAGTCCCTAATCAATAGCTAAGATTAGATCTGACTTGATCCATGTCTTTTTAACCACTCTAACACAGATTCATATTAATACTCATTAATATTTTATTTTCCCTAAGTTTAAACTTAGGGACTCCATTAAAAATATTAATTATTTTAATATCTCCTGATCTGTTTAGAATTTGCCCAAACCTCAACACCAATTTTCGTGGCTAGAGCACATCCGATGCTACCCCAAATCAACATTCTTTATATAATAAGAGCCAGCACATTTTCATGCATATGTTGTTATTGTAGTTGGACTACTCCGGTTTCTTTAATGATATGTGTTGTTTAACTTACGTACTTGTGTATGAACTGATTCACATGCAATTATATGAATCTTGTTGTTAATGTGTTGCATATGTTGTTAATGTTGTCATCGTCCATGTCGACTGCTCTGTCGGACATCAGACAAACCTTTCACTTGAACCTTGCTATAACAACCATCACACTCGTCTCAGACTGATCCGTGAGTGTTGTACGTGTTATCTTACCTTGTATGATGTGACTGTCACATCCGAGTGGACTGCTCCGCTAGAAGTTGTGCATGTCCTTTGTGTTGTGTGTTCCTAGCCGAGTTGGGACTGATCCCTTTCAACCTGGAACTCACCTTCACCTCCTTCCCCTTTCGAAGTGTTGGAACCTCTCATACACCTTCCTTGACTCACTGCATCAGTCACACCCTTGCTACTGACAGAGTTATTCTACTTGCCTCTATGTGACACCGCGGTCAAGGCATTACCTTACGACCCACTGCTGGGACTCCTACACCAAACGGTCTAAGGTCTAATTGGGACTTCTTACCGGGGAGATCCCCTTGACATGTTGGCAGGTCCAGCATCATCAACATTTCTGGTGCTAGAAGGAGGGCCTGATGACAAGCAGTGTTGTCTCATCCAGTTTTGAACCTTTGCATATCTTTCATGGAGTCTTGCACTCTTATTTCCCCGAGGTGTTTCTCGAATCGTGAATATGTCTCCATCTTGGGGAAGCTTTTCGATCTCTTGTCCACTCACATGTATGATGGTGAAGGCGAAGTGGCCTGGCCTGAGCACTTATATAACTTTATTTTCATGATTTATGAGGAAGATGAGTTTTCTGACGAACAGGTCGGTTTGCTGCTTGCATACACACTTCGCGAATCTCCATTTCGTTGGGTGCTCAGCCTACCGGTTGACACCGTGCACTCATTTGAGCACTTCTGTGATCTCATTGAAGACACGTTCTATCATTTTGATCCAGACTATCTTGACCAGAAACTGTTACAGCAACGGAGGGCTCCGCATGAATCCGTTATTGATTTTTGGCAGCACTTCTGTGACTTGCAGTTTCAAGCTCCGAAGAGCTAGATGAAATTTGCTTATCTTTGGGACCGGTTCGAGTATTGCCTTAAGAAATCTGCCCGTCCCAAGAGGAAGCTTGATATCAAGCCTCGCTCAACATTCTTCATTGATGGAACTGCGCAATCTCATGTGGGAGTAGGCACTGTCTCAACTGACTGTCCGCCTCCCTCTCATTCAGCAGCTCCACCACTGCCCAGTGATGTTGAGGATCATGCTCACACACATGTTCATCCTTCACACTCTCCCAACATCACTCCACTCGATTTTTGCGCAGATTTGGGTGTGAGTCCTTCGATTTCGCATATGAATTCTTTTCTTCGACCTCCGTCTTTGCACTCAGGTGTTCCTCCAGATGTTGTTGTCTTCTGTTTGTCCATTCTGGACTCTTCACTTGTTGTGAATGAAGAACAACCCACTGACAAATTTGGTGTTGCACAACCAACATGCATTGTCATTCATGAAGAGTATGAGTCGGAGCTTTAGCATCAACACTCGACGAAGGATAACTCCTTTCCGTCCGAGCCTCCTCCGTTCTTTCCTAACATCATTGGTGAACCTGCCATCCATGATTTTGCATGTGTGTCTTCATCTACGAATGCACCCATTGTTGATCTTTCGCAGGACACACCGTATGTTAGCCCATCATCCAACAACTGAGAGGACCAATCATTCATTGAAAATCCACTTGATCCTTCATCTGTGCTTTCTCGAAACATATAGTCATCAGAGTCTTAGTTTCATCTCTGGTGTTGCTCCATTGCCAGCAGGCTTGGACAGTACCCCGGTGGAGTCACATAGGAACACAAGCATGGCTCCGCTGCCAACGAGCCTGGTCAGTACCCCGACGGAGTTACTTGCATCACCTCCCTTTGCAGGAATGCTTTCTCTTCTTTCGCCTTATTTATTTTCGGAAACTGATGAAATTTCCGGAAACGATGAAATTTGCGCAAACTTGCTCATCAATTTCCCAGGTATGTGTTGCGTCCTTTCCCAGATTCGCTTTGTTTTCACTGACATATTTCTTGCCATGCATGCTGCTTGTTTCCAAATCTTTCAGGTGTTCATCTGTCTCAATGGCTTCCAAGAGAACAGGATCTCAGGACACTGATGGTATGGCAGTTGGAGCAGCAGCTGAGCAGGTGTCCTCTGGTTTGCCGATCTATGGAGATACGACATTGTATCTAGACAAGGACATCAAACTGAAGTGGCAAGAGGTGAAAGAAACATTCGCAAGTACTTTTGGGGGAGACCTTGAAGACCGTCAGGTGTGCGTGAACATTCATAAGTTTGGCTTGTACTGTATTGCATGCAGATACCCCACGTTCCCATGCGCGGACATGATTCATTGGATCGTCTCTCACATTGACCCCGAGACGATGACCTTGAGCATTGTGAGTGGGACGAAGCTTGCAACCTTCTAGGCACGAGATTACGATGAGATGTATCAGATGACCGAGCCCATGACTGTCATGACTCCCCCGTTCAGCTTGCCCAACAGCAGAGGCCACTCTAGAGACATTCTAAAGGATTGGGTAAAGGAGCCAGCTCGTTTCAAGATGACCCCCAATCAGAACTATAAGACTAAGATATTGAGGAAGGCATACCAATACTTGGTCATATTCGCATGTCGACTGGGTGGCCAAACGAGCACTGAGACCTTCCCTCAGAGTTAGGTGGTCGCGCTGGACCAACTAGCTAGAGAAGGAAGACCATGCAACTGGTCTGGCATACTGACTCATCAGTCGAAGGAGCAAGTCACGAAGGCTCGACAGTCACCCTAAGGCATGCATGCAGAGATTTACATGTCTGCCTACATTCTAGATGCAGTATGTGCCTGACATGAGTTCCCGACCTTAGAGTGGGCATGGTCACTAGCGGAGAGTTTGTGAGCACGTATTTCAAGTTATTGAACGAGTGCAGCCTCAGAGGAGTGATCATACAGTTGTCCGACCATCTTGTCACCCCAGTGTACAGGTTGATATTTGAACAGGATCCACCCTGCATATCAGAAGAAGCTTTGAAGCCATTGCTAGGCATTGCAGAATGGTATGACTCATCGGATGACACGTTCATCCGAGTGTTTAGTGCGGAGAAGCCTCCACATGTTCTGCCAACGTTTTCTTTGGACGTGCTTGTCATGCAGGAAGTAGTGTATCATATCTCAGCAGGATTAACAACTAGGTTGCAGCAGAAGAAGGCACCTTGGCCCACTCTTCCGTTGCGAATCAGATTATATGAGATCCAGAGCATCAAGCAAGCGGATGTCGACGCTGAACAGATGAAGAAGTACTCGTTCGACCTCCGAAGCTTCAACCCGTATGACCCAAATTGCATTGTGAAGGATCATTGCATGAGAGTTCAGTTCAATTGGATCCATGGGGCATGTCATTGGGTCGAGGAGGACTCATAGAGGTATTGCTACAATTTGGGTACCAAATGCCTCATTATCCCTCCAGACCCAATGAACAGGTCGGTTTCGTCGTAGAGTGGTTAACACAGCGACATGAGGCAGCATCACGGAGAACACCAATAGTAGCAGCAACAGCAGAGGCAGCAAAGCCCAGCATACATGTGCACGACAAAGGGAAGAGGAAGATTGTTGACCACATGGAGGAGGAGCAAAGCTACAAGTTTCGAGCAGATCCACTTGTAGAACAAGCAGCTATGCCTATTCAACAGCAGAGGCAGCAGCACGACAAGCGAATTGCGCAAAGGCAAAGGGATAATAAGAGAATGGAAAAAGCATAGAAGGAGTTGCATGAGCTGAGGGAGCAACTCCAGAAAGAACAAGAATTGCGCCAACAGGAGAAGGAAGCGCAGCAACAACAAATTCAGCAGGGGGCGCATCACGTGCAGACAGACGAAGCAGCGCCCGTACAAGTAGTTGATTCTTCTGAACAGTTGGCATCAGGCGAACACGACGAACCCTCGCAGGGACAAGACTTTGCTCATGAGATAGAACAGGCTCTTAAACTCTTTAATGCAACCATGGAGCAGCAGGAGTTGGAACAGGACACTGACCTCATGCCTCACCAACGAGAGGTCGACTCACCTGCTCCAATGCATCCAGACGATGAGCAAGTCTCGAATGACCAAGGAGGCACTGAGATCCCTGGTGGTCAACCAGAAGCAAAGATGCACAACATCTCCTTTGACGAATCTCATCACAGAGTTGTGCAGTCTCAGAGAGTACCGACTCATGAGGACCAAACATCTCCTGTGCAATTTGAAGAGCAAGTGATTGTGACTATTATGCACAAGCATCCAGCTACGTTGGGCGATGCAACTAGAGTGTATACCGAAGCCACTAGCTCAAGTGTTCGTTTTCTCGTAGCTGAGAACACACGGACACTCTCAAGGACTACCAATCTTTGCATCAACATGTCACTGTTGATCAGCATGAGGATGTCGAGCAGTTGAACTTTTATGGTTGTCTAAGTCTGAATGATGTCTAGTTTGGCTTGTCCAAGCCATTGTTCACATGGGTACATGTGCATTGTAATGTTGAGTCATGTCAAGTGTAAGTCAAGTGTCAAGAGTGGATGTAACAGTCATAGAGTAGGTGAAGAGTCATGAGGGTAGCTGAATGGTCACAAAGGGGAATGTCAAGGGTCACCCCACCCTTTGCTATAAATAGTCCCTAATAACTCATTGTATGGGATTTTGGTCAGCCAAGCTTCTACTAAGTCTATTTTGAAGAAGGCTTGGACAGTATTGTAACGCGCCTTGGCTTCTCCACTACATAGAGCTAGTACATCTCTTTGGAGGAGCAGGTGGATGTGGCTGTAACGTTCCACTATTGGGGCTAGCAGGTTTACATGGATGTATTATATGGTTGTAACTTATACTTATTTATATAATAAGAGCCAACACATTTTCATGCATATGTTGTTATTGTAGTTGGATTGCTCTGATTGCTTTAATGTTATGTATTGTTTAACTTACGTACTTGTGTATGAACTAATTCACATGCAATTATATGAATCTTGTTGTTAATGTGTTGCATATGTTTTTAATGTTGTCACCGTCTGTGTCAACTACTCTGTCAGACATTAGACAGACCTTTCCCTTGAACCTTGCTATAACAACCATTCACACTCGTCTCGGACTTATCCGTGAGTGTTGTATGTGTTATCTTACCTTGTATGATGTGATTGTCGCATCCGAGTGGACTGCTCTGCTAGAAGCTGTGCATGTCCTTTGTGTTGTGCGTTCCTAGCCGAGTTGGGGTTGATCCCTTTCAAACCGAAACTCACCTTCACCTCCTTCCCCTTTCAAAGTGTTGGAACCTCTCATACACCTTCCTTGACTCATTGCATTAGTCACACCCTTGCTGCTGACAGAGTTATTCTACTTGCCTCTGTGCGACACCGCGGTCAAGGCATTACCTTACGGCCGACTAATAGGACTCCTACGACAAAGGATCTGAGGTCTAATTGGGACTTCTTACCGGGGAGATCCCCTTGACATGATGGCGGGTCCAGCACTGTCAACAAAGCCCTAGATGTTGGAGGAAAAGAGGTTGCCCTAGACGCAGATAGAAGGCAACCCTAGATGCAGATAGAAGGAAGCCCTAGACAGAGAAGGAAGGCAGCCCTAACACTATCCTAAGGCAGCCCTAACCTACGCTATCTCAAGGGTAACCTAGCCGCAGTCAAGATAAGGATATATGTTGCCCTAATAGGTCCTAGCCGCAGCAAAGTCATGGGTCTTTTAGAGGACTAAGTTGTTGTTAAGAAGGCCTAGGAGTTGGGCTAGAAGGCAGCAATCGAAGACCTACTTCAGCGAAGTAGAAGGGACGCTAAGGTCACCCTTGTGACCACTTGAAGAGGCAGCAAGGTTTGTGTGAAAGTCGCAGGCCAGTAAGTATTGTTTTGATGGTCAAAACAGCCCTCTACATGGAGCTGTTTTGATGCAGTTTATTTTAATGTTGATGTGATTGCTAATCTGGAAAAGATATTGAGCTAACTATGAAAATTGAAATAAATTGCTCTAAGCATAGAACATACCTAAAATTAACAATTAGCTAATACGTTTAATAATTGCACCAATAACAATTTGTTGTGTATGCTTAATTAGTGTTGTAGTTGTTATTTTATTTAGTATGTAGTTTAGCCAGTGAAAATTTGTTATCCACTTATGCTAGTTTGTTAGGAGATTTCTATGGCTATATAATGGAGCCATTAAAATGTAATTAGTGAGTTGATAAATACAATCTATTCTAGCCCCAAGGGTTAGCTCAACTGGTCGAGTCCCTGTTGTTAAGTATCTCGCCGATCGGGAGGTCACAGTGTCAATTCTCCTCGACGCCCTTGGGGTTAGGCCCTGCTAGTCTGGCCGAAGGGCTTTAAAAGATCCCCTTCAAGGTTGATTTGCCAAAATTTTCCGTGGATGTAGCGGCCACCCGTGAACCCCTCAAAAAAAATACAATATATTTTGTGAATGTGAATGAACCTTTTATGGTATGAGTCGATCACTTACCCAGCCAATCCCATCAAAGGGCATCGCAATCTCATGAAGGAGGTTGACAGCTTAGTGTCATTAAGAAGGCCCATCATCGTTCTTCGAGAGTCCACAGTTGCTTTGTCGACTTCTAGAAAGAATTTGACACAGTGTGGAGGCACTCTTTCAAAAACTCTGCAACATTGGGATTTACAAGACTTTCTTGGCAACCATCATAAGATTGTACGAGTCTATTATCAGACGCCTAAAGATGGCACATGGCCTTTCAGATTTCATACAGGATACCATTGGTGTTAAGTAGGGATGCTCTCCCCACCTACACTTTTCAAGATTTATGTTAAGAAGTTTGAGTCTTTTCTCCAGGAGCATATTCAAGAGGGGGACAGTTGCCTTCTTCATCAAGTGTTGATCTCTCTGCTCCTTTTTGCAGACAGCTTGGTTTTATTGGCCTCTACCCCTGAGGGCATGCAAAGACAATTGGATGCCTTAGCCAATTTCTATGACCTTTGACCGCTGAAGATCAACCTAGGTAAAACCAAGGTTATGATCTTCAACACATCAGAGAGCTCTCTTATAGACTTGCATTTTTATTTTCAGGAGAAGAGATTGAGATCACCACATCTTATATTTACCTGGGACTGCAATTCACAAGGCCTCATTTTGGCATGAGACAGGCCGTCCAGCCTCCGATCAACAAAGGATATGTCTCTCTTGCCCTCATCAAGAAACAGTACTTCTACAGTCAGCTTCAGGACATCTCGTCCAAACTCCACCTCATGGACGCAATTATTTGACCTACAATTCTTTATGGCTTCGAGATCTGGGGGCCAAGTTTGGTACAAACGGATTGGGCTCAGACGGAGAGAGTCCAGACCTTGCTTCTCAGATGCATCATATGATGCAAACGTACAGTTCCACAGCCTATTATCCAAGTAGAGTTCGGGACCCATCCTTTTCACCTTGAGGTCATCTTCCGCCTAGTCTCTTTCATCCACAAAGTTAGATCTCTCAAGGACTTTGCGCTGGGGAGAGATCGCTACCCCTACCTATCACTTTGCTCCTTACAGGCCCTAGCTTCAGATCAGTCAACAGCTCATGCTCAAGGGTGGTTCTTTGGGGCATCCCGACTCCTCCAGCCAGTGGTCATTTCCCCATAGCACCTCCCCCCATCCAGATTCTCTCTTGATGCACCAACCCATCTTCTACCGATTAAATAGGTGATTAATCAGTCCATCGGAGAGGATATCTATCAGTTATACACTCAGATCACATGGATTTCACCTCCAACGAGCCATGGTCTAAAGATGTCGTTCTATTTGGAGCATTTGTTAGAGCTGCAGGATGGCCTCATCATTCGGCCCCCTTACTTGCACCGACAATCATATTCCTCGAACGAACAGAATTTGCTAGTGTGCCATCTACAGGAACCAGAGGCTGAGTGGCACCTCATCTTCAGGTGCCCCATTTACTATGAGATCAGACGACATTACCATTGTCTCAACAAGGATTCTAGGGGCTCCCTCTCCACTTTTTTCCAATACCGAGACTAGAGATGCCTAGCCCTCTTTATCAGGGAGATATTTACATACAGATATCAATACTTGCACACCTTGGGATTTCTAGAACTATTACCCCTTACTTCCAAGTTGTTTCGTCTTATCAAAACAATAAGCGATAGGAAGTTTCAGTATGCAGTAGATGGGGGAAGGGTGAGACCTTGGGGTTCACCATAACCCCCCCTCCCTTTATGAGACAAACAAGTATCTTTGAGGCTAGCCCATAGATACAGTACCATGGTTTAGTCAGCATATCCTCAGAGATTCAAAGGAAATGGTTCGAGACAGAGATAGTGTAGAGCGCCTCCGACTCGCCAAACCTCCTCCCAGCCATAGCACAACGAACAGAGAATAATTAGCAACTTCTTCCTCTCGGCCTCAAGTGTTAGGAGTAGCCATCACTCCTCTGCTCCCCCTAGGACCATATAGTTGGATTTCTTAATGGTTCCAGAGGACCCGAGCAAGGAGATATCTTGCTCACCTCCCTCGCCATTGGCCATCAAATCCGAGAGATGCTGACCTCATTGGCCTCATCTTCAGCTCCCCTTCACTTCATTGGCCTCATGTTCAGTTGTGTACTTCTCATTTTTTATCATTGCATGTGATTTTATACATTCTCTATTGTACATTTATTTCATTTTAGTCTTATTGTCGTCATATATTAGTCATTTTAGCTTTGGAGTTACAATGGAGTCGCACTTGTACACCCACATGTCTTGTATTTACACTGGATGTATCTTTTAGTCCCATTGACCTACTCTTGTGGTCACCCAAGGACATAAATAAAATTATCTTATCTTATCTTATCTCCACTGACTTTTGGACATCTCCTAGAATGCCACATGGGGTTATCTCAAACTATACAAGCTTCACCAAAAGTCTTAGGATGACCAGTGCCTACAAACACTCACATGATGAAGGTTAGAAGTTAAACAGAATTAATAAATGTGATCTGATATATGATATTCACTGCAAAAAATGCAGATCAGCGAAGAAAATACTCAATTTATGAATGAAATAACATTGAGAAAAGTGTCAAATTTGAGTATGAAGGCCCTTAACAATGTGGAGGTTGAAACCTTGAAGTTTACCTTTGTTGTGGGGCTTGAAATGATGATTTATCTTTCTGTTATATGCCTACACACCTGTAATCTTGCAGAAGTCTGCAAAACCCAGCAAGCAAAAGCCCACTTTGGGGGCTCCCACAAGCCTAAAGACGATATAAAAACTTGCGGCTATGAGTTGGATATGTTGGTATCATGAAATATGAACAAAATGAGCCCACTAGCACTTCAAAACACCAAGTATTCAGAAAGTTATTCAAATCTGGAATTTCCACTCAGTTTTGGGGGTCCAATCCTCAAGGGGTGAAAAATGAAAGTGTTCCAATCGAGGTAAAACCTATTGCATTTGTTAAGACAGCTGAAAAAATTTCAAAGATGAGTAATTTTCCATTAAAATACTTTTGAAATACTACTTGGGGTTAGAAAGGTTAGAATCAAGCTTTAACAAATCCCAAGGCAAAGGATTTCACCAATCTTTAAGCTATAAATGCTGAAGATAAAAATAAGATTGCTAGAATCACCTTCAAAACCCTCAACAAAGATGTTAAACCAGCTTTATATGTGTTAATTTTAGTTAACATGTTCTTTGCTTAGGACAATTACTTCAATGTTCCATATTAGCCCAATTAACAATTCCATTTCATTTCCATTAGCAATCACATAAACCATTATCACATTGACAGTAACTGTAGAAAGAACAATAAACAAATGCAGAAGACAAGCCAAGACAAGAGAACACAAGAATTTGGCTCAAGCCAGGGAAAAACCCCAAGATGGGGAAAACCCTTGATCAATCCTTATTATCAAATATCAAATGTTCAGCAGGGAGAGAATATCCAATAGAGTACAATAGATGATCCAATACCACTGTCCTTAGTCAAATAGATTGCCCAATCAAAATCTGCAATTCTGCTCTCAGTCAACAGCAGTCAAACAGCCCTAACCAGAAAGTCAACAGTGGTCAACACAGCAGTAAAAGTGTCCTCCTTGAGCTCGGTCAAGGTCAAGGCAATTCAGCCTTCCTTGGAGATTAACCAGCAACAAAAACAATCATCAAAGGAGCAGTCAAACTCGGTCAACCAGAAAGTCTCCTCTGCAGTCAAACAGTCAACACAGGCCTGCGGTCAATGCAGGTCAACCTGCCCAGAAAATCTCGGTTTCTGTGCCAATAAATGTGGCCTGCTGAAACAGAGAGAAACCCACAAAAACGCAGTCAAATGAGGTCAAACAGAGAGTCAACTCTGCGGTCAACCTGAGATCAGACCCTGCGGTCAACGCAGGTCAAACTTCACCAAAAGCCTCAGTTCCTATGCCAGAATGTGCGGCCTACCCAAACAGAGATATCTCCACAAAAATCGCAGCAAAATAGTGCCAAATAAGCCTCGGTCAAAGCTGGTCAAAGGTTACTGCAGAAAAGTCAACGCAGAAGAACAGAGATACCCAGTCCACCCTTTGCACATGTGAGAAGAATCTGCTGCCTCAGATGTGAACGAACCAATCAAAAGAGAGAGAATGTGTTGTTGTGATGAGGTGCCAAAATGAGGAGGACATATGCTATATTTATAGTGGTTGACGTGGGGTGAAAATGTGTCTTTTCATCCATGAGCCGACATGAAGGGGAGTCGACCTGAGCTGACTTGAAAAACAAGCATTTGGAGGAAGTCAAAAAAAAATCCAAAATTGCCAATTATGGATGATATCATCAAGAGTTCTTCAAGGGTGAAGAGTGCCATCAAAAGAGGAGCTACTAAATGAGGGAATCGATCCTTAGTTGCCAACTTTAACACTCCCTCTCAACTAGGGAGAATTCCACCTGCCAATATCTGACCATCGATCATCATACCATCCTATCATCATGAACCATCTTTGCATCTCGTCTCAACTTTGTTGAACACTGCTATAGATAATAAGAAGAATCGATCGAGAGTGAGTCAAAAGACCTTGCCAGTCTCCACTGACAAAAGTCAATCCACATAACCAGGGGTATAACCCTAATCGGACTTGATCCTAACCAATCAAGTTGTTGAACATCATGCATCCTAGTCATAGGGAGTACAGTAGTCCACGATGCGTCCATCTGTAGTGCTAAGGTCCCTATCCTCTTTTCCCAACTCATTGGTTAGATGAGAGGTACTTCCCATGAGTCCCAGACTACATGGGTAGGATGTATGTTGGGGCATCTGCAGGAGAAGGTCAACCACTCATCCTATGCATATATCATCAATTTTAGGGGAAGGTGAACCACTCACCCTACACACATGTCAACCACCATAGGGGAAGGTGAACCACTCACCCTATGCTAACATATATCATCATGGGGTATCACAAGGGAAGGTGAACCACTCACCCTATACACAGCATACCTATAGGGGAAGGTGAACCACTCACCCTATGGTCGCACATAGCTCCAAGAAGTACCCCAAGCCCCCAGGAGCTCCCAGAGCTCAATGTTCAACCGGGACCCTCATAGTAGGGTCTTTCCATCACTCTCAACCTCTCTCTAAAGGAAGATAAATCTAACCTTACCAAGAGGCTTTATGAGGATGTCAATAACCTGCACATCCATCCTGAAATGATGGAGCTTGATTGCTCCTTGTTGTACCATATCGAAATAAAGTGGTACCTAATGCCAATAAGCTTGGAGCGGTCATGGAACACGAGATTCTCTGAAAGGTGAATCCCACTCTGATTATTGCAACATACAACGGTGGTTTCCAACACGTGCTCAAATGGCTTACTGAAGAGCTTCCTCAACCAAATCGCTTCATAACAGGCCATACTAGCTGCAATATATTCAGCTTTGACGGTGCTTATAGCAACTGATTTCTACTTCCTTCTCATCCAATAAATTGAAGTAGATCCCAAGAGAAGCAAAATACAGAGGTGCTCTTTCTATCCACCGTACTGCCAACCTAGTCAGCATCAAAATATCCATGTGGCCTCAAATTCCTGGTAGTGTATCTCAGTCCATAATAAGCAGTTATCCAATATATGAGGCTTAACCATAAATTGTCTCAGAGTCTTCATAGCAAGGCATATGTCTGATCAGGGCCCCCACAAGTTGACTATATCTAGATCAGCAGTGTCTCCATTTTATCAAACCTTTAAGCTTAGGAAGTAGTGCATCAAGGCTAGGTCTTTTATCTTGAATTTAAAAAAGTCAACTCCCTATTACATTGATAAATGAGAGGATCATCATCTGTTAGATAGACATCATCAATAGTTGCATCTTCACAAACCAATCATCATAGCTTGACCATAGCTCCCTCTAAACATCAGGAAAGTGACCTTGCCCAAAACATAACCATCGAGCTATCTGCAACTTGCTACTTTTCCTATCATTGATCCTTTGGTCCATATGCCAAGATCATCCAATCATAATCATATAGTTTCCATGCAACTTCTCAGGTAACAGAGATATATCGAATCATCATCAGAGTCATCAGATCATAATCAGTTGTCATGTCTTGCCTTCATCAACGTTCTTTGACATGGTCTTCCTTCTTGTAATAATCATCGGGCAAGAAGAGTCATCAAGCCATTTTGTCAGGGATTCTATAGCTCCCTCTGAAGTCTTACTTCAATTGATCATCTAGCCTTCAACAATGTGCAATGCGGCAATTGAATTAACAAACTTTTAGCATGCTTCAAATCAGAGAGAAAAACTTTGAAGAAACATCATGGTCCTTCTTCAATCAAGGTGAAGAAATCCTCCCATGAGATTATCCAAAACAGTTGCTTTATTTCTTCATTGCTAGATGACTGCTACCAATCCATTCTAAGGAGGACCTTCTCATCCAGGCATCTGTATCCATACGACCATTCTTCATAAAATCTTGGCATTGCATATCAAAATGCCCAATGATCCAACCAAAATCAGGGTCCTCCCAATTCCCTCCTTCCAATGCTTTCTTTAGGAGGTACTTGTAATAATTATTGACAAGCACTACCAAGCACAATATGTGATAATAAAAGCATGAGATCAAAATAACAATCTAGGGTTTCCATGCAACTGGAATCCTAGGGTTTTTAAATACAAACCCTAGACCTCATCCTCATCAATCATTAAGAGGGTTTATCATATATGCCCTAGATTCTTCACAAACCCTAGAAATCATGAGATAGTGTCCTCACGAGGGAACTAGCAAAATAGGGTTAGGGTTATTTGGCTAGGGTTTCTCATGAACCATCTAGGGTTATCAAGACTAACAAACCCTTCTATCATATAAACATCTAAACTTCTTTCATTTCAGACCCTTGAACAGAAATAACATATATTATACATACCTTAGGGTTTACATACCTCTGTCCTTCATGATCATAAGGGCTGCTGCAAGGGCCTGCTACAAGATGCCATGTACTTGCTCTCAAAAGAGGAAACTCCCAAAAGTGCTCATATTGCAACTTTTATCACCATATTTTTAAATTTTTTGGCTTCTTTAACAGTGAAAGAATTCCAAGAAATTAAATCTAGATTCACACAGTAATCCGTCAAATCAATTCTAGACAAGATGGTGAAGAGATTCATCGGTTTATATCTTTTTTGTTTTATGGTTATTTCTAATATTTTTTGGATTTTTATATTTTTTCTATTTTTTGGTTTTTTGAATTAATTAAAATAAAAATTATTTAGATGACTATTCTGATTATTATGATCTTCATTCTCTGCAATCTATTTACTATGTTATTCTAAACTTACCAAAAAGACTGCACCCCCATGAAGCAAAGCATGCCTCATAGCATTGACCAGTTGAGGGTGTTAATCGGCTCAAAAGTGAGATGATAATCAAATGTCTATTTCATTGGTCTGGCCAACCAATGAGACTAATTGTTAGCCATCTACAACAGTTTATCAATTACTGTTAGAAGTGTACGCTGGCTTTGCAGAGCTTCGAATCAATAGGCAATTTGTTGTCAGGTGGTTCTTAGCCCATAAGTTAATGATTATAGGCCAGTGGCTGACTGGGGTCACACCTTCTGTTAACTGAAAATAGCAAGAATTACCAAGTGAAGTCTACATCAACCCAAAGTTGTACAACAATTCAGTTTATTTCAAGAAATATTTAGCGATATGCCTGCATAAAGTTAAGGAAACAGTTGAATGACCTTGTATTTAGAAAACCATTTCTAGTAAATATGTACACAATGATATATTTTTCAATACAATGCAAATAAGATTATAAGGCATTAGCAGTAAAACAGAAAATAAAAAATGGCAAGCCTCCGGTTATGATGAAAATGTATCATATCTACAGTTTAAATTCTAACAGCAAGCATCTGTCATGAAAATCACCAACACTATAACGAACACTAACAAACAATGTCCTCCAGAAGTACAGAATTCGTCAATTGTTAATTAGTTAAACAAAATGCCTTTGAAGTGGATGTGTAAAACTTATAAAGACAAACAATCTCTCAGTCATCCTCAGCATTTGCCTAGACATATTAAGAGAAATCGTCGACAATGAAGAATGAACCAACCACATGGTAAGGAGACTTTGTTGTAGAAATATTTATAACCTGAATTCTCCATCTGTATTTGTCTTGTCAAGCATTCTTCCCTCTGAGAAGAAGGACCGTCTCCTTGACAGGCATCTATATCGCAAACATCCTTCTGAAAATCATCATTTGATCCACTGTGCCCAGTGGCAACAGCATTACCTCCACAGGACCAATTCATATCAGGTAAAGAACTTTCTGAGCTTGCCATTCTTGTATGGCCTTTCCGAAAGTTATCATGGAATTTAAATTTCCAACACCTGATGAAGAACAAAGTTTTATCTTTCCAAACTACTGCTGGTAATAGTGAATTTAAACAAGAAGCTTCTGCAATTTTCTCCGAGATTCTAAGCCAGTTCAATCTCACTAAAAGAACTCCACGTGAAAGAGTACCCTGGAGACTCCTACACAAAATAACAAATGATAATTTGCAACCACTTCTAGTCCTGAATGTTTTTGCTATCAGTGTGAAACAACAAACTAGATGGAAATTATTTACAGATGATCAGCTCTTACTCGCAGTGAGCTTTTACAGATGAAGGAAATGAATAATTAAGAATTACCTCTACGGGAAACAACAATTGCAGGTAATAAAAGTAGTATTCAGCAATGAAATAGGGTAATATTCAGCAATAAAACTCCTGCAGAGTTATTAATTGTTTAAAATGAAAAAAAGGAATAACAAAACTTCAATGGCTTGCAGGCTTCGATAACATCAGCCAGTGCCAAGTCAAATTGAGTATATTAAGGAGATATTGCATGCAGTGCTCCTATAATCAACATGGAAATTACACTATACCAAGATCTGATAAGAAGAGAAATAATAAGAAATATTGTCAGTATAATATAAGAAATATTTTCAAAATAAAAAGCTGGGGTTCCTTACACAGCCAAGGTTGGAAGGCCCCTACAACCGTAAAAGATGGAGGAAAGCATCTCCAAATGATTATCTTTGAAAAAAGGTACTCAACCAAGTAACAACGTTGATTGATAAATTATAATAGATTGGATTTGATTATGGTCAGAAGGAAAAAACCCTTTTAATACACCTCTCATAATAACACCCATCCCTTAACATGGTGGAGAATAATTAATGCATATAACTAACATATATCTACCAACTTAGTGATGAATCATTAATATGAGAAATCGCAACTAACATGGTGATGGAGGCTGTTACCACACAATCGCACACGCAAAACTGTATAGTCCCAACACCTAGGTGAAGACTTGTGAAACTAGGAGGATGGCCAATAATCACCTCACCAACACTGCATTTTAGACAAAGGGTGGACCTAAGTCAAGGGGGGCTTCCCTATGGTTGCTTGGCTCACTTCATGTAATATGGAGTGGGAGTAAAGGAGTTTAGCATCATGAATAAATGGAAATGGAAAAGCTTAAAAGGTTGGGGATGGTGGAAATTTAGGCAATCTTCACCAAGAAATCTACAATTTACCCAATTTAGAAATTTCACCTCGCCATCAATGAAATCAGGGATCTATCACACAGAACTTTCAGCCATAGGGCTGAACTGAAATACTCAAAAATACACTTGCAAATATCTCAAATCTCTCCATATGTCAAGCGCTCCTCTAAGCAATATGGTGTGTCCTCCAACAATGGCTTCTTAACTCAAGCATTCCTCCTCAACATATGTGCAAGGTGGCTTCAATGCTCCCATGAGTCTGTTCCCAACCTTCAAGTGCATAGTTCTCTCCTCCTAAGTGATTTCTGCACATGTTCTAAATACCCATCCTCTTAAACAAGTGCACCCCTTTAGAAGATGTCAAACAGCCACAGGTGCCAACCAATGTCGCAAATACCATGAAAATATTGCTGACATTGCAATATATTGTCAGTTTTCCTAACCAGAGATAATATTGCTATAAAAAATCGTGATTTCTTTGAATTTTAAATATATTGCAATACTTTGAAATATCACGATATATCAGCAATATATCAGGAGCAAAAAGAAAAATGTCCACGAAGTCAAGGGTTTTTTGGGGGAATTTTTGCTCACTTTAGTGAGAGAGCAAGGGATTTGGAACAAAGGGGTTACTCATTGTTACATTTGCCCATAAAAGGGATAGAGGAAGGGTGATTCTTTAGATGTTTAAAATGTTGAAAAAAAATTAATATTTTTGTAATTTTTAAGTTTGTTATCTTTTCCCTTATGTTGCTGGTTACTGGTATGTTTCTTTTTGAACCCTTCGCAATAATCATCAACATGATATTTGCAACATTGGTGCCAATTACCATATCAAGAAGTGTGCCTCCCTAGCATTGATCCCAAGAGAAGCATACACTTGCTAAGCTCTCCAAAATGTAAGTCAACCAAAATACTACAAAGGGGGTTGTTGGTAATAAACAAGCCTTCCACATCACATGAAACACTCCCCAAGCTAGGTGAGTGTTAGTGTAAAGTTTTTGAAGAAGTGAACCAAAATTCCTTACTTAACTTATAGGTGACTTATAACCCTAACAACAAAAGATGGTTGCCTCTATGCTTCAAATCTGCAATAAAACATGAAGAAAAATCTTGCATATAGAAACATAAATAGCATAAAATAGAAGTGCAATAACCCAATGAAAGACTTGAAGAAATCATAATTTTATTAATGAATACACCTGGTGAGGAGAAATTACAAAATGGGTCTGCAGTTCACCCTCCGTGGGATGGGTCCTTTCTTGTCCTTGTGCTTCAACAATGTGCTTCTCTCTCAATTTGCAATGGGCAGAAAACAAAAAGGGTGCTTGAACTCAAGTGGGAGCTCAAATGCTATGAGACGATAATGTTGATGATGAAAATGGTCATGGTGAAGAATGGATAGAAAACCCTCTATTTATAACAAAGTATTGAGCTAAATTAGGAATTATAAAATAATAAAATATTATTGACTAAATCAAAATCTAGCCGTTGTGAATACGTTATTATATTTTTTGAGAGGGCAAAGAATCAAGATATTCAAAATGGAAAAATATCTTTATTTAGAAAGTGGTTGAAGTAATTAACAAATAAAAATGATTTATTAATCACTTTGTGAGAATTAAAAAATATATATATTAAATAATGGTTTAATAATTATCTCATAAGGAAAATAGGGGATAAATAAGGAATAAGAAATAAATAATGGTTTATTTAAATATTCCAAAGTTATTAAGTCAAAAGTAATAAGAAATAATTATCAAATAATTATTTAATAATTATTTCTAGAGAATATTAAATAAATAATAATTTATTCAATTATTCTCATGGGGTTTTTTCTATGTTACCGGATCCCTCAAGCCCGATGGCTGGATCCGCGGATCCCCGGATCAGAGACGGATTCGGATCTGGATCCGTAGAGATCCGCCCGTCTTCTCCCCGTGAGTAAATATATTGTATGTCGGCAAAATTTTCTCTCGGTGGGTAAAAAACTGTAATTCAGCACAAAATTTCTAAACAGAAATATCAACGCAAGTCAATTTCGAATGTTAAGAAATGGATTAAAAATCCCTCCGCGAAAATAAACTAAGTTGTTGGACGTCATAAAATTTATTATTTTTACATTGAAATGTATTATTTTTAATACGATATATTATAAGCTTTAATTCAAGTGAATGAAGCTAATGATAAGAACAAGCGGATATGAAGTCCAAGAGGGAGAATTTATTATTTCTATGTTGACCGTATTATAAACTTTAATACAAAGATATATTATAAACTTTATATTATTTAATACAAATATATATTATAAACTTTAATACAAAGATATATTATAAACTTTATATTATTTGATACAAATACATATTATAAACTTTAATACATGTGACGTCAAGATTATAATCTACTCGTATTTATTTAGAAGATATTTTATTTAAAGTTTAAAAAGTAAGATTATATTTTAATAAATTTTCAAGTTTAAAAATAGTTTTTCTAAAATAAGTTTAATAATTTGCTTAATATAAATAATTATAACTAATAATTAATGTTTAAATATTTATAAATGATGCGTTAATTATATTATGATTAACTTAATAATTATTTTTAAAGTATTATATTGAATTTATATATTTAAAAATTTTCATATGTTTTTTTTATTTTTATATAAATTTAATTAATATTCCTAAATGATACCTTAGGAACTATTTATATAATAACTATTTATTGTATATAAAAATTACATATTAAAAAATTATGTTTTTAATTTTATATTTATATAATTTTAATTTTAAAAATTATAAAATATTTTATATTTGCTTGTACTTGTTGTTTCCTTGCCGTTTCCGGATCCTAGCTTTTCAAAAAACTGGCGGATCCGTAGCCGAATCCGGATCCGGATCCCTGTCCTGGTAACTTAGGGTTTTTTGGATTTTAATGAGAAATAATTTAGAAAAATGATTTACTAAATTATTTCCTATGGTGAAAGTGAGTTTTATCATGGCAAAATTAATCTTACATGATGTATTTCGATCCACCTAGTAAGAAATGGCAAGGTGAACATTTTTTGGGTGATAACAGTGAGAACACTTTCAAAGCAACCAAAGGCTAACACTTTGTAATTCTTGCAACTCTGAGTAATAAAGACTGCATCTACAATCTTTTGACAGCCATATCTTGAGTACTGTGTGTAAGAATCTCTATTTTTTTGCATAGCTCTCACTTGTTTGAAATCAACTCCTGTGATTTCAAGTAAATCTGCTTGCCTTTGAGTTTTCCTTTCAGTCATCTAATAACTCCATTTACAGGGACACGGCAACAGTCACTTTTATACATAATTGATTTTAAGCACTTTAGAAGGCAAAAAATATTGAGAATCTTTGCAAACTAGAAATTTAAATAGCTACTTGGCAACAGTTACTTCTATAAGTAGTTGATTTTAAGCACTTTAGAAGGTAATATAATATTGAGGATCTTTGCAAACTAGATTAAATAGCTACTTAGTAAAGAGAATACTTGACATCAACCATAAGAGATTGATTTTGAGAGTTTCTTGCGCTTTTGAGGCTAAGTTAACTTGCTTATATGCAATTTTTATTGCAAAAATAAGAAAGAACTTAGAAACTATAGCGAATTTTTTATTTGCATTAACTCAGTGTATCATACATAGTCAAACTTTGCACTTTTATAGTGTTTTAACTTTATATCATTTTCAGTAAGTTCACTACTTATTGAGCAGCACTTTTTGTTGCAGACACAAAGGGAAACTATAGCAAAATTTGAAACTTCTTAGTGTGCGCTACCACATACATTCAAAATTTCACTATTTTTGTGTTCCCCTTGACTTTTGGGGTATTTTACAATGCTAATCCGTATTTGTATTTCAGAAACAGGAATAGAAAATCACCTATTGTGACTTTCCTGTTGATTTCATCATTTCATAACTTAGGCTTTTTAGGTTGCTGTCTTGCAGATCTCTGATTTAATTAGTGCAGAACACCAACTTTTATTCACTAATTTGAGGTCCCGCTTATCCTCTAGGAACCATATTTGACATCTTAAATCCCTTAGGGAAGCCCGCCCTGTGGTTGGCCAAGCACCAACCCAAAGTGAGAGGATTTGAGTGAGATGATATCTGATCTTATCGTGTAGAGTTCTCTAGACTCCCTTTTTGTCTTTTCAGGAAAAGAATTAGCAGGATGGTTTTCTCGAACTTCCATTGCCACATATATAGGTGGTGCTCCCTATTATAAGGAAGCCCCTACAAACATTCGATGCACCATCCTAGTTCTATCATACTATTAATTTGATGATCAAAATTATGGCTCTATTTGTACCCGTCCTTGAAAACATTACTGCAAATGTGATTATTCCATGCTCTTCTTCAATGTGTAGGATATGTCTTATGTGTTATGAATATAATTTATATTAAAATATATACAAATAATGTAAATATAATAATAATAAATAATAATTTAATTAACTAATAGTTAGTATCGAAGAGGCATGTCTCTATAGACATGACCGATCGTGAAAGGGTACCTGCCTAGCTATATATATGGGACCCTCAGTTGTAATCAAACCATCTCTCTCTTGTATACAAATATTCTTATATATAATTACTTGTCCTACAATGGATGTCTTTGTCTTCGGAGTGTTCTAAAGATTATTATGAAGTACAAACATGGTTCGTTACATTGGTACCAGCGTTGTTCGATCCTCTGCCCGTTCAACCGTTGCACAAAGCCAGTCTGATCCGACCTTTGGCCATCAATATTCATCAACTTTGTTGCCGTCATGATTGAAGTGTTTCGCTACACAGTTTTTGGAGATTCTCCATTTCATTGTTAGGCCCTTCGCCATACATTTAAAAAATATCTATATATATATGGAGCAGAAAACTTAAGATATATGCAGAAATTTATATATAAATATTTATTTAAAAAGGATGAATTACAGATGATGCTATTACAATTGCGGGTGCCTGGTTTATATATCGCCATGGACACCCTTTAGGGAAAGGGCATGATCTTATGATCGTGCCCTTTCATCTAATTTAATTGAAAATTAAATAATAACCTAATTTAACTAATTTTTTATGGAGCAGAAAACTTAAGATATATGCAGAAATTTATATATAAATATTTATTTAAAAAGGATGAATTACAGATGATGCTATTACAATTGCGGGTGCCTGGCTTATATATCGCCATGGACACCCTTTAGGGAAAGGGCATGATCTTATGATCGTACCCTTTCATCTAATTTAACTGAAAATTAAATAATAACCTAATTTAACTAATTTTTTACATAACATTGCCTTCCTCCCGACAGAATGCTTTGTCCTCAAAGCATACACAACGACAAATGTTGCTGACAAAATGCTTCATTCTCCCAAGAAGCGTCTTCTTCGGTAAGTCCTTCCACTTGATTATATATTCCAAGATGATCAAGGTCCCACACTTTAAAGGGTTTTGGATCAATCTCTCAATTTCCGTTTTTGGTGATGTGAATATCGGTATGGCTTGATGTTGACGGAGTCTGATCTTACCTTGACTTCTATTGTATGCTCAATTTCCCTATTAGGTGGCATCTTCATAGGTAGGTCTTGAAATACTTTTTCATGCTTCCGAATCAGATCTTGTATCTCTGGTGACTCTTCTCTGGTCATATTTGCAGATAACATTTCTAATTGGTGACATTGTATTGCATAAGTCGGTGCTCTTCTTCGACTCAGCTTCATCATCTGAGATGATGATACAACTTGATTTTCTGGTGCTTGGAATCCGTGTAGCTTGTACTTCTGACCTCCCCATTTGAATTTTATAAATTGTACTTGATGGTTGGCGGCATAAGTACCTAAAGTTCGTAACCATTGGATACCTAAGACTACATCTACTCCTCCTAACTGTACTGTGAAAAATGGAGACTCTAGATTAAAGTCTTGAATCTGCAAATTGACCTTATGGCATTTCCCTACCTTTTCAATCTTCTTACCATTAGCTACCATCACTTTCATGTTTGGTAAGGGAAATGAAAAGATATTGAGTCTCTTTGCCATGGTTGCATTTAAAAAATTGTGTGTGCTTCCAGAGTCGACGAGAACCACTACGTTGTTCTTCTTTATGTGTCCTTTTAACTTTAAAGTCTGAGGTTGTGATATCCCTGTCACAGCTGATAATGACACTTGTGGAATACTTCCATCATCTAATTCTGGCAAGAATTCTGGGGCATCTTCTGTGTCTTCTATGTCATAATCTTCACTGTTTGAATCATTGGTTGCTTCACAATTATATAGGTTCTTTAGTTCTTTTCCTTTAGCACATCTATGTTTGGGGTCCCACTTCTCACCACAGCGTTTACATTTACCCTCTTTTATCCTTTGCATTTCCACATTAGATTTTTCATCTTCACGACGATGTGGTGGAACATATCTTGTATTATTTGAGTCCACATACTGGGGTATCCTTCGTCTTGCATAAGCTTTTTCCGCTGTTGACCAAAATATTGGTTCGGATTTCTTTTCGGCTGTTTTTTCTTTTCGTCTTGCTACTTCTATAGATGTAATGTCATGCATCTCAAGTTCTGCTTGTAAATGGGTTTTGAGTCCCGAGATGTATGACTGAATTAGACGAGATTCTGATAGCCCAGGTACTCGCGTTACTAAGGTCTCCCATTCTTGAGTGTATTCATCCACACTTCTTTTTTGTCGTAATTTGATGAGTTTTGAAAAGAATTCTTCTTCCTTTACACCTTGGAATCTTTTGAAGAATGCATCTTTAAATTTTCTCCAGCTAATGACGTGTGTTGTCTTTTTCCACCACATATACCAGTTATATGCTTCTCCTTCCATTTTCATGGATGCATGCCTGAGCTTTTCGTCATCCTCATTGATGTCATATATCTCAAAGTATTCTTCTGCTTTATTTATCCATGCAACATTGTTTTTTTCGTTTCCATCGAATTTAGGCATCTCGACTTTTGCCCGTCGCTGGTATGTTGCTACTGGTTGAGCGAAAAAAGGGTGTTGATTGGTAAATTTATCCCAGAGTTGCTTGTTTGTAAAGGCTGTGTTACTCGCTTCTTGGTGGTGTGTCGCTGATTTTTTTGGGGATTCAACTTTGTCATGAGAGTCTGCGGACTTAGTTGAATCTGACAATATGTGTTATTGATTCTCTTCACCTTCTTTTAGTAGTTGTTCGGGTGTACAATTCGACCTTTTACACAGACTTTTCAGCATTGTTAAGACCTCTCTGATCCCTGCTTCTGTCTGGACATGGTAATTTTCCATCTTTATTTCTATTCGATTCGTCGTATCTTGAAGATTTTTTATTTTGTCTGCTTGCTCCCCAAGCTTGCTCTCGACTTCATTTAATCTTTTACTAACCTCGTCGTGGTTTTTATTTATCTTATGCTCTGCATCAACCAATTTTTTCTGGAAATCCGCCATTGTCATTGTCGACATTGAGCGGGTTTGCGGGGGCGTGTATTTATTTGCCAGCGAAAATATTTTCCCTCTTTTTTTTTTTTTAGCTAAAATAAATTTTATACATATAAATTTTAATTAATTAAAATAAATTTCATTAATTAAATTAACATATATATATAACTTTTAATTAATTAAATTATATATATATATATATAACTTTTTAATTAATTAAAATAATTTTAATTAATTAAATTAACTTTTTATATATATATATATATATATATATATATAACTTATAACTAAATTAAATTATGTATGATATATATAACATAAAATATAATTTTACATATATATATATATATATATATATATGTTATATATAATATATATAAATTAACGTTATATAAATGTTTATATATAAAATATAATTATATATATATATATATATATGTTATAACATTAATATATATAAATTAATGTTATAATAAATGTTTCACGTTATATATATACAAATATATGTTATACGTTGTGTATATATTCGACCGCTGACCGTCACATTTGCTGGTTGGGGTCACCTCCGTTGACCGTTCCAAAAAAAAAAAAAAACCTTAAGCGAATATCACCGGAGTACTGGGGCTGGACAAAGGCAAAAGGGACGCAGTGTGCAGACTGATCGGGATTTTATACTCAGAAGATTATATGGACGCGGTGTGCCACTAGAGTTGACGTTCAGCAAATGGGGCAGCGGCAAATCTGACGTTCAGCGAAGGGCTGATGCAGTGGTAGCGGACTGTATGAATTAAAAGGCGGCTAGATGGAAGGGTGGATGATTTGGATACATCGCAGACAAGCAGAAAAAGGACAGCGGATACGAGGAACAGGCGTAGGGAGGCTGGTTTGTGAGTAGTCGTGCAGCCTGCGGATGAATCGATGACCATGTGGCGGCTAAAGTGGCTGGAAATGGTGTTACAACGGGGAAGAGGCTGCAGTGGAGACTGCGATAAGTAGGATGGTTGCGGCTCAGTTAATGCATCGCTCAGCGGAGCGGATATGCCTGAGGCTCCTATAAGTGGTTGGTGTAGACAGGGAGGTGGAGTCAGTGGATGGAAAGGGGTGTGCGTATGTGAATCGCAATTGGCAGCGGATGAATATAGCCTGAGGAGCGAACCCGCTCTGATACCAATGGAGCAGAAAACTTAAGATATATGCAGAAATTTATATATAAATATTTATTTAAAAAGGATGAATTACAGATGATGCTATTACAATTGCGGGTGCCTGGCTTATATATCGCCATGGACACCCTTTAGAGAAAGGGCATGATCTTATGATCGTGCCCTTTCATCTAATTTAACTGAAAATTAAATAATAACCTAATTTAACTAATTTTTTACATAACAATATATAAAAAGGTATATAGTAAAAAAGGAAAAAGAAGTTGAAAGAAGGTGTCGAGTCCCAGTAGCACAACCAATTGAGAAAGGGTTTCTTTAGGAAGGTGGCCTGTGTTCAAACCTCATCGGGCTGCTAAGCATGTGCGCTAGGAGGAGACATTTGACTCACCAAAAAAAAGCTAAAAGAAAATTTTAACAAAAAGGAAGAGAAAAAAAAATTAGATATATATGTATATATATAAACCGGTGACTATATATATTTAAATATATATATATATATATATATATATAATATAAAATAAAGGTAACGAATTAAAAATAATAAAAAAAAAGTATTAACAAAAGATTAGAAATTCGATCGTCCGATTGGTGTATATATATATATATATATATATATATATATCAAAATCCAACTACAACCCACAACTTCGTCCGACAACACTGACACCAATTCCTCGACCACCCGTCAACGTTCACCCTGCCGCCAAAATACCCCGTCGTGTTGCCTAGTCTCCCTGTCATGCCTTCCCTATCCGAATTTAGCACCACTGTCGCTAATTTCTTTTTGCCGCCGCACACTGCCACCATTGACCAATGACCAAATCCACAGTGGTCGCCCTACAACCATTTTCTCCATCGTATGATCATACATCATTATTGTATTTAACAACCACATAGTCCATTCATTGTCTGCGCAATTCGTACTGCCAACATCACCTACAATTCATATCAATTTGTACATATTCGCGTTTGTATAACCTGTGTGTAACACCTAAATTCCAACAATAGGCAAGATAATATGGACAGTGTCATGTTCTATGGATGCAAAGTGCACATGTTCTACACCAGCTATATTGATTAATAGTTTTTAAATGGTGTTATAGCATTCATAAAGATTGAAGAGGTAATAAGTTCACCAACAATGCGACACTGATATTGAGGATAGGTTAGATCAATTGTTTAACACATTGTCATGAGTAAAGTAAATTCAAGCTCTAAATTTACTTAGTTTAGAAACCCTTCATGCATTTTTTTGATTTATTCCTACCTACTTGTTATTTTTCTTTAACAAGTTATTTACAAAGTAAATACTGAAAATAAACACCAATGCATTCTCAACATATTACAAATCAGCAACTAAAAGAAGCTAGAACAAACACACCACATGACACCATTATTTTTGGACCAATGTCCCCAGAAAAACCCAATGCGGGAAAATCAGTGCAACTATCTGAGGGTTTTCTTATTAAGAAAATATCATAGTACAATCTAGGTGCTGAAACTAGCCTACCCAATAGAGAATTTCCTTAGCAACTATACCTCACAGTTTGAGAGAAATCTCCTGGCTGAAACCCCGGAAAATCCTTCCGGCAGCTCCTCGGCACAAAACTGCTCTGCAACCCCAGCGTCTGCCCAATATGGACTGCGTCCACCCCTCTCTGTCTCATGTGGGCCATGTGTCAGCCTTTCTTGGCCTGCGTCAGCCCCAGGAGGCCTTGTGTCAGCTTTCTGGGCCTCTGCGTCAGACACGTTGGCCTTTCTGGTGCTCTGCGCAGCACTTGGCTGCCTCTGCGTGGCCTTGTGTGAGCCCTTACTGGCTCTGCGTCACTCTCCTTGGCTGTTGCGGTGCTCTCCCGGCACAATCTCTGCCTTCTCTGTTTCTCTATACTCAATGCCCCCCAGCTGCTCTCCCAATCACTGATTCTATCTCTCTTAGCAAACCCCGCTCTAGAGAATAGAATGATTGATCACTCTGGTGTGTTCTCCAAGTGCCCCTCAAGCCTCCTCTTATACTTTTCCTGTTGACATATCAATGGTCGAGATTAAGTCCCTAATCAACGACTAAGATTAGATCTAGCTTGACCCATGTCTTTTGGACCCTTCTAACACAGATTCATATTAATACACATTAATATTTTATTTTCCCTAAGTTTAGACTTAGGGACTCCATTAAAAATATTAATTATTTTAATATCTCCTGATCTGTCTAGAATCTGGCCAAAACCTTTCTAGGTTTTGGAGATCTCATGTGCCCCAACCTCTCCACCAAATTTCGTGGCTAGAGCATATCCGATGCTACCCCAAATCAACACTCCCTCTTAGCGAGGTGCTCTAGCAATACTCCTCACTAAGTATTACTCTGATCATCCGCCATTGGTACCGGTGTTGATGCTAGGCCTTCCTGCCCAACATCCTCTACACTGTTGCATCCTATACTGCTGCCCATGCTCCTGCCACTGCCATTGCTACATCTGTACGACAGCTCCCTCTGCATCTATGTTGCTGCTGGTCCTTTCTCCCTGCACTACAACTCCTCTCATAATGTTGCATCGTGCTGCCCACTGCTGCACTGCAACTCAGTTACTGAGAAGTAAGTAACTGATCTCCCAACTGACCTCCCTGTTAAGCTAGAAACACCAACTGATGTTGAAGCTCGATCTGTCGCTGACAAGTGCTCCCTCTCTCTGACCTTTGCGCTGCTGCAACAACTCCCTGCATCTCGCATCGCTGAACACCTCGTTGTGCCTTCCTGCACTGGTGCAACACTCTTGTGCCTCTCGCACTGCTGCAACCTGCTCGCTCTGCGCTGTCTTGGGATTCCTGCACTGAGCTCTCTCTACCGCTCCATCCGCATCCGTCTCTACCCACTCAGCCAGTCCTACTACTCCTCGTAGGGGCTCCCGTAGCAAGGTCTAATCCAAGAGGTTGGGTACCTCAAGTATCCTGCCCCATTCCCTATAGTCTGCCTGACTACAGCTCAATGCCTCCCCACTTCCGCTCAAGTGGCGTGTGTGCACTCATGGCACAGTTATTGTCTATCAAAACTTCCTTCTCTGCCCGTGTTGGCGCTGCCTTAATCTCGGAAGACTCTCCCTTACTCTTCTTCCTTGGGCACTGGGTCGCATAATGACCCATCTCCCAACGGTGGAAGCACTTGATCTTGGAGAGATCTTTCTTCTTCCGCTTCTCCTACTTCCCCTCAGATGCTAGGGCCACATCCTCCTCCTCCTCCTTCACCTTGATCCCTTTGTTGCTGCTTCCTGTCATCGACTGCTGTCTGATCTCTTCCTGGCGAAGAGCTGCCCACATCTCGTCCCAAGGTGGGAGAGTCCCTCTGCCCAGGATACTCTGGACAAACACTTGCCAATCTTCTGAGACAGCATTCAGGGTTGTCCTCACCATAAGCTCCTAATCCAGCGTCGCTCCTATAGCAGTCAACATGTCTTGGATCTCATTCAGTCCTCCAAGGAAGGTGTCAATCGATTGACCCTTCTTCATCTGATACGACCTCATCTAGTTCTCGAGCAGCATTCTTCTCTGCACAGAAGTATGTTGGTACAGGGCCTTGAGATCCTCCCACATCTCAATTGTCGTTTCCTTCTCGGCTATATGTGGTACCACATGATCCTTGACCCCATCAAGGATAATGCACTTGGCCCTCGCCATCGCCTCTTCGTACTTGTCGTTATCATTGGAGTCAACTAGGATAGCTACAACTTTCAAGGCGAAGTTTTTGACACGATTCCTGTCAAGCACTGATAAGATTTTGGCCTTCCAGACTGCGAAGTTCGATGCTACGTCCAGTCTATCCTGGGCTCTTACCCCGTGTAGTGCCATGACGCTCCTCTACTTCCCTCCTGGAAGTTCTCTATTCAACTCCTCTGAGTCTCTACTTCTCGTCTGGAATTTCTCTTCTGGACTCCCTCTGAGTCCTGATTTCCCTCCTGGAAATCCTTCTGCCGCTTGTCGAGATGCCCCCTACTCTGATCGTCTTGTGCAACTGCACTACTGATCCAGGTTCCTCGGCTAGAAACCCTCAGTAACAACTCCTCTGGCCCTGCTCTGTCAGGTACTGTTCTGACTACAGTACCTCACCAGCTCCACTCTGCAATATTTCTATAGCCTTCTAGACTCCAACAATTGCCTCTCTATGAACTGCGTCAGCCCCTCTGTTGATTTGTGGTAGCATCGGATATGCTCTAGCCACGAAATTTGGTGGAGAGGTTAGGGCACATGAGATCTCCAATACCCAGAAAGGGTTTGGGTAGATTCTAAACAGTTCAGGAGATGTTAAAATAATTAATATTTTTAATGGAGTCGCTAAGTCTAAACTTAGGGAAAATAAAATATTAATGTGGATTAATATAAAACTATGTTAAAATGGTCCAAAAGACATGGATCAAGCCAGATCTAATCTTAGTCGTTGATTAGGGACTTAATCTCGGTAGTTGATATGTCAACGACAAAAGTATAAGAGGGGGTTTGAAGGTCACTTAGAGAGCACAACAGATGATCAGTCATTCTATTCTCTAGAGCGAGGTTTGCTAAGAATCAGTGATCAGATTTGCCGCTGAGGGGCAGTGATTACATAGAGACAGAGATAGTGTCGGGAGATCAGCGCAGGAGCCAGAGAGGGTGACACAGTAGCTGCCAGGGCTCATGCAGGGCCACGCAGAGGGAGCCAAGAGCTACGCAGTGCTTCAGAGAGGCCAGCGTTGCTAACGCAGAGGGCCAGAAAAGCTTACGCAAGGCCTCCTAAGGCTGACGCAGGCCCATTCAGGGTGACGTAGGGCCAGCGCTGCGCAGAGAGAGGCTAACGCAGTCTAGAAAGACAGACGTTGGGGTTTCTGGGGCAGATTGGCGCTGAGGAACTGCCGGAGGGTTTATCCGGGGTTTCAGCCGAGACATCTGTCTCTGACTGAGAGGTACTACTGCCAATGGCATTCTCTATTGGGTAAGCCGAATTTGGCACCCAGATTGTACTCTGAAATTGCTTAATAAGAAAACCCTCAAAAAGCTGCACTGGTTTTCCCGCATTGGGTTTTTCCGGGGACATTGGTCCAAAAATAACGGTGTCATTTTGTGTGCTTGTATTTGTTTCCTTCAGTTGATGATCTGTAATATGTTGAGCATGCACTAGTGTTTATTTTCAGTATTTACATTGTAAATAACTTGTTAAGTAACGAAACAAGTAGGTAGGAATAAATCAGTAAAGTGCATGGAAGGTTTCTAACTGGTAGACTTAGAAACTCCAACATGGTATCAGAGCGTGATTGTAGATCACAGGACAACTGAGGACATCAGCCGAGCGGAGCAATAGCAGCAAAAAACAGTGGTCCCGAGTGATAGAAGTTGTTTCTAACAGAGCAGTAACAAGGGAAGGGTGACGCAGTGCCTGCGTCATCAAGGGTGAGCCAGGAAGAGGCAGCGCAGAGGCTAAGGGAGGCAAAGGGAGACTCACGCAAAACCTAGGAGGGTTGACACAGTTGGCTGAGGAGGCCAGGTTGCTTATGCCGGGATTGCACAGAGCCTAGGAGCTCTCACCTTCAGGTTGTTGGCATTTAGGAGGTTGTGGGAAAGTTGCAGAGTGGAGTTGGTGAGGTACTGTAGTCAGAACAGTCCCTGACAAGGCAAGGCCAAGAGGAAGCAGTTGCTACCGAGGGTTTCTAGCCGAGAAATCCAAATCAGTGGTGCGGTTGCACAGACGATCAGAGTAGGGAGCATCTTGACATCGGCAGAAGGATTTCCAGGAGGGAAATCAAGCCTCAGAGGGAGTCACATCAAGAATTTCCAGGAGGGAAGTAGAAGAGCATCATGGCACTACACGGAGTAAGAGACTAGGGCATATAGGACGGAGCATCAAACTTCACAGCCTGGAAGGCCAGAATCTTTTCGGTACTTGACAGAAATCGTGTCAAGCACTTCACCTTGAAGACGATAGCTATCCCAGTCAACCCAGCTAAGAACGATGGGGTCAAGGACCATGTAGTACCACACATTGCCGAGAAGGAAATAGCAAATGTGATGTGGGAGGCCCTAAAGAAATTGTACCAGCATACTTCTGTGCAGAGAAGGATGTTACTCGAAAATCAGCTTAGGTCATATCAGATGAAGAAAGGAGAACCAATTGACACCTTCCTCGAAGGACTGAATGAGATCCGAGATCAGTTGACTTCCATAGAAAGCAACGCCAGATCAAGAATTGATGGTGAGGACAACCCTGAATGCAGTCTCACAAGACTAGGAGGTGTTTGTCCAAAGTATACTGGGCAGAGGAACACTTCCACCTTGGGATGAGATGTGGCGGCTCTTCGCCAAGAAAAGATCAGACGGCAAACAAAGGCGAGAAGCAGTAGTAAGGGGATCAGAGTCAAAAAGGAAGAGGAGGAAGATGTTTCCCTAGCATCTGAGGGAAAGCAAGAAAAGCGAAAGAAGAAGGATCTCTCCAAGATCAAGTGCTTCCAATGTGGGGAGCTGGGTCATTATGTGACTCAGTAACCAAGGAAGAAGAGTAAGGGAGAGTCTTCCGAGACTAAGGCAGTGCCAGCAAGGGTAGAGAAGGAAGTGGAGACAGATAATGACTGTGCCATGAGTGCACACACACCACTTGAGCGGAAGTGGGGAGAGATCGAGCTGTAGTTAGGTGGACTATAGGCGATGAGGGGCAGGATCCTCGAGGTATCCAGCCTCTTGGATTAGACCTTGCTACGAGGGCCCTGAAGAGGAGTAGCAGGACTAGCTGATGTGGGTAGAGATGGATGCGGATGGAGTAGCAGAGAGAGCTACAATGCAGGAGTCCCGAGACAACGCGAGGCTAGCAGGTTGCAACAGTGCGAGAGGCACGGGAGTGTTGCACTAGTGCAAGATGGCACAGAGAGGTGTGCAACGGTGCGAGATGCAGGGAGTTGTTGCAGCAATGCAGAGGTTAGAGAGGGAGCACTTGTCAGCGACAAAGGGAGCTTCAGCATTAGGAGGGTCTCTAGCCCAACAGAGAGGTCAAAGTTGGGAGATCAGTTACTTACTTCTCAATAACTGAGTCGCAGTGCAACAATGAGCAGCACGATGCAACATGATGAGAGGAGCTATAGTGCGGATGCAGTGTTGGGAGAAAGGACCAGCAGCAGCATGGATGCAGAGGGAGTTGCAGTACGGATGCATCAGTGGCAATGGCAGGGCCATGGGTAGCAATATAGGATGCAGTAGTGCAGAGGATGGTGGGCAGCAGGCCTAACATCAGCACAAGGACCAATGCAGGATGATCAGAGTAATGCTCAGTGAGGAGTATTACTAGAGCATAGTCCTCACTAAGAGGGTGTTGATTTGTGGTAGCATCGGATGTGCTCTAGCCACGAAATTTGGTGGAGAGGTTGGGGCACATGAGATCTCCAATACCCAAAAAGGGTTTGGGCAAATTCTAAACAATTTAGGAGATATTAAAATAATTAATATTTTTAACGGAGTCCCTAAGCTTAAACTTAGGGAATTAAAATATTAATGTGGATTAATATAAAACTGTGTTAGAATGGTCCAAAAGACATGGATCAAGCCAAATCTAATCTTAGTCGTTGATTAGGGACTTAATCTCGGTCATTGATATGTCAACGAGAAAAGTATAAGAAGGCGCTTGAGGGTCACCTGGAGAGGACACTAGATGATCAATCATTCTATTCTCTAGAGCGGGGTTTGCTAAGAGAGATAGAATAAGTGATCGGAGTTGCAACTAAGGGGCATTGAGTACAGAGAGACAGAGAGGCAGAGATAATGTCAGGAGATCAGCGCAAGAGCCAGAGAGGGTGACGCAGTAGTAGCCAGGTCTCATGCAGGGCCACGCAGAGGGAGCCAAGAGCTGCCCAGTGCTTCAGAGAGGCCAGCGTTGCTGACATAAAGGGCCAGAAGGCTGATGCAGGGCCTCCTGAGGGTGACGCAGGCCCATTCAGGGTGACGCAGGGCAAAGCTAGGCAGAGAGAGGCTGACACAATCCAGAAAGGCAGACGTTGGGGTTTTTAGGGAAGATTGGAGCTGAGGAACTATTGGAGGGTTTATCCGGGGTTTTAGCCGGGACATCTGGCTCTGACTGAGAGGTACCACTGCCAAGGGCATTGACTGTTGGGTAAGCCGGATTTGGCACCTAGATTGTACTCTGAAATTGCTTAATAAGAAAACCCTTAGATAGTTGCACCGGCTTTCCCGCATTGGGTTTTTCTAGGGACATTGGTCCAAAAATAATGGTGTCATTTTGTGTGTTTGTATCTGTTTCCTTCAGTTAATGATCTGTAATATGTTGAGCATGCACTAGTGTTTATTTTCAGTATTTGCATTGTAAATAACTTAATAAGTAACTGAACAAGTAGGTAGGAATAAATTAGTAAAGCGCATGGAAGGTTTCTAACTAGTAGACTTAGAAACTCCAACACTCTCTGCCTCACGCTGGCTCTGCGTCACCCCAGATGGGTTTGCGACTTGCGTTAGCCCTGGGATGCACTGCGTCAGCCCTTTGGCCCTCTGCATCAGCAACGGTGGCCTCTCTAAGGCTTTGCGCAGCTCCCAACTTCTTTTGCGTGGCTCTGGCTGGCTCTGCGTCACACTTCTTGGCTTCTACGCCGCTAAAAACAACTTCTGTCACCTTGGGGCAGATGTTTTCTGCAGCTATTGCTCCGCTTGGCTGATGTCGTTTAGTCCTCCTGTGATCTGCAATCACGCTCTAATAACATGTTGAAGTTTCTAAGTTTACTTAGTTTGGAAACCCTTCATGCATTTTTTCTGATTTATTCCTACCTACTTGTTATTTTTCTTTAACAAGTTATTTACAAAGTAAATACTGAAAATAAACACCAGTGCATTCTCAACATATTACAGATCAGCAACTAAAAGAAACCAGAACAAACACACCACATGACACCATTATTTTTGGACCAATGTCCCTGGAAAAACCTAATGTGGGAAAACTGGTGCAGCTATCTGAGGGTTTTCTTATTAAGCAATATCAAAGTACAATCTAGGTGTTGAAACTGGCCTACTCAACAGAGAATTTCCTTAGCAGCTATACCTCACAGTTTGAGAGAAATCTCCTGGCTGAAACTCCGGAAAATACTTCCGGCAGCTCCTCAGCACAAAATTGTTCTGCAACCCTAGCGTCTGCCCAATCTGGACTGCGTCAACCCCTCTGTCGCACGATGGCCCTGCGTCAGCCTTTCTTGGCCCACGTCAACCCCAGGAGGCCCTGTGTCAGCTTTCTGGGCCTCTGCGTCAAACACGTTGGCCTCTCTGGTGCTTTGAGCAGCACTTGGATGCCTCTACGTGAGCCCTTGCTGACTCTGCGTCACTCTCCTTGGCTACTGTGCTGCTCTCCCGGCACAATCTCTGCCTTCTCTGTTTCTCTTTACACAATGCACCTCAGTTGCTCTCCCGATCACTGATTCTATCTCTCTTAGCAAACCCCACTCTATAGAATAGAATGACTGATCACTCTGGTGTGTTCTCTAAGTGACCCTCAAGCCTCCTCTTATACTTTTCCTGTTGACATATCAACGGCCGACATTAAGTCCCTAATCAATGGCTAAGATTAGATCTGGCTTGATCCATGTCTTTTGGACCCTTCTAGCACAGATTCATATTAATACACATTAATATTTTATTTTCCCTAAGTTTAGACTTAGGGACTCCATTAAAAATATTAATTATTTTAATATCTCCTGATCTGTTTAGAATCTACCCAAACCCTTTCTAGGTATTGGCAATCTCGTGTGTCCCAACCTCTCCACCAAATTTCGTGGCTAGAGCACATCTGATGCTACCCCAAATCAACAGGTGCATACACAGACTTGTCCATCCACACCACATTCATCCCACGATCTTGTCCATACATGTGGGTGTGTTTCTATGAAGGCATGCACCCATCCATCTCCCTTTCCTTCCTAAGCAATCATGGATGATGGACATAGTCGCAAAACACTATCATAATCATAATAGTAATCAAAGAAACTAGTTAATTCTCAAAATATAAACAAAGACATTTAAGATGAATGTTAGATAAAATAAAAAGTATTTGTATACTTATCTCGGGTTAGAAATAAAGTATAGATTTTTTTGCGAACACATTGACTAGTAATCTAATTCTTAGTAATAGCAAAATATTTAATATAATAATATTATTTAAGTCATTAGTTTTACTACTATTATATTAATCACATTATCTAATTATAGCATTGATACTAGCATATTATTATATAGTAATTTATTAGATAATTATTGTAATGGCATTTAGTTTTGAACAAAAACAAGTGTGTGGATAATTCATACATAACATAATATGTGTTTGAGTATGTGGGTGTATGTGTGTGCATGTGTGTGTCCCTGTGTGTGAATACACACATATCCTGGGAATACACTTCATCCCACCCTCAAGCCCACATGCGAGGGTGAGATTGTTAGTACCTTGCGAGCCCCAACAAATAACAATTGACTCGTGAAGGGCAAAATCAACATTGACTAGCAAAAGGCAAACATGTCACAAGCAAGAATTGAACTTATATGGAAACGATGGCATGTTTCCTCTTAACCAGTTGTGCTAGAGCCAATTGACTTCTATTTGATGGACATGGTGGTGAGCTTTGACCCACTTATGTGTACATGAATCACAAGATCAATTACTATAATCTCTTTGGATGCATCTATTGGGATCCTACCTAAGGGTGTACTCGGGGGTTGAAGGGCACATAAAAGTAATGGTAGCGTAGTTATGGTGGCCACTAAATGTAAAGTAAATTGGGCCCACTATCTTTGTCATTATTAAATAAGGCCCACTAGGCAATTAGCATGTAATAAATGTAATGTGTCCTCATTAAAGAAGGTCCACTAAGTAGTTAGCATTTGGCTATGATTAGGGTTTTGTAGCTATCTATGAATAAGGATGGAGTCCTTATGGAACTTGTATTGGAATTTCACTCATCAAAAGGTTACCCCCTCAAAAAGGCAAGTGAACAAGAGTGGATTTCTTCCATGAAATGATCATTGTATGGTGTTGCCCTTGTGTGTGCACAAGAAACAAGATCATTTAATACAATCTCTTTGAGTGTAACCACTGGGACCTCCCTCATGGTGTAAGTGCGGGCCAAAGGGCCCATTATGGTAATAACAGTGTAATTATGGCGAAAATTCAATGTAAGGTGGATTGGGTCCACTATGTTTGTTATTATTGGATAAGGCCCACAAGTAAGTTAAGCATTGAAGAAATGTAATGTGACCTCATTAAAGAAGGTCCACTAGGTAGTTAGCATGAAATAAATGTAATGTGACTTCATGTAGGAAGGTCCACTAGGTAGTTAGCATGTTGATTATAATTAGGGTTCTTTCACTAGCTATAAATATAGATGGAGCCCTCCTTGTGGGGCATGTATTGGAGTATATTGTATTAGATTTGATTTCATCAAGAGGTTGGCCCCTGGAAAAGTGAACAAGAGTTTATCCTTCCATTAAAGAATCATTTATGATGTTGCCCTATCTTAAGGATTTTGATATTGAATAAAGTGTTGAGCATTTTTTATATCTCATTTGTGATTCAAGGGTTAAGGATCATAACAAGTGATGCCAAAGCTCTTTCTTGGCCAAGAAATTGGAAAAAATAAAAATCCTTTTGCACATTTTCAAGGGAAAACTCAAATCCATTTTTTAATCTTTTTGTGCAAAATTTGAAGAGACTAACTGAATATCTAAGTTTCTCTCCAAAAATACCCAATTTTAGAATCTATAGAAGAGAGAAAAAAACAAGAAACAAAAAAAAAAGCATTCCAATCAAAGTCCAATAAGTGAAGATATTGCTGATATGAAATCAGCGATTTTAGAGTTTCTCAGTGATGGACATGTGTATTACAGAGCAGCTATCTTTCGACAAATTTCCTAAATTGCAGCCAAATCAATGCCAGTGGATGAAACATTTTAGAAGTGGTGATATTTTAGAAATTCTTATTAGTATTAAAAATGTTAGGGCATTTCAAATTTTTTATCTCAAAACACTAAGGAAACGAAAGAATGGCACTATGGGAACATAAGCATACTTTGATCCAATTATGTAGCCAAGCAATGGTATATTGTAACCGAGCAGTGGCAATGTGTACCCCAAGTGATGGCATCCACAAAAAAGGTTGAGGTCACTTTTGAAGAAGTTACACTAGCTGTCAAGGAAGGTAAGGAGATCTATGAGATTGGAAAAAGACATTCTTTTATCAACAAGTATACTAGAGATATACATGTCTGGTAAGATTTATATGGAAAGTTGTCATTTCATGGAAGGCAACTACTTTCACTATTTTCAGGAGTCTACCCTACTATATTAAGAGAACATTAAGGGAAGCTAGGAAGCAGGTTATGACTAACAATTTTCAGCTTGCATATTCTCCAACGATGGTGCCCCTTACAAATCCAAAACCAACCTTCTACAACAATGTGAATAATCTTTTGGGCAATGATGGTTCTATTTATTTGGATCCACAAGATCATGGTGGGAATTTGAAGCATGGTACTTAGCCATTCATCAGGCTTAGGTGTCATCAATTGGGAATTGGCATCAACACTCATATATGCGACCCAAGTTTATGATGAGCTTCTGAACCTACTTCAACATTGTGATAAGTCCTTATACATGGGACCTTTGATCCATATACTATTTCAATCTTGCAATCAACATGCACACATGGGACCCTACTTTATGGTCGTACATACTCACTAAAAGTGTTGAGGGCAATGCTTTTCAAAGGGGGATAGAATGATGGATCCTCCCTAGGTGTATAATGGACAATCGAAGGGCCCATTAGAGTAATAATGGTGCAGTTACGGTGGTCATCGAATGTAAAGTGGACTTTGTCCACTATGTTTGTTATTATTAAACAAGGCCTATTAAGCAATTAGCATGGAATAAATGTAATATGGCCTCATTTAGGAAGGTCCACTAAGTAGTTAGCATTTGGTTAGGGTTAGGGTTTTCCAGATAGCTATAAATAAAGATGTAATTCTTATAAAACATGAATTAAAATATATGTTAGACTTCTGTCAAATCTAGCACCCGATAAATTATTAACCTAACAGATTACAAATCTACTAATAATTGACACAATTAGGTTCTTAACTTAGTTAAAGGAAGCAAAAATAAAAGAACCAATCTCATAAAAACGAACACACAGATTTTGCCCAATCAAAGTTTTTCATTAATAATCCAAGCTTACTTGGGCTCCCATACTGGGATAATGGCTCAACTGAGGAATTACTTACAACCCTAGATCTAATCCGGCCAATCAACTCCCCTTAGTTGATCAAAATCTCCTTGTTGCCCTTCCTTAGACCCAACACTCATTGAGAAGCCTCTCTCAAACTTGTGCTACTATAATGGGTCTTTTCTATCTCTCTAGCCCTGCTTTTATAACTTTACATTGAGCTAAATCCCTAACCCTAATCTCCAAAGTGATTAACGGTTGAGATTAGATATCATCTCACTTGAGATCAAGAACTGAGATTAAAACATATTCACTAAAGTAATTTACTTTTCCTAAGTTTCTTTACCTCAATAAACCAACATAAAAATATCTGCTTTTTTCAGGTTAGACTTTGGATAAGTTACATTAGCAACTTGCTCACACTATAGCGAGTACCTAAGGAGACTATGGGTGACTTCTCCATACATAAACACCTAGGCCCATGTGGAAGTACTCAACCGAGCTACAAACATCAACAATCCCTTAGAGAGGGAGGTATTTCTGCCACCTGAAATTGATTTCAATCCTACATTTGTTGCCTTGGTTGCTCCCTCTAAACTAGAAGAAGCTTTCCCTGCCCTTCAGTCTAGAAACATCCTCGAAATTTGATTGCCCTTGGCCTGGTTCCTAGAAGCCCCCTGCTCATGAGTATCATGTAAGATCATCTCAATTCCAGGAGACCTTGACAGAATGGGATAAATCTGTCAACTTCTCCTCCCGTCCTGAACCTAAAAGGTAACTCCCTCTAAGGTGCTCAACCTTCAAAGCTACCTGCTCTTTGTCATTACTCTGCTTCCTACCATTACTTGAATAGGATAGCCTTTAGCCTATACAACTTGCTCTCTAACTACAATGACATGGCCACCATATGAGCTAGATACCCTGGGTTTGATAAGTGCTTGTCCATCATGGAATGCTACACCAAACCCCTTCTTTTCAATCATCGAGACTGAGAACAAACTCCGCTTGAGTTCTGGCACCCATAGCGCGTCCTTCAGTTCCATCTTGCCTCCTAACTCAAGTTGGGATACCATTGTTGCAACCCCCCTTACGGCATGCTTCGTATCAACGCTTAACTTCACATCCAACTCTGAGTCCCACTCGGTCAGGGTGATGAAATGCTCTCGTGCTCCTATCATATGTCTTGTGGCTCCACTATATCTAGTAGCCATGGACTCACTAGTAATGTGCTAGGGAAAAATTAGGAAACAAGTCCACATTTCGTCTCGAACTTCCTGGCAAACTCCTCTTGATTTTCTACCAATACAGCTACAGTTGGATACGTGCCCTTCCCCCTTTCTTCTTCTCCAAACATTGTGAAGCATAGTGTCCAATCTTATGTCAAGAGAAACACTTGACCTTAGTCAAGTCCTTCTTCTTCTTCAGCTATGAAGCTAACTCCTCACTCATGATTGGGCTTTTTCCTTTGCCTTTTGCAACCTAAGCCACATTCTCATCATCTACTTGCTTGCTAATTTTTCCCTTTGATTGTAACCTGATTTCCTCTTATATGCAGTCATCCCTGAGCCTATCAAATGTAGTAGTTTATCTCGAACACAGACTCTTATGACGGATCCCATGCCTCTGAGGGTTAATTTTTCTTAGGGCTATATTGTTCTTTGCTTTGATAATTGCATTTCTTCATTAACACATTACATTCACCCCATAACATCATTACATTATCGAAACTTACATCATTATTCAGCAGCATATGCAACTATGTAGAAAGAACAATATCGTCATCATCAATGCAGCGAAACATAAAGGAACAATAGAAGAAAAGCATTCACACATAGAGACACTAGGATTGGTCGGAGACCAAGGCAAAACCCGCTATGGGGAAAACCCTTTCAAATTCTTCTTATTAGATCGTCATCAAATGATTTAGCAAACGAGAGTACAATGATCCATATCTTCATCCATACAACTATTCAGCAAAAACAACTATATGATATCCATGAAATGAACCCAAAAATGCTTATACTCAAAATTTTGATTATGAAGCCTGTAATGAACTGTCACTGTCTGCGGTCAACTATCGAACACTGCGATCACTGAGCGAAATCTTCGAACAACTAAAATTCCATCATTTAGGTCCCGGTCGCACGGAGGAGGAGTCATGCGTGTGACTAGGAAGCTTCCAGTCGCTCTCTAGAGCCTACAAGCGAGCGACTGTAGTCTGCAACTAAACTTCTGAAACCCTAGGCGCCAGTCGCATGGATGGAGAGTTGTTCGTGCGACTGGAAAGCTCCAATCGCATAGATGAGATTCTGTGCAAGCAACTGAAGTCGACTTCTTCCTTTGTTGTGCCAGGGAATGAGGCTCAAAACCCTAAAACTGAGATGCAAGCTTCGAACCCTGCATTTTCACCTCAGAGCGAACCCATTCCTCCACGTCCTGCCTCAGACCTATGCGAGACAAAACCAAGAAAGAGAACAGAAGAATGTCTCATGATGATGTCCAAATGAGGTAGAAGTCACTTGTATTTATAGCCTTCCAAGGGTGGCCACCTTGCTTTAGGTCCAACCTTATCAAATATCCACATGTGAGCTTTTCTTCATAAGTACACTTTCCCTTATCCAATTTGAGTGACCTTTAGGTCGATTTTGGTCCTCTTGAAAAGAGGAATTCAATGCAATCATTATCTCCATCAAGCAAGTTGTCCAAAGTGGAACTTGACTGTAGTTTCATATTTTAACACTCCCTCTCAGCTAGGGAGAATTCCACCTGCATCATGTCACTTGTATCCTGTCATCAAATCATATCCAATCACAAGTATCTCATCATCACGTATCATCATTGTTCATCTCAATTCATCTCTTGCTTATTCCTGCTTATCTCTTGATTGTCCCTGCTCATATGCTGAACATTCTTGAATCTAAAAGAAGAAGAATTTCTACATCGGAAGGCAGCTTAATCTACCACCCTCTATCCATCGGGCTACTACCCAGAATCTCTGCCAACGGGCTACTACCAGGGAATAACAGCGGGGACTCAGATCTACGACCAGCATCAACATAGGAGAGCATATCATCAGGGAGCACATCTCGACCTAGAACCACATCAGGGAGCATATCTCAACCCAGAATCTCATGGGGGAGCTAAACATCTACGACCCCACATCGAGCAATAGGTGATGTGGGGAGCTATTACTCAATCCATCATATTGCCTATCGATCTTCCCAGCAATGACCCTCAATAGTCATATGGTAGAACACCTACATCATAATCCGAGCTTAGACGAGATACCCGACTTACCAACAGGTAAGGATCACACGCCTCCAAGCCTCCTCAACCCGTTGGCCAGACGAGGAGGGACAATCCCAACAAGACCTGCCTGTGGGTATGATACTAACTGGGGTATACTCTACAAAGACCAAGATAGGGTGAGCTACTACTCCAACCCTATGGGTAACAGATAGGAATGATACCCTATTGTCCAGAGTTCCCTCAACCCCAAGAGCCCTCTATCTCAATTCCACACTCTGTGAGCTCAAACAGGGGAGGAAGAGTTGGCTCACTGTCCTCGATCAGCAATGCTCTCTGTAAATCCACATAACATAATCGTGCTCATGTCTGGTAATCATCATGTCTCAATAGCAGTTGTCTCTGTTTCATACAGGACATCAAATCAAATATCATATTAGAACAAAAATATACATATATATATCACAAAAAGGATACCATAGTCATCCTCCCTCTCAAAGAGGTGCCAACCACAAGCCTAAGCTTGTCTCGTACATCAGCATTGTCTTAATATATGAAGGTGTCTCAATCTCAGCTATATGCAAGATTTTCTGCCAATCGGTTCCCGTTCTTTGTCATCGCAATGTGTACATGTCATATCCAAAACATTCACAAACAGCTTCTCCAAACAGCGTCTTCATCCTGCATCATAGCTAGTCATGCTAGCAACATCATACTCAACCTCGATCGTGCTTAAAGCTACGAACTTCTCATCCAAAAACATCATGGTAGATCTCATACTAAGGCAATGCTCGTCAATAACGAACTAAACATCATCAGTGCATCCATGCAGTGACATATCATAGGAAGAATGTCAAAGATGGATCATCCCATGCAAATCTCTCGAAGGGTGCTCGATGGCAACTCTATGTGTATGAAGCGGCTCAATCACGAACCAACTAAGGTTCTACGCGCACGCACACACACACACACACACACATATATATACGGACGGGTGCTCAAAACGTAACATCATTGCTTCAATCAACTGTCAGTTGCCAACTTCTTGAAATTCAATCGGAGTGTCCAAGGATTTACATTTCCACTTTCCAATACTTTTTCAGTAGCTTCACAATATAGATTTTCCTTTCCCAACTTCAGAAATCGATTCATAATACCATGATTCATTATTTCGAGCTTCGGAAGCCATCTCTCTCTTACTTAGATCATCAAAGGCTTATTACCTGTTAGGAGTAGACCATCAGTATATAAAACCAAAATCAAAGACATACCTTGGACCCCTTTGAAGTAGAGTTTTGGATCGACATATCATCCTGGCTTCACTAGATAACTATCAATGAGGACATATCTGGATCGAGGAGCTTGCTTCACACAATGCTTTCTGCAAACATAACACTTTATCAAACCAATATGCTCAGTCTTACATAAACCAATATTACGAAATCAAATCAACTAAGTCAACTTATCAAAGTTTAGAATATAGATGCCAGATCATAACTAATATCAAAATCATCATAGTGACAGGTAGAGTGACAGGTAGAGCGCTCATCAAGTCATCTATTATCATGCCAACAAGTTGTCATTTAACTTATCAACCCAAGCTTCATCAAGTCATCCTCATGATCATAATACAAGTCAATAGATGCAAATGCATATACTAAAAATAGGTTCCATCCATTTATTGTGAGATTACTTCACACTGAATCACAACTGTCAATACGTTAACCATTGTGCTAAGAACAAGGAGGCCAATACACAATCATTATCAAATACCAATATTAGTCACTGAAAGTCACTATGCCCATATAGCATTGTCATCAAGGCAAATCATCAGTGGTCAACTCAAATCATTAGTCATCAGGTCAAACCTAAATGTGCTATCATAGTGAGATCTATAGTCCAGAACATATCTCAATTATCAAGTCAAAGTTCTTAAGTCATTATCATGTCAAAACTCCAAACACTGCTCATCTATATCAATCAGCCAAATCTAGTCAAACTTTTGCAATACAAATTTCAATGGTTAAATCATAATGACATATCTATATGCATATCCCAGTCACCTGCAAACACAAGTTCAGTGTTCATATTCATATTATTGTAAACATTCAAACTTCCCTGCTCATAGAACTTTCTGTTGTTTGCTTCATGTTTGTAGGACTAACATCCTCTAAGTGAACATCTGATTTCATGCACAAAACTTCATTTTTGTGTGATGCAAGCACAGTCGCACCCATAGGCCTTCTTATGTGCAGTTGGGAGACTACAGTCACACGCATAGGCTTGCTTCTGTGCGGCTTAGAGCTGCAGTCACATCTTTAAGCTTGCTTCTATGCAACTGAGGCTTAGAGTAAGGGAAAACTCTCTCTCCTCAAATCAGATTTTGCTGCAGATCAACAATGTCAGATATTTGTCTCTTCATGTTCATAAATCTTATTTCAACAGCAAAGAATATATATAATGCCAATGGTAATGAGAGTAAGAATCCTATAGAGAGATTCTCCCTCTGAATGGGAATCCACTTCGGTCATCTTTATTCAAGTCATCAACTTGTCTATAATGCTATCATGCATCAGCAGATCAGACATATATCCATCATGGTCATAACATGTTAGCATCAACTACTTCACCATCACATCATGACATCTATCTTTCATCAAGGGTTAGTGTCAAATAGTTAATAGGGTATATGTCATATAACTTAATCCATCAAGTTAGGGCATTCAATGCCATGATTACTAAACACATCAAAACATAACCATGCTCAATGAAAGATCCTGAATATCAATCTCAGTGTTATACTTCTATCATCATGGCTACCATGGTTTTCACAAACAATATCAATAGTATCAAGTTACCATCTACTAGAATCAAGGTGCTAGCCTACTTCATGGGATCAAGATATCCAAAATGATAGATGCTAGCCAATAAATCCAAGATCAATATTTCCAAATTGCTCCATAGGGTCAAGAAATTCATTATGTCTAAAAGGTAAGATACTTGTTCAATACCAAGTGCAACATTTCACCATGAATCCAAATCACTTTCATATGCATGCATGAGCCATTTGAGAAGGATACCTTTTCATCATACCTTAGGACTTACCTTGCAACAATATTGCAGTTGAAACATAACTTTGAAACAATATACCATGCATATCTTGTAGTATTCAAATACCTGTGCACCTTCTTATAGGCAACTTGTAGCGCTTTGTCACCTTTTCATCAGATGCCTCTTCCTACACTAGCCATGATCCTCAAGAAGGATCCACTTGTCATATCTCATCAAGAAGTTAGAAGCATCCAAATACTCAAATATATATGCAGGAAGCATAAGTAATAATCAAAACAATAATCAAATCCATAAGTCTAAACAAAAGTAAAGACATAAAGAAGCATCATAAATTGAAAATTACTTATCTTCAATGAGAGGTGATCATCTCCCTCTTGAACCAGCCTTCAAGAGCCATCATTGTCCATTGTCCATATAACAATGTTGCTTTCAATATTTCAACCAACTCCATCAACAACAAGGCCTAATAGAAACTGTCCCATCTAGGGCTTCATCAATTCTGTCACAAGTGCTTGAACATCTTCACTTTGACCATGTTAGGGTTTCTAGATTTCATATCTCAAATCTTTGCCATAAACCAAGGTTCCTCTCAAACCCTAACCTCATAATATCCATCAGACCCTAGTACAAAAATTCTTCTTTTTATTAGAACGTCATCAAATGATTCAGCAAAAGAGAGTACAATGGTCCATATCTTCATCCATACAACTATTCAACAAAAACAACTATAAAATATCCATGAAATGGACCCAACAATGCTTATACTCAAAATTCCGATTTTGAACTCTGTAATGAACTGTAACTATCTGTGGCAACTGCCGAACACTACAGTCACTGAGCAAAATCTTTGGACAACCGAAATTCCATCATTTAGGTCCCAGTCATAACAAGGCATGTGTACAACTGTGAAGCTTCTAGTCGCTCTCTACAGCCTCCAAGCAAGTGATCGTAGTCTGCAACTGAACTTCCGAAACCCTATGCGTCGGTCTCACATATGGAGAGTTGTGTGTGTGACTGAAGGCTCCAGTCGCACGGAGGAGGATTCATGCATGCAACTGGGAAGCTTCCTATCGCTTTCTTGAGCCTACAAGCGAGCGATTGTAGTCTGCAATTGAACTTTTGAAACCCTAGGCGTCGGTCACACGGATGGAGAGTTGTCCATGCGACTGGAAGGCTCCAGTCGCACAGATTAGCTTCTATGCGAGCGACTGTGGTCGACTTCTTCCTGTGTTGTGCTAGCGACTGAGGCTCAAAACCATAAAACTAAGATGTGAGCTTCGGACCCTACAATTTCACCTCAGAGCGAACCCATTCTTCTACGGATCTGCCTCAGACCCGTGCGAGCCAAAACCAAGAAGGAGAATAGAAGAATGTCTCATGATGATGTCCAAATTAGGTAGAGGTCACTTGTATTTATAGCCTTCCAAGGGTGTCCACTTCGCTTTAGGATCGACCTTATCAAATATGCACATGTGGGCTTTTCTTCATAAGTATACTTTCCCTTATCATATTTGAGTGCTCTTTAGATCGATTTTGGTCCTCTCGAAAAGAGGAATTCAATGCGATCATTATCTCCAACAAGTGGGTTGTCCAAAGTGGAATTTGACTGCAGTTTCATATTTTAACACTGAGAACCCATTCAATACCACATTACTAGTTCTAAGACTTCTACCTTTTCTCCCACTGTTGCAAGTTGATCATGAATATGCACAATCTTCATCAAATAACTCATCACTGAGTCAGATTTGGTCATCTGCATAGTCCTTGCTCATAGGCCTGTGCAAGAGTACAATTGATCACAACCCATAGGCCTAAACACATAGGCTTGTGCAAAAGTACATGTCGAGCTACAAACATCACCAATATATTGTGTTGGAGCTTATCTCAACAAAAGGTTGCCCTTTCGAAGAGGCAAGTAAATAGGAGTGAACTCCTTCCATAAAAGGATCATTGTATGGTTTTGCCCTACCTTAATGGTTTTGATATTGAATAAAGTGTTAAGCATTGTTTGATATCTTGTTCATGATTCAATTTTAAAGGTTAACAATTGCAATAGCAATCACATATTTGACCACCACCTCCCAACCCCATGAATCTAGGAAAACACCTCATGGGAATTGAACCTTACAACCTAGTGAATATGAATATATACATACAAACACACACACACACACATGCACATAAATGACATCCCTAGTGTGCCTAATCTAAGAGGATCCAAATTAGGCCTATTGGCACAACACTAACAAAATGACCAGCAACATTGGAAACAACTAGTTGAGTTAAACCCTTGGATTATGAATATCTGTGTGAATATATGCTTCCACACATTTGTTATTGTAGGAGTTGTCAAAGTCAATATATATAGTGTACACATAGGGAGGGCCATGGAAACATGTTGTTAAGGGAGCAATATTGACATATGCTTCCACACATATGTTGTTGCAGGATCTATCAAAGTCAATATATACATGACAGGAGGACCACGGAGAAGCATTGGTAGGGCAACAATAGTGCCAAGAGAGTGACTAGAAAGGGAAAATGCCACGAAGAGACAACCAATTAGAATGAGGCCCAAAAAATAGATATTTCAAATGAAAAAGCATAAGGGACAAATTGCCAAATTTACATAAAATGTTATCCCTTCTATCAAACCAAGGGGAACCAAAAAGGCCATACACAATACTCACCAAGCAATAAAAAGCCAAGAAACTTGGCCTTCTCAAAGCACTTCTCTAATCCAAAGGGTAGGTAGTCATGCACTCCTAAACACGAGCCTCATCCTCTAAGATTTAGTAAAGAGAGAGGAATATGCCTATATGGAAATTGATACAATATAATAGAATGGCATCACCTTATTTGAAGAATCAAGAAATGTTGATCAATAATCCAAAGGAATCATAAAGTATTATACAATACAACGCATAAGTAGAAGCGGCAACTATAAAGAAACATATTATGAAGCAAACAACCCACAAATTGATTTGAAGACAAATAAAGACCCGTGCTCTATTTCTTTCATCTTGAGAAAATAGATTCAATGAAATGAGCACACTTCTTATCATGGAACAAACCAGGTTCACTATCCTGTAAAATAGGATCAGCTAATATTTTTGCTAGAATAAGAAAGCGTGCATATGCAAGACTCACATCAAATCATAGTACAATGAACACTACAATAATGAGTACTTTTACAAACTTCTAGATTTCAATGCCAGAGAGTTCCATGTGAAGCCATGTAAGAACAAGGAAGGGAAAAATCTCAATGGATCAAAACCCTTGCATGAAATAGTGAGATCCTCCCTAGGGGAGTAACAAGGGATCGAAGACCTAATTAAAGTAATAATAGTGTAGTCACACAGCCATTCAATGTAAGTTGGACTAGATCCACTACATTTGTTAGAAGTTAAAAAAACATTGACTAGTTAGTTGAGTGTTAAATACATGTAATGTGGCCTCATTAAGGAACATCCACTAGGTAGTTAGCATGTTGGTTATGATTAGGGTTCTCTAGTTAGCTATAAATAAGGATGGAATCCTCCTTTTGGAGCATGTATTGGAGTATATTGTATTAGTACTTAACTCATCGCGAAGTTGCCCCATTGAAGAGGCAAGTGAACAGGAGTTCATCCTTCCATAAAGGGATCACATACGATGTTGCCCTACCTTAAGAGTTTTGGATACAATCAAGTGATAATACTTTCACTACAAGTAGTATTAGAGCTCTTTTGGGCAAGAAATTTGAAGATTTAGTTTTTCTTTCTGCAGATTTTCCAAGGAAAACTAGGGCCACAACACTCAAATTCATTTTTGAAACTTCCCATGCAGAATCTAAAGAAACTAATTGCCTATATGAATTCCTCTGAAAAAGATGCACAATTTCAAAAAAATATTGTTCAAATCAAAGTGTGGGAAATAAGGATATTGTTGATTTAAAAACATATATTCAAGGATTTTAAATGATAAGCACATGTATTGCAAAGTAAATATCTTTTAACAGGGCATCCAAATTGTAGGTAGACCAATTCCAATAGATGCAAAGTGAAAATTTCAATCTATCACAGCAACTGGAAATTATTTTCCTAGTTGTTAATTTATTTGCAATTTGCTACAGCAAATACCAAATAATTCACACTGTGATTTTCACAAACAAACTGCGGAAGAAAAATAGCGCTGGAATTTGAGAAAATCTAGCACACACATATAAAAATATGACACCGTTATTTTTGTACAAATGTCCCCGAAAAAACACAACTTAGCAAAACCGGTGTAGCAGTTGAGGGTTTTATTATTATGCAGTGGTGAAATCTGAGTACAATCTATGGATGTCCGACTAGCAATCCAAACAACAAGAAAATCTGGCCAAAATCATCTAAGGGAATTTTCCTTCCTCCACAAGCAATCCTGGGGCAATTCTACCTCAGAAAACTCGTCATCCTAGACCCTTTGGGTCAACTTCTGAGCAGTGCTTGCGCAGACCCTTGGACGTCTAGCCCAAAACTACCTCTGATGAAGTCGTTTTGCTTGTCTCTGCTGAGGAAACTGATTCTTCGGCCCTCTAAAAGACTTTCCCAGCCTCTGGAAGTTGAATCGAACTTTCCTCCATCCAAATCGAATTGCTCTTCTGAAGCAATTGCGTAGTCCTCTACGCTGCCTCACTGGGAATAACTCGGCCTCTTGTTGCTGCCTCTATGGATCTGGAAAACTTCCTCTGGATCACTGTCTCTGCCACTCATTGATTCTACCTCCTCACTGAAGCTCAAACTCCAACAATTGACTGCTACTACTCTAGAAAATCGAGTTCTCCTAGTGTATCTCGTGCGTTCTCCAAGTGCCCATCGACTTCTTATAATCCTCTGTTGGAGCACCAACGGCCAAGATTAAAACTTAATCAAGGGCTAGCATCATCTTGAAATCGATCTTTGTGAGTTTCTAGACTATTCTCACCTTCACTTAATTAATTCTGATTAATTAAACATTTTCCTAAGTTTAGACTTAGGAAAAATTAAAAAATAGGTTAATAATCTAATTAAGTCATCCCTAGGTGGAATTTCAAGAAACGATTTCTGAGTTTTGGAGATCTCATGCATTCTAACCTCTCCACCAAATTTTGTGGCTAGAACACATCCGATGCTACAAAAACTAACACAAATTGGGTGCAACATTTCAAGATTGTAGTCATAATAACAATTATGATTTGCAATAAGGACATTAGCGCCATATCAAATTTTCCACCTCAAAATCCTAGCAAGACCAAAGAATGGCAATGTGGAGAAACAATGAGGACTTGATCCAATTGTGTACACAAGCAATGGCGTTGTGTCACTAAGTAATGTCAACGTGGAACCAAGCAATGGCATTTATGAAGAGAGTTTAGGTCACTTTTAAAAAGGTTACAATAGCTTCTAAGGAAGCTAAGGAGATCCATATTATTGAAGAGACATCCTTTTATTGGTAATGAGAACACTAGAGACATGCGTGCATAGTATGATTTAGAGTGAAGGCTTGTGATGACTTGTATATGGATAAGTTCATTTTTGGGAAGACAGCTACTTCCAACTTCTCTTTAATGACTCTACACCATATGAAGAGAACATTATTAAGGGAAGCTTGGAGAAAGGTATGACTACTAGGTATCCATCACATATTCTCTAGTGGTGGTGTTCCTTCCACATCCACAACTAGCTTTTTACAACTATATGGATGATCTTTTAGACATGGATCCATGAATTACTTTTACAACTATTTGGATGATATTTTGGACATAGATAGTTCTATTTATTTGGATAGACCATGGTGGGCATTGGGAGCATAGTACTCAAGCATTCATAAGCCCCAAGTGTCAGCAGTTAGGAGTCAACATGAGAACTTTGACATGGGACCGAAGTTTATGGAGGAGCTTCCTGGACTACTTCAATGTTGAACTTGAGGCCACTACTTGTACATAACACCTTTTATTCTTGGACTACATATGGGTTGTGATCAATCATACATGGGAACCTGGTTTATGGTTGTATATCCTCACTACAAACGTTGAGAGCAACGTTTTTTTAAAGGGGATGGGATGGTAGGATCCTCCCTCGGGATGTAATGGGGGGCCAAAGCGCTCATTAAAGTAATAATAAGGTAGTTATGGTGGCCATTCAATGTAAGATGAACTAGGTCCTATTACCCACCAAAAGTGGGTGACCCCATTGGAGAAATTTCTCTCCCATTATCTCTTCCAGTCGGCTAGCCCACAGCCCCTAACAACCACTAGTAGTTGATGACAACGTGCCATTCATATCTATGCCACCTACATCGTCCATATGTTTCCTTGCCCATCCGACAAGACCACATGTTGGAAGGTGGGTTTCTGATTAAAAGGTACTTTATTCATTTTGCAATTTGGTGCTTATGCTTGTTTGTATTTGGACATTTGACGTGGAAAATGGGGTAACTTGGAAGGGTCTTTCGTGATCTTGTTCGCTCACCTTAAATGGGGTTAATTTCCAATCATAGTCCAATGGGACCTCCCTAAATGGCCAAACAAATATAGGAGGGGCACTACTTCGGAAGACATGATTGAGATAGCATAGCCCCATCTCTCCCTATTCCATACTTACCACTTTGCATCTTACATTACAAGCCCCTACTCCACCTCTATTCTTCGGGTTCGACTGACCACTGGTTCATTGGGATTTGGCACCCACACAACCTCATACCTGGGTAGGGTCCAGAAATTTTCCTTGGGAGGTTGATGTAGCTAAAAGAAACAAAAAGAGCATATGATGGCCACAAAAGAAAAAGAAAAAAGAATATTGAAATGCAAAAGAGGGTCGAGACATAAAAATTAACACGTGGGCAAAAGCCAAGCATGAGCTCTACCTCACTCATTATGGCCATCATCGGTTCCTGAGCCAATCTAGCCCTATCATCATAAGAAAAGGGAACCCTTGCATGTCCCAATCCTGATGGGCGATGAACAGCCCCATCATCAAGGGGGTAAATAACTACTATACATCATACAAAGCAAGCTCTCAAGGACCATCATCAAGGGGGTAAATAACTACTATACATCATACAAAGCAAGCTCTCATTCCTTGAGCTATGAGCAGTAAACAAAGAAGCATCAAGAAAAAGTAATAGGCAAAAAAGGGGTGGAGAAACAAAGGCGAAGTTGGTAACTCATGCATCTACAATTGCTCTCTCCTCACATCTCTACACTGAGGATGAGGATCCCCATCAGGCTAGTCCCTTTGACTTGGCACTTGACCATGAAGTCTTTTCCCTTCCATTCCATTTTTATTTACATGGCAACTATCAATTGAAGGGTGGAACAAGGACATCTCACTTCCCCTTGGGGGTTGAGAACACCTAATAGGGTCATCTATTAACCAGTCCTACCTAGGGAGGTAACACCATTACGTGACCAAGGCCACAATTTTGGAAGGGAAGCCTTATATGAAGTGTTAATTTTCCCATTATTTTCAAGCTTTGCTCACTTAGCAATAATGATTAAATGTCCCTAAAGTTGAAATTTCCCTTGCACCTTGTTACCCACAAAAGTGGGTGACCCCGTAGGAGAAATTTTCTCCTAGTCACCCCTTTAGTCGGCAGCCAGCAACACCAAATAGCCACCAATGTAGCTATATATCGTGCCATTTGATCTTTTCTCCTTGCATGAGTCATATGTCCTCTCGCCCATTTGTCAAGAGCATATGTTAGAAGGTGGGCAATCCAAACTGAAAGGTATGTTTTTCATTGTGCAATTGGGTGCTTATGCTTGTTTTTTGGGCATTCTGGCATTGAATTATTGGGTGATTTGGAAAAAGGACAGGTTTTAACTGTGGTTTTTTTCTCTCACCTTAAATGGGGGGTTAATCCTCGATGCTAGTCCCATGGGATCTCCCCTATTAACCTATGGTTTCAGGAAGGGCACTACTTGGGAAATCTCGATTTTGGTGGTGTGGTCCCATTTTCCTGTTCCACATTTTTCACTCCCCTCCACACATTACAAGCACTATATCATCCTTTTCCTTCTCTGGGTCCACATGACCACTAGGTCCAGTCCACATATCTGGGTCAGACCTAGAAATGTTGCCCTGGAGATTGATGGAGCTAAAAGAAAGTTAAGCATATCATGCCCACAAGCAAGAAACAAAAGAAAAGAATATTATAAAATGCAAAAGATGGTCGGGACATTTAATATAACACATGGGCAAAAGCCAAACATGAGCTCTAACCCTTATCATGGCCATCACCCTGGTTCCTAGGGCCCATGAGTGCCCCAACATCATTAAGGAACCCATGCACGTCCCAACCCCTAGTGGGCGATGAACTACCCCACCTTAAGGGGGTAATAACTGCTTTATATCATTCACAGCATGTTCTAATTTCTCGAAGCCCCAAGCAGTAATACAAAGCAAAAACCAAAAAAAGGCAAAAGGCAAATAAAAAGGGGTGGAAAAACAAAGGTTGGGGAACTCATGTATCTATGATTGCTCCCTCCTACATCTATATACCCACTATGTGGACATCCCTCATTATTGTTATCCTTGTACCCATGGCATTTGACCTTGAGACCCTTGTGCATCCATTTCATCATCATTGTATGCCACCTATCAATTGAAGGATGTACCAAGGACTTGTCTTTCCCCTTAAGAGCAGAGGACACCTAATAGGGTCGTTTATTAACCACTCCTACCTAGGGAGGTAACACTACTACGAGATCAAAACCACAAATTTGGAAGGGAACCCCATATGAAGTCTCAATTTGCCCTTGATTGACAAGCTTGGTTCACTTAGATGCACAAATGAATTATTGTACCTGATGGTGAGGATCCAGCATTGGACATTATATGTTATTAGCAAGTGGTTTCATCATGGGTTGGGCAACTTAATTGGGGCCCAAGTCCACCAAAGGATCATATTGACAGCCCGGGTGAAGCGTTGAGAGCCATGGGACTCCGGCCATGTGCAAAGCATCATTTCACAAGCACCTTTAGCACCCTTAGCAGTCTGCTCATTGCCCTACATAATTCACGAGATGAAACACTTGGACCAGTGTGCCCCAGCGAGCTTAGCATTTACCACGTCGTGTGGCAATTGTTCTAAGGCACAGAGGAGGTTTGTCTCAACCACTGAAACATGGGAGGGCAAGCACCATTGTCAGAGCCCTCAGTATTGAAGCATTACATGCTATTCTATCATTAGGAGACCCATGAGACTAGTTTTGTGCCCGAAACACAAAATTGGGGCTCACATGATGAGTTACATGGAGAATTGGGGGCCATACCCTAGTTCGAGATTTATGGAGCCCTCCCACATTTTGGCACAAAGTGGACTCAACATTGCCTTCCAACAGCCCTACATTGGCATGACGTCAACATTTTGGCTTGCATTTAGATGGCTAATTCATATTTTTGTAAAGCTACATGGTCGGCTTGTGACCAAGGGATTTATCTTGCCCATTTTTATAATGTTGAGGGGCTTCTAGGTATAATTCGACTTAGTAGAACAAATATAAATAGATGAGAGCTCATTTGACCTTCTCATCATCATCACACTTGGATTGGATCTCTTGAGAAGAACTCACACTTGTTTCCGTGGCTAGTGGAGAATTTTTTGGAATCCATTTTGACATTTGGAGCTAATTCGCATTTCTTCTTTGGAGTTATTTCTTGGATCTTGGATGGATATATTGGCATATTGCTAAGTTGCACGGGTACCGCTCCCAGCCATTAGAAAGAAAGTACCCCATGCTCTGGCGCTCCTGGGAGCTTGGGAGCTAGTACGAAACGATCCAAAACAGTCAGGAGCATCTGCACAAACGTTAGAGCTTTATAGGAGCATTGCGTTCCAGAATGAAGAGTTTCCAACACTGGTTTCACTTGGGAACATTGCTCTGAAACGTGTGAGAGCTCCCATCCATTAAGGAGAGTATAGACGCTCCTCGATAGATGGGAGCTCCCACACGACGCTCCTCGATGGATGGGAGCTCCCACACGTTCTAGGGCTACGAGTACCCATCGTTGGTATTAAAAAAAAAAAAAAAAAACAACAACAACAACAACAAAAAAAACGCGCGAATCCTTGGCGAGAATATTATCTCTATTTTTTCCATTTGGTGCCAATTCTTTGCATTCCTTTTCCTATATAATCAATGTCCTGCTCAAGTGAGTCAAGCCAGCGCTTCGAATCGGAATTTCTGAGTTTCTTTAGGTGTTGTGGACACTGCCGCTATTTCTGAGTTTCTTTGTGTGTTGTGGACGCTGCCACTATCGTGGGTGAGCCAATGAGCACTAAGGGACGTTGTCGTTATCATGGGTGAGCACTAAGCACTGAGGGACGATGTTCAAGGCTCAAGCATTGACATTGTGCTGTGTGCAAGGATCAAGGCTTTGGCTCACGCGTTGTTGTTCAGGACCTAGGTAAATAGTATAAAAGTCGTGTGTTCAAATTATTTGATGTTGGTACCCATCTTACATTTATGATTTTAGGTGTTTCTGCTTCAACGTGTTTTTTGGATAGATTAGTTGTTGTTGTGTGCTTCTCTTTTCTAGAGCCTTTTCAATTGTTACAATGTCTCTATCGATTTTTGAGCCATGATTCAGTTTTTAATAAGCATATTTGATTTTTTTATTATGGAGTTTACACATGGATAAAAATTTATTGACCAAGTGAGAAATGAAAATGTTACATGTAAGAATGGTTGAGAGTGTTTTGAGTAGACAATTCCTGTACTTTATATCCTCATTATTTCACTCAACTTGCTTCCTACCTTATTGTTTTTTTTTGTTCTTTATGATGAGTGGATTGTTGAGAAATATAGGGCATGTAGTAGATAACAATTTTTCTTCTTGATAATTGCTTATGATGCTCTTTTATTTTCTTATTCTTGTATTCAATTCCTTGTTAGCTTATTAATGTGTTCTTTCATCAAGACAATTATCAATACGCAATAATAAAAGAGACAAGTGACATAGTATATAGCCTTCTCCAGCCAGGGCCAAAACCTATCACCTCTTGAGAGGAAAACCCGATCAAAATTATTCTTCTTAGACTTTCAATTGATAAGTACCAAGACCATGACACAGACCCTTGACTCTTGTATCCTTCCAAGAACCTTGTCACCAACCTAGATACTCTACCTCTTCCTTTGCTCTGCCTTTCAAACTGCTTTCCTTGGCTCCTTCTAGAGAGCTCGGTCTCTATCCTTTTTACTACTTCTCTTTGGCTTTCCCTAGAGAATCTCGGTCTCTAGGTCTTTCCTAGCTTCCCCTAGAGAGACTAGGTCTCTAGGTCTCTACTTCGACCTCCCAGAAGGTTCCTTCTCTTGCTGCCTTAACTTCGCACTTCCCAGAAGATTTTGTTGCCTAGACTTCGCACTACCCTAGAAGATTTTGCTACTCAGAAGAATTTTCGCTGTCCCAAAAGATTCTGCTGCCCAGAAGAATTTCGTTGTCCCAAAAGAATGTCTTTTTCGCTGGCCCAAAAGAAACCCTAATTTCATATTACCCAGAAGAATCCTCTTTCTTTCTTCACACTTCTCTTTCTCTTCCTTCTTCGTACTGCTGCTTCTCTTCCTTCTTTCGCACTTTTTCTTGTCTCAAGTGAGTCAAGTTCTTGTCTCCAAATGGAGGACGAGTTAGGCAATATATACACCTCCTTCACTGCCCTTTAGGCCAACTTGATCTAGCAACTTCCTCATTGTTTGTAAGCCAACCTGAAGACGTTTGGTGACAAGTTCTTGGAGGATATTTTACATAGATAATATTGACCTTCTTCCAAGTGTAACATGTGAAATTCCTAGACTCAAAGGAACCCCTACTGCAACAAATCTGAATCTACTTCACCTACTTGATTTTTAATATCCATTAACCAAGTTATTCTTCTGAATACTGAAGCAAAATACTTATGCAGCCTACACTTATTAAATATTTGATCTCATGAAACAGAAAATAGCGCAAAGAACAAGATACATAGGACACACTTATTTTTGGACACAATAGTCCCCGAAAAAACCCAATGCGGGAAAAACAGTGCAGCAGTTCCGAGGGTTTATTATTATGCAGGAGAAATATCTGAACACATATCTAAGATGCTCATCTAGCAATCCTTTACAGAGAAAATATTGGCGAGAAATCTGAGTGAGTTTTACCTCACTTCACCCGGCAGAATTCTGGTTGATCGGGCACAAGACTGGCTAACCCCGACTATTTCTGTGCTGGCTCTGTGTCATCCCTGTGTCACCATCTCTGCTCTTTGCGTCAGCTCTCCCGGTCGTTCCGATAGTTCCCGACAATTCCGATTGTTCCGTCAGTTCTAGAATTTGCGTGATAGGTAGCTTTTCTGCGTCAGCTCTCCTGGCTACTGCGTTGCCTCTACGTCAACTCTCCCGGCTGTTCCGGCAGTTCTCAGCAGTTCCGGCTGTTCCGACAATTCTCGGTTCTGCGTGACAGGCAGCTTTTTTGCATCAGCTCTCCCGGCTACTACGCTGCCTCTCTGCAAGCTCTCTTTGCCTCTCTGTTCTGTATTTTCTGGAAAGTCCTTTTTCCAGATTCTCTCTGCCCTTAGCTGTAAGATCTCCCCAATCAATGTTCCTCCTAAGAACTTCTCACCTCCAAAAATCGATTTCTTCAATCTCTCCGTGTATGTTTCCAAATGAACCCCAAGCCTCCATTTTATACTTTTACTGTTGAGTCTTCAACGGCCGAGATTAAGTCTCTAATCAACGGCTAAGATTAAAACATGACTTGATCTGCCTTCTAGATCATTCTCACCCATATTTTTATTAATACCCATTAATATTTTAATTTCCCTAAGTTTAGATTTAGGAACCCCATTAAAAATATTAATTCTTTTAATAAAATACAATCTAGGTGGAATTTCACCAAACGGTTTCTGGGTTCTTTAGAACTCATGTGCCTTAGCCTCTCCACCAATTTTCATGGCTAGAGCACTTCCGATGCTACCAAAAACTAACACTCCCTCTTAGCGAGGAAAGTGCTCTAGCAACAATGTCCACCTACAAGCTACTCTATTTCTGAAGCACCTCCTTTTTGCACTGTTGCTACCACCAAAACTGTGTTGTTGCTGCTACTGTATTGTTGCCCATGACACTGCCACTGCCACTACTGCATTTGTACTGCAGCTCCCTCTCAAACGTTGAATCTGCTATGCTGCTAGAATTGTCACTGTTAACACTGCATCTATACTACAACTCAGTTGCTGAGAGAAGCAACTGAAAAACATCCAATATTACTGAACTTAACTATGTTCAGCATAACACAATGAATGTTGGAATTTGACTGCTGCTCATTCTGACCCTCTGAATCTTTTGCGTTGTTGCTGACTCCTTCACTGTGCCAACTGCAATGCTGCCAACCTTGCTCTTTGTTGATTAGTCTCTGGTCCCCAGCGACTGCATCTGTCCTCCAAACAATCCACTGCATCATCTGACACTAAGTCCATCTCGCTACTGCTGAATCTTGAGCTCTTGTAGCAAGGAATTGATCCAATAGGTGGACTCCTCAAAGATCCTTCCCACCTGTAGCTCTTTCGAACTACAACTCTAAATCTCCCCACCTCCCTCCTGGAGATGCGGCTGCTATCTCTGCCAAATAGAAATGTCGAATGTCCTCCTCTCTCCTCTGCACAACACTAGACTAGCCTAAGCACTCCCTGTTGGAGTTTGTAGATCTGCCCCTCTCTGTTGTTGTTCAGTAAGTGAAGATTCGGACTCCTTGGCTGGAAGTCCTCTAAGGAGAAAATTCTCCTAATATGTGTCTTCGCTCTTTTCCTTTTTACCCTGGCAAAAAACTGCGCCCTTTAAGCACTGTGCAGAGGCTCTACGTCACTCCCTCTACCTCTTTAAGCTTACAATTTGGAAATCGTACCTCTATGTCAACTCTCTCAGAGAGATTTCCTCAGAAACTCTGCTTCCCGGCAAGGAATGTGCAATCCCTTCAAGGGGATTTGAATTGCTGCTAAGTGCAACTTTCAACCTCACTGCTTAGCAATGGATCTGCTCTTCCTGTTTCAAAATTAATGCTCTGATACCATGTGAAAATTCCTAGACTCGAAGGAACCCCTACTACAGCAAATCTGAATGTACTTCACCTACTTGATTTTTAATATACATTAACCAAGTTATTCTTCTGAATACTGAAGCAAACTACTTTTGTAGCCTACACTTATTAAATATTTGATCTCATGAAACAGAAAATAGAGCAAAGAACAAGATACGTAGGACACACTTATTTTTTGACACAATAGTCCCCGAAAAAACCCAATGCGAGAAAATCGGTGCAGCAATTCTGAGGGTTTACCATTATGCAAGAGAAATATCTGAATACCTATCTAGGATGCTCATCTAGCAATCCTTTACAGAGAAAATACGGGCGAAAAATCTGAGTGAGTTTTACCTCACTTCCCCCGGCAGAATTCCGACTAATCCGGCACAAGACTAGCTAACCCCGGCTATTTCTGCGTTGGCTCTACGTTAGCCCTGCGTCACCTTCTCTTCCCTCTGCGTCAACTCTCCCAACTGTTCTGGCAGTCCCCGACAATTCCATTAGTTCCCAGCAGTTCCCGACAGTTCCGGTTGTTCCGACAGTTCTAGAATCTGCGTGACAGGCAGCTTTTTTGCGTCAAGTCTCCAGGCTATTACGCTGCCTTTGCTGCGTCAGCTCTCCCAGTGGTTTCGGTTGTTCGGCAGTTCTGGATTCTGCGTGGCAGACATCTTTTCTCCGTCAGCTCTCTTGGCTACTGCGCTGCCTCTCTGCAAGCTCTCTCCGCCTCTCTGTTCTGTATTTTCCGAAAATACCTCCTCCTAGACCCCAAGCCTCCATTTTATACTTTTCTTGTTGAGTCTTCAATGGCCGAGACTAAGTCTCTAATCAACGACTAAGATTAAAACATGACTTAATCTGCCTTCTAGATCATTCTCACCCATATATTTTGATTAATACCCATTAATATTTTAATTTCCCTAAGTTTAGACTTAGGAACCCCATTAAAAATATTAATTATTTTAATAAAATACAATCCGAGTGGAATTTCACCAAACGGTTTCTGGGTTCTTTAGAACTCATGTGCCTTAGCCTCTCCACCCATTTTCAAGGTTAAAGCACTTTTGATGCTACCAAAAACTAACATAACATGACTTCATTTACATGGCAATGACTCTTACATTTTATGACTAGATGACAAATAAATCCTAAAAACTCTCAATTGAAGTCTTGACCAGTGTCGCAGGAACCGTCCCCCCCCAGGATCCAAAGTCAGACCCGCGTCCCGTACAGATCCGCCACCAATCCTTCGGTGGAACCGCGGATCGGAAAATCGATCCGCGGTTCCTCCTTTTTTTGGCAATTCCTACAAAATTGGACTCGTGGGGGCCCGACCAACGGCTCCTATTGCCCGATCTGCGGTTCCTATTTCCCGATCCACGGATCCGAAAAGGATCAGGTGCGGATCTGTGGAGGTTCGAGCGTGTATCCACCACAGATCGCGAACGGATCCGAGAGAAGGTGGAGGGTTCCGCGAGGCTTTTTTCGTTTTTGGAAATTTCGAATTGTTTTGTGAGGAACTACACTTTCTGAATACTCCCAAGGTGCCCCTTGATGCTCCCTAAACGCTTCTTAGATGCTCCCTAATTGTAATGTTAAATTCTTAAAGTAAAAGTGGCATTCTCCTTTATCTTTCATTTCCATCCTTTACTTAAATTTTAACATTACCATGAAATGACTCTGGATGCTTGAGAGTGGTTCCAACCTCATCAGACTTCATATGGAGAAATAGAATTTCATATCCCCCATTCAAAATTCAGCAGACTTAACAGTTTTCAGGATCAATGGGATTGTGGCATTTCATGGATTATATCATGTATGACGGCATGTGATTGGCATTTAATCAAGAGCAACAGGCCCTATATGTACCCCAATGTTGATGTTATTGATTGTTGAACTCCTTTGTCATGGCCTTAGCAATTATGTACCCTTCACTCAAGTCAAAATCATTGATCAAGCATGTTAAGCTTTCTCTACCATATTATAAGGCTTGGATTACCCTGTTTGATCAAAATTAGGCAATGTTGACTAAAATCCCTATAGAACTGAAGTAGAGGCAGAGGCTAGACAAGAGAAGAGGAATCTAGATTGTAGATGGTTGATGCTGGAATAATTAATCATCGATGTACAATGCATAGCCATATCTATCTTGATTTATGTAAAAATATGCATGTTTTCATTTCTTCTACAACTAATTTGATATTTTGGATGTTTTTTAATATAAATGCAAGAAAATATAAATATATATAGTAGACGCTTCGCTTCCTAGATTTTTGGAAAATGACGCTTCCGTGTTCCCGCTTCCAAAAAACGTCCCCATTTCGTCACCGCTTCGTGCAACATTGGTCTTGACTCAAAACCAAAATCCTTGCTCATGAAACCCATGAAGCAAGTTGATAAAATAAGTTCATTTTTCTTTATTTACATCTCATTACATAAAATCATATTTACATATCATTATGAAGACCGAACCTAGTTACACTTTTCAACATGGATGTCCCTTAACATTTCAAATCTTGACATGGTTTATTCCATAAATACTCAACAGTATGTATAATTGTAGAAATCTTCATAATAAAATAGAAAAATTAATAACTAGTTAGAATATTCAATCTTACACTTCAGATATTTGAAATTTATTGATCATAGTTTTATGAATTGCATAGGCAAAGCAGAAATCAATATACATTGCTTTTAAATTATAATTATATCAACTCGTTAAAGTAGAGGTAGCAACTAAGCCATTGATTGGGATTCGGCACCAAATACTATGCTTGTCCCTTTAGCTTCATCCCTTGGGATATATTCAGAAGAGACAATCTAATTCAGTTGAGTCTTATTTTTAATACTTTGATGAAGTGGTTGTGTTCTTGATGATTTTTGAGAAAGCAAATGTGAACAAAATTGTAAACACAATGTTTTTCTAAAGCAACGTGGGACTAATTTCTTCTTTGACCTCAGGAAAGAAAATGTGAACAAAATTGTAAGCACAATGTTTTTTACTAAATACTAAATAGATTTATCATTTTTCGTTTTTAAGTTTCTTAGTTTTCCAATTGAAATTTAATGATGCTTTATGTTAGGGGCCAGGGCACATAGTTTGGTTGCACTAATCATTCACTACTGCTTCAGAGTCTATGAAAAAATTTAAAATTGAGAATGGCTCATTCAAATACACCAGTGAACATCAATTGTAATAAGACCGATGCCCATCCAGAATCACTAATCAATGTATTTAAGTTATAACATAGTTTCCATCATTTTATGATATTTATTATGGTTCAATGTCCAACTAGTGGCAATGCTCTAGATTTGGTCATAAAGGCTTGAATTAGCTTATAGTCCTTGACTAATTTAAAAAATTGGAAAAGCTATAACCTCTAGCGCAGGAGTGATAATTGCCTTTAATTTCCTTCTAGTATTTACTACTTACCAAATGAAGCACAATTTTTCCTGCAGAATTTATTTATATAATTTATTGGTCCGTTGTAAAAAAATGCAATGCGTATACTTTTTGATCTTGAATCCTATCCATGGCAAACTGCTTGTGCTTGAGTTGTGCTATTAAAATGTCTTTGCAAAGGTATACATTCCATTGGTTTGAACTTTGAATTTCAAAGTCGAATGATAGTTACTATATTTTTAATTTGAAAACATTAGAAAAAGGCAAAGTTTTACCATATTTGAGAATGTGCTACAATGGGAAGATTGAGGAAGGATATTGAAAAAATTAAATAACTATGAAATTTTTTGTTCTATATACATTTGCCATTTATTAGTTTATGAGAATATGCAAATTAAATACTAGTATTCTGAGTTTTATTTTTCTGTCATATATGTACATTGTAAAATCTATTTATTTGTTCCACTTCTAATGTTTTTTGTATTTTAATGTATATTTTTCATATTGATACCATGGATAGAGGGTTGGGCAATGAAAGTGGTAATAACAACAGCAGGATGAGACCCCCACTACCTCCACAAGCTCCACAAGTTAAACAACAAAATGTCAAGACAACAATAGGTACCCACAAGCAATCAAGCAACATTTCCAAGAAGCCCTTAATGAAGTTCATGAAAAAAATAACACAAAACAAGGCCAAAAACAGTGGGGGCTGTGAGGAATGGCAATGCACTTTGTGTGACCATGTTTTTAAGGGTAGCTATACAAGAGTATGGCAAATGGAATTTCATTTAATGCCAACTGTTCACTATACAAGTATAAAATTTACTGTTTTCCTGCACAAATTGGTGGGAATTTTGATCTTTTATATCATTGCATCATGTCATGGGCCACTTTTGAATGGATGAATATTCCTAGAGATAATTTGTGCTAAATACATCTCGATAAGTCATCAATTATTGCAAATCGAAGTATAAAGTCCTTGAAGCAGTTGCTCTCATGCTATGCCATGCAAAGTTGCTTGAAGGCCTCCTTGATTGGGTGAATTATTTCCAAATAATAAATTCTCCTTGACTCCATCTCTCCCAAAGGACAAGGCACTAATCTTTCCATAGGTGGTCACTTTCAAAGCTTATTTCTCTCACCTCTCTTCCTCTTTCTAGGCCTAACCTCCATATGTCACCTAGGGCATCATTTATCTCATGTTCTAACCATCAAAAGACTTCGATCTCTTGCCCATAACTAAGCTAGGGTTTCCTCTAGAGGCCCTCCAAATTTTAGGAAATTCTGACAGTGGGATCTTGAGATACACCAAGCCCTAGCTCGAAGATCGTTTCTTGCCCTAGGTTTCCCATAGCTAGTTGCCTCATTGGGATCATTGTGTTTAATCAAAAGAAAATTTCTCCATTGATCCTCTTCTCCTCCCTAATTAGGTCAAGCCCCTCCTTGGTTGATCAAATCCATACCCTTGACCTAATTTTGGGTCTGCTTGGTCTCGTGTGGTCCCACAACCTATTAACGCCATTTTCACAAAGATCACATAGAAGCCAAGTCTCCATAAAGATCTCTAGGTCTAGGAGCCTTCTTGACAAGACATACTCTCAAACCCTAGCCCTAAAGATCCTCTTAGCCCTTCCTAGAGAGCCTATCACCTTGCTTCTAAAGCAAGCAACCTATCTAATTGAGTCTCTCTTGTGAATAGCTTAGGAATCACTTCCTCATCTTATCATTGACTACATTTCTCGTGATTCCTCGAATATTGGGACTCCTCCCATTGGTGAAAGTTTGTAAGGAGCAAGTAGCTTTCGCTGAGGTGACTTGATGACTAATGATTCGACTTGATATCAAATCAAATCGTTAGTCGTAAAAAGGGTTTTGACTTGACGACTAATGATTTTACTTGATATCTAATGATTTGCCTTGATGACAGTGCTATGTAAGCATAGTAGCTTTCAGTGACTAATATTGGTATTCAATAATGATTTTGTATTAACCTCATTGTGTTTGGCACATTGGTTGAAGTATAAACAATTGTGATTCAATACGAAGTAATCTCGCAATTAATGGATGGAACTTGTATGACTCATTCTTGGTATATGCATGAAACTTATATGACTTGTCTCTGATGTGTCTATTCATATTTAGTGGCAGAAATGATTCATGCTATGAACATAAGAATGGCTTGATAAAGTTAGATTGGATAATGCTTGGTAGGTAAAAGGTTGTTGAAACTCGGTATTTGAATGTGAGCTCCACCTAACATTTGGTCCAAAAATTTTGTCACAGGGATATTGGCAAAAACTCTTTTTTATTAGTTTTCATCTGTCATCTAAGGCTTGATAAGCTGACTTAGTTAATTTGATTGCAAAGTATTGATTTGTGTAAGGTTGATCATATTGGTTTGGTCAAGTGTTATGTTTGCAGAAAGCATTGTATGAAGCAAGCTACCTGAGCCTGGTATGTCTGCATTGACAGTTATCTGGTGAAGCCAGGAAGATGTGCCAATCCAAAGCTCTTCTTCAAAAGTGGTCCAAGGTATGACTTTGAATTTGGTTTTATATACCGATGATCTATTCTTGACAAGTAATGAGCCTCCAATGATTAAGTAAGAGGGAGTTGGCCTCTGAAGCTCGAAATGATGAATCATGGCACGATGAATTATTTTCTGAAGATTGGAAAAGAAAATCTATATCGTGGAGCTATTAAAGAGTTTTTTTTTTTTGGAAAATGGAAATGCAAATCCTTGGACACTCTGATGGAATTGAATTTCAAAATTTATGAAGAGATATTGTTGAACCTACCTTGGTAACCACTAGTTGATTGAAGCATTAATGTTTCTTGTGAAGACCCATCTGTATATACATGTCTTAAAACAACCCGAGTGAATTCATGATTGAGCCTCTTCATACACATTGGGTTGTCGCTGAGCACACTTCGAGATATTTGTGTGGGATGATCAATTTTTGGTTTGAAACATTCTTCCTATGTTATGTGACTACATGGATATACTGATGTTTGGGATCGTTATTGATGAGATGAGCACATTTGGGTGTTGTCTTAGTATGAGATATGCCATGATATTTTTGATGAAAAGTTTGTAGCTTTAAGCACAACTCGAGGTTGAATATGATGTTGTTGGCATAGCTAGCTGTGGGGCAAGCTAAAGAAGCTCTTTGAGAGCTATTTGGGCAGGTTCTGGATATGGCAAGAATACATTGTGATAATATTGAGTGGGATCTGATTGGCAGAGAATCCCATATATCATTGGGACTGAGATCTCTTCATATATTGAGATAGCACTGTCGTACAAGACAAGCTTAGGATTGAGGTTGTCGCCTCTGTGAGAGGGAGGATGAATATTGTACCCTTTTTGTGATAGATATATTTTTGATATGATATTCGATTTGATTGTGACATGATGATTAATCAAGTACCAGACTCGCACGATGATATGTTTATGATCTACAAAGAGCAGGAGTGATCGAGAACATTGAGCCAACTCTTCCCCCCTATCTGAGCTCCCAGGGTGAGGAATTGAGATGGAGGGCTCCTGAGGTTAAGGGACCTATAGGCAGTAGGGTCATAGATGTTGCTCCCTTATCTATCACCCATAGGGTGTGTGTGATCCTTGTCCGTTTTGACAAGTCAGGTATCTCACCCATCTTGGTCTATGCAGAGTATACCCCAGTTGGCATCATACCCACAAGTTGGGCTTGTTGGGATTGTCCCTCCCTGTTTGGCCAATGGGTTGAAGAGGCTTGGGGGTGTGTGTTCCATACCTTTGGTAAGTTGGGTATCTCACCCAAGCTCGAATTATGATCCAGGAGTTCTACCACATGACTCTTGACGGTCATTGTTGCAAAGATCAGTGGGGCAATAGGATTGCTTGAGATGTGCTCCCCTATATCACCTATTGCTCAATATGGGGTTGGAGATGTTTTGCTCCCCCATGAGATTTCCGGTTGAGATGTGCTCCTCGATGTGGTTCCAGGTTAAGATGTGCTCCCTGATGATAAGCTCTTTGGTGTTTCCCGAGTGGTAGCATTAGGCTCCCCACTGACAATGATTTCGGGTGGTAGTAGTGGATTCTCGATGAATAGAGGGTGGTAGTTTAGGCTCCCCTACGATATCAAATTCTTCTTCTTTTAGATTTGAGAATGTTCAGCATATGAGCAAGAACAATCAAGAGATAACCAGGAAAAAGCAAGAGATGAGCAGATATGAACAGTGATGACATTTGATGTCGAGATACTTGAGATTGGATATGATTTGATGAAAGGATTCTTGCGATGAGTATATGATGCAATTGGAATTTCTCCCTCGCTGAGAGGGAGTGTTAATTTGGCAGCTCAGTGACAAATTCCAACCATGGGACAAGATTCCTCTCTTTGAGAGGACCAATTTTGCCTATTGAAGCGCTCAATTTGGACAAGGGAAAGTGTATTTTTGAATAAATCCCACATGTGCATATTTGAGTAGGCTGGCCCTAAAGCAAATTGGACACCCTTGAAGGCTATAAATACAAGTCAAGTGAACCTCATTTGAACAACAACATGGAGCATTGTTCTATTCTCTTCTTTGGTTTTGGCTCGCACAGGTCTGAGCCAAGTTCGCGGAGATTGGCTGGCACTGGTCCAAAATTGCAGGGCCCGAAGCTCGCATCTTTGTTTCTAGGGTTTTGGGTCTCAGCCGCAGGCATGTCATGGAGAATTTTCAACTATAGCGGCAAGCATGTCATGGAGAAATTTTGACCGAAGCCTTTCAGCAGCATGCATGACACATCTTCCTTGCGACTAGAACCTAAAGATTGGTTTTTCAGTTGACCGAAGTTTTTGCTCGTTAACAACAGTGTTCGACAGTTGATCGCACATGGTAACAGTTGATTATAGGCCTCTAAATCAAGGTTTTTAGTATTAACACTTCTAAGTTCATTTCATGGATATTGTTTAGTTGTTTTTGCTGGATAGGTTTATGGTTGAAGATATGGATCATTGTACTCTCTTTTGCTGAATCATTCAATGATAATCTAATAAGAAGAATTTGAAAGGGTTTTCCCCATTGTGGGTTTTGCCCTGGTCTTCGACCAATCCTGGTGTCTCTATGTGTGAATGCTTTTCTTTTATTGTTCCTTTATGTTCCGCTGCATTCATGGTGATATTATTCTTTCTATAAAGTTGCATGTGTTGTTTAATGATGATATAAATCTGAATAATGTTATGATGTTGTGGGGTGAATTTAATATGGAAATAAGGAAATGCAACCATCAAAGTAAAGAACAATATAGCCCTAAGAAAAAATTAACAATTAGTCCATCAATAAAACAATTATAGGGCTCTCGTACCAGAGATCATGGCCCTTCAAAAAACCCTAATACAAATGCTAGTATACACAGTATACAATGACATACAACTAGGGCTTGAGGCCTTATTCTTCAAACGCTCAACTGACCACAAAAGCAAAGACAAATAATTTGACTTTCTTGTTGATTGACCTTCCTTAGCAATTAGTCGTTTTAGTCCTCTTGTCCACAATAGATCAGCTCCTTTAGATCACTGTCCCTAGTTGTCCTTTACCTCCAAACATTGTCCAACCAACTCTATTTGGCTCTCAGTCCTCCTCTGCCCTCCTGGCATCTCTTCCTATAGCTTCTTGAGACTGGGCTTATCCCTTCAACCCACAAACTCCTTGTTGCCTTCTACTACTTGCCTTTCAAAGCCTCAACAAGCCCTATAAAGCCCCTTTCTGCCACAAAGTTCTTCACCTCGACCTGGCGATTTACCGTTTCCAGGAACTCAATCCCCTTTGATTAGACCCACTACGTACTTGTTTGAGTCTCAACCAGGATACCCTAGCCCTGCAGATACATTGATCAACCTCATCACTTCTGATTGCTCCTCAATTTGTCCTAACAGACCTTTGGCCCAACTCGGCCAACCTTCTTCTGCTACCTTAGTTTCTCAGACAGGTTGTTCTAGCCTCAATTCATCCTCGGCCTTTGTTCTAGGATGCCTTATTAGACCTATGGCTAGCACTCAAGGCCTTCTTGAGGCAAAACCAATCCTCTCAACCTCAGACAGCAACAACCCGATCCTTTAGGCCTGAGGCTCTCAGCCTCCCTACCCAGATCTTTTGTGGTTGGCACTATATCAAGTCCTTTTGCCCCTCCAAGACCAGCCCTCACTTAGCCTATAGATGTCCCTGCTTCAACTAGCAGATGCCCTAAATGTTATTCTGGCTTGCTTTTGTTCTCAACCCAGGGACAAGACTATTAACATGGCTGCAACTAGGTCTGTTTAGTTACAGCTCAACACTCCTTCCCTTCTGATCTGACATAGAAGGAACTCTACTATGCTCCAATAGAAATACTCGGCTTCCTTCTCTTGGATTGCTTTGTTGCACTTCAAGGGCTAGATTCTCCACACATGAAGTCCTTCTTAATGTGTGTCTAAGCCTCTCCTTTGGCCTCTTATTTATACTTTTGTGTGAGTGACTTGGAGGTTTTCCTTATCCTTTAAGAAACCCCTATTTCACAACTCAATCACAAATTAGAATATTAAATCATTATCTTGGGTTCCAAGCCCATTACTTTGGGTCAAAACCCCAACCACTTGGGTACTTGGCCAACAAACTTATTTTTGCTAGGTTTTCTCCACTTGGACATACCTTCCGAGCTACTTAAATTTCAACACCTAATGGTGAAAGTTGCAGCACTAGATATTGTGTAATTGATAGATGGTTCCATCCATATGTCTAGGCAACTTAACTGGGGTCCAAGTCCTCCAGAGGGACATATTGACACCCACAGATGAGGCTTTGAGAGCCATGGGACTCTGGACAGTTGCAAAGCATCACTTACACCCTTGGGCACCTCCAGCACTTTAACCCACATTGTTGACTTTTATGGGATGATGCACCTAGACGAGCATGCCCCCAACCGGCTTAGCACTGATCAAATGGATGGTAGCCAATCCAAGGCCCAAATGAGGATGGTCTCACACATTGAGACATGGGAAGGCTAATACCCCCATGGGAGCAATCAAAGTTAGAGCAAAGACAAGCATTTTGGCCACTTGGAGACCCATGAGACCGCTTTTGTGCCCCAAAGCCAAAATTGGGGTCCACAGATGGATTATGTCAGAGATCTAGGGGCCAACCCCTAGAGGTTGATTTTAGAGGGCTTCTACACACACTATGGCACCCATTGCCCTCAACATCAACCCTAAAAGGGCCTACGCTTGCATCAGTGCATGACATTAGCGCCTTTGCTTATTTTCGCTGACACATGTGGAGAATTATTTTGTTTTTCAAAGGTTACTAGGTCGGCTTGTGACCTAGAACATTATTTTATGATTTAGAGGGGTTTATAAGCTAAATAGGAACTTGGCCTCCTCATATAAATAGAGGAGACCTTCATTGTAGTATATCATCACATCACTTGAGATTTTTGACCTAGTTAACTAAATTCAAACTCGTACTCTTGTGGAGAATTTGGAGTTTGTAGATGCATTTTTATATTTGGAGTTCATTTTGCTTATCTTTAGAGCTATTCTTTGGTTAAATGGATGGAATCTTTGCATGTTATCTTGTAAGAGTACGTAATTGTTGAAAATCTATTTTCTTCATGTCTAATGTATGGAATAATGTTGATTCTAGGTTTGCTAATTGTGCACTAATTTGTTGAAGACATGTTTAATGTTATCTAGAAGATCTATTACATGCATTACTTATACGTTACTATCATAACATGTGGATGAACGTCCTATTGGTGAACTCTTAGTAGCTCTCCCATGAAAGTCCATTTTCCATTGCATAGGTAATTGCTTGAAGTATTGTTGCTAAAGCATCAAAATTATGACCTCCTTGGAAACTCACTGGCTGATCTATCTCATCCTAGACTCCATACTCCCAAGGGACAAGGGACTAATCCATTTGGTTAGAGATCAAACTCATTTTTTTATCCATAATTTCTCTCTAAATTCAACCCCTTCAAGGCCAAGTGAGTGTTTTAGGGCTTGGTATGAATTCCTAGGCAAGGTGAGTTTGTGGGATTGGAGAGTCTAAACATCAAGGGGATAGCATTTGCCACAAAATCTATCCTTTTGGTGGGCATCCACTTCAATCTTGTCCATAAATTCTCTTGCCCTAGTTATTTGCCCCAAAGGGGGAGCCCTACTCTAGTTTTGCTTCAACTTAGGGACTTATTTGAAGGTTTCATGAGCCTTGGACTTGTTTTTTTTTAAAGTAAAGAATAGTAGATTTATATTAATCCACGCCCACTCACGGCAAAAAACGGGAGGTTACATTTTGATTACATTGCCATCCAAGGGCATTTCTGATTGCAGACTGGCTGAACAAGCCCCTTTTCTTTTCAAAATTTCAAACTGCGATTGAGCATTTACATGTATACTTGTATATACTTTGCAGTACTGCCCTAAAATCAAAATACATTTAAAATTCAGCATAAAACACAAGCAAGTGAGGTAGACTAGTCATCCATTTCCGCAGGTCGATTAAGGTCAATTCCAGTTGATACCTCAGCGTTCTGAGAGTTCTTCATAACCAGTTGAATTTGTAGATCTTCAATTTGACTGCGTAGGGCATGCACCTCATCTTCCAGTTGCCTAATCTTTTGGTTCTTCTCTAAGCTCTTCTCTTGCATTTCCCAAGCTTCCTCGCGTTGCTGCTGAAAACACTTCCGAAGATCAGCCAAACTCTCCCTCAATTCATAATGTTCTCTCTCACAAGGCCCACAAGCATGAGGGGAGAATGTAGCCAGAGGTGGGCACTTCTGCCATTTCCGATCAAAACAGCTTGCCGACCTATCCAAGCGTCAGCGTCAATAGCTCCAGGAGTCAGAATCCATGATATCGAAGGGAAAGAGATGTACCAGGGGAAAACCAGTGACCCAATTTCCAAAGAGGAACAAAGACCATGACCCAATTGCCACTGAGGAGGAACAAAGACCCAATTGAGATAGTGGAACAACAAACAATGACCCAATTGACACAGTAGAACCACAAATAGAGACCCAATTTTCATAGAGGAGCAGAGACCTTGACCCAATTGCCACTGAGGAGGAACAGTGACCCAATTGACACTATGGAACAAAAAACAAAGACCCAATTGACACCACAGCGCCTAGAATCACGCCAAAGCAAGACTCAAAATCTCTACCAATTCTCTCTTTGGCACTTATCTCAAACAATTGGCACTCACCAGACTGAAACTCTCCGCCAATTCTCTCAACAACCATAATTGTCCACAGACAATCCGGGCTCTGCCAGGGAGTCTTCCCACCTACAACCTTTTGGACAAAATCCTTCCTTTTGCAGAATTCAAGGCCTTTACTCCCCAATTTCTAGCATCTGTCGAGCCGAGAGATTGCATGCTTACCTTTGGGGTCCCAATTCACTACCATGATTATCTTGAGGCCTGAACAATGTTGCACTAATCGTTATCGGATTAATTCGGCGCAGGGAAAAATCGTAAAAATCGGGAAAAAATCGTAACATACAAAAATATTCATTTTTTTCAATTTTTTTAATATCTAAAGCATCTACAACATAAAATAAATACATTGACACATAAATATGATAAAAGAACTAATATATAAGATGTTTAATATCATTTCTAGTGCCACATCACACATAACAGTGAATCATGTCCTGAATAGCAAGTCCTAACTCATGACTCCCAACTCAGCCTCAAAATATCAACAAAAAATATAATAATGTATCTCATATCATGAGTCATAATGCCATATACAATGAAATGAACCAAATAATTAGAGTCTAATACTACTGATTTCCTTTGCCCCTCTAGATGTAGAGGTCGATGGAATTGGCAGTAGACTCTGTTGTGCTCTAGAAGCTGAAGAACTAGGAGCTACAGGAGGTAGACCACGTCCTCTATTGGTGACAAGGGTAGCTTGGGTCACCTCCTCCTCCTCATAAAACAAACAAACAAAAAAAGAAAAAAAATTCCCAAATTTTTCCCAAAAAATCGCGATTTTTCATAAAAATCGTTGAAAAAAATGTGATTTAATCAGCCGATAATATCTCCGATTTGAAAAAATAGCAATTTTCCGATTTAATCGTGATTAGTGCAACATTGGGCCTGAAACGACGTCCACCATAACCAAATTAACTATCCCTCACGCGAGCCATTTGATCCAACTCAGAGGAATTAAATGAGGCTCTCGATCTGAGGAATCCCACATAGAGTTGGTTTGAATGTTCCTGCTACGGAACCGAATGCGAAAATCTACATACAAAGTTCTCACACTTATTCTTTGCTTTGCGCCAAGTGTCCTGGGCTGTTAGATATGCAACCACGAGCCATGAGTGAGGTAATGCTTATGCTCAAATGCTGCCAAATGGGAGGGGCGAGAGGGCCCCAATATGGATGTTGGATGTGACAGAGGCAGCATATGAGGGAGGAATGGAGAGGGGGGGTAATGAGGGGGTGGAGGAGGTGGCAGGCTGATGCGGGTCGGAGTGGGGGAGGAGTGGAGGAAGAAGAGGGGGAGGAGAAGGAGAGAGGAGGGGACAAAGGGAGATATGACTAATTCACTCCAAGGGAGGGGAGGGGTAGCATGTATTATTATAGCTTTTAATTCCAAGGTATAAGACTTTTGTGTCCGGTCTTTAGTGTAGTAGGAGAGATTTATCATCAAATTTAAGACATTCATGCTCGGGTTTAGGGGATGGGATGATGGCCTTCAGTTCCATTTACCTTGTTGCAACCTTCTTTCATTTGGCAAGCCATATTGGCTTGCATATCCACCTCCTTATTTAGACTTCTTAAAATATGAAAGAATTTCATATGCCCAAAGAGAGGGAGCAAGCCAAGGGCTCTCTTTAGTATCTAATTTAACTTGTTATTCTGAACTGCAATGCTTGAGTTCATGAACTTTATAATTAGGAGAGAATCCCCCAATATATTCATTTCCTTGATTCCTTTTTGTTATGATAGAGTGAGGCCAAAATATAATCCATAGGCTTTTGCTTGGTTATTTGTTTTCCTGCCCAAACCCTAACCATACCAATCAACAATTATTCCATTGGGATTAACGAGAATCCCTCCCCCTCTTGCTACCCCAAGATTTCTTTTGAGGCGCCATCAAATTGAAGAGTCCATGAATTTGAATTATGCAACCATTCAACAAGTCCTTCTTGAGTCAAACGGAGGATCCAAGGAGGGCGGGATTGCGGCAGTTTCTTACGGGATGAGGAGGACGGGGGCCAAGCCCAAGGAGAGAGCCAAGCCGATTCATTAGGATCAAGAGAGGGTTCTAGAGCTGGTATGTGAAATTCAAAACATGATGAGAGAGCTTTTAGAGCAGTGATCCTGGCTGGAGGGCGAGTTGAGTTGAAGATTGCCTTATTTCTTGATAGCCATATTTGCCAGCAAACATATTTGGGGAGGGAAATCCAGAGGTCCTTGAAGGAACTTTTGGACTGAAGGGAGCCCGTGTAAAACTTGTGCCAAGAGTCAAAGAGGTTAAGGAGATCATTCGGCCACCTAGTTCTCAAGAAAAGTGGCCCAAGGGTGACCGACCAAACCGATCTTGTAAATTGGCAACAGAGGAACAGATGAGGGATGCTTTCCTCTGAGTTTTCACATAAAGGACATCAGGAGGGACCAATGAAGCCTCTTTCTGGATATTCTCCGCAGTGAGGATTCTTTTATGAGCTAACAACCAACATAAGAAATTTACTTTGGGGATACCATTTGTTTTCCAAATCTTATTCCAAATTGAGGACTTGGGGGGGATTTGGGCGTTGAATAGCAGTTAGGAGTAGCCTTCCTTGACCGAGAATGTGGATTTCTTCCACCCCCACCTGTCCTCCATTGATTGCACAAGGGGGGCACATCCAATTAGTTTCTCCATTAGAATATCCCGTAATGGGATCAGGTTTGCCGAGATATTTTCCAGTTTCCACCCTTTCCATAGACCTTGATCGTCCCAACTGGAGATTTGATCTAAATGGACCACCTCGCGCTACAGCAAATGATCCCTTAGGGAGGAGATGGAGGGATCCAAACCCAAGGGGGGAAGTCCTAGGATCGAATCCGACCAAATATTGATCGAATCACCCTTTCCTGGAATTTTACAGAGATTGCTCAAAATGAGAGCCAAAGATGATTGCATTAACTTCTAGATAGGGGAACCCTATGATGCTTCTAAGTGTTCCTCTCTGTCATTATATTGATGCAAATACTTGCCCTCATTACTTGCACCCACCAGTGATCTGGCTTCGTCTTCATAATCCAATAGAGTTTGGCTCCCATTGTCGAATTAACCATGGCGGGATCTCTGATACCAAGCCCCCCATGTTGCTTTGGTGTTCTAATAGTTTTCCAGTTCACCAAGTGAAATTTTTTATTCTCTTGCTTTCCTCCCTCCCATAGAAATTTCTGAATATATATTCTAAGTTGATGTAGGACATACTTGGGAGCCTGAAGAGCTGAGAATTGATAAAGAGAGATGGATGATAGCACAGATTTCACTAGGATAGTCCTCGCTGCATTATTTAGCCAGGTTCCTCCCCAGTTCACAATTTTCGACTTTATTTTGTCAAGAACCCTTTTCCAAGCATAAGGAACCACTCTTCTAAGGAAGATTGGGACTCTTATGTAGTTGAAATCTTTCCAATCCCTGACCATTTTGAATCCCATAATTTCTTCTATCTTTTCTACCCTCTAAGGAGAGATATTCCAAGAATACATGACTTTTGTTGTGATTTGTGGCTCCTCCAGAGGCTTTGTGAAACTTATCCAGATTTACTTTGAAGCGTCGGGTAATCACAACTAAGCCACCACCTAAAAGAATGGTGTCATCCGCAAACTGTCCATGATTGATACTTCGTATCCCCTCTTTATGACATCTAATCCCCGAAAGATGGTGAAACTCCGATGAATCTCCAATCTTCTGCTCAAGTCATCCATTATTATGTAGAGAAAAGAGGAGAGAGGGCAGCCCTGACACAACCCCCTGGAGGCTTTAAAGAAGCCCGCCACCCGACCATTGACTAGAGGGGCGATCCAAGGAGAAGAGATGCAAAGAGAAATCCATTTTATAAAGGTTGCATCAAACCCCAACTTTCTCAGAAATTTCAGCAGAAAGCTATGTCTGACCCTATCAAAAGCATTTGCCATATCCAGTTTTATTATCATTCCTTGATCCCCTCTTTTCCAACTCGAATCTATAGCCTCCTGCAGCAGAATTATATTATCAAAGATTTGTCTCCCTGGCACAAATCCCCCTTGGTTGATCGAGATCAAGAGAGGCAGAAGATTTTTGAGCCTGGAGGCAAGCAATTTCGAGATGACCTTATACGAGACATTACAAAGAGAGATAGGTCAGAATCTAGCAAAGGAGGAGGGGTTGGACTCCTTAGGAATTAAAGCTAAGAAGGAAGTGTTGATTCCTCCCCCCATTATATATCTCTTGAAAGAGTACCCTATCATACGACACAGGTCTTTATTGATCACTTCCCAAAAATTTTGATAGAAATTAGCAGAGAAACTATCTGGGCCAGGTGCTTTGTCAGGCAAAAAGGAGAACACAATTGATCTAATTTCATCTGAAGTCGGAGGGGAGGTCAAGGTCGCATTCAATTCAGAAGAAACCAAAGCAAGGATATTTTCCAAAAAAAAATCCTCACTTTCAAGATCCATCTGGGGGTCCTCCTGATAGAGGTTCCTGAAATGGTCCAGCGCAGCTTTCTTAATTTCCTCAAAATTACTTAGAGTTTGTCCCCCGTGTTGGATCTGAGAAATGTTGTTTTTGCTTTCTCTAAATTTTGCCTGCTTACGAAAGAACTTTGTGTTTCTATCTCTAGCCATGAGCTAGTTATTTATGGACTTTAGTCTCCAATACTTGATCTGATAATCACCCTATGAGTGACCTCAGTGAAGATTTATTAAACAAAAAGGTATTACAGACTCATGTGCTGGTGTGTGTGTTCTGTGTTATTGAAACAACGGATCGATCAGATTGCCAATACACAGACATTTTGAATGGAAAGACAGCAGAGAAATGCAGTAAGCAACACAAAGACAAGCAATTTTTAATAAGGAGTTCACCCTATTCTCCAGGGCTACGTCTCCAGTCCAGCTTCAGTGGTGGCCTTGTTTTATTATGTCTTTCAGCAGAGAAATTACAATGCAGGGACTCAATATGAGTTCTCTTAAAGCAAAGTTTGCTTGGCAAGGTGGTTCTTGGATTCCCCAAGCCACTTGGAGTACACAGATTCTTGTTCTTCCTACCAGCTCTGTGACCCTCGGTCTACAGTGGAAAGAGCCAACTGTGATGCTCAATCCGGACTCCTCTATGGGAAGGCTTGATTCTTCAAGCTCTTTGGTGCTCGATGCTGCCTATGGTCAGCTCGGCCCTCTGTCTCCTCTGCTTGGCTTTACTGCTCTCTGTGCTCAGTCCTCCTCTCAGGGTTCACTGTTCACTGTCTCTCTGGGTTGCTTGGACTCTGAATCTCTCTTCTGACCTATGTTCACTGTCTCTGCTCATGGCTTTAGCCATTCGACCTCCATGCCTGTTCGTTTCCTCTCTCGCCTGCGTCGATTCGCCTGTCGCCTGTGTGCTTGGAATTCCCTGTTCGGCGTCAGCATGAACGCTCGAGGAGTAGCCACGTGTCCTCATCGGAACTGCGCTAGCCCGCTTGTCGATTCATTGCTTTCTCCACCGTGGCGGTCAACGGATTCCAAATCCTCTTAAATCGCGGCTTAATCCCCTGTCAATTTCGCTCTGTCCATCGGGCGCAATCTCAACCGTCTGATCTAGGCTCCTCCAGATCCAACGTCATTCACACATCGAGCGCGGTTGACTTGCCCAAACGATAACGCGAGATCGCGGCGGTTTTTCTCTCTCCTTCGCTGCCACGCGTCGATCGCTGAGGGTGCTCGCTCTGTTTCTTTCCAAAACCTCTTACCGTTCAAGGGCACCCCGGGTAAAACCGCCGGTTTCCAGGTCGTGGGTCCCACCTTCGTACGATGGCGCCTTTTCCGCTTTTCCACCCACGGTCCTCTGGCTCCCAACGTGACCGAGTGCTTAAGCCCTACCATTTCAGCCCTGTTTGCCCAGCGATGCGCGTTATCAAAAACCATCTCCTTTTCCCGATCCGGGGCTCCCAGGGGCTATTTTGACCTCCTGCGCAGTCTCCATGGGCCTCGGTCAGTGCGCTTTGATCGAGGTCCTCGTCGTTCCACGCCAGCTGCCATGGCCACTGGTTCAGGGTTTTTTCGATTGTTGTTTTGGATTCTTCAAGGATTTGTTCGACCTGTTTTAGTCACGGTTCTATGACAATCGTTTATGGATCCGATTCAGATCACGGCCTCCCAACTGAAAAGCTTTTGGGCCACCAAAAGTTGGTTTTTCTTCAAGCATCGACTAAGTGAGGAAACTATTGTCTCACTTGTCCAATCTCAATCCACTTCGCATTGCTCGGCTTTGAACCTTTAAGCCCAATTCTGAGGTATTCCACCTGTCCGCTGCGTGTCGTCCTTACCTTCCTGTCCAGCTCTGTATCTTCCTGCAACTCATTAAGATATTCAGGTAGTAGGTCATCAACAGAAGGCAATTGACTCTGCTCTTCACGGTCCTCAATCATTGAAGGTTCAAACAATCTCAAGCAATCTGCGTTCACGACTGAGTAGATGTGCATGTAAGCTGGCAGATCAAGGCAAAAAGCATTTTCACCAATCTTCTCAAGTATCCTGAAGGGTCCATACCTAATAGGTTTTAGCTTCTTAGCTTCACCTTGCATCCTGTCCTTGCTGATATACAGCCAAACTTGGTCTCCAACTCGAAAACTATGCTCCATCCGATGCTTATCATGCCTAGCCTTGTACTTGCCCTGGCTCTTTTCCAGCTGTTCCTGTACTGCCTAGTGGATCTCCTGGATCTGTTCAATGAACCTAGTTGCTTTGTCCACATCACTGTGTCCATCAACCATGGTATCTTTACCAAAGACAAAATCCAAGGGAGGCCTTGGTATGAAACCAAAGCAGGTCTCAAAAGGAGATCTCTGTGTAGAAGAGTGTTTGGCTCTATTGTAAGCATATTGCACATAGCACAAGTGCTCATCCCAAAGCTTAGGATGTTTGCTGCAATATCCTCTCAGCAACTGAATCACTGTCCTGTTAACTACTTCTGTCTTGCCATCTGTTTGTGGATGAAACGTTGTGCTTTTCTTTAATTTGGTGTCCATTAGTTCCCACAGACTGGACCAAAACTTCCCCACAAATCAGGTGTCTCGATCAGATATAATAGAAGTGAGTAATCCAAAATGAACCCATACATGTTCAAAGAATAATTTTGGAGTTTGTTCAACTATAATCTGTTTACTATAGGGTATCAAAATACACATTTTGCTGAACCTATCCACAATAACATATAGATAATCATGACCCTTCCTAGATTTGGGCAGTCCTCCAACAAAATCCATGGAAATGCTTTTCCAAGGGTGAGAAAGAACTAGCAATGGAGTGTATAACACTAGTTTTCTGTTATCGGGCTTGCTTTTAGCACACATAACACACCCCTTTACATATTTAGAAACTGTCTCACTCATTCTTGGCCAATAACAGAACCTTTGCAGCTGTGCAACTGTTTTACTTACCCCAAAGTGACCTGATATCAGAGAAGTGTGTGCTTCCCTAATTATCTTTGCTCTCTCAGTTTGTGGAATGCAGAGTTTCCCACAATGATATAAGAGTCGGTCCTTCACATGATAGTCCAATTCTTATACTCTTTTGCCTTGACTCAAAGTTGCATATACATCTTTAAAGTCCATATCCTGAGCTTACTGTTCTATGTAGCTTTCATGTAGCACAGAATTATGCTTAAGTATGGTAGATGCATTTATAATGGGTCTAGATAACATGTCTGCAACCTTGTTATGAATGCCCTTTTTATATTTGATGACTAAATGAAACTGTTGTAGAAAACCCATCCATCTGTAATGCCTTGATTGTTGCAACTTAGTTTGGGAGTGTAGATATTGAAGTGGCTGATGATCAGTATGTATTACTGTTTCTTTGCCCATTAAGTAATGTTTCCACTCTTTCACACTTTGAACTAATGCATACAATTCTTTATCATATGTAGGATAATTAACTACTGCAGGATTAAAAGTCTTAGAATGATAACATATGGGTTTACTGTGTTGTGTCAACACTGCTCCCATGGCATAGTCACTGGCATCAGTTTGGATCTCAAATGGTCTTTGTAGATCTGGTAGTGCCAGTACGGGTGTTGTACTAATTTTTTCTTTCAAGGTGTCGAAGGCTTTCTGCTGTTTGCCTCCCCACTGAAACACCTTGTTCAATCTTGTCAAAGCATGTAAGGGAGCTGCAATTGAGGAGAAATTTGAAATGAACTTCTTCCAATACTGTGTTGCTCCTAAGAAGCTTCTCACTTCTGTAGCAGACTTGGGTTTAGGCCAGTTTACAATGACTGCCACTTTAGAGGGATCTATTTTCAATTCACCTCCCCCTACTATATGACCCAAATAATTTAGAGAGGTTTTGCCAAATTCACATTTGGAGAGTTTAACATAAAGCTTTTCTCTTTTCAAAACATCTAATGTCTGCTTAACATGCTTTAAATGTTCTTCCCACGTTTTACTAAAAATCAGTATGTCATCCAGATACACAATAACAAAATCATCAAGAAAAGGTCTGAGTACATCATTCATTAATCTCATGAAAGTAGCAGGGGCATTGGTCAAGCCAAAAGGCATAACCAGCCATTCATACGATCCCTGCTTTGTTTTGAAAGCAATGTTCCATGCATCTTGCTCTGCAACTCTGACCTGATGGTATCCGCTGTGCAAATCCAGCTTGGTGAAATAGACACCTTCCTTCAATTGATCTAAAAGATCATCTATGCGAGGAAGGGGATAACGATTTTTTATCGTTATTTTATTCAGTGCTCAGTAATCAATGCACATTCTCCACGAGCCATTTTTCTTTCTCACCAAAACGGTTGGTGACCCACATGGTGATGTGCTAGGCCTGATGAACCCTTTCTCGAGCAACTCCTGCACCTGCTTCTTGATTTCAGCATTCTCTAAAGCAGATAACCTGTACATCCCAATGTTAGGCAAAGGAACATCTTGCTGCAAAATAATATCATGTTCTATTCACTTTTTGGGTGGCAGACCTTGAGGTTCTTGAAACAAGACATCATACTCTGAAACAATCTTTTCTATATTAGCTTGCTGATCAAAATTACAGCCCTCAAATACATTGATTTTATCAGTTTTCTTTTCCTTTACAACCATTAGTAAGAACTGTTTGCATGAATTTATCATTCTTTTCATCTGTCCTGAGTTTATGAGAGTGTAATTATTCTTGAGCTTATGAGCTCTTACAAAGTATTCGATTCCATCTTTAACAAGTAGATACTTGTTCTCAGCTCTATAGAAAATAGCCTTTCTATCATACAAGTAAGGACTTCCTAAAACAATTCCACATATATCCAAAGGAATTACATCTAACTCAACCTCATCTACAAATGCTAACCCAAAAGAAAACTTGAGTTTGCACTGTCTAGTCACTTGTAGTTGTGCTTTATCATTCAGCCATCCTAATGGGTATGGTTTCTTATGAGGTGTAGTTGCTAATTCCAATTTCTTTACAATTGCTTCTGAAATCAGATGTACTTATGAGCCACTATCAAACAAAGTATCAATCTTTTGATATTTGGAAACAACTCGAATATGGAAAAGCTCACGCCTTTTTCTCTCATGTTCTTTATCAATAACAGATTGAGCAGAATTACTAGTAGATGCTTCAGAATTCTTACCTTTTATACCTGTGGCTGCGGTGATTGTTTCATCCCCTGAGTCTGACCCCAAATCCTTCTAAATAGCTGCAGCAGTCATCTTCTTCTTGCCCTCGGACTTCTTAGGTCTCAGCTCTGGATGCAGAATCCAACAGTGCTCATCATCATGCCCCTCCTTTTTACAGTGGGTGCATGAGGCTTTGCCTTTCTGTGCAGTGTTAGCCTTCCTTGCTTTCCACTTCTGCTTTCTTTTCTCCTTACTCTTGCTTACAGTGGGTTGGGATGGTCCCCCAACTTTTGGATTTCCATTCTTTCCTCTTGCTTCTAGATGAGTAGCTTGTACAGATACCTCATCTATACTAGTGGGATTAAACATGAGGATAGTGTGCCTCATGTAGCTGTGTAGACCCCCAATGTACTTCAAAAGAGTTTCTGATGAGTCTAATGAAATACCCAACATCAATGCTCTCTTTCTGAACTCTTGAGTATACCCTTGTACACTTTGCCCTTTCAACTGCCGAAGAGTTTGCCAGCTCATCATGGCTTGTTGCATGTAGGCCAATGGATAGAACTACTTTCTTATGGCAGAAACAAAGTCACTCCAGACAGAGATAGTCTTACCATGCTTCTTCATATCAGCTTGGGTTCTGCCTTCCCACCAAACCAAGGCAGTGCCTCCTAGGCGTAGGCTTGCCAGCTGAATCTTGCTCTTGTCTGAGTCTATATTTTGTACTCTGCAATACACATCAATTTGTCTTATCCAATTGTCCAACTTCTCAGCATTCAACTCTCCATCATATATAGGCAAATCAAATTTAACATCTAACTTAATCAAAGATGCCTTCATATTATGTACAGGGCTACTAGGAGGTGTAGGGAAGCTTTCTTCTTTCCCCTTTCCTTTGGAGTGGTCATCGGAATGAGACTCATTTTCTTCTTTATCTTGCTTAGAGCCTGATGAATCTTCACCCTTTTGCTTTCTAAAGTCCCTATACATTTCTTCCACCATGGACTTTACAGCTAGCAAACTTTCTAGGAATTGAGAGTCTGGCCCTACAGAACCTTCTTCTGACATTGTTTTTCGAGAATAGACTCTTCCAATTTCAGGATTAGTTTCCACCAACTCTCCTTCTCCTAACTTGAGCTTTGATCTAGTGATCATTCACAGCTAAACCAACACAAGCTTGTCTAACCTTATAGCCTAGAGCTCTGATACCACTTGATCTGATAATCACCCTATACCACTTGATCTGATAATCACCCTATGAATGACCTTAGTGAAGATTTATTAAACAAAAAGGTATTACAGACTCAAGTGTTGGTGTGAGTGTTCTGTGTTATTGAAACACCGGATCGATCAGATTGCCAATACACAGACATTTTGAATGGAAAGACAGCAGAAAAATGCAGTAAGCAACACAAAGACACAAGCAATTTTTAATAAGGAGTTCACCCTATTCTCCAAGGCTACGTCTCCGATCCAACTTCAGTGATGGCCTTGTTTTATTATGTCTTTCAGTAGAGAAATTACAATGCAAGGACTCAATATGAGTTCTCCTGAAGCAGAGTTTGCTTGGCAGGGTGGTTCTTGGATTCCCCAAGCCACTTGGAGTACACAGACTCTTATTCTTCCTACCACCTTTGTGACCCTCGGCCTACAGTGGAAAGAGCCAACTGTGATGCTCAATCCGGACAGATTCCTCTATGGGAAGGCTTGATTCTTCAAGCTCTTTGGTGCTCGATGCTGCCTGTGGTCAGCTCGGCCCTCTGTCTCCTCTGCTTGGCTTTACTGCTCTCTGTGCTCAGTCCTCCTCTCAGGGTTCACTGTTCACTGTCTCTCTGGGTCGCTTGGACTCTGAATCTCTCTTCTGATCTCTGTTCACTGTCTCTGCTCATGGCTTTAGCCATTCGACCTCCATGCATGTTCGTTTCCTCTCCCGCCTGCGTCGATTCGCCTGTCGCCTGTGTGCTTAGAATTCCCTGTTCGGCGTCAGCATGAACGCTCGAGGAGTAGCCACGTGTCCTCATCGGAACTACGCCAGCCCGCTCGTCAATTCGTTGCTTTCTCCACCGTGGCGGTCAACAGATTCCAAATCCTCTTAAATCGCGGCTTAATCCCCTGTCAATTATGCTTTGTCCATCGGGTGCAATCTCAGTCGTCCAATCTGGGCTCCTCCAATCCAATGTCATTCGCACGTCGAGCGCGGTTGACTTGCTCGACCGATAACGCACGATCGCGGCGGTTTTTCTCTCTCCTTCGCTGCCACGTGTCCATTGTTGAGGGTGCTCGCTCTGTTTCTTTCCAAAACCTCTTACCGTTCAAGGGCACCCCGGGTAAAACCGTCGATTTCCAGGTCGTGGGTCCCACCTTCGTACGCTGGCGCCTTTTCCGCTTTTCCGCCCATGGTCCTCTGGCTCCCAATGTGACCGAGTGCTTAAGCCCTACCATTTTAGCCTTGTTTGCCCAGCGATGCGCGTTAGCGGCATCGAAAACCAGCTCCTTTTCCCGATCCGGGGTTCCCAGGGGCTATTTTGACCTCCTGCACAGTCTCCATGGGCCTCGGTCAGCGCACTTTGACCAAGGTCCTCATCGTTCCACGCCGGCTGCCATGGCCACTGGTTCAGGGTGTTTTCGATTGCTGTTTTGGATTCTTCAAGGATTTATTCGACCTGTTTTAGTCACAGTTCTATGACATTCGTTTATGGATCCAATTCGAATCAATACTCTTCTTCTCTTATGAGGTGGCCATGAAGAACCCTAAAGGTTTCAGTTTCTTTTTGGAAGTCTGTCAGATTAATCGAGGTCGTCTCCATTTGCCCTTGAATTGAAGCTAGATGTTTCTCCGTATCCTTTATTGCATATTGCCTTTCCGATTTATTTTCTTTTAGCCACTGTTTAATATCTCCTTTTAGCCTTTTAATTTTGGATTCCCAGATAGAGATTGGGTTGCCCTCAACCCAAACTGACCATGAAAGTGAGACCATATCAGAGAACCCAAGAGAGTCCAACCATAGAGGAGAGAACCCAAAGGGGATAGGCCCAAGATTAAGAGAGGGCAAGATAAGGAGGTTGGTTGGACAATGGTCTGAGCCACACCACGGGAGAACAAAGGATTTCAATCATAAATTCAATAAGAGAAGGTTGTCAGAGGCGAGGAATCTGTCAAGCCTAGCCACAATATGGCCTGGGCCTGAGCGCTTGTTATTCCAAGTATAAAGGAATTTAGGAGGTTTTACATCAAAAAGATTGAGATTGAGAATTAAGTCCTCCATATTCTCCTTGGAGGCATCCCTAACAGTGGAGCCTCCCCATTTCTCATTTTGACCCATAGAAGTATTGAAATCTCCTCCCAGTATACAGTTTCACCCATAATCGGTTTTTTTTAACTCCATCAATGACTTCCAGCATTCCTATTTCTCTTTAAAGTGAACAAGCATATATACATTGATCACAGAGAAGGTCTATTGCAACTCTAAAATCTTAAAAGTAGTTGCAATCCAGTGTATGGTTTTTATAGAGCTTACCAATTGTAATTTTGTTGGATTCCACATTGTGCAGAGGCCTCCCGAAGCACCTCTTGAGCTTTTTGCTTCCATATTGCTAAAACCCCAAAGTTTGGAGTGAATGGAGGAGATTTCTATCTCGCTCAACTTCATCTCCTGGAGGAGGGTGACTACTGGTCTTTCCTTTTGTATTAGTGATTTCACTTCCATTCTTTTTCTAGAACCTAGACCCCTACAATTCCAAGAGATAATATTCATTATTTACCCTTTGTGGATGGCACTCCTTTTGCAGGGCCTACTAAACTTCCCTTTTTGCCTCCTTAGCCCCCAAGTTGGCTAACTGTCGTGGAATGGTGTGTTGAAAACCCAACTCCTTGTTTTTTTCCGTTTTTCCTTTCCTTATTTCTTTGGTTGTTTTCCATCTTGATCTTCTTGTCTTTTTGTCCATATCCCTAATTCTTGCGCCCTCTGATTTCTCGTCTGCTGAGCTCGTCGGTATTGCAATTACCGTTATTTCTTTGGAGGATAAGAACCCTTCGTCGTCTTCCTCTTCATTTGTGGTGTCATCTGCGTTACTAGTTGTTTATGGGCTTGTGGGCATTTCTTTTTGCTTTTTCGAGGTCAAGGAGAGCAAAGCAGCCTTAGTACCACTAAGGGTTGTGGCATTTATGGGAGTGCCACCTTCCTCTTGAACCGATGCCAAAGTTGCATACTTATTTTCTTCTTTGCCAACTTCACCCTCCAGAGTGTCTGCGCCACTGGGGGGTAGGCTTGCTTTGGCTTGGACCTTCTTTCTAAGGAGTTGATTTTGAGGTTGTTGTTGCCCTGTTGCTCTGCTTTGTGTTCCCCTTTTTCATTTTTACTTGTTGCCATTGTTCATTTGCTTCTCCTTGTTGTATTTCCGGTGTATCGTGTTGTTTTGGACAACTTTTGGCAAAGTGACCATATTCATGACACAGTTTACATTTGAATGGCAGTTGGTCGTAGTCAACTTCCTGGACATGCATCCAGCTATCCATACAAAGATTGACTGCAGCAGGGAGTCCTTTTTCTAGGTCAACTTCCACCCATATCCTTACACAGGAGAATAGACCATTCTTTGGCTCAGCACTATCTATATACTTTCCTAGAGTGTTCCCAATCAGTCAAAAGGTTGTGTCATTCCTGCAGTGGAGGGGGAAGTATGGTAGCTTCACCCAGACTGGGACAGAGGTAGGAATATCATAGTCTAGATTGAAGTTGGGACTCCACCTATCCAAATAAAGCCCCTGGGCTCCCATGAAGTAAGGGCCGCTCCTGAAAACCAAATCTTTGTCCAATCTATTTTCAAAGAAGGAGGTGTAGAAGCCCTTCCCACAGAATGTCAACATAACTTTGCCCTTAATGAGCGGCTTCCAATTCTTTTCTATCCAGGACCGAATATAACACGGAGAAGGCCAAAGGCCCATGAACTGTCCAATAAGGCCCCGGTCCGCTAGCTACAGGGCACGGGAACGAGCTTGAGGGGCATTGATGTTAATCTTTGGGATCTCAATTGCCATTTTAACAAAGCACAGCGGTCCTTGCTTCTGGAACTTAGGGGCGGCAACAACCAGGGAGTTGAAGGCAGTTATTTCAGAGGTCAGCGAAGCCATCTAGGTTGTCCAGCCAATCAAAAGCAAAAATTTCAAACCCGAAGGGGAGCAGGAACAGAGGGAGCATGGGGAAGGGGACAAGGGAGGGGGAAGGAACCCTCAGCAAGAGGCCAAGGGCGCACAGGCGGCCAAGAACCAATCGACCATGAATGCACGGCAGAGCTAGGTTTTTTTTGTATATATTTCTTGTTAGATGAGCCTTGGACTTGTTAGCATACATTGTTGGGAACCTTTTCTCCAAGCCTTGTCCTTTGGTTACACCAACCCTCAACTCATCAATCAAACACTGTGTCTTGTGCCTCATCAAATAAGCCTCTATCAATAAAGCGAATGGCCTCCTATCGAAGCCTCGAACTTAAATTGCGCCTTTCTTGTAGAAAGCCTCATTGTGTCACCTTGCACCTAACCTTCCATTAGGTGACCTTCTCACATACCGGGACTCCTCCCATCAGTAAAAATCCGTAAAGAGCAAGGGGTTTTGGTTGTGGTGACAGTGTGCCACTACCTCATTGTTGTCTCTTGGTCTAGTGTTAGACTTGTGGGGTGCCCCTCTCCAAGGCCTGCTAGATTTTGCGGCAACAAGTCCATGATGTGTATGATTATTAAATAAGGCCCAGTAGTTAGTTAAGCTGAATATAAATGTAATGCGGTCTTATTAAAGAAGGTCGACTAAGTAGTTAGCATACAATAAATGTAATGTGGCCTCATTAAAGAAGGTGCACTAGGTAGTTAGCATGTTGGTTATGATTATGGTTCTCTAGCTAGCTATAAATAAGAATGGAGTCCTCCTTATGGGGCAGGTATCGGAATTTCTTGTAATAGAATTTGGTTCATCAAGAAGTTGTCCCCTCAAAGAGGCAAATGAACAAGAGTTGATCTTCCCATAAAGAGGATCATCATGCAATGTAACCCTGCCTTTAATGGTTTCAATATTGAATGAAGTGTTGAGCATTTCTAATATCTCATTGTGTTTCAAGTTTAAGGGCTAAGGATCATAACATAATAAATTACAATGAAGTGAACACGCGTCTTATCATGGGGTAAACCATGTTCACTAACCTATAAAAGAGGGTTGATAAATATGCACACACAAGACTCACTAGTGTGATGAAGATTACAACGATGAGTAGTGTTACAGAATTCTAGATTCTAATGCTAGAGAGTTCAATGTGGATTCTTGTAAGAACAAGGAAGGGAAAACCTCAATTTTATATAAAAAGGAATACATGATGAAGTATGCCAAACTCATGCTAAAGTCAAACGATAATGTACCATATCTTGCTTAATCAATTCATTATAATTATTATATATGTGTGTGTGTGTGTGTGTCCAATTCATGCTTGGTCATTCTACTCAAACCAACGATATTTCCATCTTCTTCCTTTGACAAATTGTGGATCCAGTTGGTTTGTACTCCCTATCCTATTCTCGGGTTTCATCATTCTCAGCCCATTCATTGCTATGTCCTAAATTTTCAGCTTTTTCCAATCACACAAAAGTAGTGTTCGCAATAACTTTGATTGACCCCAAAAGTTGTTGTTAGAAAATGTAGACCATCAAACAGCAACTAGGTAAACAAAAATCACTTATGCATGCTATGTGCACACACCTAACCATGTCTTGTAGCAACTACACTCATGTAGATAAATTGAAATAAGTTTCTAATCATTTAAGACCAGCTCCTGACATGATTTTATCCATTTGCAGATCATTCTAATTTCTGCTAATATTACCTGCTAAGATTAAATTGAACAAAGGGCTATTTCCTCCTACTCTTTTTTTTTTTTACATTTTATTTCTTGGGTTGAGCCTGGGGGTGGGGTTGGTGGTGGTGTTTGATAAACAGCCCTTTGTTATTGAAGTGGGCTTTAGCTTCAGCTTAAATGCCACAACCGAGGGTTATCTATTCCTAAAAAAATCACCCCAGACTTGCACCTGGCTATTGAGATGCAATGCCTAACACAAACCACCTAGGCTTGGCTAACAATAAAATATAGAGCATCAGCACATAAGTGGCCACATTAAGCCGACATCATATTCTCCATGGGGTTGAACCCAGGCTTCTAAAAAGAAAGCGCACTTGATTTACCACTTGACCACAACCCACATGACGACCAAAGGGCCATGCACAGCTAAATCAGACTAGATTTGGCAAAGCAGTTTCACATGTCATTCTGTCAGAAATTTCCATTGATGTTAAAGTGGAATAACCTCCAATGAAACCCATGTTTTTTGTGGTTTTTTCCCACTTTCTTAAATCACCTTCTGAACTGCCTTGAGAAATTACACCTTTCTTTGCTCCAAATAATTATGAAAATCATACTGTGTAATTAACTCCAAACAATTATGAAAATCGTATGATGTAATTTAACTCTAACTACACCAACAGTAAACACGCATCACAAAAGCAAACTGATTTCAGGGCTACTCCACAGCAATAAATTTCTTCCGATAAAAGGTAGAGCCTCAAGACAGTATCATGATACTCCTTGGGGATTTTAATTTCCAATTCTAAACAGTCCCAACTGCTTTAAAATATCAAAATATCTAGGTCAATCTATTGCCAATTGGTCACATGCTATGTCACAGGGTTCAGTGAACTTAAACCTTCAGGTTCAAAATTCGGCGAACCTCAAAAAAAATTTGAAATTCGTTCAAGTTCGCCAAACCTGAAAGCCGAACCTGTTCGAACTCGAACCTGAAAGCGAACCTTAAGCCGAAATTAATCAAATTCGAAAATTTTTGTTGAGGTTCGAATTAGGTTTGGCAGTTGGTTTTCGGCAATCTTCCCGCCAAAAAAATCCTTTATAAACAATGTTGCGTTAAGCATTTAGCATAGCTTGCGAGTGTCAAGTGAGTTCTGAGTGAGTGAGTGAGATCTGCATGAATGAGTTCGTGAGTTCTACGTGAACTTCCTTTCTAAAATTTTGAAATTTGAAGATGTTCTACAATGAGTTCTTGATATAGTTGTATTGTAATGTGTATGTTTAAATTTTGATTATGTTTTTATTATGTGATTTTTTAAAAGATTACTAGAATTTGACATTCATTTAGATTTTGAAGGCTGAAAATTATGTCATTTCTTTTTGCAAACTACTATTGTGTATGTTTACATTTAACTAGATGTTAGAATGATTACATTATTCATGTATGTTTACTAATAAAAATTTGTATTCATGTGTTTATGGATCGATTTTGAATTTTTTATTATTTTGTCATATATATATATATATATATATATATATATTGAAAAATATGCATAGTCGAACCTAATGTCAAACCTCATTCGAACCTGATCGGAAAATTCGAATTTGAATTGAACTTAATCGTTGTCGAACTCGAATTCGAACTCAAACCGTGTGACATAGGTCACATGTTACCTATCCACTTCCTTTACTCATTAATCATTTCAATTTGGACTCAAACCACTGATATTTCCATCTTCGTCCTCTGATAAATTGTAGATTCAGTTGGTTTATACTCCCTGTCCTATTCTCGGGTTTCATCATTCTCAGCCCATTCATTGCTATGCCATAAATTCACTTTTTTCCAATCACACAAAGTAGTTTTCGCAATAACTTTGATTGACCCCAAAAGTTGCTGTTAGAAAAAGTATGCCATCAAAAAGCAACTACGTAAACAAAAACCAATTATGCATGCAATATGCACACACCTAACCATGTCTTGTAGCAACTACACTCTGACTCATGTAGATAAATTGCAATAAGTTTCTAATCATTTAAGATCAGCTCCTGATGTGATTTTATCCATTTGCAAAGCATTCTAATTTCTGTTAATATTTCCTGCTAAGATTAAATTGAACAAAGGACTATTTCCTCCTATTTCTCTTTTTCTTTTTACCTTTTCTTTCTTTTGTTGGGCCGGGGGGGGTTGGGGGGGGCGGGGGGGTGCGTAGGGGTGTTTGATAAACAGCACTTTGTTAATGAAGTGGGTTTTAGCTTCAGCTTAAATGCCACAACCTAGTTATCTATCCTAAAAAAAATCACCTTTCACCTGGGTACATCTATTGAGATGCAATGCCTAACACAAACCGCCTAAACTCAGTTAAAAATAAAATATAGAACACATAATTGGCCACATTAACAAGACATCATGTTCTCCAGAGGGTTGAGCCAGGCTTCTGAAAATTTCGAAAGCCCACTTGACCACAACTCACACGACGACCAATGGGCCACTTCACACACAGCTAAATCAGAGTAAATTTGGCAAAGCAGTTTCACATGTCATTCTGTCAGAAATTCCCGTTGATGTTGAAGTGGAATAACTTCGGCTGAAACCCATGTTTTTTGTGGCTTTTGCCCACTTTCTTAAATCATCTTATGAACTACCTTGAGAAATTACACCTTTCTTTACTCCAAATAATTATGAAAATCGTAATATGTAATTAACTCCAAACAATTATGAAAATCATACGACGAAATTAATTCTAACTACACCAACAGTACACACGCATCAGAGAAGCAAACAGATTTTAGGGTTCCTGCATGGCAATAAATTTGTTCTGATAAAAGGTAGAGCCTCAAAACAGTACCATGATACTCCTTGGGGATTTTTATTTCCAATTCTATATTGTCCCAACTGCTTTAAAATATTAAAATATCTGTTTAGAGTGCATCAGCTTCACAAAAATAAAAGTCCATCAAATTCATTCCCATTTATCAGAGCTGACAGTAACTCAAATAAGTAAACCCACAGACAATGAAATTTTTTAACTAATTAATGCTGCTATGTACTCACCTGAAAAACACCGCTGAACGGTAATGACCTTTGTATGAGCAGATGGTTGATGGATTTCCAAGCCTGTGCATGCACGCACGAGAGAGCAATTGTATCAATTATCAGTGGATTTAACAAACTAAATGCCTCTGGAGAAAAGGGTACAGTGAATGAATGGATTTTACCTCAGCATGCAAACATCGTGAGTACTGAAACAGATCGAAAACCTTCTAAAGTTGTGGTTCAGTCCCCATGAAATGGACATAAAGTTGTGGTTCAGTCCCGATGAGATGGACATAAGTTTTGGACAAGTTACCAAACCTGTTTTACCTGTTTTTGTTGACTTTGTTTATGGGGTATAGGGTTGGAATTTGACGGGCAGAATGCCCGTTGGAAGGCATTTTGACCGTAAAATGTGTTTAATAATTTTACATTGCCGTTTCACATGATGTGTTTTGAAACTCACAGAACGATTTTTTTGACGGTTTAGTTTTTTTCAAAAACCCCTTTATACATAATCACCTATTTACCCAGATTTCCCACAGTTGCCCTCTCACGCTCTCGCAGGCTCCGACTCTTCGATGTAATTAATGAGATCCAGCGATATGCATTCAATTCCACCCTTCAGCAGCGGGTAGCTATCCAAGTCAGTCATTGTGTTGTAGGTAATGAATTAATTAGACAAGCGAGTGACGCCCTCGTAGCATTTGAGATATTGGATTTCGAGCCACTCTAACTATTCTTTGGGTTATTACATGTGCATTTATTACCGAATCTCAGGAAATTTTATTAAGGGTGAATTATATTTTTACATAGATTTTTGTGTTTTTTGGTATACGTATTTTTACTTTTGTTGAAGTGTATTTTTATTAGTTTTTTTTATGTTTTTTAGCTGGAAACATTGTGTGTATTTTTATTTTTGTTGATGTATATTTTTATTAGAAATATTCTTTAAATTGTTATCTATTTTTTTTTATTAAAAATAAAAAATAAATCTTACAAGTTATTTTTAATTACATTTAATGGTAAGATTGTGTTTATTCATCATGGATTGGGCAATTACTTCATTTTTTAATATTGCAACGAAATTTATTTATTTATTTTTATTTTTTCGTTCTTTTTCCTAAATTATATTTTTAACCATTAAATTCATGAAAAGCAAGTATGGTTTATTATAACTTAGTCTTGAAGTGCCAACTACCAGGGGAAGTAACATCTCTTTAATTGTGTTGAAATGAAGAAGTATGATTTATTATGTAGTTGTGGTAAAGTGCCAATTATGAGATGATTAACTTCACCTGATTTATTATAATGTTGTGATTAAATCCCAATTGAGGTGATAAACTTCACTAGCCTTTGGTTTTTATTTTTATGTTAATTGTTTAATTTAAAATTTACTAAACATTTCATAATAAAATTTGGAAAAAAAACTAAAAATAATTTTAGTTTTAATTAATATTAGTGTGTCAAGAAATTCTCAATTAAATTTAGTTTCAATTTGATATGAGTTGTAATTATGGTTAAGAAAGAATTAAATGAAAGAAAGGAGTTGAAAGTGTTATTCAAATGTAAGAGAAGGAAAATGAGTGAAAATGTGTTTGAGGAATAGAGTATAAAGTGTATATTATAGAATTTTATGAGATATAATTTTACATAAAAATTAGGAGGAAAAAAGAATTCCAACATCCTAAATATGTTAAAAATTTACGATGTAAAATGAGATAAATTTACCTAAGGTGCATTTTTGAGGAAGAGTATCAATCTATGCTCTAAAATGATGAGAACTTAACACAAAACACAAAGAAAGAGGATATAGCAGTTATTGAGTATAGATTTACTATTACATATATGGGAAAGAGGGACATAAATTATTAGAGAATCTATAAACATGTAATGTAGGATGGAAATAGAAAATGTAATTTAATGAACTTTGCCTTATACGAGCTCTTTTGGATAGAAATCAAAAATGTAATTTAATCAATGTTTCAGTAGACCAACATTTTTGGGTTGATTTCACTAGACTAGTTTTTGCTACAAGTTAATGATGTATGAATCATTTGTATTTGTATATCTATGTTAACAGTTTCGCCAACCACAACTTGTTTGTTGGGTGGAGTCCTCATAGTAGCTCCCTGTGAGGGTTGGGATTTGACAACTTAGGTAAAGAATGATACTTAATTGAGTCTAATTGGAATTAATAATAACAATTGTGTACATATAATAATATGGCCATGTACAAAAATAAAAAATAATATAGTGGTGTATAAATTAAATAAAAAATAAATGGTTGTCTAAAAATGTCCAAAATACGAAAAATCCACTTATGAAAGACTATATAATTTTTTGTACAAAACTTACAATGAAGTACTTTTATTTTAATGGTTAACAATCAAATTGATTTTCAATTTGGTTATTGAGAAAAAATAACTAAATAAAAAATAAATAAAATTAAAATTAAATAAAAAATAATAATAATAAAAAAATTAAAAAAAATTAAAAAAAAAAATTAAAAAAAAAAATTTTAAAAAAAAATCTGAATTTAGCTACTTCTATATTGATACATAATAAAATTACAGAGGGGCAAGGGCCCCTAGAGTTCTAGCCTTGAAGAAGGCATGCTTACAAAAATCACTTGAAAACCTGACCAGAAATCCTTCATAGTGACTTGCTTTGAGACTTGATGTGTCTTGAAACTGTAACTGAAAGCTGGAACAGAGTGTTTGGAACCAGACAAAATCTCAAAACTGCGCGGCCTTTCCATGACCGAAAGAGAACCTATAAACCTATTGACCCAGTACAAAATCCAGGAGGACAGAGACTGTAAGACATTGGTTATGACAGTGACTAAAAAACTGGAGAGGGCCGCCCACGCAGGGGAAATCGGCGAGTCTATATTAGCAGAAGACCTGATACTGAGAATTGTGAGACAAGAAATGACTGTGGATTCTGAGAGGATAGGATGTCTTCTTACCACAGCGGAGCAAAAACAGAAGGTGCGGACCTGTTCAATCATTAAGCGAGGTAGGAGGCGATTCCTCAATAATGCGGCAGCCGAATTGGTCAGAATCTTCAGACTCAGAGGGTTGGCCTTTTTTGCCTGAAGAACCACCCTCTGCAGGAGCGCTAGGACCGGCGTGAGTGGTAGTTTCCTGATTTGTTGGGCCGCCTGGATCCTTTCGCTGAGTAGCCTTAGTCTGCGTGGAAGCGTTCTTGTCTGCCGTCGTCGGCTCCAAGGGAGCGCCTGGACCAACTGCCTCCGAACCAACAACTCCTGAACCCACAGCGTCTTCACTCAGCTCAATGGTGACTGACACGATGAAGGAAGAGTTGCCTAGGGAGCAGGGGAAGCGGAAGCGCGCAGTGTGGGATTGGGAGTGGTAAGAGCAAGCTTCGGTGATAATTTGCCCTCTTCCTCTGCCACGACCACTTCTGGTTGCAGGGTATCTATTAAAGCTGAATTCCGAAGCATCCGACGAAGGCTCAGAGGTCGTGGAGGATGGCTGGCGGGAGACATGACCACGGGAGCTGCCTCTCCTGCAGCTCATCCTAGAGCGAGTTCTGGGCATTTTGAGGATGGCAGGAGGAGCGGAACAAACAGCAACGGAGGAGACAGAAAGGGAGCTGCAGAGGAAGGTGCAGGACGGATTAAAAGGAAGATGGATGCACTGGTGAATGGCAGCGTTATGAACCCAAGCTAGACAGTGGACTAAACTTACTCGAGAGCCAGGAGCGACATTCTCGCTGGAACAACTTAAGCACAAGGAAGGAACCAGAATGAGAAACAAACAAAGCGCCATTACCATTATACTGTTGAACTGGAAGGTGGTGGTATGCTGCGTTAATGCAACAATTAATTCGAAGTATTGATACATTAAATCAATCCTCATGCGAGGTTGGCTGGCACTTGTGAGGGGCCACGCGCCTCCCTTACATGCCGCCGTCGAGCTGTACGCAGATTTATACACCTGCATCTGGGTGGTTATTGAGAAATTTTGATATAAAAAGATATTTTAAAATAGAAAATATGTTATCATTATTCATTATCAAGAAATGATCAGATTCAATAACCCATTTTTGTATTATGTTCATTTTGTATTTTTTCTTATGATAAATATGTGAAATTTTTAACATAATTGTGTTATTGAAGTGTAGTTTTTTACTCAAAACATCAATGGTGAATGGTAAATTTATTATCAAAGCATTACTCGTGAAGGGTAAAATTTTAAACATAACCTTCTTTGATGGGTAGTATGAAGATCCAAAACGTCAACAAAAATTTGTTTGACAGGTAAAAAGGAATCCAAATTCCAACCCTGGGTATAACTATAAATTATTAAAACTCTCAAATCAATTTGTGGGGTCTATGCCATGCCATTATGTGACGATATAGCAAAAGAGGTTATAAAGATTAGGGTATGGAAATCCCTCATATGTGCGAAGACATATTTGGTAGGTTTTAAATTAAGAGATCTGAGTATATGGTTAGAAATTTCAGGATAAGAATTGTGTATTGGATTTATAACTTGTTCAAAGTTTCAGATGGTTACTTTCTCTATCATTTCAGATCCGATAACTTTTTTTGACATTTTAATTTAGTGTTTAGAGTAAGGATATATATATATATATATATATATATATATATATATATATATATATATATATAAGATTTTATATTAATAATCAGATTAGATTCATTTTAACTTTGGATTTACCAAGTCTAGATAAGGATCAAATTTCTTAATATGCAAACCTTTTTTAGAGTGAAAGAAAGAAAGAAAATTATTTTAACATCCACGAAGCTAAAGACGACCTATGGGACATATTGCTTCTTCATCTGCTAGATGTATTCGGCCCTTTCTCTATGAGGCCTCACAATAAATGCTCCCAGTTTCTCGACAAAGCCCTCGCTAAATAGATTATCCCAAGAGCAAGCTGCCAGCATATCTGCATAATTTTCCATGTTGTCTTTGAAAGCCTCACATTCTAAAATTAAATGATTTTCTATTTCCACTTTCTGGAAGAACAAAAAATTCACACTCTTTCCTCCCACACTTCTTTTGGCCTTTTCCAATGCCTCGTTTCATAACGGAGTTGATGAGAATTAGTCCTTAACTGAGCAATAAGAATTTTGGCTCTCAAAGAGATATTGGCCTCTATGTATGCTTTTGGTTGATGACTATGAGTGGGATTAAACACTTCAATATAGTACTTTTTCTTTCTTTTTAGCTCCTTATCCCAAGTACACTTGTGGAACTTATCCATAACAAAAGCTTTTATCTCTTTGTTGTTTATGGGACACGTGTTCAAGAAAATACCCCATTTACTAAACCATTTGTTATTTTGATGCATCCAAGTCTTTTTTTTGTTGTACAATGTGTGATTAAAGGCAACCTTAGGCCATCTACCCTATTCCATTTGCTCAAATTTTTTTAAATACCTTATGACCCGCACCATAGCAATTGCTTCAATAGGAGTAACCCATGTTTCACTTAACAAGATAGCATAAGGAACTGCACTTTTAATCTTGAATTTGTTTGTAATCAAACGCTTCTGAATTTTCTCAATTTGTTTCCACTGCATGCCATATGTATTGCTGGCCCATAGTTCACAACCATAGAGAATCACCATAATCACTAGAAGCCCAAAAAGAGTTTGAGTGGTTTTCCAGTCCCATAACTCTATCTCTCTACACCTATTTTGAAAAGCATAAAATGCTTTCCAACCCCCCAAAGCTCTTTTCTTTCTACAATCATCCTAGCTTAGATTTTTGTTGAAGTCAATTCCGAGGTATTTGTAATCTACAGCTTCTTCCAAAATGTTGCCTTCAAAGTAGAACTTATGTTGGTTATGTTTTCTTTTTTAGAGAAAACAACTAGTTTCCTTTTGTTGATATTGACTTGCATCCCCACACTCTACAAAAATGCTCAAGGGATAGTAAGTGCTCTTGCAAACCAAGAGTCGATTTAGCAATCAGAATAAGATCATATGCATATAAAAGAAGCCTTATAACAAACTTGCCCAAATAGATACCATCACCCCCTTGCGAATTTAACCACTCCTCAAGCTTGTCAATATAGACCAAAAAGGGTAGGAGATAGTGGGCAACCTTGCTTGACCTTGATATCGCTTCTAAAAATTTTAGAAATGTCTGCTGAAGTTCTAATTTCGACTTTCACCTCTTCATATAGCCTATGCACAACTGCTCTCAAATGTTTAAGAACCTCGAGTTCCTCCATTTTGTGCCAAAGCTTATCCCTAGGAACCATGTCAAACGCTTTTCTGAAATAAACAAAACAACAAAAGACTTCTTCCTTTTTCTCCCAAACTTTTTTAATGATGTGCCTTAAAGTTATACAATGATCAATTGTGGAATGTTTAGGTCTAAAACATGTTTGCCCTTTAGCACGCTTATCTTTTTCTTCTACCCACTTGCTAATTTTATTTTCTAGCATGCTTCCAAATAGCTTTGCAAATAAAGGGTTTATCATTATGGTCCTATAATTGAAAGGATTATTGACGTCACTGCTCTTGAAAAGAGGTATTGTCAGACTAGTTGTCCAATCTGTGGGGAGCCCCTGTTGTATGATGTTGTTGAAAAATTTTGTAATGTGAGATGCAAGAATCTTTGAGCCCCACTTTAGATATTCTGCTTGGAGTTCAGCTAAATCTTTTGCTTTTCCAACACCCAACTTCTTAATACCCATCTCTACCTCTTGCATTGTGAAGAGTTCAGTATCAGTGTTGACCAAGGGGGGAGGGTCAACCTTGGGATCCTGCTCATAGAGTTGTCTTGCATAGTCAAACCATTTAGAAGTTGTAATATTATTTCCAGTTTGTCTCTTTTTTGGTTGGAGCTCCTTCCAAAATAATTTGGGATTATTTTTCCCAAGGAAGATTAGTTCTTCCCTCCTTGAAACCATGAAATCGACCTTTTTCTTTCTTAACAACTGCTTGTAAGCTTTGAGCTTTATGTTATCCTTGTTTGATTCTTTCCACATTTCCCTTGCCTTTTTGCATTCCTCATCAAATCAAGCATTAACTAAAAAGCAATTTGTTTCAGACTTCTTAATTTTTGCTCTTTTGCAATATGTAAGTGCGCATTGAATTAAATGTGTTAATTCATGACTATGAAGGTTGTGAATTGTGATTTTCTTCTCCTTGAAGAGCCTCTCTAGCGTAATTTTGTACGTATTACAATTTTCTGGAGTCAAAAGAATTATGCCCTTTCGGAGATTTTGTTGGACATGCTGAATTTTTTACTCTAATTGTTTCTTTCCAGTCCAAGAGAAACTTAAATAAATTGGCTTGTGATTTTATTTTAAGTCCCAAAGTTGATCTCCAATCAAAACTTCCTCCATTTTCTCACACAAACCATGCGATAAAATTACATAATCTACTACACTTGCTCCATTGTAAGTATTGCAAGTGAAATTACTGGACTTTGCCCATCTAGTCAAGCCATTACAAATGACTAAATTAAAGGCCCCACATAGAGTAAGCAATTGTTCACCAAAGAGATTGCAGCCCTTGTCCTCTGAAATTATTTCCCACTGATGATTACTCTCTTTTGTAAGCCAAATAGGGTTGCAGTCTTCTTTTTATCCCTATCTGGAGTTAAGATTGATATACGTTGGTTTAATTTCCCCTTTTGAATAGGTTATATTCCACATGAATACCATGGGCTATTTTTACTTTTATTTTTATAGGGTAATTTTAATTTATTTATTTTTGACTCACTCAAAATGTTTGCATTACATTATATTAATCTTTTTATTTAATTTTTTTTATGTAATTTCACTTAGTCAAAATGTTAAACATTTCATTTTAGTGCTGAGTTTGTCAACTTGATTGAAGCCTGCACATATAGACCTTGGATAGCGCCCCTGGTTAATGCAAGACTTGTTGATTTCTACCAAGCTACAAGAGGGATCCGCCAAGGGTGCCCATTGTCACCCTTTCTTTATATCCTGTTGGCAGAATCCCTAAGCAGAAAGCTAACAGTTGAAAGGGAAGTAGGCTCTATCCTAGGCATTAAGGCAACAAGAGGTGTGGATCTTATAAATCATGCCCTCTTTGCGGATGACTCTCTCCTCTTGGGAGGGGCCTCGATTAAGATAGCAAGGGCTTTCAATGAAATTCTTCAACACTTCTGCTTAATTACAGGAGCCTTGATCAACAAAAGAAAAAGTGTTGTCTACGGTTGGAATGTAGATCATCCAACTATCCTTCGAATCACTTGCTCCTTGGGATTCCCTGGGTATGACAAATGGGAAAATATCAAATACTTAGGCCTTCCCTTAACCTTGGGACCAAGCCCTCCCTCCCTCTGGATCGAAGTAATTAGCAAGATAAAAGCAAAAATAACATATTGGGGAGGCCAATGGCTAACAAAGGCTAGGAAGCTGGTTTTGATAAAGGCAGTCCTCTCCGCCCTCCCCATCTTCCAGTCTTCCCTCCTACTAGTGCCCAAGTCTATCACGGAACAAATCTCCAAGATCCTTCGGGATTTTCTATGGAATGGGGGTAAGGGAAACCAGAGCAAGTTACATCTGGTAAGATGGGATATCCTTAAAAGACCACTCCAGGAAGGTGGGTTATAGATTCGGGATCCAGGCCTGGCAAATTTGGCTCTTGGTGGAAAAATCATATGGCAGTTGTATGCAGACAAAAAACATCTTGTCAGCAAGATCCTCTGGATGAAATACCTAAAGGGAGGCTCCTTGAGAAACCTTACAACAACATCTACTCCAACAAGAACAACAATTTGGAATTTAAGCAGAAGATGCATCAATCACTTACAACAACATTTATACAGAATCCCGGGCAATGGTTTGAGAACCTTACTGTGGGAGGATACTATTCAAGGGAATGCCCCTTTGGCCTCCCTAAATTCCTGCAACGAGTTAAAGATCTGGCTAGTGAACAAAGGTCTCCTCCGGCTTGCAGACATTTGCTCTTGGGACAACAAAGGGAATTGGGCAGGATGGACTTTTCCAAGGGTCCCAGAACCTCTTCACGCTCAAAAAAACTTGTTGTATACAGCTCTCTCTGGCCTCGCCCCTGTCCACCGCTCATCCAAGGACAAATGGGGGTGGGGAAGAACAGGAATTTACACAGCAGCTCAAGGTTTCTCCTCTTTACAATCTACTCATGCCCCTTCACTGACACCGAAGCTCTGGAAATCAGTTTGGTCCCCCTTTAGCCTACCAAAGGTGAATTTCTTCACATGGTTACTCATGCATAGAAAGGCACTAACAGGTGAAAATCTGAACAAAAGAGGGTTCCACAGCCCCTTTAGATGTTGCTTATGCAACTCTGTTGTTGAAACCTCTGATCATTTACTGGTTGACTGCGATTTCACACAAGCAGTCTGGAATTTGGTCCTTCACGGTCTTAGTGCTCCCTCCCCCTCCCAGACATCTGTCGTTTCTCTTTACATCTCCTGGACAGACCAAAATCCAGAGAAAAAAGCTAAAAACGCAGTCTGGAACAACATCTGGCAAGCTATTCCAAAATTCCTTTGGTGGATAGTGTGGTTGGCTAGAAATGATTGTGTTTTCAACAACAGGCTTCCGAATTCAGTGGTAGTGGCGGCCAAAGTGAAAGCCCTCTTGCTGGAAATTGCAGGTAAATCAGCTCCCGCCTCCTCTTTACCTTCAAAAGCTTCTACGTGGTTGGGATCCTGCTCGACAGGAGAGAGGAATGATTCAGTCAGTAAACCATTGAATGCTCCTTCTTGGCGCTTGCGACTCACTAAAGGTGACTTTCACACGTGGTGGTAGCAGACCTCAAACACCACGATCTTCTTTGATAGAGCATCCAAGGGGAACCCAGGAACTGCAGGTGCAAGGGGTTTGATTCTTTCCCCAGATAGATCAAGTGAAACCGACTTCAGTTGGGGCCTAAGCACTAGCTCGAACAATCAAGCAGAGAGTTACAGTCTCTTAAAAGCTTGTCAAATTGCGAAGGAGCTAGGTTATAAAATAATTCAAATTTTCAGAGACTCGGAGCTTCTAATTAAACTTTTAAACTCCGAAGATCATTTTTGTAGTCCTGCATTAAACAAAACTCTACAGCGAATCCGAAACACTTTGAAAGATTTTGACAGAGTTGACTCTTACCACATTCTGTGGGATTTAAATAAGCAAGCAGAATCTCTGGCAAATAAAGGTTGTTTGTTGCCTCAAGGAAACCTTAGTCTCAGTGGAGGACCCTGCTCGCTTCATCCTCTGCCTTAACCAAGGTACATCGGGCAGATCTGCATTCATTGGCCTCAACACTCAGATCAACAAGTAGAAGGAACAACTACAACCAACAGAAGGAACATCAAGCAGAAAGAACAACACAACAATAGAAGGAACAACACAACAACAGAATGAACAGCAAGCAAAAGGAATAGCTGCAACCAACAGAAGAAACAACACAATAACAGAAGGAACAACCAACAGAAGGAACATCAAGCAGAAGGAACAACACAACAACAAAAGGAATAGCAAGCAACCTAAGGGGAAAAAGAAGGAAGCAAACCAAATGGAATTCAAGACAAGAAGAATCACCCCCTCACAGGAGTAGTCAGTCTACAAACCATTAAAAAATACCAGAGAATCAATGTTATGTAAATTTGCTTCACTAGTAGGACAATATGTTAGACAGTATTCAAGAATAGCTACAGAAATCTATGAATTTTTTAATATAAGCATAGGAGAAGGGATTGCGTTCCCAGGACATTCTCACGGCTTAGTTTCCACTTATGCTACAGTTGATTGTAATAGGAGCTTGCCCCATCACAAATTTTGGTAATATATCCACTATCCGATCTTGTTAAAAAAAAAATGTTAAACATTTCATTACAACATCTCTCCCAAACTGGGTTGGAGAGCACTAGATGCAAAAATTTAAAAATGATTTTTAAAATATGTATAATTATTTATATCCAAAATAAAATGTCTCCGGAATTGAAAATTAAATAATATATTTGAAATTAATTAAAAAATATTTAAACTAAAATATTTGTAAATTTTAGTTTAATTAAAGAGGAAGAGGCCTCTAAGTTTGTTGTATACTTGTGTGACATGGGGTCGATTCCAACTACTATCACTATAACTTCTAATTGAACCGTGTCGCCCCTAGCACGTGGCCCACAAATACACTAGTTGTACTTGGAATTTTGTGGTACATAATACTTCATTTTCGCAACCATTACCAATTAAGCTACCTTAAAGACTTTTGTAAATTTTAATTTTAACTCTAATTAAATTTTTCATTATGAATAAATATATTTAATTTTTATGCTTAATAATTTAATTTGTATTTTTTATGGAGTTGTCTTTAAGTGCGACTTTTTGAAAAGTTTTTCGGTTTAGTTTTTTATCTAATTTGTTTAGAATCTAGAAGGGATTCATTAAAATCACAAGTTTGATGGATGAAATTTGCACAATCGAAGTGCCCCGGGGGTTTTTCAGGGTGATGAATCCATATATGCAGTAAAACAACCAGTTTAAATGTAACAACCTTGGTCAAAATTCCATGTAATAAAGCTAATAAAGGCAAAATAATAACTGTGGTCACGGGACACGTATTCCAAGTTGAATGTTGGGCAAAACATCCTAGTGTGGGTGTTCATTTGGTTTATTATGGCTAAGGAAATTGGCAAAGGCAAAGGCAAAGGCTTCGGAAAAGCATGAAGCATTAATTGGCATTTTATTTATGAAAATAATGGAAATTAGGAGAAAAGGAAGCTGAAAGGTCACAGGTTGCATGTGAGGAGGAAAATGAAAGAAAAAAATGGAAAATGAAAAAAAAAGAGACTTCATTAATAAAAAGGGTTTTGAGTATCAGTTTGTAGCTTTTTGTCAGTTCACTTTTGGAGCTCTCTCCCTATTATCTCTCTCTCACTCTTTGACACTTAGAGCATTCTTGGAGCTCTCTAGCTTTGGATCAAGGAAAGCAAAGGAAGGACAAAGAAGGCAAAGGGGAAGCAAAGATCAAGCAAGGAAGAGCAGGATCAAGCGACTATATTAGGATTAATTGCATGTATCAATTTGCATGTGTGATTTCCTTTCTAGATTTGGCATGCATGGTACATGCATGTGTGTATTTGGTTCTCTTGTTGTCATTGGCATGGGTTTTGCCAAGTGTGATAATGATTTTCAGCCTTGCCTTTCCATTTTCCAGATAGTCATGGTGTGATGGGTTCTATTTTATTTGGTTAAGTTGGATTTTCGAATAGTTTCGAAACTGAGTGAGGTAGTCTTTGAAGAAGAACACAAGGCTTAGGAATCCCTAGACCGGAGAAGGTGGGATTGCAGTAAATCCGGATTTTTTGTACCTCAATGGGCCTATGAATCCTCGACTATTGAATGGCAGGATATACAGTAAAGCCTAGAGGTATGTACCCTCGATCAGGCTTGGGAATACTCAACCGGTGAATGGTGGGATATACAGTAAAGCCTAGAGGGTGGAGTCTCGATTAGACCTAAGAATTCTCGATCGATGAATGGCGAGATATACAGTAAAGCTTAGAGACTAGGAGGCAAATTCCTCACGGTGTAGGTGGAGAGACCCGGAGGTATCCATGTTTGTTTAGGGCCTAGTGATCTGGTGGGGATTGCGATAAAGCCTAAGGAAACCTATATTGGTTTTGTTGTGAGTCTCACATTCATGCTTGGAATATGACACAGGGATGATTAGCTGAAAGAAATATTTGGTTCAGCCCAATCTATGGTCGAGTGGTTCATGGAAGTCTCGGACCTGGTTGGCTTATGCATTCATTAATAAGAGCTCCTTCTCCTTAGTATTTCATGTGTAAATGTATTGGTTCATATGTGATTTTTATGGTTGTTGTATCCTTTTTATTTCTGTTGGTTATATGTTGGTTATGAGTATGTTTTATGACAGACTTTATGTATGGCTCTCATCATGTTTTGATTAACAAATGAATGTACAATGAATATATGACCTAATAGATGATAATGCAGTTATTGTGATAAGGCAACAATGCTTCTTTACTGATCTGAAAATGAGATCTTAGATTAAAATTAAGGTATTACAAACTCATGTGTAGGATTTGCCTATATTACTTAGTGCAACAGATCGAAACGATTGCAAATAATATAGATAATGAAGCAGTGAAAGAAACATAATAAACAAACACACATAACACATCAAATAATCAAGGAGTTCACCCAAAACTCTTGGGCTACGTCTCCTGGTCCAGCTTTCAGTGGTGACCTCTCTATTATGTCTTCAAGAGCAGAGTTTTTACAAATGTGAGCTCAAATTGAGTCTCAACACAACAGGAATAAAACAACATGGCTTTACTTGGATCCCCCAAGTCTTTTTGAGTACACAAACTCTCCCTCTCGCTCTCTGTCTTTGTTTTCTCTCTATCCCAGCACTGCCTGCCCCTATCTCTGTCATTCAGTGGCTTTTAAGCCAATCGGCGTTTGTCTGTTCGTTTTCCCCTTCGGGCTCTCTGGCTCCCGGCCTCTGTTCGCTCAAATCCCCTCTAAGCGTTAAACAATCATTGTTAAACGTCTTCAGGGATGGTGGCCACCTGTTTTGTAACGGAAGGGACCATCAGCGCATTAGAAATCCCAAAACAGTTGTTCTCTATTTACACAGAGAAATACACATAAAACGCTATAAAATCCACAAAATTGCCTTTTATCGGATCTGAAATATTATGGAATCCGCCCTAAACTCCATCGAGTCTGCCTTTAAATCACTATCACAAGTCGTTTAGTCGTGGGTTCCTTTGTATTTGGGTTTATTATGAAAAATACCAAATACACAGAAAAACCTGACAATTCACCCCGTATCGGACTTCAAATATTATAATATCGCATTCATAATCCTTTCGGGTGCGGCTATATATCGCTATCTCATATCCCTTTTGGCATCCGATCACCGATTGCGCCGATCGACCTTATCGGCTATCGGCGTATCGCATGGTCGCTGGCTGTGGCATCACCCCTTATATAGTTGCGATGCGATATTGTGATACCGCAATCGCATATCGCTGAACCTTTGGGCTGTGAGTTAAGTCCTTCCCTGTGTTATGTTAGCAATACGATATAGCACGGTAGATCTGGACCGTTGGATCTGCACGCTTGATCGACAGTCCTCGTCTAATCGCGCTTGATTGTTATCGCGATTTCCATAAGGCCACGCCCGATTAACTCCACCTGCTACCACTGATTGCAATATGCCGATTAGATTTGGACTGCTGATCGGCCAGATCTAGCAGCTCCTGTGAATTGTTGTTTTGGCCTCCGATAGACTCTGTTTTCACTATTTCTGCATGTTTTTCTTGCCCGATAGTGTAATCCACCATTCGTGAAGGTTTATCCTTTGCGATAGTTTTTAAGTATTAAAGACTTAGAGGGTTTTTAGGATCCATTTTGGATCACGCCTTCCCACTGAAAAGCTTTTGGACCACCAAAAGTTAGTTTTTAAGCATCGATCAAGTGAGGATACAACTTCCTCACTTTTCCAATCTCTATTCATCGTGCACTGCTTGGTTTTGAACCTTTGGGTTCGATTCTAAGGTACTCAACATCCCCTCTGCGCGTAGTTCTCACCTTTCTATCCAGAACTGTGTCTTCTTGCAACTCATTGAGATATTCAGGCAAAAGATCATCAATAGAATGCAAATGACTTTGCTCTTCGGGATCTTCAACCAATGAAGGTGTTAGTGTCAGTCTTTCCAGCTTTCCTCCAGTGATCAAATATGCTCTTACAAAGTGGTCTCAGAGTGTCAAGGTCAAATTTTGTCATTTCAAAGAGTTTTCAAGCAAAATTTGGTCACTAGGCAATAGGTCTAGGGTTTGATCTCACTCTTTTCAAAGTTGTCCAAATGTCGGTCCATGTCATCATTCAGCTGAGTCTATCATCATTCATAGGGTTTTCATTATCATGTCAGTGTCTAATGAGTCATTTTACACCTTGTTCATGCTTCAGTTGCACCTAGGCAAGGTCATTTCCCTCTCCCAGGGTTTTGAAAGCTAATTTCTCTTGGACGGTCAAATCATCGGTAAAACTTGTATCCAGATGTTCATACACCTTCCCCTATCCTTCATGTACCTTATCAAACACTTTCCATCACTGAGATCCCCCAAATTCCTCATTTTTGCACAAACCCTAGTTTCTAGCTACAACCTAGCAATTTTCTAGGTTTGGCCTGTGTTTCGCCCTTTTGGACCCCTTCCCCTTGCTCAATCTCTGAGATTCCACTTTCCCCTGCTTCCTAACATCCCTCCCCACTCCCAAAAATTTCCCCAAGAATTTAGAAGCCCCTTATCCCCTTCATTTCGCTTCATTTCGACAAAATTCCTTGTTTCACACATCGGGATCAGTTTCACTCAAAAGATGTTTCAGAGCAAGCAAAGATGAATTTTGGAAAACTGAGAGAGGTTTTTGTCCAAAACATGCCAAAGAAGAAAAACCTCCTTCACTTTTTACACAGGTGTCATGGTTTTAGAGAAATGTCAAAAATACAATCGCCAGATCCAAGGAGGTTGGCCAAGGCACTAAAACGACGAAAAAGGCCCGATCCCCTTCACGTCTTGGCTAAGTCTTCCTTGAAGGAGCATGATATTAAATGACCTCACTACAGCACAAATTTCAAAAAAATTTGAGCATTTTTGGTCACTTATGAGTTTTTGGGCAAAAAACAGGTTTTTCTCCTTGATAGGTCGCGCGCCGCGTGCGACCTATTCGATGGGCAACTTCATTTTGGGAAAACTCAGCATTTCTGAATTTTTCATGCAAAGATACACCTGCTCAGCAATTACCAAGAGATTTCATGAAGTTTTGAGCCTCCAGAAGGTCAAAAAACATGCAAAAATTGACTTTCTGCCACCTTTTTGACACACAGGGAGCAGTCTTGGGAGATTGCAATTTTGGAGGGGCAAATGGCCACCAAATTCAGAAATTCTAGTTGGGTTGGAAAGTAGACATCCAGACCTTTCCAACAAGCCCACTTTTGCCTCATTTGGACACCTGGAAGTGCCTCAAACGGAGCTCCAAAAAAGCACGATCTATCAGGATTAGGGCGCGACCTATCAGGCAATTTTCATAATTTTTCACCTACAGCTCAGGAATTCACCCAGCTTTGGCCAGTTTTGACTTGGGATGGGATTTTTCACCCTCTTTGATGTAATCAATGTATTTTCATGTTGATATGACACTTATTTACCTATTCTAGAAGATTCATTCATGAAATAGCAAACATTTAATGAATGAATTGGTTTCCTAGCTTATAGAGGCAAGTTGTTTTGACTGCCTAGATTTTAGTGCTCAGTTTAGAATTGGTTGAAACAGCTCCTAGAAGGATGAGCTCGACCCCTAGAGGCAAGGAAAGGTGTTAGCTTGCCTATATTATGTATTTTCTTAGTCATTTTCAGAGGTTGGAGAGGTTGGACTCTTGAGGGAGAAAGCTCTATTGTATTATTCATTGTATCTCAACAATTTTGGCAAAGGAAGAAAGACCAGGGTTTTGCAGTCCTTTTTGGGATTCCTGTGGTTGCATGTATTGATGGTGTGCTTCTCTTTGTACTTGTAAGTGTGTTATGTGAAATCATCCTCTTTATTTTTCTTCTGAAATTAGGCAAATGAAGTGTTAAAGTAGAATTCATGATTTCCATGCTCTGCTTTTAAATTTGCTTAATATCAATGTTTTCATCTGTTTAAGGAGAACTCAAGGTGATTTCTTGCTCTCCTTAGCTCCTCACCGGTCATTCCTACCCATTCACTTAATTTAAAGGCATCAATACAGTTTCCTACCTTGCCCCAAAGAACCCCCTGCAAAAACTGTGTCCAATCCCCGCACCCAAAATTGCCTTTCCCCGATTTTCCACCAAAACCCTAAAAATCCCAAATCAAACCTTTTTATTAGTTTACTAGCCTAAGATCAGTGTTCTTTATTGGTTATCTCTGCCTCGTTGAAGATCTTTGCCGAGATAGATCGGAGAGAGCCCTCTCCTGCCCTGTAGGGCTAGCTACGAGGCTAAGTGGTTTGATGTTGCCTTGGAGTTTACCTTTCTCAGCCTGAGGTGAAATTTCAAGCGCTAACAGAAGGTTCAAACAGTCTCAAGTTCTCTGCATTAATGACTAAATAGATGTGCATAAGCTGGCAAATCAAGGCGAAAAGTGTTTTCACCAATTTTCTCAAGTATCTTGAAAGGCCCATACTTTATTGGCTTCAGCTTCTTACCTTCACCTTGCATTCTGTCTTTGTTGATGTACAACCAGACTTGATCACCAACTTGGAAGCAATGCTCAATTCGATGCTTGTCATGCCTTGCCTTGCACTTGGCCTGGCTTCTTTCTAGTTGTTCCTACATTGCCTGGTGAATTTCTTGGATCTGTTCAATGAACTTGGTTGCTTTGTCCACATCACTATTTCCATCAACTGCTGTCTTTACTAAAGACAAAATCCAAGGGAGATTTTGGTATAAAACCAAAACAAGTCTCAAAAGGAGATCTTTGAGTAGAAGATTGCTTGGCACGGTTGTAAGCATGTTGCACATAACACAAATGTTCATCCCAAAGCTTGGGATGCTTGCTACAATAGCCTCTGAGCAACTGGATCACTGTCCTGTTGACCACCTCTCTTTGACCATCTTTTTGTAGATGAAATGATGTGCTCTTCTTCAATATGGTGTCCATCAACTCCCATAGACTTGACCAAAACTTCCCAACAAATCGGGAATCTCAATCAGATGCAATAGAAGTGGGTAACCCAAAATGAACCCATTCATGTTGAAAGAACAACTTCGTTGTTTGTTCAGCTATAACCTGCTTGTTACAAGGTATCAAAATACACATTTTATTGAACCTATCCACAATAACATGTAAATAATCATGACCTTTTCTAGATTTTGGCAATCCACCAACAAAGTCCATGGAAACACTTTCCCAAGGACGAGAAGGAACTGGAAGTGGAGTGTACAAGCCTATTTTTCTATTGTTGGGCTTGCTTTTAGCACACATGGTACACCCTTTAATATATCTAGAAACTATTTCATGCATTCTTGGCCAATAACAGAATCTTTGTAGTTGTGCAACTGTTTTACTTACACCAAAATGAACTGATATAAGAGAAGTATGTGCTTCTCCGATTATGTTAACTCTTTCAGTCCGTGGAATGCATAAATTTCCCAAATGATACAAGAGTTGGTCCTTAACATAATAATCCAATTCTTCTACTTGTTTGCCATGACTTAAGGTTGCATATAAATCTTTAAAATCTACATCTTGAGCATATTGTTCAATGTAGCTTTCATGCATTACTGAGTTATGCTTAAGTATAGTAGATGCATTTATGATAGGTCTTGATAGCATATCTACAACCTTATTATGTATGCCTTTCTTATATCTGATGACAAGATGAAATTGTTGTAGGAAACCCATCCACCAATAATGTCTTGATTGCTACAATTTAGTTTGTGATGCAAATATTGAAGTGGTTGATGATTTGTATGTACAATTGTTTCCTTGCCCATTAGGTAATGTTTCCACTTTTTTACACTCTGCACTAATGCATACAATTCTTTATCATATGTGGGATAATTAACTACTGCAGTATTGAATGTCTCAAAATGATAGCATATGCGTTTACCGTGTTGCATCAACACTGCTCCCATGGCATAGTCACTGGCATCTGTTTCAATCTCAAATGGACGTTGAAGATCTGGTAGTGTACTAACTTTTTCTTTTAAGGTGTCGAAGGTTTTCTTCTATTTGCCTCCCCACTGAAACACCTTGTTCAATCTCTTTAAAGCATGTAAAGGAGCTACAATCAAGGAAAAGTTAGCAATAAACTTTCTCCAATATTGTGTTGCTCCTAGGAAACTCCTAACTTCTGTAGCAGATTTGGGTTTAGGCTAGTTCACCATGATTTCAACCTTAGAGAGATCTATCTTCAATTCACCACCCCCTATAATATGACCCAAATAATTTAAAGATGTTTTTCCAAATTCACATTTTGATAACTTCACATAGAGATTTTCTCTTTTCAAAACATCTAAAGTCTGCTTTACATGCTTCAAATGTTCTTCCCATGTTTTACTGAAAATAAGAATGTCATATAAATATACAATTACAAAATCATCAATAAAAGGTTTGAGTACATCATTCATAACTCTCATGAAAGTGGCAGGAGCATTAGTTAAGCCAAAAGGCATAACCAGCCATTCATACAGCCCTTGCTTTGTTTTGAAAGCAGTCTTCCATGCATCTTGTTCTGCTACTCTGACTTGATGATAGCCACTACGCAAGTCTAACTTGGAGAAGTAAACTACTCCTTTCAGCTGATCTAATAGATCATCAATGTGAGGAAGAGGATAATGATTCTTGATCGTTATTTTATTCAGTGCTCTATAATCAATGCACATCCTCCATGAACCATCTTTCTTTCTCACCAGTATGATTGGAGATCCACATGGTGATGTGCTTGGTCTTATGAACCCTTTATCGAGCAGCTCATGTACCTGCTTCTTGATCTCTGTATTCTCTAAAGCGGATAACCTGTACATTCCAATGTTAGGTAATGGAGCATCCTGCTACAAATGAATATCATGTACTATTTCCCTTTTGGGTGGCAAACCTTTAGGTTCTTGAAATAGGATATCATATTCTGAAACAACTTTTACTAAATCAGCTTTCTGTTTAGCATCACAGCCTTCAAATACATTGGTTTTATCAGGGTTCTTTTCCTTTACAACCATTAGTAAAAATTACTTGCATGAATTTAAAATTCTTTTCATCTGCCCTGAGTTTATGAGAGAATAGTTATTTTTGAGTTGACGAGCTCTTACAATATATTCTATTCCATCTTTAGTGAGTTGATATATACTTTCAGTTCTATAGAAAATGGCTTTTCTATCATACAAGTAATGACTTCCTAAAACAATACCATATATATCCAAGGGAACTATATCTAACTCAATCTCATCTACAAATGTTGACCCAATAGCAAACATAAGTTTACATTGTCTAGTCACTTGTAGCTTTGCTTTATCACATACCCAACCTAATGGATAGGGCTTCTTGTGAGGTGTTGTTAGTAAGCCCAACTTCTTTAAAATTGTTTCAGAAATCAAGTTTACTTGTGATCCACTATCAAATAAAGTACAATCTTTTGGTGCTTGGAAATAACTCTAATATGAAAAAGCTCATGTCTTTTCCTCTCATTATTTTCATTATCAATAGATTGTGCAGAATTACTTGTAGATGCTTCTGAATTTTTACCTTTTATACCTGTGGCTGTGACTGTTGTTTCATCACCTGAGTCTGACTCCAAGTCTTTCTGAATAACAGCAACAGTCTTCTTCTTCTTGCCACCGAACTTCTTAGGTTTCAGCTCCGGATGCAAAGACCAGCAGTGTTCATCATCGTTTCCATCCTTCTTGCAGTGAGTGCATGAAGGTTTTTCCTTCTGTATAGTGTTTGCCTTCCTCTCCTTCCATTTCAGCTTCTTCTTCTCCTTGTTCTTGCTTGCGGAGGGGTTTGATGATCCCCCAATCTCGGGGTTCACATTCTTGCCTCTAGCTTCTAGAAGTGTAACCTGAACTGATACATCATCTAGGCTACTGGGATTAAACATGAGAATGTTGTGCTTCAAATAGCTATGCAGACGACCTATATACTTCAACAAATTTTCAGGTGAGTCTAGAGACATGCCTAGAGTTAAAGCTCTTTTTCTAAATTCCTGGGTATAGCTTTGTACACTTTGTCCCTTTAATTGGCGAAGAGTTTGCCGACTCATCATTGCTTGCTACATATAAGCTAGAGGATAGAATTGTTTTTTGATGGGAGAAACAAATTCATTCCAGGTAGAAATAATTTTACCATATCTCTTCAGATCAGCTTGTGTCTTGCCTTCCCACCACAGTAGTGCAGTTCCTCCAAGGTGAAGGCTAGCGAGCTGAATCTTTCTCCTTTCTGAATTAATGTTCTACACCCTGCAATATACATCAATCTGTCTAATCCAGTTATCTAGCTTTTCTGCATTTAATTCTCCATCATGAATTGGCAAATCAAATTTCACATCTAATTTAATCACAAAAGTTTTCTTCTTTTTCTTTTCAGGGCTAGTTTTATGTGGAGAAGATGAAGATGATGAGGATGATGAAGGTGATGATAGAGTAGATGGTATAGAAGGCCTCTCTTCTTTTCCTTTGCCTTTTGGATGGGCATCTAGAAGAGGTTCCTCTGCTCCTTTATCTGGTTGAGATGCTGAAGTGCTTTCACCTCGGCCTTTCTTAAATTCCCGATACATCTCTTCCACCATGGCCTGAAGTGCCTTAAAACCTTCCATAAATTGAGATTGTGCTCCCAAGGGAATTTCTTCTGCCATTTTCCTCCGAGGATAGACTCTTCCAATTTCTGGATTAGTATCAACAAATTCTCTTTTTCCCAGTTTGAGCTTTGACCTAGTTAGCATTCAAAAATCGAGCACAAGCTTGTCTAACCTTAGCAAACCTAAAGCTCTAACACCACTTGATCTGAAAATGAGATCTTAGATTAAAATTAAGGTATTACAGACTCATGTGCAGTATTTGCCTATATTACTTAGTGCAATGGATCGAAACGACTGCGAATAATATAGACAATGAAGCCGTTAAAGAAACATAATAGACAAACACACATAACACAACAAATAATCAAGGAGTTCATCCAAAACTCTTGGGCTACGTCTCCTAGTCCAGCTTTCAATGGTGACCTCTCTATTATGTCTTCAAGAGCATAGTTTTTACAAATGTGAGCTCAAATTGAGTCTCAACACAACAGGAATAAAACAACAGGGCTTTACTTGGATCCCCCAAGTCTTTTTGAGTACACAGACTCTCCCTCTCACTCTTTGTCTCTGTTTTCTCTCTGTCCCAGCACTGCATGTCCCTGTCTCTGTCATTCAGTGGCTTTTAAGCCAATCGGCATTTGTCTGTTCATTTTCCCCTTCGGGCTCTCTAGCTCCCGACCTCTGGCCACTCAAATCCCCTTTAAACGTTAAACAATCATTGTTAAACATCTTCAGGGATGGTGGCCACCTGTTTTGTAACAGAAGGGACCATTGGCACATTAGAAATCCAAAAATAGTTGTTCTCTATTTACACAGAGAAATACACATAAAACGCTGTAAAATTCGCAAAAATGCCTTTTATCAGACTTGAAATATTATGGAATCTGCCCTAAACTCCATCGAGTCTGCCTTTAAATCGCTATCGCAAATCATTTAGTCGTGGGTTCCTTTGTATTTGGGTTTATTATGAAAAATCCCAAATACACAGAAAAACCCGACAATTCGTCCCGTATCAGACTTCAAATATTATAATATTGCATTCATAATCCTTTTGGGTCCAACTATATATCGCTATCTCATATCCCTTTTGGCTTCCGATCGTTGATTGCGTCGATTGGCCTTATCAACTATCGGCACATCGCATGGTCGCTGGCCTGTGGCATCACCCCTTATATAGTTGCAATGCGATATTGTGATATCGCAATCGCATATCGCTGAACCTCCGGGCCACGGGTTAAGTCCTTCCTTGTGTTATGTTAGCGATGCGATATAGCGCGGGTAGATCTAGACCGTCGGATCTGCGTGCTTGATCGACGGTCCTCGTCTAATCGCGCTTGATCGTTATCGCGATTTCCATAAGGCCGTGCCCGATTAACTCCGCTTGCTACTGCTGATTGCGATATGCCGATCAGATTTGGACCGTTGATCAGCCAGATCCGACGGCTCCTGTGCATTGTTGTTTTGGCCTCTAATAGGCTCTGTTTTCACTATTTCTGCATGTTTTTCTTGCCCGATAGTGTAATCCGCCATTCTTGAAGGTTTATCCTTTGCGATAGTTTTTAAGTATTGAAGACTTAAATAGTTTTTAGGATCCATTTTGGATCATTTACAAATCTCAACTAAGTATGAAATCCCTATGCTCGGATTTGTTGTTATGATCTGTAGATTACATATTTGTTGTAACAACCCTCCTGAAATGTTCATGTAATAAAAGTAATAAAGGCAAAATAAGACCACGGTTAAGGGACACTTATTCCAAGTTGAATGTTGGGCAAAGATATCTTAGTGGGCATCACTGGATGCGTGTTTTGGATAAGGAAAATTGGAAAAGGCTAAGGCAAAGGCATTAAAAGGCAAAAAGGAATTTTTGGCACATTTATTTATGAAAATAAAGGAAAATAGGAGAAAATGAAGGTAAAAGGTCACAACTTGCATGCGAGGAGGAAATTGAAGGAAAAATAATGGAAAATGAAGAAAATAGAGGAATCATTAATAAAAAGGATTTTAAGGATCAGTTGGTAACCTTTTGTCAGTTCAAGTTTGGAGCTCTGTCATTATTCTCTCTCTCTCTCTCTTGGTCACTGTTACACTTCATTTTGTCACCATGACAAATAATAATCAAAATTGGATCTCTCACCATCCATCCAAGTGTCAAGAAGCACTCCCTTACAAGTCAACAACTTATATACCTTGAATAAAGTGGAATTTCTGGATCTCTTGGTTCAAAACCCTAATTTTGAGCATCTGCGCAGTTTTGCTGAAGAAAAATCGCACATGTGCAATTTCTTCCACTGCAAAACTGCACAGATCTGTGCTTTGTGCCTGAACAAAAACTGCGCAGGTCAATCAATAAAAAGTAAAATAAAAGGTGAGATCTAGAAGCATGGTTGGGTGAATCATTCCCAATAGAAAGCCTTGAACTCATGTATATTCGAGCCTAACCTCATTTTTTATGGAACTAATTACCATTCTTCAAGGAGCCCTCATCCCTCTTTTAGTGGATCTCATCCTTGGACTAAGGATCTCAAACTACTTCCTTTTGGCTAATAAATCAAGCCATTAGTGGGGGAATTGGGAGAGGTTGTTGAGAGTATGTTTATGCTGGAGTAATCGGGTTGGAGAGCTTATCATTCTTGGAGAGGATTGAGATCAATGGGAGGAGCTTCACAACATCAAGGCACAGGTTTTGTAGCTCCTTTATGTTTCTAAAATTAATACAAACAAGCATTTCTTCTCACTTCACTGTTTAATGGATTAATTGATCAATTCCATTGATGGTTTATGCTATTTATATTTGTCCATTGGAATGATGCTATTTATGTTTGTCCATTAAAATGATGTTTGTTACTTGTCTCCTTGATCACTGGTTTGAATTATTGAATCATTTATGTTGCATATGCCTTTGGTCCTTTGTTGTTTCCATGTGTGCAGGTCTATATTCAAGTATGGAGAAGCTGCATTGAAGCACAAAGAGGGATCTTCATCAAGCATGTCATAATAAGGTATGAATTTCCATTTCTTTCCTTGTTAGATTATGATTTAAGAAAAGATAGATTTAGGGAAGGAATTAGCTTGATTGTCTGTTTGTTTCTAGTTTCCTTTTAAGATCTAGGGAGATTGCTCTTGTCAGAAAGAGGAATTTATCCACCTAACAGATTGGCGACCATACTAGGGAAATATGTATCACTCAGGTTGATGGACTATTTGTTGATCAAGTGGTCGAATCGATCCCATCCTCGGTCGATCCCACTCTCCCATTAGAGAGTGAACTTCATATTGTTGATGTTCTTAATGTTACTTCAAATTCTTCTACACATGGGGGCATGTCATCTGTTGCTTTTCAACCCCATCCAAGTAATGAGGCTATTTCTTTTGATTGGAGTAGTCTAACAGAACTGTGTCTTCCTTCTTCCACCCCTTTCCAAATCATTGTGAAGGCTTATGGTAAGAATGTGCATCGCAGATGAAGGTGCTTCTGTCAATATTTTATCCTCGACTGCTTGGAAAGCTTTGGGTTCCCCTCAGCTTGTGCCTATTACACAAAATATGTTAGCTTTTAACAGAACCGTTAGTGAACCTTTAGGGATCCTTCCTAACTTAACTATTATCTTGGAAGGTAAAATTCTCTGTATTGATCTTATGGTAGTCCAAGGACCTTTAGATTTCAATTTTCTCCTTGGGTGAGACTATGTCTATGCCATGAAAGCTGTCATATCGACACTCTTTCGCGTGATGTCCTTCCCTCACAATGGAAACATTGTGACAATTGATCAACTTTCATACGTTGATCTTGCTTCGACTACTAGCGATCCAACACCCTTGAATGTTCCTTATATGGAAGTGGTACCTACCCTGCCACGAGTTAATTATGTGGCAACCTATCCCATATTTTCAGTTACCGATGCAAGCGATCCTTTCATTGTCTGCTCGACTTCTTTTGACTTATATTCGATAGCTAACATGGTCAAAAGTTCAATGGGGGTATTTGAATACGACTTTCTTATCCCTATTGATCCCCTTGACATGTGTTCCTTCCAGAGGACTATTCTTCCATCTGATGAAGACCTTTTGGAAGCCATGATCAAGGGGTGTCCCTTATCATGTGTTTCTTCCATATGGAAGCCATAAACAAATCCATACGAGGATAGTTCTTTTATTATGTCAACCTCGTTAAAAAATGAAACAGGGTCTTATGAGGATAGTTCTTTTACTATGTCAACCTCATTAAAAAATGCAATAGGTATGATGAGGATAGTTCTTTTACCGTGCCATCCTTGTTAAAAAATGAAACAAATCTCATGAGGATAGTTCTTTTCTTGTGTCGACCTCATTAAAAAATGAAATAGGCTTGTTGAGGATAGTTATTTTACTGTGTCAACCTCATTAAAAAATGAAACAGGTCATTTGAGCATAGTTATTTTCCTGTGTCAAGCTCATTAAAAAATGAAACAAATCCTCCCCTATTATCGTTGAGTCTTTAACTAGATCTCATAAATGTTAATTTGAGTCTTTTTGATCTCATAAATAAGCCTTCGTTTCATCCGCTTATTAGTAACCGATAGTCTACTTAGGTGAATGAAATGAAGCTTGGGGGGCATGTGCCTATGTAATTATGATGGGGGCATCACAACCACTCTCAAGCACATTTTTCTCCATTTCAAGCTTGCGTAAAAAATGAAACCACCCTCAAGCACAAGTTTGCTTTGTTTCAAGCTTGTGTAAAAATGAAACTTATCTTGAGTCCATTTCGGTTATTATTTTCAAGACTCGTTAAACTCATGAAAATCTCGAGCTCCTAAAACGTACATGAAAATGTCGAGTCCTTTTTGTCTTTTCCTACTCGTTAATTAAATTGAAAGTCAGTAAGATGAGTATATTTTTATCACTTTTTCGAACTCGTTAAAACTTACAAAAAAGAGAAACCATGGATTCCTCTTTTAAGCCCTTTTCAGACTCTTAGAACATGAAATATTGTCGAGTACTTGCCTGTTCAAACTCGTAAAAGCAAATGAACAATCGTGCACTCAGTATAAGTTTACCCCTTTTACGGACTAAGCCAAGACTATTTACGAAAAAGGTATACATTGATAAAAAATGGTTAATAGAGTTATCTCTTGAATGATTTTATCCTCTTTTCGGACCTGAGAGACTAAACTAACAAAAAAGAACCTGATGGAGTCTACTTATGTTTTTCTACTGACTCTCTAAAAATGAAAAACGTTGAGCTTTACTTTCTCCGGGCTCGTTAAAATTTTACGGTTAAAGCGCTAAATGAGTTTTCGTTTTTTGTCTTTTTCAAATATCTTAAAAGAAAATGACATTGAGTTAAACCTTTACTGGACTCGTTAAAATTAAATAGTATAGGACTCGTTAAGCATGACGAGACCGAACCATTCCTTCTTAGGGTTCGTTAAAAATACTAGGATGGACTCATCTAAAGGATGAGCTTACAGGACAAGCATATGTTATCCTCCTCAAGCTTGTAAAAAATAAAGAGGTACTTGCCAGTAATGGTGGGGGGAAATTGAGAAGAAAAGTTCATTTCTTGTATTTCAAGTAGTATGTCGCTCTTGAACATGACACTCCGTCACATATCTATTCGGTTGGGAAATCCATTTGTCTCATAGTTAATCAAACCTTATTGAAAGTATTCAGTTAGTTTTGGATATTATTATTGAGTCAAATGTTGTCAAGTCATTTTGTCGTGTCGCTAATATGTTCAAGAGAAGTCTAAACCTCAGTTCAAATTACCTTGCAATTTGTAGCCTTCAATCGCGTCAGCCATCCTTGAGTCAGTCCTTGCAAACTATTTTCAAAACTTGACATTGTGTTTCATGTCGTAGGCTTTCCTACGATGGGTCACTTCCTATCAACTTCAACTCATTATCTTGGAAGTTGATCCAGAAACCTTTAGTACCTTGAAGCCTACATTCCTTAATGGCAGATTTCTCACCTTCGACGACAGGTTCTCATCATTGGCCTTCGATTGAACGATTCTATGAGTGTTCGACTTCAGATCACCTATTTACACTTCATAGATTATACTGGGAGTACCTTGAGAGTCATTGTCATTATTGGTGGTTTCTCTCGCACTTGTTAATGGTTCACATCATTGACCGGTAATCAAGTGGTTTCTACCATGTTCGACTTCAAGACATTTACTCGCATGGTTAGATTCATACTATGGATCAAGAGATGGAGATCAAGACCCTGGATCTAGTTTCATCCATCTAGGTTGCAAGGAGTTTTATATTCATGATTATACAAAGAATTTTATGTTTGATGGTTGCGTCCATCCTATATCTACTTTGGCATTACATATTTTCGTCCTGTGTTGTAATACTTTTATGTTCTGAGTATGGGAATGCCTACCTTAGTGATGATTATTATATTGCATTGTAATCCTTGATTGATTGTTGCAGGTTTCCAACCATGATATCTGATCCAATCCTTGATATGATAAAGTACTTCAGTCCTCAACTTTTCTGACTTTGCACTTTAGGGGGAAATCTGTTACACTTAATTTTGTCACCATGACAAATAATCATCAAATTTGGATCTCTCACCATCCATCCAAGTGTCATGAAGCACTCCCTTGCAAGTCAACAACATATGTACCTTGAATAAAGTGGAAATTCTGGGTCTCTTGGTTCAAAACCTTGATTTTGAGCATTTGCGTGGTTTTGCTAAGAAAAACCGCACATGTGCAGTTTCTTCCCCTGCAAAACTATGCAGATTTGCGCTCCGCGTCTGAACAAAATGCATCGGTCAATCAATAAAAGTGAGATCTAGAAGCATTGTTAGGCAAATCATTCCCAACAGAAAGCCTTGAACTCATGTATATTCGAGCCTAACCTCATTCTTTATGGAACTAATTCCCATTCTTCAAGGAGCCCTCATCCCCATTTTAGTGGATCTCATCCCTGGACTAAGGATGTCAAACTACTTCCTTTTGGCCTATAAATCAAGCCGTAGGTGGGGGAATTGGGAGAGGCTATTGAGAGTAAGTTTATGCTGGAGTAATCATGTTGGAGAGCTTATCATTCTTGGAGAGGATTGAGATCAATGGGAGGAGCTTCACAACATCAAGGCATAGGTTTTGTAGCTCCTTTATGTTTATGAAATTAATACAAACAAGCATTTCTTCTCACTTCATTGTTTAATGGATTAATTGATCAATTTCATGGATGGTTTATGTTATTTATATTTTTCCATTGGAATGATGTTATTTATGTTTGTCCATTAAAATGATGTTTGTTACTAGTCTCCTTCATCACTAGTTTGAATTATTGAATCATTTATGGTACATATGCCTTTGATCCTTTGTTGTTTCCATGTGTGCAGGTCTAGATTCAAGTATGGAGACGTTGCACTGAAGCATAAAGAGGGATCTTCATCAAGCATGAGGTAATAAGGTATGAATTTCCATTTCTTTCCTTGTTAGCTTATGATTCAAGAAAAGATAGATTTAGGGAAGGAATTAGCTTAATTGTCTGTTTGTTTCTAGTTTCCTTTTAGGATATAGGGAGATTGCTCTTGTCGGCAAGAGGAAATTATCCGCCTAACAGTCACTTAGAGTTTTCTTGGAGCACTCTAGCTTTGGATCAAGGAAGGACAAGCAAGCAAAAGGAAGAGAAGGAAAACAAGGATTAAGGAAAGGAAAGCAGGATTATGTAGCTTCAGCAGGAATACTTGCAGGCAACCTTTTGCATGTGTGATTTCCTAGTTGGTTTGGACATGCATGGCTTTGCATGTTGGTGTATGGTTCTCTTATTGTCGGTGGCATGGTTTTGTCGGGTTATGACAGTGTTTTTCAGCCCAGCCTTGCCTTTTTCTGGATGCCATGGTATGTTGGGATGTTTATCTCCATTTTGAGCTTTGGTTTGTCGGATGGATTTTGGAATCTCAGGTAGAGGTGGTCTCAATGTTCATTCCCAAAGACCTAGGAATCCCTTGATCGGTTTTGGTAGGAAACACAGTAAAGCCTGAGGGAAAAGTCTCAGTTTATGGCTTAGTGATCTAGGTTTGGATTCTGGTAAATCTTGAGAGACTGGTCTCAGTTTAGGACCTAATGGTCCGAGATTGGATTGCGGTAAAGCCTGAGAGACAAGGAGACGGAAAATTCCTCAAGGATAATGATGGATTCTGGATGGCATTCCAAGTTCGGTTCGGTTATGATTGGAGCATCAGTTTTGGTGTGATCACAGTTTGGTGAGGGTGGAGGTAGTTTAACCTCTGGATTCCCTTGGTTGTTTTTGGATTGGTTCTTCTATAAGATCCCACATTCATGCTTCAAATATGGCATAGGGTTGACTGGCTGAAAGAGAGATTTGGTTCAACCATGTCTATGGTTAGGTGGTACGTGGAATTCTCGAACCTAGTTGAATTTGCCTATGTTGCACTGATTTATATGTGGATTTAATGGTTGTCATATCTCTGATATTTATATGGTTTTATGCTGGTTATAATCATGGTTAAATGATTGGTTCATGTCATAGTTATTGCATGTATTTACTTGTAATTGTTAAATGGATGGATGCAAGACCTATCTATGATATAATAGTTCAATGGAGAAGGAGGTGATCCTTCTAGTTATGCTTCATAAGTTCTTTCAATCATTTATGCTCTGTCTTGTATCCTAGGCCTGTAGGTTGCATTGATGCCAAGTGTTTGACAGAATGTCAATCTCGGTTGGGGATGCTTAGGCCTAGTCCCGAGGTTGAATTTTGTTTTATCAACATTGTTATCATGTCTTTGATGGATTCTGAAGGTTGTAGCAAGTTTTAGGCAGAGGTCGGGATTCTGGGCTAGAAAAGTGGCTCAAATCTCGAGGTCACTAGCATAGGTATGCTGAGAAAAGTCCACAGTCACTGGCACATAGGCCTATGAGAGCGAATTTGGGTTGTTGGATGTTGTCATGCCTATAGCATGAGAGTGACTAGGGGTTAAAAGGCTTAAATCATCAGTGGGACTCAGGGATAGGATGTCTGAGTGGCTGACATGTCTCCTGAGGGTGTTGTTGCTAATGTGGATGAGTTTGTTTGATATGTTTCATCGGTTCCATTTCCTTAAGGTCACCAAGGAAGTTGAATCCCTTATAGTAGCCTCTCTCGTCGCATATTTACCTCGCTTGACAGGTTGCTTGGGTGAACCTGGGAGGAGGGCTTGTTACAGATTGGTATTAGAGCGTGGTTTCACTCTCCTTGGGTGAAGATGCTTGGTCATGCATGCATGTCAGTTGCATGTGTGTCTCTTACACTTGCATTCCATGTGCTTGTTGCATTGCATCATGTTGATCATGATTGTAGTAAGGTTGTCATGAGGAACTTGATGTGATTTTGTGGGATGCATCGTTAGAAGTATATGATTGGTTGCATATGGTTATATGTTGCTTACATGTTGATTATATGTCACTTGACTACATCCTTGTAGGTCAGGTGCATTCTTGAATGTTTTGATTACATGTGTCAGTCTTGTAAGTTGGTTACAAGAATTGATCACTTATGCTTGACTACATGCATTCATACGTATGTGTAGTCGATTAGGCATTGCTTATGCATGTTGATAGTTGCATGTAACAATGTGTATGTTAGAGTAATGGTTGTTGCCATGAATGAGGTCATAGCATGCATTGTTGATATGGCCTTGCATTGATGATTGGACCCTAACTAGAATGATGTTTATGTGTTGATACACTTATTTGATATATGTCTATATGCTATTATGATTATGTTATACATGTATCATGTTAATTTGTTGATCTTGTAGGCAATGTATCCTCCTCAAATTATGCTAAGGTACATTGGATTATTGTGATTTGGTTTAGATGGCATAGTATGCCTTGCAGGAAAGAGATCAGATGGCTAGCAAGGTGGTAGATTACATAGAATCTCCCTACACATCAGATGGGCTGCATGGTGTGGGGCACTCTTTTGACTTGGCAGGCACATTGAGAAGCCTGAAGGAAGAAACAAGGAGTTTCAAAACAAATAATGACAAAATCATGCAGGCATAAGAGAAACAAGCAGATGTGAATGTGTTACTACTTCAAAGTTTGTCAGATTTGCAGCGACAGGGACCGCTTCAGATCAGCCATGGACACGAGGACAAAACTAATGGGGCATATGGCAGTAGATCTCCTAGTAGACACATGTCGGATAGATCTGAAACGATCAGAGATGTCAAGTTGTTGGACACTCCAGATATATTGTTCCAAATCTGGTTCTAATAGGCATCATAATCGTCATCGTTATCATCATTATAGGAGGAGTGATAGGGGGTACTTTCCGAATGAGTTTAAGAAGGAAAATCCACCTACCTTTGATGGGGAGATGAAGAAATCACAGGATGCAAAAGCATGGCTGCTTGGTATGAATAATTTTTTCTGATTGCATCATTATTCATAAAACATGAAAGCAAAGATAACCACTTTCAATCTCAAAGGTAAAGCAGACATTTGGTGGGAAGACATGAAGAATGTCTATGGTATACATGAGGAGGATTTGACTTGGCATGCATTTGAAAGGTTCTTCAAGAAGAAGTACTTGTCAGAGAGGTACTACGATGACAGGGCTAAGGAGTATTATGAGTTGCAGATGGGTTCTATGACAAATGATGAGTATACTAGCAGATTTTTTGAGTTGTTGAGGTATGTGCCTTACCTCAAGGAGGAGAAGGCCAAGGTTTAGAGATTTATTAGTGGACTTCCATTTTTATATAGAGATCGGAGAGTTCGATGAGTCTAGATCATTGGAGGAGGCCATCCAGAAGTTGAAACATTATTATGAGCAGTTGAAGTGCAAATTTGAGCCTAAGCATGACTCGAAAAGAAAGTAGAAAGCTAAAGGAAATGGCCACCAAATAGAGGAAGACCTCAAGATTCAAGTGAGAAAGAAAATGTAGTTCCTTACAAGAGATTCAATACAATTGAGAAGGGATGTGGAGAGTAGCAGGCTAGAGGCGGTGGTAGGGAACCATTGCAATGTTGGATATGTGGTAAGGATCATCATAAGAGGGATTGTCCACAATATCATAGTGGTGGTAGACCCCAGATCTACAGTGCTCAAGAGGCACATACAGTTGGTGATGTTGGTCATAGCATTCCTCGGATCTATGCAACTGTGGACAACAGGCAGGCGGATCATCAAGCATCGATCATTGAGATGGACGGTAAGCTTTGTGATCAAGTTGTTTCTATTTTGATTGATCCTAGATCTAACTATAGTTATATTAATCCTGACCTGGTGGATAAGTGTGGTTTGAGAAAAGAAGTGCATGCAGAATCTTGGTTGGTACAATTGGCTATAGGTACGAAGAAGTGAGTTCACCATTGGGTAAGAGCTTGTGCATTTGAGTTAAATGGTATGCCTATAACAACACATTTGAATGTATTGCCATTGGGTTCATATAGTATGATTTTGGGTATGGATTGGATATACCTTCACATAACCAAAGTGGATTACTTCGACAAGGCCATTAAGTGTGTGGATGATAGTGGGGAAAAGAGGACTTTGCAGGGGAATAAGAGGCCTACATCAGTGAGGATGGTTACCGCTATGCAGGAAAATTGTAGTTGCAAAAAAGGTTGCATGATGTTTGCAATACACATTTCTAGTGACAAGGGTAAGCAAGTTGAGGATGTCGATGTGTTGAGCAGGTACCCAGTTTTGCAGTAGTTTCAAGATGTATTTCATGAGGACATCACAAAGTTGCCACCTCACAGGGATACTTTTCTATTGAGTTGGTGCCAGGGGCAGCCGCAACATCAAAACCACCTTACAGGATGAGCACACCTGATTCGGTTGAGTTAAAGTTGCAGCTGGAGGAAATGTTGGACAAGGGGTACATTAGGCCATGTGTATGGCCTTGGGGTGTGCGAGTGTTGTTCGTGAAGAAGAAAGATGGTAGTCTTAAATTGTTCATTTATTACATGTAGCTGAACAAGGTAACAATCAAGAACAGGTACCCTCTGACGAGGATCGATGATTTGTTTGATCAATTGAAGGGAGAAGCAATGTTCTCTAAGATCGACTTGAGATCGAGATACCATCAGGTACGCATCAAGGAAGAGGATATCTTCAAGACTGCGTTTAGGACCAGGTATAGGCATTATGATTTTGTTGTTGTTCCATTTGGTTTGACCGATGCTCCAACTACATTTATGTGTTTGATTAATAATGTGTTGTGTCCTTATCTCGACAATTTTGTTATTGTATTCATTGATGACATACTAGTATATTCTAAGAATGAGGAAGAACATGTCAAGCATTTAACAATTGTGTTGAAGTTGCTAAGAGAGCATGAGTTATATGCTAAAGTTAGCAAGTGCAGCTTCTTTCATATTGAGTTACATTAGTTGGGGCATGTTGTATCCAAGGATGGCATAGTAGTGGATCCAGAAAAGACAAGGGCTATGATGGAGTGGGCAATTGCTAAGAATGTGGATAAGGTGAGATATTTTATGGGATTGGCAGGTTACTACAGGAGGTCAAGACCTTCTCAGGCGTTGCATATTCTATCACATCATTACAGTGGAAAGGTAATAAGTTCAAATGGACAAAAGAATGTGAGGCTAGTTTTGAGCAGCTTAAGAAGTTGTTGACACATGCACCAGTGCTAAAGATTGCAGATCCAAACAAGGAGTTTGTAGTGTATACAGATGCTTACAAGAGAGGACTTGGTGGAGTTCTCATGCAAGAAGGACAGGTAGTGTTCTATGAGTCATGGAAACTGAATGAGCATGAGTAGAACTATCCAACGCATGATCTTGAGCTAGCAATGATTATACATGCATTGAAGATGTGGAGACACTATCTTCTGGGCAGGAGGTTTACATTGATGAGAAATCACAGTGGGTTGAGGTATTTGTTTGATCAGCCGAATCTAAATTCCAGGCAAGCTAGATGGTTGGCTACCCTTAGTGACTTCAACTTTGAGATCAGATACATCAAAGGGAAGGAGAACCAGGTTGTATATTCTCTTAGCAGGAAGGTACAAGTAAATCATATAACAACTATGAGCTCTTACGGGATAGAGTTACAAGATAGGATCTTGCAGGTAGGACAACGGGATGACAAATACATGGAGATAATGCACAAGTTACAAAAGAGCACAGGTACAGGTACAAGTACTAGTGATCGGGATGTAGATTACCGTCTAATGACAGATGTTTGGTGAGATTTAGAGACAAGATCTATGTGCCGAATTGCAGCGAGCTCAAGAAGCTTATCTTGAGGGAGTTTCATGCCAAGCCATACTCGGGTCATCCAGAATTCAGAAGACGCTAACGGCGGTAAAGAAGTTCTACTATTGGCCAAATCTGAAGAAGGAAGTGGTAGAGTTTGTGGCTAGATGTTTAGATTGTCAACAGGTTAAGCTAGAATGTAAGCATCGAGGTGGTTTACTACAACCTATAGCAATTCCGGAATGGAAATGAAAGGTCATTTCCATGGATTTCATTATAGGTCTTCCAAGGAAGGTAAATCAACATGATTCTATTATGGTCGTGGTTGACAGACTAAGTAAGGTACCTCACTTCATTCCAGTAAAGACTATATATTCAACAAGTGAGGTAGCACAAGTGTTCATCAGAGAGATAGTGAGACTGCACTATGTTCCAAAGAAGATTGTGTCGGACAAGGATGCAAAGTTCACCTCCAAGTTTTGGAAGGAGCTAGTTGTAGGCTTGGGTACAGAGTTGGCCTTCACCACAACTTATCATCCGCAGACAGATGGACAGGCAGAGAGGGTCAATGGGATCTTGGAGGATACGTTAAGGATGTACGTGATGCACCAGCATAAGAAATGGGAGGAGTATCTTCCATTGGTTGAGTTCGCATACAACAATGGTTATCAGGATTCATTGAGGATGAGTCGTTTCGAGGCATTATATGGACGGAGTTATAACACTCTGATCAACTGGAATGATCTGGTGAACATAGTACTTATTGGACCAGACACATTGGCAAACATGGAGAAGAAAATGCAAGCTATAAAGAAGAATCTAAAGGCAACACAGGATAGACAAAATATTTATGCGGATCAGCACAGGGTGTTCAAGGAGTTTCAAGTTGGGGAGCATGTGTATTTGCGCATCAAGCCCAAGAAAATATCTTTGAGGATTGGTTCATGTGCCAAGTTGGCACCACGGTATTTCGGGACTTTCAAGATCCTTGAGAGGATTGGACCAATGGCATATCGACTTGCAGTGCCTCCAACAATGAAAGTCCATGATGTTTTCCATATTTGATTGCTTAATAAGTATACAAAGGATGTTGATCATGTTATTGATTGGTATGTATTGTAGGTGGAGCAAGAAGGAGATTTCTAGCCGGAGCCTTAGTGCATATTGCACCGGAAGCATCTCATGCTCAGTAACATAGCCATAGAGCAAGTTAAAGTGTAGTGGAAGCACTTTGGGCCTAAAGAAGCTACATGGGAGATAGCGGATCAGATGCGAGCCTTGTATCCTTCATTGTTTGTCGGTTGAGGCAAATAATTTTTTCTTTGATGTTGGCATATGTTTGGCATATGTTTTGGTATATGTATATATATGTATATGGATGTAAATATTGCCATGAGATAAGTTATAAATCTCCAATAAGCGGTATGGGTATCATGTTATTATGGTTGTTATATTGTCATGTTTCCATGAAAGTGGAAATTATGTATGGAACTCTACAGAAAGAGACAGAGGAAAAGGAGCGATTGCAGCTTCAGTTGCAAGCCACAGAAGAGGCCATGGAAGAACTGAAGCAAAACAAACATAATCTTCAAACAGAGAATGATGAATTGAAGATGCGTTTACATGAAGAGAAAGAGGAAAAACAAAGTTTGCTGCGACAACTGGAAGAAAAGGATGAGGCCTTGGAAAAGTTGCAGTGAGACCCATGCAAGGTAAAAAGTAGTTCTCCATCTTCATGTATGTTTCCTGATAATGATTTCGTTGTTTTCGAAAATCATACCACATGAATTGGCTCCAAACTGTTAAAGAGAATGGGGTATGAAGGAAAAGGCTTGGGCGTTAATGGCCAAGGCATTATCAACCCCATCAAAGTGGAGGAGTTACCGTGTCGAATAGGACTTGGGTACGTTAGAAAGGAAGTTGGGGAATGTGCCACGACAGTTAGCAAACCACCAACAACGAATGATGAGCAGCCCTCATCAGATCTTTCCAAATCGAAAGAGGAGGTAAAAGATGTTGATTTCCTTTCGATTTCATCTTCTCATAGTATGATGTATGTTGGATATTTGGAGATTCCAATTACAGGGACAAACATCAGGCTCCTTACAAGGATGAGGCACGAGGATAAATAACTTGGTGTCAATAACTAAGGCATAACTCAACCTTTGGAGGTTTTGCATGAACATCGATTTGCAGGCTCAAGATACACTAAAGGAGCGTGCTCGAAAGTGTCAGTGTCGTCTAAGACATCGTTGAAATCGTCGAGGAATGAGAATGATGGGAACACATCCCCATCATCCCACGACAGTGCTCATTGCAGGGAGAGAGCTGAGGCAAGCTCTCATCGCCACACTGACATCAAAAACAACAAAGGAAGGTATAACCATTTTCAATCTTCGAATGTTCATTTTGATTATGATCATGTTGTTAACAATGAACGAAGATCAAGGCATCGAAAAACATGTACCTTTTGTGGTTTACCTAACCATACCTTTTCTAAGTGTTGGAAAAGAATGGCAGCACTCATGAGGCGTGAAAGAGCCTCTCAACAGCATGAAAATAAATAGGTTAAGAAGATATGGAGGAAGAAAACCTACTGCAGTCATTACAACAGAAATGGCCATCAAAGAGCCACTTGTTGGAAGCTCCATCCAAAGCAGTGCCTTAAAGACAAAGCGTTGGTGCATGAACCAGGAAGAGCAGTTGTTCGACAAGAAAAATCACCACAAGGAGGCGACCCATTCACCGTGATAATTAAAAAATGGTTTCTAGACATGTTGTTATTTCATGGTCATTCTTTTGTAAATCATTTGTTTCATTTTAAAATGTAAACGTGATGATGTGTTTCCATCACTTGGTCAGCAACAATGATGTTTGGTCATGTTTTGAGTCGTATTTTACACTCTGAAAGTGATGTTATGTTCCCATCACTTGTTAAAACAATATTGTTTGGCCTTATGCATGTAAATCATGTGTTGCAGTGATGATGTGTTTTCCATCACTTTTTGAAGCAACCATGATAGGCTGGCCTTGTTGTCATAGTTGGGATATTACATCCATCTTGTTGTAAACTTGACCACCGAGTATGTGTTATAAACTCGTGGAAAGTGTGGGACGTTTGGGTCATTAGTTGGTCATGTCATTCCAGCTTGTAATTTGCAAAACAATGTACTACAGGTTGCAAAAGTAGCAAGCGTCGGCTTGTCGCTTAAGGCTCCGAAGAACAAAGGTGAAGGAGATGGAAGTGAGACCTTTTCAAGACGCTTGTGATGTAGATAGGGTACAAATAAAGTTGCAGATTATTTTTCATGCTTTTGGAGGACCAAAAGCTCCTCAGTGGGGAGGATTGATCCAAGTGGCTCCAGAAATACACACAAGACAAAGGGGGTTTATGAACGCTCGAAAATCAAAGTGTTCAGAATGATGTCGACCCAGGACCAGAGCGTAGATCTCGTTGTCCTGGTTCCAGCGGTGTGAACGACACTCCAATCCAAGTCTGGATGATGAAGTTATTGCGAAAAGAGTTTTCCTTGGTTCCTTTGAAAAAGGAGGCTTTTCCTCTAAAAATGGGTCTAAAAGCCTTATAAGGCAAATCGCAATTGGAGGGTCCAAAGGGGCGGACTTAAGGCAGGCAGACAGGAAACCCCGATCAACGATCTCTGATTAATCAGAGTCGGGGGCATGCTATGTGCAATATCAGGCCTTTAGAACCAACGACATGCGATATAGCGCTGATATCGGCATCGGTGATCGACGGATGCCAAACGCAAGACCCCCAGGCTGCAGCGAATGCAATATGCGATAGCGATCATCGAGACACGATCTCTACCATCGGATCAAAAAACTGATCAACGGCCAGGATTAAATCGACAGTTGGGAGATTGACGATCCTAGATACCAAGGGGCGATGCAATAGCGACATGCGATGCAATCTGGACCGTCTGATCAAGGAAAAAATCAACGGTCTAGATCTAATCGGCGATCGGAGGATCGGCGTATTGGCGATCGGAGGATTAGCGTATCGGTGATCGAAGGATCGGCGTATCGGCGATCGGCGATTGACGATCCCCCAATAGACAGGGCCATTGACATCAGTGATAGCAATTTGCAATAAAGGGTCGGACCCGATGGGTTTATGGGCCCGATTTGATGAAATTTGAAGTCTGGTTTATCAGATTTTTTAATGTTTTCTGTGTATTTTGAGTTTGAACGAAAAAAGGCCATTTTTGTGGTTTTGTTACACCAACGGAACCTTATGTTTGAATGGATTCTATTCTAAACCCAACAAACTCCACATTTTAAGTGGCCTTGTCATGAAAACGTGTTATAAAACATGATGAATGACGAAAGTCGAGGCTACTGTGCCAGAGAGCCAGAGAGCCTGTGCTAGAGAGCCCGAGATCCTGCGAGGAGAGAGTGCCTGAGAGCATGAGTGCCAGAGAGCCAATGAGGAGACTACGCCTGACGGAGAGTCGCAGAACGAGAGGGCCAGACAAAGACAGAGATAGCTAGACAATGCCCGCGAGTTATTCAGAGCGCTTGACGGACAGAGCGCCGCAGGGCTGCAGAGCCACAGAGTTGGATCGAGGCAGCACAAGAAGATGAGCTAAGAACCAGAGAGAGAGGCAGAGCCACAGAACTGCAACGACATAGCCAGAGCGCTACAAAGCCAGATAGCCCAAGAGCTACAGAGCCCGAGAGTCTAGAGCAGTCTTCTTCTTGCAGTTGATGCTGTGAGATCGATGGTTCAGCAAGCTTTAACATTTTGACAGCTTCTGTTTCAGATGCCCCTGACTGTGACAAGCCATAAAAATATCGATGCAAGGGGGATCCAAAGTCCAAATTGGTAATGGGCCCTGCCTGTGCATCGACAATGTGAACAACGTTATTCACTGTGGATTGTTTTTTTAAGGATATGAACATCTGCTTCTTCATATGGCTTTGTAGTGAGGTATATGATATGTTTTCATGTACTTCTTCTTTATGCATTATGTTGCACGGATCCTTGATTGATGTTTATGCAGGATCTTGTTTATTACATGTTTTCATGATTCCTTGCTTGATTTGATGCAAAATCTTCTACGTGATGTACTTGCTGTCATAACTCATCATGTTATGTTTTGAGATCCCTTGTTGTATGTTTCTGGGATACTCTTGTTGTCTTCATGCATGTTTTGTTTTTGAAATCCCTATGATGCCATGTTGGCGGGATGTTCATCATGCATATTTTTGTGTCATACTGATAGGATTCTTTTGATTGAGAGTTCCAATTGTGGAATATCTCTTAGAGCCACTCCTGCGTGAGGGAATTTTTCCTTGTATGATCATGACATCATCTCTTGTGTACATCACCTTTATTGACAACACTTAATGTAGCAGCCTACACCATCTTGACACCGGGGCCCGGAGACGTAGTCCCTCCTGGACGAACTCCGTTATCAACGCTTATGTTTTCATGTGTTGATGATTGTCTTGTTCCTCTTCTTTTCCGCATGTAGATGTATTCATTAATGTTCTTTTAAAATGCAATTTAACACATCACGAAAGTAAAAGGTTTTGTAAAGGTCCTTCTTCACACCCGAACCTAAATCATAATGTCTTAGTGAGAATATATGCAATCTGTTCATTTGTAGATATGTGATGGAGCTTGACAGCTCCTCTCTGCACCATGTATCGAATGAAGTGATATTGAATCTCAATATGCTTTGACTTGTCATGAAACACAGATTTTCTGCCAAACATATTCCACTCTTGTTGTCATAGTATATCATTGTAGTATCTAGGACCTACTCAAATAGCTCTCCAAAGACATTTCTCAACCATACTACTTCACCGCTAGCCATGCTAGTGCAATGTATTTTGCTTCAGTTGTGCTCAATGCTACAAACTTTTGTTTCCAGCTGATCCAGGATATCATGGCAGATCCAAGGCTAAAACAACATCCAAACGTACTTTTCCTGTCAATAAAATTTTCGGCCCAATCAGCATCAGTGTATCCATGAAGTTAAACATTTCCTATAGAATAGGCCAAGTGTGCTCGACCCATGCAAATATCTCAATATGTGTCTGGAAACTATCCAATGTGTGTGGTGGGGCTCGGTCATGAATTGACTCAATTTGTTTACTGCATAGCATATGTCTAGACGGGTTTTCACATGGAACATAAGAGCCCCAATTAGTTGTCTATACTGGGATGGATTTTCTAAGTCTGGTCCGACAGCATATCCACATAACTTCTTGAAGTTCATTTCCATTGGTGTAACCATGGATTTACATTCGGTCATTCCAAATCTTTCCAGCAACTTTACAACGTATTTTCCTTGTGAAAGGAAAATCTCACCAAGATTTTTCCACACCTCAAGGCCCAAAAAGCAGTGCATGAGACCAAGGTCTTTCATCTCAAATTTAGAGGCAAGCTTCCTCTTACATTCGATCATCAGAGGCTCACTACCAATCAAAAATATATCGTCAACATATGAAACCAAAATCAATGATATATCTTGGACTACCTTGAAGTAGAGGTTGGGATCGACATTTCTTCTTATGAATCCCAGCTTCACTACGCAACTGTCAATATGTGCATACCAAGCTCTCGGAGGTTGCTTCAAACCATACAATGCCTTCTTCAACCTGCAAACATGTGTTCTTTGATCTTCCACCTAGAATCCCTATGGTTTTTCAACATATACCTCTTCATGTAACATGCCATGAAGGAATGTTGTCTTTACATCCATTTGATGAAGAGTCCATCCCTGACTCGCAGCAAGGGCAACTATAGAACGGATGGTTGTATATTGAGCTACGGGAGAAAATATGTCATCATAATCTTCTCCCTATTTCTGAGAGAAGCCTCGAGCTACAAACCTTGCTTTATATTTCTCAATGCTACCATCAATTCCATGTTTGATTTTGAATAGCCATTTTGAAGTCACAACATATTTCCCTTTCAGTCTAGGTACAACATCCCATACATCATTTTTCATAATCGATTCATATTCTTCATCCATAGCATCCTTCCAAACTTGTTCTTTTACTGCTTCTTCGAATGAGGACGGTTCAACATGAATCATAGTACTCATAGCAGCAACATATCCCTGATACATGCATGGTTGTTTCCTTTCTCTGAATGATCTACAAATGGGGACATTTCTTTCAGTATCTTGTAAAGTATCGTGGAGCCAAAGTGGTATCTTCTTAGAGGGAGGATCACTTGGAGGAGGATCTAACGGATCCATAGGCTCTATGGGATCATGAACTATGTCAGACTCAGGTACATATGGACCATCCAGAGTATCCCAATCATCATTCTCTTCCTTGGGAGAGGAGGTGGAGGAAGATCTCTTCCTTTTCCAAGAGCTGCATCTTCATCAAATGTTATGTCCCTACTAATTTCGACCTCCCTCTGACCAAAAATATAAATTCTATAAGCTTTATAATTTTCACACTAACCCACAAACGTACCTTTTCTACCAATAGCTTCCAATTTGTTCCTTTTGTCCTTCAACACATGAAAATATACAGGGCATCCAAATACACGAAGATGGTTGATATCAGGCTTAATGCCAGTGAACATTTCTTCAGGAGTCTTGTTTTCCAATGCTTGATGAGGCACCCTGTTCTGAACATATACAACAATAGATGTAGCTTTGGCCCAAAGGAACTTTGACACCTTTTGATCATGGAGCATAGCACGGGAAGCTTCTAATATAAACTTGTTCTTTCTTTCGGCTAGACCATTCTATTTAGGAGTATATGGCACAATCATTTCCTTCTTGATTTTGTCTTTCTTGCAAAATGCTATGAATTCTTTTGACATGTATTCTCCTCCATTGTCGGACCTGAAGACTTTGATTCTCTTTCTTGATTGATTTTTGATCAAGGCTTTGAATTCCTTGAATGTTTCAAAGGCTTCATCCTTGTGCTTAAGATAGTATATCCATGTCTTTCTTTAGAAGTCGTCAATAAAGGTAATGTAGTAGAGATGACCACCAATAGAATGTACAAGCATCAGAACACATATATCAGAATGAATGAGATGGAGGATTTCATTTGTCTTGTTCTTACTAGAGGGAAATGGTCCCCTTGTTTTCTTTCCACTTGCACAACTTGGACAAACTCCATCATGATGAGCCTGAACATCGAGAATACCAGAGACCAATTTCTTCAATTTCGGAAGTGCATCATAATGAAGATAAGCCAATCTATGGTGTCATAATTTGTTCAAATGATTGGTATTATGAACCAATGCTAGGAGAGGTCTTCCAGTGACCCTATAAAGTCATTTAAATCTTGATCCTAGTGTGAAGGCATCCCTCATAGGTGAATAGGTAGGCCAAGTTAAAACTTTACCTTTGATGAAGGCAACCCTCATCCATTTATCTTCCAATGTGGATATAGATACTAGATTATTCATTAATATAGGTACATACATAGCATCATGCAACATAACTAATTTCCCAAAATTCAATTGAAATTTGACAGACCCAAAGCCTTTCACAAGATGAGTAGAGTTGTCTCCAAGAATGATATTTATCTTAGTCTCCCTCTCTACCATATTAGAGAGGACTTCCTTGTAACCATAGAAATGATGAGTGGCCCCACTATCAACCAACCAACTTTCCCATGAATCCGGCGGAGAAGAACTAGTAGGAGTAGAAATGAGAATGTATTAAGATTTATTTACATCATTACTTTCATACCTGGGAGCCCTTGACTTCTTTTAAGGAGGATGATATTCTTCACAGTCACTTGAGTATCTTCTTCTTCTATTATATTTTCTGTCACGGTTATTTTTTTGATTGTCTTTTCTTCTTTTGTTATCATAGTTTCCTCTAGTGTTATAGTGTGGCCTCTTTACCTTTTCATGACAGTCTTGTACATAATGACCCTTCTTATGACAATTGAAGCATTCAACATGAGATGTTGATCTGTCATTCCTTCTTTTTATATTTTGATAAGGAGGCTTCCTTGATGAACCTCCTCTTGTCTTCTTTATTTTTCCATGAGTGATGTATGCAGCGGGCTCTCCCTCTTCATTCTTTTGAATCCTTCCTCTTGCTATCATCATAGATTATTCTTGAGTGAGTTATCCAAAAATTTCAGCATATGACAAAGGACATTGTTTTTGTTGATAGAAGTAATGAACATTTCCCAAATAGGGGGGAGACCTCTAAGAGTCACAACTACTAGCTCCCTGTCAGGTACATTTTCTCCAACCCTCTGCAATTGATCTCTAAGATGAGAGATCCTCATAATGTAAGATTGGACAACTTCCCCTTTGTTCATATTAGTTTCCTTGAGTTGATCTTTCAAGGTGATGATATCATTCAGGTTGTTGACTTCATACATGCTGGTTATCTTCTCATACATATCTTTAGACTTTCTTAAATTCCCAGCATAAGCAAGTAAATGATCTTATAAACCATCAACTATAATTTGATTTGCTTTAGAGTCACCTTTCTTGTCTTGATCAATTGTGTTGAAATGGACTTGAGGTCGCTTTCTTTTATAGGATTTCTTGAAGGCTTACTTAGGGTTGAGATTGACCCAAGCAGTTACCCATGTGGTTAGGGCCAACCCATTGCATAATGAATCTATGAATAAAATAATTCAAAACTTAACTTCTACTTAACCAAATTAAGTGATCTTTGGGTTGATTTTGGTCCTCTAAAAAAGAGGAATTTAATGCAATCATTATCTTGGTCATCTAAGTTGTCCAATGTGGAATTTGACCCTAGTTTCAAAAATTAACAGAAACTACAACAAAAATTTCAATTAGCGAAAAAATATTGGGCAGAAATGATGATCTATTATAGGAAACAAGAATTTCAATGAGTCTATAAAACCACCTATCAAATGTTGGGGTTGTGGTGAAAATCACATGTGAAGATATTTCCACAAAATCCATCAAATAAGAAGACAATGTTAAATCAAATTCAGGAAGAATCAACAGTAAATGATGTAGCCTATAATAAACCCAAAATCAGTGATGCATTGGATGGGAGGCAGGAAGATCATCAATCAACTAGGGTTGAAGTTCAAGTTAAGATATTTGACAAAAATGTATATGTACTTATAGATCTAGGATCTACCTTGAGTTATGTCTCCCTTGTTGTAGTTGAAAAATGTAAACTTAGAAAGGAAAAACAACATAAACCCTGGTTAGTATAGTTAGCCACAGGGGCTAAAAGAAAAGTAATTGAAATTAGTAAGAATTGCACCATAGATCTAAATGGAATGCAAATTGTCCTCAATCTGAATATTTTACCATTAGGATCTTATCATATCCTTATAGAAATGGATTGGTTAGAAGCACATAAAGTGATATTAAATTTTTTAGAAAAGACCTTTACATGTGTTGATGATGATAGAAAAGTTTGTATGGTTCAAGAAATCCCAAGAGAAATTTTTGTTAGACAAATTCCTGATGTATAAATGAAGAAATATGCTAGGAAATGCTGTAAACTATTCATTACCCAAGTACAATATCTATCTAAAAATAAACAATAGCCATCATTAGAGGAATATCATGTACTTGAACAATTTAAGGATGCATTTCTAGAAGAAATAACAAGACTTCATCCAAGGAGGAATATTGAATTTACCATTGATCGTATACTTGTTGTTGTTCTAGTTTTTAAGGCCCCATACAGAATGAGTGTTTCTCAACTGAGTTGAAAATTCAATTGCGAGAATTATTGGGCAAAAAGTACATCAGACCAAGTGTTTCTCCTTGGGAAGAACTTGTGTTATTTGTGAAAAAGAAAGATGCAACTTTAATATTGTGCATAGATTATAGATAGTTGAATAATATGACTATAAAAAATAAATACCCCTTGCCAAGAATATATGACTTATTAACATTTCACACACATTATGGGCACTATGAATTTGTAGTACTTCAATTTGGGTTGAATAATGTACTTGCTACATTTATGTGCCTCATAAACAATGTCCTAAGGTCATTCCTATATAAGTTTGTAATTGCCTTTATAGACAACATTTGGGCATTCTCAAAGAGTAAGGAAGAACATGAACAACGTCTGAGGATGGTTCTCCAAACTCTAAGAGATAATGAACTATATGCAAAATTTAGCAAATGTTCATTTTACCATCATTAAATTCATTATCTAGGACATGTAATATCAGAAGAAGGAATTCTTGTAGATCCCAAGATAAAATCAATTATGGAGTGGCCAACACCCAAAAATGTGGAAGAAGTTAGATCATGTATGGGCATCACATGCTATTATAGGAGACTCATAGAGGGATTCTCTAAACGTGTTTATCCCATCACTAATCTACGAAAGAAGGGAATCAAATTTGAATGGAGTCAAAAGTGTCAAGCTACTTTTGAAAAATGAAAACAACTTTTGACTATAGCTCCAATTCTAAAATTAGTTGATCCCAATAAGGAATTCACGGTATGTATGGATGCAAGTAAGGAAGGATTGGGGGTTTTGATGCAGGATGGTCATGTCAATTGCTATGAATCCGGAAAATTGAAAGAACATGAGAAAAAATATGCTACCCGTGATCTAAAATTAGCAATAATAATTCATGCATTTAAGATCTAGTAGGGAGAAGATTCTAGCTAAGGATAGACAATGTTAGTCTCAAATACTTATTTAACCATCCCAATTCAAATGCTAAACAAGCAAGATGGTTAGCATTTATTAGTGAATATTATTTTGAGATTATACATATCAAAGGGAAGGAAAATAAAATAGTTGATGCCCTAAGCAGAAAAATTAATTAGATCTGTGTTATTTTAGCAATCAATTGTTCAACGGATTTAATAAAAAAGAGTCAAAACAGCTGAAAATATGACTTAGAATACCTGAAGATTAAGGAGAAAGTGCAAAAAAAATGATAAACTGGAAGGAAAAGAAAATGAATTTTTAGTTAATAGCCAAGATTTATTATTGTTTAGAGGAAGAGTTTACATACCTAATGACTTCAATATGAAAAGAATTATCCTAGATGAGCTACATAAAAGACCACCAACTAGACATTTTGGTTATAAAAACTGATCATTGTGTTAAGAAAGTATTTTTATTGGCCAAATATAAAAAATGAGACTTGAATATGTAGCAAGATGTCTTGAATTCCAGCAAGTTAAGGCATGTCATCAACACCCTGTTGGATTGTTACAACCACTACCGATTCTAGAATGGATATGGGAGACCATTTCGGTGGATTTCATCATCGGGTTGCCAAAAATAACGAAACAACATGATTCTGTTATGGTTGTGGTTTACAAGCATAGCAAAGCAGCATGTTTCATTCCAGTGAAATCTACTTTTAAGGCCGTATATATTGCAAAAATATTTATGAGAGGAATTTCAGACTTCATGGGGTTCCTAAGGTTGTGATTTCATATGGAGATGCAAAATTCACCTCCAAATTTTGAAAAGGGATATTTGAAAATATGGGGACTAAGTTAAATTTTAATACATCCTATCATCCTCAAATTGATGGTCAAACAAAAAGGACCAATTAGATATTAGATGACATGTTAAGGATATATGTCAAAGATAAGCAAACTAAATGGGAGGACTATTTGCATCCAATTGAGTTTGCTTACAACAATGGCTATCAAACCTCTTTAAAAACGAGTCATTTTGAAGTCATGTATAGAAGAAGATGCAAGGTACCATTAAGTTGGGATCGCCTTGAAGGCAGATTGATGTTGTATCCAGACATGTTAAAATAAATGGAAGAAATAATCAAGCAAGTTAAATAGAATTTAAAAACATCCAAAGATCGCCATAAAAGCTATGCAAACCTGAAAAGAACTCTGAAAGAATTCAATGTGGGATATCATGTATACTTGAAGGTTAAACCTAAGAAGAGTACATCCAAACTTAGCAGTTTTGCTAAAGTATCTCCTAGATATTATGGACCCTTTGAAGTGTTAGCCAGAATTGGACTTCTTGTTTATCAACTAACCCTACCATCCAACATTAAGATTCATAATGTATTTCAAATTTCATTATTGAAAAAGTATGTACATGAACCTTATGTGATTGATTTGCATGTTGTACATGTGGAACTAGAGGGAGAGTTCCTAGCATAACCACTGCATTTTAGACCAGAGGGTGGTTACACTCCGGAATAGAGATGTAGTGTAGTTGTAGGTTCAATGGAAACTTTTCACTCCAGAGGAAGCAACCTGGGAGTTAGAGGAAGCTTTTTAAATTATGAAATGATCTCCAAGAAGAAAGTATTGATTGAGACATCGGGATGATGTCAAATTTAAGCGGGGGAGGATGTGATATCCCTCAGGTTAAGGATTTCATTGTAATTAAAATGCGCATAAGATTAATTTTGATTTAGTATGCTACATTAAAAAACAGATAGACATTTAATTATCATTAATTTTATTGATAATAACTGATGTTAAGTTGTTGTTAGTGGAATTATAATTATGTTTTATTTTATGAATAAAAACAAAAAACTGGGAAATTAATGTTTGAAGTACAAATGGTTGAAAAAAAAATGATGCAATTTATTTTGGAAATTATTATTATTATTCATCAATAAGTCCTAGGCATCTAATCTGGGTGATTAGATTTATTTCTGAAATTATGATATTGGTCAATTAAATGTTTCCTAGAAGGCAGGGAGTTGTCTTTCAAAAGTGGGAAACAAAAGCTCATTAATGAGAAGTTGACTACCTGCCACATGTTGGTGAAATGGACGCAGTTAATACCACCCAATGAGTGGTAGATGAATAATATCTCTCTAATTTTTTGGCTTTTGTCTCATAATTTCTAAGAGCAGAATTAGAGAGACTTAAGAGAAGCAGAAAGTAAGATACATAAAAGGAATTGCAGACCTAATTTCTTGGGGAGACCAGTAGAGGATGAGTCAAGGTTGGGAGGAGCTAAGTACTTAACTCTTAGTTTTCCAAAAATTTTCTTCATGTTGATAATTCTAACTTTATGTTTTGTTTATTAAAACTTAGAATTAATTGAAAAAATAAATAAAAAATAAAATTTGTCCATTCTATTCTCAATTAGTTTAATGTTCTTTTGACAAGTACAAAGAATGGAAAGAAGACATTATTTTGTTGTTAACGCTGAGCAAGAAATATTTTGTTATGATTTATTTCTGGGTGGAAATTGTTAAAGAAAAACCAAGGAAATGGTTTTTTTTTTAAATGAGAAAATATAGTTCGATTTCAACAAAGGAGTATTGATATTAGCAATATAAGAACATACTGTGTATAAAATAGAATGGCATGTTGTATATAAATAGGTGAATTGTAAATATGAGATATAGATAGAATGGTATTATACACCAGAAAATTTCTAGAAAGGGAGCACACTATTGTGTAGAAGAATGTATATAAAATGTGAAAAAAGGAAAATTTACATTTTCAATAACTTTAATAGGCGCAATATTCAGTTTAAACCTTTTCATGTACACGCAGAAATAAACAAATATTTACATTTTTACAGATATATATATACAATTATAAACGTGAACAATACTATAGAAGCATAGTTGTGATCAATGTATTGTAATATTAAATACTCTAGAGAAAAACAAGAATAAATAGAAGTCGAAATTGCGTGATGGTAAACTCATATACAGCCATCGACAATGAGAGAGGAAACTCTCGAGGTAGCTTTATATTAAGTAAAATGGAAATAAATAACCAGTAGCTCTATATTAAGTAAAATGGAAATAAATAACCAGTAAAATTTAAAGGACACATATATAATATATATATATATATATATATATATATTAAAAACCAGAGTTAGAAAAATAAACAAAACATTCGTCGTTGCGAAGCCTGGTTTATTTTAAAAGGAAATCTTTCTAACAAAATATATATTGTCAGAGTCCATTTGTAGCATACATATATAGATATAAAATGTAAAATCATTCAGAGTAGACACTGTTAAACAATATGCCGTCTTAGCGTGGAAAAATTGCTTATTAATGAATATAAACTCCTTTCAGTTTTTGGCACGTGAGTGCATGATGTAATGGTCGGAGGTCGGTTTACACACCCCCGGTCAGTATCAAGTCCTGCGGAGCTGCGCTGCAGCATATTTGGGCCATGGCCAGTGATGTATGTACTATGTACAAAATGTATTTGACAATATATAGCTTCTTCAGCAAGGCCCCACCCCCTGAAAAAAACTCCTTCAGTTTTAAGCAGATGGAATTTCCGTAACAAGGAACCTGATGAATAAGGAAAAGATAAAAGAAGCTAATATTGTCTTCCTACAGATAAGTTAGCCTTTGATTTCCAAGGAGAAACCAGAGAGTCGAAGAATTTCCAACCGAGAGAAAGGTTATATTCGAACATTATTCCCAAGGAGAAACCAGAGAGTCGAAGAATTTCCAACCTAGAGAAAGGTTGTATTAGAACATTAAAAATTAAAGAATCCATAGAGGACTTCTATTGCTATCGATGCCATTTTATTAGCGTTCTTTGGAGTTATTCAGACGATAGACATCTGCCTGGAAAGAGAAAACATGGTGTATGTTATGGTTCCATATAATTTATAAATGAAAAATAATTCAGTTAATTTGTGAAGTGGGATTTTAATAAATAATGGAGTAGGGACTATGAATATAAACAATAACATGGTTCAGACTAAGGTCCCTTTTTACACAAAGGTCGTAGGAGAATCCATGAAACAAAATAAATAAGTTGTTTAAACGTGAATAAAGACTCATGAGTATTCATCTAAAGTATGGAGGTAATAAAAAGAAGTGTAATATATTATTAGAATGATGTTGTAATTTTAAGACGTGGTATTATTGGGTAGATAAAAGACAGACTTTATGGAGTAAGGTTACCTTGAGTCGATACTCATTGTTTGATTAGGAAAGATAGTTTGAAAATTTATAGTAACATATAAATTAAGAATTCCATGTTAAGAATTTTAATAGTTGATTCTTATTACATTCTTTTAAGCACTAGTGGAAGATAGATTAATGAATGATTGATTTAATGAGGGTATTCATTGTTTCTTTTAAGCACTAGTGGAAGATAGATTAATGAATGATTGATTTAATGAGGGTATTCACCTAACAATGAATGATAGAATTACCATGTCATGGTAGATATTATTTTTCACAAACTTAAAAATCGTTAAGAAGTGAATTAGTGAATTGTGGCTTTACGAAACAAAGAAAAAATAGTATTAGTGAGGGTCTCTACACATTGCTACTCCTCTGTGAGACACTCCAACTCAATGTGCAATAAATTTTCTAAGTAATTTGTTACCATACCTATTCAAAAAGGAAACGACTCTAGATATAGTGTATTCCCACCAAATTATCATCAAGTATCATTTTGTGACCTAGGAATGAAGTTCCGTGAAATGCGAATAGAGGCTAGGAAATGTGGGTTTTTGAGGTGAAGCATTACAGATATTATTGTCACTCACTGCTAAATGTGTTTTCAGTTGTGAAAAGGGTGAGAAAGAGCAGTGAGGTTTGAAGCCATCTCCCTAGCCATAGGAGCTCTCTAAGCTAAGTCGAACCCTCTCCATTGCATAGCGCTCGTGATAAGCTTTCCAATGGTATAGCGAAGTCCAAAAATGGACTTTTGGATCAGAAGTTAGAGCAGATTGAAGCTTCCCTTTGAAAGCTAGAAAACAAAGAGGAAAAGACCAAGGGTTAATCGCAATCGGAGTCTTGGGAGAGCAACGACGGGGGAAAGGATAGAGCAACTTGTGATTAGTGATCGGCGATCGCAAATGTCAGAAGTCTCAGGCTCATCGCAAATCACAATCGGCGATCATAGGTCCCAACAATCAAGCCATATTGGCGGGGTAAAACAATGATCATCGATATCGCACTCTGGAAGCGCATCACAAATCGCAATTGGTGCTCGGGAGTTTTAGGGTCCAGGCATATCGGCGATGAACGGGTCCAGGGCATCGCACATCGGCAAATCGACGTGACGGTGTAGTTACAACTCCAAAACATTACGATATCGTGATGTTGTGATATGATAGTGTAAAGCACCAGGAAGGCCGAGAAACGATTAACAAAGAAAATCAATGAAAAACCAAGGGCAAGCTGACCCTTTTCTCTCTCCTCCAGGGGCCACGTCGCAGAATTCCATTGGTCCTGAAGAATGCACATGGCAGCTGACATTAGCATGACGTGGCAGTACAAAGAACACGAAGTTTTGACATTTTCAGGGGTCCTATGGGGGCATATTCGGGTGACACGTGTCACCACTCAGGAAGTGCCACATGGCACTGATGATTTCATCAACCCCGAAAATTGGCAATCAGAGGTATCAGTGCATTGGGCATCATAAGGTATTCGTCGATTGGAAACCGCCGATAAAGGGGCTCTGATGCAAGGGTTAGTCGTGATCACATGGAGGGCCGAAGGACCAAAGGCTAAGCACAAAAGGGGCCAATCCTGCACATCGATGATCGCACAGATCAAAGTTCCTCCTCTACTGAAAACTCTCTCGACTTGCAATTGTTAGATTCGGGAACTCTCCTGGATGCGATATTTTATACAATAGATTTAAAGGGTTGTCATGTTCATCCATTTTCAAAGGACACATATTAATTAAACACCCCCCATCTCTGGACAACCCAAATCGACTCTGCGCATATCAATGGCTCCCAGGCCTTTTCGGACCCCCCCCCCCGCCATGTCTCCCTTTATCGACAAGGGGGGGGGGGGGTCTGAAAAAACAATTTCCCCGTCGGGCCCCTATGCTACGTGTCCCTCTCATATTATTTCACACCCCCCCTCACTTACCACTTACCGCTCACGCCCCCCTCCGAAAACCACTCATCCTCACACTCTTTCCTGCCAATAGTCCCATGCCCTTTCCCACCTATTGCTCGGCTCCACGTCAACTAACTGTTACATCCCCCTGATTACGTCACCCTCACTTCCGTTCCACCTCCACTACCCTACTGCCACGACCAGGTAGTGAAGAGCTTTGAAGACGGATGGGTCAGCAGCTAAAGCATTGAATGAAGTATGGTGCAATGGTAAATCAGTATGGGGGGCTCAAGAAGACTTAATGGCTCGGCATGGTGCTCCACTCAGATAGACAGTGAAGGACTGATAGGACAAGCTCTGCTTCTACTCTGCAACAAGAAACCACGGTCGATCACTATCAACTCCAGAAAGGGGAGAAGTTGGGCAGTTAAGGCGAAAGCGACAGAAACCGGCCAAGCAGCTAGAAGGACACATCATGGCAGAGATAGGACTCGATCAGGGGCCTTCACAGGAACAACAGAAGGATATTTCCTCCATTATATTTCGTTTTCTTTTTCTTTTCATTATTCTGTAATTTCTGTTTTTCCAAGAACGGAATCAAATCCGATTGTAATCATTTTGGGCAGCAGGCCTTACACGCCAAGACAGCTAGTCTAGCAGACAGCTGGAGCTCGAGCTGGGATATTTTGTAACTACTAATTCTAGCTCCCCCCCCCCCTCTTCTTATAAATAGGGGGAAGAAACTCTTAATAAAGGTTCTGGAATTTCACACCCAGGGGTCTGAATTCTGAGAGGCCATTCTTGATTCTAAATTGCTTGTTCATGGGGGGACTTGGCTTATACATTGCTGAATGTTATGGATTGGTTATTTGGATCCTCCAAATATTAATGAAACTATCCTAGTGATTCCAAGCAGATCAATGCGCAATATGTTTCCTCTGTGTAAATCTCATTTCATTGGTGTTTTATTTTCTCTGAAATAGTATAATGAAGCGATTGGTTTCTCTTTGATTCATGGATTTATCTAGACTGTTAAATAAGCAAACAGTGCCTGCGTTTAAGACAGAGTTACTTATGGTAGTCTATAACCTACAGTACCTGTACAAGACAGATTTACTAATGTTATTTAATTAACATGCGGTACATGTGCGAGCCCAGATTTACTCATGATGTTTAACGATAATGGTACCCATGTTATATCTGGTACAAAACTTCAATAAGCACTCTGTTGTTTCTACCTTTCCTCCTCCTCCCTCTTCCATATTTATGTTGGAACATTGTTTCTTAGGATTATGTTTGTCTACGGCCCTACGCATCTATTTCCCTCCTTCCTCTCCACCTCTACTACAACTTCAGTGTTAAGTTGTCTCATTGTTGTGTGTTAGCCACCAGAACAAGACATTTCTCTTTGAGGTCGCCCCGATTTACCCCTGCATTTGGATACATGTATTGGATTAAGTCTACCTTAATGAAGGCCTAATGAACCAATCCCTTTTTATTATCTTTTAACTACGTGAAAATTGGAGTGCTACAGAAACCCCCTCACAGATAATCTACCATGCACTCCTCTACCTAAGATATCCTAAGCACTGGTCTACAATCAACCCAAAGGTTGTCTCTAAGAAGCTTTCTATGTCCCCTGAAGCACTCGTGCTACAGGTGCTGTTAAAAGCAACAACATCTTTTTGGCATTGTTTCCGGGGAACAAATTAGAATATTTTTTCCTAGGTACAACAAATTTTTACGTTCCCTTTGTTAGGTGAGTAAGGGAAGTGTGGGTTGAATATCTCTCAACTTGGCGACTCCATTATTTCAATTTATGATAAACATCTTGGCGAATCCACTGTCCATGTCTCTATTTGATCATCCTGGCTTTCAATCTGCCTCATACTCGCTCTGATGTTAAAGCAGCCGAAAACTTTCCCTACCTTTGAACCTGCAATCACTCAACTAGGGAGGTTTTCGAGATGGCCATTCCTACATTCTTGGCCAACCAATTCGTACCACTGGATTTTTCTTCTATTGTTGGTTATCCAAATTAGGTCCCTTCGTTTCATGAATGGATTACCTATTTGCCTAAATTCAGTGGGAACACAGAGAGAAGGCTTGACCAGCACCTCAAAGATTTTCATGAATGCATGGAACAACAAGGTATTTTTGTTGAAGATGTACAAATGAAATTGTTCAAGTATATTTAGACGAGGATGCTAGAGTTTGGCACAAAACAATACCTCATGGCAGCATATCTTCCTTAAAACATTTTCGTATAACATTCAATCACTATTGCAAAGGACTATATCCACCGAATGTTCTATTTGAAGATTGTTGCGCAAATTTTAATGATGAAGACATTCCCAAGGTGGATGACTCGGCTGAAGATGTTTGTGGAGCTCCACTCCAAGAAAAAATTTACTCACATCAAGAAGCATCGCCCAATGAGCAAGAAAGAGAAGAAGGAACTATCATCGATTTGCCAATAAACCCAAAAAAGTCTTATTCGGCCGAATTTGATGTTTCTCCTTCCTATGATGAATACAACTCTGATGGAGAGTCAAGTGATGCATAGCCACAACTCTCCTAGTAATGCGAAGTTGCACAAGAAGAGGAGGCCCACCAAGAGGTCAACAAAGAGGCTCCAATTTACAATGCACATCCTCACCTAGAGAACAAGATCAAGAACCTCCTCTGATTTATGATCCATATTATTCAGAGGAGGATGAGATGGCAGTGGATGTTCAAAGGGATTCGTTTACCAGCAAGTGGGGAGTAGGCTTCCAATAGGAAGTTTTCCAAAAAGAGCCCAAAGTTGAAGGACCACGCAGAGTCTGTTACTATTTGTTGCAGAAAGATTCCTACCGGGAATTCTCAGTAGATTCTTCAATCTACAACTCTTACAGTTCAGACAATGAAGAATCTCTTGCAAATTTCCAACAGGGTTGGCCATTGAAAAATGGGTAGCAAAAGATCAGCAACAAGCTTTTCTTGAAAAATCTAAGGCTGAGGAGCTGAACAGTGTTTGTGGTTGCCCTGACCAAGAAGATATTGGTCAGTAGACTATTCATGACAATGAGGTAGCGGCAAACCTTCCTTGTCAATTCTATGACCATGTAGCTGACTACATGATGACATTCTTAAGCCAACAGCAGAGGTTGTTTCAAAATCATGTATCAGGTTCTTTGTTTGAATACTTTTCATGGTGCATGCTTGTTTTAATTTTTATTTTTCAGCAGCATGGGGGCACTAGGTCTAGCACCCAAATGTTGGCCTGGACCCATTGGAGGGTTGAACTCACTTAGGTGAATTGAGCCCCGTATATAAGTAGGAGTGTATATCATTAAGCTCACGAGCTGAGCATTTACTTTACAGTTGTTAGAATTTTTATTTCTGCATTTTAGTTTGATGAGGAAAGTACTCCCAGCAAATGAAGTCCCATGGATATTTTCTAGTTATATAGATTCATTATATTTATGACTCCATGCCCAATGGTGAAGAATACTGGTCTACAGGTTCTTAGCACCTTGCCAGCAAGGCACTATTCCCAGTTGGAGCCAATGTTGTCACTCACTGCTAAATGTGTTTTTAGCTGTGAAAAGGGTAAGAAAGAGCAGTGAGATTTAAAGACATATCCCAAGCCATAGGAGCTCTCTAAGCTAAGTCGGATCCTCTCCATTGTATAGCGCTCGTGATAAGACCAAGGGAAGGCTAATCGAAATCAGAGTCTTGGCATAGCAACGGCGGGGGAAAGGACAGAGCAACTTGTGACCAACAATCGCTAATTTCGGCAATCAGAAACGTAAGAGGTCCCAGGCTCATCACAAATCACAATCAACGATCAGAGGTCCCAACAATAAATTCATATCGACATGGTAAAACAGTGATCATCGATATCACACTCCGGGAGCACATCGCAAATCACAATCGGGGCTCAGGGTTTCAAGGTCCAAGCATATCAGCGATTGGCAGGTCCAGGGCATCGCACATCAGCGAATCGGCATAGTAACAACTCCAAAACATTGTGATATCACAATTTTGTAATATGATCGTGTAAAGCGTCGGGAGGGCCAAAAAAAAATTAACAAAGAAAATCAGTGAAAAACCAAGGGCACACAGAGCCTTTTCTCTCTCCTCTAGGGGGCCACATGGCGAAATTTCATTGGTCCCTAAGAATCCACATGGCAGCTGACGTCAGCATGACGTGGAAGTACGGAGGACACATGGCACGCAGGTTTGGCGTTTTCAGGGGTCCTATGGGGGCATATTCAGGTGACACGTGTCACCACTCAGGAAGTGCCATGTGGCACCAATGACATCATCAATCCCACAAATTAGCGATTGGAGGTATTAGCGCATTGGGCATCATAAGGAATTCGCCAGTTGGAAACTGCCGATAAAGGGGCTTCGATGCAAGGGTTAACCGCGATCATATAGAGGATTGAAGGACCAAGGGCTAAGCACAAAAGGGGAAAATCCCTCACATTGGCGATCACACAGGTCAAAGTTCCTCCTCCACCAAAAACTCTCCCGGCTTGCAATTGCGCGATTCGGGAACTCTCCCGGATGCGATATTTTATACAATATATTTAAATGGTTGTCGGGTCCGTCCCTTTTCAAAGGCTGCATATTAATTAAATGCCCCCATCTCTGGACAACCCAGATCGACAGCTCCCAAGCCTTTTCGCCCCACCCCCCCCCCCCACCGCCATGTTTCCCTTTATCGACAAGGGGTGGGGGGGTAGGGGGGGTCCGAAAAAATAGTTTCCCCATCGAGCCCCTCTGCTACGTGTCCCTCTCATATTATTTTGCACCCCCCCCCCCCTCACTTACCACTTACCGCTCATGCCCCCCTCCGAAAACCACTCATCCTCACACTCTCTCCCGCCAACAATCTCGCGCCCTTTTCCACCTATCGCTCAGCTCCACATCAATTAACCGTTACATCCTCCCGGTTATGTCACCCTCACTTTCGTTCCACCTCCACTCCCCTACTACCATGACCAAGTAGTGTAGAGCTTTGAAGATAGATGGGTCGGCAACTAAAGCATTGAATGAAGTATGGTGTAGCAGTAAATTAGTATGGGGGGCTTAGGAAGACTTAATGACTCGGCACAGATCTCCACTCAGATATAAATCAAAGGACTGACAGGACAAGATCTGCTTCTACTCTGCAACAAGCAACCACGATCGATCACTATCAGCTTTAGAGAGGGGAGAAGTTGGGCAGTTAAGGCGAAAGCGACAAAAACTGGACAAGCAGTGAGAAGGACACATCGCGGCAGAGACGTGGCTCAATTAGGGGACTTCATAGGAACAGAAGAAGGACATTTCCTCCATCATCTTCCATTTTCCTTTTCTTTTCATTATTCTGTAATTTTTGTTTTTCCAAGAACAGAATCAAATCTGATTGTAATCATTTTGGGCAACAGGCCTTGCACGCCGAAACAGCTAGTCTAGAAGACATATGGAGCTCGAGTTGGGATATTTTGTAACTATTAATTCCAACCCCACCTCTTATTATAAATAAGGGGAAGAAAACCTTAATAAAGGTTCTGGAATTTCGCACCTGCGGGGTCTGAATTCTGAAAGGCCATTCTTGGTTGTAAATTGCTTGTTCATGGGGGGGCTTGGATGATACACTGCTAAATGTTATGGACTGGTTATTTGGACCCTCCAAATATTAATGAAACTATCTTGGTGATTCCAAGCATATCAATGCGCAATATGTTTCCTCTTTGTAAATCTCATTTCGTTGGTGTTTCTTTTCTCTAAAATAATGTAATGAAGCAGTCGGTTTCTCTCTGATTCATGGATATATCTACACTGCTAAATAAGCAATCAGTCCCTGCGTTTAAGATAGAGTTACTTATGTTAGGTTGTAACCTACAGTACATGTACAAGACAAATTTACTAATGTTATTTTATTAACCTGCGGTACCTGTGTGAGCCCAGATTTACTCATGTTGTTTGGCGATAATGGTACCCATGTTATATCTGGTATGAAACCTCAATAAGCACTCCATTGTTTCTACCTTTCCACCTCCTCCCTCTTCCATATTTATGCTGGAACATTGTTGCTTAGGATTTTGTTCGTCTACATCCCTATGCATCTATTTCCCTCCTTCCTCTCCTCCACTCCACCTCTACTACAACTTTAGTATTAATTTGTCTCATTGTTGTGTGTCGTCCACTATATGAAGACATTTCTCTTTGAGTTCGCCCAGATTTACCCCCTTCATTTGGATACATGTATTGGCTTGAGTCTACCTTGATGAAGGCCTATTGAACCAAGCCCTTTTGATTATCTTTTAACTACGTGACAATTGGAGTGCTGCAGAAACCCCCTCACAAGTAATCTTCCATGCACTCCTCTATATAATATGTCCTAGGGACTGGTCTACAATCAACCTAGAGGTTGTCTCTAGGAAGCTTTCTATCTCCCCTAAAGCACTCGTGCAGAAAATTCTCACTGTAGATTAATCTGATTATGCAATGTACTAAAGAAAAATACTTAATCTACTTCTACTATCAAACTCGTGGAAGCTTAATCGATTTGAGCAAGATCAAACAGAACACATATAACATAGAAGAATAAATAATACACATTAAACACAGAAGAATACTCTAGGGAAAGCCTCAGCTAAAAACCCTGTTATCTGTATTATCATACAAGTGGAAATATCTCAAGATTACACAAAGCTTTAGCTCTCACAGCTATCCAGCTCTCAGTACAATCCCTCACCGCTGCTCATAGGCAAACAAGGCTTCTCACAAACCTTCTCCTTTGCCCTCCAAGCCTCCTATTTCCTTGTGTTGTTCCTCTGGGATGATTCACCTTCAACCAAGTGGAACACTACTCTTACACACTATAAAACTGTGCAATCCTCAAGGAATGAATTCCTTCTGCATGCAAGAGATTTTCTCATAGGAAAATTCTCGCAACTGATAGTACACTGTCCCTGCCTTTAATCTCCACTGAGTCTTTGTCTGAACTGACATGCATGAGTTATTTATGAGAGAATATTCAGTGATCTAGAGTACACTAGTTGCATGCATGTATGCATGCATTAACTGACTGAACTCACAATCAGTTCCACAAATTGTTTGGAACTAATTTAACTGGACTTAACTCAGTTAACTGAGCTAACTAATTACAACTCAAATACAACTCATCCTTATCTCCTTAATTAAGGGATAACTTCCTCAATCAAAGGGATAATTGTTGCATGATTTCACAAAGACTTCATGTTTGAATTCTCCCACTAATTAACTCAAGATGAATTAATTAATTATTTTTCAAACAGCGGGTGAGACTAAATTCGAATTTAAATTTAAGGACAAATTAAAAATGGAATATATCTTGAAATGCTATCTTTAGCAATGTTATTTTTAGCATTTCTATTTTTAGCATTTCTTGTTGTTATTTTCAACACTCCCTCTCAACAAGAAAGGGATTATCTGCCACCCCGATCCTGTCTCTATGGAACTCAAATTTACACTTTGACAATGCCTTAGTCAGAATGTCAGCATCTTGCTCCTCGATCGAAATATACTGCAACAACATGATCCTCCTCGCCACACAGTTTCTGAGATGATGATATCGAATGTCGATATGCTTGGACCTGTCATTAAATACTAGTTTCTTAGAGAGTTTGATACAACTCTGATTATCACAATAGATCACAGTTGGATCCATCCCCTGATCAAACAAACCAACTAGAATTCTCCGCATCCAAATGGCCTCACATGTTGCCTAACTTGCGGCCATGTATTCAGCCTCTGCTGAGCTGAGTGCAACTGACCTCTGTTTCATGTTGTACCAAGAAACTGCCACTGAACCAAGGTTGAAAATTCCTCCTGATGTGCTCTTCTGATCTGATGGACTCCCTTCCCAATCTGCATCTTTGAAGCCCTGTAGCTTCACTCCCTCTGTCCGTCTATACCATAATCCATACTGAGATGTGCCTCTGAGGTATCTGAAAACATGCTTAACTGCCTTCCAAAACAGCTTGGTAGGCTGAACCATAGCTTGACTCAGCCGGTTCACCGCATAGCACAAATCTAGTCATGTGTTCACTAAGTACATCAGTGAACCCACAAGTTTCCGATACACAGTAGCTTCTACTACTTCTCCTGAAGTAGCATCCTCCTTCCTCTAGTTACCTACTAGAAGTGTCTGCATGGGCTTGCACTTCTCCATGTGGAATTTCCTAAGTATCTCATTGGCATATTTGCCTTAAAACACAAACACTTCCCCATCTTGATCACATATTTCCTTTGACCAAGATAGATCTCACCAAGTTTTTTCCAAACTTCTAATCCCAAGTAGTAGTGCATAAGCCCAAGATCCTTCATATCAAATTTTGCTATAAATTGCATCTTGCAATCTTAAATATGATGTTCTACACCTGTAACAAGTAAGTCATCCACATATAATAGTATAATCACAAGTTCATTCTCACCCACTTTGATGTAGAGGTTTGGATTTTCACAACTCTTAACAAAAGCAAGCCTTAGAAGATATGCATCCATTGTTGTGTACCAAGCTCTAGGGGCTTGTTTTAAGCCATATAGAGCTTTCTTTAAACTGCAGACATGTGTTTCTCTATTATGGACTTCAAATCCTTGGGGTTGCTCAATGTAAACCTCTTCATCTATTCTTCCATTTACAAAAGTTGTCTTAACATCCATTTGATGAATGTTTCATCCCATAGTGGCAGCTAGAGAGATTATTGATCTTATGGTGATATATCTAGCTATAGGAGAAATTTTTTCTTCATAATCGATTCCTTCCTTTTGAGAGAATCCTCTTGCCAAAAACCTTGCTTTGTAATTGTCAATGGTCACATCAACTGCATGTTTAATTTTGTATATCCATTTGGAAATGACAATAGATTTGTCACTTGGTCTAGGAACGATTTCCTAGACATCATTTTTCATTTTCGATAGATATTCTTCCTACATAGATTTTCTCCATTATTTATGTTTTGTTGCTTTCTCATAAGTGGATGGTTCTATTTCAATGAACTTAGTTATGTAAGTTTCATATCCTGAAGATATTTTTGGCTTCTTGCTTTCTTTGAAAGTTCCTCTTACTGTAACATGCCTTTCAGCTTCTTGTAGGGTTGTTCTTAACCAAGTTGGCCTCTTACGAGTCTCTAGAATGATGACTTATTGCACAGGTTCACTTGGTCCTTCTGGATTAGTTATAGGTTCTTGGTTATTGTCATGTTCCAAGATTTCTTCAAAAATTGGTACTTCTTCGTCATCAGAATCGATAGGAATATCCTTGGATTTCTTATATGCAATACTTTCATTAAAGATAACATTTGTGCTTACTCCAAATCAGTGCTCTTCCTTGATGTAGACTAAATAAGCTTTGGATAATGCACTATAACCAACAAAGATGCCTCTTATTCCAGCAGGGTCTAATTTCTTCCTTGTCTTTGGTGTGAAAATATAAAGGGCATCCAAATATTTTAAAATGGTCAACACTTGGCTTCTTCCTGAGAACACTTCTCCTAGAATCATGTCATCGAGCATTTTATGAGGACTTCGATTTTTAATATGTATTGTTGTCAATGTTGCTTCACCCTATAAAAACTTAGGTAGGTCTTGGTCATGAAGCATAGATTTAATACATTCTTCAATTGATCAGTTCTTCATTTTAGCCACACTGCTTTGTTGTGGATTGTAGGGAACTATTAGCTCCATATTAATTCCTGCTTCCTTACAAAAAGCCATAAGTTCCTTAGAAGATTACTCTCCACCATTGTCGGATCTTAGGATTTTTATCTTTATTTCTGTCAAATTTTCCACTTATTCCTTGAACCCTTGAAAATTTTCAAACACTTCATCCTTAGACTTGAGAAGATATATCCTTGTTTTTCTAGACTGATCATCAATAAATGAAACATAATATTGATGACCTCCAAGAGAATTTTCTACCATGGGTGCACAAACATCAGAATGAATAAGATTCAAAACTTCATTTGATTTAGTGTCACTACTTGTAAATGGTTTCTTTATATTCTTACCGAGAGCACATCCCTTACAGACTCCATGCTCTTCTTTTAGTTTAGGGATGCCATTAACCATATGTTTAAAAGATGGAAATATCTTATAATGAACATGACCAAACCCTCTATGCCAAAGCTCTCAAGGATCTATCTCTAAATGCACTAGAGCTTGAAGAAGAGGCGTTAGAAGTCTATACAACCTCCCCTCATGAATCCCAACAGTCTTAGCTTCTTCAATACTAGATCCCTTACCCCATACAATGAATTTTTCATCAACAAAAATAACTCTATCACCTCTATCTTCTAAGCAAGAAAGAGAAACCAAGTTTTTCTTCAAACCTGAAACATAGAATATATTGTTGAAAATGAATGCTACCACCAATTTCCAGCTCTAAAGAAGTAGATCTAATTCCTTTGACTGAGTAGCTCTTCTTATCTCCAAGTTCAACTGAATGGGAAGAGATTCCTTTCGATATAGTTTTAAGTTGTCCACATTCTCCTATCATATGCTTGGAGGCTCCACTATCAATTACCCAAACACTATCATCTTGAAAATTGCCTGTGAGTGCAAAAAAGAAACTTCCATCCATGGTATTCTTAGATCACTTGGAGATGAACTTTGTGATGCAATCTTTGATATTAATAAGGAGACTCCTAAGAGTCTTGAGATATTTCATCATATAGCTTTCCATTGAAGGGGGGGAGGTGGAATAAATCACTGCTTCAAGAGTGTCTTCCAACAAGATAGCCAACAATGATGTGATCTTCAATCTTCCTTCATTCACCTTAGCTCTAATATCATGCTGAGAAATCAAGGGGGGCAGATTAAGGTTGATTCATCTTACTTGATAATTACTTGTGAGATGTTTGTTGCCTTTTATTACTTGTTAGATCTTCTTCATCAAGCAATTATCAAAACATAAAGTACATGAAGATAACAAGAACAAAAGGAAAACAAGATACAGGATCCAAGTTCAGGAAAAACCCCTCCAAGGGGAAACCTAGAAAAGTCTTCCCTTCTTATAGAATCAGATCACAGTGAGACATTCAAGACCCAAATACCAAGACCAAGACGTCTTCAAGCACCAAGTCAACCCTCCTTCATATTTCCCCCAATAAATTCAAGTCAACAAGGGTCAAGCTACTTCAAGACATAAATTTTCGGCCCAACAACTTCTCAGAATTGCCCATCTCCTTTGCAAATCTTCCCAGCAACTTTGCACTTGTGGAGAAAGACAAGCAAAGACTTCAAAACTTATTATTTCTTCTTTTCTCTCTCTCTTCCTTAACCTTCACACTTCTTCTTTCTCTTGGACAAAAGTCGAACTTGTGTGTTGGTGTCCAAATGAGATCGAAGTCTCTTCCTTACATAAGCCATTCCAAGAGGTTGAATTAGCCTCTTCTAGGTCGACTTTTTCTTGGCAAGGCCGACTTGATCTTGGGGGTCAAATAGATTCTTCTAGACTCCAAAATTATATTTCTTTTTATTACAAATTGCCCGAAAGGGACTTTGACTAATGAAAAAATCTCTTATTGACTTCAAGAAGCACGAAGAACATGCTTATCTAGAAAATAATAATGATAATAAATTTGTGTTTTTCTCTTTCTTTTGCTTTTTCATAAAATTTACATTGTTACAAGTAAAAATACAATCATGAAGATCGTACTTAGTCACATTTTCTAACACAAACCCCCAATCTACAACGCCAAGAGATTGTAGAGAGATAGGAATAGAGACGTATTTGTATCATACAAACAATTCCAATACAACATATTTTAGAAATTTACAACTTGGTAATGGGAATTATTTAGGAAGGCATGTGATAAGTGTCATGTAGAGTTTTACACTAGAAATGTTTTGATTTTTAAAAAAAGGGAAGGCAAAAGGTTGCGGAACAAGCATTCACACTAAAACCAATCAACCATTATGTTACTAAGAGGCACCACTCTCTTTTTCCTTTTCCCATTAGAATGATCAAAAAAATATATATAGCTATTAGAAGCAGTAACAACAATGTTGCTCCTACAACTCTTAAACAAGTTCTAAATGACCAATTCATCGCAACAAAGTAACCTAGGATGGAGCCCACCCTCAACGAATTATATACACTATCATAAATATGAAAATAAAATCCAACCAAGAGGGTCATTACCTCACAATAAACCTTTAAAACAAATCTCTAGGAAGCATTCAATGCCATCGTTGTTGTCCATTCATGTGAAAATATTGAACAATTAATTTGCAATAATACAATAAGTTGCAATTCCTCAAACCATGCCACTATCATTTCACATATACATTTTAAACTCACCAACACAAAACTCAAATGTTGTTTACTATATTAAATTATATAGGATATTGAATGCATTATAGAGTTTGATGTTATCTCACCATAGATTTTAGAGTTAAAGATAACTTGCATTCCATGATGGGCGTTTACTCAATGTTAAGAGAGGATGCATCTTCATCTTAACATCGAATCTACCAAGCATTAAGAGGGATCAAATCTTTTAATACACAAACTTATTTTTGGGTGCAAAACTTGAGGAGAAGTAACTATAACAATTTGTTTGTATAATATATGGAATTATTTTTGTTATTGATATTTTTTTTAAATGCTCACTCTCTATATATGTGTGCTATTAATACTCTGTAAAATGTTACATTTCAATTTTGCAATAAACATTGAGGGAATTACAAATCTCTTTCATATCTTGAATTAGAAAACTCTCTCTCTCTCATCTTTTACTCAACATGCATATTGAAATGTTTGATTTATAACTCGCATTAAACTTTTTTTCTTATTAATATTTTTTAAATATTGTATCTGAAATAAATTACAGATTTCCCTCAAAATGGAAAGTGAAAATGCTAAAAAGATAATAATAAATTAAAATGTTACAATTGATAGTAAAATAGTAATTTTAATTATGTATATATGTTACATGTCTACTAAACATAGTACCAATTACACACCATGTAGTATCAGTAATATGATTTGTGCATGCCATTTTTCAACTCCATATTAAGCAGTGAAGGAATTACATATGTACCTCATATTAAAAAGTAAATAAATATTTTTTTACTTTCAATTAGTAATATCCAAAACCATGAACGACATAGAAAAAAAAATATAATTTTTATATGCCATTTTTCAACTCCATATTAAGTAGCAAAGGAATTACATATCTCTCTCATATTAAAAAGTAAATTATTTTTCCATCTTTCAATTACTTTATCTCTCTATACAAAGTTTGTTGTAGAATTGAGGTATTTTATTTATGCTCGACATTGATTTTTTTGTTATTATTATTTTTTAGTTTGTTAATGTAAGCATTATTTATATTTAATGTTACTTAGGTAACATTAGATAATAAAAAATAAATTGAAGAAAATGGAGGGAAACTTGCAAGTCACTCAGATTTGAATTTATGAGGGAAAACCCCTAAGTAGAAACTATATAAGGGAATAGGGTCATTATGATCAACATGGATTATTGGGTCTACAACCATTGTCTCTGATTGGTTTCAGTGGTGAAATATTCCACCCTAACCAGTATTTCCATCTGTCTTGTTGCAGGTGACCGTCTTCTGGTTGGAGTCTATCTTTTTGGAGCAGTGAATGGCCAAAAAGCTATTTTTCTGAGGCATTGAGTGGTTGGAACCTAATTTCTAAAGGTAGCAAGGGTTGGTAAAGGGGAGAAAATTAGGTTGTCTAACGCAAAAAGGGCAAAAAATTGTGAGACAGCGGGGGGGTTGGTTTATAATCTCCTGCAACAACAAACTGGAGGCAGGCTAAGCTCAGGGAAGTGAGTGACCTAAGGAGCCACACTCAAGAGGCAACGAGGATCTAAGGGTGAATTCAAGGCCAAGACAGGGACAAACAATGTAAACTTTGAAAGGGGAACTGATATTGTTACCCGTTTCGTAGAGATAGAAAAAAAGTGACTTGATTTTGAAAAGGGGTGATGCAGAACGAACATGTTTTTTTTAGAGCATAGTTTTTGGCACTTTAATTTTTTTACGTTTTAGAATCGTTTTAGAATGGTAGTGATTTTCATGCTGATTTAAAAAAGTGAGTATTCTGCATCACCCCCTTTTTTTAAAAGACCTGTGTTTTGGCTTTAAATTTTCTAATGTATAAAATGTAAATAATTATTTTGTAAATTTGATCATTTTTGAAGTGGTCGTTTTCTTCACATTTTCTTTTTTATTTTATTTTAATTTTAACTTTTTTTTAGTGAGTTTTTATTGTATTGCATTTTTAAATTAGGAGGTCGATATTTAGAATTTTCGATATTCTACATATCTATACATCCTTAATTAATTTTTCAATCCACATGAAATAATTGTTTCTAAAAAACAAGATTTTTTAACAATAGACATAAAAATAACCATTTTTAACATAAATATAACTAAAAAATTACACGTTTTGATAATTTTTTGCTAGAATTGACATGTCAAAATCACAATTTTTATACGATAATTTTAACTAAAAATGGGTAAATAATAGTCACTTTTTTTTTCAAAAATAATGAATAACTTAAAAATCAATGCGAAAATCACATATTACAAATATTGAACGTATAACAACCCTAATTGAGTGTTTATTCTTCTCATAAAATGTCAAAGTCAAAACATTGCAAATCTTGATTTACAAGCATAACTTAAATTTAATCAACAATGTCACGTAATCTAAACTCTTCGTCCTCTAGAGTTTCATCATTGTCTTCTTCCACAATATTTTCTGTTTCCTTTTGCTCACTTTCCTCTTCTAATGGGTCTTTGATATATGCGAATCTCCCAATGTATGTCTTTCCAAACATTCCATGTAATGGTGGCTGGGGTTCCTTTGCCTTTTTTTCCACACATGATTCACTAAAGTCCCCTTTATTCAACCCAATTTATTGCATTGCATCTGGAAGAAATTGAAGAACATTAATTCTTTGCTGAATGAAATTCCACTGTATTGGATCTTTTTCAATTGCAATGCAATTTCTTCCTTTTGAAGAGAACATGTTAGCGTTGTACCTAATTATCAAGCACAAAAGAAATAATGAACTAAATTACTACAATGACATATTAATTAAAAAATAAGATATTGAAATTCAATTCCATATAATAAGACTTACCTGAGTCAGAAAATAAATCCAGAACCCAATCTCCTCCATCTGAACAAATGTCTATAATATAGTTAACCAATAATTGTGGGTTTTAATAAATGTTAACTATCCCTCCCTTTGCTTTTGATTCCGGGAATCAACCAACCACCAACCGAGCAGGCGGCTGGTGGTTGGTTGCCCTGTTGGTGGCTGAGTGATTCCGGGAATCAACCAGCCACCAGCCGGGCGGAATAAACCAGCCACCATCCGCACGGGCGGCTGGTAGCTAGTTGATTCCGGGAATCAACCTGCTACCAACCGGGCGGGCGGCTGGTGGCTGGTTGATTTCAGGAATCAACCAGCCACCAGCTACCAGCCACCTACCCGGCTGGTGGCTGAGTGATTCCCGAAATCACCCAGCCACCAACTGGGCCGGGCGGGCGGCTGGTGGCTGGTTGATTCCCGGAATCAACTAGCTACGAGCCGCCCGCCCGGCTGGTGGCTGGTTGATTCCCGGAATTAACAAGTCACCAGCCGCCTGGGCGGTTGGTAAATGGGTGATTCCGGGAATCAACCAGCCACCAGCTGGGCGGGCGACTGGTGGCTGGTTGATTCCGGGAATCAACCAGCCACTAGCTGGCCAACCAGCCACCAGCTGCCCGCCCGGCTGGTGGCTGATTGATTCCTGAAATCAACCAGCCACTAGCCGCCCGCCTGGCTGTAATCACCCAGCCACCAGCCGCGCGGGCGGCTGGTGGCTGGTTCATTCCCGGAATCAACCAGCCACCAGCTGCCCGCTCGGCTTGTGCTGGTTGATTCCGGGAATCAACCAGCCACCAGCCGGGGGCCTGGCTGGTGGTTGGATTCCGGGAATCAACCACCCACCAGCCGACCGCCCGGCTGGTGGATGGTTGATTCCCGGTCGGCTGCTAGGTGGTTGATTCCGGGAATCAGCTAGCCACCAGCCGGCCAACCAGCCACCAGCGGGCCGACCGGCTGGTGGCTGGTTGATTCCCGGAATGAACCAGCCACCAGCCGCTCGCTCGGCTGGTGGCTGAGTGATTCCGGGAATCAACCAGCTGAGAATCAACAAGCCAGCAGTGGCTGGGTGATTCCGGGAATCAACCAGCCACCAGCCAGCGCCAGGCGGCCAGCTGGTCGCTGGTTCCGGCACTGGCTGGTGGCTGGTTGATTCCCGGAATCAACCAGCCACCAACCGGGCGGCTCGCTAATGGCTACTTTATTTAGGAATCAACCAGCCTCCAGCCGGGCGGCCAGCTGGTGGCTGGTTGATTCCCGGCTGGTTGATTCCCATAATCACTCAGCCACAAGCCGGGCAGGCGGTTGGTGGCTGGTTGATTCCAGGAATCGACCAGCCACCAGGCGGGCAGAATCAACCAGCCACCAGTCGCCCGCCCGACTGGTGGCTGGGTGATTCCGGGAATCAACCAGCCACCAGTCGAGCGGCCAGCTGGTGGCTGGTTGATTCCAAGAATCAATCACCCACCAGTTGGCCGCCCGTCTCGTGGCTTGGTGATTCCGGGAATCAATCAGCCACCAGCTGGGCGGGCTGCTGGTCGCTGGTTGATTTCGGGAATCAACCAGCCACCAGTTGGGCGGAGTCACCAGCCGAGCTGGCGGCTAGTGGCTGGTTGATTCTCGGAATCAACCAGCGACCAGTCGCCAGCCCGGTTGGTGGCTGGTTGATTCCCGGAATCATCCAGCCACCAGCCGAGCGGTCGGCTGGTGGCTGGGTGATTCCCAGAATCAACCATCCACCACCCACCTGCCCGGCTGGTGGCTGGGTGATTCCGGGAATCAACAAGCCACCAGCCGGGCGGGTGGCTGATTGATCCCGGGAACAGCTGGTTGAATCAACCATCCACCAGCTGCCCGCCCGACTGGTGGCTCGTTGATTCCCGGAATCACCCAGCCACCAGCCGGCCAAGAATCAACTAGCCACCAGCCAGGCGGAGCCACCAACTGGGCGGGCGGCTGATGGTTGGTTGATTCCAGGAATCAACCAGCCACCAGCCGCCTAACCGGGTGATTCCCGGAGGCTGGGTGATTCCGGGAATCAACCAGCCGCCCCCCCCGGCTAGTGGCTGGGTGATTCCGAGAATCAACCAGCCACTAGCCGCATCCAGCCACCAGCCAGGCCTACTGGAATCACCCAGCCACCAGCCAAGTGGGCAGGTGGGCCGCCGGGGTGGGGCGGCCCGGAATTTCCCACCAGCCGGGCGGGCGGGCGGGCGGGCCGCCGGGGTGGTGCAGCGTACCCCGGCGGACCACCCGCCCGCTCGGCTGGTGGCTAGGTGATTCCGAGAATCACCCAACCACCAGTCGCCTGCCCTGCTGGTGGCTGGGTCAGCGGCCCGCCCGCCCGCCTGGCTGGTGGCTGGGTGATTCCAACCACCTGGGTGATTCCCGGAGTGGTTGGGTGATTCCCAGAATCACCCAGCCACCAGCCAGGCGGGCGGGCGGGCCGCCGGGGTGGCGCGGCATTGGCTGGCGCCACCCCGGTGGCCCGCCCGCCCGCTCGACTGGTGGCTGGGTGATTCCAACCACCTGGGTGATTTCCGGAATCACCCAGCCACAAGTGGGGCAGGCACTGGCGGCTGGTACCTGTGCGATTCCCGAAATCACTCAGCCACCAACCAGTCGGGCAGGCGGGGTGGCACGAATCACCCAGCCACCAACCGAGCAGGCGGGCGGGCCGCTGGGGTGGCCCGGCCTGGGCTGGCGCCACCTCGGTGGCCCGCTCGCCCGCCCGGCTAGTGTCTGGGCGATTCCGGGAATCACCCAACCACCAGCTGAGTGGGCGCGCAGGCCGCTGAGGTGGTACAGCGTGGGCTGGCGCCATCCCGACGGCCCGCCCGCCCACCCGGCTGGTGGCTGGGTGATTCTGGGAATTTCCCAGCCACCAGCCGCCCACCCGGCTGGTGGATGGGTGATTCCGGGAATCACCCATCCACCGGGTGGGCGGACCGCCGGGGTGGCGCGGCCTGGGCTGGCGCCACACCGGCTGCCTGCCCGCCTGCCCGGCTGGTGGCTGGGCGATTTCGAGAATCACCCAGTCACCAGCCGTGCCACCCCGGCGGCCTGCCCGCCCACCCAGCTAGTGGCTGGTCGATTCCTGGAATTGCCCAGCCACCAGCCGGGTGGGCAGGCTGGCCGCCGGGGTGGCGCGGCTGGGCTGGCGCCACCCCGGCGGCCCACCCACCCACCCGGCTGGTGGTTGGGCGGGCGCCACTCCGGCGGCCCACCCACCCACCCGGCTGGTGGCTGGGCAATTCCTGGAATCATTTTTCTTTTGTATCTAGCATGTTATGGTTGAAAACATGTTGAATTTATACTTTGGAAAGAAAAATGATATCCTTCCAAAAACATTAATGTGTTTTTTTCCTCATAAACAATTTTGTTTGGCACATAAAAATTTGGTTTTACTAGCATTTTTTAAAAAGTTTGATAATTGACCCTAAAAAAAAAATCATTGTTCCAGTATCATCACTTTCGTTTTGAAGCTATATTTTGCCCGAAAATTTCGTAGTAAATTTTGTAGTCACTGCCATTTTTAAAACATGTTGCAATTCCGGAAATCACCCAACAACCAGCGGAGCGGGCGGGCAGGCCGCTGGGGTGGCACAACTTGGGCTGGCGCCATTCCGACGGCTCGCCAGCCAACCCGGCTGGTGGCTGGGTGATTCCAGAAATTGCCCAGCCACCAGCCGCGCGCCTGGCTGGTGGATGGGTGATTCCGGGAATCACCTAGCCACCGGGTGGGTAGACCGCCGGGGTGGCGTGGCCTGGGCTGGCGCCACACCCGTTGCCTACCCGCCTGCCCGGATGGTGGCTGGGCGATTTCGAGAATCACCTAGTGACCAGTCGTGCCACCTCGGCGGCCTGCCCGCCCACCCAGCTAGTGGCTGGTCGATTCCCGGAATTGCCCAGCCACCAGCCGGGTGGGCAGGCTGGCCGCCGGGGTGGCACGGCTGGGCTGGCGCCACCTCGGCGACCCGCCCGCCCACCCGGCTGGTGGCTGGGCAATTCCTGGAATCATTTTTCTTTTGTATCTAGCATGTTATGGTTGAAAACATGTTGAATTTATACTTTGGAAAGAAAAATGATATCCTTCCAAAAACATTAATGTGTTTTTTTCCTCATAAACAACTTTGTTTGGCACATAAAAATTTGGTTTTACTAGCATTTTTTAAAAAGTTTGATAATTGACCCTAAAAAAAAAATCATTGTTCCAGTGTCATCACTTTCGTTTTGAAGCTATATTTTGCACGAAAATTTCGTAGTAAATTTTGTAGTCACTGCCATTTTAAAACATGTTCAAAATTGACCCCTAAAATATAAAATCATCGTTCCAGTATACACACTTTTCATTTTTAGCACTGTTTTTGATGTTTTTTCGGGGTTTTTTTGCTAGAGTTATCGTTTTGAGTTTATAGTTCACGTTTCAAAGTTTACATTGTTGACATAAAGGGTGTCAATATTTCAATTAGGGCCTAAGTAGCACATGGAGGGGATTGTAGCAGTAAGTTGTGTGGCGTCGGTTAATCTAAGGTTAGAGAAATTTGTGTCTCCAACTATTGATGGATAGAGCAAGGATGGCTATAATTATGTAAGCCAGGAAACTATGTTTGTGTTGATATCCCTATTGGGAGATTATGGATCTTTGTAAGTCTTCTATTTGCTTGTTGAATTAGCCATATTTTATAGCGGTTGCTTGTGGAATCAACTGTTGTCGGAGTATGTTATTATAATACTTGTGTATTCAATAAAAGATCATCTTTGTTTTATAGATTAATGAGTATTGCAACAATATAACGAATATCAATTCTATCATGTATTTATTAAAACCCTAACTCAAAATGGCATCTCACGGGTAATCTCTCTAAAAGGGATATTATATATTTCCTTAAGAATGTGTTACAATTATATTTTTCCTTTCTTGAGAACCTTATGGCACAATAGTATTAAAGTTTACTAGTATACTATATAAATGAAAAGGCATAGGCCACAATATATCTATAAGTATCAGCGACCATGAACACCTAGTTTAACATCTCTAACTTCAATCTAAAAGTAGTGTAAGATAATTAATGAGGTTTCGTTAAAATTCCAGGAAAGTGGGGTGTTATTGTCCTCATCAAAGTGGGGTTGGTGAAAGTGACATGCTCTTCATTTGCCAACAAACCATCACAATGAAGCCTTCCAAATGATGGATGTTGATATGGCCATTAGGTAAATCTGATGGCTAACATGTCATAAGTGCAACACACCATCTCAATATAAAGTAAATGTGAGTAGACGGTCTCATGTTCAAATTCCACAAATATCTAACCCATGACCTTACACTAAGATTGACTTAGTTATCAATTTTCATAAAACATAAATAAATAAATATTAATTTATAGTAATGTAGTTTCTTTTTAACATTAATAAACTTTTTTAATCTAGATTAAGAATTATATATACAATTGAAATATTTTAGTTTTAATTTTATATTATAGTGTATAGAGTATTTTATGATAGTTTATATTTTTGTTGAAGTCATGTGTTGTCGCTTTTTCTAGCACCTCTAACACAAGTGCTTCAGCAAATATAGAAATCTTCCTAGAGACAACCTCTGGGTTGATTGTAGAATAGTGCCTAGGACATCTTAAATAGAGGAGTGCATTTGAAATTATCTGAGGGATTAGTTGCACTCTAATTGTCACGAAATTTGAAAAAGAGAATAAAAGGGGGCTTGGTTCAATAGGTCTTCATTAAGGTAAACTCAAGCCAATACATGGATCCGAATGTTCAGGGGTAAATCGGGCCAATCTCGAAGAGAAATGTCTGGTTTTGGTGGCCGACACACAACAATAGACAACTTCATATTGACATTACAATAAAGTGAAGAGGAGCAAAGGGAGGAGGGGATTCGATGCGTAGCGCTGATTGCAATACAGAATCCTAAGCAACGATTGTTCCGACAGAAATATGGAAGAGGGAGGAGATGAAAGAGCGGAAAGAGTGGAGCGCAAATTAAGGTTTCATGCTATATACCTCATGGGTACCTTTATCGCCATACATCGTGAGTAAATTTGTGCTCATGCAGGTACTGCAGGTTAATCAAATAACGCAAGTCTGTTTTATACACAGGTACTGCAGGTAATAGACTAACAGAAGTAAATCTGTCTTATAAACAAGTATTGTTCGATATTTAGTGGCCTAGATAAATCCATAAATCGGAGAGAAACTGACAGCTTCACCCCACTATTTTAGAGAAAGGAAAACATATATGAAATGAGATTTACAGAGGGGAAAACATACTGCGTGTTGTCATGATTGGAATCACCAAAGAGTTTCATTAATATTCAAAATGAGTCCTATTCACCAGTCCATTTACATTCAGCAATCTACAGCTCAAGTCCCTCATGAAGAACCAAAATGGAACCAAATAATTTGGACCACTGCGGGTGCAGAATTCCGGACCTCTATTAAGTGTTTTTCCCCTCTATTTATACAGGGGAGGGGGGCTTTGAATCAACATTTACAAAATATCTCAGCCAAGGGCTAGCTGTCAGATTGACTAGCTGTCTCGGCCTGCGATAGCTCTGCTGCCCAGAATGATTCCTAAGGATTTGATTCCTTTCTTCAAAATAAATAGAAATTACAGAATAATAAAAAGAAACAAGGGAAATTGAATAATGATGGAGGAAAATGTCCTTATGTTGTTCTTGTGAAGGCCCTTGATCAGGCCACGTCTCTGTGCTGATGTGCCTCCCTTGCAGCTCGGTTGGTTCCCATCGCTTTCATCTTAACTGCCTGACTTCACCACTCTCTGGAGCTGATAGCGATCAACTGTGGTTGCTTGTTACAGAGTAGAAGTGGAGATCGACTCGACAATCCTTTACATTTATCGCTGAGTGGAACTCCATGCTAAGGCATTAAGTATTCCTGAGTCCCCATACCCCCATTTATTAATTGAAGACGTGCAAGCACAGTAGTCAAATTTATTTCTGAGGCCATTGTTGTCCTGGGTTTCTTGTTGCAGGGGCCTCTACAGGATTAGCCCATATCGATTTGCGCATGCTCCATACCTTCATTCAATGTCTCAGCTACCAACCCATCTACCTTCAAAGCCTTGTACCATACTATCAGGGCATTGTTGTATCGAGACTTTCACACTAAGAGGCATTATAGAACAGCGAGTCCCGATTTCCTTTGGCCCCCTTTGGTTTATCCCCTTTCTGTCTTTCTTATCATATGACCGGGGGGTTGTGACCTAGTGCTTGGCCAAATATTGGAGGTCAGAAAATCAATGATTTCCTATCAACGTCTTTGGTGCATCCTCCTGAAATTTACGATTGTCGGTCATCCTTTGTGCTTAGCCTTTGGTTACTTGGCTCTCTATTCGATCGCGAGCCAGCCCCCTTATCGAAATACCCTAATCGGAGGTTCGCAATTGAGGATTTCCCTTTTGATGCACAACACACCACAACCGTCGAACATCGATCGTCAATCACCCTCCATGCTTAGCCCCTTGGTTCCTTGGCTCTTGATGTGACCGCAAGCCAGCGCCTTTATTGCACTTTCCCATGTGTGCACTATGTTACAAAGTGTCGATAAGCCTCAACCTCCAATTTGCGATTATCGATGTGGCATCATCACTGCGACGTGGCACCCAGATATGCCTTCTTTGGACTCTTGAAAATGCCAGACTTGCATGCCACATGTCCTCCATATTGCCACATCATGCTAATGTCAACACCACCATGTATTTATCGGATACAATAATACTCTGCCACGTGGCCCCCTGGAGGAGAGAGAAAAGGCTTACCTGAACTTGGTTTTGCGTTTAATTTCTTTGTTAAATGCTTTTTGGTCTTTCCCTACATTTTAACACCATCGACGCTCTTTTCCCATAATTTCTTCATTGTGATCACTTTAAGATCATCGATTGTTGATTGTCGACATGTCTTGCGCTGCTGCAATCCAGGGCTCTGATTTATCGAAACCTTAATGCGTGAAGCACCAATAAGCCATGATGTTATGAATTTCGATCATCGATATGCGATGCAGCCCTGATGTGCGATCGTCGATTGTCGATTCACCCCGCCGATATGCCATGTTGCTTTGAGTGTGATTGTTGATCATCGATTCACCCCATCGATATGCCATGTTGCTTTGATTGTGATCGCTGATCTGCGATTGTCGTGGATCCTCGATATGTCGGGAATTCTGATTTGCAGGATCGTCGATGTGTCTGGACTCGGGGTTTTACACTTAGGCATTTTCTCTTTGTTTTTTGATTGTCAGAGGGAAACTTCAACGGACCATATCTTTTGATCCAAGAGTCCATTTTTGGGCTTCCACAAACCGCTGGAAATCTTATTCCGAGCACTATCCAATAGAGAGGGTCCAATTTAGATTTGAGAGCCTCTATGGCTTGGAAGGTGACTTCATACTTCACTTCTCTTTTGCACTTTGAGCAAATGAAAACACATTTTTGCAGTGAGTGACAACATCATGGATGTTCGAAACATCCTTAAAATTCGTTGTAATTTTAATATGTTTCATCTACCTAAAGGCTTTTCTAAGCGCTTTTTTATCCAAATTATTTTAATGGTTTATCTAGTTGAAGGTTTTACTAAGCATTTTTTCCTTTTTCTAATTTACCCAAATTACATTTGGATCATCACTTATCATATCCTAGTTTAATTAGGATAGCATAGATCAATGATATAAGATTCCATTTATAGTTTATAAGTTTTGATAAATGAAAGTAATAAGTTTGGCCAAATGAAAATGGAATTTTATTTTATTTTTAATTATGTTGAATCGATAATTCATTGAATTTTTCTAGGCGAGACCCAAAACCAAACCTGTCCACAAGATTTATGACTTAGCATCCATGGGGGTGAGAGCGTCTACTCCTTGAGCCTTATCACAACTGGGCAAAGATGCCCCCCATGGAATTTGAAATCGGGTGGAGGGGATAACATCCATTATGCCAACCACTCTGTCATCCCATAAGGAAACAAAACTTTCAATATAATAATAAAAATAATAATATAATTTTTAAATCATAATCAAGCAAGATATCAATTTGGTGTATGTGGTACCAAAAGAATTCATGCATCAAAAAGTTCAAATTCTGATAAAGAATTTCCTACAAATGTAAAAGAAAGTCAAATGACTGTTATATCTTCCACTGCCAACTCTAATGGTTGGAGAAAAGTGGAAAAAAAAGAAAGGTAGAAGAGAGTAGAGTTGTATTAACTCTTTGATGAGTTGTTATTGATCTTGGATTCCATGATTAGTTGTTTTACGTATATGCTTTCTAGCATCTACAGTATGTAATTTTGTTCACTATAAATAAAGTGTAAAATTTGCAACTAGGGCCAAACTCCATGTGGGTCATCTCATTTATGGCAGCTGATATTTTTCTTGGATTCCTCTCATCAAGAGGTGTAGGATTGATCTATCAATCATCCGATTCCGACATGTATTCATGGAGATATGAATTTATTTATATTTCTTGACAATTTGTCAAGGTCGGCCAGCATTTAAAATAGTGTTGCACACCCCCAGCTAAACCTCAACGTGGCATATAAGTAGAGGATACCTTGAGGCTTTAGCACACTCATCTCACCATCTCATTCCTCTCTCTCCTAGTCTCTTGGGTCTGTGTAGGAGGGGGAAGACTCTTGTTGTAGCGGCTACAACCACCCTCCAAAATTTTGCCTTAGCTTCGTTTTGGAGCCTCCCTACCAACCTTTCACAACAGCATGTCTTGCTTTGTCAAGTACACAAGCTTCAGTGATTTTCTTGCAGCATGACAGCTTGTCCATCAAAACTTGTTGCATCCCCCTCACAGGATGTTTCATCGGACTTGGTCCAGTTGCAGGTTGACCAACTCCCTCAAGAAATTATGCAATTTTGGAGGGAAACCAACCTTCCCTCCAGAAATTGTGCAATTCTGTCTGGCAGCCTACTGAGCTCTAGCTTTTCGCAAATCTACCTGTCACTGTTCACTGGAAAAATTGCGCAATTCCTCCCAGCAGGACTGCTCAACCCAAAAATTGCGCAATTCTAGGTAGTAGTCAGTTGCTCTGCCCAGAAATTATGCAATCCCTCTGGGAAGCCAGCCCAGCTCCCTCCCAGAAATGCACATTTTTTCCTCCCAACTGAGCAGACTGTTGCATGTGCAGTTGAGTTGATCGGTTCCCTCCGAGACCGAGCAAAACTGATTTGCATGCATGGGTTGCTTCTCCCAAGGTAGCATGCAAAGGCATCCCTTGATTCAGGGATCTACTTTTAGCAGCTGGAGGTTGCATGCAAGGATCATTTCAGAAACCTCCCACCAAGTGTCGCTCTTCCTAGATTTGTGGCATGCGTGTCACATCTTCGATTTTATCAAAACTCATGAACCGGACGTTGCAGAGCTCATTCCTCACATCGATCTTGTAGCTCTGACATCCCACATTGCATCTAGGAGTCGTCGGCACATTCAACTCAGTTTTTTTGGGGTAAGCCCGCCTTTCATGTCTTGTGTTGCATTTCTTTCGTTTTTTGTGTTTCGCTTTGTGTGATTGTTGTCTGCTTGATTTCAGAGAGTGCTTGTTGTTGTTTTGATGCATGTTAGCTTGTACAAGCACCGTTTCAATTTTCATTCGCATCTCACTGATGTCACATGCATGACATTGTTTTGCACCAACAATCGTCGTTGTGGCGACTGGCTTCACACACATGCATGCTTTCTCGTTTTCTGAATCATACGCTTGTTGTTTGCATGAATGATCATTCACTCTTGTTTGCTCTCATCTCATCATGCATTCACACTTCTCATGTTTTCAGTGGCCCATCAGCCAGACTAGCCTGCCTTGGCCCGGAATGTGCCTTACCCGAATAGCACTACGCATTTCCGGAAGTGAAGGCCCTACCTTCCCTCCAGAAATTGCACAAGTCTAGCGAGGCACTAGACTCCAGTTATACATTGCACAATTCTTGGAGGCAATTTCCTGTTGGCCCCAGAAACTGTGCAATGCAGTTCGCTGGTTGCATGTCACTGTTGACTAAAATTGTGCATTGCGCAGTTTCAGTCCTTAGCAGGCCAGGCTGGATTGTGCATTGCAAAGTTCCAGCAATCAATCAACCTAGATTGTGCCTTGCGCAGTTTTGGCAATCAATGTCCCGACCTCTCGACGAAAATTGCACAACTTTCATGATCAGTCACACAGGTATGTTGCAAGTCAGATCTCAAGTTCGTTTTGGTTTTCAACTCACAAATTGCTTGCCACGAGTGTTGCCATGTCTCCAGGTATCACAAGTGTTCATCTGCTTCTCAGCAGCATAGGTACAATGGTTCCTAGGAGAGCAGAGTTGAAGACACCGTTCAGAGCACACTTGGGGATGCAGTGGATTAAGTATCTATAACCTTGCCTACCCACGAAGACATTGAGTTGTTCGTAGACAAGGAAATCAAGATATGATGGCAGCAGCATCACAACAAGCACCACCATCAACAACAGTTGAAGGCAACATACTGGATGCAATGAACGCAAGAGGAAGGTTGTTGACAACATAGAGACAAAACAAAGTTGCAAGCTCAAGCAGATCCACTTGTGATGAAAGCAACTTTGGAGACTCAAGCTATGAGGTGACGGCGCGACATGAAGGTCGTGCGAAGGTAGAGAACGGAACAGAGAAGGAGTTGCATGTGTTGAAGCAGCGACTCAAGGAAAAACAGCAGCTGCATAGACGAGAGAATAAGTTGCAGCATGAACATGTACAACAGGGGGCGCAATATGCACTCAAGGATGAAACTGCGCCCGTACAAGTTATAGATCCATCCCAACAGCTGGCATAAAGAAGACAAGGTGAGCAGTGTTGTTGATAGCATGCATGTCATTGTGCGCACGCATGCGATCCCACCCATTCGGCACACTCACCGAGGCGAAGACAAGAAGCAAGTCTGACTGGAGCTGAACACATACTTCGACAAGTTGATGCGCACAGCCACCAGCACATGCTTGTAGAGCAGCGTAGACACTATGCATCAACATGTTTTCAATCTAGTCACACCAAGTTGACCATGCGCATGCTATCAGACGAGTTGGACAAAAGAGCCATATCAGTGCGCCCAGATGCAATGAAGGCAAGAGTTTGTTTCAGCAAGATGTCACCACTGAGCGCACAGACACCATCATGGACAACCAAGCTTGGCATCAACTCACCACCTTCGACCATCACAAGCATGTCAAAGAGTTGGTCTCACCACAATGGTTCGAGTGTCAGTGATGTCTTGCATGGCTTGCTCAAACCATTTTGTCTCACATGGGCACATGTGCATTATAATGTAATGTCTTGTCAAGTGGAAGTTAAAGTGTCAATAGTTGAATGTAACAGCGATAAAGTAGTTGAAGAGTCATGAGGATAGATGAACAATCTCAAAGGGGAATGTCAAGGATCACCCCACCCTTTGCTATAAATAGTACCTCATAACTCATTGTATAAGCTTTTGGTTTGCCAAGCTTCGATAGGAGTATCTTAGAGAAAGCTTGGACAATATTGTAACGCGCCTTGGCTTCTCCACTGCGCAGAGTTAGTATATCTCTTTGGAGGAGCAGACGGTTGTGGCTGTAACATTTCGCTATCAGAACTAGTGGTTGGACATGGATGCATTGTATGAATGAAACTTACACTTCTTAATAAAACAAAGCCAACACGTTTCATGCATATGTTGTATTGTATTCTATGCTATCTAGTTTACTCTAAATGATATATGTATTTGTTTGCTTACACATGCATGTATGGACTATTATGTATAAGTATGTATGAATCTTTTTTAAATGTGTCGTTGGTTTAACCATCACTTTGGATTGCTCGCTAACTTGCTTTCCAGTAGGTGATGCATCTTCGCTCGTGTGTTCCCTTCCAAGCCGCGTACTACTACAGGTTTCCAAGGGGCACACTCACCTCACCCTCAGTGTGTTAGAACCTCTCATGCACCTTCATTGACTTACTGCAACTGTCACACCCTTGCAACAAACAGGGACATCTTACCTGTCTCTGTACGAAACCGCGGTCACGGCATTACCATACGACCCACTGCTGGAACTCCTACACCAAACGGTCTGAGGTGTAATTGGGACTTCTTACCGGGTAGATCCCCCAACATGTTTGTGGGTCCAGCACCGTCAACATTCTAGCACTAGAAGGAGGGCCAGATGATAAGCTGAGCCCTCATCACCTGTTTTGAACCTTTGCATATCTATCATGGAGTCTTGTACTCTCCTCCCTCCTCGATATTTTTCGCATACCGAATCTGTCACCATCACGAGGGAGTTCTTTAATCTCTTGTCCACATACACATATGATGGTGAAGGCGAAGTGGCCTGCCCTGAGTTCTTACATGACTTCCTTGCCTAGCTTCATGAGGACGAAGATTTTCTGACGAACAGGCCAGCATGCTGCTTGCATACACACTTTGTGAATCTCCACATCGGTGGTTGTGCAGCCTACCGGCTGACAGTGTGCACTGACTTGAGCACTTTTGTGATCTCATTGAAGATACTTTCTATCATTTTGATCCATAATATCTTGACCAAAAACCGTTACAACAACGGAAGTCTCCGCATGAATTGCCTATGGATTTTTGGCAGCGCTTCTGTGATTTGCAATTTCAAGCTCCAAAAAGCCAGATGAAATTTCCTTATCTTTGGGATAGGTTCGAATATTGTCTTAAGAAATCTACCCATCCCAAGAAGAAGTTCAAGCTCAAGCCCCGCTCAGCATACTTCGGTGATGGAGCAGCGCAATCACAAATGGACACGGTCGTTGTCACAAGTGATTGTCCGCTATCCTCTCATCAAACAACTCCACCATTGCACAGTGATGTGGGAGAGAATGAACACACATCTGTTCAACCATCACATCTTCTTGACATCGCTCCTTCCAATTTTCACGCAAGCTTGGTTGCGAATCCATTGGGTTATCACATGTATTTTGTACCTCAACCTCCATCTTCGTATTCTGATCATCCTCTGGATTGCACTGTCTTGTGCTCTTCCGTTCTTGAATCTACACCTATTTTGAATGAGGATCGATCTATCGACGAAGTTGGTGTTGCACAACCAACATGCATTGTCATTCATGAAGAGCATGATGGGGAGCTTGAACATCCACCAGCAACAGGGGACCATCCCTGTCTATCCTTTCCTCCTCCTGTTTTTTCCTCACATCCTTGTTGATCCTGCCATCCCTAATTTTTCATGTGCATCTCCATCCACGGATGCACCCATTGTTGATCATTCGCAGGACACACCGGATATCAGTCCATCACCTGACAACGGAAAGGACTAATCATTCATTGAAAATCCACTTGATCTTTCATCTGTTTTTTTCCGGAAACGCAAAGGGTGAACATCCTTTCTTCTCATCTACCCCTCTGTGTGATTCATCAAATCATGAGGATGACGACCAACATCCTGAGTTTTCTGATCTTGGTTGTCGTGATCTCTTTACCTCATCATCTGATCACAATGTTGATTCACTCATTGTTAATCAGTCTAAGCCATTGGTCCACGATGATCTATCTATCAACGAAGTCGAAACCCCCCAACTGTTGAAGCACTTCAACCCAAGCTGATGGTTATGTCAGGCCCTCACTGTCTTGAGGTTGGTCTCACTTTCGATCAGGAAATTGTTCAAACACCTGTGGCTCCTCATCACTCATCTGTATGTACTGAAAAACAATCCAACACTCATATTTCACTTCCTCCACTCGAACTACACGATCCCATCGCTCATGCATTGGAGGAATCTTACACAGTAAGCACACTTGCGCAGCGTAAGTGTTCTACCTCTCTCATGTTTTCTTGCATGTCACGGTCAAGAGTGTGTGTATGCTTAACATCTGCATGCAGTGTAGCACAGCACCATGGCAAGTCCATAGAGTGCATGTCATGCGCTTTCACTCATTTTTGTTTTGTGGACACTTGTAAGCTCGGAGTGTGTCTGTTTTCACTGTTGTATCTTTCATGACTGTTGGTTTGCATAACCGGGTTGCTCGTGAACCAAGCCTTCACCAACATGGGTCAACCAATGCGCCTGTGGTTGCATTGGAAATATCACTTCACGTGATCAAGTCCATGCAACGTTAGCTTAGGAGTAGGAGTAGTGTTTGCTTTCATTTGTTGCTTGCATGTTTGTTTGCTTACTTCCTTTGCTTGTTTGTTTCTTTGTTGTTTGTTTGCTTGCTTGCTTTTACTTCTGCTTCTGTTTTGCTTTGTTGTTTGTTTGCTTGTTTTGTTCGTAGGTTAGTTTCGCATGAAACCATGTATGACTCTTGAAACAATTTCGGTAAAGTACAAGAGGCCTTGTACAGCTATCACTACTTGGTTATCTGTCATCCTGCCTCTATATGAAGAACTTGTTACTTTTAGTCCATGATACGTCGATGAAAAATATGTACTTTTCGAAGTGAACCTTGGTGAAATCACAACGCTTGCGCACTAACTAGTGTCCCCTACTCTAGTCGGTTGTTTATGGGTTAACCCCCGTCAGCTCAATCAAGTAGAGTAAGGCGAGGGGGAAAACCTTAACAAGGACATCAGAGGTATATAATAAATTGCTTCTCTGAAGGAACAACCTCTTCTGCTCTCAATAAGTAGGGATGCCTCTTCTGCCTCTGAAATAAATAAGTGTTATGCACAATTATGAAAAATAATGAAAAGTAAAAAATGAAAATTGAATAAGGTGAAAGAAGAGAAAGGCTTCCTGCGCAGAGAGGTGATGCAAGTAACTCCATCGAGGTACTGACCAGGGTTGCTGGCAACGGAGCAATATGTGTGTTCCTACGTGACTCTGCTGGGGTAATGTCCAGGCCTAGTGGTAGCGGAGCAACACCAGAGATGAAACTAAGACTCTAACGACTATATTGTTTGTGCACCAATATACCCCTCAACCCCAATCGAAAAAATTGTGTTGCCTTGACTTCGAATGTGTGTCAATCGACCAAGAGCTTGGCAGATGCTACATCTTACAATCAAGCAAGTGTGAAAACCAAGATAAACTGAGAACTGAATAATACTTCTGGAGGTGTTAGACTTGCTTTTCATGAACAAGGTCAATTCCGAGAACTGGAATTCTACCAGCGTGTCGCCAAGTGTTGTAGCGGCTACAACCACCCTCCAAAATTTTGCCTTAGCTTCGTTTTGGATCCTCCCTACTAACCTTTCACAGCAGCATGTCTTGCCTTGTTAAGTACACAAGCTTCAATGTTTTTTTGCAGAATGACAGCCTCTCCATCAAAACTTGTTGCATCCCCCTCACAGGCTGTTTCACCGAACTTGGTCAAGCTGCAAGTTGAGCAGCGCCCGCAAGAAATTGCGCAATTCTAGAGGGGAACCAGCGTTCCCTCCAAAAATTGGGCAATTCCGTCTGGAACCCTGTTGGGCTCTAGAGTTGCGCAAATTTCTCTATCATTGTTCAATGGAAAAACTGCGCAATTCCTCCCAGCAGGACGGCTCAGCCCAGAAATTGTGCAATTCCTCTGCGCAGCTATCCCTCTGCGCAGCTAGCCTAGCTCCCTCCCAAAAATGTGAATTTTTTCCTCCCAACTAAGCAGACTATTGCATGTGTAGTTGAGTTGACCAGTTCCATCCGGGACCGAGCAAAACTGATTTTCATGCATGGGCTGCTTCTCCTAAGGCAGCATGTAAAGGCATCCCTTAATTCAGGGATCTACTTTTAGCCACTGGAGGTTGCATGCAAGGATCATTTCAGAAACCTCCCGCCAAGTGTCATTCTTCCTAAATTTGTGGCATGCGCGTCACATCTTTGATTTTATCAAAACTCATGAACCAGAGGTTGTAGAGCTCACTCCTCACATCAATCTTGCAACCCTAACATCCCACATTGCATCTAGGAGTCGTCGACACATTCAGCTCAGTTGTTTTCAGGTAAGCCCGCCTTTCATGTCCTGTGTTGCATTTATGTAGCTTTTTGTGTTTCGCTCTGTGTGATTGCTTTCTGCTTGATTTCAGTGATAGCTTGCTCTCGTTTTTATGCATGTTAGCTTGTAGAAGCAGCGTTTCAGTTTTCGTTCGCATCTCACTGTTGTCGCATGCATGACACTGTTTTGCATGGACGGTCGTTGTTGCGGCGACTCACTTCACACACATGCATGATTTCTCGTTTTCTAAATCTTGCGCTTCTTGTTTGCATGAATGATCATTCACTCTTGTTTGCACTCATCTCATCATGCATTCACACTTCTCATGTTTTAAGTTGCCCGTCAGCCGGACTGGCCTGCCTTGGCTCGGACCGTGCCTTGCCCGAATAGCACTGCACATTTTTGGAAGCGAAGGCTCTGCCTTCCCTCCATAAATCGTGCAAGTCTAGCCAAGCACTGACCTCCAGGAATGCATTGCGCAATTCTTGGAGGCAGTGTCATGTTGGCCCCAGAAATTGCGCAATGCAGTTTGTTGGTTGCATGTCACTGTTGACTGAAATTGCACATTGTGCAGTTTCAATCCTCAGCAGGCCAGGGTGGACTGTGCATTGCGCAGTTCCAGCAGTCAGTCAGCGTCCTAACAGCGCGGCCTGTGCCTTGCGTAGTTTTGGCAGTGAGTCTCCCTACCTCCCGGTGGAAATTGTGCAACCTTCATGATCAATCACACAGGTCTATTGCAAGTCAATTCTCAAGTTCGTTTTGGTTTTCGATTAACAGATTTATTTCCATGAGTGTTGCCATGTCTCCAGGTATCCCAGGTGTTCATCTACCTCTCAGCAGCACAGGTACAATGGTTCCCATGAGAGCAGAGTTGAAGACATCATTCAGAGCACACTTGGGGATGCAGTCAATCAAGTGTCTATGAACTTGCCTACCCACAAAGACATCGATTTGTTCATAGACAAGGACATCAAAATATGACGGCAGCAGCATCACAACAAGCAGCACCATCAATGACAGCCGAAGGCAGCATACCAGATGCAACGAACGCAAAAGTTTGTTGACAACACACAGAGGGAACAAAGTTGCAAGCTCAAGCAGATCCACTTGTGATGAAAGCAACTTTGGAGACTCTGGTTGTGAGATGACGGCGCGACATGAAGATCGTGCGAAGGTAGAGAACAGAACAAAGGAGTTGCATGTGTTGAAGCAGCAACTCAAGGAAGAACAAGCGTTGTATAGATGAGAGAATAAGTTGCAGCAAGAACACGTACAATAGGGGGCGCAACCTACACTCATGGATGAAATTGCGTCTGTACAAGTTATAGATCCATCCCAGCAGCGAGCACAGAGCAGACAAGGTGATCAGTGTTGTTGATCACATGCAAGGGAATGCATCAGCATGCATGTCATTGTGTGCACGCATGTGATCCCACCCATTCGGCACACTCACTGAGGCAAAGACAAGAAGCAAGTCCGACTAGAGCTAAACATGTACTTCAACAAGTTGATGTGCACGGCCAACAGCACATGCTTGGAGAGAAGCGTAGACACTATGCATCAACATGTTGTCAGTCCAGTCGCACCAGGAAGACCATGCGCATGCTATCAGAAGAGTTCGACAGTGGAGCCATATCAGTGCACCCAGATGCAACGAAGGCAAGAGTTCGCTCCAGCAAGATGTCACCACTAAGCACATGGACATCATCACGGACAACCAAGCTTGGCATCAACTCACCACATTTGACCATCACAAGCATGTTAAAGAATTGGTCTCACCACAACGGTCGGAGTGTTAGTGATATCTTGCATGGCTTGCTCAAGCCATTTTGTCTCACATGGGCACATGTGCATTGTAATGTAACGTCTTGTCAAGTGGAAGTTCAAGTGTCGATAGTTGAATGTAACAGTGATAGAGTACTTAACAAGTCATGAGAATAGATGAACGATCTCAAATAGAGAAGAGTCACCCCACCCTTTGCTATAAATAGTACCTCATAACTCATTGTATATGCTTTAGGTCAGCCAAGCTTCGATAGGAGTATCTTAGAGAAAGCTTGGACAGTATTGTAATGCGCCTTGGCTTCTTCGTTGCGCAGAGCTAGTATATCTCTTTGGAGGAGCAAGTTGTTGTGGTTGTAACGTTCCGCTATCGGAACTAGTGGTTGGACATGGATGTATTGTATGATTGGAACTTACACTTCTTAATATAACAGAGCCAGCATGTTTCATGCATATGTTGTATTGTATTCTATGCTATCTAGTTTACTCTAAATGATATATGTATTTGTTTGCTTACACATGCATGTATAGACTATTCTGCATATGTATTAATCTTTCTGAAATGTGTTGTTGGTTTAACCATCACTTTGGATTGCTCATTAACTTGCTTTCCAACGGGTGATGCATTTTCGCTCATGTGTTCCCTTCCAAGTCACGTACTACTACAGGTTTCCAAGGGGCGCACTCACCTTACCCTCAATGTGTTAGAACCTCTCATGCACCTTCTTTGACTAACTGCAACTGTCACACCCTTGCTACCAACAGAGACATCTTACCTGCCTCTGTGCGAAACTCTGGTCAAGGCATTACCGTACGACCCACTGCTAGGACTCCTACACCAAACGGTCTGAGGTCTAATTGGGACTTCTTACCGAGGCGATCCCCTAACATGTTGGCGGGTCCAGCACCGTCAACAACTCTCTCACGTAGGAAGAAGGAAGGACACATGGCAGTTTTGGGACAGTGTTGACCTAGTGCTGACTGTGGAGCAGCAGGGGTATATTATGCATGCGTTTGACCAGCAAAGAGGAAGTTGACTGCGTTCTTGGGTTGGGCAGCCTCTCCTAGGTTAGCCGCATCGCTGGATGGACTAGCATTGACCTGTTGCAGCACATGTTTGGGACAACATTGACTGGTTAGGGTTGACTGCAGTATTGTTGTAGCATTGACTATTGTTTGACCTCCTTACGTTGATTGTTTTGGGCTATCTATTGTTGTTGGAGGTTGAGTCCTAGATTGATTTAAGGTCTTTTGAGAGCTGTTTGACCAACCTTGATCGTGTTGATCATAGATTGTATTGCTACAGTTGTAAATCACAGATTTGTGATATTGTACTATCTATATCTCTCTCTGCTAAATTATTGAAGAATATAGAAGAATTGATCAAAGGGTTTCCCCGCATTGGGGTTTGTCCCTGGCTGGTGCCACATCTTGTGTCTCTTGTCGTGGCTTGTCTTATGTTGATTACATTTATGTTCTATCTGCGTTTTACTATCATGTTGATGTGATTGCAATACTGGAAATTGATATTAGGCTAATAAGAAGAATTGAAGTAAATTGCTCTTAAGCATAGAACATACCATAATTTAACATGGTATCAAATTTGAGGTGACGACAAAGCTCAAGTAAGAGCAAGAGCAATCATTGAAGATAGTTGGAAAATAAAAAAGGCTTCATGTGTTCCTCATCACACTTCCCGACCGAAGACAAGCTCTGTGAGAAGTCCGACTATCACGGATGGAAGATGTCTCTTGATCCGACATTGGAAGAGCAGGAAGTGTTGGACCATGTGAAGGGTATAATTACAGAGCCTCCATCAAATGCTTTCGCTGCTACAAGGAACGAATACACTAGGGGTGAAGTCAAAGCGAAGAAAATCATCCTAGACTCAATTGACAAGTGTCTAGTGGCCTACATTTCTGAGTTGAACACCTCCAAGGAGATCTACGATAAACTGGTAAGCTTGTTCATTGTTAGTGATGGAAATCAAGTTTTGTTCCTCAAAAATAAGTTGAAGGATATTAGGAAGGGCAAAGATGAAGATATTTAATCTTACTTCTTAAGGATCACTGAGATCAAGAATGATCTCCTATCAATTGGAGAAGTCATTTCTGATAGAGAACTAACCATCACTACCCTTGGAGGGCTCCCATCCGAATGGTATCTATTTAGAACCACTCTTCTCAACAATGATCAAATTCTGGGATTTGAAGAATTGGTATCAAGATGCATTCAAGAAGAGACAAGGATGGTGAAGCAAGAAATGCTTTCAAGTAAAGGCAACCCCATTGTTTTCTCCTTTCATGCCAAAAGGAGAAATAATTCTGGGTTAAAAGGTCACTTCAAAGGAAAGACCAGATCGAAGGGTGGAAGGAAGGGAAGATGCTTCGTTTCCAATAAATTTAGTCACTATGTGAGGGAGTGTCCAAATAGAAAGGACATTTCACATGATGATGATCAAAATCACTCCAGGGACAACACCAACAACAATCAAAGGAATGGCATGTTCAATGGCAAAGGAAAAAGGAATACGAGAAATCAAGTGAGTGGTCAACCCTCTAAGAGAGCGAGGAACTCTAGTTATGAATCAAATGTTGTTAACTTTAAGCAAGATGAATATTATTTAATATTGTCCCTCTCCACTACCTCCCCTCCGGATTCATTGGGAAATTGGCTTATTGATAGTGGTGCATCAAGGCATTTCACTGGTTACAAGGAAGCTCTCTCTAATTTGATAAGAATGAGACAAACTTGGAGATAATTCTTGCAGACAATTCCACCTATCCCGTAAAGGGTGTAGGGAATGTTACTCTTCGATTAAATCAGGGTAACGCAATTCATTTGCAAGAAAAATATCTGTACCTGATCTCAAGAAGAACCTAGTGTCCATTTCGGCAATGGAGGACAAAGGCTAGAAGGTGGCCTTCATCGATGACATGGTACGTGTGTGGAAACAAGAATTTTAAACACGCTTTCACTCTTGGGTTTTGGGTTAACTCTTTATATCAAATTGGAGGAAGTTCGTTGGGAGTCATGTCTTGCGACACATCTCTTCAATCTGAACTATGGCACCGTAGGTTTGCCCACCTTCATTATAAGGCTCTATCCGATGTGAGACAAATGGTAACAGGAATGCCCGAGTTCAAAGTAGAGCATGAAGGTGTATGTCCAGGGTGTGCCGAAGGGAATCTCAAAAGGGGACCATTCCCCTCAAGCCATAACAAGACCTCCGACATTTCGCAGTTGATTCACTCCGACATATCTAATATGATGTCCGTGAACTCTTTGGGAGGATATCTATATTATCTCACTTTTGCAAATCATTATTCTCGCAAGACTTGGATATACTTCTTGAAAAAGAAGGATGAAGTGTTCTCCTGGTTTCGCCACTTCAAAGCCTTGATCAAGAATCAAACCGAGAAGAAGATGAAGATCTTAAGGATTGATAATGGGACCTTGTATGAATCCAATGAGTTTCATGACTTTTGCAAAGCAGCTGGCATTAAGAGGGAGACCACACACCATACAATCCTGAGCAGAATGGTGTGCCGGAAAGGAAGAATCGTACGATTTTGGAAGTTGTCCGTTCCATGCTCCATGATTAAAGGCTTCCAAAGTTTCTATGGCTGAAGCCGCGAACACTGATGTATATGTTCAAAATCGATGCCCTCATCAAGCATTGGATTCCAAGACTCCCGAAGAAATGTTCACTAGTAAGAAACCTGATGTCTCTCATTTTAGAACTTTTGGAAGTGCCATATATTTTCATGTGCCGAAAGAGAAAAGAAGCAAATTGGGTGCATCTAGTAAGAAGGGAATCTTTGTGGGCTACAACGAAACTTCTAAGGGCTATAGAATCTATGTGGTTAGTCAAAGGGAAGTCGACATAATTCATGATGTCGCCTTTGATGAAGATATGGCTCTTAGCAAGGTTGACAATCTTCCTATTCTAAAGAAAGATAAAGAAGTTGACACCAGGAAGCCCAATGAGAAGGAAGATGAGACGATGCCTAATGTGGAAGAACCTATGGATCCTATTGATCCCCCTCTGCAAGAGCCTTCCTCTTCTAGGAAGAGGCCCTCATGGCTTAAGGGGGCACTTGATGATGTTGAGGGACATACTGCACCTAGAGGGGCTTTCCGTGAAAGTAAGAAGTCGACTAGGTATCAGGGATACTTGACCATTATGAGCACCATCATTCAAAATGAGCCTTCATCGTTCAAAGAAGCCGTGAAGCATAAAGTATGGAAGAATGCTATGAATGAGGAATACGAGTCCATCATGAAGAATGATGTTTGGGATGTGGTCCCCAAACCCCAGGACAAAACAGTGGTCACCTCGAAGTGGCTTTACAAAATCAAGCATGGAGTTTATGGCAGTGCTAAAAAGTACAAGGCTCACTTTGTTGCTTGAGGCTTCTCACAAAAGGAAGGTGTAGATTATGATGAAATATTTGCACCTGTTGCATGATACACCGTTGTCCGCTCGATCATAACCCTTGTCGCTTCGCAAGGATGGAACCTACATCAGATGGATGTCAAGACCGCGTTCTTGCATGGTTTGATTAAAGAGGAAGTCTATGTGGAACAACCCAAGGGGTTTGAGATTCATAATTAGGAATATCACGTATGCAGGTTGAAGAAAGTTATCTATGCGCTAAAGCAAGCACCTCGAGCTTGGTATGAGAGGATCGATAGCTACTTAATGTAGTTGGGACTAACTAGGAGTGAAGCTGATCCAAACCTTTACTTTAAGGTTGAGGATGATAAGCCTCTCATACTGGTGTTGTATGTTGACGACCTCTCTCTGACAGGTTCAAACCCTCTCATTCACAAATGTAAGAGGGAGTTGGCTTACGAATTTGAGATGGACCTAGGACTGATGCATTATTTCCTAGGGCTGGAGGTCTAGCAAAAGCCAGGAGACATTTTCCTATCTCAAGGAAAATATGTAGTGAAAATATTGGAGAGATTTTGTATGGTGGACCGCAAGCTTGTGACTACCCTGATGGAGCTTAACTTCAAGAAGTTATGTGGTAGTGTTGTCGGACCTGTATTGTGTAATGCCTCTTAGTATTGTCCAACTCATAGGAGCATTGATGTTCTTGGTGAACTCCCGTCCGGATATATGTTTTGCAGTCAACACGTTGAGCCAATATATCGTTGAACCTCATCACTCGTATTGGATTGGTGCCAAGAATCTTCTAAGATATCTTCGGGGCACAATCACTCATGGGTTGAGATACACTGCCGAAGATGTGAGGCTACATGGATATTCCGATGCTGATTGGGTAGGCAGTGTGGTGGACCGAAAGAGCACTTCCGAGTGTTGTTTCTCTTTGGGTTCTGCCTCGATATCCTGGATGAGCAGGAAGTAGAAGTCGATGACTTTGAGCACTATTGAGGCAAAGTACATTGCTACGAGTATGGCCTCCTGTGAGGCTATCTGGTTGAGAAAGCTCTTCAGCGAGTTGTTTTGACATACGCTCAACACTACTGTGATCCTCCGCGACAACCAGAGTAGGATTCGTTTATCATGGAATCTCGTATTTCATGATCGCTCCAAGCACATCAATATCAGGTACCACTTTATCTGGGATATGGTACAACGAGGAGCAATAAGGCTCCATCATATTAGGACTAATGAGCAAGTCGCTGACATTCTGACGAAGCCCCTAAGAAAGGTCAAACTCTTGACTTTCCGAGAACGACAGAAGTCGTGGAGAGACCCTCTTATGAGGGTCCTGTATGATGCATACATTGAGCTTTGGGAGCTCCGGGGGGGCTTGGGGTACTTCTTGGAGCAACGAGCGACCATAGGGTCACTCACCCTCCCCTAGTGATGCGCTATGTACAGGGTGAATGATTCAGCCTTCCCCTGTGATACCCCATGGCGACATGTTGGCAGGATGAGTGGTTCATCCTTCTCCTACCGATACATCCTACCCATGCAGTCTGGGACTCATGGGAAGTACCTCTCATCTGGCCAATGAGTATGGAAATGAGGATAGGGACCATGGTAGTATCAATGGACGCATCGTGTATCTACCGTACTCCTTATGCTAGGATGACATTGATCTGGGATCAATTGGAACTGACTTCGGGTCAGTAACACTAATATAACTCGCTCTTTTGGAACTGAATTTGGGTCAGTCAAAGTGGTATGAGACACTCTCTTTATTTGGAACTAACTTCGGGTCAGTAAGAGTGCTATTGGACACTCTCTTTTATCTGGGACTGACTTTGGGTCAGTAGAGGATGGTATGATACATTCTTGATCATTTCTTCTTCTTCATAGTTCAGCAGAGCCGAGCAGTGCAAGACAATGCATTTGATGGCAGAGATAGTACCGACAGACAGATGGATTAGCAGATGGAGTTCTCCCTAGTTGAGAGGGAGTGTTAAATTGGCAACTAGGGCCAAACTCCATGTGGGTCATCTCATTTATGGCAACTGATATTTTTCTTGGATTCCTCTCATCGAGAGGTGTAGGATTGATCTAACAATCATCCGATTCTGACATGTATTCATGGAGATATGAATTTATTTATATTTCTTGACAATTTGTCAAGGTCGGTCAGCATGTAAAATAGTGTTGCACACCCCTAGCTAAACCTCAACGTGGCATTTAAGTAGAGGAGACCTTGAGGCATTCGCACACTCATCTCACCATCTCATTCCTCTCTCTCCTAGTCTCTTGGGTATGATAGGAGGGGGAAGACTCTCTCACGTGGGAAGAAGGAAGGACGCAGGCCAGCTTTGGGACAGAGTTGACCTAGGCCTGACTGTGGAGCAGCAGGGGTATATTATGCATGTGTTTGACCAGCGAAGAGGAAGTTGAATGCGTTCTTGGGTTGGGCAGCTTCTCCTAGGCTAGCTGTATTGCTGGACAGCCTACTGTTGACCTATTGGAGCACATGTTTGGGACTGTGTTGACTGGTTAGGGTTGATTGCAGTATTGTTGTAGCATTAACTGTTGTTTGACCTCCTTGCGTTCATTGTTTTGGGCTATTATCTATTGTTGTTGGAGGTCAAGTTCTCCTAGGTTGATTTAAGGTCTTTTGAGAGCTGTTTGACCAGCCTTAACCTTGTTGATCATAGATTGTATTGTTGTTGTTGTAAATCACATATTATTGTGATATTGTATTATCTTTATCTCTCTCTGTTGGATTATTGAGGAATATAGAAGAATTGATCAAAGGGTTTCCCCGCATTGGGATTTGTCCCTAGCTGGTGCCACATCTTATGTCTCTTGTCTTGGCTTGTCTTCTGTTGTTTACATTTATCTTTTATCTGCATTTTACTATCATGTTGATATGATTGCAATACTGGAAATTGATATTGGGCTAATAAGAAGAATTGAAGCAAATTGCTCTTAAGCATAGAACATAACATAATTTAACATAAAGTTTTGCTTTTTCCTTGGGAAAAAATTTGTGTATGAGGCATCTTTGTTTATGGGGCAAGACTCGCCTACGCAAAGATTTGACTACTAAAATCTACAAGATGTATGTCAAGTAAGAGTAGGTCGAGTGGTTAAGATGGAATGTTAACTCCCTCTCCACCCGAGTTCGATTACCCAAAATGACATGTTAACCCTGTTGTGATGAGGCTAGCGGAATAGGCAGCCCCAAGTAGTCACTATGTTCATTGTCGATATGGTATGTCTCAGTTCTAAATCCTATATTCTTGGTATACTTTGCATACAAGTTGTTGGATATACTCTTGGTGCTATAGTGGCAACTAGAAGGTTAGACCTTGAGCCTTGCCCGGATTACTCCAACAAGTTGTTGATTCACCATGGTTTATGTGTGTGTGTGTGTGCATACTCTACCCCTTTGAAATTATGACATCCAACGAGGAAACACATATTCTAATCATCATTTGACCATGTGTCTATGTCCTTGAATTGCTTTTAAACATTTCATTTGACTATATGTCAATGTCCTTGAATTGTTTTCAAACATTTCATCAGTCCCTTCATCGTTTTAATTCCCAACATCACCTTATATCACACTTAGCTAATGAAATAGATAAAAATGTTTAATGAATATTTTGTTATTTAAAGTATGTTCACATTACAATAAAGCATTCTCAGTGTAAAAACTTTTGGAGTTGACTTCTTTGCTTTGTTAAAAGAAGGTTTTTAAGCGGATGGTTGACATACAATAGGCGCTTCCAAAGCCTCGTTGGAATGCAACATCATTTACTACCAGCTCACTTTCTTCCACTTTGTGATAAAAAAATATTATGTTTTGTGCTCACTATTCTATCAACTAAATATCCAACAAGGTAGTAGAACCATCTTGATGAAGATCACAGATTAGTCTTCAGTACTACTATAGATATGGATCAATTTCAGCGTGTCTCACACCCACATTCCAAAAATCCTTAGAGAAATAACTGCAAAATCATTCTATCTTTTTTGGAAAAACCTTTAGCAATAAGATTTTTCTTTTTTTAAGTCTTCCATCTGGCAACATACTAAGTTTTATACACCATTTGCAGCCAACCCGATTCTTACCCTTGGGTAAGGGGACTAGATCCAAAGTCTTATTTTTCATTAGAACAACGTATTTGGTAGCCATAGCATCCCCTTCCATTCAGGAGAGTTTTTTGTCTGATAAGCTAAAAACTGAAGGCCCCTAATCCCGCATGATGCCTTCCCACTAGGCATAGTGAGAGAAGGTTCAGAGGCAAGCCAGAGCATAAGGGCAGTCACCACCCCGATCCCATCCCAATCAAGGCACGAAGGGTCTGATCTCTTTTCCACACCAAGCGTAGGAAGGGGAGAGCCCGTATCAGAGGCAGTCCCCAGCCAAGTGACCCTTGGTATCTAAGCTATATTGCCCTTCAAATATAATTTTCTTTATTGTAATTAATCAGGTCATGCAAGCTAAATATATTTTTAAAGTATCTTCCTTTGCCTGAAATATAGTTCATTACAGAATAATCTATAAACAAACCACACAGCAGAAAGCAAATTACTATGCAAAGTCATGTATGAAACTATGCCGTCAATGAAGAATCTTCAACACTTGTCTCTGGCTTCAAAGGCCCTTGGAGTCCATTATCTTCACATGGAATCCAATATATTAAAGGCAGGTTGGACACTAATCTCTCTAGAGTTGGGAAAAGCTTTTATTCCCATACCTGCTGCTATTTTCTTGGAGAGGCTTGCTATAATGGGATTAAGCATGTAATATTAGTTCAACTTCCATCTCATCCCTTGCTCCAGCTGAGCACCTGTCAGCATTAAACACCCAGTAATACAATATAAAAATCATTCAACAAGGACAAGGCAACTCTTATAGAAACCTGAGCAACTAGGATCAATTGTCTAATACCATGCAATAACCTCTTGCCCAATACCATAATCTAACCATCACACCTGAAGAATTCCTCATGACATCATGTTTTGTGATTCCCGGAACTTAATTTCAGATTCCAAGCCCATTAATGGAACTTCAAACTAATAAAGACAACATTGCAATTTGCATCTTGTGGCCCTGGGAGCTTGACTTCTTGCTTTATACTCAATGGGGCTTCTGGTATGATTAATGTGATGCAGTTTCATTTCAACACAGCTCTGAGAAATATCTCTCGACTTACAGAAATATTTCCTTCTTTTAGTAACAGGCCTTGATTCTTTCAGTAACTAATATGCATTCATCTTCACAAGGTCAAATGACTCGTATTACATGTTCCATGCAATTTAATAGAACACAGATCAGTGGATGTTATTTTTAGATGTTTAAGATGGCTTTAGAACTACTGCAAATTGTGTTGAGATAGCATTAATGAATATATTATAGTGTATGAAATAATGGATCTGTGTTACCTGATCTAATTGTAGAACGCAGAATCAATCACAATCTTCCATGCCTTGTTCAAATCTCATTAATAATATGAAGAACTGCAAATTGGCAGAACAAAAGAATATCCAGAGATACAAGCTTACATAAAAATAAATCTAACCAAAGCCAAATCCAACATGGCTTAATCAAGCTGCTTATTCCAGCAAAGGGCAATTCAGAAGCACAGGACTATGCATAATGCACAATTTGGGGTACGAATGCCAGAAGTTAACATTAGTGGGTATCCATGACAAGGAAATCTCCTCTAGTCAAAAACAATCTCAGAGTTAATTTGACCAAATATGTCAGGACAAGAATCCCATTTACTCTGTTCCCTGGTTTCCCAATATCCACCGATGTACTGATATGTATCGTTCCCTTTCTCTTTGTGAAACCACTGGGGTTGCCATCCTCTTTCTTGGAGCTTTCTAGCCTTCACAGTATAAACTTGCGTCAAAATTTCGCTGTCTTAGAATAAATTCCTATTTGTGATTATAATTGATGTTCATCAACAGTAATCAGGTAAAACTACTTGGTGCAGACTATTAGGGAAAGACGCCCAAACATAATAGTTTGTCAAAAGCACACCTGTAGAGTTAAGTGATAATCAAGAAGATTTACCTGACGTTGCCTCTGCTCCAACCTCAACTTTTCTGCATTGGCCAAATCATATTCTCCATTTTCCAGATGTCGTTGATCTGGTCTCAGCCTCGAATCTGTTGGCGGCAGTTTTTCCTAAGTATACAATTAAACGGTCAAGTTATAAATTAGAGAGAAAAATTTATTTAAATTTTTATTTTTAAAAATGCCTCCAAACAAAACATGTGGATGTTATCTTTTTGAATTACCTTCAACCCCGGTGTTAGCTCATTGAGAGTTATAGCAAAGCGTGTTAAATTGTATCTAGTGGGATTCTTTGGGGGTTTGCTCCTTTCCCACAATAAGACGGGCTCAGATGATGGATCATCGCCCTTGGACTTTGAAGCAACATCATTATTTATGTAAAACAAGCTTTCATCCCACTTCCCAAACAATGTTGATACTGTATTCCCAGTCCTATTCTGAACCAACCCTTGAACCTGAAAAACAGACCAAGAAATATTCATATCAAAGCATGTACACTATCGAAGACTTTTGAAATACTCCATTTGAAATTAATCAGGTAGATGAACTAATTGCTACTGACATCAGGAGATGATAAACACTTACCTGATGAGGGTTACGATCAATTATAGATTGCTCCTTGAATTTCAGTTTACAAGAGTATTCCTGATTGCCCTGTATACGCATTGTCCCATAGTGATCACAGTACAGTTTCCCCAATATTAGATTGTATATAGACGTTGTAACCTGCAAGCAACTAAAACTCATGAAATTAGTCAATCAACCCAAGACAGGAAACCATGAGCAAAGTTCAAACTACTGTGAAATCCAAGCTCTCTTATGAGAAATCTTAAGTACCTTACTCCACTGAAACACCTCACCATCATCGAATTCCAGTGTGAGAACTCCAACAGGATCTAGCTGAATTGATCGACCCCAAAACTTGCTCTTTAAATTACTATCTGCGTAAAATTTCCACCCTCTACCTTCACAGTGGCATGCAACAATCATGGGATGATGACTGACCTGTATTTATATAAATACACATCTTTAAAACACATGAACTTGCACTATGTAGCATATTCTATTATTGGTTTTCATGTACATAAAAGGGTAGAATGGATGCAATAAATAGAATGGAGCATCTTATAATATAAAACACGGCATAATAAGTGAACTGAGATATTTATGCATAGCAAATTCAGATCTTCCTCCTATGTAAAACAAAAGCAAGTTATTATATTGAGGGAAATAGGTTGTAAAACAAAGACTTTACCATTCTTGTCAAACAGATGGTTGCTGTGGGATTTCTCAAAAAAAGACAATCAAGGATGCATTCCGGGAGTGCAGAGTTGCCAGATAATTATGGGGATGGTTTGCCTCTTGATATGCTATTCCTTTTGCCAGCCCGCTACACTGAAAATGGGTCATTTTGGGAGATATGTGGTGGATGACCAAACAATATAGTAGAAAACATATGGAATACCAGAAGGTTGCTAAGAATTTCCTTTTTATTTAACCGTAGACATTTGTTGGAGTTTTTGTCTTTTTAAGTGGTCCCAGGGTGGATCCCAGAGTGGCGGTTAGTCCTCGATTCCCAATCAGGTGAGTGTGAAAATACAACACCCCCCCTGAGGGTTTTGGTGTAATGGAAAACCTAACATGGTATCAGAACCTTGGTCCAGGTTTTATTCCCCGATTTGCGTTGAGGGAGGGTGTTGGATTTGCACACTCACCTCATTCGGAATCGATCATGCGGACTAACCGCCACTTTGGGATCCACCCTGGGACCACTTAAAAAAAGGTAATTCAATACTCTAACAACATCGAGCTACTCTTGATGGCACGGTTCCCCCTTCTTTTGGTGGAGACTACAGTGTTTAGAGCAGGATTGGCAGGTTCAGATTTTGGCTCGAATCAAAATTTTCCATGAGGATGTAAGCTGGCCCATTAAATGTATGCTTTGACGGACACTTTCTTTATACAGTAATGTACTATCATATACATTTTCAAACAAACAAAAAATCATACTAATCAATTTATCCTCGTGTTGGCCCCTGTATAGTATATTCAACAACACAAAGTTAGTCTACTTTAGACTTGGCAACGGCCCAGTACACCACAAAGGAGAGTCAGTTTCGCACCTTGGAAAAACTTCGGAATAACTCTGTATCTAAAAAATACAATTAATGATAAAAGGGCCTGTTGTCGCGCGGATTGACACGACAACGCTCAGACCGGGGGCTGTCACTCTGTTCCCCGGTCTCTCCGTTTAAGCCTGTCTCCCGCGGCTAAGGGGGGTAGACCCTGTGAAGTGATGAGACCAACTGTCGACCAGTTGTTTGGGAGACACGAGATACGATGAAAAAAGGGCTCGATGGATTTGATAAATTGCAGACCAGTGCCTTGTGGAGTTAATGTTTAAATGATTACTTTTTAAATGATATAGAAACATGGACCATGAACAGCAACCATCTATCATGAACGAAAACACAATGCTCTTTAGAATGACCAAAACGATATCCAGCAAAAGAAAAATTTAAAAGATAAATGCCTTAAAATACCACGAGAATTATAAATTGACCAGATATCTATTTCGCATCTCGGAAAAATTTAGATCTTCAACATGAAAGATATATCGTGAAAGCAACTGAAACTGACAAAATGATTTTCCACAAGAATTTTATTTTTTCAAAAAAATTTTAAATCTTTTTCAATTTTTATTTTTTAATATTATAAAAATTAAAAAAAAAAAAAAAAAAAATCTAAAAAAAAAAAAAAAAGGGGGTTAAAATTCTAAAACTAAATTTTGAAATAAAACTAAAAAAATATATTTTTTATATATTTTTTTTTTTTTTTTTCAAAATAAAAAATAAAACAAAAAAAAACTAACCAAACTTTAAACTATTGAAAATATATACATAAACTTAAATCTAAAAACTAACAAAATCTAAAGCTAAAATTTAAATGAAACTATATAAAAGCCAAATCGCATTTTTATTTTTTTTATTTTTATAAAACTAAACTAAAATAAAAATGAAATTAAAAACTAAGTTAAAAAGAATCTACGCTAACCTTTCAATATACATATGAATTTATATTCAAACGCAAAGATTGATATCTAAAAAAAAAAAAAATCGAAACTACATATGAACCCGATGCTAAAGCGAACCAAAACGTAAGCGCATAAATGAATATAGCAATCCACTGTGCATAATCGTGATACCCTACGGCGACTGAGGGTAAGAAAACAAAAACCGCAGGCGGAGAAAAAAATTTACGATTCAGGCGCATTGACAGAATGCGGGCTTCAGAGACACACAAATTTTAGCGGGGATTGAAGAAATTTCGAAGCCGATTGGGAGTTTACCTTAGCAATACGTTACCTGAGCGATGGAATTCGATTTCTTTGTGTATTTGCAGGTGCCGCGTGAGGAGCGATGTGCATAGAAGCGAGATTTGCAGGAACGCTTCCAGGTTGAAAAATCTGCGTGATGAGCTCAGAGCGTGAACACCTCCAAATTTTGACGGCTAAAACAACGCAGCCACGCCTATATCGTTCGAATACGTGCAGACAAAACGATACCCGCAGAGAGCTGAGCGTTTATGAATGGAACGGTTCTCACACTGCCAGCCGACACACTAGTAAATGAAGCGATTTGCTCATGCGATGAACTGAAACCTTGCCTCAGTCGATGGTGATGACACATCAAGATGCCATTTAGGACTTCCTTTCCCAGTGAACTGATTGAAAATCGATGCTGCCGGTTCGGATGAAAAATGCAACCTTGATCTCCTTCTGAAAATCTGATCTTGATGAAAACCTTGAAGTTGAAAACACAAAAATACAAAACCCTAAAAAAAAAAAAAAAAACTGTACAAAGCAAAATCCTGCAATCTGAAACCCTAGAACAGCTGCTAATTTACAGATTTGGCCCCTGAAATGCCAGATTTAACAATAATTGCAGTAATGCTTTCAGAATATTAGAAATTTTGAACTTCACTGTGAACAGAAAAAAAATCTCTCAATGTAAAACATGAAATAAACTTAAAAATTTAACCCAGGGCACAATCAGCTGGGCTCTGCACAGAACAGCATGTGGGAGTCGGCTGGTTCAGCCCAGAACTTCCCCAAACGCCCACAAATACCCTTTAAAAGATGTTTTCCTGCACATCTCAAGCAACCATCAGCAAAGAGAGAGAGAAAGCTGCTAGATCTCAGGAAATAATGGAGATACCTGCCATTATTTCAGAAACCCTAGCAGCCCTCAAACCCTAGCAGGTGAACAAGATACCTGTGCTCACACTACTCTAAAAACAAGCTATGATAAATGGGTGAAAACTGAAATATGCAGAAAATTAAAGATCTCACAGCAATTCCGGAGAGTAACACCAGCCAGTTTTGAACCCCAAAGTCTTTTTATTAACCAGAAAATCAGATTACAAGAGAGCTTTTCAGTACAGACTCACAGATCAGATGATCTGAAATGACCCCCTAAGACCCTATAAAAAGGGAATGATCCTAACGGCTAGTTCGAGTGATCCATGTGGAAATGATCTCGACCGTTGATGAGGATCAAGACATCTCTTGATCTCATCCGTCGATTTATTCACTTAAAATATTATTATTTTATTAGTTAGGGTTTTTGCTTGATTTTTTTAATTTTTATTATTTTTCATTATTTTATTATTTTTATTCATTTTTTAATTTTTTAATTCATTTTAAAATGGATCACTGAACTAAACCTTCGGAAACATCACCTAGGACCTAGGACTTAGGACTCATGAGGGGATTTAAAACATTTCTCGACCCTCAGGACACGTTACATCATGACTTTTACAAAATTACATCTTAAGGGACAAACCCATTTAATACAGACCCTCACAAAACACCCAGCTCTGCGACACAACGATAATCTAGCAGATCAACACACTAGGCTTCTCCTAAAGTTCTAATGACAAAATCAATCCCGGCTTTGGGGTCAGGTTTGAAGGAAAACTCTGCCGATCCGTGGATCGGTGAGACAAAAAACCTTCCGGGACGTAGATTATCATCAGAAAGTTAGGTCCACCTAGGCAAATTACAAACATGACTTCATGTCTGCTAAGATTATTTACAATTAACACATGCAGACTGGGTTTACAATCAAAAAATATCAAGCTGCTGATGATGGCAGGATGGCACGGACATGCTGATCACGTGCTGCTTCTTTTTGTCAAGAAAAGACAGGGTGCACTGCATGGGTAGTTGACCAGTAGGGGTCAACAGGGCCAATCACTCTAATAAAAAAAACATACAATGATATAACTATACTAGACACTAAATTCAACAAGTCAATAGTGCAAACATGAGTTTGTTGTTCACGAGCAAGGGCAGTGGCATTCCAAGTTGCCCACCAGAGTTACTATCTCCGTAAGGCATGCTTAGCATTGTTCTTTTTGGGCTGGTTTGCTTGAGAAAGCAAGACTATTTGTGATTTGCCATTCATATACTAGTTCACCCCACATAAGTGGGACTGCAGATAACTGTTCCAATATAGCTTGTATGAAGCATCACTTACCTGCGATAAAATCCAACACAAAGAGAGAAACCTCTCTTCTAACGACTAAACTAAATTGTCTATATGGTTTCCATACAAGTAAATACTGGAGCAATATTATTAGCAATTACTTACCATATGTTTGCACTAGTAGCTAGTAAAAGATAAGACAAACAAAATTTTGTATCCAGTGCTTGCCCTGATCAAAATGAACCGTAACATTATTTATGCTACACTATGGAAGAATTCCAAAAACATGAAGGGTTTTTGAATCATGAATGGCTCAGAAATATAAAAGAAAACCACCCTGATTCAATCACGTTTCTCCCTTGCAATTGTCCTAAATATTTTGATATGCTCCAAAAATTAAGTTCCCTTACAGAAAATTGCAATACTATGAGTTCTCGTTAGTGTGTGGTGGATCTGCATGTACATGCCATTAATATATACAAACTAACCTTTTCAGAAATGAAACGGACACCTTTATCTGGATAATCAGCCTCGTATGTCTCCCCCAAAAGAGGATTGAAAGGCTTACAATTTCGACCATCTGTGGATGCATAGCCAGACACTGCAAAGGCTGCTACATTTAATATCCGCATAAGGCTGTTACCCTGAAGCACATCAATAAGAAATGCCTCTAGTCAGAAAGGCTAATTTCTTAAGTTACAGGTTTTGGATTTCCTTAGATTTCTTTTCCATCCATCATAAATCTAATAGACAAAACTAAATCTAGAATGAAAATGGCAGTCAATAGTAAATACCCCTTGATTTGGGAGTCTGGACTGGTCATTCAGAAAAACAATCAGATTTAAGCAAGTTGCTTTGAAGAATATGCTGTTATTATAGCAGAAGGAAAGTACAAAACAATGATATGACAAAATTATACAAAGCCAACGAGATCTATCCTGTTTATGGGAAAAACACACAAACATGCCTGAAGAAAGAAGATGATAAATGCTTTCCAAAAACATCTTTTGCAGATCTATACTGGAAGCAATAAAGTGTTGAAGAATTACATTCAGTTTCAGATGTCAGACATTTTGAGCAGCCTTATAGTTATTACAGTCATGGTAATGATATATGTTCCCCAACAGAAAAAGCATAATCCCAGAATAAGTCATTGCTGAAAGAAAGAAGAAAATTATGTTCATCTCCATGAATGACCAAAGTAGATCAATGTGACTCAAAAGTGCATCCACTAAGATAGTGAAGAACTACAGTAGTGACATAAATTAAATCCAGTGAAACAAAGAAGAACAAGAGAAGGAATATAACCCCGGGACAGAAAAAGCAATCCCTTCATTGTAATTCAGAAATTTTCCACAAGGTAAAAAGCCAAGTCAGACAGCAAAGCCATAGCTGAATAAACTTATTTAAAAATATTAAAATAAAGACCCAGGAATAAACATAGCAGAAATCCACTAGATCGGGAAAGAGGAAATCAATATCTGGGTGTACACTTTGAATCATATCTACTTTGAGTTTCCTAGTTTATATACCAGCATTTAGCGACCTTCTAGTTGTGTTAGGATCAGATCCTGACTGTCATAAAACTCAAAAGACGCTGCATTTCAAAGAAATGCCAATATCAAAAATGCCAGCCCAAAACACAAACATTAAAACCTAATACAATCTACTCTTCAGGTCATATCAACTGAAAAGAAGAACCTAAACCAAGCAGCACAAATAATTGAGAAAGGAGATAATCAAAATGCTCTTAAACATAGCAACAAACTTAAATGGGGAAATATACATTTAACATCCATGCAAGACGAATGACAGATTATGGCACAAGAAAAAGAATAATTGAACAGTTCTTCACTGGCACCTATGGGCTATAAAAGGTGGCAACTTCATAGGGATGACAATACCAGTCAACATCTAATAGCAAACAAAAGCATGGCAATGGAGACTAACTTAAAAGGCACTATCAACTAATAATATTAGAGAAGTAACATTTATGTTTTACAGCTACAGGATATTGTTGAAAGCTCGGGACAGAAAACGGCCAGTAAAGGAAAGCTAATGCCATTGTCCAGTGATATGAAAGCATACTTGCTTGTAAGGGTGCACATTATAATTCCAGAAAACAAAGCACATGTTAATCAATGAATTATTTTAAAATTGGCCTGTTACACAGTACTTTTCTTGAATACAAGGTATTTAGTCATGCAACTCGAAACTTTGAAAAAACCATGTTAATAAATTACTCATTGTAGCTTGCCTGAGTAAAGGTACTTCATAATGCAACTGTCTGTGAAAGGACCAATGTTTGAGAGACGAGAGTTCATAATGCTAAAATGTTAACAAGAAAGGACGACTGCATCCATCCAATTGACCACTGACAAAGCCCCTTGAAATTTCTTATCTCAAGATTCAAGCTACCCCAAAAATGGCAAACTCCCTAAATGGATGACTATTTTCACTTTTTTATATATCAAATAAAAATAATCTGACTTTCACGTGTAAAGATGAGAGATGTTACCCTTTTGCCCCATTCATATGCCCGATCAAGTAGGTAAGAATACTCCAAATCTTCAAAGCACTTTTGTAAGGATGAAAGAGGCTCATTGAAATACACAGGAAGGCACACTTTTGTGAGATCCTTCCCAATATTGTCTTTAATCATGGACCAAAGACTCACTCCTTTCTCCTTTTCCTTTGGTTCAGGTAGGCTCTTTCGCCTTTGCACATAAGGGTGGTTAAATCCGACCATTTGCATGTCTACATCAACACCATTCCTTGAATTTAAGAGGGCCAAACCGTCATCTGAATCAACTGATGATCGCCTGTGTCCAGAATCCGTTCTCCTTAATGAATTAGATGATAGAAACTCCCTTGTGTCAAAATAAGTAGATTCATCCTCATCTGATTCTTCCTCTGGTCCATCTTGCCTCTCATTGTCATCATCCGAATCAGTAACACTCCCTTCTGAAAAAGCATTAAAAGAAAATTAGTATAGAAGATTTCAAAGGTAATCTGTAAAACCAACTACTACTGAGAAACCTAAAGTGCCCAGTCTGAAAAGGCTTATCTCAATGTTAATTCTGCACCATTTTTTTGGAAGCTGCAACAGATCTATAATTTATCTTCAGTTACAATTGTTATATGATTACTAGGATCAAAGAGCTAAGACTCAACAGGAAATGTACTTTTCCAAGGATGGTTATGCTGTGAAAGCCAGCACAATTTGACAATTTTTTAATGATAGAAATATATTTAGCTTCTATACAGTGTTGAAGTGTCAGCCACTTAAGTCATCTGCTGACAAGTTGAACAGGCCAACCTGATCAAACAATCCACATACAAGGAGAACAGAACAGAAACCAACATCATTGATAGTCTGATTTGGCCAACCTTAAGACTTGGTCAACCAACAGGCTAACAATCCCAGATTCTTGATGCCTCGAAAACTATGCAGACAGACTGATTAGGTAAAAGATCCCACATTTTAGTGGCTCCTGCTCACTGTAGCCATAGTAAAAGGGATAAGGTGGTTACAACCATCAGGTATAAATAAATGTAATGTATTTCTACAGTTCATGCAGCCATTTTGCATCAATGCCTTGTATTATTCTTCGAGAAATTGCTTTGGATAGAAAAATGAAGGACATATTTGTCTTGATCCTATCCATGCATATTGTGGATGTGATATATACCTGCCTGCATTATGTTTCTGTTGAACTATTCTGGTTATTACCATATTAGATCTGTATGTCAATCAAATAATTTGTCTATCATAATAATTTTAACAATAAGTATTAGACTTGTCAAGCAGACAGCCAATATCTGAACATTGTTGAAATTTAACAATGGGTACCAGAGCCAAAAGGTGGTACCCAAAAGGTTGGGAGTATCAACTTTTAATAACTGGTATCAGAGCTTATGATTTGGCTCAAAGGAGGCAGTATTGGATCCGACATTTGAAGTAAAAGGTCAGGAGATAAAAGTTTCCAGGACACAGAAACATCAGACATGCAGGTCCGCGTGTCTGGCACAGTGTGAAGCTTTGCTCAAATTCACAGAAAATGGCAGGTTGGGAGCAGCAATATTATATACTATAAAATATCAAAACCCAAAAAAGAAACGAATAAAGAAAAAAAAATGGAAGTTCAAAAACTGAAATTGTAAAACCTGGAATTTGCGAGGAATAAGAAGGAATGAGATAATTATGCCAATTTCCTATCCATTGTGAATAGTGGCATATTTCACTACTTATTAGGCCAATCCAAGTTCGAAAAGTATGAAAACTTACAAAGTATTGTGTCATCAATTTGGATGTTTAGCACAATTATAAAGTCATTGTTCTGGGTTGAAATAAAACGACAACTAATATCCTTATAAATAAACAGATTGGAATGCATGTTCATGTGCATAGCACTATTTATCATTGATTGCCAATAGATGAAAAGGTAAATGAAAATCCCAGGCAGGACATCTGAAAATTCTACTCATTACATACAGTATTCAACTAAGAAACCCTCTTTGGCTTCTTCGGCAGAAATGTCAAAAGCATCTGTTACAGAAGATAATTGTAACAAGACAGATATTCATTGATGGCTCATCTTCATATTCAACTTGTAGGTCATTCTGAAAAATTATGAAAATGAACGACCCGATAAATTGCCTTGAACAGTTGAACCTGACAAGAAATCAGACAAATGGTGAATGCTTGCTTTGAGAAAAGAATCTTGTTCATTGCTAGCAACGTGAGGACAAAAAGTATAATGTTTTTGGCATTTTTTTTTGGTTTTTGTGTCACATGTGGCCACAAGCATGCAAAAGCTCTCTGCCTGTCGAAGAGCTTTTGCAAGCTCCTGGCAATGTGGTATGCTACAGGGAGAACATTAGAATCAACCAACCTCCAACAGCAACACCCCCAAGAAGGTCCCAAAGCTCCAACTAATGTTCTCTATAAATAGGAATGTCTTGTACCCAAAAGCAGGACCAGGGAATGTGCAAATCTTTAACCCTCAAAGTTCTAATGCAAAACAATAAAATTCACCTCTCTCAATAGAAGTTTCCAAGATCTTAACCCTGTGAATTTCCAGCCTTAGTGTTGTTATAAAATATGGAACAAAAAAGCAGCATAAAGTGAACAATATTTCAATTCTTAACAGATTAATCTTCTACGCAATCCAAGGAGAAAAGATACCAAAATGTCCTGACAAATGTCAGCTCTCTAGGGCAATCCTATCATTCCTAAACTAGATCTGAAAACTCAATTCTCAGCAAGAAATATAACCGTAAATAATAATTCATGAACACATTGAAGAAATTCAAATCTGCAATTTACACAAGTTGTGGAAACTTCATTAATATACACAGGATGAAGTTGTACATACCATAGCCTTATCACAAGGCTAGTACAATCCACTATTTCTCCAAAACCCTAGCTAGAGAAACAATGAAAAACCCTAGCTAAACCAAGGAGCTCCATAATGCATGAATCACTCAAACAAGACCTCCAACGCAAAATGTCCTCCTCTTCTTTTTCTTCAACAAATACACTCTAGAGTTTCATCTCAAAACCCTAATCTCAAACCTCTATGGAATGAAACACCAACCCTAATCTTCAAGATGCCCCCAAGAAGACCATGAAATCCTAGCAACTTCAAAATGTCGTCCTCTTCTTTTTCTTCAACAAATACACCCTAGAGTTTCATCTCAAAACCCTAATCTCAAACCTCTATGGAATGAAACACCAACCCTAATCTTCAAGATGCCCCCAAGAAGACAATGAAAACCTAGCGACTTCAAGAGAGAGAAAGAGAGAAAATACAAATCAAAAGAGAGAAGATGACTTGTGTGCACTCCTTTAGATCACAATCTCACACAAATGAAATGAAAAATGATCAGTGATATGTGATAACAATCATCTTCAACATCTTCTTCGCAAGATCAAAACCTAGTCATAATAGCAATCTTTGACAAAGGTGTCCTCCTCCCAACTTATGACTTCTAGGATTTTCTCATGAACCCTAGCAAATCACTTCAAGAAGACAACTACACATAGAAGAGTATGATGATGAGAAATAAGAAGGACCCTCTCCTTCCTCCATATATATGGGATGTAAGGGAGGCCAATGTGGACCCAAGCCCTTTCAAGCAACCTACAATAAACACATGTAAGTTTACACAAGAGGAGCGATCCACTCCAAGGGTACACATGTTAAGCTCCAAGGTGATGTCATACAATAAGGGATCCAAGATGATGTAGCTGAAGAAGGTGTGTCCACCCCCTATGTCACAAGCCTATGCAAACTCCATCACTCCTCCTGAGCCATGTACTCTAGGTTGAGTCCCCTTGCACAAACATTATCATAGCCCAAGTGCTCCCAAGCCAACTCCAAGCCTCCATCTAGAAAACCATGCTACCCTGCGCCATCAAAACATGCACAGTGTCCCTCCTACTAAATAGGCAGTTCTCCAAGCAAGTGAACCTCTCCATGTGTCCATCTTGAAGGAAGTCCCCTAAGTTGTCAAGAGAATACCAACTCCCTATGGTAGAATACCAATTAAGCAACCCCTTGAGGTCAAGCAACTACTAAGATATCTTTAATGTGTCAATACATCACCAACCATCTCCCATGTGCCAACCCATCTCCAACCATCCAACAGACGCATGTACAACATGTGCCCCAAATCTTATGAAGCATCCCCAAACATGGTGCAAACACTTTTGGAGTAACCCAAAAGATGATAAGGAAATGGTGGGTATAGGCTTCCCAATCCCTAAGAGTAATACCCATACAACCTTTCCTCTGGAAGCATAAGATGGGGTTGATACTAATTAAAGATCTTTAGATTGCTATGCAAAGGCCCATACCAAATGACATGAGTGACAACAACTATATGAAACTAACTGATATAGCAAGGGCTACTATTGTGTTGAATCTATTAGACTTTGTTTTTCTATATGTTTTCAAAGGAGAAGATTGCAAGGACATTTGGTTGACCTTTGTTATGTTCCTAATATATGCTTCTAAATAACATGTTTTCTTCTCCTTTAAACATTTTTTTCCAATAAATGTAAGTGAGTGGGAAACATATTACAATTATACCCAATACATCTATTTCTACATAGGTACTATTGTTGTCAGTAAGATTCCTCATGGAAGCTCATTACTTTCTTCTACTTATGTTCATTCTCATATTAGCACTTTTCATTCTTTTATTTCACAATCATATTAGTAATAAGATTGTCCCTGTCCATGTGTCATCATAATGCATTCGGTACCTACTACCACCTTGTTTAGGAAATCAAAGCATTCCCTACAAGATGAACACCTTTAGTAACCACTCACACAACCAAATCAAAGATTGTAACGCCACTACTTTTCAGTGGTTAAAACCCTCTATGATGGAAATAGTCCACAGCCCAAGCCAACGTGGCCACTTGAGGAATTTTATTTATACAAAATAAAATATTTTTACATGAGAAAGTTCTCACAATCGATCATCAGCAATTACCCTCCATTCTCTTTAAATAAAGACCATGGACCAATTGGGTGTTAAGCCACAGATCAATAGCCATTAGTATCAAGGAGAATATATCATGATCATTGAATTACAATGCATCAAATGCATACTAAAGACACACTTTCACCTAATAGACACATTAGACCAAGTTGAACTTAACTAAGTGTCTAAATATTCTAACACCCCCCCTGTTAAATTTTGGTAGCTAGGACAAGTGATTCTACATATGCTTAGTGTTGAGCATGCAGAAGATGTCCAACAAACTTTTCTAGCAAAGTGACTTTCATTTTTTCCTATATAGAGGTACATTAATTATTTTATTAATTAATGTTGGCTAAAGTAATGATTTATTATAAAGTACCTTTAAGTAATTTTATGATTAAATTGTGACTATTAGATTTAAGGAGATGATGAGATTTATTTAATCTCATCCATAGATCTTGTCATGAATTACGAGGTTGACTTCATGGATTACGAGGTTGGGGGAAAAGGTTAAAAGTCATCGCTTGGAGAGAAGATGGCACACATTCCTAGGCAACACACACTTCAAGAGAAGTTGGCACACATACCAAGGGGCAACAAGTGAGAAAAGGGAGAGAATAGAGAGCACACAAACCAAGGCAATTGGGCATGCAAACCAAGGCAAGCTGCATGTGTGAGAATGTTGCACAAAAATCGAGGCAATTGTTGGCACCCAAATCTAGGTAAAAACTTATTGCTTTCCACACAAATCGAGACAAATTTGTTTGGCACAATTTTCTAGGAACTAGGATAAGTTTTATTGTTGTAATAGATTTTTTATTTTCCTTTGCAACCTGAAATAAAAACAAAACATGAACGTTGATTTTCCCAAGTTGGCTTTCCAGGGTTAAAAGTTGTGTAAACATTTAAGTGCTTGATATTTGTTTACATTGTGTAAAATTTGTTAGAAGCTCAGCAATATTTCCTATGGATAAATTTCAGATCTAGTTTTTTTTTTAAAACTAAATTATGGGTATAAAATTTACAAGCACTCTAAATCGATTAGTCGAGCTGAGAAAAAACTAACATGGTATCAGAGCCAAGCCACTAAATGAAATTCAAGCATTGCATAGGTTCTATCTCAAAGGGGTTTTTGACCTTTCTAAAGTTTTCAACGACAGTTAATCAAGGATTGATTTACCATGGCAACCAATGTCACGTATGAAAACAAGCTATAAAGAGCATCAAATTATCTCTAGTGGAAAGTCCAAATTACAATTGTTCTCAAGGAGAACAAGTTATCGAGCTTTGCTAGCTCCACAGTGGTTGCGCCTACATCAGATCCTATTGCCTTAAATCTCCATGAAGTGAAAGATGCTAGAGCACGGAGGATCATATTGGATGGGCTAAAAGGTCACCTAATTCCCCATTTGTCCGAGAAGAAGACAATGAATGAGATGTGGGATGCACTCACAAAATTGTAGCAAAGAGACAACCAGAACTAGAAGATGGTACTAAGGAACAAGCTCCATAGCACCAGGATGTCCAAGGGAGAGAGAGTGACTTCTTACCTTACCAAGCTCAAGCGGGTTTTATTTAACATGGCAATCATGGAGAAGACAATCCTTGATTCCTAACTAGCGCATATAGCCTTGAATGGCTTTACAAATTAGTGGGATGTATTTGTAAAATGCATCGTGGGATGAAACCATCTTCCCACTTGAGAAAGGTTGCAGGATCATTTCCTACAAGATGAGATTTGAGAAGGGTCTCAGCGTGGACACCAAAAGAATAAGGGTGACGAGGAAGAGAACCCAACTTTAACATCGAAGAGCAAGAGAAAGGCCAAAAAAGGCTCGTTTGAAGGATCTACCTCACAGGGAAGGAAGAGGAAGTTTGATGCCAACAAAGTGAAATACTTTGCTTGCCACTAGCCAAGGCATTTTGCTACCTAGTGCCCTAACAGAGGCAAACAAAAGAAGTAGGTCACTGCTACAACTGAGAGGAGCAAGTTTGCCGCAAGATTCAAGGATGATTTCTCACTCACTGTGTGTCTCTCTACTTCAATGGCCACCAATGTGTAGTACATTGATAGTGGCGTTTTATTTCACATGACTAGAGTGCGAGACTACTTTACCAATCTGAAGGAGCACAGTTTGGACTTCCGCATTGAACTTGGTGACAATGTCAAGTACAGGCAAGCAAGTAACGAAACTATTAATCTTCAAAGGGAGCTCGAGAAACCTCTATTGGAGAAGAACGTGATGTACAGTACAAGATAAAAGAAGAATCTGATCTTTATTAACCTTGGAGGACGAGGGTTATGTGGTGACTTTTTGAGATGGGAAGGTATATATTTATCCCAAGGGTTCCAACTTTGGCACAATAAAGGTGCTCAGAGTGAGAAGGAACATGTTGTACAAACTTCAATTCAACCCACCTAAAGCATTTGTGAACAGCAACAGAAACAGTAATCGTCGATTAGGGGAATTGTGGCATAACAAGATGGAATACTTGTACCATGGAGCACTCAAAGTGCTTAGAGAGATCGTGACAAGTCTTCCAACTTTTAGTATGGATCAACATAACGTGTGCAAGGGGTGTGCCAGGTACAATTACACCAGACCATGCTTCGCAGCAGTGATAACAAGTCCAAGGGGATCTTGGACTTGATCCATTCAAATGTATGTGGGCCCATGTTAGTCGTGTCTATTGAAGGGTTCAATTAGCGTTGCATCATGCTCTCAAAATATCTAGTGTTTCATGACAAATCAAAACACATAGAGATCAGGTATCACTTCATCCAGGATTGTGTGTTAAAGGGGGCAGTGAAGCTACAGTATGTACCTACAAATGAGCAAGTGGCAAACATCCTCACAAAGGCCTTGATGAAAAGCAAGCTCATCTTCTTCAAAGATAAGCGAGGGGTGATGCAAAACACTTTCCTTGCTAACAGGGAGTGTTGAATTTTGGTAGCTTGGAAATGTGATTCTACATATGCTTACTGTCGAGCATGCAAAAGATGTCCGACAAACTTCTCTAGCAAAGTGACTTTTATTATTTCCTATGTGAAGGCACATTAATTAATTTAATCTGAAATGTCCCCTAATAATAATAAAAATAAATAATATAATATAATATTAAAATATAAGTAAATAAATAATAAACAATAAAGAAAAGATAATAATGATAAATAAATAGTAAAAAATAAATAAAGAAAAGATAATAATAGTAAATAAATAATAAAGAAAAGATTGTTAATCTAGGTTGTCATTGATGTCAATAGCTGATGTCAATAGTTGATGATTACAACTCTTGTTTAAGATGTCAAGACACAAATGAAGTGTCAATCATTTATCTTGATGATCATAATGGAAGACTATCGTATCACTGATCTTGATGATAACACTACATGATGACATGTCCTACCTCCGATAATTTGATGATGACATGACAAATCTCCAACAATGTGAACCTTGATGTCCTTATGATGAAGACTACATAATGATGTTGCATTTGATTGATGAAATATCCCTACACTAGTGACCCTATGTTAAAGAAGGCAAGGACATGATGATGGTGATTCTATGCTGAAGAAGGCTAGGACATGATTATGAAGACAATCAACGAAGAAATCAAACCATGAAGAAGCCCTACACTCAAAGGCATTATGCCCTGCCTCCATTTCTGCACTCATAAATAATCAGTCACATTAAAAAATATTGTTTTCTACCTAGGCAAAATTCTTTAATGACACCTACACCATCTTGAAGAGCATAATTTTGCCTTTCCAACGAGCCATTACTCAGCCCGAAACTCCAACCGGTTTGAAAGTTATTGATTTAACAACTTAATAGTGTAATTCTGGTCAGTAAGCCGACCTGAGCTTCTCTCCCATGTCGGTTTGCCCTTAAGAGACATGCCTCTTCGGTTTGGTGAGCGAATTGGTGTATAAATAAGAACTTGTTCATCCATTTCTAGTATTATCTCATCACTGAATCAACACAGAAGTTTGGTGATCCTTGAGATGTTCATATCTCATGAACAAGAGCTAATATCTATGCCTTTCCTTGCAGTATTAGGGCTGATAGCACTTCTAGTTTCAGACTTTGAAAACTCAGACCTATTACCTTAATGCCATGATACAGCTGCTCTGAATCAGATCAGTGATAAGCCTTAAAGATTGGGCCAGATTGAAGATATATTACAGAGGATTCAGGACTGATTTGGCACCATTACTTTGAACCTGCATTAACCTTGTTAACCTTGCTTCATTGCTGAAAATTCGGTGGCTTTTACAGTGTTCTCGGACTATGGAAGGGTTGGTTGCTTCAGACTGTGGAGGAGTCATTTTTGCTGGAGTGTTTGGTCCGTTGTGAAGATTCAGTGAACTGTGGAAGGGTTGTTTTCGTTGGACTATGAAGTAGTGACCTTTTGGGGGCAGACATATCCTTTGTCTTGAAGAAACAACATTAGTGTCTTTTGAAGCAGCCTCCTCTGTGTCTCTTGAGCAGATCCTTGTTGGAGCATCCTTGAAAATAACTTAAAGACCTTGAATCCGTCACTAAATAATTGTTTTGAGCAGTACTTGGAGCAGCCTTTTAGGACCCCTTGAAGCTGATCTTGACTTATTGTAGAGATCTATTGTGGACATTGGTTGAAAGTTCTTTAAAGCAGGATAGACAGCTGGAGCATTGGTGAACAACAACATCTTCTCTTGATGAGAACTTGAGGACTTGTGGGCAGTGAAGAATAGAAGGCTCAACCAATTGAAAACACCCTTAATTGGAGAATTCTTGGATAGCCTTTCTTGAAGACATCTTGTTGGGAAGCCTTAACTATTCTTGAAGAAATTGTTGGAGACCATGATGTATTAGTCATCATGAGGTGACTTGGGGAAGATGTTTGGGTATGATGAAGAGCAGTGGTGACACCTTCTATATGATAAGGTTGTCATTGATGATGTAACATGAAGACTACAGTGAAGATGAAGATTGACAGGGCTCAATGAAGAAAACCTTGGCAGCCGTGAAGTACAACCAAACATACCTTGACAAAGTGAAGCTATAGGGTTGGTGCCTCATAATTGACAGGGTTGGTGCCTTGGAAAGTCCAAGTTGGTGCTTGGCAAATATGAGATTGGTGTCCTTGGAGTTGGTGCTAAACTCAAGGTTGGTGCCTTGGATAAGATAGGGTTGGAGCCCTAGAGGATCGGAGTCCTGAAGAAACCAGATCGGAGTCTGTACTAGATAAGGGTTGGTGCCCTAGGGGTTGGAGTCTCTAAACGCAAGGTCGATGCCTTGAGAAGATAGGGTCGATGCGTTAGAGGTCGGAGCCTCACAAAAGTCCAAGTTGGTGCTTGGCAACAAGTTGGAGCCTGGGAGATTGAAGATCGATGTCTTCATCTAGGTTTGGAACCCTATATATATTGTACTTGATTTATTGTGAAAAAAAATTAATAAATGCATTTATTCTTATTGTTCAATTTGTGTTCTAAATATAAGCGATCTAACTAGTAAAAATAACAATTGAAAAGAAATAACGATTCACGCCCCTCTCAGTGTTTCCAACAAAGATAATAATAGTAAATAAATAATAAAGAGAATATAATAATAATAAATAAATAAAATAGTAAATAATAAACTTGAGTTCTAAATAAATATATATAAAAGTAAACTATAAAAATAGTTAAAAAAATTAAAGTTAACAAAAAGTAAAAAGGAATAAAATAAGAAAGAGTCAAATTAGGAGAAATATTAAATTAAGGAAAACTTAAAATAAAAAAATAAAGTTACATATTAAAACATGGAATGTGTGCATGCGGTCCCCTTTCCATTTTTTGGTCTATTTAATGGATGATGAGGAAGATGAGATTCATCATTTCTTCATCCATTTTCTTGGGAGAAAAGTGTTGTGAGACAAAGGATTCTCTGGCAGTAATACATTGATTGAGGGCTTGGGGTGGCCAACTGTAGAAAGATTATGTGCAGCTGGGCCTACAGTTGGGTGGAGAGTCGTCACCAAAAAATTTTTTGCGGTTAGCAAAATTAAAATAACACTCAACTCCAAAAGCACAAGTAAGGAATATCATTGATACAGGTAAATGGTCTCTACTTGTGTTTTTTGAAAATTCTATGTTAAATAGTTGAATAATTGAGTGTTGATTATTAATCATATAAATTGATGTAATTATTTGTATACTTTAAATCGAGGTTGTTACATATGGTATCAGAGCAAGTTACAACCCTTGAGGCCTATGAACCTTGGCATGCATGTTCGATTTTAGTTAGAAAACAAAATCTATATGTAAATTGAATTCTTCATCTGGTTAAAGATTTCTATGATATTATTTAATTAAATAGAGAAATAATCTGATATATTGTTTTATCTTGAGAAGAACAACAGTTAATAAAAGTAATTTCAATTTTTTATTAAAATAAAAAATAGATATGAGAGATTTTTTATTTACAATATTAAAATAAAATAAAATACTTATTATTAATAAAACAAATTAAATAAAAGAACTTATTTATGTGTAATTTACATATGCCTAAATAATTACTCAATGTTTAAATTTACATGTCATTATAATCAAGTGCATTGGCTTATGCATGCTCTCCTTTGAAGTATAAATTACTAATTTGATAGATGGGCATTAGAAGTTTGAATTAGAAAATTTTATTTTGCATAACTTTAACATATACAAACACAACCAATTAAATCCCCTTATTTCAATTAAAAACATTTTCCATTTCATAAAATAATTAAGTTTTCCTTTAATTTCTTATCACGAGAGGACTACGAACTTGTGGAGTTGGGATCTCACTTTAAGTGGTATTGCCACATGAAAATTGCAATACGGGGATACAGAGTTCACTATTTATGCGTTGGATAAAATTCTACGGATATTCGCTAAAACGACTAATTTCACTATTTTTGGAGGACATATAATGGATGGCTAAAAATGGTTAGTTTTAACTTTGGACGCATAAAATTTACCTTATTAAAGGTGGTCCTCTGCTTCCTTTTGTAATATTTAAGTTTAATGCACCCAACTTATCGAATTCATTCTGGCAAGGTTAATTTAGCCAAAATTTGGAGAGTTTTGTATGCTCATGGCTTTTTGGCAATAAAAGTTTTCTCAAACCTCTTCTATCCCACTGCAACAACTGATTGTATTTGCATTTTGTCAACGTAAAATTTGCCCTTTTTTCCTTTGTCTCAAGTTAACTGTTTTCATTTCAGTTTCAATTATTTTACGCTACTATTACTGAAATCAGAGCGAATTATTTTTGAAATTTATTGGGTCTTGACTGCGAACAAAGCCTTAGTGTAATTAGAAACATGTTTTTCCCACATGGAAACTACAATCGCATTCTCTAGATGAAAACTAGGTACGGGTCGTTATAAGCTCGATAGTTCTTACAGCCTTTGCCATGGTTAAACAATGAATTTTGGTGACATATTATTTTTGCATCTTATATATTGGCTTGGATAGTTAAAGTTACAGATTCATATGTTTAAATTGACAAATTATTTGTGATATATTAGTTTGATATATAAATATATAAGGTTTCTTATTTAATATTTTGAAAACATAAATTTTAGGAAAATGGTATAACTAATAATTTAGGTATAAAAGAAGATATATAAAAGCAAGTATATTTTTTTATAGAATATATTAATTATAATTAAAGAGGTAGTGTACAGATAATTGGGTAAATGTGTGTGATGAACTTTCATATTAAATATAATATATAAAAAAATTATCTATAGGTTAAATATTGATATTATTATATTATGCTCAAATATATTGGGTTGTTATATAACGTCAATATGAGTTAAATAAAGTTATGAATTAAATTAAAAGTAATGTTAAATATGGAGTACATATAATGTAAATAGAGGTTATATTTTTAGTTTCTTTAGTTATCATTCTTTTTGAAATAGGCAGGTAGGAATAGGAAATTATTTTATATTAACAAATATTACATAAAGGAGAGATGTAATTTGTCCAATGAAACACTTTTTATGTGAAGTATTCATATTCTTACGCCAAGGTTAAGAAAATGGATGTTATAATTAAACAAGCAATTTAGCAATGTAGATTTGATAAAGTTACCCTATGGGATAAAGGCAAAGGTGGAATTTGTAAATTTTATAATGAAAATAACAATGGTGGCCCTAATGAGTCATAACTATGACCACCATGTAATGAGTCATAACTATGACCAACATAGAATGAGGGTATGAATTGAAATGAGTAATAGATAAGATAATTAAGGTGAGTGAGTGAGGATTTCACAAATAACTAGAAGAAATCAACCAGAAGTAGTGGGACCAATATAGCCCAGGTTCAACAACCTGGGAATATGCAAATGCTATTTTTAATGACTTTCCTTTTGATTAAATTGTGTGGTGAACTAGATAGGATTGCATAACTTAGCTAAGGTAGATACTTTTATGGAGCATATAAATCATGTATTATTGTTTAAATTTTATTGATACATCTAAATCATACAGTATGATTTCTGTTATGGTTTTAGTTAACTGTTATGTCAAAATAGGGTTGTTGAATATAATGTTGGGATTAGGTTTCATGATATCATGATATGAGGATAATGATGCACATGTGGTTCTTATTTATATAATTGTTACGATAATGATATTGTATGCACATGTATGCATAAGGATTATGATGTTATGTTGAGGCATATTGACATGTGGTTCATTTATTATGTGATGATATGTCTTTGATGTTAAATGTTGATGTTATAACTTAGGAGTATATTACAATGTGAAGCATGTGGTAATTGTATGTAGATTTATGACTTGCAGAATTTTGTGTTAATAATGATGTTATGTTCTCATGATGACATGCAAGACTTGGCATGTGGATTATTTTCTATGATACTATGATGTTATAGCTAATGCATTGAATGCATGTTGAGATGTGGTGATTGACAAGAAATCCACAAATGGGCTGAGAGAGTTGGTTTATTTGATGATCTCGTAGGAACCCGTACTTGCGAGGAAGAATATGTAACACCATATGGGATGGGGACATACTCAATCAACACTACATATGTCAGTGGTTCCTTTGTCTTGTATAGCTCTTGATGGGCTATGCGACCATCTTGAGGAGGCCAAGTGCCTGACATTGTAGGCCAACTGCATGATATTGGATTGGGATGCAGAAGTCTGGTGGGGGTGTAAGGACTTTGGTGCCTGGGGCTGTGCACCTTAGTGAGTGTGGAGGGAGTGGACCAGCCTTTCAAGATGTCTGGAGTACTACTGCATGGAGTACTGAGTCGGGTGCCTGCCTTGGGGCAAATGAAGTCTGAGTCGAGCGTGAGCCTTGGGCTATGGTACAGACCGATGAGGCTTGTACCTGGTTCCAAAAGTGGCAAAAAAGACAGATATTCCTTGAGATTTCCTGCGTGTCGTAGAAAATTTCGATGTCTGTTGGTTAGCAGAGGGTGTAGGACAAACGTGAAGTAATAAATAACTAAATAAATAAAATGTTAAATGATTCCACTTAACTTCGGGACGAAGTTCCTTCAAGAGGGGGAATATGTAATGTCCCCTAATAATAATAAAAATAATAAAAAATAATATAATATAATATAATATTAAAATATAAATAAATAAATAATAAACAATAAAGAAAAGATAATAATGATAAATAAATAGTATAAAAAATAAAGAAAAGATAATAATATTAAATAAATAAAATAGTAAATAGTAAATTAGAGTTTTAAATAAATATATATAAAAGTAACTATAAAAATAGTAAAATTAACAAAAAATAACAAAAAGTAAAAATGAATTATATAAGAAAGAGTTAAATTAAGTAAAACTTAAAATAAAAAGTAAAAGTTGCATGTTGACACATGGAATGTGTGCATGCGGTAGCCTTTCCATTTTTTGGTCTATTTAATGGATAATGAGGAAGATGAGAGTCATCATTCCTTCATCCATTCTCTTGGGAGAAAAGTGTTGTGAGACAAAGAATTCTCTGGCAGTGGTACGTTGATTGAGGGCTCGGGGGTGGCCAGTTGTAGAAAAATTAGTGTAGCTTGGCCTACGGATGGGTGGAGAGTTGTCCCAAAAAAATTATTGCGCTTAGCAAAATTCAAAGAACATTCAACTCCAAAAGCACAAGTAAGGAATATCGTTGATACAAGTAAGTGGCCTCTACTCGTGTTTTTTGAAAATTCTATGTTAAATAGTTGAATAATTGGGTGTTGTTTATTTAATCATATAAATTGATGTAATTATTTGTATATTATAAATTGACGTTGTTACATAATTAATCAATGTTAGCTAAAGTAATGATTTATTATAAAGTACCTTTAAGTGACTTCATGATTAATCACGACCGTTAAATCTGAGGAGATGAGATTTAATCTCATCCATAGATCTCATCATAAATTATGAGGTCGTGATTTATAAGGTCATGAATTTCAACATCGTGATTTTGTTATGAAACCAGCTCAAGAAAAAGATAGATCAACGCCTTAGAATTTAGCCTCTTCGAGGGGGCAACCTCCTTTACATTACATAAATGATCAATTCTTCGATGATTCAAATGACAAAACCTCCTTTCTATATATAGGAGTCTAAAGAGTCACAATATAACCCAGCCGACCTAACAATAATAATATAAAGCCACAAAAATAACAATAGAGGGTTTCTATGGGCACAGTAATAACAATATGAGGGCAACAGGGGCACAACAATATTAATAAGGGATACAACTACAATAGTAATGGGGTAATCACTAGTATTATAGGGACCCAACATGCCCCTCTCCTTCAAAAAAGTGTTGTCCTCAATGCTTGAGTAGTTCTGGATGCTTCTGTATAAAATTCTCATGCTCCCATGTGGAATCTTCAGCGGATAAGTTCTTCCACTTGATAAGATACTTCGAAATTGATCGATTTCTTAAGTTCTTGTTTCTGTGACTGCTTCTGGTTCCAATATAATTTTTCCTTCCTCGTCAAGTTCTGGCAGTATTGTTTGAACTGGGAGCTTGTCGCCTAAAACCTTCTTTAAACATGAAACATGGAAAACTGGGTGCAATCGAGAAGCTGCGGGAAGCTCCAATTTGTATGCCATAGTACCAATCTTTTGCAACACCTTGTACGGACCATAATACTTTGGTGATAATTTATTATCCTTCTTAGCTTGCTTGAGGGACATTTGCTTATATGGTTGTAGCCGTAGGAATACCCAATCACCTGCATCAAAACTTCTTTCACTGTGATGTTGATCTGCCTGTTGTTTCATTCTATTATGTGCCAACACGAGGTTATCCTTTAAGAGTTGGATGACTTGTTGTTGATGTTCAATGTGATGTTCCACTGCTTGAACCTTAGAATTTTCTCTTAAATATGATGTGATGGATGGTGGCTGATATCCATAAAGTGCCATAAATGGGGTCATTTTTGTTGCTGTATGGAAGGAAGTGTTATACCACCATTTAGCCAGAGGCAACCATTTGACCCATTGTGTCTGTTTATCAGATAGAAAGCAACGAAGATATCCTTCCAAATATTTGTTTACTATCTCAGTTTGCCCATCAAATTAAGAATGATAAGATGAGCTATGAGCTAACTGAGTACCAAGACAAGAAAATAATTCTGTCTAAAAATTTCCAGTGAAAATGGGATCTCTGTCACTTACAATAATCTTTGGGTTTCCATGTAGCTTTTGAATTGTTTCCATAAATGCAGAAGAAATTGTACTAGTTTTAAATGGATGTGATAATGCACAAAAGCGTGCATACTTGGTAAGTCTGTCAACTACCACCATGATGACACACTTTCCCTCAGACTTGGGTAAACCTATGATAAAATCCATCGAAACCTCCTCCCAACGTTGGATGGATAAAGGTTGTAATAGACCCGGTGTCTTAATTGTTTCAACTTTATTTTGTTGGCAAACAAAACATTCCGCTACAAACTTTTGAATATCTGATTTAAGGCCATCCCAAAAAAATTCCTTCTTAACCCTGTGGTAAGTTTTTAAAAATCCTGAGTGCCCTCCTAAGGGAGAAGTGTGAAATTCCATAAGAATCTTTTGTTTTAGCTGGGAATTCTTACAGAGGTATAAGCGATTTGTATCATAACGAATCATTTTGCCAGCTAAATGTATCAGACGTACTGAAATCTTGTTGTAACTTTCGAATAAGTGCCCACACTTTTTCGTCATTCTTCCATTCCTCCCTTGCTTCGTTTATCCAAATCTAGTTGGATAATAGAAATGGCGCACAACAATGCTTCCACATCCTCATCCTTTCTTGAGAGTGCATCTGCCACCACATTTTGCTTCCCTTTTTTGTAGATGATTTCAAAGTCATAACCCAACATCTTTGTGACCCACTTTTGTTGCTCTTCAGAGGATAATCTTTGTTCTAAAAAGTATTTAAGGCTACATGATCCGTTTTTACCTTGAAGTATCATCCCATTAGGTAGGGTCGCCATTTCTTAAGTGCATGGAGTATTGCCAACATTTCCTTCTCATAAATAGCTTTGTGTAAAAACTTTCCCATGATTGGATGACTTTCAAAAGCAATGGGTCTTTCATCTTGCATTAAAACAACACCAATTCCATTTCCTATAACATCACATTCCACAATAAAGGTTTTTGTGAAGTCTGGTGTAGCTAAGACCGGTGCTTGGCACATTGCCTCTTTAAGATAAACGAAGGCCTTTGTTGCTATTGGAATTCATTAAAATGCATCTTTCTTCAATAATGTTGTTAAAGGTGCTGCTATTCTCCCATAATTCTTAACAAACTTGCGATAATACCCTGTCAACCCGAGAAATCCTCGCAGATGCTTTATGGATGTGGGGATTTTCCATTCCTTAATGGCTTTAATTTTGTTAGGGTCTACCTTAACTCCTTCATGAGATACAATATGACCCAGATATTCCACCTCTTGTACTCCAAAGAAACATTTGGATCTTTTTGCATATAATTGTTTCTCCTCCAATAGTTGTAGCACCCTGTCAACATGTTCCACATGATCCTTCCAAGACTTGTTGTAGATTAGTATATCATCAAAAAATACTAACACAAATTATCTAAGGAATGGTTTGAAAATGGAATTCATCAAACCTTGAAATGTTGAAGGTGCATTGGTAAGGCCAAAAGGCATGACCAAAAATTCATAATGACCCTCATGAGTTCTAAATGTTGTTTTCGGAATGTCTTCAGTCTTCATTCTGATTTGATGATATCCTAAACAAAGATCCAACTTGGTGAAGTAAATTGATCCATGCAATTCATCCAGTAATTTATCAATGACAGAAATGGGAAACTTATCTTTAATAGTGAGCTTGTTGAGCTCTCTAACAATCCGAACACATGCGCCATGATCCATGCACCAATACTACTGGAGCAGAGAAAGAACTTTGACTCGGTTGAATTATACCAGCCTCTAGCATTTCTGCAACCATACGTTCAATTTCACTCTTTTGGGCATAAGGATATCTATACGGCCTGATGTTTGGAGGAACACTTCCTGGAATCAAAGGAATAGCATAATCATGATCACGAATAGGTGGGAGACCTTTGGGAGACTCAAATACCTTGGAATGATTGTCCAAGACTTTTTGGAGATTTGAAGAAATAGATGATTCCAATGTGGAAACATCTAGCGAACATAATTGTGCAATTACACCTCTTTGTTCCTGTTTTAGAAGCTTTGTCATACCGTTAGAACTGATTATCTTTCTCGATTTCCCTACAATACCCCTTAATTCAACTTCCTTTCCTTCCACAGAAAACTTATGAAAAGTTCTTGAAAATTAAAAGCTATTGTACCCAAGGATTGTAGCCATTGGACTCCTAGTACAACATCAGCACCTCCCATTGGAATGGAAAGCATTGGGCTAGTCAATACATATTCTCCCATGGATAGCTTGATATTATGGCACTTTCCTGAGCAATTTATTGTTCCTCCATTTGCAACCATCACTTGACACTCTGGTGCTGGATATAAGAAGCAATTCAATTCTTTTGCTACCTTACAATGAATAAAATTGTGGGTACTTCCTGAATCAATCAACACTATTACCTTTTTCTTCTTGATTTGTCCTTCTATCTTGATGGTTTGAGGAGTGGTAATTCCCGCCAATGCATTACAAGATATGGTCGGATTCATTTCTTCTTTATCTAGGCTTTGTTCCTAGAGTATATCCTCTTCTTTTGACCTTTCTTGTTCCTTTTCTTCTTTCTCTTCACAATCTATGTAGAATAATTTCTTCTCAGCACACTTATGACCTTTAGAGTATTTGCTATCACAACTGTAACAAAGCCCTTTTGCTCTTTTTTCTTCCAATTGTTGTGGTGTCAACCTTATAGGTTGTGGAAGATTAGGGGCAACAACATTTCCATCTTTATAGTTGTGAGTGGTATGATTCCTAGTTGCCATAATTTCGCTTTCCATTTTTCCTGCTAACCTGAATGCCTTCTCTAATGAATCAGGTTCCCAAAGGCGAACATCATGTTGGATATTATCCTTTAAAGTCCCTATGAACACATCAATCCTATGCTCCTCTGGAATATTTTTTACCCTTATGTTCAATTTTTGGAACTCCTGAATGTGCTCCATTATTGAACACTTTTGTTTGAGACTTATCAATTGGCTAAAAAAAAGTGTTGCTTTTTGTATCCTCATAATGTGCTGTTAATTCTTCCGTAAAAATTGCCCAAGTGATAATTTGTTTACGAGAGCAAAGCCATTGATACCATACAAACTGATTTGGTTCCAAATATAAAGTTGCAATACATACCTTTTGTGTGTTTTGCACATTATTGAGATCGAAAAATTGCTCCATCTGTAATATCCATGTAGCGGGATCCTTGCCATCAAACATCCTCATATCGATTTTTGGAATATGGTGGGTCTTCGATCCCACATTAGAGTCTAGGAAATCATGATTAACATTTCTTTTGTTCGCATCATGAGTTTCTTTTACTACCATTTCACCATTAGTAAGTATTTCTTGTAGAGAATTTGTCAAATCTGTCTTCAAATATGCCATGTCTCTCTTCAAATCTGTCTTCAAATCATTAATCGTAGCTTCTACACCCTTTATCTTAGATTCCACACCATTTATCTTAGCTTCTATTAGCTTTTGTAAGAGTGAAATTTGTTGCACTTGGTCTTGTAATTTTGATATATCATGTAGCATTTCTTCCTCTTCTTCATGAGTCATGCTAGAGCTTTCAGGTTGCTTACTAGGTGTTTGCATTTTCTTTCCTCGAGGCAGCAGTTACTGATAACAATGCTCTACTATGCCCCTTGAATTCCTTCAAAATAATTTTTCAAACCTAGCTTAAGCAAAAAATTTAAAAAATTCTACACACCTTTTTTCACTTTGTAGGAGCTCGATATTGTCTCTGATGTATCTCTGTAATTTTGGATCATCCAGTTCTGAAATTGCAATCTGTAGTAGCCCTCTGTGTCCTCTTTCCAATGCCACCAATATGATCCCAATTGGATTCTCCAAGTAAGAGTTATGTCAAAATCTCCCACAGTGACCTGATTATAGACTAGTTCAGTAAAGCAAACTTGTACGACGTGCCACGTGTCCCTGTTTCGACCTTTGCTTCTGAAAAAGATATACAAGAAACTACAATCCGTCCTCTTTCTGTACCTTCTTACGAAATTTCAATCCGATGCTCAGAGAGAGTTATGATGATTTTCCCCAAGTCACGTGTTTGGAATGTAATTCAGGAGTCTGCAAAAAGACCAACTTCCTCAGATCATATCTCCGCAAATATAGCGCGAAAAGATTTGAAATTCGGACCCGATACTCAGCGCCATTTCTTCTCAAATGGGTTTTTTTTTAGCTTCTGAAACGTCGCAGAAAAAAAGTTATAGCGAAAATTCCACAATGACCTGTTTGGAGCAGCGAAACCCTAGAATCCAAAGCTCTAAAACCAAATGTTACGAAACCAGCTCAAGAAAAAGATAGAAAAGATAGACCAACGCCTTAGAATTCATCCTCTTCGAGGGGGAAACCTCCTTTACATTACATAAATGATCAATTCTTCGACGATTCAAATGACAAAACCTCCTTTCTATATATAGGAGTCTAATGAGTCACAATATAACCCAGTCGACCTAACAATAATAATATAAAGCCACAAAAATAACAATAGAGGGTTTCTATGGGGCACAATAATAACAATATGGGGGCAACAAGGGCACAACAATATTAATAAGGGATACAACTACAATAGTAATGGGGTAATCACTAGTATTATAGGGACCCAACAGATTTACAAGGTCATGAATTATGAGGCTGTGAATTACAAGGTTAACTTCGTAGATTACAAGGATGGGGAAAAAGGATAAAAGTCATTGCTTGGAGAGATGGCACGCATTCCTAGGCAACACACTTGAAGAGAAGTTGGCACACATACCAATGAACAAGTGGGGAAAAGAGAGGAAACGTACAACACACAAACCGAGGCAACTGCGCACACAAACTAAAGCATGTCACACATGTGAGAAGGCTACACAAAAATCTAAATGCATAGAAACTGAGGGAGTTATTGGCACGTAGATCGAGACGAATATGTTTAGCACATTTTTGTAGGCGCGAGGGCAGGGTTTATTGTTGTAATAAAAAATTTATTTTCCTCTACATCCTAAAATTTCTCGAGTTGGATTTCCAAGGTAAAAATTGTGTAAACATTTATGTGCTTTATCTATGTTTCCACTGTGTAAAATTTGTTAGAAGCTCAACAATTTTCCTATGCATAAATTTCAGATTTGGTTATACTAATAAAATTAACATTTTGGGTATAAAATTTATTGCCACACTAACTCGATTAGTCGAGCTAAGAAAAAACTAACAACCCTTGAGAACAACTTGGGATAGGTTTTAATGATTTACAAAGGTGACACAATAGGAGAAGTAAGGAAGCATTAGAGTCTATCCCCACTCAATGACAACTTCATGAAGTCCTTGTTGAAGGAAGTGTAACTAGGTTCGATCTTCATAAATGTAAATTTGACTTTTGTATTTATTCAAGAAAAGAAAAATTATTTTTATGATATTTGTCAATGAGTTTCTTGCTCATTGAATTAGGTCAAGCACATGTTTAAAGTGCTTCTAGGAAGTCAAGAGTCAATGTATTTATGTAAGACCCTTTGAGGGCATGTTACACTATGTATAAGGTCAAAGGAATACCTCAAAGACAAGTGCAAGTCCTCTCCATGCAGCAACGTCCTCCACAAGAAGCTAAACGAAGAAAATAATGAAGATATGGTCAAGTCGGCTTAAAGACAGAATGTCGACCTAACGTCGGCCTAGAGGAGGGACAGTCCTCTATATATAGAGGTCATCCACTCCCTCATAAAAGATATAACACAAGCTTTGAATTCAGCGAAGAGATAAGGAGAGAAAAGGAAGGTGAAGCAACTCTAAAGGGTCTCCAAAAGTGCAACGCAAGGAGGAGGGAATTCAGCGAAGGTAGGTGACTGTTTCTAGGGCTAGAAACAGTGACACGTGTGAAGAGGAGGGCAGATTGCAGATATAACAGCAGTAACATTTCAGTGCAAGATTCATTGGTGTTTGGGCTAGATATCAGATCTACAAGGCCTCCCAAGACAAGCAAAGAAGTCTCTCTCTCTAGCATAGGTGAAAGGACCCTAATTCACTAAGGGTACCCTACACACGTGGGAAAACTAGGGTAGCAGAACGGTAGTACAATCATACATCCATATCTCAAGAAGGATCTCGTTTGAAGAAGTCTACTTGAGCAAAGGATAGAAGAGAAACATCTCATCTAAAAGGCTCACTCAAGGAAGGTCTATCTCTAGACAAAAAACAAAGGAGGACGAAGTGTTGGGGAGAAAAGTGTCGGAAGGAGGAACTCTGTGTGACGAGGAACAAAGTGCAGAAAAGAGGAGAGGACTTGACTTGTGCTTGGAGGACATCCTAGTCAAGGGTCTAGGGTTTGGCAGTGATCAATAAGAAGCTTCACTAAGAGAACCTTACCAAAGGGTTTTCCTCTCTAAGAGAAAGAGGTTTTGAGCTTGGTAGAGAGCCAACATTTGTGTTCTTGTCTTTATGTTTTTGGTAGCAGTTTGATGAAACACACGCACTAATAATAATAAGAAGATCAAGCTAGGACAATTGTAAAAGTGCTTCACAAATTGTTATCAAGCAGTGAAGGATCCTAACAAACACCAGTGCCCTAGATTCTTCAACATGGTATCAGAGCTAAGGTGGCACATCAAGGAAGGACATCTACAAAAGTTGAAGCATCAAGCCAAGAAGTCTCTATCACATCAAGGACAAGAAGGTCTATCATCTATCATTCTTCAAGGGAGACTACAAAGCTAGAAGAAGAGACTCATATAAAGGCACCTACAAGGAAGAGTAGATCAAAGAGGGGCATACATCAAGCCACAAATCATCAAGCAAGTCTCATCATCAAGGCCCCTACAAGAAAGAGCAGATCAAAGAGGGACCTACATCAAGACATCTTGAGGAACATCAAGATTCAAGGAGAACGCAAATCCACTACATTTCAAAATCTATCAAGTATATGTCCCCTTCTGAATCTACATCAATGTCTTTTTGCAAGGAAAGCAACAAATTGATAGGCACCAATAACTTTCTTGCATGGAAGAAGAGGATTGATTTACTTCTCAAGGAGAATGAACTCCTAGAACACATCAAAGGAAATGTTACTATTCCTGCTAAGGAACAAACTCAAGCCTTAGCCAAGTATTACAAGGATGAGACAAGAGCTCAAAGGATTCTAATAAAATCTATCAAGGACCCTCTCATTCCTTATGTCTCCAAATTTGAGACATCAAAAGAAATTTATGATAAGCTAGTAGAGCTATTCTCGGTATCCACGGTCAGAGAAGTGATATCTCTAAGAAATGAATTGTACAAGATGAAGATATCAAAGGAAGTAATAACTCCCTACTTCATGAAGATCTCTGAGATGAGGGATCAACTTCAAGAGCTTGGGGAAGTCATGTCTGACAGAGAAATGACAATTGTAGTACTCAATGCTCTCCCTGAGGATTTGGGCAACTTCACATCAAGCATATATGCCAAGAAGGAAGCAACCACAGTCAATTAAATGTGGACCCTATGCAAGACAGAGGAAACCAGACTTAAAGCAAAGGAAGATGTGGGATCAAAGGAGCAAGCATTTGCTACCATGGCCAAGAGAAAGGAAAAATTTGGCAAGTTTGGTCCACGAAGAACAAACAACAAAGACATGTCCAAAATCCAATGCTATGGATGTCAAGAATATGGACACTACAAAAGGAATTGTCCTAAGTTTAAGAATGACAACAACAACAAAAGAAAAAGGGAAGAAGCTCACATGACTCAAGAGGTGAAAAAAGAAGAAAAGAAGCAAAAGAAGGAAGATCCTCTGAATCTCTACTATGACTAAGTCAAACCCTTTACTTCAAGTCTTCATTCAAGGTTTTGAGTAGGATAAGAGCATGAAGGAATAAAATAAAATTGCATGGCTAGAAACATCTTCTAGAATCTAGAAGCATGCAGTACATAGAGTTCTAGATACTCATGTAGAAATAGCATTTATAATGAGAACAAAATGCATGGTTAGAAATATCTTCTAGAATATAGGAGCATGGTAGATATAGCTCAAGATATTCATGTAGAAGGAGCATACCTAGTATAGGACCTCATCCACGATGAAAGAAAATTGATCATGATTAAGAATCTTAGAAGACCTCCATCATCAAAAGGAAAGAACCATTTGCAGGGTAAGGATCTTCAAGATCCTATGATGGGATCTTCAAAAGAAGATTCATAAATAAAGCAAATGTCTCATTAGGAAGTCCTATTCATGGGATTCAAGAAAAGGATGATGTGTAGGCAAGCTAAGATGAAACAAGAAGGGCCACACCAAGGACAACCAAATGAAGCTAAGATGATCAAAGGAGAATCAAGATGAGGTATGTATGCATCAAAGTTTATTCATGTTATCATTTGTATATTATTGAGTCATGGGAATAGTTCTATAACATGATCAAGTAGGAAAGAATCTCTTTCATCAATGACATGCTCGAAGGCATGTACTACAATGTAATAAAGGTCAACAAAAGTATATGCTCACATAAGGAGTATAAGATTGTTGACTAAGAAGCAAGAAGAAATGTTGACTAGTCCAGGAAGCAAGCAATGAAGAAGTGCTCTCAAGGAGCATAAGGTGGTTGACCAATTTATCCAAAGAGAAGCAAATGAAGAAAGAGATCAAGCATGTGAAGAACACCATGATCACCTCTGACAAAAATACTTTGAAGATATCTCCCGAGAGAAGGCAGGACAAATCTGACAAAGGAAGGAAGGACCCTTGACACCTATCAAGGCCTTGGAGATATGAAAGATGCAGATAATTGATTCTACTCTACAAAGATGTTGTGATGAAGAAGTCATCTAGAAAAAGAAAAAGCAATGTTGAAACAATATAAGGATGATGTCATGATAGGCTACTAGGTCAAGGCATGTAAACAAGCAAGTACGACGAAGCATCCATGAGAAGTGTATTCTGAATCATGGACAGATGACAAAGGAGTATCCAAATGACAAGAAAGCCACTTTCCACGAAGGAAACAATGATATCACAAACTAGGAAGGAAAGTGATCAATGGATGGTGCCCTACTTAAAAGAAGTTTGAACAAAGACTTCATGACATCAAAGAAAGGGCGGAGATCAAGCAGCTGAAGGACCCACAAAGAAGAATTTGTTGATGAATGAAAGAGTCCCTAGTTTAGAAGGAGCTTTGACAAGTCCCTGATCAAGAGGTAGTTTTGGATCACCCCTAATTACAAAGGAGTGACAATTGTGTTTTTCCATTTCATGGGTCATGCACTAGACCAGGATTAATAGTCATAAGTCTAGATGAAGGCCATGAATGAAATATAGACACAAGATAGACACAACATTCTTGTCTTCACTTGGGAAGAAAGAATGGGAGGATTGGGTAATCATCTGGCATCCGATACTCTTTGAGGATGTGGAGGGCATCCAAGACAAGAATACGCAAGAGGACTGATATTCTTTGAGGTCTGGAAACCCAAGACAAGAATAGTCCTAGAAGGTCATACTCAGTGAACACCCAGGTGGGTATGTACCTTGAGAGACAATTTCTAAGGTGTCTATAAGTCATTGGTCTCGCCAACATTGTGCTCTGATCTATTGAAAGATAGAGTTGTCAATCAAGGCCTTGCTGTGGAAACAATGTTGGTTATTATGATGCTATAATAGTTGGATTGCAAATCCGGTTTCTCTTATGTGAATTCTTCAAGATTGAAACATAACCAAACATCGTGTAATGTTGTAAGAATACCTCCCTAGTTAAGAGGGAATGTTGAAGGAAGTGTAACTTGGTAGTGTAACTTGGTTCGGTATTCATAAATGTAAATTTGACTTTTGTATTTATTCAAGAAAAGAGAAATTATTTTTAGGATATTTGTCAATGAGTTTTTTGCTCATTGAATTAGGTCAACCATATGTTTAAAGTGCTTCCAGGAAGTCAGGAGTCAATGTATTTATGTAAGACCCTTTAAGGGTGTGTTACACTGTATAAGGTCAAAGGAATAACTCCAAGACAAGTGCAAGTCCTCTCCATGCAGCAACGTCCTCCACAAGAAGCTAAACGAAGAAAATAATGAAGATACGGTCAAGTCGGCCAAAAGACACACTGTCGGCCTAATGTCAGCCTAGAGGAGGGACAACCCTCTTTATATAGAGGTTGTCCACTCCCTCATAAAAGATATAACGCAAGCTCTGAATTCAGCGAAGAGATAAGCCAAGAAAAGGAAGGTGAAGCAAGTCTAAAGGGTCTCCAAAAGTGCAATGAAGGAAGGAGGAAATTCAGCGAAGGTAGGTAACTGTTTCTAGGGCTAGAAACAGTGACACATGCGAAGAGGAGGACAGATTACGGATATAACAGCAATAATATTTCAGTGCAAGATTCGTTGGTGATTGGGCTAGATATTAGGCTTACAAGGCCTCCTAAGACAAGCGAAGAAGTCTCTCTCTCTCTAGCAAAGGTGAAAGGACCCTAATTCACTAAGGGTACCCTCCACACGTGGGAAAACTAGGGCAGCAGTACAGTCATACACCCATATCTCAAGAAGGATCTCGTTTGAAGAAGTCTACATGAGCAAAGGATAAAAGAGGAACATCTCATATAGAAGGCTCACTCAAGGAAGGTCTATCTCGAAACAAAGGAGGACGAAGTGCTGGCGAGCAAAGTGTCGGAAGGAGGAAGTCTATGTGCCAGGGAACAAAGTGCAGAAAAGAAGAGAGGACTTGACTTGCGCTTAGAGGACATCCTAGTCAAGGGTCTAGGGTTTGGCAGTGATCAATAAGAAGCTTCAATAAGAGAAACTTACCAAAGGGTTTTCCTCTTTAAGAGAGAGGTTTTGGCCCCGGCAGAGAGCCAACATTTGTGTTCTTGTCTTTATGTTTTTGGTAGCAGTTTGATTAAACTCACACACTAATAATAAGAAGAAGATCAAGCTAAGATAACTGTAAAAGTGCTTCACAAATTGTTATCAAGCAGTCAAGAATCCTAACAAACACCAGCACCCTAGATTTTTCAACAGTCCTAACATTGATCAAAGTTTATAAAACCTTTCCTCTGTAAGAGACTTTGTGAAAATGCGTTCAACTTCATCATCTGTAGGGCAAAGGAGCACTTCAATAACTCTATCATGAATGACATTTCTACTGAAGTGCGTTAGTAGCTCAATGTGTTTGTTGAGTTGACATTGAACTGGATCTTTGGCAACCTTGATGGAACTCTGATTGTCACACTCGAGGGTGGTTAAAAGTTGTTGCTGAAATCCAAACTCTAAAAGGATATAGTGAAGCCACAAGACTTCTTGACTTGCACTAACAATTTGGACTTCTGCATTGAACTTGGTGACAATGCCAAGTACAAGACAGCAAGTAATGGAACTGTTAATTTTCAAAGGGAGCTCAAGAAAACTCTACTGGTGAAGAACATGATGTATGGTCCAGGATAAAAGACGAATTTGATCTTATTAACCTCGGATGACAAGGGTTATGTGGTGACTTTCTGAGGTGGGAAGGTATATATTTATCCCAAGGGTTCTAGTTTCGGCACAGGTGCTCAAAGTGAGAAGGATCATGTCATACACACTTCAATTCATCCCTATTGAAGTATTTATGAACGACAAAAGCAGCAAAAATCGACACTTGGGTGAATTGTGGCATAACAAGATGGTATACTTGTACCATGGAGCACTAAAAGTGCTGAGACAGGTCATGACAGGTCGTCCAACTTTTAGTACAGATCAACATAACGTGTGGAAAAGGTGTGCCAGGTGCAAGTACACCAAGACCATGTTTCCCCAACAGTGATAGCAATTCGAAGAGGATCTTGGACTTAATCCATTCAAATGTATGCGGGCCCATGTTATCCGTGTCTATTGGAGGGTTCAGCTACTATGTGAACTTCATAGATGGCAATTAGAGTTGCATCATGCTCTCAAAATATCCAGTGTTTCATGACAAATCAAAACACATAGAGATCAGGGATCACTTCATCCAGGACTGTGTGCAAAAGGGCGGAGTGAAGCTACAGTATGTACCTACAGATGAGCAAGTGGCAGACATCCTCACAAAGGCCTTGATGAAAAGCTAGCTCATCTTCCTCGAAGATAAGCGAGGGGTGATGCAAAACGCTTTCCTCGCTTACAAGGAGTGTTGAATTTTGGTAGCTCAAACAAGTGATTCTACATATGCTTAGTGTCGAGCATGTAGGAGATGTTTGACAAACTTCTCTAGCAAAGTGACTTTTATTATTTCCTATGTAAAGGCACATTCATTAATTTAATTAATTAATGTTAGCTAAAGTAATGATTTATTATAAAGTACCTTTAAGTGACTTTATGATTAAGTTGTGACCGTCAGATCTGAGGAGATGAGATTTAATCTCATCCTGAATTATGAGGTCGTGATTAGGTCATGAATTTCAACATCGTGATTACAAGGTCATGAATTATGACGTTGTGAATTACAAGGTTAACTTCGTGGATTACAAGGTTGGGGAAAAGGATAAAAGTCATTGCTTGGAGAGAAGATGGCATGAATTCCTAGGCAACACACTTCAAGAAAAGTTGGCACACATATCAATGAACAATAAGTGAGGAAGAGAGAGGGAAGAGGTACAACACACAAACCGAGGCAACTAGGCGCACAAACTTCGGCATGTCACACATGAGAGAAGACTACACAAAAATCTACACACAGAAACCAAGGGAGCTATTGGCATGTAGATTGAGACAAATATGTTTGGCACATTTTTGTAGGCGCTAGGACAGGTTTTATTGTTATAATAAATTTTTTATTTTCCTCTATAACATAAAATTTCTCGAGCTGGATTTCCATGGTAAAAGGTTGTGTAAACATTTATGTGCTTTATCTATGTTTCCGCTGTGTAAAATTTGTTAGAAGCTCAACAACTTTTCCTATGCATAAATTTCAGATTTGGTTATGCTAATAAAAATTAGAATTGGGTATAAAATTTATTGCCACACTAAATTGATTAGTCTGCCTTAGAAAAAACTAACACTCTTTGAGAACAACTTGGGATAGGATTTAATGATTTACAAAGGTGACACTAAGGAAGCATTAGAGCCTATCCCCACTCAATGACAACCTCTTGAACTCCTAACATTGATCAAAGTTTATAAAACTTTTCTTCTGTAAGAGACTTTGTGAAAATGCCTTCAACTTCATCTGTAGGGCAAAGGAGCACTTCAGTAACTCGATCATGAATGACATTTCTACTGAAGTGCATTGGTAGCTCAATTTGTTTGTTGCGTGGACGCTAAATTGGATCTTTGCCAACCTTGATGGCACTCTGATTGTCGCACCAGAGGGTGGTTAAAAGTCATTGCTGAAATCCAAACTCTAAAAGGATCTATCGAAGCCACAAGACTTCTTGACTTGCACTAACAGTTTGGACTTCCGCATTGAACTTGGTGACAATGCCAAGTATAGGGCAGCAAGTAGTGGAACTGTTAATTTTCAAAGGGAGCCCAGGAAAACTCTACTGGTTAAGAACATGATGTATGGTCTAGGATAAAAGAAGAATTTGATCTTTACTAACCTCGGATGACAAGGATTATGTGGCGAATTTCTGAGATGGGAGTGTATATATTTATCCCAAGGGATCAAGCTTCGGCACAACAAAGGTACTCGGAGTGAGAAGGAACATGTTGTACAAACTTCAATTCAACCTAGCGAAAGCATTTGTGAACGGAAACAGCAGCAGCGATCATCACTGGGGGGAATTGTGGCATAACAAGATGGAATACTTGTACCATGGAGCACTTAAAGTGCTAAGAGAGGTCATGACGGGTCTTCCAACTTTTAGTACGGATCAACATAAGAGGAACACCTTTGCTTATGTCCAAGGTGTGTGCCAAGTGCAAGTACACCAAGGCCATGTTTCCCAGCAGTGATAGAAGGTCCAAGGGGATCTTGGACTTGATCCATTCAAATGTATGTGGGTCCATGTTAGTTGTGTCTATTGGAGGGTTCAGCGACAATGTGAACTTCATAAATGGCAATTAGAATTGCATCATGCTCTTGGAATATCCAGTGTTTCATCACAAATCAAAACACATAGAGATCAAGGATCACTTCATCTAGGACTATGTGCAAAAGGGGGCAGTGAAGCTATAGTATGTACCTACAGACAAGCAAGTGGCAGAGATCCTCACAAAGGCCTTGATGAAAAGCAAGCTCATTCTTCTTCAAACATAAGCCAGAGGTGATGCAAAACATTTTCCTCGCTAACAAGCAATGTTGAATTTTGGTAGCTCGGACAAGTGATTCTACATATGCTTAGTTTCGAGCATGCAAAAAATGTCTGACAAACTTTTCTAGCAGTGACTTTTGTTATTTCCTATGTAAAGGGACAGTTAAAGTAATGATTTATTATAAAGTACCTTTAAGTGACTTTATGATTAAATCACGACCGTCGGATCTGAGGAGATGAGATTTAACCTCGTCCATAGATCTCATCTTGAATTACGAGGTCATGATTTACAAGGTCATGAATTTCAACATCATGATTTACAAGGTCATGAATTATGAGGTTGTGAATTACGAGGTTAACTTCGTGGATTACAAGGTTGGGGGAAAGGATAAAAGTCATTGCTTGGAGAGAAGATGGCACACATTCCTAGGCAACACGCTTCAAGAGAAGTTGGTACACATACCAATGAATAAGTGAGGAAAAGAGAGGGAAAAGGTACAACACACAAACGGAGGCAACTGGGCACAAAAACTTAGGCATGTCACATGTGTGTTAGGCCACACAAAAATCTACAGACACTGAAACTGAGGGAGCTATTGGCACGTAGATCGAGACAAATATGTTTGGCACATTTTTGTGGGCACTGGAATAGGTTTTATTGTTTTTATAAAAAATTTAATTTCGTCTAAATCCTAGAATATCTCGAGTTGGATTTCCAGGGTAAAAAGTTGTGTAAACATTTGTGTGGTTTATCTATGTTTCCACTGTGTAAAATTTGTTGGAAGCTCAAAAAAAATTCCTATGCATAAATTTCAGAATTGGTTGTGCTGATAAAAAATGAAATTTTGGGTATAAGTTTTATTTCCACACTAAATCGATTGGTTGGGCTTAGAAAAAACCAACACCCCTTGAGAACAGCTCGGGATAGGATTTAATGTTTTACAAAGGTGACACAATAGGGGAACTATGGAAGCATTAGAGCCTATCGCCACTCAATGACAACTTCCTGAACTCCTAACATTCCTTGAAGTATATAAAACTTTTCTTCTATAAGAGACTTTGTAAAAATCCCTTCAACTTCAACATCTATACGGCAAAGGAGCACTTCAATAACTCAATCATGAATGACATTTCTACTGAAGTGCATTAGTAGCTCAATGTGTTTGTTGCGTTGATGTTGAACTGGATCTTTGGCAACCTTGATGGCACTCTGATTGTCGCACCAGAGGGTGGTCAAAAGTCGCTGCTGAAATCCAAATTCTAAAAGGATCTATCGAAGCCCGAAGACTTTGACTTGCACTAACAGTTTGGAATTCCACGTTGAACTTGGTGACAATGCCAAGTACAGGTCAGCAAGTAGTGGAATTGTTAATTTCCAAAGGGATCCAGGGAAACCTCTACTAGTGAAGAACGTGATGCACGGTCCAAGATAAAAGAAGAATCTGATCTTTATTAGCCTCGGAGGACAAGGATTATGTGGTGACTTTCTAAGATGGGAAGGTATTTATTCATCCCAAGGGTACCAGCTTCGGCACAACAAAGGTGCTCGGAGTGAGAAGGAACCTATGTTGCACGGGGACCCGTCCCTCCCAAAAATACTCACATACCCTGCGTCCCTACTTTCCGAGGACTTTTAGGCCCTTAGGAAACGTCCCCAAACTGTTGGGGACTCCATCAGGGACTTGCGGACTTGTTGGTCGTCCCCAAGATGTTTTGAGCAAATTTCAAGAATGTTTTGGACAAATTTCAAGGATGTCTTTGGCAGACTTCAAGGGTTTTTTAGGAATATTTCAGGGATGTTTTGAGAAGGTTTTAGGGATAATCCAAGCACATAGCTTTAGTTTTGACAATCATGGATATTGCTGATTAAACAATATGATCATTTTTCCCATTCATTTTTTTGTAACGCATTGAATCCAAATATTTTGTACAAATTGCAACTCAAAACATGGGTTTTGTATGAAGGGTTTCATTTTGGATTTCCAGTGATTTAGATATTGTATTTTCAACGATAAAATTACAAAAAGCAACCTCCATGTCAAGAAAGCGAAAAATACAATGTTTTAAAAGGTTGATCCTTGTGGTTATTTTTCTTATTTTTTCACTTTTTGGATCATCTCAGCTTTATATATTTTATGTGGGTTTTGAGGACCCATTCAAGTTCAGTGCTTCCATCATCCCAATCACAAGCGTTGTGAAAACAATCAGATAGTAGTGAATTGGATTGGATACTAAATGTTTAAATAAACTCTTATTCAATCCCTTAATCTAAAATATGAATTTAATATCTTTAGAAAACCAACGTATTTTATAGCGGTTTTCAACACAACTGAAAAAGTTTACAAAACCTATTGAAAAGGAAATGCCTTTATCTCTAACATAGTCATCATTAACAAGAAATATGAGGAAAAAAAAATTGTTATAAAGACAGTTCTATGTGATAGATTGTTCATGGACCTTATTACAAATTTAAACTAGTTACACTTAAGTTTCTTAAAGCTAAAGCTCATGTCTAGTGGCCAACAATGGAATGTCATTCAACCCTATAGAGGGTAAGGGTTGTGCATAATACTATAAAGTAAAGCTTGTTATGCTTACAAGCTTGAAACTTTGGGGGTGCACTCTAGCCATTCGGAGGACTCGTCCACCCGTCCCCGTCGTTCCCCTGTCCCCAAAATCAGTGCAACATAGGAAGGAACATGTTGTACAAACTTTAATTCAACCCAACTAAAGCAATCATCGCTTGGGGGAATTGTGGCATAACAAGATGGCATACTTGTACCATGGAGCACTAAAAGTGTTAAGAGAGGTCGCGACAAATCTTCCCACTTTTAGTACAGATCAACATAACGTGTTCAAAAGGTGTGCCAGGTGCAAGTACACCAAGGCCATGTTTCCCAGTAGTGATAGCAAGTCCAAGGGGATCCTGGACTTGATCCATTCAAATGTATGTGGGCCCATGTTATCCGTGTCTATTGAAGGGTTCCGCGACTATGTGAACATCATAGATGGCAATTAGAGTTGCATCATGCTCTAGGAATATCTAGTGTTTCATGACAAATCAAAGCACACAGAGATCAAGTATCACTTCATCCACAGCTATGTGCAAAAGGGGGCAATGAAGCTATAATATGTAACTACAGATGAGCAAGTGGCAGATATCCTCACAAAGGCCTTGATGAAAGGCAAGCTCATCTTCTTCAAAGATAAGCGAGAGGTGATGCAAAACACTTTCCTCGTTAACAGGGAGTGTTGAATTTTGGTAGCTCAGACAAGTGATTCTACATATGCTTAATGTCAAGCATGCTTCCTGTAATGATTTATTATAAAGTACCTTTAAGTTACTTTATGATTAAATTGCAAGTGTCAAATCCGAGGAGATGAGATTTAATCTCATCCATAGATCTCATCATGAATTACAAGGTAGTGATTTACAAGGTCATGAATTATGAGGATGTGATTTATGAGGTTGTGAATTACAAGGTTGACTTTGTGGATTACAAGGTTGGGGAAAAGGATAAAAGTGATTGCTTAGAGAGAAGATGTCATGCATTCCTAGGCAACACACTTCAAGAGAAGTTGGCACACATACCAATGAACAACAAGTGGGGAAAAGAGAGTAAAAGGTACAACACACAAACCGAGGCAATTGGGCACACAAACTGAGGCATGTCACACATGTGAGAAGGCTACACAAAAATCTGCAAGCACAGAAACAATGGGAGCTATTGGCACACAGAGCGAGACAAATATGTTTGGCACATTTTTGTAGGCGCTAGGATAGGTTTTAATGTTGTAATAAATTTTTTATTTTCCTCTACATCCTAAAATTTCTCTAGTTGGGTTTCCAGCGTAAAAATTTGTGTAAGCATTTATGTGCTTTATCTATGTTTCCATTGTGTCAAATTTGTTAGAAGCTCAACAATTTTTCCTATGCATAAATTTCAGAATTGGTTATGCTGATAAAAAATAAAATTTTGGGTATAAAATTTATTTGCACACTAAATCAATTAGTTGGGCTTAGAACAACTTGGGATAGGATTTAATGATTACAAAGGTGACACCATATGAGAAGTAAGGAAACATTAGAGCCTATCCCCATTCAATGACAACTTCCTGAACTCCTAACATTGCTCGAAGTTCATACAACTTTTCTTCTGTAAGGGACTTTGTGAAAATGCCTTCAACTTCATCATTTGTAGGGCAAAGGAGCACTTCAATAACTCGGTCATGAATGACATTTCTACTGAAGTGCATTAGTAGCTCAATGTATTTGTTGCGTTGATATTGAATTGGCTCGTTGGCAACCTTGATGGCACTCTAATTGTTGCACCGGAGGGTGGTCAAAGTCGTTGCTGAAATTCAAAACTCTAAAAGGATCCTATCGAAGCCACAAGACTTCTTGACTTGCACCAACCGTTGCTTGACACTCTACTTTTGTTGAAGAAAGAGCAATAGTCTGCTACTTTAAGCCCAAGTGACAAGTCCAAAACCAAGGCTAAAATCATAACCTGTGGTAGACTTCCAAGCAATAGGGTCACCCACCCAGTCTGAATTAAATTGAAACAACCAAAAAAGGAGTCCCCCCTGAATTGCAATGTGTCCCAAAATGAGTTGTAACCCAAATATACTGAAGTATCTCTTTTGTTGCTTTTCAAGGACTTTCATGGGGTGTTTACACATACCAGGCAACAAGACCAACAACAAAATAAATATCAAGACAAGTATTAGTCAAATATAGGAGGATACCAACTAATTGACGATACAATTGGGCACAAATTTTGGATGTAGTTTAGGTGGCAACAAGTTCAACTCTAGATTGAAAGGGAGGTGTTGGTTGGCAATCTTCCATGTGAAAACGATGAAGATCACATGCATACTTAGATTGGGAAAGAGAAATTACTTCCTTGGTTTGCAATACTTGGATAACAAGAACATAATGCAAATTGCCCAAGTCTATCATTTCAACCTTCTTCTTAGGGCTTGACTTCACATGGGTTAGAAGTCAAGGATCACTACTAGTGAGGATAACTTCGTCAACATAAAGAACAAGGATTATGAGGTGGTGTCCTACTTTCTTGGTGTAGACATTTCGGTCGAAATGACATCTAGAGAAGTTAATATCAAGAATAAAGCTATCCATTTTTGCATACCAAGCTCAAGAAGCTTATTGAAGACCACAAAGAGATTTCTTAAGGAGTGAACATGGTTGGAGTCACTTTAAAGTTACCAGGAGGTTGTTCCATGTAGATTTCTTCTTGTAGATACCCATGCAAGAAGGTGAATTCAACTTCCATCTAATGGACCTCCCATCCATGTGAGGCAACAAGGACAAGAACAACGCAGATAGAATTCATTTTGGCAACAACAACAAAGGGTTCATTGTAGTCAATTCCTTCAACTTGAGAAAATCCTTTAGCAACTAATTGGGACTTATGTCTTTGAACACTCTCATTCGATGCATACTTAGTTCTATATCCCCATTTACATCTGACAAATTTTCTTCCTTTGGAAGAGGTACAAGTTCCCAAGTATCGTTCACTATCAAGGAATGATATTCTTCATTCATTTAGTTTCCCAATCTGGATAACCTAAAGCTTCTAAAAATGTCTCTAGGTCATGATTCTCTAAAACTTGAGCCAAAAGAGAGGAGGCTTGTTAGAACTGTGAACGAGTAAAACATTGATATGTACGATCATTAGCAAGGTCCAACAACTACTTCTCGTATTGAATGGACCCATCGAGGAAGCTATGGTGCTATTATTGTTTCGTGTTCAATGGACTCATCATGAGGAAGGTGAACCGGTGAAGATGGAATTTCATCCTCGTTTTCATCATTTGAAGAAGAAACCAAAATAGGAATAGAAGGTCAAATGCCAAAGATGGGTCGCAAGCCAAAGAAGGCACAACCATCTAATTAGGTTCGCAGGCCAATAGATTTTCATCAAATTTAACATTTTTTCTATTATTTCATTGGAGTGAGGTTAAAAAATTCTATAATCTTTTCCATCTTCTAAATATCCAAGAAAAATGCACTTCTCACTTTCAAGTTGTAAAGCATTCCTTTTTCCATTAGGAATGTGAGCCCATGCTATGCTACCAAAGATACAAAAGTGGATTACACCTAGATTAATGTCAGTCTATGCTTCTTCCAGTGTTATATTGCTTAAAGCCTTAAAGCCTTTGTGGGAGTGCAATTTACTATGTAATTTGCACAATTGATTGCTTTCGTCCAATAATGAAGACTTGATACCTCACAACTCTTTCTTTCAACAACACCATTTTGTTGTGGCATATATGGAATAGTATGTTGCATTTGAATGCCTGATGTAGTACAATAAATTATGAATTTATTATCGGCATATTCAAATCCATTATCTATTCTTAACCTTTGCAATTGATGTCTAGATTGTTTCTCTACAAGGTCCTTGTAGGCCAAGAACAAGTCAAAACCTTCACTCTTAAGTTTTAAGGAATAAACCAAAGTGCATCTGGAGAAGTCATCAATGAAGGTTAGGAAGTGCTTGAACCCAAAGAAAGAAGGACAAGAAAGTGGACCACACAAATAATTGTGAACAAGCTCCAATGGGGCTAATGCATGTAACGTTTATCAAAAATGTCTAAATGATGTTTGTCAAGAACACAATCTACAAGCACCATCTCTGTAAGAAACGAGAGGAAGACCAATCACCATATCTTGATTAGATAGTTGTTTCATTGAGCGATGGTTTAGATGATCAAATTGCTCATGCCTAAGTTTGCTCAGGTTATCACCATGAACAATAAAAACTGAGGGAAAAGTTGATGACCAAAAGTTGTCAAATTTGTACAACTTGGTAATATCATCAACTATTCCAGTAGCATGGACATGCTTAGAATCTTTTAAATCCTTCATTACAATTTGGTGAGGTCAACACTCTATTGTTTTACCTTCACCTAAATGAGTGATCTGATATACTGATAAAAGGATGCAAGAAAGACTCGGAACACATAACACATAGTTGAAATGACCATTATCTACTCGAACAATTTCAAACCTGTTAGATTTCCTGAACCCATATCAGATTTTACGCTCAATAAAATATACTCAAAACAGAAATAAAAAATAACTTTCATATATGAATTTTTAAGACACCAAAGACACTGGGTTCCTAACTCAGCATGCATAGCAAAAATAAATTAACCAAAAAACCAAGCACATAAAAATATTTTGACACAATTTTACCTTATAAACCCCAATGTAGCGAAAACCAACAAAGTTTTGACTTCTATTCATCTTGGACATTTCAATTATAGTAAGAGTACACTTTAAAAATTACAGTAGCAGGAATTTCCCTGTCACGGCCTACCCTATGCAACCTATTCAACCTAAAAAATACTATTGTTGTATGGCTTCAGTAAATACAACCTGTATGGCCCAGTTATTTCAGCATGTATGGCCCTGAGAATTTTGACATGTTTGTTGCCCTTGAAACTTGACTTGCTCCCTATCTTCCCTTGTTGTTAGTTTGACATCCTTTCTCTCAGCTAAAATCCCAGTCACTTGTGCCAAATCAATCTGCCTCACCAACAACCTATTCCCCTCTTTATAATTTCTGACCTAATCTCCAAATTGATGGAGGGTTGAGATCACATCTCCACACTTGGGATCTATGGTCACAATATAATCTTTTTTTGATCTTTCTAACTTTATAAAAGTTGGCCAATAAAATCAAAAAAATAATTACTACCTTTATGCCTAAGGTCCAAACTTAGGGAATAATTAAATAAGTTTGTTGTGAGAGAATTATGGAGATTCACTGCATGTAATGGCACTTGACCAATGCAAAATCACCTACCAAGCTACAGTTTCAACACTCCCTCTTAATGAGAAAGGTGTTCTGCACCATGCCCAACTTCTCTCTGAAGAACACAAATTTGCCCTTCATCAAATCCTTAGTCATAATATCTGCTACACTCATCCGTAGGTACATACTGTAGATTTATTGTCCCCTTCTGCACATAATCTTGAATGAAGTGGTAGCTAACATGAATGTGTTTCGACTAGTCATGAAACATTGGATTCTTCAAGAGCCTGATACATCTTTGATTATCATAGTGAATGATAGTAGACTCCATCTCCTAATTAAATAGTCCCATGAGAAGCTTTTGAAGCCAAATTGTCTCACAAGTTGCTAAGCTCACATCCATGTACTAACTTTTGCTTCCTGTTGAACCCAAGAAACTGCTCTTGATCCCAAGTTGAAATAGCACCCAAAGGTGTTTTTTCTATCTACTATACTTCCTGCCCAATCAACATTGGTGTACCCCTCCACTTTCACTCTAATTTCACTCTATCCATCTGAGTATATCTCATCCCATACTCAACTATGCCTCGAAGTTATTGTTACCCACCACCTGTGGGTGACATCCATGGGAGAAAAAATTTCTCTTAGATGGTCCTCAACCAATAGCCAACAGTCCCTTACAACCACCAGATAGCTCGGTGTGCCACTATCGTATGTTTGAAGGTGTGCCTTCCAACCCCAAAGGTATGGCTTCGCATTATGTAGTTGGGTGTTTGTGTTTACTTATCATGGACAGTTTTGGGCATTATTAGTGGGGTAATTTCACAGAAAGAGTGGGTGTGGTTTGTACTCGTCTCTATCCAATTTGATGGTTAATCTTGTATCCCAGTACCATGGGACCTCCTTTATTGGCTACTAGCTTTAGGGGTGGCACTACATGGGAAACCCCGATTTTGGTTGCATGGTCCCGCTACCCGAAACCATATACATCACTCCCCTCCACTCATTATAACCCCATTCACCATATTTCCCATTTGAGTCCACATTTGTCCATTGGGTCCACAAGGAGTTAGCTTCCCCCTCCCTTTGTCCACACCTTATGTCAAGCCTAGAACGATACCCCAAAGGTTGATGCAGAAAATTTAAAAAAAATAAAAAAAAGAGGATAAATTGGCCACTCTCAACGAAAAATGTACCATAAAATGCAAAAGATGGTCGGGACATACAAATTTAGCACGTGGGCAAAAGCCAAACATGAGCTCTACCCCTATCGTCATGGTCATCACACTGGTTCCTAGGGCCCCTCATATTAGCCCCTTACATCATTAAGGAACTCGTGATTGTCCCAACCCCTGGTGGGCGAAGAATTGCCCCACCTTAAGGGGCTATCCACTGCTATATCTTACATACCATGCTCTCATCCCCTGGAGCCCGACAATTATAAAAGAAAAATCAATAAAAGGCAAAAGGCATATGAAGGGTGCAAAAACAAAGGCCCGGGTAACTCACGTACCACAATTGCTCCCTCCTACATTCATACACACAAGTGTGGGCTTCCCTTATTATAGCTACCCTTGTACTATGGCATGAGGCTGGGAGCCTTCCCCTGATGCCCTACTCCATTCCATCATTATATCAAATGCCACCTGTCATTTGATGGTTGTACCATGGACATGTCACTCCCTTTAAAGGTTGAAACCACCTAATAGGGTCCTTGGTTAACCTTCTTCTTGAACTTGGAAACACTTGTACATTCTAAAGCCCATTATGGAAGGGCATGCCACTATGAAGTGTCTACTTGGATCCATGATATGTAAGCTCATTTACTCAATTACACTAATGTTTGGTTGTATTGGATGGTGAGGGGATGCATTGGATCTTATACAAGATTGCAGATGGGTCTTCATCTTGGGCTTGGTCTCCTTATACGGGGTCCAAGCCCTCCAGAGGGCCAAATTGGCATTTGTAGGGTGAGCGTTGAGAGCCATGGGCCTCCACCATAACAGAGAGTAGATTTCCACATCATGGAATCCTTTTGTCCCACTCATTGCTTACTTGTGTTCCATTTAATTGACAAGATGATGCACCTGGACTAGCTTGCCCAGCTGGCTACACTCTTGCACCACACACTTGGCAACTGATCCACGGCCCATATGAGGATGTGTCTCACCATGGGAGACAATGGGAGGGTTTGCATCATTCTTCCAGCCCTTACAGATGTCAAACAGGCTTGTTCGATCCATTGGAAGACCCATGAGGATGTTTTGTGCCCCCATAGCCACTTTGAGGCACCATGGGTCATTTGCTTGGATATCAAGGGGCCACCCCCTTTATCACTGGAGCTCATTCACTCATCTTGGCATACATTGGACTCCACTAGGCCTCTTCAATGGCCCTTCGACCTATTGTATCTATTATTTTTCCCTCTTTAGAGGCTTATTTTTGTATTATGGAGCTATCTTGGTGGGCTTGTCACCAAGTAATGTTATTTTTGCACATTATTTTATTAGTTGGGGGCATTATTAGGCCTAATTAAGCAAATCGAACCCTTTGGGCGAGGATATATATTGATGTGATAATCATTTCATTTGATCATCACTTGGATTTGGATCATTATCTCTTCTTGAGAATTTCGCTAGACCTATTGATGGACAAATTGGAATCTTGATGCATTTCGATGTTTGAAAAAGCATGTCTTTAATCTTGGAGCTCTGATTTTTTGTCTCTTTTGAATATTGGAAGATTTCGCTATACTAGTGTCTTTTTCATGGGCTACTTCTCATTTTTGTCACTTGTATAATGTATGAATAATTTTCGCTCATGAAGCTGGTGTAGCTGCCTTAATGAAATGTGAATTTGTTGATCTTGTCTTTGTGAGGGTTTTTCATATGTTTCATGCAAAGTATAGTGAATGAATGTCCTAAGGGTATATGATTTTCATAATTACCTTGACAAGTCATCAACCGCAGCATCAAATAATATAATTTTTCTTAGTAATCTAATTGTTGCCTTTAGGACTATGCGAAGTTGTTGGGAACCTCCTTGATTGGGTAAAAGAAACTCTAAAAATTGAAATCTCATTGACTCCATTCTCCCTAATAGGCTAGGCACTAGTCTAATCCTTGATGATCAACAAACGAAAATCATCTTCACCTCTCTCCTTTTCTAAGCCCTAACCCTAGTAAGCTTCCTAGGGCATCACATGAAACCAATTGTAGCCATCAAAAATTGATGAAAATTGGTCAAGAACTGCACTAGTATGTCCTTAAGAGGTCCTCCAATTTTGAAGCCATTCCAACAGTGGAATCTCAAGTTATCCCAATCCCTAGCTCAAGAACCATTTCTCCCTAGGCTTTCCTTTGGTTAGTGGCTTCATTAAAGATCATTGCATTGAAAATACAAGTAAAATCCCATATCTTTGATGCTTTTCTCCTCCCTCACTTGGTCAAGTCCATTTGTTTGAAGTTTCACCCCGAACCCTTGACCTCGTTTGGGTCCACTTGGGATTCTTTGTGGTCCTGCAACCTTGTCACTCCAATTTCACAAGGATTGAAACCCAATTTTTCTAGGATTCTTTGGGTCTAGGGCTCCACATATCAAGAAATACTCCTCAACCCTAGGTTTGGATCTCCTTAAGAAGGAAGAGCCATTCATCTTGCTTCTAAAGCATGCAATCCCTATCATTAGAGTCTCTCCTTTGAATAGGGGCTCTTGGAATCACTACCTTTCCACCATTGATATATTTCTCATATTGGTTTCCTTAATACTCAAACTCCTCCCATCGGTGAAAGTTCGTAAAGAGCAGGGAGTTTTAGTTAAGGTGACAATGGGCTATTGCTCCATTGTTGCCACTTAACCTAGTATTTGCTCTATAGGAACCCCTCCTAGGACCCCTGCTAGTTTGAGTGGTAAAATGTATCTCAGCACATGCTTTGCAACCACCCAGTGAACTTGTTTTGGCTCTACCATGAAGTGACAGAGTGTTAACTACAAAACAAATATATGGTTTGGTGATGACCATATACATGAGAGATCCAATCAACTATCTATATAATGTAGGGTCTATTGCTTCCCATTTGGAAGCATCAATCTTCTTCCAATTGGTCACTAGTGGTGTAGACATGGGTTTGCAATCCTACATCCTAAATCGCTTCAAGATCTCAACTGTATACTTCCCCGATCCTAGGAATATCTCTCCATCTCTTTGCCACACCTCCAAACCCAGAAAACAATGCATCAACCCCAAATCTTTCATCTCAAACTCTGTTGCTAGGTCCCACTTCAATTCTGCTATGAGTTTCTCACAACCTATGAGAAATAGGTCACCCAAATGAAGTACCAAAATGAGACGCTCTCCCTTGACCCGAACGTAGTACAATTTTGGGTCTACTTCACTTGTATGCCCTGCAAGTAATAATCAATCTTGGCATACCACAGCCTCAGAGCCTAATTGAGTCCATATAGCGCTCTCTTCAATATGCCCTCCCATGCATCTCCAAGCCCTCCAACTACCCAATGTAAATCTCTTCCTCAACCACGCCATTAAGGAAGGCTATCTTCACATCCATCTGGTGAATCATCCAACCCATCTGTGTTGCAATAGAAATGGCTACCCTGATGGATGAGTAACTAGCTATTAGGGAAAAGGTCTCACGATTGTCAATCCCCTCCACAAATCAGGCTTTGAACTTATCCACACCGCCATTAATAGTGTGCCTAATCTTGTAAATCTAAAACCAACAACAAATTTTCCCTCTGGCTGTGGTACAACCTCCCAGACATGGTTCTTCATGATGGAACTGTACTCTTCCACCATAACATCCATCCACACTTGATGCTTGAATTCTTCTTAAAAGTTGAAAGGCTCAGCCTCAATCAGCTCACTCATCAATGTCACATAGCCAAAAATCACTATGGTGCCCTGCTCTATCTAACTAAATATCTAGGAGTACCCACATACTCCTGAGCATCTATTAGTTTCTACTGTGACCACTTTGGCCCTCTTCCTCCATGTCCTAAGAGTCTAATCCTAAGTGAGTGGAGCCCTCTGCCCCTTGCCTTGTTACTCCTTGGCCTGCTCATTCTACTCACCACTCTATGCCTAATATCTTGAGGTTTCTGCATTATTATCTTTTATGTCTCTCCTGAACCCCCACTATGGAGGGATTTGTGTTGCAAGACTTCCTTAGAGCCCTTTGCTCCCTAAATCTCACAATGCAAGAACGTAAATTCGATAGGCTTTTGACGTTTCACCATACCCCACAAGAATCCCCTTCTCCACAATACGTTCTAGCTTTGTCCACTTTACTGATGGAATATGGCAGTATATCAAATACCCAAAGATGTGGATGTGTGCCAAATATGGGTTCTTTGAAAGCTTCCTCGGGTATCAATTTGCCCAACACCATACGTGTACTTACGTTTTGCAAACACAAAATAGTTTTGCAAGCCTCGACCTATAAAAATATAGGCAACTCCTGGTCGAGTAGCATAGACTTGGCCACTCCAATATTGGCCATGTTCTTTCATTCTGCAACCCCATTCTGCTGAGGGTTATAAGGAATTGTCAGCTCTTTGGTGACAAGCAAAACATTTTATTTTGCTACGGTCTTTCTTCTTCTCTCCTTTAGAAGTTGACCCATCACTTGGCCCCTTCTTCACCCTTGGTTTTCCCTTACTAGCTAGGGCAAGATCTCCCTCCTCAAAATTCTTCTTCTGGTCACCACGTTGATCCCCTTCTCTAATCTCTTCTTGTATGAAGTCGTCCCACATTCTTTCCCAAGTGGGAGGGTGCTCTCTACCCACTATGCATTTCGTAAACACATCCCACTCTTTTGTAAATCCATTCAAGGCTACACTCACTAGTTCCAGTTCAAGGATTATCTCCCCTATAACTGCCATCTCATCCTGTAGCTAATTGATCCTAGTCAAGTAGGAAGTTATGCCCTCACCCTTGGACATTCTTATTGTATATAATTGGTCCCTTAGTATCATTTTTCAACTCTGGTAGTCTCTTTGGTACAACTTTGTGAGCACAACCCACATTTATTTAGTTGTCTTCTTTTCAAACAAATGTGGAATTAAGTGGTCTTTAACCCCATCCAGACTAATTCATTGTGCCATTGCTTCTTTCACCTCATTAAGGTCTAGGGAGATTGGATCTTAAACTAGTGGAACTACTATGGTGTTGACAAAGTTCCACAGTTTGTTTTCCTTGAGAATGGATGTGATTCAAACCCTACAGTGCAGATAGTTCAAGGACCCTTTCAGTCTGTCTTCATATTGAACATTAGTAGCCATGGTGGATTAAACCCTTGAATCACTTGTTTGCTGAAAGCTTGAACTCCTTTGAGCTAGTACTTGTGTCAAACGCCCTTGGTTTCATAATCAGAGACTACTGCTCTGATAACATGTTAGATATCTTTAACCCAGATCAAAATTTATTCCCAATAAAACTATACTCCGAACAGAAATAACAATTAACTTCCAATCTGAATTTTATGACACCAAATACACTAGGTTCCTAACTTAGAATGCATAACAGAAATAAAATAACCAAAAAATCAAGCACAAAAATATTGACACGATTTTACCTTGGAAACCCCAATGTGAGGAAAACCAGCAAAATTTGGGCCTCTATTCAGCTTGGAAATTTCGATTACAGCAGGTGTACAATTCAGAAAATTACAATACCTAAAACAGTAAGCAATTTCCCCATCACAATCTACCTTATGCGGCCTATTCCACCCAGAAAATATTGTGGTACAACTTCAAGAAATACAACCAGTATAGCCCAACTATTTCAGCCTATACAACCCTGGTAATTTCAGCTTGTACGACCCTAAGAATTTCGGCCTGTATGTCCTAGATAAACTGCATTTGCTTGCTATCCAAACTCAGCTTGTTTGTTGCCCCTAAAACTTGACATGTTCATCGCATGGCTGCTTGGCAGCAGGAGCGGGGAGTGACATTTTCAAAAGCTCCCGGGTTGGGAGCGATTTTGGGAGCAAATTTTATATAATATATATTTTTACATATTTTGATGCATATATGTCACAAAAGCATGTAGAATGACGAATTAGTGATAAGAAAACATAAAAACGTGGATTAAACCATATAACATCATTCATCTAGTAGTTATTATCTTCATCAACCACAAGTCCACAAATTAGAAGTTCTCGTTTATATAGCATGTAAGGGTGCACATAACCAAAATAGCAACGAGTGCAATCCATCTCTGAATTGAAAATACATCAACAAATAGGCTCTAGATGGCCTCTGGCATCAAAAAAAATCATGCTACAACAAATACATACATATCATCAAAATCATCGGCTATCTTGGGATCTTTGTCATTAATATCACCCTCTATGCATTAACATAAGATAAAAAAAATGTAGCAATTCAAGTCAACATTTTATTTGAATGATGGGTACATTTTTACTAGGGTCATGATAGAGGAGTTTGACAACCAACATCACTAACATCAAGGTACATAGAGGGCTTGGTGCTCTTGATTAAATACGAGTTCCATAACCTAGTACATCATAAAATCCAATGGAAACATTGCAATTCCCCCTATCCTGAAATCCTAAAAAAATACTAAGTCTGTTGGATTTTGAGTGAGATCTAAAATTCTACTCTCCATATGAAATCCAATGAAGTCAGAACCACTCTCAAACATCTCAAACATCCAGAGTCATTTCATGGTAATGTTAAAAATTTAAGTAAATGGATGAAAATAAAATATAAAGGAGAATAAAATTTAACGTTACCATGAGTTCCGTATCAATACTAAGGCCATGGGCTTGAATATTAAGCTACCCCACTCAACAACTCTTGTTTCTTTGAAACAAATTTGCATTTTGAACGCATCTTTACGAAGAAAGTCAGGGAGTGATTTTTTTTGCGGGAGCGCGCTCCCACTCGAAGCGTGCTTCAAGAGCGGATTCGGGGGGGGCTCCCCTACAACCCTGGTTCATTGTCTTCTCTTGCTATCAGTTCGAACTCCTGTTTCTCAGCTGAAAGCCCAGTCACTTGTGCCAAATCAATCTACCTCTCCAACAACCTATTCCCTCTTTATAATTTTTTACCTAATCTCCAAAGTGATGGAGGGTTGAGATTGTATCTCCACACTTGAGATCTATAGTCACAATATAATCTTTTGTTGACCTTTTTAACTTTATAAAAGTTGGCCAATAAAGTCAAACAATTAATTTGACTTTATGCCTAAGGTCCGAACTTGGGAAATAATTAAATAATTTCGTTGTGAAAGAATTTTGGTGATTCAATGCATGTCATGGCACTTGACCAATGCAAAATCACCTACCAAACTACATTTTCAACAAGACCCTACAACAGTCAGAGATCTATCATCACCAACAAATATTTGTTTGGTTTTAAAATCATTAAGAGTAGAAAAAATGGCTTTATCTTTAGTCATATGATAAGATGCTCCAGAATCAATAAGCCACTCATCAAAAGAAGTTGAGGTTGCATTAAAGGAGAAACCAAAAGCAAAAAAGCACATGTCCATGAGGAGAAGTGTTAGAAGAAGAATTAATATTGATATTGTGTTTCTTCATTGTTGCTTCCAAGACCCCTATCTTTTTAAAACATTTAAACTCGATGTGTCTACCTTTCCCACAATTGAAATATCTGTCAGTCTTCTTATTCTTTGATTTTGGCTCTTTGTTACTATTAAGAGTAGAAGCCAGTTGAAAGGGTTTGGGACTCTTTTTTTGCTTGTTGTTGGCAAGGATGTTACTTCTTTGGATGCTTAGTTTTATCTTTCTACTGGGCCACTAGGGCCTTGTTAGATGTAACTGTAGTGTTAATTGCTCCAGTGTGCAGGAGCTTGTCTTGTTCTCTAGTCAAAGTCACAAAAAGAGTTTGTCGTGTTCTCTAATCAAAGACACAAAAAGAGTTTGTCTTATTCTCTAACTAGAGTCACAAATGATTTTGATGATAGGTCATATGTTAAATTTCCTTGAACCCAACAACCTAGTAATTTACTACCTAGCATATTATTACAAATCTACTAAATAAAAATCACAATTGGGATCTTTACAAAATTTCAAAAATGGAAACAAAGTAAACAACCAAAATCTCAATCACATAAGCGCACAAATCTTTGCCCAATCAAATAGTTCTTCATTCAAATAACTTCAAAACCTTCTTAGGCTCCCTTACTAGGAAAATTGCCCTTTGAGAAAATTACATATATAACAATACCTTGGATTTGACCAGTTGATCAATCCCTAGATCTATCCTTTGATCTATCTCCTAGTTTATCTAGAACTCCCTTGCCACTCTCCTTGCACCTTCCTTGAACCCGACACACTTGGATGAAAGACCTTATCCACCCAATTTTTTAGATGTCCTTTCAATGTCTTGTGCTCACTCAGTGTCTTCTCCCTTAGTCTAACCTTTCCTTTATAAGCTTTAGTTGTTGACTGAATCCACAACCCTAATATCCAAAATGATTGATAGTTGAGATCAGATCTCAACACCACTTGAGATTGACGATTGAGATTCATCTAATTCACTAATGCAAAAAACTTTTCATTTCCTCAGATTAACTCAATTCTGTGTTATAAAATAAATTACTTTAATCATTAAAGTAATTGCTAAGATTAAGGGTGTATTAGGAAACCTTTGCATGCCTAGACACATAGACCTATGCAAAAGTACCCACCCAAGCTACAAACATCAACATCATATTGATGTGTTGTAGTATCATAGAATTGGTACATTTGGACTCTAGAAGACATTTACAACCTCAATATTTATGTATTTTACTTCATATATGTATTGCACTCGATGCCATTTTGCAATATCCACCTTCAAATGTTATATACAAGAGTAGAAATTACATATTTGGTGTCTAATGGTTTGGACTTACATCTGGAATATGAAGATATCCATCATAGGACAAATAATGTTTTATACATATGTTTGAATGTACAAGCAATATGTTTGAATACAACGATGGGTCCCGTATAAATATTAAGCAGGAGTGCCCTTTCGTAAGGAGTCATGTCATTTGAGACATGCCCCTTCATAATTATTAATTATTATTAGTTATATTATTCCATATTCATGTTCATAACAAAAGCATACAATTCAAAATTCAAATGCAGCATGCTTAAGTGCTTAAGTGCAGTATTAAAGAACTCCTTATTTCAAGGCAGCCCAGAAACAATAAATTATTACCAAACTTCAAAAACCTAAATCTCTCTACCACTATGTACAGGGAAGCACAACCCTCATATATTTCTACAATCTACAATAGTATAAACTACAACCAGATATGCAGAATAAGATAAATTCTTCATTCCAAGAACAAGCTCTCATAAGATAACAGATATGCAGGATAAGACAAATTCTTCATTCCAAGAACAGCCTATCATAACTTCTTACAGACAAAATCAAGGAAAGTTAAAGAGAACATATTTAGCCAACACAAGCCAGATCAGTTTTCCTAAAAGGTCAGGCAACATTAACACATGAAAATTTACTTTTTCACCACTTACATGAAGGTATAAAGATCTATGTAGGATATTGAAAAGAAAAGAAAAAAACAATTGTCTGTCAACAACTCAAGAACCTACCACTAAATTTTCCATTTCTGGTTTTTGAGGATGAAGCCTGCTTTGAACGATGCTGACTTTCATCTACAACCTTTGTCTCCAGATCAAATTTTTCTGTCTTCAATGAACAAGATACAGTTATTCAATAAGATGCATACTCAAGTAGCATGCCTTTCTAGTCCCCGATTATTATAATTCAATAGGATGAATAAATGGCAAGTATTAAACTAAAACATGCTAACAAAAATCCGATAGCTGTGTCGGTATATATTCCATAGCTAAGCAGAAACAAAATATCTGATCAATTCAATATATTTGTTAGCAACTGTATGACAAAATAAAAATCGGTACCATTAACAATTTCATAAAAAATAATATCACATTATACAGAAGCTTGCAAAATGAACATTCTAAATATTTTAATGATAGTGACTGTATAGGGTTATTGTATTAACAAAAGGCAGTGTGTCTTGGAACATTGTTAACAGAATTCCAAGGTTTCTCTCAAGTGCACAAGCATAGAACACCCAAATGTGTGCTTTGATTTGTCTTCTCTACCATGCTGCACTTCACCTTCTGTTATAGATGATACTACTATGATCCTTTACTTTGACACACAAAGCAGCGTACAAATAACCAGAAAAAAATATCCAACTGGTCCACATTTCAGAAAGGATGCAACTACACAGGACACACACCACTTTTACGGCTAATATACAAGATCTTATCTTGCAAAGTTCTATTAACAAATTATAGCAACGCTAGCAACTAATAATAACCATAGTATAAAGCCTACTGGGCTATCTCAAGTGGTTGAGCGCTGTGAATAGGAAGTAGGAGATAGAAAGTCCCCAGGCTGACTGCCTCTGCATATGTGGGGTTCACTCAACGCCACTTGTGCGTTAGTGTACAATAGTCTATGTAGCCTGCTTTACACAGACTACAATCCTCAGAATGAGGGGAAGTGCCCAGGGGGTTTCCTGGGGATGTATTTTCCAAGGAAAAAAATAATAACCATATTGTTATAGTATTGCCACGTGTCTTCTGGGAGTACATAAGAATATCATATCAGAAATATGCTTTGAAGGACAACTTACATTCGTTTGCCATATTTTTAAAGGACCAATAAAATAACTTCTGATGAAGAACCACAATGTGATTAAATAGAACTTTGTGGTTCTAGCATGGCACACAATACTAACAACGTACTATAAGCCAACTGATCCCACCTAGCTTGACAGCAACCAGTCAACCTTGACAATGAGCCAACTAGTTAACTTCAACATTGAACAAAAACCTTGACCGAAAGGAAGACAAACCATCATGACACTTATCAGTTGGGAAAGTTACATTTACTTGTACTTGAGATCTGTGTTCTATAAGAAGCTTCTAATTTGGAATCCTTCTAGTTCAGAAACAAAGATAGGCATATGTCATATATAATCTTAGGAAAATCAAATTTTAAAATTAGAATAATTCTTTTCCTGTAAATCTGATTGTTCCTCGGGAGAAAGTTTTTGTGGCTGAGGGAGCTTAAGCTCTGTATTGTAACTCTTGTTGTAGCACTCAATATATATTTGCATGTCTTTCCTTGAGATTTTGCATATGACGTTGTCATACTCTGCTAGTTTTTTAGAAAAGAGGGTAGATATACACAGACCCAGAAATAGGAACCAATTCCTCATTCCACACGGAGATCGTACTTGGTATCAAAGACCATCTCCAATCTTGAGAATTGCGGAGAGAAGGAGATCATATATATGGTATCATAGCCCAGTTCATCTGTGAATTGCAGAGAACAGTGCAACAATATAATGATGTGGACGAGAAGTGATTATTCTTCTGCTAGAGAAAAAGCTCATGAAGCCAAAGTTACATGGTAGGAATAAGAAAGGGAATACCAAACCAAAAGCATCGCTGAGCATGGAAAAAGACTCTAAGAATGTTAAGATGCATGAAAACAACAAGTATTAAAAAAGCATGAATACAGACTGATAACTTATGACTATGTTACTGCAAACTCCAACTTGATGTGCTGGAAACAAATTTCCATGTTCCAGAAACATTTCCTTTTGCAGAACTCTGAAACACAGATGAAACGTTTTACTGGCTTTCCAAAATTTTGTAATGCAGTATCAGTTGTTCAAACGACATTTCATTAGTTTAGTCCATCTATCGGTATTTCAAGCCAACATTTCAGTCACAAGAACAAAAAACAAACATTAAAAGTAAATTAAAAAAGGAATGCAAACAATAACTTCTTCCAAAACAAGTTATAAATAGAGGGTTTGAACAACTCTTAAATAATAACTCTCCTTTTGGTTTTATTTCCAAATTTGAAATCCTTGAATCGTACTCTGAAATTTATGTCTCTCCTATATGTGTGTGTGTGACATATCTTATAGCTGCTTTATTTATTTTACTTGGATCACCCCTCTAGGGGGTTTGAAACCCAAGATGGCCTTCCATGCAGAGCACTTCATGGCACTGAGGAATGGGCCCCACTGAAGACCATTTACACACTTTGTCACAAGATGCATGCTCTTACGATCCCCTTGGGCTTCAGATCAAAGCCAAGCGTCATATCACAAGGGTAGTGTTACCCACCATTTTGTGGGTGATATCCCTAGGAAAAAGAAAATCTCCAAGATGGTCCTCAGTCGGCAGCCCCTTGCAGCCACCAGCTAGCTCATTGTGCCATTTCTCCGCCACCTGAGCCAGCCATGGGTCCCTCACCCATCTACCATGATCGTATGTTTGAAGGTGGGCCACTCAAACCTAAAGGTATGCCTTGTCATTTGGTAATTGAGTATTGTGGTTTGTTTATCATGGACACTTCTGGGCATGAATTAATGGGGGGCTTCGACAGAAAGAAGGGGCTAGGTCTATGCTCTTGTCCCCCAAACCCCTTTTGGATATTAACCTTGGATTCTAGTCCCGTGGGATCTCTTTTACTGACCATTTGGCTTTAGGGATGGTATTTCGCGGGAAAACCTGATTTTGGTTGTGTGGTCCCACTCCCTTATCCCCATATATTACCCCTTTTCCGCTCATTACTACCCCATTCATCATTTCTCCCACCTGGGTCCACATAGGGATAGCTCACCCCTTCCCCTTGCCCACACCTTGGGTCAGGCCTAGAATGATGCTTGGAGGTTGATGCAGCTAAAAAGAAAGATAAAACCATATTTGGCCACATTCAATAGGGAAATGTACGACAAAATGCAAAAGATGGCCGGGCCGAACACATTTAGCATGTGGGCAAAAGCCAATACATGAGCTATACCCCATCATCATGGCCATCACCCTGGTCCCTATAAGTTCTATTAGCCCCATTAATCATATAGGAACCCATGATTGTCCCAACCCTTGGTGGGCAATGAATTGCCCTACCTTAAAAGGGGGTATTCACTACTATATCTTATAGATCATGCTTGTAACCCTTGAGCCCCGACCAGTTAATCAAAGAAAACCATAAAAAGGCAAAAGGCATATAAAAAGGGGTGGAAAAATCAAGGTCGGGGCACCTCATGTACCACGATTGCTCCCTCCTATACACTATAAACCCAATTGTGGGCTTCCCTTTTATTAGCTACCCTTGAACCCCAACATGTAGTCCGGGGTTGCACCTTCTCATCCCCTACTTCATTCACCTATCTGTCACATGCCACCACCTTTTAAGAGATGTACCTTGAACATATTATCCCCTTTAGAAGTAGAAATCACCTAATAGGATACTTGGTTAACTCCATTTGGAGTTTAGGAGACATTGGCACATCTCGAAGCCCATTATGGAAGGGCAGACCATTATGAAGTCCCCACTTATGGTCCATGGTTGGTAAGCTCATTTACTCGATTTCTTTAATGACTTGTTGTACTAGAAGGCTAGGGGACGCATTGGATCTTATGCAAGATTGTAGATGGTCTCCATCTTGGGTTTGGTCTCCCTATACAAGGTCCTAATCCTCCAAAGAGCCACATTGGCACATGTAGGGTGTGTGTTGAGAGCCATGGGCCTCCACAGCAGTAGAATTATCTAAAAGGAAGTCTTTAAAAGATCTTGGGACTTCTAGGCAACTTTTACATAGTTCCACTCATTGTAGGTATCTTATTCAATTCTTTAAAAGACCTTGGGACTTCTAGGTAACTTTTAGATAATTCTAGTCATCCTACGTGTCCTAATTGGAGTTCCCATTAAAATGAGTATTTATAAAGCCTTTGTAGATAACTCTCAAATTAATGTAAACATTTTAATTTGATAATGTCAGAATTTTAGTGTTAATCGTTTTATCAAACTCAAGCATGAACATGTCTTCTTCAATGCATTCATTGTTGCTAAACAAGAAGGCAACACATTCATTCATAGGCTCCTAGACTTCTACGTTTACTTTGTATGTCTCACTTTTTTTCAAAAAGTTGCAAACACTTTTTGTAACTCATTCAGAAATTATAGGCATGCATATGTTACTGCATAATCATAAAATGTTTCAGCTTCTGTACAATATGATATAATACCCATGAATCTTTTCAGTAGCATATGAAATCCTTTACATCAACTTAAGTCTAAAACTAGTCTAGCATCCCCTGTTCTTAAATATTCATGAAAACCACCAAAAAATAAACCATCCAACTGGGCAAGATTCCTTGCTCCAACTTTATACCACTCACATGTTGCAACTTCAAGTAATTCCAATGCCATGGAAGCATGATTTTCCTAAATTTGACAATTTGCCTAAAAATTGTACCATTACCTTATCAAGTCATGCTTCTTGGCCACAGAGAAAGAGATGGTGTTTTACCAACATGATGGATGGATTTATCATTTAATTATATAAAAGAGGTTTTGTATTACAGATCTTAATTGTTTTGCATATATGCAATTAATCCTGGATCTGTGCTTGCTTGGTCACTGCTTCCTGTTGCAGTCAGCTAGTCTCTTTTCCTGTAATTATTTCAGTTACTCTAACCTCCTAGAGGGACAAAGTATTGTTATAACTCTTAACTCGGGGTAGCATTCAAATTTTAATCCATAAAAGGCTCAGTTTTCTAATCTATTGCTAATAATAGATACAATTTTATCTTTAAGGAAATTCTTAAGACATGATCTTTGGTCAGTAGAACCCCCTCCATTAATTTTTAGTATTTTGATATTCCAGGCTCCAAAATTTATGAATTACACCCATGATTTTACATTTTAGTCTCTAAATTTGGGTTAATGACTCGTCTTGGCTATTTCTTGAACAAATCATCACAGGTATATAATTTTTTATGGTTCAGTTTCAACTCAATAATGCAAAAAATTCTGTTCTTTAGAATTGTATTAAGCAGTTGTGAGTTCAGATATAGTACTGCATGTCCTTTCCCAAGTATATAAAAAGTTGAAATGAGGAATGAGAAACAATTGGAAAACAATAGCATTAGTTCCATTTGCAATGAGATTTCTAGTTATCTGGGCTCAGACATAATGTTGGTGACTTTTAGTACATTGTCCTAATAGCAATCTAATAATAAAGTATTGATGACAGGAGAGGATATGATATACTATAATGATGGATGTATACTTGTATTATCCATATGTCTCTTCATTGACAAACATGACTTTTCAGTTATAATCACTCAATAGTTCACTAATATTGCTAATTATAACTATGAGATGCAACAATATTTAAGGTAAATTACAGCTTATGCCCTATTCAGGTGTCTAAATTTCTAACATTTTTTCTTTTATTGATGAACCAAAGCATTCTTTTGAGAATAAATCAACATGTTTATATCAATCACCATTGTAAATCCTACCAAAATAAATTACAGATTGTAAATAAAATTATACCTCTAGCTGCCTCAAAGTTTCAATTAAAAGAAATTGCTTTCGCTGAAGAAGATTCATTTGGTTTTGCAACGTAGAGAACTCTGCCATCATAATCTGCTCACTTTCCTGTATTGCTTCTTCACTCAACCCTTCCTCCAACAAGCGGCATCTAAGCTTCTCAGTTGAAACAGTGATGTTCTCCACAGGTGATGTAAGGTCATTAATTGAAATGTGAGGAAATAGGTCCTTTGCAACCTGCAATGCTTCAATCCATGCAGCTCGGTCTTCTCTAGATTCAACTCTCAAATGAAGTCTCTTTGTACCAGTGAAGACAGAAAATCTTTTATCATCTGATCTACTTTCTCGAATGGAAGACACCTAAAATGAGGTAATCACAACATGACGATAACAACCGTTTATATGAAGATGACAATATCTTCCACTAACAAAAATCATCATAAAAGGAAAAAGCGCTCACAAAACTAACATTCAGTCATACACATTGAACAACAGTTTCACAATAAAGTTTAACTATTGTATTATATAATGCAACCATACAGATTGATGTATCACACATTACATGGCCAATTAATTAGAGAAAAGTGCACACAATCACTCAAGGCATTCTTTTGGATTGCACTCAAAACTTCTGAGGAGAAAGTACTTTGAATAATAGGCACAGAGACCCCTGTTATGGCATTCATCTAGCAATGCAAAAATTGGAAGGGTATATACAATATGTAGCCAAGGCTTCTGCCTCATTATTTGCGTCTATTCTGAAAACCAAAGCATAGCTAATTCCAAAGCCAGTTCCTGCTAAAAAAAGCCTCAATTCTCCTAAGCTAAGGAGGGTATGCTTCCTCATAGAATATAGCCTTACACCAGAATTCCCACAGAAAATCAACAGCAGACAGCCGAACTATGTGCCACAATGATTTGCAGCTATCCCCAAACCTCCAAATGCCCCTCAAGGAGATAACCGTCCGGATAAAAAATAGTTAAATTCAGCCTGAAACCATGGCCAAATATTAACTGTTTTTTCATCCCCAAAATTCTGATCCTTAGGGTTATCATTAACATATTTTGTTCTATCAAAGTAAAGATAATGTCAAAATTTCCTCAACCATCAAAATTACTGCTAAAGAAGATTGAAAATGCATAACATTGAAATTAACTGTTTTTCGACTAGAAATTTATGTTCCTTGGTATTATTAACCACAGATTTCACGATGTTAAAGCAAAGATACATTGAAGCACCGCTTATTGCATTTTTTACGGATGTAAAGCATACTATCTTATTACAGAAGTTTGCCATATATACTTATCTTGGATGTAGATAATGGTTTTAGCACCGAACAAGGACTTAGATGATGATGGCTTGGAGAAAAATGTTTAATGATTGTTGAGTTTCCTAGAGAAAGGGCTGTAATACATAGTCCTTATATGTTGAATGTGTGATAGGGGACACACTTTTTAGTTGGATGGGTTAGCCTTTTTGTTATGTCTCTCTCTTATGATGTTTATAATATATATATTGGGATGATTTTATGGTAATCTAATGTTTTCCTAATGTTAGATGGTAATTTTGATGGAATACTCCTTTGGTGGTTGTGCACTTTAGGTTGAACTTTATATTTTGTTGTTAACTTGCAAAACTTTTGCTAGGGAGAGAACACCTTCATTTGCATGATAAAACAGTTTATTAAAGTGCACTTTAGTCGCACACATGTTCATGGACATTTAAGTTTTGTTGACTAATTGGGAGGAGCATTATGTTTATATTTGATCATTAACCTTTGTGCACACATGTTGAGGTTGATTTAACTATTCAATGGTTAAATTAATCTAATTTATTCAAATTAAGGTTAATAGCTTGGCCACCCTAGTTTATATGCTTCCATTTCACACTAGGAGTGGTTATTCATGGTTATTTGGACTCAATTAAAGCTTTCTTGTGGTGCAACCTCCTCCTTGGGCACAATTTTCAAGGAATGAAACATATTATCGATTTTTGGGGACACTAGCACACTTCTACAAGGCAAACTCTCATGGGTTGGTTGGACACCTTTATGACATGGCATATGGAGGAGTATCGCATTGATGAGTTCTAACCACCTTGGCGCATTCTCCTAAGCACACTTCACATTGAGAATATTTTATGATTTGTTGGGTGGTTGAGATAGTTACATGGCACATTTTTCTAAGACGCACCTCTCCTAGGTGCTATCTCATCTACGTTGCATGGATATTTCAATTACGCTTGGCATATTTGACCCTCAATAGAGAGCAGAGGCTCAAGGTGATTTTGGTGGTGCATCCCCTTCTTGAGCATTATTGGATGCATGTTGATAGTTTATTTGGATGAGGACAAAATGCCTTTGAGAGGCTACTTTCCACATGTCATAACACAGTGAACCATGGATATAGGAGAGATCTAACTACTCCATTATATATTGGGGTGCCAGATTTTGTTGTAGCACCCACCAATCGAGGCCTCTTAACCAAAGTGACTTCCATAGCATGGCAACACATTTTTCCCGTTGAATTTCTCATCTCGAACAGTTGTTGTTTGCCCCTGTTGTCCATGTTGTACCCTGGAAGACAATCTCTGGCTGAGAAGAGGTCAGTGCCCAATACATTTATCCAAGTCTAGGAAATTATTAATTTGTTGTCCCATTTTTCAAAACCTCATAAATGTTTAATTTATAAACAATGTTTTTAAATCTTCTTTGGGAAAAACACTCTTTCAAAGTGGCCTTCTAATGGTGAATGTGATTTTAAGTTGTAGTACAGAGGATGACAAATTTTGGAAGAAATCTTTAAACAACAGGCTACTTATAGCAGAATCTCTTGTCTTAAACTTTAGCAAACAATATGGAAGTAAGATAAAATGGAATACAGAAAAGAAGAGCGCATATTAAGGTTATTTAACTTTAACTTACAGATATTAGAATTGCAGTGAAACTATAAATCTAAAGGCCAGCAGCTTCATTACTCTCTTCTATAGCAGAATAACATCGAATTGAAAGATAACATAAAACACATATCACATTCAACATATGTCTATAATCACTTTGAAAATTTTTATTAAATCACCAAGAAGATCAAAATTACAAAGGAAATTTTGCTTCTGAGGTCCAAAACTCGAAACCTTTTCTCCTCCAAAATTGTCTTTTATAGTGTAATTACAATAAGGACAATTATAAAACTGTCAACTGTCAAAAACTGCATAACTACTTAAACTGTCTGTGAAAATTTGAGAAGCCCCGAATCACTACTGCAACGATTGATTAAGTTTCTTCTATTTGTCAAATAACTGAACAAATTATTTACTATGTTCTACGGTAAATATCGAAACCAACACACTGCAACCTCCATTAATTAAATTATATGTGGAAACAAGAACTGAGCAAGAAAGAAATGACACCGTTGTTTTTGGACCAATGTCCCTGGAAAAACCCAATGTGGGAAAATCGATGCAGCAGACGAGGGTTTGTATTATTAAGCAGTAATTTTCGAGTACAATTCTTCAGATGCCCAAACTAGCAATCCTATACAGAGATCTAACTGGACAAAAAGATAGTATCTCACCCTGTCGCTGTCACTGGAAAATTCAGCACTGATCTGCGCTGGAGGTGAGCCTCTGCATAGTACTACGTCACTCCCACGCAATCACTGTGTCATTTCTTCTGAGGACTGTGTTGCACCTCTTCTAATCCTCTGTTGGCTGGAAACTTCAACCTTTTGTCCTCCCGGTCTCACACCTTGACTCCAGCACTTGATCTTGACTATTCCTGAACAAAATTTCAGACTCCCTCTGAAGCTATGCGCTGCCACAGCGTAGCTCTGCCTGGCCCTGCATTAGCCTCTCTGGATGTCTTTCTGCCCTTTCTGCCTTGCACTCTCTGGCTCAGGAAAACTTCCTTCGGAAAATTATCTCTGCCCCTCACTGCAAGAAATCTCCTTGATGATTTCTTCGATGACTGTTGCGCTACTCTCTTGAGAAATCGATCTCTTGATCTCTTACTCGATGTATTTTCCAAATGCCCATCAAGCCTCCTCTTATAATCTTCTCGTTGATAACCAACGGCCCAAATTATATTCTAATCAATGCTTAGATCATTTTGGCTTGATCCTCGTCTTCTTTTAGAAGTTTCACCCTCAGTTTAATTAATGCCCTTTAATTATTTTAATTCCCTAAGTTTAGACTTAGGCCTCCATTAAAAATAATTAATTATTTTAATAAAACCTTCTCCGGGTGGAATTTCCCGAAAAGATCTCTGAGTATTCTAGAATACATGTGTCCAAGGCTCCCTGCAAATTTTGAGGCTTAGAGCACATCCGATGCTACCAAAATCAACACTCCCTCTTAGCGAGGAATGTGCTCTAGTAATGCAACCTGCTGAAGCATCACCCTTTTTTGTAACATCTCCTTCTGCGTTGCTAATGTCTAACATCACTGCCCACCAACTACTGCGCAAATGTTGCATCTGTATTGTTGCTGACCCTGCCACTGCCAACACTGCATCTGTACTACAACCCTTGTAAATGTTGCATATGTGTTGTTGCTAGCCCTACCACTGCCAACGCTGCATCTGCACTGCAACCTTCTCCAATTGTTGTTGCTACTACATCAGCAATGGAAAAGCATCCAAAATTACTGAACAAGTGTTCAATATGATGCATCTGTTGTTGGAGTTCTGATTGTTGCTAGTCTCTGCGTTGTCACTGAAGCCACTACGTTGTGTTGACTCTGCTTTGTGCCAACTGCAATGTTGTCAACACTAGTTCTGCGTTGCTCAAACTCTAGCGCTCCTAGCCACTGCAACTCACTCCGACACTCCTTTGCACCAACTGACCCTGGTCCATCCTGCTACTTCTGATATGGGCTCCCGTAGCAAGGTATTGATCCAAAAGGTGGACTCCTCAAGGATCTTGCCCATCTTCAGTTCTTTCAAACTATAATACTAGATCACCCCACCTCTCCCCTGGAGATATCTAGGCAATCATGGTGACCTCCTCTTCCTCGATCTTTGAGGCTGCAACCTGCGGATCATGTTTCGCATCCTTGTCCTTCTTCTTGAGACGACACTGCGTAGCGTAGTGACCAAGTTCACCACACCGGAAACATTTGATCTTAGAGACCACCTTCTTCTTTCTCCATTCCTTCTACTGCCCCTTTGATGCAAGGGTTGCATTCTCTTCCTCCTCCTTGGGCTTCCTCCCACTATTGCTGCAACCATCAAGTTTGCACTTGACTAAGTCTCGCCTCATCTCTTCCTGCTGAAGAGCAGCCCACATTCCTTCCCAATCTAGCAATTTCTCTCTGCCCAGGATACTCTGGAAAAACACTTGCCATTCTTCTAAAACTGAATTCAGGGCCAACCTCACCATCTCTGTAGGTTGAGGTGTTGATCCTATAGCTGCCAACTGATCTCAGACTTCCTGAAGCTTTGACAAGAACAGATCAATGTGTTCCCCTTTCTCCATCCTAGCTGATCTCAGCTTCTCCTCCAAGTACATCTTTCGTTGCTCAGAAGATCCTTGATATAGCATAGCCAAGGCATCCCACATCTCTTTGGTTGTCCCTTTTCCAACAATGTGACATACTATGTGATCCCTTACTCCATCGAGGATCAACCACTTGGCCTTCGCCATTTCAGCCTTGTACTTCTTGAGTGAATCTGTATCAATGGGTACAACTACCACAATATCGATGTACGTCTTGAGATCATGCTCATCCAAAAGGCATGAGATCCTAGCCTTCCAGATCACATAATTGGTTGCTCCATCCAACCAGTCATCATCTCTCAGCCCATTAGTTGCCATCTCTGCCAACAACAACAAAAAATGTCAAATTGCCTCCTCTTTCCTCTGCATTGTTGCTGGGCTGGCCTACGCACTCCCTGTTGGAGTTAGTAGATCTGTTCCTCCCTGTTGTTGCTCAGCAAATGAGAATTCGAACTTCTTGGCTGGAAGTCCTCTGAGGAAGAATTCGCTCAAGGTAGTGTCTCCTTCTCTCTTCTGACGTTTTTTTGTCCTAGCAACTACTGCAGAAAATTGTGTCTCACCAGAAATTGCTCTGCGCTAAAGCTTCCGCTGCGTTGCTCCCCCTCCCACTAACAAATCCCGATCTGGAAATCTTACCTCTTTGTCGACTCACATAGAGAGAGATCTTCCACGAAAACCTTTCCCTCCTGGCTTGGACTGCACAATCCCTTTGGGGTTTCGATCTGCTGCCTATGTAGCACTTCGATCTCCCTCCTCTTCAGCGATGGCCCTTCCGATCTACTCCCTTGCTTCACCTATGCTCTGACACCATGTGAAAATTCAAGCCGCCCCGAATCACTACTGCAGCAACTAATTAAGTTTCTTCTATTTGTCAAATAACTAAACAAATTATTTAATGTGTTCTATGGTAAATATCAAAACCAATACATTGCAGCCTCCACTAATTAAATTATATGCGAACACAAGAACTGAACAAGAAAGAAATATAACACAAATGACACCGTTGTTTTTGGACTAATGTCCCCGAAAATCCCAATGTGGGAAAACTGGTGAGGCAGCTAAGGGTTTGTATTATTAAGCAGTGATTTCTTAGTACAATTCTTTGGATGCCCAAACTGGCAATCCTATACAGAGATCTAACTAGACAAAAAGATTGTGAGATGATCTCACCCTGTCACTGGAAAATCCGGCACTGATTTGCGCTGCCTCTGCGTAGTACTGCGTCACTGCTTCTAACGATTGCGTTGCACCTCTTCTAATCCTCTGTTGGCTGGAAGCTTCAACCTTTTGTCCTCCCGATCTCACACCCCGGCTCCAGCACTTGATCCTGACTGTTCCTCAGCAGAATTTCAAACTCCCTTTGAAGCTTTGCGTTGCCACAGCGTAGCTCTGCATGGCCCTGCGTCAACCTCTCTGGACGTCTTTCTGCCCTCTCTTCCTTGCACTCTCCAGCTCAGGAAAACTTCCTCCAGAAAATTATCTCTGCTCTTCATTGCAAGAAATCTCCTCGATGATTTCTCCAGCAACTACTGTGCTACTCTCTTTAGAAATCGATCTCTTAATCTCTTACTCAATGTATTTTCCAAATGCCCATCAAGCCTCCTCTTATAATCTTCTCGTTGAGAACCAACAGCCCAAATTAGATTCTAATCAATGGCTTATATCATTTTGGCTTGATCCTCGTCTTCTTCTAGAAGTTTCACCCTCAGTTTAATTAATACCTTTTAATTATTTTAATTCCCTAAGTTTAGACTTAGCCCTCCATTAAAAATAATTAATTAGTTTAATAAAACCTTCTCTGGGTGGAATTTCCCAAAACGATTTCTGGGTCTTCTGGAATACATGTGTCCAAGCCTCCCTACAAATTTTGAGGCTAAGAGCACATTCGATGCTACTAGAAATCAACACTGTCTACAACTATTTTGTCCTTCAAAACTATATTCATGAAAAAACTAAAACAAAATTAGAGGATTTTATGAAAATGTTTCTAAAATTTGTGTTGAAGTAACATGTGGCATTAGCTCATTGAGTCAACTGAGATTCTGGCGCAGTTGAAGTTCCAGCTTCTGCACTTCTTGTTGTAGGTGACATCCAATCTCTACATCTCTTCCAGACTATCATATCTGAGCTCTGGCTTTTGACAAACATGGTGTGAGTCATTCGAAAGTTGGTAATCCTGCTATAAGTTGGTTGGTCAATAAACAGAGTTCTTATTAGCCACAATAGCTGAAAATCCCTATGCAAATAATTCACTATTGTTGCTCCCTTTAGAACTGTTGTTTTCTCATGTGAAGCACCAATCTTGCTTTTCACTTCCACCAACAAAGTCTCATAAGTCTCCTAGGGAAGCAGATTTCCCTATTGATCCCAGCATGAAGGCAGTCCTGCTCTAGTTCTTTTGTCAAAATTAGTATTAAATTTTAGAACAAATTCTTTAACCTTTGTCAGCTTGGTTTCAGTTGTTTTCCTGTACAAATTCTTCAAAATCATCTTATTTATTTCCAATACCAATTTTGTTCTATCTTCAAATTTCATTTCTCTTAACTCTTGTGATGATTTAGAGTTAAGGAAGTCAATCATCTTCTTAGCAAATTGGGCACATTGTTGAAGCTTTTGCTTGTTGGCAGCAATTATATTTTCCAGATCTCTAACAATGGCCTTTTCTTCTGCAATTATTAATATATTCCTCATTCCATATAAGGGACATGTTTCCCTTCACTTTCTCCTTCAATTCCTTGATCTGATTAGAAGCAACCTGAAAATCATTTTGATATTTAGTAGCAATTTCTTGAGCCATGGCTAATTCCTTCTCTATTATCTTTAGAATTTTCTGTGAATCCTCAAAATTTCTTTGAATCTTCTTCATTTCATTCTCTAATATTTGTAGCTCGGTCATTACTCTGGTCAACTTTTCTATAGGATCTTCAGAGTCTGGTTGTACTAAGATAGTACAAACATGTGAATCTAATTTATGTTGTAAAACAAAATTCATCTCCTTAAGATTTGTAATCTCATTATTCCTCTGCAAGAGTTCATTAGTTAAAATTTCCTTTTCTTTCTCTACCTGGGCTACTTTTGGGGCCATAACATGCTCCACAAAAGGCAGTTTCAGCTTCTTTCTCAATACTTGAATTTCAGCTTCAATTCCCTGCAAAAGTTTCTAAACAACACTCTTGTCCTCAAGGTTCACACCAATTTTCACAATTAGCTTTTCAGCTCTTCATTTTGAGTGGACAAAGCTCTAGAATTTGCCTTTTCCAACTTTAATTGATTAACCACTTTCCCTAACAAAGCTTCAGCTTTGCTGGCAGCCAAGGATGTTTTATTCAAATCACTATATATTAGTTCTCCAATCTGCCTATGTAAATTTATCTTGTCAGGCAGTGGGATTTCTCTTGCATCTACTGTCAAGTTGACAATTTTGAAACCAGATGATGATGAAACAGTCAATGCAGAAGGATGAGAGAAAGATAACTTCAATTGATTTCTCTCAAGGTCCATGGCAGATAATAATCTGGTATGGTATTCAGAAATAGCTTGAGCTTCAAGCTAAGACTCCATATTCTCCTTCACCCTTTTGTTTCTTTCTTCTATTTGACTATATAATTGTTTTATGATAGGAACGGAATTCTGAGAAACTTCTAGAATTGGAGAGGAGGGTGTACAAGTGACATCTCTCGAGTCTCAACTATAACTGAAAACCCGTTGAGGCTGAGGAACTTCCACCCAGAGATCCAAGCTCTATTTCTTTCTCTGAAAACTTTGCCCTCTTTGAATCTTTACCTGCTTCATCTTCTAAATCAATAATATCTTCACTGCCTCTTTTCAAACTTTTCTCAATTGGATGAGGAGTCTCCACCTCCATTCCTCCTAGTACACCTGTATGACCTCCATTTGCCAATTTTTCTAGATCTAGACAAGGTTCAAGTATATACATGGCATAGGCATTTTCAACTCTTTTAATAGAAATGATATGGTGAGGGTCATATGACCATTTTTCACCCAGTTGTAGCTTCATACCTTCAAGAATTTTTTGCACTTCTTCCATGGCCTACATGTTGTTCACAATAAAAGGTCCCACTGTCTTTGGCAATTTGAAAAAACGTCCCTTCTTTGCTGGGACAAAATGCACTTGATCAACATTTAAACTTTGCCTAATGAACTCCAAAGAAAACAACCTCATATGCACAAATATAGGGAGTCTGTAAGGGGCAACTTCAGCTCCATATAGTCTAATCTCAGCATGATCTTCAAACTAGAACTAATCACCCACTTTAACATCTTTGCTAAGTTGAAGGAGAGATTGAGCCTTTGGAAAAATACAAGGTATGGGAGAGCTATTGATAATGGAATAAGCAACTGACAAGAAAGAAGTAGTAAAATATATAAACCCCTCATAATCAGCATGACTTCTTATGATATCTGTCCAAAACACCATTGATTGCTTGTTTTTGTGTAAGTCCATTATATTCAGTCCCAAGTGCATGAATCTCTCCACATGAGTATACAAAAAGAGGTAGGTTACCAATGAGGGAAATCTAAAACATCTAGTGAGAGCAAGGTCTGTTAATTGTGAATTAACCATTATTTCCCAATAAGCAGGTATATCAAATACTGTCTCAGGCTGCAACATCAAATTAAACATCCCTAGAATGGCCCGATCAATGACATGTGTATCCTCCCTTCCCAAAACCTTGGCAATGATTTGCAGAACCGGCCTTACATCTTCGGTAAAAGTTTCAAGAGAAAACTCAGTAGGTTCCATAGGCAAATGTTGTCCTGAGGGCATTAAAAAGAAAGTCATCTGGGCATAGTCTTTTGCAAATAGATTTTGAAAAATTGACAGCAAGGTTTCCTCTGAAAACAATGTGTAAGAATTTGAAGAGGGAAAAACCAGGGCTTGTTGAATTAAGAGAGAAGACACTTGGAAAATATTTTCACCCAATTTGTTCATCACAAAACATTTCTGTGGGTAGAGAGCAGAGACCAACCAATAGATGAATTCAGGGAAAATAGGTTTGGGGAATTATGGCAGCAAGAAGACCAGACCTGATGACTGCATTATACACTAGGGATTCTTTCTGGTTAAGTAGGATATATTGGCGAAGTTCCATCAAATCCAGGGAGCAAATTGGGTCAAAAACATACCTCTCAGTTTTCTGGTTAACTAGGATATATTGGTGAAGTTCCATCAAATCCAGGGAGCAAATTGGGTCAAAAACACACCTCTCAGTGTCCATGAGAGGAATGTGAGAGGAAGACCATGCTAACACTACTTTATTTGACATTTTGACAATGGGAACAAATAGGAATGACGTGTAAATATCTGGTTACTGGACAATTGATACTGACTTGAGCTCTGATTTAGACAAGTGCATCGTATTACAGATACAGTGAACTAATAATGATAAAATGAGGGGAATGATGGTAACGAGATTTATGGAGAAACGGAATGAATGGGGGGAAAATGGTAATAAATGTGCACGTGGCAGGTGGCGTGGTGAAATCACTGGATGACGTGACAGGGTGAGGTTGCAGTGATGGAGCAATGACGAGGTAGTGACAACATGCAATACACACTTGTTGTGGCACTACGGGGGCACTCATCAGTACGGAGAAATCTCGTCGGGCTGCTCCCCTAATGGATATCGACTGTTGATCTGTAGTCAACCTTGATCATTGATGAAGGCTTACGGGGGCACCCGATGGCATAAACAAGGTGAATGTTGCATCGTCGGGTTTGCGCCATCAGATGGGCCCGACAACGCGCTTCACTCCGCCCGACAAGTCGTCTGACCTTTATCTGCATACAATTTTAATGTACTCGGGCCCACCGCATTTACAAATTAATACTGTACGTTGGAGTTAATCAGCAGCTACTCCACCATTAGCGTTTAATCAAACTCGTAAAGCTAAAACTTGATTTTGATTTTGTTCTTTTTCTTTTTTTCCTTTTTCTTTTTTCGAAATACTCATACATATATTTTTTCTTTTTCAATATATGAGGAAAATAAAACGAGCTACAACAGTCCACAAGCATGCAATCAACAACAAAGGGGGCATGAGATTAAATTTTACTGTTTTACACCACCTCCAAAATTTAATGTTTGGGGTTATTCATCAAAGATTTAACTCTGCCAATTGAGACCTAGGGATACAGCAGTCAATGTATCACATTACAGTAACTCTTTTTCACCTCCTAAGTTCTGATCTTTTGGGCCGTAAGTCACAGAATTTGTTCACTCAATGGTGCAGTCAAATTCCTCAATCATCAGAATTACTGCTAAAATTAAATCTAAAAAGTAAAATGCATTAACAATAAAATTACATTAATTACACAATCCAAATTCAAAATTTGCTCAATCATCAATATTACTGCTGAAATTCAATATAAAATATAAACATCAAAAATACATTAAAGATACAGTCAAAATCCCCTCGATCATCAAAATTGCTGCTAAAATAAATTTAAAATGTGTAATATCAAAATTATATTATTGCTAAATCTTGCTGAATTTGCCCCTCAAGGACTGTTTTGCTTATGTAAGTGGGCTGCTTCTGTTATGAACTTTAACCAATAACCTGGTATTATAACAGAGGGAAACTCGCAATAGCAATCTACAAATCATTATCACAGCAGGAAATTCAGCTTCAATCATCTGTAGTTTGATTGCAGAGTTTTATGGAACCAACATAGCAACAGCTTAAAGAGTACCAACAATAGAGAGTGCATGAACTATAATAGCAGCTAAATACCAGAGATGGAGCAAAGAGTAATCAGAATACCAGCATAGACACATCTTAACTCTGAATCTTTCAAGAACTGAGAGGAATCAAATTTCTTCATCTGTAAATTACAAACCACTGATAATAAGCACTTTCATTAGGCTATCCTGCCACAACCAGGGAAATAGTTCCACCAAAATCATCCAGCATTTGTACCCCACCCAAACCATTTACTCATACCACTGAGAGCGAAGACTTCATGTGTTGCATGACATGCTGCCATCTTCACAGTTGAACCACAACTCCATCGCCAAAAATTTTGAAATTAAGAAAATGAAAGAAACTAAAGCAGCACAGACAGTTGTGATAAGAAAAAGAATCACAAATATTATTGTTTTTCACTAAAATTTTGATCTTTGGGGACACTGGTCACAGATTTCGTTCTCTCAATGTAAAGGTGATGTCAAAACTCCCACAATCAAAGTATTAAATTAAATCTAAAAGGTGCAGCATTAAAATATACTGGTTTCATCATCAAAATTATGTTCTTTAGGTTTATTATTCACAAATTTTATTGTGTCAATGTAAAGATACAGTTAAAACTCCCTTGACCATTAAAATTACTGTTAAAATTAAATACAAAAGGCATAACACCAAAATTAGCTGTATTTTAAGAAATGCAACATATATTATTTCATGGAGCAAGGTGTTGCAACTTGCAACATACAATAAAAAGAGAAATAAAACAACAGAATTACAAGGAAATTCTCATCCTAAAAATGCCAGAATACTAGCATATAAGCCAGTGTTTTAAAAACTGGCCAGCCATTGAACTAGTTTGAACCAAGCCAGCCCGAAAAGCCCGTTCAGCCACTTAAAATATATATATATATTAATTAAAGCAGTTCATAAAGCAAGTCACCAACTGATTCCGATCCAAGTACAGTCTGGGCCTTGGCCAATTCTTGGTCCAAAACATTCATCTAAGCCTGTACCCCAATAGTAAGGGATTCAGCATCTTTATGAAAGACACTGAGTTTGAGTTTAACCCGAGAAAAAAAAGCAAAAAACAAAAACAAAAAACAAAATACAAAATACAAAATACAAAAACATAACAAAAACAAAAAAACAAATCCTGCTTAAAAATTCTCTATCCCCCTTATAGCTAAGAGGATATGCTCCCTCAAAAAATGTAGCCTTACAAGAGTAATTCCCCAGAAAGTGAATAGCAGACAGCCAAAGTGTGTGCCATAATTATCTGTGGCTGCCCCTAATCCTCAAAGTGTCCCAAAAAGAGGGCCTTCCAAAGAAAGTGGGCAAGTAAAAAAAAAAATTAGCCTGAAACCATGGCCAAAATTCACCAATTTCCATCACCAAAATTATGATCTCATGGGTTATTGATCACAGATTTTGTTCTATCAATATAAAGATCCTGTCAGATTCCCTCGATCGTCAAAATTTTTGGTAAAATTAGATCCAAAGCACATAACATCAAAATTAGCTGTTTTCACCTCCAAATTCTGTTCTTTGGCATTGTTAATCACAAGATTTCACTCTGTGAAAGCAGAGATATATTCAAAATTCCCCTGAACATCCAATTGCAGTTAAATTTAGATCTAAAGGGCATAAGATGTCAATAGTGACTTGTTCAGTCAATGAAAGTAAGGTGCAGTTATTGCCCACGCAAGGGCTTAAGCCTCTCTAATGACAAAATTGTGCTTGCGCTCTTGCTTGTTTGCACCAGTGCTTGTGAAAAACTTGCGGGGCCAGGTGCAAGTCCTCCTGGGTAACTTTGGTAAAATTCAAACCCCCAACTCATGCCTCTTAGCTGAAGGGTGATTTCTGCGGCATGGCAACACATTTCTGCAGATTGAATTTCTTATGCCTCTTGGTCATATTGACCAGAAGTATTCAATCAAAAAATAAGGAGCATAAAATTAAAATTTACTGTTTTTCACCTCCAAAACCCTGTTCTTTTCGGTTATTTATCAAAAATTTAGCTCTTCTAAAATTAAAACAGACTGTTTTTCACCTCCTAAATCCTGATATTTAGGGTTATAAATCACTAATTTCCTTCTGTCAGATATCAAGATACAGTCATAGTTCCCTCGATCATCAGTAATAACAACCAAATTACGTTATATACACAATCAAGACTCAAAATTCGCTTCATCATCGAAAATTTGCAAAAATTAAATCTAAACTGCGAACATCAGAAATTCATAAACGTCAAAATTGCTGCTCAAAAACAAAATTTGAAATGTGTAACATCAAAGTTACCTGAAAAACGCATGTCAATAGTCAATATTCGGCCAATCATCAAAGTTATTACTAAAGTTAAATCTAAAAGCGAAGATTAAAAAATAAATAAAGATGCAGTCAAAATTCTCTGGCGATCGTCAAACAGGCTGCTAAAAATGAATTTAAATGTGTAAAATCGAAATTGCCTTAAAAGAAGCAGTCAAAATTCCATCGATCAACAAAAGTACCGCTAAACTTAAATCTAAAATAAGAACATCAAAAATACAAAAAAGATACAATCAAAATCCCTCAATCCTGAAACAGATGCTAAAAATAAAGTTAAAATGTTTAACATCGAAATTAACTTTGAGATAAAATCCAAATTCCATCAATCAACCAAATTACTGCTAAAACTGAAATCTAAATGCGAACACAAAATACAAAAAATTAGACAAAATTCCCTTGATCGTGAAAATTGTACAAAAAATAAATCTAAAAAGCTTAACATCGAAAAAACGAAGTCAAAATTCCCTTGATCATCAAAATTACTGCTAAAATGAAATCTAATATGCATAAATATTATAACTCGATGTTTTTCATGTCCAAAAATATGTTCTTTAGGGTTATTAATCAAAGATTCACCATTGCCAGTGTAAAGACAAGGTCAAAACCCTGACAGTAGTCAAAATTGCAGCTCAATATAGATCTTGAAGGCCTAAAAATTAAAATTAAGAGCTGATACCTTTAAATGCACTTCTCCAAGAGGCCGTCGTCGGCGATTGGGTTCCACCCCTTGATTCTTAGGCTTCCTGATAAGCTTCAGCGAATCCTCGCCGATCACTCTAATGCCCTTCTCCGTCTCTCTGCTAATAGAAATCTTGTGAGGGCCGTGAATTTTGTAATACGATAGAACTCCGTCGTGAAGTACGAACCACCGGTGCCTCCACCCCTTGCCGTAGTTCACCCATTTCTGCAGAATGCCCGCAACGCCACCGCCAACAACGATGTTATTCAGCTTGCTACAATTTGGCAGAGGCGGAGGAGGGGGAGGCGGAGGCGGAGGCGGAGGAAAAGTCCCGGGGCGGACGGGATTATTACTGGCGTCATTTGACCTGGGCTCTTCATCGTTCACAGCCGGGAGCAGGCAGCTGGATTGCGGACAGACCGGCATTATTTCCGTCTCCTCAATGATCACTGGGGAGATACAGCAGAACGGAAATGGATGCATCTGCAAGGCATTATAATATTCACTTCCTCTGTTCTTTGTATTGCTTGCAGCGGCCGCCGCTCATATCTGCAAGAAAATTAAATGGCCGTGGGTTCAAAACCGTGAAGGATCCGACGGGGATTTAAAAGAGATCCAGAGACACAAATCGAGTTACGACGTTTTTGTCGGAGAATTGGGAAGTCGGTCTCTCAGTCTTCGCGTATATTATTACAAGAAGCCGCCAAATTTGATCCCCAATTTGGCGGAGTTTCCCCATCCTCCAGACCTTGTGGGCCGCGACAACGACGGCCCTCTAGAACCAAAAACCAAGTACACGTGTAGTTTGGTGGCGTGGAAGTAGAAACTGCTTTATGCACTGACCACCCCCTTTCTCTTTATGCCTTGTGCTTTAATAGTTATGACCATGGAGGCTTCCTTTTCTTCATGCTCATTAGCTGGTGGACTTTGTCCTGCCTGACCTGGTGTCCTTTGGACTTTGTCTTTCCTATGTGATTTTGAGTTGGGGCTGCAAATTCTATGGTGTGTATAGATATTTTTGGTGTTTTTAATAGCTGTTTTTTTGTATGGAAATATTTTATTTGAATAATATATTAAATGGAGGGTAGAATTGTCCCCACTATAAGGTGGAAAACGTCCTATCTTTTGGAAGAAAGTGGAAAATATGTTTCATTGTAAATTAAATGTCGCAGAGTAGAATGTAGAATGTAGAAAGTAGAATGATAACACAAATGGTGTGGAATCTTTATCTTGTTGGACAAAGTAGAATGATGGCACTTAAAATTACAATTAAGTGTTTATTCCAGATTTTTTAATTTAAAGAAACTAATTTGATGTTGATAGGAACATTTAAAAAAAAAAAAACATTTTTGACTAGGTCTTGATAAGGGTAAATTACCATATGAAGATTTATTAACAAGTTTTTAAGGTTAACTCAAGTGATTTGATTTGTCATCTCAAAATTATAATATCAAAATATTCACTACTCACATCCACTTAAATTTGTAAAAATTAAGTATACACATTGTTTAGTAATTACGTTAAAGGCATTTTCTTTATGAGTTTTTTTATGTGCAAATATTATTCACTCCAACTAATTAGTGAGCGTAAATTTCATCTTCCTCGTACTTATCCAAATTTAACACGTGATTGGTTGGCAGTGGACTTCAAGAAACCCATAGGCCCTATGCTTACAATGACTATCAGAATTCATCGTCGCACATTGATTGTTGAATTTATGGTGGAGACAAGTCGTTCTAATCCCTCATCGCTCATATGTTTTTCATCGCTTTACCTTCTGATCCCATGGTGTCCACGATGCCTGCACCTCTGTGCGATGACATACCATTTTCTCTAATTCCGAACATGAGAAGCCTAGACGATGATGATGCCTCCTAGTGGTCTATTCAAGTGAATGTCACTTCGCCCATCAATGGTATGCTAGAAAACTAGTAGTGTTATTGTTCCAAACTAAGTCCTTTTTCTATTTGTTTGTGCAAAAACCTGCTCACCCTAATAACTTTTCTGAGCAATATTACGAAGAAGAAAGAGATCACTTTTCATACAACAAGAGTTTCCAATATTCCTTGTGGAACTCCATGAATTTTAGCATCATGTTGGAGATAAAAATAAGGTCCAACTACAAAATCTATTAAACAGATGGAGAGTAATTGTTATAATGTTCTAGTGCTGGTTAGCAAGAGTGGGTGAGAGTGAACAAGGCTACCGTACTCTTGAGTTGCTCATGATATGCGACAGGCTCCATTAAAGACCGACTTTCTTTTAGCGAAGACTCTGCACTGCATTTGTTACAAATGAACCAAATACATATTTGTAAAATCTTGTTCTATTGAAAAAAATTCCAAAAAAAACACACCAACTTTCGAATCCACAAAGGAAAACAAAAAAGAATGAAGTCATTAACTAACTAACTAACAAACGTACCTAGATTCACATGCTTATTTGGAGTCACTATGATCATGTCTTAGTTTGTATTCAAGCAACAAATTGTTACTAGGCCTCAAATTAGATTGGCGATAAATACCCTAACCATCATAGTCCATGTAAGGGGAGTGCATGTAAGAAGGAGATATCCATGAGGTAGGCACAACTTCGACTCCATTGCCTAGGGGCTAAAGTTGTTGTTGTTGTTGTTGTTGTGCAGACAAATTATTGTTATATGGGTCAACCTTATTCTGAAACTGCTGGTCGAAAAACATTACTTGGCTCCTCACCAGTTCTAGCTCTTCTTTCAATCGCTCCACCTGGGTTTGAAGCATCACAATAATTCCAAAACAACCATGAACATGATCCTTCTCCCTTGCATTGGCCTGGTACACAATAGATTTCATTACATCGCTTTTTTTCCTATCGTCAAGAAGCTAATTGAGAATTCTCAAAATGTTGCTCACTCCAAACAGCTTGTGAGCATTCAAAAATTGTTTGGGTTGATCAGGTTGTGAGAGGAGACGAGAATGGCTTGTGACAGTTCTTTATTACGATCTCAAGCATTCAAAAACAAGCTCGCTGTCAAATTGAAATCCCTGACATGCTTGGACATGTCGAAGTACGCCCAGCTTCCCCAACATAAATAAAGGTCGGTCGAGCCCTAAGTTGGAAATATGCAGACATGTATTTGTCCATACAGTCAATTTTTGGCATTCTGCCAAAAGAAGGTTGTTGAATTTTGTGAGCAGATTGTACATGTAAACATACATACCCTTGCAATCATCTAAGTACAAAGGTTTCTCAGGGTTGACACCTTTGTGTTGATTAGATCCATATCCCAATTGTTGCAATGTTGAAAGCAGTATAGTCTGCTTAGTATCCGCTAATGGCTTGTTGATAACCTTCGTCAACACTTCTCCATTGATCTAGAGACATAATTGTTGTCGGTACGTCGTCTGTGAAGCATTTCTAAATTGATGTGTACCTGCAAATTCTATAAAGAAGGCAAGCAATAGAATTATCGACCAAATCAAATAACATAGCAGAATGCAAAATGCTATCTTGTGAAAATTTTGCTTCACCATGGTTCGTTGGAAGTGCAATGCAATGCAAATACCTAGCCTCAGGTTATGGCATTCATTTGAAGAAATAAACGCTTCTTCTTTCTGTGATTTTCAAGATATTTTTAAGCTTGTAGTTGTCCAGATCATTTTGATCAGTTTGCATGTCATCTTTTGTTTCACTTGCGACACTTAAACAAGGAGCATGGATGAACCAGGGTTATTGAGGATGGGTTTTGGGGTTTCAAACGAACCAGGGTTTGGAGATCGGTTACAGATGGAATCAACCTTATCTCGTGAGTTAGAGCCAAAGTTTGAACAGTTATGTTTCATGTGACCGGTGTTGCGGTGAGAATTGAGGGATATTGACTATAAATTCCAACTTGTATCAATGTTTATTACTAACCTATATCAATGTTTATTACTAGCAATCTCAATTATTGACATGTGAAAAACCATTGCTTGTTTATGGTTATATCGTTGTCAGTCACCCAAGTTCATGGCTTTGCACGCACCAAACATGGCTTCGATGTTCCTTTTCACCTTTAGGTGAAATTGCTAGTAATATTTATGTGATCACTTCCTAGATGGGGTGATACAAGAGGTGCCAAGTGAGGTGGCATATGGCAGTCATCACACCAAGAAATCATAGGCGAGAACATGCCACTGCACCCTCCCTAACGACCATAGTTGGTAATTACTCCATGGGATGAAAAGGATGTATCGTTACTCTACTCCTATTATGCATTAGAAGAAATTGATAGTGATGTGATTTGAGAAATCAGGTGGAAGATTTGGGTGGTGATATTACTTAGTTCTCGTTATATGGAGCTTCTTGCAGACATAGTTTCAACCTATCCTTCCAGGATTATTCATTTTGATTTGCAGAGGCAGCTAAGAAGTTATGGACATAGCCATTACTTGTTGATCACAATCACTTCTTCTCAGTATTTGACATTGATGGCATTGTATTCGTTCTCTAACATGGTCTCATCCTTGCCATTCTTGTTGAATTGGCATGAAGCTATTGTCTTGGAGATTTTTTTGGGATCTTTCCACAAAGTGCTTGCTTTTCTAAAATGCATCTAGTTCATCCTTTATGGGCGTTGTCTTTAGGGTTTTTGGTGTCTAGTATGTCCACCCTATTGCCTTATCTCATTTTTCCATTGCGTTCAAGGCTCGTGGTGTCTTCTTTGGCTCGCTCTCTACTCTAGCCAATGTCAAGTCATGTCCTCACTAGTTGCCGTCACATCCCCGCTTAGGCTCTAGAAACATTAGTTATTAATGAGTGGGAATTCCACCATGCCAAGACAACATGCACGTAGTCATCGAGAGGTAGCATATTATCAAAGTAGGGGTCGAACTCGTGCTCACCAATGAGCAGAGTCCTCAGTACGTCACTTTCATGAGCATTTGTTGTTAATTTTTAGGTCGAACCCATAGGGGCTTCACTCAATGAACCTATACCATATCATGTGCATTCATGGCATACTAAACAATACCCTTAATTTGACTACATATTGGAAAATATCTCTAAAAATCACATTATTTAACCCCCTACCAATACAAACCCAATACACCTTCCCAATTTAAAAACCCCCTACTTTCACTAGATATTGTTGGTATCCATTTTTTCATTAATATTTTTTATACCCCTTTATATTTTTTCATTGACTTTGAACTCCATTTTTTATATCTGCCAACATAAAAACGCTTTACCCCCAATATATTATGTCATTTTTTCCTCAATATATATCCTCCAATATGAACGCACATGGTATGGTATTGCTCCCCCAGTGAAGCCATCGTGGTCAAACTTGACGAGGTTGATATAGAAATCATAGGGGAGCATGGTTACTTACCAGAGATTAATATATTAGCTAAAGTGGCTTCGTGGATACTTAACACAAGCCATGCAGGAGGCAAACACAACCAATACATGCACATGGTTGATTTGCACTGGCATATGAAGATATTGTTGGCTCTAGTTCTACTGGACCATAATGAAGCTAAGAAGGGGATCCTCTTAATGTTGGATGAACTCTAGTCGTATGAAGATCCTAAATAGGCAAATGAAGTGGATTGAAGACCATCTCATCCTCCCACCAGACTCTGGCAACTCCCCTCAACATGGAAAGGAACCCATCGAGGTGGAGCCTTTGGACTCTTCTTAGCCTCATGCTTAATTGTTATCATTTTGTTTCTTTCTGATTTTTAGTATACAAGTTAGACAGTTATGGTTGGTTTGATAACATCCAACTTTAAATGAGAACATTTTCAATTTTTAGCTATGTTTTTTAATCTTGAATTGAGATTGTTAAAAGTTTATGGTTTGCCACTTATTTGTGTTCTTGAGTGGCAAACCAAAACTTCGATATGTATATTTATCTAATAAATAAATAGAATTTAACTTTACAAAAATAATAATAATATGATTATCATTCACAAAATGTGAAAAAATAAAATTTTCCATCAAACTAAATAAATATGCATATGTATATCACAGATTAAAGATTTCATATTAAAATAAAGATTTCATTACATTTAACCTATGGGTATTAATTTTTTTTATATTTTATTTAATTAATTCATTTATCTGTATAAGATGAGTATGTATATCTTGAATGTGCAAATAATTAGTATAGATTTATTTTAAGTCTTGATCTATCAAACATCGAGAGAGATTAAATTCTTAATATGTAATTTTTGTAATCATTTAATTCTATGTCATGTATTAATTCCTTCACATTAAATGATTGAAAAAATTACACATTGAGAAATTTAACCATTTTTTATGTTTGATAAATTCAAGTTTAAGATGGATTTAGGTTAATTTAAATTTTTAGATGTTGTCTCTTATATATATATATATATATATATATATATATATATATATATATATATATATATACGTTTAAATTATTTCTTTATTTTGATGTAATGTTATGTTCATTTGTGACGACATCTCCCTCATACTCAATTGTACAACACCTCACTACTCTCAATGCAAAGACAGTGTTCTCTTACGTCTTTTATACATCATATATATTGATACGAAAAACTTTCACATACATCACATCTTGAGATATTTGTCACACAGTAGAAATCTTGTTGTATGCATATTGTTTTCTTTTATATATACTCCATAATGGCCACTATTCTTCACAAAACACAAAGTAATATGAACAAAATGTATGACAACCTTTATCTTCTTCCATATAAAAATATTTATGAAAATATGTTTATATTATCGTTTAGATAAGAGATTACATTATAACTATGGGTAACATCTAGTTTTATATACAAGATTACGATTGAATGTTACTTGAAAGCACATGATTTTACTGAAGGTAACTTTGGTTACCTTTGGCGATGACCACAATGGATACTAGATTTTCTATGGGTATTATTTAGGTTGTACCTATCTTTGGTCCCAAGGTAAGACCTAAAATAATACTTAATTTGCTAAGAGCCCATCTTCTTTAAACACCAGTCTAAATCCATCTTAACTCCAGATCTATCAAGCTTGGTAGATCCGAAGCTAAGATGGACCTAGATTAGTTTAATTATTAATTATAATTGTACTTACAATTATTAATTTTATGTTTTTTATTTTTATTTTATTTTGACCAAGTCAAAACATTACAACATCTCTACCATTTATGTTAATTATTTATTTTTATTTTATTTTGATCTAGTCAAAATATTAGACATCACAAGAGCACTACCATACAAGGTTGCAAAGCACCTCTCAATGCAATAAGGAAATAAGTTCATGGCCTAGGAAGAAGCATCATAGAGGAATGAAACTCCACCATCATATAAGTCACCAACAATTCATTTTAAGCAGTGTGGTTTTCTTTAAATAATGATGACAAGTCAACATGCATTTGTAAATAACAATAAATATGATTATTCCACCGTTGATTAACATGATTATCCCACCATTATTTAACAAGAGTCATATATATATATATATATATATATATATATTCACATATATATTAAAATATATTTTATTTTTAAAATACATTTATATGTTAAAATATGTTTATTTTTAAAAATATATTTGCAATTTAGCCTCGTGAGTCAGTTCTAATGGTTGGGTGTTGTAAATTATAAGCAATAGGTCAAGGGTGAGTACTTAGGTTGGTTTTTTTTGTGAATATTATGGGCTTCTTCGATTTCTCTATTGGTTCAAGTTGCAAAATTGCAAATGACGAGTTACCTTTTTTTAAATGAAAAATTGGGTGACCTAGTATCGATAGCATGCAAGCCAATACTAGTAGGACCTTGTGACTTAGCAAGGGATGAAACATTTGGAGACACTCTCATCAATGATCATTTGGGGTCCCACGCAAGGGGTACGCCTAGCCCTCAAGCCTTATCATAGTGGATCAATATTAATCAATCAACATGAACAAGCTCTACCTTACTTTGATTTTGAACTTGTTACTTCCAAGGAGGAAACACATGTTCTTAACCATCAAGCCCACTCAAGTTTGCACTTCAAATTTCATAGGACATAGGGGTGGGCTTTGATCTACTTATGTGTGCACAAGCAACCGATTTGTTTACCTTACATACCATCCTTAACATGAGAGAAAGCATCAACATGTACAAACTCTACCCCACTTTGATTTTGAACTTGTTATCTCCAAGAAAAAAACACATAGTCTTAACTATTAGACCCACTTAAATTTACACTTAAAATTTTAAAAAACATAAAAAGACTTTGATCTACTTATGTGTGCGTAAACAACTAATTGATTTACCTTACATTCCTTCCCTGAAAAAAATAAAAATAAAAATAAAATAAAAATAAAAATAAAATAAAATAAAATTAATACATTAAAAAAAATTCTTCGCTACATTAAAAAAATAAAAATATCTCATGATACATATATTCTATCTCTAAAAACTATATACAAAATTACTTACCGAATACTTAATTTTACTTTATCAAATAAATATTTTGATTTCCATCTTTTTTGACCATAACGTCCTTGCAATAGTCATTGTCAAAGGTTCGTGATCGTTCCCAACTCGTATCATGGACAAATTTGTCAACACTTGTTATCGCTTCTGTGTTGTCGCTTCACGAGTTGAGGAAGTTATCGGTCGTTTAATTTATTTTTTTACAATATTTATTTTTTATATGTATATATATATATATAATATGAAAAATTAATATTAAATTAATTTTATAAAATAAAATTAGTAATTTTTTTATAAAATTTATAATATAAATTTTATTAAAATATATGATATAAATAAATAATAAATGTGTAATTATAAAAATAATTTTATATATGATTTTGTTTTTTAATATTTTAAATTCAATTTGCTATAGGAATAGTTTAATTGGCTATTGTCATAATATGAAGTATTGTATAAACAAAAAATCTAAAGTTCAAATCTTTTTGGAGGAACTTCAACTATGGAGAGGAGGATTGTCGTAGGCCCCATAGGTATAGTGATAGCAACTAGAACAACCATGTGTCACGCGAGTACAATCCGAACCAATTGCCAATTCCTCTAGTAAAATATAATGATGATGACGATAATGATGGTTAACATCCACTAAGACCAATATAATCTATTTGAAAAATTCATGTATAGTTTTGAATCTTAAAAAAAAAGGAGTATATTGCATTATTTATGATTAAATTTATAATTTAATTTTTTAAATATATTATTATTATAATCAAATATAAATTCCCAACCAATTGCCTATTCCTCTATTAAAATACAATGATGATGATGATGATAATGGTTAACATCCACTGGTTGATTAATATCTAAGATACCCTCGAAAATTGGGCGGAGAAGTGGCTGACCTGGTGCGATGGAACGCTCTAAACCCTACCTCGCTGCCTGCGCTTCGGCGCCTGCGCCCTAGGTCCCCTTGCCCTGTGGCCCTGGGCCCTCTGTCATTGCTTTTCTGCGCCCTTCTTTGAGAGCCTGCCTGTGTGGTTCATTTGCTGTTGGAGGAGTTCAAAACTCGTGTTCATGGAGGTCCCGGGCTCACCCCAGGCAGGCCCCCTCCCCCCCCCCCCCCGGCTTCTTTAGTCGAAGCCTTCTCTCGGCTCTTGGCCCACTTGCCATAAAAGAAAAAGAGTGAAGCTGCCAAATTCGTCAAGAGGCTAGAGGATATTCCTGAAATCTTCCTGCTGCCTGAGACTCCGATTCAAGTTGCCTTTTCCTTGGTTGAGCGGGTTCTCATCGGCCAGTTCACCGGACTATGGCCTTCTTCTAAGTCCACTGAGAACTAGGTCAACAAGAACTGGGCTCCTTTGATCAAGAATAGCGTCACTTCTTATTTCTTAGGACGAGGGTTTTTTCTCTTCGAATTCACCTCTAAGGAAGACAAAGACTTGATTTTTCAGAATGGCCCCTATTTCATGGGTCCCCAAGGCTTCTATCTCAACAAATGGACGCCGGATTTTGACCCTGCAGTCGATGTTCCTACAACAGTTCTAGTGTGGGTCAGGCTTCCAAATCTCCCAGTGCATTGTTGGAATTGGGACTTGTTGTAGCACATCGGCAATGCCCTTGGGAAATTCATAGACCGGGCAAACAACAAAGATCAATATGACTGTGCCCGAATCTGCGTAGAAGTAGATCTAGAGGTGGGACTTCCGAAAGCCATCAAAATCAAAGTAGGAAGCTGGACTCATTTGCAGAAGCTTGACTACGAGCAGTTGCCCTTCAAGTGCCGAAAATGCCATGTCTACGGCCACTTCACCAGAGGATGCCCAACAAATGCTGAACCAGATAAGGGTAAAGAAGAAGGCTGGAATTAGGTCAAGCGTGCCAAGAAAACCCAAAAGCATGTTGGTCCAACCGGAAGAGGCCCTCAGCAGGCCCCTTCTCAGCAACCCCCTCCCAAAATGGAGCAAGAAAATAAATTCGCCCCTCTTAGCTCGCAAATAGAGGAAACACAGGAAGCAGACATCCAAAAATCAACCCCCATCACAAAAGGTACCCCCTCTTCTCCCAAGGGGGCAAGCCTCGCTGAGAGCTCCAAAGGAAACACTATAGAAGTCGAGGAAGTTGAGCAAGAATCTGAAGGCTCGGAGGAAGAAGGGGAAATAGGAGAATCTCAAGCCTCGATAAGGAGATCCACAAGGGGCCGCAAAACAGATCGGGAAAAAAGAGAGCTGGAAACCTTCAAAGACAAGCTCCAAGGCAGCCAGCCAACTCTTGAGAAGCTACTAGCGACAAAACCAAAGATGGCGAGAAATCAGCCCCAAGGCTCCAAGGGAGCCAACCAGAAATACAAATGATGAAGATTGTCTCCTGGAATTGTAGAGGTATGGGAAGCAGAACCAAAGAAGAAGCCATCAGAAGTTTAATCAGGACAGAAGCTCCAGACATACTTCTTATCCAGGAGACCAAACTGGAGGACTCCGCCTTCCTTCAGGTAAGTAAGAAACTCTGGAATAAATGTGAGGCGAAAGCAATCTCAGCCCGAGGGGCTTCCGGTGGGGTGGGCACCCTCTGGAACGCTAACAAATTCTCAGTCATTTATGAGACCCTCAACCTTCACTAGTTGTTCTTAAAATTGCAGCATGTAGATACAAATCAGATTTTTAGTCTCTTCAACGTGTACGTTCCTGTGAACGCCGGGGAAAAAAGGCCTGCTGGGACTCCTTAAGAAACCATGCAGACCTAGTTAATCTCGAGAATATCATCATTGCTGGAGATTTGAACCTCACACTCCTATCAGCAGACAAGAGAGGGGGCAGCATTGTCCGTGATCTGGCCAGGGAATGGGCAGAGGACCTTATGCAGGACTGGGACCTACAGGACATCAAGCCAATCTCTGGCAAGTACACTTGGACTAACAAAAGAATTGGTCCTGGTCATATAGCTGCCAGGTTGGACAGATTCTTTCTTCAAAGCTCTTTTCTTCTACTTGGTATAGAGGCTAGAGTTCATATTCTCCCTTGCAGCACTTCCGATCATAAACCCATCAAGCTGGAACTCGTGTTTCAGCTTGACCTTGGACCTATACCTTTCAGATTTAGCCTGCTCTGGGCTAAGGAATCGAACTTCATGCAATTAGTTAAGGACACTTGGTTGTAGTCGGTCAAAGGCTACCCCTTTTTTCGTCTGGGAAGAGAAGCTCAGAAGAGTGAAAATGGCTTTGAAAAGCTGGGCCAAATCTCTGCCCAATCTAGCCCACGAAAGGAAAAAAATTCAACGCAATCTGGAAATTCATCATCTCCAAGTTGAAACAACTGAGATAACAAAAGAGATTCTAGATAAAGAAGTCCTGTTTCAGCATAACTATCACAAGGCATGTCTAGCTGAGGAAGAATACTAGAGACTTAAGTCTCGCAGTCTTTGGCTTAAAGCAAGGGACAGGAACTCTTCCTTCTTTCACAAACAAGCTCAGGCAAGGAATTGTACCAATTCCATTTCCGAAATCAAAGATGGTACCATCATTCACAAGGATAATGCAAACATAAAAAAAGCAAATTCTCTTCATTTTAAAAGCCTGTATAGCAAAGATATAAATCTGGATCAAAATTCAGATATCATGGACAAGATCCCCTCCCTGATTTCTGCTAAAATGAATCACCTCCTCGAAGCTAAAGTCACCAAGAATGAAGTCAAGGTTACTGTTAAACACACATGGACAGCAAAGACTAGGAAAGATAAATCAGTGAATTCCATTTTTATTAACAGGAGATGTACATTTATAATACAATGTTGTGACTCTTGGGTTTCAGATCCCAAGGTCCCTTGGACTACTTAGTCTTTTCGGCTTCCACACTAACCCTTTAGGATTAGGTGTCCAACATTCCCCCCCTTAATCCGAAGGGTTATGTATGAGTCCAAGAAGAGAGCTGTAATACAAAATGTGCAAAAATGCATGGCAGCACTAGGCTGAATGTGCTCTATGAAATGTTGGTAAAAAAGGGCGGTGGTTTAAGGATGACCACCAACACTGGAATGCTTAATGCAATTCCTGGAACTCTTCCAAAACTGGCAAGAAGCTGGAGTCTTCTGCTAGAGGAAGTGTCCTCAATTTGTGATGGTTTAAGGATGGCCAACAACTCTGGAATGCTTAATGCAATTCCTGGAACTCTTCCAAAACTGGCAAGAAGCTGGAGTCTTCTGCTAGAGGAAGTGTCCTCAATTTTGTTCCTGGAATGCTTCCGAAACTGGCAAGAAGCTGAAGTCTTCTGCTAGAGGAAGTGTCCCAGATTGCCAACTGAAGGCATGTTCAGGCATCTTGTCTCTGGCTACAACTCTGAAACTGATGTGGCAGGTTGTGGCTCAGGCTCGCTTGATGTGTCTTTGAAGCTTGTAGATGACCATCATTTCCCCCCCTGTCAGGTACAAGGTGAGAAGATGGAGAAAACTCAACTGCAAGACTGTTCAATATTCTGGAACAAGTTCTGATATGTGTTTGGAATATCTTCTTGGCTGTTGATGCCCATTGCCAAGAAGCGATCCATCCAAGATGAATCTTTGTTCTTGCAGGACGTTTGTTTTTGAAGCATCTGTGTGAAGAATGGCTGGTTTTATGACAGTGCTTACATGGATGAAGATCAAAACAGTGATCTTTCAAATGGCCAACTCGGTCACAGTGTTGGCATTTTACAATCTGTTGTTGTTGTTGCTGCGGTGGAAGAGGAGTAGAATCTGGAACAGCTGAAACTGAACTGTCATAAGGAGCAGGTGAACTGTCATAAATGAATCCAGCACTCTGAAACTGAATGGGCTTGGCATAGTCTGGAATATGAAAGGACAAGTCCTTGTCATATCCAAGACCAGTTCTGTGCTTGTTGTGGACAAGCTGTTCCCAAGGTCTGATGATGGGCTTGGGAAGTGCAGACTGAGTTTCTGCATCTGCATATACAACTGCTGCTTTATTTGAATGAACTGTAACATTATTGACTTGCTGTTCATGGGAGTCTGTTTCATTGTTCTGAACAGAAACAGGTTCAGAATGATGACTCCACTGCTGTAATTCTTCCTGCTGTAGCTTTGTTTCAAGCTGCAAAAACTCAATATTCTCATGTGCAGTTTGCAGAGAGGTTTGGATGTCAAAGAGAGTTTCTTTGTTAACTTTGACCATCTCATCAACAGTGGAATGAATTAGGATATTCAATAACTTTAATGCATCTTCAAGTCTGGCCATTTTTCTTCAATGTCACTTAAAAAACACAACTGAGGCAACAACAACAGAAAAATAATATTGTACTCTTACTACAAGATATTGTAAGGGCTTATCAAGTGGCAAAAATGTCGCGAAAATGGTTGATGGAGCAGGACCTGAGTAAGCTGGATGTTACCAAGTTAAACTACAATAAACATTTCTCGTCAAGCTACAATAAACATTGGTACAATTGGGCACATGGTAAATCAACAGTCTACAGTTCGTTTCAAGAATGAACTGGAGCATAACATCACCAATGCAAAAAAATATATAAATGTGAAGATGAGCGCTGTCCTCAACTTCAAACTTCAGAGCATCTAGCTGCTATGGAAATCATGCAAAATCTCTACAAGAAACTGCAAAAAAATGACTTCCAAAAATGTCTTCAAAAATGCTTCAAATTCACTTCACAATGCTGATCACTTCTCCACGAATCACTTCACTCAGAGGTTGTTTCAAATTGTTCCATGGACAACACCAAATCTGCTTTGAGGTGGCTTCAATACTGCTCTTAAAATCTGCTTGAGCATGTGCCAAGTCATAAAAAATTTGACTTACAAATCATCTATCAGCGTTAACTCCAGTTATACTGCATTCACCATTCAACAATACAACTGCAACGAGGCACATCCATTTGTCTATAAGCGAAAGCTTGTGCACAGTATCAAATTAAACAGACATGCATGTAGATAGCCAAATTGAATTCTACGATAGAATTTCATCCAAAAAACTCAAATTCAGAGAAATGACAACGATAATGCTTCCCTGCTCAGAGGAATAATTATCTCCGGATGTCAGACCCTGTAGAGGGGCTCTGATACCATGAACTGGTTTTGATGTGACTCTCTTCAACTGCCAGACTGCCTGTTGGAAACTTGTTTGAGCTGAAGTCAACAGAGCTCTTAACTTCCCTGCAAATGCCTAATCTAACGATTCCATTGTCGTGCTCGTTGGCCCTTAAAACTTTACTTTCCATGATGATTCCCAAGGCATTATGACGCTAACCAGAATACGTCTTTCAGTCTGTATCGGTTGCGAAGTATCTAAGAAGATTAAGACTCACGATCATTCCCTTCGTTCCCAATGAGACGAAAAAAGGGCTGTCACAGAACAGAGGAGTTTCTATTCGGGTTTATCGGGCATTCCAGCCGGGGCACTAGAAGCGATTTTCCCTTTGGAGATCCATCCGACGGTCTCTTGTCTCATGCGCCGTTTGACCAGCCTAACCAAATTGTAAAAGAGAGTTCGCCTACCAGTCAACTGAACAGCGACTCGCCCGGAAGCGTATGCTGCTTCACATTTCCTTTTTGTTGAGGTGTCCCCGCAATCAACTCGGAAATTTTAAAAGTCGGCCTCCAATCTCCAGCGAAGATTGAATTAAGGCAAGCGGTATGGTCGGCGGCAGAGAAGTAAATTGGCTAAACGTCAATCCAACTTCCGACTATCGAATATCATAAAAATATTCGAAGAGCACTGCGTTCCGAATGCACATTCCTGGTACTGAAGAAATTCATTAAAGAATCGATGATGCCGCCATTACTGGACAAGGCGGAGTATCGGATTGTACATGCTACAACAATCTATTATTCGATTTGAAATGCACAGCGAAGTGGAGGGAGGTCGGAGCAGTTTGAATGACACGCAGACCAAAAGGAGAATCAAACGAAAATGAAGAGTTTTGTTGAGTAACGCGCAAGCGGAATTGGGATACTACGTTACCATACCATACGTTAGCTCTGAGACCATACATTACCAGGCGTTTCAATTCAGCACTGGCGCTACTGCTATCGGTTACGTTACCAGGCGTTTCGATTCAGCGCTGGCGCTACTGCTATCGGTTACGTTACCAGGCGTTTCGATTCAGCACTGGCACTACTGCTATCAGTGCAACTCCTCCAACTGAGCCAGCGATTATACTGGTAGTCTTCAGAAAAAGAGTCTTCAGGCAGCGTGCGTTTCACTCAGCAGTGTTTCAGGCAGCGTTACCGTTTTAGCTCTGACATCATTTGGTATGCAGCTTCAGAAGAGCAGGGCGCAGGTACAGCGCAGGGATGGCAGAATTAATGGAGCGTTACAGAAGACTAGGCCAGCTCTAGTCAGCACTATTCAAGGCAACTCAGACCAGTTGCTCAGGGAAAACAGGCCACTCATCATGGCTCTGATACCATGTTAAACACACATGGACAGCGAAAGAGAATAGGAAAGATAAATCAGTGAATTCCATTTTTATTAACAGGAGATGTACATTTATAATACAATGTTGTGACTCTTGGGTTTCAGATCCCAAGGTCCCTTGGACTACTTAGTCTTTTCGGCTTCCACACTAACCCTTTAGGATTAGGTGTCCAACAGTTGCCTTATTTTATTTGCCATGGACCCAGACAAAGCCACTGGGACGGATGGATTCTCAACCAGATTCCTCCAAATTTGCTAGTCCATTACGGAAAAGGATCTTTACAAAATAGTTCTAAAATCCCAAGTTTGCCAGAAAATCAGAGGCAACACGAACTCTGCTTTTCTTGCTCTCATCCCCAAAGAGAAGGGATCCAACTCCTTTAACAGGTTTTTCCCGATTTCACTTTGTAATATAGGTTACAAATTGATCACCAAAGTCATCGCTAATAGACTGAAGCCCATCCTCCCCAAAATCATACCGGAAATCCAAGGAGGTTTCGTTCAAGGTAGACAGATTGTGAACAACTTCATTCTAGTCTAGGAGGCAATCCATTCAAGCCTGAGTCGCAATGAAAAAGGTATGGTTGTCAAACTTGATTTAGCAAATGCTTTTGATAGAGTTAGGCATAGTTTTCTGCTGAAAGTCTTACATAAGCTTGGATTTGGTGATAAATTTATAAATTGGATTCGAGCTTGCATCTTGGAGCCTTGGATTGCCCCATTAATAAATGGTAGAGCTGCCTATTTTTTCAAAGCCACGAGAGGGCTCAGGCAAGGGTGCCCTCTCTCACCTCTTCTATTTGTTCTTCAAGCCTCCGTCCTAAGTTTTTACCTAGACAAAAAAGGGCAGATCAGGATATTGTTGGGCTCTGTATTGCAAGAGGTGTTAAAACCATTAATCATGCCCTCTTCGTGGATGACTCACTGCTATTGGGAGCAGCTTTTGGGCTTATTGCCTCCAGATTTAAAAGAGCTTTGGACGAGTTTTGTTTGGGTTCGGGAAGCAATCTAAACAAAGGCAAATGCCATATCTATTGCTGGAACACCACTTCCATCTTGCTCAACTCCATTTCCAGAACCTTTGGTTTTGCAACATCCTCAAATTGGACTTCCTTCAAGTATTTGGGCCTCCCGGTTTTTCTCAAAAAAGCTTACAGCAAAAATTGGCTCCCCCAATTGGAGAAATTCAAGAACAAGTTGCTTGCCTGGGGTTATTCCTGGCTTAACATTGCTGGTAAGTCTGTCCTCATTAAATCTGTTCTTTCCAGTCTTCCCTTGTTTCAGTTTTCTGTCCTTCTCGCTCCCACTGGTATTCTCAGAAAAATGGAGGAGACCATTTGAAAATTCTTTTGGAAGGGGGGCAAGCAGAATGAGAAAAATATTCCGCTGGTCAACTGGGAATTTATCTCCAAACCACTGTTGGAAGGAGGCTTGAATTTCAAGAATCTTGGCTACCATAATGTTGCAATGGGAGCTAAATTAATCTGGAGAATTATTGCCCCTAAACCTGGCTGGGCGCAATTAGCTCTTTGGAAAAAATACTTCAAAGGCCAGCGTTCTCGCTGCCTAGATCACCCTAAGATGCACCCAAATACGCCCTTTCTGAAGCTTTGCAGCAAAGCCTGCTCTCTCATCAACGATCATGCCTTCTGGGTTCCCGATAATGGAAAAAGGATCAACCTCTGGACAGACAAAATTTTGAATAACGAGCCGCTGGGAGACTGTCATTCACTCCAAACGCTGCGTAGATGGATGAATGAGGCTGGAATGCAAACTCTGTTGGACATTTCAGCTTGGCAGAACTCACGCTGGGTTGGCTGGAATCTTCAAACACCCCCAGAATTATCTATGGAGCGCGAGATTCTGATTTCCAAGCTCCACGCACTGTCTCCATCGCTGGCTCGAAAAAGGGACACAAGAGGATGGGGTACGCAGACTGGTGGATACACCGTTGCTCAAGGTTATGCCAAGCTGTGTGAGCACCCCCATGTGGCCACGAACCCTGAGCCTTGGAAAGGGATATGGCATTATCCCACCTTGCCTAAAATCGACTTCTTCAACTGGCTGCTATGTCACTCCAAAATCTTGACAGATGATAATCTCCAGAAACGTGGTTTCCACGGTCCTTCAAGGTGCAGCCTTTGTAAGGTAAACCAAGAAAGCGTAATTCATCTGATGCTTGAATGCACCTTTACTTTGCAGATTTGGACAAAATTGTTGGGAACTTTGAGTTCCAGCATCGTGTTGCCTTCCTCCATCCCCGATATTTTTGCTAAATGGCTGCAAAGGTATCTCGGGCCTCCCCCAAAAAACAAAATTATCAGAGCTGCTTGGACTGCTCTCCCTAAAATAATTTGTTGGCAGGTTTGGCTTGAGAGAAATAAAAGGATCTTTAGAAGCTACGAACAGGAGGCCAAGCTTGTGGTAGTTAAGATTAAAAGCCAGCTTAAAGAGAGTCTGAGAGAACTTAAAGATGATTTAAATCTCAGCCAGCAAGATATAAATTGGGGCTCCTCTCTCGATCTTCAGTTCCAAAAAAGTGCAAATAGTATCTCCCTCCCCAAAGATTGGCAAATAAGACTTTTAGCAAATGAATTCAAGGATTGGGCCACAAAACAGCAGAGATACTCCCTATTTTTTGATGGGGCTACAAAGGCCAATCCTGGAAGAGCTGGCGCTGGAGGCGTCATCTTGAATCCCGATGGCATAAGGATACACAGTTTCGCCTGGGGCTTGGGCATAGCTTCTAGCATTCAAGCTGAGGCTTTGGCTCTTTTCCAAGGTCTCAAGATTTTGAAAATGTTGAACATCAGGGAGGCTAATGTAATTGGGGACTCTCAGGTTATCATTAACATTATGGTGACACATTCTAAGCCAACGGATCTAAGGCTTGCAAGGCTGATATTCAGAGTAACAAATCTTGGAGACTCTTTCCAGAATTTGAATTTATATCATGTGTTGAGAGCTAATAATAAGGAGGCGGACATCGAAGCCAAAAAAGTAGCCCTCCTTACGGCTGGAGCCTTACTCAGAGGAGGACAAGAAACATGGGAACCAATTCCTTAATTTAGATAGCTATCATGTTTTATTGCCTTTTGTTAAATCAGTTTGTATGTATCCATAAAGTTGGGAAAATCTCTTAAATAGACTACATAGTAGCAGACAAAAAGAGATGTGAGTTAAGCATAAACGTCATGGCCTTGCATGGTTGTGTGGGACTTGTGGAATTAGACTCACCTTTTGTAATTTGTTTTTTGGCATTAAGGCCAAGTATCTAATATATCCACTATCCGTTTCTGTAAAAAAAATAAAATAATGGTTAACATCCACTAAGACCAATATAATCTATTTGACCTCGGATGCGGGTGTCTAAGGCTGCTTTCATTGCGATGGGACTGGAGTGGGCTGAGCAGAGCCGCCACCTGCCAGCCCTGTACAGCGGAGCCGGATCCATGTGGAGGGAGGATCACAAGCAGGTGGGTTTAACTTGGTTTAAGGGAATGTTTGCTGGTGACATTAAGACTCCGTTCATCTCCGCACGCGCTGTCTTGTTTCGGCTCTCGGCTCCCATGAATGCCACAGTTATGGCGGGAGGGTCTCGAGGCAGGGGAAGGTGCATATTAACCAGACTCCGCCATGGGTTTATTCTGTTGTTCCTTGTGTTGTGTTGGTTGGGCTCTGGCTCAGCTAGCTCGAAGCCTCCGTCTACTTCTCCGACTCCCGCTGCTGCTTTGGGCTCCCGTCCGATAGCCTGTGTGTTTGGTCTGAGACATATCTCTCCGGTGGTCTGTTCTGTAATCCATAAAGGCGCTGTCTCTGTTGTCATGCCTCGGCTCCGCCAAAGAATGCTTAGCCGCAGAGGCACCTCTCGGGGCGCTCCTTCTCGCCCTTCTTCCGGTGAAGCTACTTCGAGTCAGCACCCTCGCTCTCGTAGCGGAATAGGGAGCATGTTGAGGCCCAGTAAATTTCTTGAACCCAGCGCCCCAGGTTCCTTGTCTTCGCCCTCCTTCGGCTTAGCGATCTTCACATTCAACTGCTCCCTGAATCGTCCTCGGATCATTGCCCATGTATTTGTGCTCTTTCTCGAGGAAGCCCAAGAAGAGGGCGAATCTAATGTTCTTCGGGAGGACCAGGGAACAGGTTCGTTGCCAATTGCAGGTTCCTCGTGAGACATGGAAACGCCGGCCAGCAACGTCAATGACACAATGATGGAGCCTGCGCCCGCGGTTTCGACTGCGAATGAGGAGGCCCACGCCCAAGACCTGGCTGACGGTGGATGGTGCAGGATCGTGGAGGAGACTCCTGAAGTTTAAACCAAGCTTTGTAGCTTCTTTTCAGGTTTTGCGGCCCAATAGCGAGGGCTTTTTGTCAATACTGTTAATCTTTTGTATTTGTTGTTGTGTCAAGGTCAATCATGTTTTTTTTTTTGTAAATTTGGTAAGCTCCGGAAGGCTAAATTAGTATTCCTGTGGATCCCCTGTGCGGGACTACAAAACATGGTCTTGTCCAACATCTATGCTCTGGACACTTTCTGTTTCATGCTGCCTTCCCTTTTGGACAGCTGGTTCTTTTTGCTCGTCATGTTGTAATTTTACACTTTTAATGTGAATAATAAAATAGTCTTATTTAGAAAAAAAAATATAATTTATTTGAAAAATTCATGTATAGTTTTAAATCTTAAAAAAAATGAGTATACGATTAAATTTATAGTTTAATTTTTTAATATATTATTATTATAATTAGATATAAATTCTCTTAGTGTCGACTTCTGCGATCCATAATATTTAAAAAAAATATGTAGAAAAATTACATTCAAATTTTTCGAATCAATGTGATTTCCCTAATTTTTTTTAAATAAATATAAACTATTCCATTTATAATTAAATTTAAATATTAAAAAATAATAATAATAATAATAATTTAATTTCTTAAATCATTTAACTTATTATAGAAAAAACACAAAAATATATATTTATTATATTAAATGATTAAAGTAACAAGAAAATGTCAAATGAAGAACAAGTATCTTATACTAACAAAAGTGGGGTTGGATAGGAATCATGACAACTAACTTGATAATATCTTATTTTGAATCATTTGTTGTCCTTACAACATCCGTCATTTTCATGGAAACATGCCACTTCTCTAGATTCTCGATAGAAGTGTAATATCATTTAAATTATATAAATATAATTTATTTAATCTAAAACTATAATTTTTAATAAAATATATTTATTTATTTATAAATAAATAATTATGATAGTTTAATTATTACTTTAAATTAATGTACATTAATATTATATTTTAAAGTTTTTATTGTGCGCGTAGTTTAAATATGTTGTAATTTTGGTTAGAAAATAATAGAAATTTTGGTAAGAATTTGGTAAAATCCGGTGAATTTTTTTGGAAATCCCAGGTACATTTGTCAAGCTTCAAGATTTTGAGTGCCCCTGGGGTTTTTGATGGTGTTGAATCTATTTCCACCATCAAAAGCAATATTCAAACACTCTTACCATAATATTTTTTAGGAAAGAATGGATGCATTCTAGACAAGTTTTGACTCTTCGGGCAAATTTACTCCCTCAGTAGACAACTTCTTTTGTTGTGAAACATTTTATTATTATTTTTATTGTCAATTTAGCTCTATTTTGATTTCAGATCTATCAGTGTTGTGAGAGATCAAATCTCTTGAGGTGCAAACCTCTTTTTTGAATGCAAAATTTGAGGAAAGGTTTGCACCTTGAGAGATTTGATCCCTCTCGGTGCTTATAGATCTAGAGTTAAGATGGATCTAGGTTGGTTTAGTTATTAATAATTATAATTATTGATTTTATTATTTTATTTTACTTTATTAATCTTATTTCATTTTTATGTAATTTGACATGTTTAGATAACATAACATAACAATAAGATAATAGGACATTACAACATCTCTTCCACATTGAACTAGAGAGCGCATCTCGACGCAATAATAATGTGAAAAACTTCCATATGAGGGGTGAATATTATACTATATGTGATACCTACTTTATATTATATTATTATAGTCATAATTTACATTATATAGATACACTTTATTTTAATATTTACCAGCCTAGATCCATCTTAATTTCGGATACATCGAGGGTTGAGAGGGATCAAATCTCTTATGCACTCAAAAAAGAGGTTTGCCCCTTGAGAGATTTCATACCTCTAGGGCTCGATAGATCCAGACTTGTTTAATTTCTATAAATAAACCTCTTCCCCCCCCCCCCCCCCCCCCCCCCTTTAAATAGGCTATATTCCACATGAATACCATGGGTTCTCATAAACTTGGAGCTCAAAAACCATCGGTAACTTGACCAAGTCAAGTTTACCTTAACTACCCAACAAAAATTAATACTAATAATAACATAGAAATTTGGCGATTCTATGATAGTCGTTCAACAAGTGAACAAACTTCAAGAAAAATGCAGCCTCTGTAGCCCTCCTATATTGCAAAGAATCACAACTTAATTGAGGAGCTTTGAAACAATAGCTTTTTACTATGTGAAAAGAAATTTGAACACAAAGGGAGATATATTGGCTAACAAAGGCATAAGCTTGAAGCAGGGTATGTTCGATCAAGAGGATGGCATAACAAAATATAATCCATTTTCATAACTATGAGCATCATCTACATGGAAAAGCAAGAGGCACACAATAAGGTGATCGACGAAGGGAGATCTCACTGGAACATTAGTTGGCATCGTAAGCGTTCTCGTTTTGTGGTGCTCTTTTAAGATGCACCATAATGGTATCCCACCAAACTCGATGAACATGTTTTGAAAATCCTCCATAAAAGCATCTATCCATCGTAGGTACAAGGCATTAGCATGCAGGACTTCTGGATGATCAACCACATTCATAAAGATTGGAAAAGGGGTTTACATGGAAACAACATAAAAAATTCGACCATGATGGAACACACACTCTGTGGAGTTTTAATGGAGGAGATCTGGAGAGATATTAGGGCAACAATCGAGAAGGAATGTTTAGACGGCTCCATGAATGCGATAAGACTAATCTTAATTCCTATTGAATGGTTGCCCGGGTCGATGAGAGCCATAATTCAAGGATGGTTCATTTATAAAAGGGTCATTGTTATGTCTCAATTGTATAACCAAGGAGATGCCAACATATAGCAAGGAATATCAATTGTGATAGTGGAGCTCAAGACAGACAAGAGAATGGTGGTAGATAGGCAGACTCTTATATTCGGGGAGTAGGAGAAAATGAATTGCCATCTTGATCACTTAATAAATATAATGGAGTATGTTATGACCCTGCTTAATAGACAAAGTGAGATGGAGGCAAATGAGAAACAAGCACAATTGGATTTACTGGATCACAAATGTGAAATGTTGCAAAGAAAATATGAAACACTTCAGGCAATTCAGGAAGCAGAGGTGGCAATTATGGATCATAGGTTAAAGAAGCTAGAACTAGACGTGAAGACAAGAGAAAAAGGGCCTTCTAAAGGCATTGAATATTCCAGGAGAATGGAGTGGTAGGGCATTCTCATTCAGGCATAAATGGAGAAAAGGAAAGCAACTGCACTAGCCAAGAACAATTTTAAAGTTAGGTTGTTTAAGGAGGCTTAACAATATGTTGTTTTCGGATATGTGTATTGCAAATATATTTTGTATTTAGGTTATTTTTGAAAGTTAATTAGGAGATATCAATATAGGTACATAGTAAAAGTAAAGCAGAACAGGAGAAATGAAAATTACTCGAAATGTAAGCGATTTCAAGAAGATGAAACAATTGAACTTTTAAAGGTAGTGGCCTTGTAACCAGATCATGTTTATAATGTAAGCTTTACCCATTTATTTTAAAAAGAATTAATAACATAGATTTTTTTCCCCAATCGAGGTGGTGAATGAGGGTGGACAAGACATTGGGGGCGAGCCCACCACACCATCACCTCACATAACTTTTAAGATGGGGGTGGCGTAGCCAACCCCCACCCCGCCGTGCAAACACATGCCAATACTCCTTTTTCAAGCTTTGAATATGGAACACTTTCATTTCGATCTTAAATTTGAATACAAAGTGCTCATGTTGTGAGTTATATGGTGTAATTCAATCCCTGTCCCAACGCATGTGGGATTTCCATTGATGTCTTATGACATTGAGGGGCCTATGCATGGAAATTCATTTGCTTTCTCAAAGAATTTCTTTTTGATTTGTCATGAATTGGACATGTTTGCTCCGATTAGGGGACTTGCGGTGTTTTGGCTCTGTCCACACTTTGTATTGGGAAATGATTATTGCTTGGTCGAGAATTCAAGAAGAGAGTGGGATGGAAATTTAATGAGCATTATTGATTGTGTTATCATATTTCTGCATGAGATGTTGTAACTTCCATTGGAGTTGGGTTTTCCTCCTGCAGTAGCCGCTGCACCATCTGTTGTCCACTACCTTTCGAAGGCAAGGTCATCATGGATCATGTTCTTTGGGGTGCTCACTGTGACTCTTGGCTTTGTTCACTTTTCCTTTGGTCATAAATTTGTTAGTTGCAACTCTAGTTGGTGTTCAATATTAGTTGGATTTTGGCTTCATGAATTATGGTGTGGGAACTCTGGTTTGAAGTCCTGTCCTGTCTGAATTTATTTGCTTGTCCTCTAGCCTCTTTGCCTTCTCTTTATATTCATTCCTCCCGCCAATTCTTGTCTTAGGATTTTGTTGGATATCCTTTGCCTTTGCTTCTCTCCTGCTGGAATTCTAATTTTTGACCTATACACTTGGTGTCCTCCTTTTTCGAGCAACATGCCTTGGCAGCGCATGTGAAACCTCTGAGGAAGGCCGGGGGGGGCGTGATCGTGGACCTAAGGGTTGATCTCGTGCTCAGGCACATACATAGGAGGTCGTGGCTATCAACCAAATTGTTATTCCTTCTGATATATATGCTAAGATCTCTCATCTCGGTTCCCTTTTTGTTGATTATCATCAAGATTTCTCTGACGCTGACATCCTTGAGGAGGTATCCCATTAGGTTCCTGACCTTAGAGACACCAGGGGAAGATGGAAACAATACCTTAACTCTGTTACCCTCTATTTCTAGTTGAAAACCCTCCTAAGTAGAGTTCTGAAGGAGAAAAAGAGGAGCAATATGACAATTTTTCTATCCTGGATGTCATTAAGCATGCGAAGCAATTCCAATGTTCATGCTTGGAGAGTTTGGACGCTCATATATACTACCAGGATAGCCATCTCCAATGTTAGGTAAAACCTCCAGATCCTCCTGGTCCCAATGCCAAAGTTCCTATTCTAGTGGTTTCCTCGGACTCCTGATTTTCTGTTATGTACTTTAGTGGCATTCCTATTTGTAGTTCCTTAGCTAATAGGCTTGTTTACTTACAACAACTTTCTTTTTTATCTTGGTATGACTTTCTCCTCTACCGACGGTCAATATATCTGGTTTTCCTTGTGGGAGATTAAGATTGCTTACGGTGAACTTAGGAAAAACATGGACAACTAGCAATTGTATCTTGATGTTTTGATATTTTGAGATAATACCAATTTAAATTCACAAAAAAAATAACGCAAAATATTTATTTTTATTATTTTAGTTTGAAGTTATTTTTAATTTAACGTAGGGTTATATTTATATTTATTTTTGTTTATTTATTATTTATTTTTCTATTACTTTTGTTTTTTTCCTCAAAAAAAAAAACTATAATTTTATTTCTTAAAAAGAGGCAAAATTACATTATGTAGATACACAACTACTGTGTGTATTTGGTTGAATCCGTGGGATTCAATTTAACTTCAAAAATAAAAGTTTCAAAATAGTTGATAAAAAAATAATGTTTCAGCCTTCGGCTTGTAGCATATTCTACAATATTACAACACCAAAATTGAAGTTTTAAACTTCATTTTGTATGTTGTTCTGATATATGTATATATGAACTGCTGAAAAAGTAGAAGAGTAATAGAGAGTAATTTATGCTTGTTGTCAACAATTAATAGCAAAATTAAAATCATCTATGCAAGGTCTGTGTTAGAATTCAAAGAAAATGTTGTCTCAAGTCTCTGAAATTTGCCATTGATTTTGGTCGAGTGTTAAGCCATCTTTTGAGAGACAGTTCGCTTCAATGTTCCTTTCCCTATAGATATGTGAACAAGTGAAACTGTCAAATGTAAGTTTTATCCTCATTATTTCCTCCCAAATTGGAACAAGTAATAAGTTTCTACATTGTTGTGCACCATTGATCCAATTTATCACAAGAAGAGAATTTCTGAAAACTTGCAAATGTTCACATCCTTTCTCTTTTGCAAAATTCATAAAAAAAATTGACAACCATGACTTCTGCATGATTACTTGTCCTTTTACCAAAGCCTATATTTACATGAAAAGAGTGATTTGATGCAAGATGGAGAATGAATCCACCCCCACATGCTTAATTAATTTCTTGAGAAGCTTTGTCATAGTAAGCCCACATAATGGATATGTTAGGATCTTGACACAATGTGGCAAAGGAGTGTCCTTACATTGAGGGAAGTGAGATAAAATGGAAAGACCTTCTACAACAGCATGAGCAGGAAAGGAAGCCACATCTTGAAAGATTGATTTGTTTTGGGCCAACCAAATCCCCCAACAAACAATAAGTGATAGAGCTCTAAAATATTTGATAGAAGGAGAAGAAAGCCAAGTTTGTGAGGAGTCTTCAAGATTGTTTCCAATCCAAATGCAGGCTTGACCCAAAGCCGGAAAACAAGTATTCCATACATGAAGAGTGAATGCGCAGTGGATGAAAAGATGAGATATAGTTTCCCCTTTTGATTTGCATAAAGTACACTAGCTCAAGCCTATCTAGGATTTTTTTTTTATTACATCCCAAGTATGGACTTTGTTCTCTATGAGACACCATATAAATATTCTAGATTTAGTCGGGCATTTTCACTACCATAAAGTCTTCCACCACCATTTAGGAGCTGCATTAAATTGAGCCATATTTGAATGAATATAATACATTTTAGGAGTTTAGATTCTGAAAAGGCAAGCGTTCTGTAATAATTCATCTTCCCTATCTGATAGTTTGATGTGTCCATTTTTTAAGGCTTCTAAATAGATGGCCCATACTTCAGTGAAAGTAACTTCTAACCTTAGATCTTATGTTGATTTTCACCCTTGCGACCATAGGGTAAAGGATTCTGGCTTATTCAAATGAGAAAGTTTTGAGATACCATTATCTCGTAGGAAATCAATGAGGAGTTGAGGGAGAATGTGACTTTGTCCACTACTTGGCCAGGGGTCAATTCCTATCTCACCCTCTTCCCCTTTCAAACACACCAAGCTAAATTTTAGCCTATAAGGTCAAAGGAGTTCATAATTTCTCTCCAGATGATTGAGATGTTTGATAGGGACTTGTTTTGACTTCTAATCCATTCCTCGAGAGAAATAGGATCAATGTATTTTTGAATCACAACCATGGTCCAAAGACTTTGAGTAAACAAGAGTCTCCAACCACACTATGCTTCTAGATATTTTGAGAAGAGAAATATATTGTTGAGGCCCCAGTTTCTAAGGAGCTTTGGAAACACAATGCGTTCCCACCTTACCCACGAGAGGACCTTTTGTTCTTTATTTCCATCCCATAAAAACCTGAAACAAATTCTTTTGGCCTTTTCCACAATGCACTTTGGAATCCAAGCCAATAACATCTAAAAGATTGGTATTGCTTCTACAAAATATTTTACTAAGACTAGTATACCAGCCCTGGAAAACCATCGGTGGCTTCGTCTTTTTAGTCTTTTTTCCAGTTTTTCTATGAGTCAGTTCCAATCCTCCTTGCTATAACTATTTGGCTTGAGATGAAACTGAATGTACTTCAATCCTTCTCTGAGATTTTTATTTTCACAGGGAAAAATATTTTTGATATATTGGATTTCCCCTTCTTCCAAATTGTGAAAGGAAATGGTGGATTTCTTATCATTAATTAGAATTCCAATAGCTTTCCCAAAAACAAATAATAAATCAAGGAGAATAGTAACATCTCTTCTAGAAAAAATACAAAAATTAAGGACATCATTGATAAAGAGAAAATGGGTGATGGCTAAGGCTTGTGCTATGACGATACCTTAAAACTCACCTCTATGCTTAGCCTTGTTCAACATTCTATTCAGACCTTCTGCCACTAACAAGAAAAGTAGAGGGGAAAGAGGACAACCTTGATGGAGGCCCTAGAAAAAAGGAGAAGTTGATTCGTTGATAAGTACAATGAAGGACATCGTCTGAAGGCAACTCATAATTTAGACAATGACTTCCAAGCTGAATCCATTGTGAGTCAAAAGGAGTTTGATGTAGAGCCAACTAACTCGAGCATATGATTTATATAGGTTTATTTTTAGTATATCTTCTTTTAATTTATGAACTTTTTTTACTGTGTAGACCTTCCTGTGCCACCCCAATGGCCTTTTGAATTTGTCGACCCTCTAAGAAACCAAATTTTTCACTACTCACATCCCCCGAAATCTCTCAAAATTAAGTAGACACGTTGTTTAGTAATAATATTTATGTGATCACTTCCTAGATGGGGTGATACGTGAGGCGCCAAGTGGGAGGGCATATGGCAGTGGTCCCACCAAGCAACCATAGGCGAGGATGTGCCACCACACCCTCCCTAATGATCATAGTTGGTAATTACTCCATTGGATGACAAGGATGTATAATTACTCTACTCCTATGATGCACCAGAATGAAATTGATAGTGATGTGGTTTGAGAAATCATGTGGAAGATTTGGGTGGTGATATTACTTAGTTCTCATTATATGGAGCTTCTTGTAGGCTTAGTTTCAGCTTATCCCTCCACGATTATTCATTGTGATTTGCAGAGGTAGTTAAGAAGTTATGGACATAGCCATAACTTGTTGATCACAATCACTTCTTCCCGGCATTTGACATTGATGGCATTACATTCTTTCTCTAACATGGTCCCATCCTTTCCATTCTTGTTGAATTGGCATGAAGTTATTATCTTGGAGATTTTTTTGGGGTCTTTCCACAGAGCGCTTGCTTTTCTCATTTGCATCTAGTTCATCCTATATGCGTGTTGTCTTGAGGTCTTTTGGTATCTAGTATGTCCACCCTATTGCCTTATCTCATTTTTCCATTGTGTTCAAGGCTTGTGGTGTCTTCTCTGGCTCGCTCTCTGCTCTAGCCAATGTCAAGTCACGTCCTCACTAGTTGCAGTCACATCCTTGCTTGGGCTCTATAAACATTAGTTATTAATGAGTGGGAAGTCCACAATGCCAAGAAAACATGCCCGTAGTCGTCGAGGGGTAGCATATTATCAAAGTAGGGGTGGAACTCATGCTCACCAATGAGAATAATCCTCATTACGTCACTTTCAGGAGGATATGTTGTAAAGTTTTGGGTCGAACTCATAGGGGCTTCACTCAATGAACCTCTACCATATCATGTGCATTAGTGGCATACTAAAAAATACCCTTAATTTGACTACATATCGGAAAATACCTCTAAAAATCACATTATTTAACCCCTTACCAGTACAAACCCAATACACCTTCCCAATTTAAAAAACCCCTATTTTCACTAGATATTGTTGGTATCCATTTTTTCATTAACATTTTTTATACCCCTTTATATTTTTTCATTGACTTTGAACTCCATTTTTTATACCTTCCAACATAAAAACCCTTTACCCACTATATATCCCCCAATATATTATGTCATTTTTTCCTCAATATATATCCCCCAATATGAACGCATGTGGTATGGTACTGCTCCCTAGTGAAGTCGTCGTGGTTGAACTTGACGAGGTTGATAGAGACATCATAGGGGAGCATGGTTTCTTACAAGAGATTAATATATTAGTTAAAGTGGTCTCGTGGATACTTAACACAAGCCATACAGGAGGCAAACACAACCAATACATGTACATGGTTGATTTGTATTGGCATATGATGATATTGTTGGCTCTAGTTCTACTGGACCATAATGAAGCTAAGAAGGGGATAATCTTAATGTTGGATGAACTCCAGTTTGATGAAGATACTAAAGAGGCAAATGAAGTGGATTGAAGACCATCTCGGCCTCCCACTAAACTCTAGCAACTCCCCTCAGCATGGAAAGGAACCCATGGAGTTGGAGCCTTTGGACTCTTCTTAGCCTCATGCTCAATTTATGTTATCATTTTGTTTCCTTTCGATTTTTAGTATACAAATTAAATAATTATGGTTGGTTGGATAACATCTAACTTTAAATGAGAACATTTTCAATTTTTAGCTATGTTTTTTAATCTTGAACTTTGTTAAAAGTTTATGGTTTTACCACTGGTTTGTTTTCTCGAGCAGCAAACCAGGGCAAACCAAAACTCTGATATGTATATTTATCTAATAAATAAATAGAATTTAACTTTACAATAATACTAATAATAATAATAATATGATTATCATTCACAAAATGTGAAAAAATCAATTTTTCCATTAAAATAAATAAATATGCATATGTATATCACAAATTAAAGATTTCATATTAAAATAAATATTTCATTATATTTAGATTTAACCTATGGGTATTAATTTTTTTTATATATTTTATTTAATTAATTCATTTATCTATATAAGATGAGTATGTATATCTTGAATGTGTAAATACTTAGCCTAGATTTATTTTAAGTCTTGATCTATCAAACACCAAGAGAGATAAAATTCTTAATATGTAATTTTTGTAATCATTTAACTCTATGTCACGTATTAATTCCTTTATATTAAATGATTGAAAAAATTACACATTGAGAAATTTAACCATTTTTTGTGTTTGATAAATTCAAGTTTAAGATGGATTTAGGTTAATTTAATATTTTTAGATGTTGTCACATACATATATATGCAACTATTTAATTTTTCGTTTAAATTATTTATTTACTCAAATGTACAACACCTCAATACTCTCAATGCAAAGATATGTGTTATGTAACCTCTTTTATACATCATATATATTGATACGAAAAAAATGTCACATACATCACATCTTTTATACATCATATATATTGATATGAAAAAAAATGTCACATACATCACATCTTGAGATACTTGTCACACAATAGAAATCTTGTTGTATGCATATTATTTTCTTTTATAATACTCCATAATGACCACTAATATTCTGCACGGAACATAAAGTAATATGAACAAAATGTATGACAACCTTTATCGTCTTCCATATAAAAATATGTTTATATTATCGTTTAGATAAGGGATTACATTATAACTATGGGTAGCATCTTGTTTTCTATACAAGATTATGATTAAATGTTACTTAAAATCACATGATTTCACTGAAGGTAACTTTGGCGATGGCCACAATGGATACTCGCTTTTCTATGGATATTATTTAGGTTGTACCTATCTTTGGTCCCAAGGCAAGACCTAGAATAATACTTAATTGGCTAAGAGCCCATCTTCCTTAAACACGAGCTTAGATCCATCTTAACTCCAGATCTATTAGGGTTGGTAGATCCAGAGTTAAGATGGATCTAGGTTGGTTTAATTATTAATTATAATTATTTATCATTATAATTGTAATTAATTTTTTTATTTTTTATTTATTTTTATTGTATTTTGATCGAGTCAAAACATTAAACAAGACATTACAACATCTCTACCATTTATGTTATATTATGTTATTTTTATTTTATTTTATTTTGATCGAGCCAAAATATTAAACATCACAACATCACTACCATACGAGGCTAGAGAGCACCTCTCAACGGAATAAGGAAATAAGTTCATGGCCTAGTAAAAAGCATCTTAGAGGAGTGAAACTCCACCATCTTATAAGTCACCAACAAGTCATTTTAAGCAGTGTGGTTTTGTTTAAATAATGATGACAAATCAACATGCATTTGTAAATAACAGTAAGTGATGATTATATCATTATTTGTCAAGAGTTATATATATGTGTGTGTGTGTGTGTGCGTGTTTATTTTAAAAAATATATTTGCAATTTAGCTTTGCATGTCAGTTCTAATGGTTGCGTGTTGTAAATTATAAGCAATAGGCCAAGGGTTGAGTACTTAGGTTGGGTTTTTTTGTGAATATTATGGGCTTCTTTGATTTCTCTATTGGTTTAAGTTGCAAAATTGCAAATGACAAGTTACCTTTAAAAAAAAATGGGTGAACTAGTATTGATAACATGCAAGCCAATACTAGCAGGATCTTGTGACTTAGCAAGGGCTGAAACATTTCGAGACACTCCCATCAATGATCATTTGGGGGTCCCACGTAAGGGGTACGCCTAGCCCTCGAGCCTTATCATAGTGGACCAGTGTTAATCAATCAACATGAACAAACTCTACCCTACTTTTATTTTGAATTTGTTACTTCCAAGGAGGAAACACATGTTCTTAACTATTAGGCGCACTTAAGTTTGTAGTTAAAATCTCAAATGGCATAGGGGTGGGCTTTTATCTACTTATGTGTGCACAAGCAACCGATTGGTTTACCTTACATACCGTCCTTAACATGAGAGAAAGCATCAACATGTACAAATTCTACCCCACTTTGATTTTGAACTTGTTATCTCCAAGGAGGAAACACATGTTCTTAACTATTAGGCCCACTCAAGTTTGCACTTAAATTTTTTTAAAAGACATGGAGAGACTTTGATCTACTTATGTGTGCGTAAGCAACTAATTAGTTTACCTTACACTCCATCCTTAACATAAGATACAAGTTCCTAATACTCACCAAAAAAAAAAAATACAAATATTCCATCTCTAAAAACTATATAAAAATTTAATTACAAAATACTTAATTTTATTATATCAAACAAAAGCCACATGGTGGCATGTCACTGTTTTTTGTTTTCTTTTGTATAGATGAATTTTGTGCATGTAGTCTTACTTTGTTTGACTTGGAAATAGGGATAAATTATGATCCTTCATGTATGTCAAGTCTCAAGAGTTGTATCTGAGTTAGTTTTTAGTAATTTGGTCTCTTTCAAAGTTGATAACTCATTCTCTCTAAGTCTCCATGTCTCAATGCATCAGCTAGACAAACATATCTACTTATTTAGGTTTATAGGCCTCTACAATGTAATCCTTTTGTATGTCAATCACAATTTTTATAAATAAATAACATTTACCAATACACATATATTTATGAAATATAACTAACACAACCACATTTATTTATAAATAAATGTGGTTGGTATAGGTCGATAGGGGCATATCAATCAATCTCATGCATAGCCACATTAGTTAATGTGGTTGAAATACACCGATAAACATCACATCAAGGAGGGGAATTGAACCAGTGACTTCACATCAAGGAGTGCCTTAACAAAGCACGTGATCACCATCTATCCAAGACCCCGTGGACGTTATTGTTATTACTATTAATCAAGTTAATAATTAATTAATTACTTATATTAATTAATAATTAATTATGAATAATTAATAGGGTTTATATACCTTGGGTTTTTAATATTAATCTCAAGGTGGTTATTATTATTATTATTAAATCTAAAGGATTAATAAAATCAAGGGGGTGTATTATAAACCCTGGCGATAAAACCGTGGGGATTATTTAACAATAATAAAAATAATTTAATAATTATTATTTTAATAATTATATTATTAAAATCATAATAATAATAATAATAATAATAATAAACCCAAGACACTAATATTATAAAGCTAAGGGATCAATTAATTACTAATTATTAAATAATGATTAAATAATATTAATAATTAATTAGTTTTAACTTGATTAATATTAATTAAGATATTAAGAAGAGTCTTTTCAGTAGAAATCACATAGGAGAAAATTACGTGTTTTGAACTAGCTAGTGTAATTCATCATCAGGATCAGATGAAGATGTAGATTATGGCACATGCTTAAATAGAGGGCAATTAGAAACCAAAATATCATATAACAACTAGTTTATGAAAATTAATATTTTAATAATGATTATTAAGATCAAGTAATATTCCTATAATGGCTAGTTTAAGAATAATAATATTTTAATAATGAAACAAACAATCCAAGCCATTAATAAGAAACAAACACTCCAAGCCATTAATAAGAAACAAACACTCCAAGCCAACCAAGTACAAGGAAGATAGTCAATAAATAGTAAGAAACAAACAATCCAAGCCATTAATAAGAAACAAACAATCCAAGCCAACCAAATACAAGGAACATAGTCAATAAATAATAAGAAACAAACAATCCAAGCCAACCAAATATTATTTGTATTTGGTTGGCTTGGATTGTTTGTTTCTTATTATTTATTGACTATGTTCCTTGTATTTGGTTGGCTTGGATTGTTTGTTTCTTATTAATGGCTTGGATTGTTTGTTTCATTATTAAAATATTATTATTCTTAAACTAGTCATTATAGGAATATTATTTGATCTTAATAATCATTATTAAAATATTAATTTTCATAAACTAGCCGTTATATGATCTTTTGGTTTCTACATTGCCCTTTATTTAAGCACGTGCCATGATCTGCATCTTCATCTGACCCTGATGATGAACCACACTAGCTGGTTCGAAACACGTCGGCAAAATCTTCTCCTATGTGATTTCTACCAAAAAGACTCTTCTTAATGTAATATGGATCACAAAAGTCTGAATTCAGAAATTAATTAAGATAATTTAATTATTAAATAAATTAATATGAATTAATCAATATTCATTTACCTTATGAATGATTAATAATTAATAAATTATTGATTAACTAACAGTTGATTCATTAAATAATAAATAATAAATCCTTGATCAATATTATTAACTTGATTAATGTTAATTAATCAAGTTAAAAATCAATTAATTATTATTATTAATCAAGTTAATAATTAATTATTATCGAGACCAATGAAGGGTGGTCTAAAGACATTAAATATGATATCGGAGTTAAGAAAGGGTGTCCCCTATCCCCTACGATTTTTGGCATATACATCGATAAGTTAGAGGAGTGTTTGGATACTGGAGGTTGCAAGGGCACCGAGCTTGTTGGTATAATCATTACTCTTCTCCTTTATGCTGATGATATTGTTCTTCTTGCAAGAAGCCACAATGACCTCGACAAGCAGCTTAAGACTCTTCATGTCTTCTACTCCATGATGGGTATGACGGTTAGTATTGACAACTAAAAGTCATGAACATTAAATCCGAAAAGAGCACCCATGGTAGCTTCTTTTATGATAACCATTGCTTAGAGCAGGTTTCTTCTTATAAATATTTGGGTATTGACTTTCCTCATCATCTTAATTGCAATTATAACATCGACAAAAGGATTATTGGAGGTTGGAAAGCTTATTATGAGCTTGAAAACAATTGTAAGTCGGTCGATCTTTGCATGTGGAGTAAAAAGAGGTTCCTCTTCGAGACTCTCGTCACCCCTGTTGTCTTATACATATGTGAAGTTTGGGGTTGCAGTATATCCAGAGAGTCGTGGAGAAAGATTGAGATGATTCAAAATCAATTCATTACCTATAACCTAAAGATTAAGGGAAATACTCCCTATCCTATCCTCTTGATTGAAGTTGGCCTGTCCCCCATTGAAAGTACGACTATGTTTAGATATCTTATGTATAAGAAGAATCTTTACAACATGGACCCTAAGAGGCTCCCGAAAATTGCTTCTAACTCTAGTCAAAACCCCCACCTTCGCCTCAAGCGCGGGTGGCATAAGGATGCCCAATCTTGGCTCAACCATTGGGGGATTAAGGAGGAGATCATCATGGGAAGCAAGGATAGTGTCAAAGATGCTATTACCTCCAATTTTAAAGACAAGCTGTGGGATGATAAGGAGACAGAGGGTTAAAGGAAGCTAAGATACTATAAGGAAGTGATCAACCCCACCCTTGATAACCAAAATTATCTCTCTGTGTTAACCAGAACTAAGAAAAGAATGAGCATGGCTAGGATAAGAACTAATTCTCATGAGCTTCAAAGTGAAACCGAATGGTGGTCTACTCCCAAGACTCCCTGCGAAGATAAAATATGTCAGATTTGAGACACTAAGAAGGTGGAAGATGAAAAGAACTTCCTTTTAGACTGCCTGACTCTTACTCACATCCGCTCTCAATTCCCTAACATCTGCCACACTTCCAACCTTCTTGACTTATTAAGCCAACTCAACTATAGTGATCTTGGAGCACTTCTTTCCTTTCTCTTTTATCATAGAAACAAGATTTTAAAGAATCACAACTAAATTCTTTCTCTTTTCTTAAGGTCTAATAGGTCGCATTGGTCTTAGTGGACGTTAATCATCATCATTATTAATTAATAATTAATTATGAATAATTAATAGTGTTTATATACCTTAAGAGTAGTCTAATCAGGCGGAGGAATTGCCCGGTTTTCGTTCCTGCCCAGAAAAACCTTCGGCTCTGATCGACAATCCTCCGACCCCCGACGCTGATGCAACTGTCAGATTCTGCTAGGCTCTGAATCTATCGCGATTTGAGCGGGTCACATCTTCCCCGTCCAGCCGGTTGCTCCACTCGCTCGTTAATGCAGCAATGAGGGTGGCGGGTCTCCTTACCATTTGAATTCAAAACAAGACAAAAAACTAAACCATGCCCCTGCTTCCAGAACTCATCGCGCTCCAGAACTGATCTGGCTCCCTGCGCCTCTAAGTCCTGTAAGTTGTTCATCTCCATGAAACCTGCAACCTGCCTTCTCTGTCCTGTTGAAAAAAAGAACGAGATACACAACTTTTTATAAGAACTAATAACATCATTAACAATAATGAGATCCATAAAATGAAACAATAATGAGATCAATTGTTATAATAGTTGTTTATGGAAAACATTAGGAAAAAGAAACTAGGACATACATTACAGGTTGTAGCGTTGCTTGAGTATCTGGGGCATCTTTTGCAAAATATGCCTTGTAAATTGTTTCGAAAGGTCTTCTGTGGAGGTGCTGTTGAATAATGGATAACAACAAAATTAGTCTCTTACATTCATCTTCCTAGGGAAGCATCTAATTTGCTGGTTTGTATGGAGTTATTTTGAACACGGGTTTTTCTTGTCAAAGTCTATTTTCTATTATGTTTTTTCGATAGGCCTGAGAAGATCTATGAAAGGATTAGCTGAATGCAGTTTAGTATTTTGTTTGCAATCAACTATAGACCAAATTGGCATCAATTAATGCTTTTTATCCTTCGTGATGATGTTATTTGCTTTCCTCACAGGGGACCAAATGTTTGCAAAACTACAATGACCTTTAATTAACCCCTGCATAAATTCTTCTTGTTTGTGCAAATATAAACAATTTAAATACCAATGTTCTCTTCATGGGGATTTGGTAACGTACAGGTGTTATAATGTGGTTCACTGTTATTTTTGCAGTGCTCAGAGAAAGTTAGATTTTTCAGGCAACCGTCTGTTGAGTGCTAGTAAATTTCTTGTTGTGCTAAAGTACTATGTGTTGTGTTCCATAGTTCAATGCAGATCAACATGAATACTACTCTTTTTAATTTCAAGGTAAATTATATTGATAGTTCTAAGATGTACATAATGAATCATCATAAATACTTTAGAACCAGGCAGGAGAGGGGTCAGTCAATGGAGCTATAAGTCACATATAAGTCAATTCTTCGAAGTTTATTTTCTTGTATTAAAAAACAATTTGAATCATACTTGGAGAACACAACTTATGAAACAGTGAAAAAAGCCCAAAATGATTGACAACAGAAAATATCATTTGCTTCAGGGGTTTCCTGCAAAGTAATTTTTTAAGAAACTTTATGTCATCAATTTTGACACCAATCTGAATGTTTCTAATGCATTTATTTGATGATGTTGTTGTAGATAAGCACAGTAACGGGAAAGAAAGTGGCACTAGAATATGAGTCCTTGAGACCTGGGTTTCATTTGTAAGTGTATTGTAAGAAGGGGGAAGATCCATCCAATGGTCTGAGTTAGAGAGAGCTCCGTTTAGTAGGTTATTTAAGGGTATCCATGACAACCATGGTGTACAACCACACCATTATTTAATATCAATTTTCCCCAAATAGGAGACGAAAATTCAGCCAACCAAACTTTGATTGTCCCTAGGATCACAAATTGAGAATCAAGGATAGCTTGTAAAAATAGGCACCCATGAAGAGGTAAAAGGACCTTCAATTTGAATTATGTAATTGTCCAAGTGAAACAAGAAGGTTGATGTTGTTACTCCCAACAAAATCTTGTGTCATTCCAATAATTGTGCTAGCAAGACTCTGCTCATCGTGATGGTAAGCATAATGCTCTAAGACATAACCCAAGAATTGAGCCACCTTCACTTGTGTAACAAAATTTCTTTTGAAAGAACAAAACAGTATTTTCCTTTGTCCTCATTTCAAACCATCAACAATGGATGGGATGGAGCTTTGCAAACTAGCCATGGAAAATAGGAACAATTCCTTGTTTACAAAGTTGTTGTACTTGATAAGCTTGTCAATCTGGTCCAAATAAGTTCCCAGCCCAAAATATCAGCCACTTTATGGTCCATCCTGATGCTAATCAATCCAAAAAATTTCTCCATGATTCATACTCAGGCATGGTATAGAAAGACAATACATGCCCATCTTTATGGGTTGCCTTGACAATAGGAGTAATGAATTCAACAAGAAATGAGGGATTATTGAGTAGGGATGGCCAGAAAGAGTGTATGAAGTTGATCAACAATCCTTTGATGTGTGAACCATCATGATCTTGATCTTCTATAATCATAAGATGGCCATAGCTTAGAGATTTGATACTGCCATATTCCTTTTCATGTTGCAGAACAAGGATTTGCTTGATATGTTGAATCTCAACATTTTCCATGATCTGTTTATTGTTGGTTTCCCTTACATTCAACAACTTACCTCTGGAAGGAAACACACCATAATGGTTTTGACCAATAATAGCCAACCCTGCCATCGCAAGGGCCTTAACTGACTCTCTCTTTGTTAAAATCACAGTACATTTCTTAGAATTCTTGCTCCCTGTATCATTTGCATCATCAAGCTTATACCACTAGTTTGAGAGAGATGGCCTAATAAATGCATAGCAATGCCTATCCAAAATACCCTTGTGGGCCAATGTACTATGAAGAATGTGCAATTTACATACACTTTTGCCTGCATCTAGAGGAAGGTATTTTCCATGAATTTGCCCATTTGTTACCTTCCCGGAGTAGGAAATAGCCAATAGGTTCAACGTCTTTTCCATAGCATCACAAATAACACTAGTAGAGATTGGGATGCTAGAACTGTTCAATATGTGGGGCCCATCATTTTTACTAACCAACTGTAGAGAGTTTTCACTGCTTGGTACAACAAGCTGTTGTTTTATGGTGTCCCCTTCCTTGATAAGACCATCCTGTCATCTGAAATTTAACCAACTTCATTCACCTTTATTGGTAATACAGTTACTTTCAGCACTGCTAAGACTAGCTATGCTTTCCTCTGTAGGATTTTCCTTCTTTTAAGGAGGACACAACCATGTCCATGCTTTTGCCTCTGCTTCAGTTTCTCTTGTACTTTGTTTAGTAGTCTTGGACTTGTCTACTATCTTAAGAGAAGATGAGAAAGGGTATTTCAGGAGTCATTATTTAGCGTTGCTAAAGCTTATCAAAGCCATGGAAAATCATACTCAAGCATGTATTATTGGAAGTATCTTCTAACCTAGAATTATTTTTTTTCCTTAATTATCACAACGGACAAAAAAATCAGTTAGGAACTTCAACCTCTTTCTTAGCCTCTTCAGCCTCAGAGGCCAGTTGTTGCAGAGCTAGTAAGAGACTAGAAGAAGCACCTTTTGCCTTTGCTTTTGCTGCTGCCATTTTTTATTTGCTTTTTATGAAGTTCAACATTCATAGATGTTGTTGCTGCTTCCAAATCACACCTTTCTAAAAACTTCTTGCCACTCCATGATGGGTGGTGACTTGAGACTACAAGCACAACCTCAAGAAAAAATTGCCAGGGACCACATTCATAGCCAAATATACTGAATGAATGAAATTTCCTAACAAGACAGGAAGACATGGACTGTGATAAAGCTATAGCCTCATAGTCACACATATATAAACAGACTCATAATGCTAATTAGCACCATGTCAAGCATGAATATTCTGATTTTTTATGTCTTTGGCCCTTGTTGTTTTATTCAGATTCATAATGTTGTTGGGATTTATGGCTACTAATATACAAAGAAGTAACATTTATTGAATGAATGTTCCATATGAAACACCATCAAATTCAGTTGACATTTGAAAGGCACGAAAGGAAATAAGAATGGAATGGTTTATGACTATTCAATTGATTAGCAATTAGTGGAATATATTAGGAATAGATAACTAATTTTTTCAATTATATATCACTGAAAAACATGCTGAGTATTAAGAAATAGATAACTGTCTACTTGTTTAACATGAATTTATTGTTATCTTATTTTCCAGGTCTTTGAAGTGTAAAAAATGGTGCAAAAGTGGCGTTTATGCATTGAAGTGTCCTGCTTTCCAAATCCAAGTTGAGCAGTTGTTAAATTTGTCCTTTACAATATGGCAACAAATAATTTATTTCATGGAAAGAGAGAAGTGCCTAGAATGGCGACAAACAATGAGGCATACTACATTGCCCTTGTTGAAGGGCTAAAAGAGGCAAAACCACATGATGTCAATGATATTGAAGTCTTCACCAAATCATAGCTGATATGTAATCAGAGGAAAGACATCCATCGGGTTCGGAAGGGCAATTTAAAACTCCTTTATAAGGAAGCAATAAATTGGAGTTGTCAATTTCAATATTTTACCATCAATCACTTTGCAGACATTGAAAACATGTCTAGAGCATTGTTAAGCACATATGTCGATGTCAAATATGACATAGGATAACCATCCACTGCAACAGAAATCATTGATCACCATCAATATAGACCCCTAGTATGCAAATGGGTTGTTGTTATCATTTTTCTTGGGTCTATCATAGCATGGTTCTTTCACTAAAGAAGAACCTATTAATGTTTTATTTTTCCCCAACTTGAAACGATTACGTTTTTTGCATGGGAGACAAATTTATGGACATATGTAATATATTCCATGTATATGGACAAATGTATTTTGAGAAAAGTAACTGGTTATCATTAATACATTATGGTGTTGTCTAATTGACTTTTATCTTTTACATTTTTGGCTGAAATCTTGCAATTTGTTTTTGAAGTCAAATCATTATTTGATTTGTATTTGTCTCAAAATATACAACTACTGTTGGTAGATTTACCCTATAGCTCCATGGACATTTGTTAATCTATTCATATTTCAAAATAGTTAATAACATCCAACATCAGGTATGGCATCTTCTTCCCTCTTGAAACTGATTCAAGTTTTTATTTTGCCCTTTATAATGATAATAGGGTTGGCAATAATCAAGAAATAATGAATTGAATCATGAATGCATGCTTGTTGGGCACATCAACTTCTGCAAAAATTACTGAAATTTATTTTCCAGTACTCACATTTTGGTGTGAAAATGTCTTCTTTTGAGTGTCTCTTGAGTCAATTGGAACTTATTTCTTTTTTAATGTTTTTTATTTGCAACCAAGTTTTTGTTGAGTTTCAAAATTTTTGGGAGTTATGTGGATTTTTTTACTTATACCTGAGTTTGAGCAAGTTTTCGGTGATATTTTTTTATTTGATTTGTTTTCTACCAAAGCGAAGGAACCCTTTTGGACCTGTTAATTATTTTGTGTGTGATTGAAGACTTGTGTTTATTTGGTAAAATGTTGAGTTGAAAAATTCATTCTAGTTTAGGAATGAAAGCTTAAGACCTCTTTTTGTTTTTTCTTTTGGTGGATAATGCTTCTTTTTATTATTAATGATGACAATACATACATGGTGCTTTTCAACCAAAAAATGGTGTTACTAAGGGCACCAAAACTGGTTTGGAAGAAAACCTTATAAAGTCTCAAACCTGCCCTTAATACACCTAGCTGGTAAAGTTTCATGCGACACGCCAAAACCAAAGTCAAGGAAAGTCCATAATTAAAGGCCCTAACCAATAATACATCATAACAATTGGTATCCGATCCTAAGGTGGGCACTCCATCCTTGTCATTATGTTGGTGGCTTCTCCATTGCTTGTTTTTTGGCTGAGTCTTTGGGGCACTAAACTCGTAGTGATTATTCTCTTTTTGCTTCTCACTCTTAGAAATTATCGATGGAGATTTGTTTAGCTTATCATTTGGAGGCTGGGCTAGAGGATGAGGCCACCTATAATGATTCTAGGTCTAGACAATGATCTACAACCCAACAAAAGTCACTAATGACAAGAGCTTAATTAAATAATATATTATTTCCTATTTTTCTAGATGAATAAAATTTTAAGTTCGCATAAGCTATTGAGTTTAGTGGAAATCCACAGTTTAGGGTAATTTATCTCCAGTGAAGGGATTCCTTTTATGGGATGGGGATCTGAAGCAAGTGACTACACCGGGTCAGTACCTATTGCTATCCAGAGTTGGGGAATTGGTATAATCAAAATATATGTTTTCACGACTCAAGCCGATTATCAAAAGTCATTTATTGTGCGGGATGCCAAGGTGGATTATATGGAGGTTTGCTTTATAACCTTACAATATTTCCATATAATATGGGCCATAAAGGTACATTTAATCTTAAATTTTTTTGGGGTAATGCTCATTGATAAATGATTGAAGGTTCTGTTCCCAATAGAAATTTTTACTGCGTGAATGCAATTTCCTTCTTTTCCTTCCAGAGCACAAACAATCCACTTAGCATACAGGGAAGGGTTGGAGTGGGAGTTCTAGGGATACCCAAGCCACTCCATTACTTCCATGTGTATTAAATGTTCTTGAATATATGAAAAGTTGAAAACCATCCCCTCCTTCAAAGTTGGCTCAAAGAAGCAACCAAGGGAACCTACAATAAATAATAACATGTATGGGAGCCAACACTTAATGAAGATCTAAAATTGTGTTGCTAAGGTCTTTGGATTATAAATCCATATACCAAAATTCTTTTCCTACATTTGGATAAGCATGTCCTATTGTTCCTCAAGTTTTGCTTGAAAAGAGAGAGGAATGCCTAGGAATTTGAAAATATAGCTTAACTTGACCCAAGCCCACCCTTGTGTTTTAAGTCAATCTGGCATCTTCTGTGAGATCTACCTTTAAGTTAGTTTGGCATGTGAGCTCTACCTGTAGCAATATATTTTCACTCATTGAATGTTTAGAGCTTTGGGCCTTGCAGAAAATGCCTAAGTAATCCATAACACATTATCCATTGACTCTTGTTCTAGAACATTGAGTTTTAGCCCATTCACAAGTCGATTTGGATATGAATTGTGCATATGAATCCAATTTAATGCGGCTTTGCTTGACCCTATGAGCTATTAGACATACACTGGCTTCTATTTGGAAAATTGATCAAAAAAATCATTAACTCTAGTTTACACCCATTAAGAGAGAGACAAGGTTAGGTCTTGGTGAATAATATCTTAATAACATTTAGGGAAATTGGCTCAAATGTAGAATAGAGGTAGAATAAAGGGATACCCCACTATCTTGTAAGTTTTATTCGAAGTTGGTTTTGATGAATAAGATGTTATGGCTATAATGACTGGGCCATTCCATGCCATCACATACTGCAATAATATTGTCCATGATGAATCTCCCTTTGATGAAACAATCCCGCCCATGAGAATATGCTTGATTATGAGTGTTGAGATTTGGTAAGACTATTACATGAGACACTCAACATAGTGATAGGGTTCCATCTCATAGTCACTTTAGAATCATTGGCCTTGGGTATATACTTGATAATACCTTTGTTGAAATTGGTTCTCAATGATTTCTTTGTGATGGATTCTTTGAAAACCTCTGCAAAATGTCTGGAATGACAAAGTTCTAGGTAGCACTATAGAATTCACATTGGAATCTGTCTAATCCCAAGAATTACCATCATCGTTGGTCATGTTTACCTAACGTCAAAGATTTAGTCACATAATAATATTTTCACTTTATAAAGTTTATGTGAGATAAATTCAAGAAAGGGTTGCATGGACGTTCCTCACTTAGTCTTTGCAATTGAAAATTATTTTGTAGGGAGCACAAATGTCAAATTTTTCATGATGGTTGAGACTGTAGTATTGTAAAATTCACATCTTCATGTGTTGAAAGGCATTATTAGTTTACTTTTCGTGACAATTCCCACAACCCATACAATCATTAGCTGTCATCTGTCTCATGGCTCTTGAATTGGATGGCACTAGTGGGTTAAAGGTGAGGAGTTCTGCAAGATTTATTCTAGAATATATGGTGGTGATATATAATTACTAGTTGATTATTGTTTTTCTTCTAGGATATATGGTGGTGATATATAATTACCAGTTGCATATTCTTTATAAAAAAATTCAACACTTTTAATTTTTTTTTAAATGACTTTTCATGCTCATACAGTTTGTGTTCAAATTTCGCAATTTGATATGATTGTGGTAAATATTTACAATGGAATGGAGTTATGTAGGCTTCATCGCAAAGAAAATATTTTTATAGTCCATATTACCTCTCTTCTTTACATAGACATTGCAATGATTTTCCTTTGACAATGTGTGTTATGTCAACATGTGTGCCTCTATGATATTGTTGCATAGAGAAGACCCACACTCTTTTGATTTTCGTGAATACCCAATTAAAGTTATTAAAGAATATCTAGATGGCTATACAATATTTATAGGAACTCAATCGGGTGATTCAACTTTCTTTGACATGAGGACAGGTAAATCTGATTATATTTGAATCCAAGCTAAAATTTCAGCTCCCATACATTTTCTTGGAAATGCAAACACATGTCTAGTTTTTGCAAATTAAAAAAAATTCTTGATAAAAACTCTAGCCAAATGTTGGGAATTATTGCTGCAAAATCTAGCAGGACTTGGGGAGGGGTACCCTACAAAGCAATTACTAGACTAAGTGACAACAAGGGGGTAGTGACTTATATGTAGTGGTATTCACAGTATTGGGCTTTGGAAGCTGCATGTTCATTGCATAAATTAAATTATGGTTGTAATACCTACTTGTCATAGCCCCTTATATTCAAATCTTGGCGGTTTATTAGGTTCATGAATAGGATTCAAAACTATTGTGGGTCCAAATGATTAATAGTTGAAGTTATTAATGAAAGATAGTGCCATACTAACTGCACTGTATATTTTGAATTGAGATTAAAAATATAAACAGGAAAACACCTTGACAAACTCTAGGTTCTAGGACATGAGGAGATAGTTGAAGTTATTAAAAGATCATGGTATTCTAACTACACTATGTATATGGTGAATGACTATTAAAAATATAAACAACCAAACGCTGTGACAAACTCTAGGTACTAGTATTGGAGGTTCCATTGATTCTCTTGTTGACCCTTATAAATATCATCGCCGAAAGAAAATGTAATTTTTGTAAAACCATTATCAATTCATCAAAGGTATATAATTGAAAATCATTTCACATAGTTTGTGACCTCATCCAAATGGTGTAAAAGGCAGACAAGAACTTATGTATTCTCTTCAGTCCCTAAAAGGAAGTTTGCTGGGTAGTACAACGAACCGAGGAATGATATGCACAAATTTGACAATGAAATCCTTGAACCACTACATCATTGGACACTTTGAACCATTGCATCACAAACTGTACCTGCCACAAATAGATGCTGCTTAATATAGACATACTTGAAAAAATAATCTAGCTTTAAAAAACCAAAAAAGCAGGAAAGATTGAAAATGAAGGTGATGTCTATGTGACCATTGCCAAATATAGCAAATCTAAAGTTACACTACCAATGATAGCAACTTGTTGCATGTGGATGAAAGCAACCTCATCAAATTCAATTTTCTACAAGGAACCCAAATATTTTCTCAGAATTGGCATGCAAGCCTTGAATAGTCAGGAGTTGATGGTGTATCTCACCTTGCTAGAGAGAGCAGAAAGTAGACAAGGAGTTGGGTTGGCTCTTAAAGACAAACCTACACCCAACTTTCAAAAGGATGGATAAAGCTAAAATCCACATCTTTGTTTTCTTATTCGTTCTGCTTTCATGATACAACATTATCCCATTATGTTTTCTTATTCATTCTGCTGGTCCAAGTTTCATGATGAGAAAGCTTCTCAAGAGGGAAAGTGAACACAAATGGTGGATTAGATTAAAGTGAAAAAATGTTTGCAATGTTTATATAACTCATCAGAGAATGATCAAATGTATAATGTCAAACAAGAGAATGTTGCGGTGTTAATGAGAGAACATACTTATTAATAGATCTTGTGGACTGAATTTTTTTCAAGATGATAATATTATATATGTGGTGCAATCTTTATTAATTATCCATAAAACAGTAACATCAATATAAATCCATTAACCATGTAATGTTCAAAACAAAAAAATGAAAGAACTAACATAAATTATGAAAATCATATGTTGGAAAGAGAGCAATACAATACATATATTAGAGACCCATAAATCGAAAAGCACAATACTGCTTGTAAAGAAAATAAAATCTGCTTTCATCTACAATTTTATCAAAGTCAAAAGAAAGAATCAAATTTGCTGCTCACATATGGAATTAAAAAACCATTCAAATACTTATCAATAGTAAAATTCAATCCATTTAGAGGATACCAATACATAAGATCGCATGAAAAAGTGTGAAATCTGGCTAACATACGTATTGTCTAATATACAGTTATACAATGATCTTAAATATATGAACTCAGAAATAAAGATATGATTATTCCATGCTTTCACACAAGTTATCTTAGCCATGGCAGAAGTATTTTGTTTTTAACAAAGTGAATCTGAATATCACATAAGGATAATGTTGCTAGTATGATAATATTGGTTGTGTAATAAAGTCCCTAGTCACGTGCAAGTTCTCCTCTTCTGTTTTGAGCTACTTTCGTCATGAGTGCCCATAATACTTCTTTTCAGGACTACAAGAACTAACTGACTCTCCATCATAATCCCATAGTTTGAAGATGTTCTATACATAATGTTGCACATAAGAGGATGCCACAAATAGTAACAAAACTGCACGAAGTCTGCACTCAACAAATGAGCACAAGAAAAATACTGAGAATCACATTATATAAATCATATATCTATATATTGTATTTATTTTTTATATGATTTTTCAAAACTCAGAATTGGGTCTAGTGACATGGAAGTTAAGTATTGGGGTTTTCGTAGTGCATTATATTAGATATCATTTTGGGATTCAACTGCGTTAAGTAAGTCATTCATCTATGACCATTTCCATGAGAGGTAGTCTTAACTGACAAATTTCTCATGATTTTTGAATAGTCCACTTAGTACTCATTGCATCGGGTGATGCTCACAGGGGTGAAGAAGTGGGATTGAAACTAGTGAAATGAATCACGTAGCATCAATCATCACTTCTGGGGCTTGCACCGTTAACCAGGGCTTCATAGGAGGTCACCCATCCCAGATTGCCTCTGGCTCAAGCGCACTTAACTGTGGAGTTTTCCCCACAATCAAGTCCACTTAGCTTGCTACCCCATTTGCAAAACCTTAGCAAGTATTGTGCTTCATGAACAATTCAAGTAGAGTTACCTTCACTCTTTTGAATTAAGTATTGGGGTTTTCGCAGTGCATTATATTAGATATCATTTTGGAATTCAACCGCATTAAGTAAGTCATTCATCTATGACCATTTCCATGAGAGGTAGCCTTAACTGACTATTTTCTCATGATTTTTGAATAGTCCACTTAGCACTCATTGCATCAGGTGATGCTCAAGGGGGTGAAGAAGTGGGATTGAAACTAGTGAAATGAATCACATAGCATCAATCATCACTTCCAGGGCTTGCACCCGGTAACCAGGACTTCCCAGGAGGTCACCCATCCCAGATTGCCTCTGGCTCAAGCGCACTTAACTGTGGAGTTTTCCCCACAATCAGGGCCACTTATCTTGCTACCCCATTTTCAAAAGAGTGAAGGGAACTCTACTTGAATGGTTCATGAAGCACAATACTTGCTAAGGTTTTGAAAATGGGGTAGCAAGCTAAGTGGGCCTGATTGTGGGGAAAGCTCCACAGTTAAGCACACTTGAGCCAGAGGCAATCTGGGATGGGTGACCTCTTGGAAAGTCTTGGTTACCAAGTGCAAGCCCTGGAAGTGATGATTGATGCTATGTGATTCATTTCACTAGTTTCAATCCCACTTCTTCACTCTTGTGAGCATCACCCGATGCAATGATGCAGTGAGTGCTAAGTGGACTATTAAAAAATCATGAGAAATTAGTCAGTTAAGACTACCTCTCATGGAAATGGTCATAGATGAATGACTTACTTAACGCAGTTGAATCTCAAAATGATATCTAATATAATGCACTGCGAAAGCCCCAATACTTAATTCAAAAGAGTGAAGGGAACTCTACTTGAATGGTTCATGAGGCATAATAATTGCTAAGGTTTTGCAAATGGGGTAGCAAGCTAAGTGTGCCTGATTGTGGGGAAAACTCCACAGTTAAGTGCGCTTGAGCCAGAGGCAATCTGGGATGGGTGACCTCCTGGGAAGTCCTAGTTACCGGGTGCAAGCCCTGAAAGTGATGATTGATGCTATGTGATTCATTTCACTAGTTTCAATCCCACTTCTTCACCCCTGTGAGCATCACCCGATGCAATGAGTGCTAAGTGGACTATTCAAAAATCATGAGAAATTAATCAGTTACGACTACCTCTCATGGAAATGGTCATAGATGAATGACTTACTTAACACAGTTGAATCCCAAAATGATATCTAATATAATGCATTGCGAAAACCCCAATACTTAATTCAAAAGAGTGAAGGGAACTCTACTTGAATGGTTCATGAGGCACAATACTTGCTAAGGTTTTGCAAATGGGGTAGCAAGCTAAGTGGGCCTGATTGTGGGGAAAACACCACAGTTAAGCGCGCTTGAGCTAGAGGCAATTTGGGATGGGTGACCTCCTGGGAAGTCTTGGTTACTGGGTGAAAGCCCCAGAAGTGATGATTGATGCTATGCGATTCATTTCACTAGTTTCAATCCCACTTCTTCACCCCTGTGAGCATCACCCGATGCAATGAGTGCTAAGTGGACTATTCAAAAATCATGAGAAATTAATCAGTTAAGACTACCTCTCATGGAAATGGTCATAGACTTACTTAACGTAGTTGAATCCCAAAATGATATCTGACATGGAAGTTGTGATGCCTAAGATTTTTGTTTTGTTTTTGTTTTTTGTTTGTTTTTGTTTTTGTATGTTTGTTTGTTTGTTTTTAATTCACTTTCGAAAGTACTTATCTATTATTTGTGCATACCTCATTGATTCCCACTAGAGTTGAAGCCCTTCCATGGATGATCAGTCATGGTAGAAGTTGATGCTTCTCCACTTGTTCTATAGTTACCTAGCAAAGTGTCATATGTGAGTGCAATAAAATTTGCTAAAAAATCAAGGTATATGTGTGCACACAATGAAATATAGTGTCAAATGTACCTGGCATGGCATGTAAGGTTGGATGGTCTTGCATCTCCCTTTGGTCTTGGGTTATCACCATGGTTGGGGATTGTTGCATTGCTATAAAAATAAACATACCACATGTTAAAGAATGGTATTGATTAGATAATTAAATCTAAAACCATGACTCTATTCAACACATGAAACTAACCTGAAACCATAGACAGGGCATTATTTGATCGATAATGTCGTCGCTTATTGAGGTATCGAAACTCAAATGGTTCATATTCTGATGGATCAACATTTAAATCAACTTCCAAACCATTGTTTTTTCTTATGCTTCTTCTTTTCTCTGTAGGGCTAAGGAAAATCTTCTTCCTCTTCAAAGATGAATTAAGAGAACCCAACCCAGGTGTGAAGTCAAAATCCATAACGTGCAAATTATTAGCTTCATCCAACATTTTTTTAAGCATACCAGTCAACTGGTTTTTCTTCGTCAAAGTAGTGGGATGGTTATTTAAAATGAGATGTACATGGCTAAACAACTCCTCCCTTGCCAAATGAAGTGCCTCGACATCTGCATCAACAATATTTGTGGCCATAAGAGTAGCATCGACATATACATCATGGTTTTGAGACTCTATATTGATCTCAGGTGGGTCATTGCATATGTTATCCTCTGCATGCTGATGAAGCAATGGATTTGAATTATCCGAGTGCAAATACAACCAATTAACCTTTATGGCATGCTTGCAAATGTTTCCATGGATAGACCATCGACATTCACACGTTATAAAATCCATACGATACCAGGTGAAAGGTATTTTTTACCTTGATTTGTCTGACTTCTCACCCAGTAAGCATGGGTTATGCTCTCATGAGGACAACAATCAGTATCCATAATTTTTTTTGTTCATTCCACTGATGATTCTAGCTGCTTTTCTCTCTTGTAGTTGTTTAGAAATCCTTCTTCTTTTAAGATTTCCTTGAACTGATAACAAGGTTCAACTGTTGTTAGTAGGATATGCAATAACCAATCCATCCTCCGGGCACATTTTTTCCTTCTATCAGATAGAAATGTTGTTTTTAGGTAACAATGGTATGACTCAATAACATTATTGGTCTCATTATTTGCACGAGAAAACTCCCGACAACCTTTCACCCACATACCTAATTGCAAATAGAACCATGTCAGCATCACTATATCACCTTTATAGAAGACAAAAATGCATATAATACGAAAAATTTGTTTACTTACGAATCTTATCTCTAGTGACCCAATTCTTGTGGAAATAGTCTAAGAACTTCTCTTCATCTACAAATTTGATAAAAAAATTGATTGATTAGATCTTCCAGTTCATAATTAAGAGTGTGTTTCATGATGAAACCTAACTCGCTGAACATCTCATTGGATTTTATGGAACTAGTGGACAACCGATTGACATTTTCTAACCAAGCCCTCCGTACATGCCAAACACATAAGATCACATCACAACTTGTGATCCTCCTGCTGTATTCAATGCATTTTAGCGTGCTATTTTTAGAAAAAATGCAAGTTTGGTTATATCATGACAATGTTAAAGTTACCCCAAGGCAGTGATTTTAGCCAGTTCATCATCAACCATGAAAGCATTGAATTTCCAATCAGGACGGGTTTGGAAACACTTGTGCATGAACTGCTCCAACCATATTGCAATATCATCTTATGTGTTTCATGATGCCACGACCCATGCAACTGGCACCCCACTTTGTTGTTCATCAAATGCCACGAGTGTATACAACTGATACTGTCATATTCAACATTAGATCAAGTCAAATACAAGTTATTAATCATTCTGGATGTCTACAACTTAAATAAATGTATTCATTCAATCATTGGCATCTGACTTACCCCATATTTATTTGTATTAAATATTGAATCCATGGCTATTAAGCTATTGTACGATAGCTTGACCATTGTCTCCAACATCCACTTTGTTTGAATCCCTATTATAAAATGGACCTCCACACCATTAGGCTTTTGGTAAAAGAAAAAATCTTTTTGATGTTTTTGATACCAAAGGTTTACACTCATTTTATCCTTTTTGTGAAGTTGATAATTTCCCTTCACCAACCTATTATAGATATTTACAATATCTTTCCTGGATAATAAGAAATCTCTATCTCGAGCTGCCGCATCCATGTCAACATGTCTCTTAATGTGGGTTCTATACACTATATCAACAGACACTCTCAAAAAGAAATAACTCTCTACATATGCAACAACGTCCCTTGAAAATTTCAGCCTATGCAAGGTCTTGGTCTCACCTGAAGTGTCACGTTGACCATGACAAGCCCAACCTTCCCCATCTTCATGTTCATACATATTGAATGTTAGTATTGCCCTATCAGGAATTTTATGCATAACTTTTACAATAAAATGGCATTGACAACACCTCTTCTGCACAAATGAGGTCCTTTGTTTAGTTGGAGGATCTCCTATTTTGTCCTTTAGGCCAAATGAACAATGATAACTACACCAAAAATTTCAAATGTTAGTACATACAAAGAAAGATCAACATGGTTTCAAAAGATCTAAACAATGCATTTTTTAAATACTCACATTTCATATTGCAATGCAGGGGTAGCTCTTTGTTTTGGTTCTTTATTTGTTTTTCATATGAATTTACATGGAGCAATAAGATTTTCTTCCTCTCCTTTGATAACGTTAAAAAATCGTCCTAATGGGATTACGACAACTCGATCAATACTATTGTTTTTTCGATTTATTTCCGTCCAAACCAAGTCTTTACTAGAGATGGTCTTTTTTCCTTTGAGGTCTTGCACCTCAAGATCCATGATATGTTTCCATTTACTTTGCTTGCCCATTTCGAATTGATTTGATCAAAAATATGCAAGGACATCAAAGAAATAGCCTATACAGAAACATGTTAGCTATTAATCTATCCGTTCTAAAGCAAAACGACAAAAGCAAATAGATAGAAAATGATACAATAAGATTAGTCCTTCCTTAGCTAGCTTATTTGTTTTTGACTGGCTATAGAAAATAAAGCTTCAAGCTTTGACATGACATGGGAAGTCTCACAGGTTATGCCCTAATCAAGTAGCAGAAGCCAGCAAGAGCAGTAGTGGCTAATTTTGTTGTTCACTCCTGAAACTACAAAAAAACTTCAAAAAGTTCTGAACTCCAAATTACCAAAACATGTCCAATAGATCTTACAAGATAATATCTCCAATTTTTCCAACAAACAATATTAAAATATATATCCAATAAAATGAATAATCCAATCTAGTAAATATTATAAAAATCTAAACTTTAAATTCCAACTTCCAACATTTTCTAATGAATATTCAGATTTTTATGCCAAAGCATGGGTAGGGTAATCAACCATAGGTGCATGTCAAAAAAGTTAAGGCAGTGTTGTGCTATTCAACAACCCCACCATTTATTGATATAATAGCTGATATTCTATTAATAAATGGGGACCCTTGATAAAATCTTTCAAAAAGAAATTTAGCACTTTCTTTTAAGCTTTTTAGGAATAAAGCAAGATATCAAGTCAAAACCCTTTGAAAGCTAGAAATTCTCGCCTTTTCGCATATTGCTATACCAAGTGTGTCCAAATCCTTATTAACGAGCAAAACCCACAAAAAGAGATCAAAAGGATCATCGTGTTTAACTTAGATATCATTAGGCTTTTCATTTAAAACTAACACTGTTATGAAACCAGCTCACAAAAAGATAGAAAAGATAGATAAACGCCTTAGAATTCAGCCTCTTCGAGTGGGAAACCTCCTTTACATTACACAAATGAACAATTCTTGGATGATACAAATGACAAGACCTCCTTTCTATATATAGGAGTCTAAGGGGTCATAATATAATCAGAGCCGACATAACAATAATAATGTAAGGGCACAATAATAACAATAATGGGCTTCTATGGGGCACAATAATAACAATATGGGGACTACATGGGCACAACAATATAATAAGGGGGTTGTACTAATAACGATAAGGGGTTACACTAGTAGTATAGGGACCTAACATGCCCCTCTCCTTCACAAAGTGTTGTCCTCAACGCTTGAGTAGTTCTTCATGCTTCTATATAAAATTCTTGTCCTCCCATGTGGAATCTTCAGCGGGTAAGTTCTTCCACTTGATGAGATACTCTGAAATTGATTGATTTCATAGCTGTCGGTTTCCTGTTTCTGTGACTGCTCCAGGTTCCAATATGATTTTTCCTTCCTCTTCAAGTTCTGGCAATATTGTTTGAATTGGGATCTTCTGCAACTTTTGAATGAGTGGCCACACTTCTTTGTCCTTCTTCCATTCATCCCTTGCTTCATTTATCCAATCTGTTTGGATAATAGAAATAGCACAAAACAATGCTTCCACATCCTCATCCTTTCTTGAGAGTGCATCTGCAACAAAATTTTGCTTCCCTTTTCTATAGATGATGTCAAAGTCATAACCCAACATATTTGTGACCCATTTTTTCTGTTCTTCTAAAGATAATATTTGTTCTAAAAAGTATTTAAGACTATCATGATCCATTTTTACCTTGAAGTGTCTTCCCATTGGGTAAGGTCACCATTTTTTAAGTGCATGTAGTATTGCCAACATTTCCTTCTCATAAATAGCTTGCTTGAGATGTAGCCATAAAAATACTCAATCACCTACATCAAAACATTTTTCACTATGATGTTGATCTACTTGTTCTTTCATTCGATTCTGCACCAAAGTGGCGTTATCTTTTAAAAGTTGGAGAACTTGTTGTTGATGCTCTATGTGATCTTTCACTACTTGAACCTTTTTCTTATTGATATGTCCTTCTATCTTAGAATTTGAGGAGTGGTAATTTCTTCCAATGCTTTACAAGATATGGTCAGATTCATTTCTTGATGCTCGATGTGATCTTTCACTTCTTGAACATTTTTCTTCTTGATATGTCCTTCTATCTTGATAGTTTGAGGAGTGGTAATTCCGGCCAATGCATTACAAGATATGGTTGGATTCATTTCTTCTTTCTCGATGTGATCTTTCACTTCTTGAACCTTTTTCTTCTTGATATGTCCTTCTATCTTGAGAGTTTGAGGAGTGGTAATTCTTGCCAATGCTTTACAAGATATGGTCAGATTCATTTCTTCTTTCTCTGGGGTTGGTTCCTGGTGTATATCCTCTTCTATTGATGTTTCTTGATCTTTTTCTTTCTCCTCTTCATAATCTATGTAAAATAATTTCTTCTCAGTACACTTATGACCTTTAGTGCATTTTCTATCACAATTGTAACAAAGCCCTTTTTCTCTTTTTTCTTCCAATTGTTGTGGTGTCACCCTTGTAGGTTGTGGAAGGCTAGGAGAAGAAACACTTCCATAATTATAGTCATGAGTGGTGGGATTCCTTATTTCCATAATTTTGCTTTCAATTTTTCTTGCCCACCTGAATGCTTTCTCCAATGAATCAGGTTCCCAAAGACAAACCTCATGTTGAATGTTATCCTTTAAAGTACCTATGAAGACATCAATCCTTTGCTTCTTTGAAATATCATTTACCCTTATATTCAATTTTTAAAAGTCCTTAATGTGATCTGCCATTGAGCCCTTTTGTTTGAGATTTATCAATTAGCTAAAGAAGGTGTTTCTCTTTGTATCCTCATAATGTGCTATCATTTCCTCCGTGAAAATTGACCACGTGACAAGTGGTTTATGAGAACAAATCCATTTATACCATAAAAATTGATTTGGTTCTAAATAATTAGATGTAATACCTACCTTTTGTAATAGTGGTACACCATGTAGATCAGAATATTTCTCCATTTGTGGTATCCACTTTACCGGATCCTTGCCATCAAACTTCCTCATATCGTTTTTTTTTTTTTTTTTAATTTTAGGAGCTCGATCTTGAAACGACTGTAACTTTGTAATTTTGGATCTTCCAGTTTTGAAATTGTGTTTTACAGTAGCCCTCTGTGTCCTCTTTCCAATGCCACCAGTCTGATCAAAATTGGATTTTCCAAGGAGGAGTTATGCCAAATCTCCCACGGTGACCTGATTATAGACTAGTTCAGTAGAGAGAACTTGTATGACGTGCCACGTGTCACTGTTTCGACCTTAGTATCTAAAATTGATACAAAAAAAACTACAGTCCGTCCTCTTTTTGTAACTTCTTACGAAATGTCAATCTGATGCTCAAAACAAAAGTTATGACTATTTTCCCCAGGTCACCTGTTTGGAATGTAATTAGGGAGTCTGCAAAAAGGCCAACTTCCTCAGACCATATCTCTGCCAATATAGCGTGAAAAGCTCTGAAATTTGGACCCGATGTTCACAACAATTTCAACCCAAATGGTTTTTTTTTTAGCATCTGAAACGTTGTAGAAAAAAAGCTTTAGCGCAAATGCCACGATGACCTGTTTGGAGCAGCGAAACCCTAGAATCCAAAGCTCTGATACCAAATGTTACGAAACCAGCTCATAAAAAGATAGAAAAGATAGATAAACGCCTTAGAATTCAGCCTCTTCGAGGGGGCAACCTACTTTACATTACACAAATGAACAATTCTTGGATGATACAAATGACAAGACCTCCCTTCTATATATAGGAGTCTAAGGGGTCATAATATAATCAGAGCCGACATAACAATAATAATGTAAGGGCACAATAATAACAATAGTGGGCTTCTATGGGGCACAATAATAACAATATGGGGACTACATGGGCACAACAATATAATAAGGGGGTTGTACTAATAACAATAAGGGGTTACACTAGTAGTATAGGGACCTAACAAACACCTAAGGCATTTCCTATTAAATAAAGCCCGTATAGCATATCGTCATTCACAAAGGGTGCACTCTCACAAATCATTTTGAAACGTGCGAAATGCGATATTGCGATAAGATGATCAACCTTATCGCATCACGTCGGAACACTTAAGAAAGGTCAAAAATCTTACGAACTGCGCGATGTTATGAAATACGATAAAAGCTTGGACCCGATAAAGGCCAATATCATAAAATGGTGATTAAGTTTGCCGCGTGATGAAAAGCGCTTTATAAGGTAAATAGATTTAAATAACAAAGAACACACTGCTTATCCCGCATCTCGCATCCCACTCGAACCTAAGGAACTTTGAGAAGGCACACAATCAAACATGCAATAATGCGATATTGCATCGCAATCGCAAAATCAACATTCTTGCAACTTAAGTCTGCCACCTTAAAAGCCATCCTTCCTGTTTTGCGATGCGATACATTAATGAGCAATAAAGGGACCATTAGTGGCTATTTAATATAGGTTAATGGCATTTATGTTAAAAAGCGGCTTGACATGATATGATATCTTTTCATCTGCGTTTGATTAAAACTCCTTTCTTGTCACCTTTTGAAGTTATCTGTATCATTCATTCATTGTCATTCTCACTTGTGTTTATTCGATAACCTTTGCTTTGCTCTGTTTTAGGAAAAATCCACATGGAGCATTGTTGGGAACAATGGGAAAGAAGGGAAAGGCAACTGCGTCCGAGAAATCATAAATGATTCCTCTTTTCTCCGATACTACATGTAGCAGAGACAGAGGAACTACGACCTGGGAGGCCATGTACAACTTGTTAGAAGAGGAGCACCTAAGGCCATTGGAAACAAAGGCCACAACAGATTCCCAGGAGTCATTTGATGCCTCCTATTTCAAGACGGCATGCTCTTTCCTGCACCACATAACTGCACGACCAAAGATAATCCCATATACTGACATGGTCAAATGGGTAATTGACGAGGCATACATTGCAGACCGAACATTCAGGAATCACAGGCAAGAGGTCATGGGGTCTTTTTCAGCAGACAGCCTATGACTCATGTACCAGTTACCAGAGCCGCAAAAGCTCTACAACAAATAGTTCCTTGAGAAATTTTCCAAGGAAAATGAAGACCCAGCAAACATCACACAAACTTGGACAACAAACGAAGGCAAGCTCAAATGGGATAAAACGGGTATGTACTCTACGACATCCATTTCTCCATCTCCTAGTTTTATGTAGCAATGCTATGTAGATTGTTCGGTAAACCAGGTAGCACTAAGTTCTCCCCGGAATGGCTCCCATTGATAGATGCAACAATGAATGAAACAATAATGAACTGGGCTCAAATTCTATCAGACAATTTGGCTAAGGCTATTATAGAATATAGAAGGAAGAGAAATTCTTCTCTAAGAGTGTTTCCCCCCTTTTCATGAGTGCTTTTATAATGGATGCAATCTGTTTTAATTCTAAATTTCCTAATATGGGATGGAAATGGACTATACATGACCCTCTTCCCATCCATATGTACCATAATATTTTATGGGAATCTCAATTTCACCCCCATTTTTATAAAATTCCGTCAAGGAGTTATGTTGCCCATCCATAAAGAAGTGTACAATAGAACCGCCCCTAGGTTTTCTAAAGAGGTCAAGATAGATATTTTGCTAGTAGCTAGATGGTTTGGGGAAGAAACCTTTACCTACATCATAGTATTCAGGAGCATCGCTTCACCGCATGTTCTCCCATATTACATCCCAGACAAATTAATGGCTAGAGAAATAGCCTACCAAACAGCAGGGGAAGGTGGATTAAGCAGAGGACTGAAAGAGCAAAAGAAGGCCATTTGGCCTACATTCCCATTACAATGTGGTGCATTTGTGCTACGCGATTTTGGACATGCATGCAAATAAGCATAGATTATTAAATATCTAAAATTAGATACACTTCTGGGAAGGCAGTATGACCCAAACAACACTGTTAATAATTTTACTACTATGGTAAAAGTAAAGTCGTTCACCCACAAAGGGGACACCTTCGATTACCTCTTCCTACAGGCAGAAACATATTCACAAGTGTTGCATTTGGCATGACCCCAACAACAACTACTATTGACAAAAAAAGAGAGGTCCAAATGCTTCTTAAGGAAAAATAACAAAGGATTCTATTGTTAGGACAACAATTAGCTTAGGAAAAATCCAATTAACAAGCAAAATTACAAGTAGCCCAGCTCCAGTAGGAATTTGAACAGATGAGAATATAGCATCAGGCCAACTTAGAAGAAAGAAATGTGCGGATACAAGCCATGACAGATAAGTTTAAGGATAATCTGCAAATCAATGAGTTCATAAATGAAGCACTTAGTCTTAATTCCCAACTAATGTAGCAGAAGGAAGTACTTTGCCATAAGGTCTCGCAGATAAGTCCTTACTGTGAAACCAGTGATAAGCTAACAAACCAAGTCATTGACATGAGACTTGAGTATGATGAAATTCATAAAAGGATTTCTGACTTTATCACAATGCAAGAATCAGAGGATGGGAGAAAGGCTGATCTGCCGAAGCTAGAGGAATCTCATAGAGACATCCTTTTCACAGATTGGGATTCTCGGTTGAAGCAAACAGAAAGGGAAACAAAGATAGAAACAACAACAAAAAACAACATAATTGAAGCCATCAATTAAAATCTTCATGGCGCCAATCTGGTTAAGGAATCTATACCATGATTTCTTCCAAATGTCAAACAGTTAGAACAACAGTGGAGACAAGTAACACAGTAAAAGGAGGAGGCAATAAGATAGCTCATCAGACTGAATTGGGAAGCATACTGGTAGTTTTTAGTGAAACCATACAATTGGTGGATGACTTTGAGGTGCTTAACAACCTCAACACAAAAGATGGTGCCAACACTAACAAATGCTATATTTGCGGGGTAGTTAAAATCTGCGATTGGCCAACCGACCCAGCTCAAGCCAATGACTGATATTTGCGATCTTAGAGATCAAGTACAAAGGAGTTAGTCATTTAATTTATTTTTTTTTAGTTTTATTTTTGCATATTCTGAGGAAGGTCGTTTAAACCTCCTCAGCTATTTTTCGTAATAATCTATTTTAAGACCTATAGTTTAGTATTTAAACCCCTCTCGTGCATTTAGAGAGGGGTCTAGAAATTTTATTAGAAACGTTCTTCGCAACATTGCACTTATGTACTTTTGAGGAGGTTCTGATGGAATGAATGGAACAAGATCTATTTTCTTTCAAATATCTAGCATGCTTTACTAAAATTCACTTTTGCGCTCTTAGAATGTGTTGGATTGGTTGAGATTGGGTTAATATTGCTGAAGCACATGAGCATGACTCGTCATATATGGTACTTTTATCTTATGATCTTGTTTTATTTATGTATCAAGCAATACTTCTTCTTTAAATTGTTTTATGTATGAAAGTTGGAATTACAGTTTAGCATTATTGCACTTTTGTATGATGTTAGCTTTGAATATATTATGAATACATGAACGATTTTGTATGCAATATATCTTTCACAATCGTTTTGTCTAACTATTTATCCAAAACTATTATTGTTAAACGATTTCACTTCTTATTGCAGTTGAATGATCTTTATTATCAATTGTTGTAGGACATCATTGTAGATCGCATATTGTATTTAATTCTCGGGTATATTATAGCTAAATAGTGTTAAATTAGGATATATGCATGTATTTATTAGTTAGATTAGATTACACTTAGCTTAGTCATTTTCCCATTACATCATATATCAACCCATCGACACTATCAAAATCTTTTATGGGAAAATGGTCCCATTATCCTCAGTTAGAGCCACTACACCAAACGAAAAAGGAGCTGCTAACCAAGTTCTGGAGCAGGTGGTTTTCCCCCATGTTGTCGCAACAATTTTCGAGGCTTCAACGGGAAACAACCAGGTAACAATGTTTTCATGAAGATGAAGTTGATATTTCTTTAGGAGTTATGAGATACGATATGTTACTTATAGCTCCATTGACTGACCCCTCTCCTGCCTGGTTCTAAAGTATTTATAATGATTCATTATGTACATCTTAGAACTATCAATATAATCTACCTTGAAATTAAAAAGAGTGGTATTCATGTTGATCTTCATTGAACTACGAAACACAACACATAGTATCAAAATACATGCTGGTACTTTGGCACAAAAAGAAATTTACTAGCACTCAACAGACGATTGCCTGAAAAATATAACCTTCTCTGAGCACTGCAACAATAACAGTGAACCATATTATAGCACATGTACGTTACCAAATCCCCATGAAGAGAACATTGGTATTTTAATTGTTTATATTTGCACAAACAAGAAGAATTTATGCAGGGGTCAATTAAAGGTCATTGTAGTTTTGCATACATTTGGTCCCCTGCGAGGAAAGCAAATCACATCATCATGAAGGATAAAAAGCACTAATTGATGCCAATTTGGTTTATAGCTGATTGCAAACAAAATACTAAATTGCGTTCAACTGATCCTTTCATAGATTTTCTTAGGCCTATCGAAAAACACTATAGAAAATAGACTTTGACAGGAGAAACCCATGTTCAAAATAACTCCATACAAACCAACAAATTAGATGCTTCCCTAGGAAGATGATTGCAAGAGATTAATTTTGTTGTTATCCATTATTTAGCAACACTTCAACAAAAGACCTTTCAAAACAATTTACAAGGCATATTTTGCAAAAGATGCCCCAGGTACTCAAGCAACACTACAACCTGTAATGTGTGTCCTAGTTTCTTTTCCCTGGTGTTTGCCAGAAACAACTATTATAGCAATTCATCTCATTACTGTTTCATTTTATGGATCTGATTATTGTTAATGATGTTATTAGTTGTTATAAAAAGTTGTGTATCTCGTTCTTTTTTTCAACAGGATAGAGAAGGCAGGTTTCAGGTTTCATGGATATGAAGGACTTACAGGACTTAGTGGCACAGGGAGCTCGAGCAGTCAGTTTTGGAGGTGCAAGGAACTGGAGCAGTTCTGGAGCGTGATGAGTTCTGAAGCAGGGGCACAATCAGTTTTGGAAGCAGGGGCACAATTCAATTTTTGGTCTTGTTTTGAATTGAAATGGTAAGGAGACCCGCCACCCTCATTGCTGCATTAATGAGCGAGCGTAGTAGCTGGCTAGACGGGGGAGAAGTGACCCGATCGAATCACAGTAGATTCTCAACTTGACAGAATTTGACAGTGGCATCAACGTCGGGGGTCGGAGGATTGGCGACCGGAGCCGAAGGTTTTTCCAGGTGGGAACAAAAACCGGGCAATTCCTCCGCCTAGCTAGACTACTCCATATACCTTGGGTTTTCAATATTAATCTCAAGGTGGTTATTATTAATCTTAAGGGATTAATAAAATCAAGAGATTTGTATTATAAACTTAATTAATAATAATAATAGCAATATTATAATTGTTATTTTAATAATTATATTATTAAAATACTAATAATACTACTAATAATAATAAATCCAAGACGTCAATATTATAAAGTCAAGGATCAGTTAATTACTAAAAATTAATTAATTGTGAAATCAAACTTTTGTGATTCGTTATGATTGAAAACAAATTCTTTCAAAATAATCACATGTCATTATAACTGGTATGTGATTATTCTGAAGGAATTTGTTTTTAATTAATTAATTATTAATTAATATTAATAAATCATTAATTTTTAACTTGATTAATATTAATTAATCAATATTCATTTACCTTATTAATTCTTTAATATATTATTGATTTATTAATTATTAATTAATTAAGAGTCAATTCATTAAATAATAAATTATAAATCCTTAATTAATATTAATTATTATTATTAATCAAGTTAATAATTAATTAGATACTTATATTAATTAATAATTTATGAATAATTAATAGGGTTTATATACCTTGGGGTTTTAATATATATATATATATATATATATATATATATATATATATATATATATATATTTTTGTAAATCGAGTTTCTATTCATTTTTCCAAAAAAGAGTACATCAAAAGTAAAACGTAGGTAATCTCACCTCGACCAGGTTTGTTGACTACCGCTGACAACAAATGACAGTGCAACAGAAAAACATCAAGTGACAGAGTCCACAAATTGAAGGGCTAGAAGCACTAGTAAACAAACAAGATACATAAAACACCTGTAATCATGTTAGTTGTTGGAAGTGATGGAAGTTGGGTTGTACGGGCTGTTCTTGGAGGCGGAGGAGGGTGGAAAGACCATTGAACATGCTCTTCAAAATGGGCCATCCAGGCTTCCAGCTTTTTGATTTTTTCAAATAACATGTTCTGGCCTCACCAAACGACCACCACACGTTCTCGAGTATGGCACTGAAAGTAGTGCATCTTGTTCAAGGTTGAAATTAGCTTCGTGTGCTCCTCCTGCCTCACTCACTCTGCAGTTGCCATTCGGTCCATAATTGATTGAATGAGGTCCCGACAACGCTCCATGCAACACACCTGCTGCTGCCCATGTCCCATGCGATGCACCAATCCCTGACTCCTCACTCCTCCGTGGCGAGATGACCGCCGCGATGCTGGCTTCACTGGGAGTGGCCCCCATGACAGCTGATCGAACCTCCCTAGGCATTGTCACCCCTTGCCTCCAAGCGCCCCCGACGTTTGCCTCCTGTTCTGCCACCTCCGCGGCCCGCTGAGGCTGCCAAGCTCGAGCGACCCCCTCTGGAGCCACCACGACCTGAACGATTGGGTACATGGGCCATCTCCATTTGGGAGAGGCTCGCACCTCCCTCTGGATTGCTTGAATTGGGCTTCATGCGTGGCGAAGAACGAGACATGCGAGGAGTAGGCTGCATGTTGATCCACCTGAAACCACACAATAATTGCACCGATGGAAAATTCACCATTCCTATCGGCAAGACCACCTCTAGGCTCTCCAAAATGGTGCGAGTTGGTCACTGTGACACATGGGCGGTGAGAGGGTACATTCGACAGATGGGAAGGAGGAAAGGCTCATTGTCCTTCCATTACCTATGGTGTACAATTGGTTTAATGATGTTGCATGCGAAGTCTCAATCTCATTCATTCTCCTCTGGTTTGAGCGCAGGAGAGGTTAGTTGGTTTATGTTATACAATTAGCGCACAAAATAGAAGAAAAGATAGATCAACAACTTCAAAATAAGCCTCTTTGAGGGGGAAACCTCCTTTACATTACACAAATGAACAATTATTCGATGATTCAAATGACAAAACCTCTTTTCTATATATAGGAGTCTAAGGGGTCACATTATAATCAGAGATGACAGAACAATAATAATATATGGGCACAACAATGACAATAATGGGCTTCTATGGGGCACAATAATAACAATATGAGGACAACAGGGGCACAACAATAACAATAAGGGGCTATACTGACAATAGTAATGGGGGGATCACTAGTATTATAGGGACCTAACATGCTCCTCTCCTTCAAAAAAGTGTTTTCCTCGACGCTAGAGTAGTTTTGGATGCTTCTGTATAAAATTATCATCCTCCCATGTGGAATCTTTAGTGGGTAAGTTCTTCCACTTGATGAGATACTCTGAAATTGATCTATTTCGTAGCTGTCAAGTTCTTGTTTCTGTGATTGCTTCAGGTTCCAATATGATTTTTTGTTCCTCGTCAAGTTCTGAAAATATTGTTTGAACTGGGAGCTTGTCACCTATAACCTTATTTAAGCATGAAACATGGAAAACTGGGTGCACTCGGGAAGATGCAGGAAGCTCCAATTTGTATACCATAGTACCAATCTTTAGTAACACCTTGTACAGACCATAATACTATGGTGATAATTTATTATCCTTCTTAGCTTGCTTGAGGGACATTTGCTTGTATGGTTGTAGTCATAGAAATACCCAGTCACCTACATCAAAACTTCTTTCATTGCAGATCTGCCTATTGTTTCATTCTATTCTGCGCCAAAGTGAGGTTATCCTTTAAGAGTTGGAGAACCTATTATTGATGCTCGATGTGATCTTCCACTGCTTGAACCTTAGAATTTTCTCTTAAATATGTTGTGATGGACGATGGATGATATCCATAAAGTGCCATAAATGGGGTCATTTTTGTTTTAGTATGGAAGGAAGTGTTCTACCACCATTCAGCTGGAGGCAACCAATTGACCCATTGTGTTTGTTTATCAGATACAAAGCAACGAAGATATCCTTCCAAACATTTGTTCATTATCTTAGTTTGCCCATCAGATTGAGGATGTTAAGATGAGCTATGAGCTAACTAAGTACCTAGACAAGAAAATAATTCGGCCCAAAAATTTATAGTGAAAATGGGATCTTTGTCACTTACATTAATCTTTGGGTTTCCATGTAGCTTTTGAATTGTTTCCATAAATGCAGTAGCAACTGTATTGGCTTTAAAAGGATGAGATAGTGCCAAAAAGTGTGCATACTTGGTAAGTCTATCAACTACCACCATGATGACACTCTTTCCTTCGAACTTGGGTAAACCTGTGATAAAATCCATTGAAACTGCCTCCCAACGCTGACTTGGAATGGATAAAGGTTGTAACAGACCCGAGGTCTTAATTGTGTCAAATTTATTTTGTTGGCAAACGAAACATTCTGCCACAAACTTTTGAATATCAGATTTAAGGCCATTCCAAAAAAATCCTTCTTGACCCTATGGTAAGTTCTTAAAAATCATGAGTGCCCTCCTAAGGGAGAGGTGCAATTCAAAAATAATCTTTTGTTTGGGTTGGGAATTCTTACAAAGATATAAGTGATATTTGTACCATAATGAATCATTTTTCCAACTAAATGTATCAGATGTACAGGGATCTTGCTGCAACTTTTGAATGAGTGCCCACACTTCTTCGTCATTCTTCCATTCATCCCTTGCTTCGTTTATCCAATCTGCTTGGATGATAGAGATGACATAAAGAAATGCTCTTTTGAGGATAATCTTTGTTCTAAAAATTATTTTAGACTATCATGATCCATTTTTACGTTGAAGTGTCGTCCCATTAGGTAAGGTTGTCATTTCTTAAGTGTATGTAGCATTGCCAACATTTCCTTCTCATAAATGGCTTTGTGTAAATACTTTCCTTTGATTGGATGAATTTCAAAAGCAATGGGTCTTCCTTCTTACATTAAAACATCACCAATTCTATTTCCTGAGGCATCACATTCCACAATAAAGGTTTTTGTGAAGTGTGGCATAGCTAAGACCGGTGCTTGGCACATTGCCTCTTTAAGATGTTCAAAGGCCTTCGTTGCTTCTGGAGTCCAAGAAATGCATTTTTCTTCAGTAATGTTGTTAGAGGTGCTGCTATTTTCCCATAATTCTTAACAAACTTGCGATAATACCTTGTCAACCCAAGAAATCCTCGCATATGCTTTATGGAAGTGGGGTTTTTCAATTCCTTAATGGATTTGATTTTTCTAGGGTCTACCTTAACACCTTCATGAGATACAATATAACCCATATATTCCACCTCCTGTACTCCAAAGAAAAATTTGAAGTTTTTTGAATATAATTGTTTCTCCTCCAATAGTTTGAGCACCCTGTCAACATGTTGAACATGATACTTTCAAGAATTGTCGTAGATTAGTATATCATCAAAAAATACTAACACACATTTTATAAGGAAGGGTTTGGAAATGGAATTCATCAAACCTTGAAATGTAGAAGGTGCATTGGTAAGGCCAAAAGGCATGACAAAAAATTCATAATGATCCTTATGGGTTCTAAATGTCATTTTCAGAATGTCTTCAGTCTTCATTATGATTTGATGATATCGTGAACGAAGATCCAACTTGGTGAAGTAAATTTCTCCATGTAATTCATCCAATAAATCATCAATGATAGGGATGGGAAATTTATCTTTAATAGTGAGTTGGTTGAGCTCCCTATAATCTGGACACATGCACCATGGTCCATCCTTCTTGTGCACCAATACTACTAGAGCATAGAAAGAACTTTGACTAGGTTGAATTATACCAGCCTCTAGCATTTCTGCAACCATACATTCAATTTCAATCTTTTGGGCATAGGGATATCTGTAAGGCCTGATGTTTGGAGGAACACTTCTTGGAATCAAATGAATAACATGATCATGATCACGAATAGGTTGGAGGCCTTTGGGAGTCTCAAACACCTTTGAATGATCGTCGAAGACTTTTTGTAGATTTGGAGAAATAGACGATTTCAATGGGGGAACTTTTAGTGAACATAGTTGTGTAATTATGCCCCGTTGTTCTATCTTTAGAAACTTTGTCATGACATTAGAGCCGACTATCTTTTCCAGTTACCCTGCGATACCCCTTAATTCAACTTCCTTCCCTTCCCAAAATTTTTTCAAGAAAAGTTCTTGAAAATTAAAAGATATCGTACCCAAAGATTGTAGCCATTGGACTCCTAGTACAACATCAACACCACCCATTGGAATAGAAATCATACGACTATTCAATACATATTCACCCATGGATAGCTTGATATTATGGCACTTTTTAGAGCAATTTATGGTTCCTCCATTTGCAACCATCACTTGACACTTTGGTGTTGGATATAGGAAGCAATTCAATTCCTTTGCTATCTTACAATGAATAAAATTCTGTGTACTACCCGATCCAATCAACACTATTACCTTTTTCTTCTTGATATGTCCTTCTATCTTGAGAGTTTGAGGAGTGGTAATTCCTGCCAATGCATTACAAGATATGGTCGGATTCATTTCTTCTTTTTCTAAGGTTGATTCCTAGTGTATATCCTCTTCTTTTGACGTTTCTTGTTCCTTTTCTTCCCCCTCTTCACAATCTATGTAAAATAATTTCTTCTCAGCACATTTATGACCTTTAGTGTATTTGCTATCACAACTGTAACAAAGCCCTTTTGCTCTTTTTTCTTCCAATTGTTGTGGTGTCAACCATGTAGGTTGTGGAAGGCTAGAGGCAACAACTCTTCCATCTTTATAGTTGTGAGTGGTAGGCTTCCTTGTTGCCATAATTTTTCTTTCAATTTTTCTTGCCAACTTGAATGCCTTCTCCAATGAATCATGTTCCCAAAGGTGAACCTCATGTTGGATGTTATCCTTTAAAGTCCCTATGAAAACATCAATCCTATGCTCCTCTAGAATATCATTTACCCTTATATTCAATTTTTGGAAGTCCTCAATGTGCTCCACCATTGAACCCTTTTGTTTGAGATTTATCAATTGGCTAAAGAATGTGTTTCCCTTTGTATTCTCATAATGTGCTATCATTTCCTCCACGAAAATTGACCAAGTGACAATTTGTTTAGAGAGCAAAGCCATCAATACCATACAAACTAATTGGTTCCAAATATAAAGTTGCAATGCGTACCTTTTGTGTGTTTTTCACATTATGGAGATCAAAATATTGTTCCATCTGTATTATCCATGTTACAGGATCCTTGCCATCAAACTTCCTCATATCGATCTTGGGAACGTGGTGGGTCTTCATTCCAACATTAGAGTCTATGAAATCATGATTAACATTTCTTTTGTTCTCATCATGAGTTTCCTCTACTACCTTTTTTCGATTAGGAAGCCTTTCTTGTAGCAACTTTGTCAAACCTTCCTTCAAACCTTCCACGTCTTTCTTCAAATATTCATTGTTGTCATTCTTGAAATCACGATTAACATTTCTTTTGTTCTCATCATGAGTTTCCTCTACTAGCTTTACAACATTAGGAAGCCTTTCTTGTAGCAACTTTGTCAAACCTTCCTTCCAACCTTCCATGTCTTTCTTGAAATCTTCAATGTTGCCTTTCATACCATTGATGCCATTCTTCAAACCATCCATATTAGTTTTTGTTACTTTTTGTGAGAGATAATTTTTTTGCACTTGGTCTTGTAATTTTGATATATCGTGTTGCATTTCTTCCGCTTCCTCATGTGTCATAGTAGAACATTCGAGTTGCTTACTAGGTGTTGCCATTTTCTTTCTTCAGAGCATCAACTAAAGATAATTTTCTTCACTATGCTCTTTTAATCACTTCAAACTAATTTTTCAAACAAAACTTATGCAAATTTTTAAAAAGACTAAACACCTTTTTTCACTTTGTAGGAGCTCAATATTGAATCTATTGCATCTATGTAATTTAGGATTTCCAAGGTTTGAAATTTCATCCTACGGTATCCCTCTAAGTTCTCTTTCCAATGCTACAAGTCTGATCAAGATTGGATTTTCCAAGAAAGAGTTATGCCCAGTCTCCCACAATGACCTGATTATAGATTGGTTCAGTAGAACAAATTTGTACGAAGTGCCATGTGTCACTGTTTCGACCTTAGGCCCTGAAAATATACCCAAAAAAAATATAGCCCGTCCTCTTTCTTTCACTTTTTTATAAAATTTGAATTCGATGCTCAGAGAGAAAGTTATGACTAAGGCCACCTGTTTGAGATGGAATTCGAGATCATGAAAAAACTCTAACTTCCTCGGTTCATATCTCCGAAAATATAGCGAGAAACGGTCTGAAATTCGGCCACAATTTCATCTCAAATGGTTTTTTTTTTCTTTTCAACTTCTAAACCTTCATAGAAAAAAAGATAGTGAAAATTCCATGATGACCTGTTTGAAGCAACGAAACCCTAGAATCCAAAGTTTTGATACCAATTGTTATGCAACTAGCTCATAAAATAGAAGAAAAAACAGATCAAAGACTTCAAAATAAGCCTCTTTGAGGGGGCAACCTCCTTTACATTACGCAAATGAACAATTCTTCGATGATTCAAATGACAAAACATCCTTTCTATATATAGGAGTCTAAGGGGTCACAATATAATCAAATCCGACATAACAATAATAATATAAGGGCACAACAATAACAATATTAGGCTTCTATGGGGCACAATAATAATAATATGGGGACAATAGGGGAACAACAATAACAATAAGGAGCTACAATGACAATAGTAATGGGAGAATCACTAGTATTATAGGGACCTAACAGTTTATGGCGCTCGTCAAGGTTCATCCATGTTTTATTGATGTGGTAGTATGTTGGCTAGTTGCTTGTGGTCTACTCTGTATTCGACAATTTGGATTTGTAGGCCCTAGGTTAATCTAGGAGAGGTGGAGGTCTCGCCACTATTGCCTTCTCCACCATGAACGACTCAAAAAAATGCCAATTTCATCTCCCACAGTCTGGTGCCTCTCCTCTATCAGTGGATCAAGTCAATTTTGCATGGTAATTGGGTTGATTCTTGTGCCTACTCCTGCACAACTTGCTAAATTTCTTCATGTGTATTCCTTGTGTCTGGGAAGGTGTCTGAGTTTCCTGTCCGTTCCGTTTCTTTTGGGAAGGTGTCTTCGTTTCTATGGTCTCTCCATGAATTCTTGAGGCTCACTGCTAGATGAGTAACTCTTGGGTTCAATGATGAAGGGGCAGTTTGGAGATAATTGTTGTGGATGGTAATTGGCTAGGGTTTGTTTCTTGTGGGTTCATGCTCTGGTGTCATGTTCTTTCGATTGCAACCCTATTCCTTGGCACTCCCCCTGTTAGTGGATAAGCAAAGGTCTCAAACTGGTTATCTGTGGGTTTTACTATAAAGCTCTGGTTTGGTGATAATTGATCGTCAGCCTTGTGGTCTAGACGTCTGATGGATAAGTCGGGGTAGTCTTTGGCCCTGCTGCAATTCTCGGCTGGTTGGGTGGTTCCGTTGCTCGTGGTGGAGGTGTTTCCATGGGCCTGCATCATGAGACCCATGCCACGTCTCTCCCGCTCCCAGCCCAAGCGGAGGGGAGTTCTGTCCAGCTAGGAAGGATGTAGTGCAGGGGAAAAGGTGGCACTAGAAGATCGTATTGCTGAGCGTTCCAAGCGGGGTGGCCAATTTGCTTGGGTTTTGGTCCGCACGACACTGGGAGCCCATGGCAGCAAAGGTGGTGGGACAGCAGGGTGGGGTGGTCAAGCAATTAGTGGTGGCAAGAAAGGCAGAATGGTACGTGAGGGTAGAGCAGGTGTGGAGGGTCAGAGTCATCGGTAGGGGCATGTTGGAGCTACTAGAGGGGAGAATCACTCCGATGTCTGCCGTGATTTTCTCCAGACTATTCTAGATCGCTTGAAAGTTTATGATCGGGCCAGAAAGGAAGAACATGAGGTTGTCATTGCTACGCTCAAACAATTGCATTACTTTCAATGCCATGTTTGAGAAAGTATTTTTGTGGTGTGGCGGGGTCAAAATATGTTATCTGAAAAGGTGGATAAGTTGGAATCGTGGTTGGCTCACTTTGAACAGCATGTACAATGTACCTATCACCCTCCTCCCTCTCCAGCAACTAGGGCCAGATAATCTTGCTTCCATTTGACGTAGGAAAAATCGCCTAGAGGCAATCTCCCCTTCGTTTCATAAATCTTACTGTGAACCTGTGGGTTATGGCCACCTATACAAATCAGAAGCGTTCACATTGGTGGTTTTAACAAAACCCGACCAATCACCAAACACAACTTTAACATATAATCTGCCAACGAATGTTGGTCCCACCTGAATGCACAAAACCAGACTCCAAATAAAATAAACTCACGTCCATACACTTCTCGGGCCCGCTCAGTAATTGAATCACAATTGAACAACAATTGAACAGTAATTGAACAACAATTGAACAACAATTGTCCCACGTTGACTTTCCCTTTTTGCACAGGTGCTTCACTCTACGCCGTTGGTCTTACCATTCAATCCGACAGTCGTTGATCCACTTGATCACCAAACCAAATCTCCATCCTACACTGTTTGATCAAGGCACGCTTGATCTAACGGTCAATAGCAATATCACACGAGAAACTTGAGTGACACTTAACCACCCTTACGGAGCCAATAAGAATTATAAATCATTAATCTATAAAAGTTCGGGTCCACCTTTGAAGTTAAATTCCGATCTCTTTATGGACCAATATCCGTTGGATAATAGAGGCAATCAAATCCTACAGTCTGCGGCCCTTCAACTAACACACGGGTTAAAAACAACTTAACCCCGGCAGTTGATTGTGATGTAAGCGGTTGAAAATGCGATCAATGGTTAGGATTGAGTGCGGGCCTTCAAACACGATCAAGACACTCGTAGACTCCTAATCTCTGCAGTTACACATTTCACTTTGGCACTCAGATTACATTCAACGTGGATCGTTGAATGTTACTCCACTCCACCTTGCAATCAGACTCCATCTTCGGGTTTGCTACACAGGGCATTTAATTCTGATGATCCACACAACATCATGCTCTTTCCCTCTTATTGATACCATATATAGGTCTAACGTAAGGTCAATGCTACCCTTTGACTTCTTTATCAGTGTATCTACACCCTCCATAATCACGCGATTATCTCCAATAGTACTGGAACGTTTCACCGTGATCATAATTTGATCTCCACTTGGCCATATCTTCTCTTCTTATCTGTGCTTAGGTCCTTTGTCAATTCTCCTTGAATTCATAAAGGAATTCTTCTCGGCCTTTCGGTCTTTGGTTCCCTTTTTCTGCATGACTCTTCTCTTTATTTCACCTTCGGATTCTGCACCCGCAACCTATTTTACACATAATAACTCAAGATCATACACAATCTATATCTCAATTACTCAATACACACATAAAATCAAAATCGAGTTGTTTGTATTAATAAACAAGTATTTACATAAGAGTCTCTATCTCTTTGGCCTGATCTTCTAATCAATGGCCTTTCTATTCTCACTGCCCGTAGGCTACAATCCAAACCCTATCTATTTCCTATCTAAGGATTATTCTTCATTTTACCTTTTTTTGCCTTATGCCTTTGAGGTTTACATTTATACAGAAGGATTCTGTTTCCAATTCTAGTTTAGATCCTCAATCTTCTCAACTAAATCCTAAGAATCCTCTATGTCCTCAATTAGTTCCTAAAATATCTTCTTTATCCCTTGAGGATCTCAACTTTCAACTATTCCTAAGGATCCTCCATAAATCATGAACTACTTTCTAAGATTTACAATATCTCAATCCATACTAATTGCTCATCATCACTCATGTTCTACATTCGAGAACATTTAAAAATATCCTCACAATATTTAATTAACTCCTATTCTAAATGTCTTACCTAAATCACTCAAAATATTTAAAATTACATTAATTATATACTTAGGAAAACCACTCTTTTGAAAACACAAAACCACCTAGATTCTACTAAATGTACACATTTTCGGAACCATGATTCTCCTGCATCAGACTCCCAAAGTAGAAAATAATCATGATCTCCAAATCATGTGCTTCTAATCTTTGTCCTCCTGGATCCCAGATTTTGTTTTGTAATTTATCTTTGCCTATTTCTTTTCCTTTCAGCTGTTCTGTTGTTGCTGTTGTCTGTTGCTGTTTTCCAGGTTTCCATACCTTATTCTGCAATTTCCCACTTGCTATGCTCTCACATTCTTCTGATGTCTTCCTCTTACTGCTGCTTCTTTGCTTTCTTGCTGCTGTCTTCTTCTGAGACACCTTTATCATTATCCTTCTTATCAGTTCAATCTCTCTATCTAGTATATCTTCTGACTGCTGATTGCCTTCAACTCTTGATTGCTGAATTTTCATTACTGCCACCCTTACATCCTTACCCTCTTGTTCACTATTGTCTTGCACCTTTTCAGCTACTGCCATATTGTCTTTCAAGATAATTTTCTGCTTTTGTTCATTGCAACTGATAACTTCTTCTTCCTGATTTTCATTCATGACAATTTCTTTGTCATCCTTCATCAACAATTTACTTTGGATATTTAACCTCTGCTTTTCCAACTTTCTTCTTTGAAGGTATAACTTTCATATAACTCAATAATTTTAATTGGAATAGAATTTGGAAATTTTACACAATTTTCAATGCTTTCATTTGTTGTTGACCAATCACCAAATGGTCTTTCTTCCCCTGCTAAATCTAACTCATCATGCTTAAGTATTCCAAATTCATTAGGCATAGTAATTACCTTTTCTTCATCTTCATGTCTTAACTCATATTTTCTATGCCAATATTTACTATTACCAGCTCCAATATTTTGCTGCATATTTCCATGAGACCTTTCTGTCTCCTTTCGTTTATGAGATCTTGCTATCTCAGTCTTAATCTGAACAAATTTCAGATTCTGCTCCTTCTTCTTAACAAACTCTAAAGTTTGTTCATCACCCTGTGTTGTACCTGCAATCATACACAAATCATTAGTTTTAAAAATACAATACCTTTTGGTCTCGGTTGATGCTTTAGACATCAGGTCTTCTTGCCACTCTGGATCCTTCATATGATTCAGTTCCTCAGTAGATTTTCCCTCTATCTCTTCATTACTTTCAGAAATCAATGGACCATGTTCTGGTTCACATACCAAAACTTCCTTCATATACTCATTTAATCTGAGTAACTCTTCCTTTAATTGAGCATTCACTCTATGCTCCCACTTCACTTGTAATTTATGCCATTGGACTTTCCTTTTCATAACCCAACCATGCCTTTGGTCTTCATTCTCTTTCTCTTGTAGCCATCCCTGTAGTATCTCAAACTGTACCCTCATCACTGCAAGATTTCTCTCTCGCTCCTCATTACTCATCTTACCTATATGGCATTCTCTAGAACCTCTTCTATGACCCTCCATGGCCATCTTCCCTCATGAGCTCATCTGTGCCCGATTGGTGATCTGCAACATAGCCTTTTCTTGTAGCATTATTCTCTTGCTACTCAATACCCTATCAAGCTTCCTCTCTAAGCTTGATCTCTTCCTAGGTATTCTCTCTCTTGGTTCACTCTCTTGAACCTTTTAGAGCCTCACTGCTCCTCTGGCTGCTGCACTCAGTCACCTTTCTCCTTTCTTCCAACCTCTAGTTGGATAGGTTCGTTGCCATCATCATCAAAAACTCTGCTTGTTCTTCGCTACAATTATCAAACATCTTCATAGCATTTTTCAATCAATAATTCATCATTAATTAACTGAAACCATGAAGACCATACCTCACTGTCCAATTTTCTGAACACATGTTGCTGTTGCAGTTTTTCACTGTCCCTTCATAAACAATTTCCTCAATTTGTCCTTTCAATAATCTGATCTACTTTCTCACAAAGTAGTCTGTTCTTTCAAAAATCAATTTATCAATCACCAATTTCAAAATCAAATAAGAAAATCATTTTTTTTTTACCTCAATCAGATTCAGATCTGGTTCTTCTCTTCGCTTCTGCCGCGCCACTTTGGTTTCTTGAAAATTCTTCCCGTTCTGTCCTTTTCAAAGAAAACTCTTCAAAATCTGTTCTCTGTTCACAAAGTTAATTATGAAATGAAATAATTCCATAAGTTCTGAATTATCTTCAAAAGACAAACCCACTCTGATTTTCTCCCAAAAGAGCTGTTTCCAGCTCTGATACCACTTTGACGCAGGAAAAACCGCCGAGAGGCAATCTCCCCTTCGTTTCATAAATCTTACGGTGAACCTGTGGGTTATGGCCACCTATACAAATCAGAAGCGTTTACATTGGTGGTTTTAACAAAACCCGACCAATCACCAAACAATGCTTTAACATATAATCCGCCAATGAATGCCGGTCCCACCTGAATGCACAAAACCAAACTCCAAATAAAATAAACTCGCGTCCATACACTTTCGGGTCCGCTTAACAATTGAACATCAATTGAACCACAATTGAACCACAATTGAACAACAATTGTCCCACGTTGACTTCACACGTTGACTTTCCCTTTTTGCACAGGTGCTTCACTCTACGCCTTTGATCTTACCATTCAATCCGACGGTTGTTGATCCACCCGATCACCAAACCCAATCGCCATCCTCCACCGTTTGATCAAGGCATGCTTCATCTAACGGTCAATAGCGATATCGCATGAGAAACTTGCGCGACACTTAACCACCCTTATGGAGCCGATAATGATTATAAATCCTTAATCTATAAAATTTCGGGTCCGCCTTTGAAGTTAAAGTCCGATCTCTTTATGGCCCGATATTCGTTGGATAATGGAGGTAATCAAATCCTACTATCTGCGGCCCTTCAACTAATACACGGGTTAAAAACAACTTAACCCTCGCAGTTGACTGTAACATAAGCGGTTGAAAATGCGATCGATGGTTAGGATTGAGTGCGGGCCTTCAAACACGATCAAGACACTCGTAGACTCCTAACCTCCACAGTTACGCATTTCACTTTGGCACTTAGATTACATTCAACGTGGATTGTTGAATGTTACTCCACTCCACCTTGCAATCAGACTTCATCTCCGGGTTTGCTACACAGAGCATTTAATTCTGATGATCCACACAACATCGTGCTCTTTCCCTCTTATTGATACCATATACAGGTCTAGTGTAAGGTCAATGCTACCCTTTGACTTCTTTATCAGTGTATCTACACCCTCCATAATCATGCGATTATCTTTAATAGTATTGGAATGTTTCATCGTGAGCATAATTTGATCTCCACTTGGCCATATCTTGTCTTCTTATCTGTGCTTAGGTCCTCTGTGAATTCTCCTCGAATTCATAAAGGAATTCTTCTCAGCCTTTCTGTCTTTGGTTCTCTTTTTCTACATGACTCTTCTCTTTATTTCGCCTTCGGATTCTGCACCCGCAACCTATGTTACGCAGAATAGCTCAAGTTCATACACAATCTATATCTCAATTACTCAATACACACATAAACTCAAAATCGAGTTTTTTGTATTAATAAACAAGTATTTACATAAGAGTCTCTTTCTCTTTGGCCTGATCTTCTAATCAATGGCCTTTCTCTTCTCACTGCCCGTAGGCTACAATCCAAACCCTATCTATTTCCTATCTAAGGATTATTCTTCATTCTGCATTTTTTTGCCTTATGCCTTTGAGGTTTACATTTATACAAAAGGATTCTGTTTCCAATTCTGGTTCAGATCCTCAATCTTTTCAACTAAATCTTAAGAATCCTCTAAGTCTTCAATTAGTTCCTAAAATATCTTCCTTATCCCTTGAGGATCTCAACTTTCAACTAATCCTAAGGATCCTCCATAAATCATGAACTACTTGCTAAGATTTACAATATCTCAATCCATACTAATTACTCATCATTAGTCATGTTCTCCTACATTCGAGAACATTTACAAATATCGTCACAATATTTAATTAACTCCTATTCTAAATGTCTCACCTAAATCACTCAAAATATTTAAAATTACATTAATTATATACTTAGGAAAACCACTCTTTTGAAAACACAAGACCACCTAGATTCTACTAAATGTACACATTTTCGGAACCATGATGCTCTTGCATCACCATCACTTCCGACAATTGATCATGGTTACAGGTGTTCTTCTAGTTCTATTGGTCTTTTGGTGATTTTGACCTCTTAAGCTGTGGACTGTTCCCTTAGTTTTGTTTTTGCTTCTTTGTCATATGGTGCTAGTATTAGTCAACGAACCCACCCTAGGTGAGACTACTTGCATTTTTCTATCTACATACATATTGATTTACAAAAAAACATATTGATTTTTGGTTTTCAAAACAAGATTAAAAATAAAATAAAAAATTAATATATAAGAAAGTCGGAGGTCAAACCTATGTATTTGGTAAAGACAAAACTCTTGTTCCTAACCTTCCAACTTCCAACTTCCAACTATAGCATTGTCGGGCTTCATACTCAAATATAATCTTAAATTCAATATTAATATTTAAATTTATTATTAATGTTAATAAAACACATTAATAAATGTTTGTACTTAATGTTAAAATAAATGTTTGAACTTGACGTTAAAATAAATGTTTAAACTTAACATTAATTACTATTAGAATTAGAATTACGATTAATTAAAATTAAGTTAATTACTATTAATTAATTTAATTAATTATTTAATATTCTAGGTTTCAACTATTTTTGTTCGTTGAATTGAAACTTCTGTGATCCATATCAAGTTTATGAGAAATTCTTTGACATAAATCACAGTGTAAATCATTTATCGACAAAAAAATATCGAACCTCTTTAAACATGCAATCTTGTTAGTTGGCCCCGAATTCCCCAGTTCGAGTTCTAATCGAGACCCGACCTCAACCTAGTGTGCGCCGAAAGTGCGAGGTCGGTGTCGAGGTAATCGGGCCAAACCAAGTCGGTGTGGTCGGGACTTCATTTTAGTCGGAGAGTCGAGCATATCAACTCATTTGGTGGGATGCATTGAAACCCCGACCCCCGACTTATCACATATAGTCAATCCCGACATGAAATCTCAATCTTTAGTTTTGCAGTATAGCCACGGCTTGTTGCAACGCTCTCTGCCACAAGAAAATTTACACTTGGATAACTGGACCTGCTCGGGTGTAATTTATATATGATAGCCGGCTAGTGGGAGACCAACCAAATGAATTCTAAATTGGTTTCCAAATTACTAAACGAAAAAATTCTACTAATTAGCTCATTGAATTTCTCTATTAATGCGATTTGTTTTGGGTATTTGCGGTTGGGAATGCCAATGTGTTGCTGCAATTTTGTTTGTTTTTTATTTGCAATGTTGGGTCATGTTGCATTGTTTTTTTCGCCAGTGCTGCCATGCATTAGCCCTGTTCAATCCAGATCGCTGGTATGGGAAGTGGAAGCTTCAAATCAGAATGTAGTTAAGAATGTAAAATCGTCTTGTAATTGGTGGTGGAATGAATTTCTTTGCCAAGTTGACCAGGGTTCAATCCAGAGGAAAGATGCTATTCCCCTTTAGGTTGTATCTCTCAAAATTATGTAGCTCCAATTTTTTGTTCTCATGGGCATTACAAAAGCATCTTTAAACTTCTAGGGCAGTATTTTTTTCAATTTTGTGCTTGTGAAGCTCAGGGATCAAATGTAAGTTCGACCACTTGCAAATATTGTATCATCACAACATCACAGTCTATCTGTTTAAGATTTCGCTAATAGCGGTCCTGGTGACCCTGGGCTCTCTCCAAATCAACATGTTAGAAGTTTGTAGAACAATGCGATCTGAAGATCTGCTTGAGCTTAGGTCTGATGTTTCTCTCCTGCAGACAAATTTTCATTTTCATTTTGCTCACCTACTAAACCTTTCTGCTCAAATGTATTTAAGCATAATAGTGTTTCTTAAACTATGACGTTTCCTTGACATCTGATAGTTTCGCAGCTTGATTACCCTTTTGGTTGCCTGATTTGCATGAGTTGAGCCATGTAGTGAGAAAATTGATGTTAAACTAATCTTTTTGCTGCTTCACTCACATTGCACATTTAACTCTCTGCGTGGGGAATTATTTAAGCCTTTACTTTGTATGTTGAATCTAATTTCAAGGTCTTATGGGTTATTTATTGAAGTTCAGACTCCATAATTGTTTACTCAAATTCTGAAGATATTTATATCTGCAATCATCCTTTTTCTTAATTCTGACAATGATTCTCTGTTTTTATGGGCTATTGATCGAGGTCCAGACTCCAGAATTGTTTACTAAAATTTTGAAGATATTGATATCTGCAATCATCCTTTTCTTAATTCTGACATCGAGTCTAGGTGTGAAGACTAGCTAGATGTACATCCCTTTAATATGGTCATTTTATGTTGTTTTTCCTTACTAGTATTGAGCCTTATGGTATCCATTTCTTGCCAGGAGCATCACTGGGTCAATAGAATTGTTGTGCTGGATTTTGCGCTGCACAGATGGATGGAGTGGTAGACATTTCCTCTGATACCTTAATTCATGGAGAAGTTGCAGAGTAGGATGTAGACATAAATCAGAGTTTCCAGCAAACGAATGGCCATCATGAAAATGGTGTTGTGTCTGATGATCCATCCTCTCAGTGCTCTGCAGATTTAACGGAGTCTAGGAAAGAGAACAATGTGGAAGATGCAGAGACAAACATGGGAAGCACAAAAATGGATGGGCTTCAAGAACATCCAACTCTAGCAGAGGAGATTGAATCTGAATTTCCAAGAAAAAGTGAAGGAGAAGTTGAAGTGACCTTAATAGCAAATGGGGGTTCGAACCAGACTGGGGACATGTCTGTTGAACAGGAGAAGCAGGTTAATTTAATTCTTGAAGGAGATGATGGATCAAAGCCTCGTCAGACAGAAAACAAGCCAATGGCTACTGAGGTATGTTCGCCATTGCATGTGTTGTTTTTTGCTCATCTTGAGTGATTATTTCATTTGAATGAAATTTATGAAAACAAGCATGATGAAATATTGTCATTATAATGTAATGTCTGATTATATTACAGGGGATCAAAATAGTATCTAATCCACTTTCTACTCGATTGAAATCAAAGAAGATTAACTCCATTGTCCCAGAAACTGGTAGAACTGCAGAATCTCAGGACTAGAAGTTAAGAAATCCTCAGAAATCAAGTACTTTGTTAAAGGGAAACCCAAAAGCTACAACAAGAAATATTATAGATACAAATTCAAAATCTAAGAAAAATGCGGTAGAGGTATCTGAAGCCGATAAAGGTGAAATCACGTTGCCTACTTCAAACAATTCCCTTCGTAGGTCAGTTAACCATGGATTTGCAAGGTCAAATTACATTGTTCCACAACCATTTTCTTTGGCAACTAACAAAAGGGATTTTACTAGAGTTCAGCCTGCTGATAATGAAATTGTTGATGGTAAAGATAAGCATACCGTTGCAAATAGTATCACATCTTCCTGAGTTTCCAAAAAGGCACAGATAAAAATGATCAAAGCAGACTTGGTGGATCTATCCTTTAAAAATTATTGAGGAAATATGAAGGGGGTGTAAACTTTAAAACTTGATTATTTTTATGGTGTATGTGGTGGGCACATTGCAGTTAATGTATACATAGTTGAAATTTTTTTAATATGTTTTTGGCATATCAATTAGTACACACCCTCACCATTTATTTTATGGTTGTTAGTTGGTTGTGAGCACTCCTTTGACCCAAACATTGGGAAAGTCTTTGCGTTCTAAGCTCTTGAAGTATGTCAAATCATCCTTGTTTGTTTGACGTATCCGGGCATATTTTGGCCAGAACGAAGGCCAGAACGAAGAAGGCCCAGAAAGTAGTACTATGTTTTGCGTTGCAAGACTTGTGCCTATTTGGCGTTGGAAAACATTATTGCCTGCCATTTAATATTAAAATAACTCTTTAATATGATTTTGTGGTGGAAGCCTCAAGGGTTAGTTCAACTGGTCAAATAAGTGCCAATTCTCCCTTAAGCCCTTGGGTTTAGGTCTAGCTATTGGCTGCCAGGCTTGATACCCTTGATCAAGCTCAGATATTTCTGTGGACGTAGTGGCCACACAATAACCGCGGTGAACCACCAAAAAAGAAAAATATATATATATATATATATAAATGATTTAGTGATAGAAACACATTGTAAAAACATTTTTTTTTCCCAAGGTGCATGATCAAAGCATAAAGGTTCTCACACATGCATATTCAAAGAATGACGAGGAGGAAGACACATGTTCTGTTGACTCCTCGTATCCTTTCATTTGTAAAATTATATGACTGTAAACATAGTAATATGATGTTGAATTCTTAGTGAGTAGTATGGCCATCCGATCCTTTTTTCGCTTAATTGCTTATGTTTGTAGCTTGCTTTTGTCTTTTGCATGTGTGTTGTTCTTAATTAGTTTTAAAACTGCAACTCCAACCCAAGCTTTGAAAGAAGGACCAAGAAATGGTGCCTCTGGCGTTAGCTTCAGTTTTAGATGTGATGAGCGAGCAAAGAAATGGAAAGCGATATATTTTATCGTGTTTGGTTTAAATTTAATTGTTTCATCACTATCAATGATTTTAAACATTATTACTTATCACTCTAGAGTGACTTTAGAGTTGGTATAAATAGTAATATGTTGATATTATGTTTGATTTAGTTTCCAGTTTTACTCAAAGCTAGAGGAAAAGATCCATGCAAAGGAATTGGAAAAAAACCAATTGCAAGCCAACTCCAAGGTTGTTATTAACTGCAACACTTATTCTGATGAGTTATTTTATTTTTTATTGGATTGACAGTTTCTTGTGATAAGTATATTCTTCTCTCATTTTTCATGCATTTGATACTTTTAAGCTTCTCAATACACTGGATTCATTTTTAGGGTTGTTTTGCTTATGTATCGTACAACTTGTTGCATGAAGATCAAGAAGCTGAGATCAAGTGATGTATTGTCTTTTCCTAAATTATTTTGGAACATGATTTATTTCTACATTTTGGGGGCCAATTTTGGTGAAGACGTGGCCTATTTGATTTTTGATAAAAGATGTAAGAGTTAGAGGCAAGTTAATTTTATTTTATTTTATTTTCTTAATGATATGTGTGGACCATCCACATAAGAAATACTCACTCCCTAAGCCAATGATTTGAAATGCATGAGAGGGAAGAAAGGCTCCATGAAAGTTATAAAAGGAAGGCAACACACTTCATTTGACATTCTTGGCTTATCGAATTTGATTATGTTGCTCGAGTTGTTTAGTCGGGTCACTTATTATTTATCAAGAGTTTTCCAAGTGGAGAACTCACCCTTTCTTCGGGGGACTTCGAATGCCACCCTAAGAGGTTCATCCATTATCATCCAGAGGAGATTTGTGGAGAGATTTCCAACAATTGTACTCAGTTCGCCCCAGCAATGCGTATTCCTGGAGGATGTAGTAGTGGATCTAGTGTGACCATTGCAACATTCTTCCGGAGGGATATTGCCGGGAGAAATTAGGAGAAGAAGGCTCAATATATTTTTTGGCTATTGGGTGGTTTGAGGGCTAGAAGTGGCAGCGAAATTCAGGAGTGATTTTGCAGACTCTGTGGCCAGCACATCAGAGAGAAACTGGGCATGCGTGGGAGATAGAGTTTCAGCCATTGGGGCTATTGCTATCCGGAATAAATAAGGGAAGTATTGGTGGAGTTTATTGCTACATTTCAGGAATTTCTGGGGAGGATTTTGTTGGTGGTTTGACAGACAACGTGCTTCAACAACTATTGGAAAGCGTAGGGCTTTTAGGAGTCGATTTTGGGAGGTCAAAATCAGGCCAAACCATTTTTGGGTTCTTGTGGGTTTTTCATGAGGCGCCTAGATATAAATTTGTAGAATTTTCTAAGCATCGGAGGTGGGGTTTTCAGCCATATCTTTGCAGCAGATAATGCAGAATTGCTGGGAAAATGCAATGCCTTTTGGGGGTCGATTGTGGAAGGTTAAAATCAGACCAAACCATTTCGAGGTTTTTGTAGGTTTTGCTTGAGGAGCCTTTATATAAATTTGCAGAATTTTCTGAGCACAAGAGGTGGGGTTTTCAGCCATATCTTCACATCAGACAGTATAAAATTGCTGGGGACTACGCAGTGTAGCAGTTGGTCAGTTGATTGCAGCGTCGGGTTGTCATTTCTTCACCTGGGCTTTGCTCCGCTTACCTTTGAGGCAAGCCCAGGTGCATTCCTCCCATATTTTGTACTCTTGCAACAATTTATAATAGAATGGCTCAGCTGCTTCCATATTTATGATAGTTATGGGCGTTTTCTAATTGTTTTGAAATTTATGTGGTGAAAATTGTTATTTGCTTGCATATCACTATTTTTCCTATTTTGGAACATTACATGCGGCTTATGAAAAGTTTGACATTTAAAGCCACACCCATGCCTGAATTTTACCAAGAAGCGACACCTCCAAAGTTGAAATCAAGAAGGTATATAGTTAATACACTTCATTGCCTTGGCTTAGGGTTTTATTTGTGTAGTATTAAATATTTCAGAATTGTTGCTTGCTTGGTTGGAATTTGTTTTTCAAAGAACACATTTAACTTAAGTTGGATGTCATGCTAGAAATAAGGAATGCTGAAATAATCAATTTCTCATTTATGTATGTTCTTTCATGCCTGATGGTTTTGTGAATATCTATGGGGTTATCTATGTAGGGCCTCTCACATCATGTTATTTTTAATTATGTTTTATGAAATGCAAATTCCTCCTACCCATGCAAAGTCTCCTAAGATTGAACGTCGAAATACTGGTAAAGAGTCTCGTTTTAGCCTTGATCATAATAAATCCACTCGAGCCTTGTAAGAGCTCACTTTGATGAAATAAACCTAAAACAACAGACTGCAGATTTGCAAAAAATTAAATCTGCTATAGGTTCCTCTAAAAATGGTAATCTCACTACAACCAGGGTTCAAAATACTTCATCCAGTGTTTGTAATGAAGATAAAGTTAACTCGAAGGAGCTCGAGCCCATTAAAGAAAAAGTAAATGTTGAACCTTCACAATTTGATGATCAAATTGCCAAGATCATGATCATCGATAATCAACCAGGTGAGTGTGATGAAGGAAGATCGATTGTGCAGGAATATGAAGCAGTTCAAGAAAAAGATAACACTAAGCCTCAAAAAGGACATAATGAGATAGTAGAAGTGGAGGTTACTAATATAAGTCAACCGAGGGAGTCTGATGAAGAGAGAATCGATGAGAAGGGTTTGGTAGCAGTTAAAGGGAAGAGCAATACTGAACCTTTAAATGGGTGTGATGAGATTTCAGAAGTCAATATTAACAGTGGTCAACTGAGGGATTCTGATCCTCTTGTGCACACCGTTAAAGCTGCCGAAATTGGATGTATGGAGCTAGCAGTAGATAAATTACAGGACTCACATGCCTCTAAATCCAAGAGCAATGTAAGCAAAGTGTCATTGCGTTCTAAGACTCAGAAGATAGAGAAGATCCCATGTAATGGTGCAAATGCAAATGGAATCAAGACTGAATTGTTAAGGTCTAGTCAACAAGGTTCAAGCCAGGAGTCTGTTAAATCAAATGAGAAAGGCATACAAAAATTAGGACGAGAGTGATTCAAAGCAATGACACCCTCTTTCACCGATTCAAATAGGGAGGGCGTTAAATCCACGTCTTCTAAAAGAACCAACAAGGGAAGAAATGACATGGCTCGAGTTGTTGGAGATGTCGCTGTAGAGTCATAAATTCAAAAGTCTTCATTTCCTAGCTTTGATAAATAATTAGAGTGAAAGATTCACTATTCGGGTGAAGGGGAGGCTGCTCTATGCATGTTTCTAGTGTTTTGACTCTGCACATTTTGGAATTAGTTGTATTCATCAGCCTCACAATTGAAGGTACAACTGAGTCGCTTCCAAAATACTCGCATGCTTTGACAAAGCGTTTGATTTTTGTGTTCATGAAAGTTTGTAGTTGTGTGCATTTTAAATGGAAGATGTGTGCCAAATAACTGAGATGGAGTACAAAGTACCAACCTTGTTGGTATGGAGTGAGCACCACAAGGAGCATGCACATGTATTATCACAATTTGGTCAGCCCATTGGAAAATACATCTACTTAATTATGATACTGTATGGGACAATATATTTGAAATCAACACGCGAAGAAGACTGTGAAAATGACGAGATGAATGTATGAATACTATAACATGTTGCCAGGAAAGTGAACACTATCGTCTTTCATTGAATTCTGGCACATTTACCCGATATTTAGGGAATTACGAGTGCAGAGCAATTTGTAGAGATCTCTTTAGCTAGTCAATACTTTTGATTTACTGAAAATTGACCTAGATTCACATCGAAGATTAAAATAAACCAGTCTCATATAGACTATAGGTATGGGCGCCCTAGTCGTCAATGGAGCCTAGTTGCAGTTTCAGAGCGATGGAGACCCATTTTTACTCAATGGAACATGCAGCCAAGTCTGGAAGAGTGGTACTGCTAATAAAGATGTGGTGTAAAGTTTCAACAACTTGGCTCCGTAAATGCAACATTTAACAAGGACAATATGCAATAAATACAAAAGAAACTGCTGCTGCAGGGGTTGACATTTACCCTCTAAATAAGTAGTTGGGGATGTGGCGACGGGCAGATGTCACTGAAAAATTTACCAAAAAATCTCAATCTTAACTATATAAAACATCAAAAAAGTTCTATAATACTGTCAAATTAATCCAACCTCACCAATCAGAGTAATCGGGATATGTGGAAGGACGACAAATCACAGATGGTATCATTCTCACCCATGAGATCATACACTCTCTGAAGCAGCTCAAAAAAGCAGGTATGCTACTAAAAATCGACCTTTGAAAAGCATTCGATAAATTAAGTTGGACTTACATTCAAAAGATGCTGATAGCCTTTGGATTCTCCCCTCCTTGGGTTAGATGGGTTATGAGTCTTATTACCTCCACTTTTTTTTCCCTTCTGGTCAATGGCATACCTTCCACCCCCTTTCATCCCTCTAGAGGCATTCGCCAAGGAGACCCTCTCTCCCCCTTTCTGTTTGTTTTAATGGTGGAAGGGCTTGGACGCAGCATCAAAAGTGCTCTTCAATCCCAGCAGCTCAGAGGTCTCTCCTTCCCCAACACCCCTGCTTTTACCTATCAACAATTTGTGGATGATAACATGCTGTTTGGTCATCCCTCGGTTCAAGAAGCTCATAAGTTAAAATCACTCCTGAATGATTTCTCTGAAGCCTCTGGTGCAAGCATTAATAATGCCAAATCCCAAATCTTTTTCTTTCATACCCCTTCCATCACTCAATCTTCCATAGCTCGCATATTTGGGTTTTCGGTTGCCTCTCTCCCCTCTAAATATCTGGGTGCACCCATGACTGACTCGGCTTTAAAGCATTCTACCTGGCAATTGCTCCTAGAGAAATTGGAAGATCGCCTTTCCTCCTGGACTTATAGAGCCCTCAACATGGCAAGTCGTCTAGTTCTAGTCAAAGTTGTCCTACAATCCATGCCTCTTTATCTTTTCTCAGTCTTGGCAGCACCAAAATGGGTGCTCAAAAAAATCAAAAATCTCCAGAGGGATTTTTTATGGGGATCCTCGGGACAAAACAGAAAATGGGCACTGATCAAGTGGGCTAAGGTTTGTCGTCCAAAACCTTCACGAGGCACTGGATTGCGTGATCCACATCATAGCAATGCAGTCATGGGAGCTCGTTTATGGTGGAAATGGATTTCGGCTCCGAATACACCATGGGCCATTCTATGGACAACCAAATATGCAAACAACCGACCGACAGACGAGTTAATTCGACTCACAGATGTTGGAAAAGGCTCCTTAATTTGGAATGCGGCTAGTCAGCACAAGGCTATAATTCAACAGCACAGCTTCTGGGAAATAAGGGATGGCAACAATGCTCATTTTTGGGAGGACTCATGGCAGCAAAGACCCAAGTTGAGTGAACAGATCAGCCCTAACCAAACACAGGATTGGGAGGAGCATCGGATGGACAAAGTTAGCTAGCACTGGATACCTACTCTCACGCAGGGATACCGACAATGGATAAGCGCGACCCACATCATCAGGCAAGGAACAGAGTCTATTCAAAATAAGTTGGAGACATAGCTTACCAATAGGAAAATTCGTTTTTCTGACAAGAAGGATATAATACGTTGGGGATACAAGGCACGAGGAACTTTCACCACTCAAGAGGCTTACCAACTTATGATTGGCGACCACACAGTCAAAGACCCGCTATGGGACAAAGTATGGTCACCTAACATATGGCCAAAAGTTTCTACTTTCCTCTGGTTGTTATGTCAAAACAAAATACTTACTTGGGACAATCTTAGAAAAAGAAATTTCCATGGGCCCTCCATATGCCCCAACTGCATGCAACAGGAAGAAACCATTCTGCATCTCATGAACTCATGTCAGTTGGCGAACAAACTTTGGGAAAAAGTAAATTTCAGATGCCAAAAAGATGGGAGAGTTAAAGAGGATATTACCAACACCATTCGCAGTTGGGCAAACAAGCCTTACAAGAGCACACTGTTAAACTCCTTATGGAAAATCATCCCAGGTCTTCTTATGTGGACTATCTGGAAAGAAAGAAACCACTGAATCTTCAAAGATCAGTCTACACCTCTAGAAGTCATATGGAACAACCTTTGCAAAAACCTTCAGGAAACATTAATGCTCCAAACTTGGATTGAAGAGGATCTTCCTTCCCTTCCTTAGGAGCAGAATATATGGACAAATTGGAATCTTCAGATAAACCAGGTCCAGGCAAAGCATAATAAATCCTCTTTACACCATCGCATACCAAATAAATGGAGCCCTCCACCCCATAATATGATTCAACTGAACTTTGATGGTGCCTCCAAAGGTAACCCAGGAAAAGCAGGATTTGGAGGAGCATTCAGGGATCACAATGGCAAACCTCTTCTAATCTTCCTAGGATCTTTAGGTTGGGACACGAACAATTCTGCAGAGCTAGAAGGGCTATGGCAAGGGCTACTTTTAGCACAACAACATAGCTTCTTCCCCCTAGTAATTGAAGGTGACTCTCAGATTCTCATTAATATGGTTAATCAGCTTTTGCAGGGGACCCCGGCACACAAAGTGGTCAGCAGTTGGAGACTGGCAGAAAGATTAGAACTCATTGAACAGTGGCTCAACACCAATAGAGCAGTCACCTTCAAGCATATCAGAAGAGAAGGTAACAAAGTAGCTGATCTATTGGCTAATATAGGAGTGGATTGTGATTGGATACTACATACAGGTTCGATCAACACAATCACCACAACTTCTCAGATACAGGAATATAATGATTTGATACAGAGTGAAGAGGCGCACCCGGATGCGGGTGTTAATGACGCAGTTAAGGATGATTAGACAGAAGGACGGCAGGCGGCTTGGCCACATGGCCACCCGCGTCCCCTTCCATGCCAATTTATGGCATGTTCCTGTCAACCTGCAAGCAAAATTACTCTGGTGCTCCAGTCGAGAAAATTGCAGCAAGAATAAGGCCATGGACCTGGTTAATCACAATTCGTTCATCCCCCCTGCTAAATTGCTCTTGCTCCCCCCCCCAAGCTGCGGAGCCGAGCTCGCGCACCCTCACTGGAAGGCGTTGCTGGATCCTAAACTGTATCGATCTGGGCATTGGCTTCCACTTCTCCCAAATTCCCCATTGTGTGCCGAATCAGGCTTAGGATTCCTCCTCTCTTCTTCTGAACGACCAATTCAATCCTCGAGATATCTGTCTCTCCAACTGAAAACTCGGAAATCCATTCCGTCATGGCACACACTCGACATCGCATGCGCAGTCGAAGAGGAGGTAGTCCAGGCAGCAACACTCGCCCCCCTACAACGCCCAGCCCTGATTCTTCTTCCCCCTACACCATTCATTCCCATAGTCCTCTCTCGGGTAGATACACTGATACCCACAGTGGTAGAGGCAGGTCACCAGCTCATGGAGTCCGGAGAGCGAACGCTGCTACCCAAACTGAAAATCTTCCCATTCCCCCTCACCCCTCTTACCATTGAACTCAATTTTGCTTTCAGAGTACTCTGACTCATCCAATTATCATAGCCACAATCTTTGTTACCTTCACTGAGGAAATGAGTCCGCAAACTGAGCAGGGAGCTCAAACCCATTTTAATGAACCAGAGAAAAGGACCAGCGGCTATCAGCAGAAGGCTCTTAAGAGCAACAAGGATGAGCATGAACCAGGCAAGCAGCAGATGGCAGGGCAAACAGGTGTTCGGTAGGAAGCGGAGACGGCTAGAAGCAAGCATGATACTGCAGGTCGAGAAGGTGGCATGAAGGTGGTTGAAAGAATTCGGGATGACACGTCAGGCAAACATGCAGCCGCGGGCAGCTCAGTAGGCATACAAGCAACCAGTGGCATACCGCGTGGCACGTCTGCAGAAGATGACGACTGGTATGAATACGCGTGTTGCATTGTTGAAGAGCCCGCCCCTGAGGACTTCCAGGGGGTCCGGCCAGACCTATGATCCAATTTCCAGTTGTCGCCTTGCCGTTCGTTGGCGGTTTCATGACCATGCTGTCTGAGGTTTTTCTTCTGTTCATTGTCAAATTGTCTAGCATGTTTTCTAGTTATTCTGAATCAAGACCCCTGTGTGGGTATTTTAAGTTAAGTTTTGAGACTTACTCGGGTTGGCTTCCCCTAGTTGGGCAGACGAGGTCAGTTTTTTTTTTGAGAATTTTGATATAACTCTGTTCTGCACCGCAGATGCCGGAGCCTCGATGTATTTTTACTTCGCTTCCTTTTAATAGAATAGTATTACTTAGGAAAAAAAAAATCCAACCTCACCAATCATAAATGTCACTGCGCAAGTAGTGACATAATAATGACTTACACATAATAATGACTTACAAAATACTTATTTTTACTGTATCAAATAAATATTTTAATTTCCATCTTTATTAACCATACCATCCTTGCAATAGTCATTGTCAAAGTTTCGTTATCGTTCACAACTTGTCTAATGGAAAAATTTGTCAACTCGCTTCTCGTGTTTAGGAAGTTATCCGTTGGACAAATCTCAACTTGTGTTCATATATATATATATTAAAAAAATTGAATAAAATAAAATTTATGATAAATGAATATTAAATATTTTTTTAAAAATAAAATTACTCATTTTCTATAATTTATGAAATATATGATATAAATAAATAATAAAATGTATAATTATAAAAATAATTTTATATATGATTTTGTTTTTTAATATTTTAAACTTAATGTTATAGGAGTAGTTTAATTGGCCATTGTTATGATATGAAGTGTTGTTGCTGACACTTAATCATTAGGATTGGGTGAATATATGTAAAATAGTGTAAATAGAAAATAATGAGAATATGAATATGAAAAGACAGTGAGAGACGAAGTCTAAGAGTCTCTCCCTCCATGTATATATTTATGATCAACCTTAATGGAAAAACACAATTCATTTGAAGAGTTACCTCCTGGCCTAACAGAGCCAACTCCATTTTTAGTTTCCCTTTCTGCCCTTGTAACTCCCCTCTATCATTTTTTTTTCTCAGCAGTCTGTCAAATCCTTGCACAGAATTTGTAGTCTATTATTCCTTGAAGCGTGGTGCTGGAGGTTGTATGGTACTGCATTACTGTGACTGTGTTGTTGGAGGTTGCCGAATGATCGAGTTTGTGTTTCCTAGAAGTGTTGTGGTGCGTTGAGCCTCCTCCATACACGTCAAAACCTCCATGATGCGTGAACGATATGTGGTATGTCAATTTTTATGACTATGAGCGAGTTTGGTGGTATTACATTGCGTTGACTGTGTGTTATTGGTGTTATTTCGTTGGTTGGTCCAAATGGATTACCGTGACTGTATATCAATGCGTTATCACACCAATCCTCCCCTTCATGGTTTCTCACCGCTCTTTTGTCTGTGCTCAAACAATGGCGTGACTGTTATATGTGAACCACTGTTGTTCTAGAACCACACATCGCCTCCTCCTCCCCGCGGCGTCACACCGTGGCTTAGTGTTGCGGCATCATTGCGCTGGTGCTCTCCCCATACCACTGCTATATAATTCCACTGTATGAACCACTCTCCCAACTGTGCAATAGAACCACACACTGCTCTGTAAATGCAACATTTACTAAGGATAGTATGCAATGAATACAAAAGAAACCACTGTTGCAGGGGATGATGTTCACGCTCGAAATCAGTAGTCGGGGATGTGGTGGTGGGCTAACGTCACTGAAAAGTTTACCGAAAAAACTCAATGTTAACTATATAAAATATCAAAAATTTCTATAATATGGTCAGATTAATCCAACTCCACCGATCATAAAGGTCGCTACACAAGCAGTGACATAATAAAGACTTACAAAATACTTATTTTTACTGTATCAAATAAAGATTTTGATTTCCATCTTTATTAACCATGATGTCCTTGCAGTAGTCATTGTCGAAGGTTCGTTATTGTTCACAACTCGCCTAATGGACAAATTTGTCAACACTTGTTATCACTTGTCGTGTGGAGGAAGTTATCCGTCACAAAAATCTCAACTTGTGTTTTTTTTACAAATTTTTAATATATATATATAATGAATAGCATAAATTAATATTAAATATTTTTTTAAAATAAAATTAGCAATTTTCTATATTTTATGAAATATATGATATAAATAAATAATAAAATATATAATTATAAAAATAATTTTATATATGATTTTGTTTTTTAATATTTTAAATTTAATTTGTTATAGGAGCAGTTTAGTTGACGATTGTTATGATATGAAGTGTTGTTGTTGACACCTAATCATTGAGATTGGGTGAATATATGTAAAATAATGTAAATAGAAAATCAGGAGAATAGGAATATGAAGAGACACTGGGAGATGAAGCCGAGGAGTCTCTCCCTCTATGTATATAACTATGATCAACCTTAATGGAAAAACACAATTCAATTGAGGAGTTACCTCCTGGCCTGACATGGTATTAGGAGCCAACTCCATTTTTGACTTCCCTTTCTGCCCTTGGAACTCCCTTGGAACTGTTCTTTATCGTTTTTTTTCTCCGCAGTCTGTCAAATCCCTGTGTAGAATTTGCAGTCTATTATTCCCTGAAGTGTGGTGCTAGAGGTTGAATGGTATTGTGTTACTGTGACTGAGTTTCTGGGGGTTGCTAGAGGATCGAGTTTGTGTTGCCTTGAAGTGTTGTGGTGCGGTGAGCCTCCTCCATACACGTCGTATCCTCCGTGCTGCGCGAATGATATGTGGTATGTCGATTTTTTATGACTATGAGCGAGTTCCGAACAGATTACCGTGACTATATATCAGTGCACTATCACATAGGTCCTCCCTTCATGGTTTCTCATTGCTCCTCTGTATGCGCTCAAAAAGTGGCGTGATTGTTATATGTGAACCACTGTTGTTCTAGAACTACACATCGTCTCCTCCTCCCCACAAAATCACAACGTGGCTCAGTGTTGCAACATCATTGTGTTGGTGCTCTCCCCATACCACTACTATATAATCCCATTGTATGAACCACTCTCCCCACTGCGCAGCGGAACCACACACCGCTCCTCCCCGCTCCTCACACCATGTTATAATATATAACATTACTCCATCATACTCCTTTGCCATACCAACAGTCCATACCACCAATACCGCCTCGCTCCAAACTCCCAGTTTTTAATATATAACCACGTTGGTATATAATGCTAGCCTACATATAACTCCACCATACCGCCTCCCCATACCACGCTGTCCCATTATATAACGATGTCATATGTTATGTTGAATTCTCCCACATATAAATACTCCCCCAAATAATACCTCTCACATATACACCCTCCCCTGTACACTAGCCCCCCCAAATAATACCTCTATCATATTGCCACAAGAATTGTATTTTTCAGAATATTGCTCCTAGAGTGCAGTTTTTTACACTGGAAGTGCAATTTTATATATATTGGCATCAGAGTACATTTTACACAGTACACATATTTTTAATGCATTCATTGATATCAATTGTTGGAGTAGTTCTTTCTAGAAAAGAGAACTATCCTGAATGGTCACAGAAGATAAAACACACTCTCATTTTCAATGAGTTGTGGAAAGGAGTTTGTGTAGGAGAAGGAGATAATGAACCTACAAAGCCCACTTCAGATAAGGAGATTGCCATTTGGGAAAATAAGAACAACAAGGCCTATGCCTTGATTGCAACATCTGTAAATGAACAAGTGAGTCTCATATTTCACCATTTTCAAATGCTTTTGAAGCCTTACAAAAGTTGAAGGAACTGTATGACTCACACTCTGAACTTGAAGTTGTCCAATTGATGATTAAATTGTTTAGTCTTGAATTGAAAAATGATGACCCTCTTGCTTTAGCATCAAAATTAAGATCCATTATGGCTGATATAAAAACCACTGGTGTTGAAATAAACATTCCTCTCATAGATTATGTCAAGGCACTGTATCCCACTTATTCAATTTATCTTTAATCATTGCAAGCAAATGGAAACCTCAAGGAGATTACCTTTGACTCCCTTGAGAAGAAGTTTGCTGAGAGAGAGAAGGATTTTGGGAAGAAGACAACTCCACATTATTCTAAAGAAGCTGTGTGTCTTGCACATAAAGAGAAGAATCATGCACAAGATTCTTCTAGAGGAAGAGGAAGAAGAATTTTTAGAGGCAAGGGGGGCAGACAATTCCAAGGAGAAAAGCTCTATCTTCATTGCATATGTTGTAATAGCGATGGACATGATGCATCCATGTGTAAGTTGCCTTGGGATAGAATTGAGCAGGAAATAAATGAAGCCAAAGGTAAAACCAATGACAAAGGGAAAGGTAAAGCACCTGAATCCACGCACTATGTTGTGGCACATTGCAATATTGGAGTAACTGAAGAATTATTTAATGCTTCACTTACTTCTTGGAAAAATGATTGGTTGCTTGATTCAGCGGAAACTTGCCACATGAATTTTAGAAGAGATTTTTTTGAAGGATTTATTGACAATGTTGATGGAGCAGTATACTTTACAAACAAGTCAAAACTCAAGCCATCAGGGCTTGGCACAATCAAGCTCAAACTATCTGGTCTTCCAGACTTTCTTTTGCATGATGTTCTATATCTTTCGTAGTTGAGGAGAAACTTGTTGTCTTTGGTCCACATCGCCATCAAGGAAAATCCATTCATATGTTTGATGGCAAGGCTGAGGTCAAAAAAGCATCAGGTCACTCACTTGTCATGACAGGGATAGAAGAAGAAAGACTTTTGAAGCTACAAGGAACCTCTGCTCGTGCACAAAACTTCTCATACAGTTCTCATTATGATGAAGGTACATTTCCATCAAGTCTTTTATGGCATGCTAGATTTGGACACTTGAATTATGACAGCCTTCATATGTTGAAGAAAAGTGGTGTTACTGGTTTTCCTACAATTCCTAGGAAACTTAAGCAATGTGATGCTTGTATCTTAGGAAAGCACAACAAACAATATTTTCATGATTCTCATTCCAGAGCATATAGAAAACTTGAACTTATTCATTCATACTTATGTGGTCCAATGCATGTTCCTTCTACAAATAGAAACAAGCATATGATGACATTTATTGATGACTATACCAGAATGTGTTGGGTTTAATTATTGAAGTGTTAGGTTTATTTATTGAAGAACAAATTTGATGTTTTTCAAACATTCAAGAACTTTCATGCGTGGATTGAAATTGATGCACAATCTCATATTGCCTCTATTCTCACTGATAATGGAAAAGAATACATTTCAAATGAATTTGAAAACTATCTTCCCCAGCATGGGATCAAACATCAAACAACTATGCCTTATAATCCCCAATATAACATAGTACTTGAAAGAATGAACAAGACAATCTTAAATATGGTACATTCCATGATGTTTTTCAAGAATATAAATTGATGTTTTGTGCTGATGCAATTCTATGTGTTGTATATATAAAGAATAAGTGTCCATATAATCCTATTAGAAACAAGACTCCTTATGAAATGTGGAATGGCCACATTCCTTTTGTAAAACATCTTAGGGTCTTTGGTTCCACATGTTATGCCTTGATACCTAAGGAACAAAGAAACAAACATGGTGCAAGGAATCGTAAGTGTATCTTATTGGGGTATTCAAATACCTACAAAGCATACCGTCTCTATAATGAAGTTAATAAGAAGTTTGTAGTGTCTAGAGATGTTATCTTTCTTAAATCTTCCAAGGCTGATAATGTTGTTGAGCGACAACTTTATCGCTTGGATAGATTCAGACATGCCAAGTCTTTTCAAAAATTTGATAATGAGATTCCACATCTTGAAGTGGGGATTCCTATACTGGATAAATATGTGGAATCTTCTTCTAAAGCATTTTCTCCCCCGCATGAAGCTCCAACCACTGACCCATATGACACTTTGAGTGATGTGATTGACAGAATTGGGAGACTAAATCTTGATTCATCCCCAACTCAGTCAATTGAGCAGCTTGGACCATCTCAGAAAGGTCCTTCAGAATGGCTGACAAAGACACTTGATAGTGTTCGTCTTGATGAGGTTGGAAAGACAAGAACAAGAAGTTCAACCAAACAAAATGGAGGTGATGTAGATGATTCTGATTCACCTATTAATATGGATGTTTCTTATGATTGTGAACTGAATTTTTCTACAGATTTTGAACCAACTTCCTTCAATGAAGCCTCTTCTCATGATGAGTGGAAAGAAGCGATGCAGAAAGAGTATGATGCCTTAATAAATAATGACACTTGGAATTTGGTTGATCCTCCATTGGGAACCAAACCAATGCAAGTGGGTCTACAAGAACCAGTATAAAGTTGATGGCTCACTTGAAAAAAACAAAGCCATGCTTGTGGCAAAAGGTTTTGCACATAAGGAAGGGGTCGACTATGAGGAGAATTTTTCCCCCACAACAAAATGGGCTACCATCCGGACACTCTTTCCCTTGGCATCTCAGAACGGTTGGAAAGTCCATCAAATGGATGTAAAAATTGCTTTCTTAAATGGAGATATGAAAGATAATGTTTTTATGTCCCAACCAAAAGGATTTGTTGTAAAGGGTCAAGAACATTAAATATGCAAATTTCTAAAATCCTTGTATGGCCTCAAGCAAGCACCGCGAGCCTAGTACGAGAAGTTAACTGAGCATCTTCTGAAACTCAACTTCAAACTTTATGATCTTGATGATTTGTTTGTCAATAAAGTTGGAAAAACAATTGTATATCTTGTGGTGTATGTAGATGATCTTTTGATGACAGGGAACAATGAGAGCTATATTGCATCCATAAAGAATGAATTGAGGAAAGGTTTTGAAATCCCAGACTTGGGGTATGTTCACTACTATCTTTGTATTGAAGTAACTCAACATTCGAAGTTTATATTCCTCTCTCAGAAGAAGTACATTAAAGATCTGTTGAACAAGTTTTGCATGGATGAGTGCAATCCTTTGACTACTCCAATGGAACAAAACTTAAAGCTCACATCCACTAAAGGAAAAGAATTTGAGGATGCAACAAAGTATAGATAACTTGTAGGAAGTCTCAACTACCTGACTACTACCAGACCAAACATTTCATTTGTTGTTGGAATCTTATCTAGGTTTATGCAAAAGCCTTGTGAGGGACACTGGTCTGCTGCAAAAAGAGTTCTAAAGTACTTGAAAGGAACTTAAGACTTTGGAATTAAGTATACACAGGTGGGTGACTTCAACTTGATTGGATACTCTGATTCAGATTTCGATGGAGATAAAGACACTGGGGTATCTACTTCAGGTTATGTTATGAGTCTTGGATAAGGAGCTGTCTCCTATAGGTCACACAAACAATCAGTTCCAACGGATTCCACAACAGAGGCAAAATATGTGGCAACAGCTGAAGCAACAAAGGAAATTGTGTGGCTTAGGAAAATTTTGGAAGATTTGCAGGTGAAACAAGTGCATTCAACTCCACTCATGATTGACAACACTTCTTCAATAAAGCTGGCCAAGAACCCAAAGTTCCATGATTGAACGAAGCACATCAATACAAAATACCATTTGATTCGACATCATGTTGAGGCCAAGACAATCCATCTACGCCATTGTTCCACAATTGAGCAGATTGCAAGCATCTTCACCAAAGTTCTTGGAAGAGAAAAGTTCGAAAGATTCAGAATGATGGTTGGAATCACCAACATCCCTTCAGATTAAGGGGGGCAATTTTGACACCTAATCATTGGGATTGGGTGAATATATGTAAAATAGTGTAAATAGAAAATAAGGAGAATGGGAATATGAAGAGACATTGGGATATGAAGCCTAAGAGTCTCTCCCTCCATGTATATATCTATGATCAACCTTAATGGAAAAACAAAATTCATTTGAGTTACCTCCTGACCTAACAATTGTGTAAACAAAAAGATCCAAGGTTCAAATCCCCATGGAGTAAGCCGGTCTATGGAGATGAGGATAGTCATAGACCCCAGAGGTATAATGATAACGACTAGAACAACCCCGTGTCATGCTAATACAATCCCAACCAATTGCCAATTCCTCTAGTAAAACATAATGATGATGCTGATAATGGTGGTTAACATCCACTAAGACCAATATGGTCTATCGGAAAATTTCATGTATAATTTTAATTCTTAAAAGAAAATGATTATACTACATTATTTATGATTAAATTTATAATTTAATTTTTTTAATATACTATTATTATAATCAAATATAATTTCTCTGAGTTGTGATCCATAATGTTTAAAAAAAGAATTTTCAGAAAAATTACAATTTTTTTTTTTTAACAGAAACGGTTGAATTTTATTTATAAGAAGAGGTTGGGCATGCCAAACAACCTTGATTACAGTCAATTGAGAGAATTCTGGTTCTATAGAGTCCTCATATTCTAGCTTTTGTATCAGAGAATAGCTGCTGCTTTTACGCATTTGGCATGGCTGAGAGATCCTTGCTATGCTTTTGGCATCTTAGAGTCCTGTCTTACATTTCCTCTTTCTTTTGTTGCTTTGGTACTTTCCTGGGTTAAGCTAATTCCAGAATAAACTTTAGTCCACGATCCAATTTATACAAAACCCGCATATATTAAACTGTATTAATATATAACCGGTCCCTACCTTCGATATACCTAGGCTCTCATTTGTACGCGACCCCACTTCAAGGTTAAAACCCAACCAAGTTCAACTCGCGATTACCGTCAGATCTGCCTTCGTCCAAATCCGACGCATATCGCGTCCCTCTCTGTCTGACCCTTAACACCCTAGGAGCGCGCGATATGGGCGGTTTTGTCCTGCTACGCGTCAGCCACTAAGTGGCATCGCGTCCATTTCGTAGAAAACTGCCTAACAGCCAAGAGCGGTGCGATGAAAATTGCTTACCACTCCCAGCGAAGTTAACACCCCTCCTTTTGCAATGCGCGTTGACCGTCAGATCAACCCCACCCAGATCCGACGCTTGTCGCATCCCTCGCTGTCCGATCCTTAACCTGATCCCACCTCCGTACCCGACCCCACAACAAGGATAATACCCCGCCATGTACAACGCGCGATAACTGTAAGATCTTCCCCTGCCCAAATCCGACACTTATCACGTCCCTTGCTGACTAACCCTTAACACCACAGGAGCGCGCGATATGGGTGGTTTTGACCAGCCACACGTCGGGCCCTAAGGTAGATCGCGTCCGTTTCATGAAATATTGCCAAGCAACCAAAAGCAGTGTGATGTAAACCACTTACCACTCCTCGCAACTTTAACACCCCACCTTTTCCAGCCCGCGATGACCATCGGATCATCCCTCGCCCAGATCCCACACATCGCTTCCTTCAAAACCGTCCTATGAATGAATACAATTTTTCCCCTGTTTAAACACCCAAAAACTAGTGGCCCATGTGAAAACCTATATCCTGTCAAGGAGTGGCCCACTCTTTCTCGACAGTGAAAACCTGTCTGTGCCAGCCTTTGTTCTGCGGAATTTTGTCCTTGATTAGCTCTCCTTGTCTGTTAAGGAATTGGGTGCCTTTTAGGTTCTTCATCATTCTTAACTAGCATACCTTGAGCTAGAAGACATCCTTTGTTAGCCATTATATCAACTTCCTTGTTCAGAACTCGTAGGACATGGTAGAATGAGAAGGATGTGAAGTTTTGAGCCATCTTTCTTATTCTTTCAAGGGTCTTGTTTAGAGAAGAGTTATTGAGTTGGTCACCCGCGTTAAGGATTTTAATCAGGATTTCAGAATCCCCGAAGATTTGAAGGTTTTCCCCTCTCTTCCTCTGAGCTAGCTGACACGCTTTGAGCAGTCCGAGGATCTCAGCCTGGTTGTTGGTGCTCTAACCTAGGCCCCAACTGAAGCTGTATTGTTTTTGTCCATCTGTGGAGTAAATCGTTCCTCCTGCCCCTGATATCCCCGGGTTTCCTTTGGAGGCTCCGTCGAAGAATATTGTGACTTTGCCCTGATTTTTCCACCATTTTTTAAACTCCGCCTCAGAGATCCGGAGATGCCACTCTGGATTATGTCTAGGCAAGGAGGAATTCTTCTTGATGCTGGCCTGTCTCAGGGATTCACCTAGCCAGCTGAGCTCTTCAGGGAGAAGGGAGTTGTCTGGCTTATGAGGTCTATTTTCAAAAGTTTCCAGCAGCAAAGCTTTGGCCTTGGCAGCCACTATGTTGGTGGATTGAAGTCTGTTGTTGAAGATGGTTTCATTCCTAGCCAACTAGATTCCCCAACAAATATATTTTGGTATTGCATTCCAGATTTTAGTCCATGTTGAGTTGCTATTCAAAGAGTGAGGATAAAATTCTTTCCAAGTTGTGAAAATACTAACAACTGAAGACTGCAGAGGAATTTGGGCGTTGAGCCCCATAATTTCTTGCAACCAGATCTCTTGAGGAAAGGGGTAGTATATGAACAGGAGATCGATAGTTTCCTGATCCTTGTAGTAGAGAGGGCATCTGTGTGGACCCATGATTCCTCTTTTCTCTAAGTTGTCCCCAGTGAGGGTCCTTCTGTGCATGAGAATCTAGCAGAAGAAGTTGATTTTTTGGAGACCAAATGGGTCCCAAACATGTTGCCAAAGCTTTGTAGTATGAATATGATGTTATTGTTCTTGTAGGGATGCAAAACCCAGTCGAGTTGAGTAAGCTCCGGACTTCCCCCAGCCCCATTTGTCCCTTGAATGGAGATGCACAAGAGCCAGACCAATGAGTTTAGCTAATAATTTATGGAGTCGAGGGAGCATCCAATCAGGGGGGCAATGGAGGGCCCAATTACTCCAGTTCCCTACTGAATCCCATGTGCATATGTCAACAAGTTTGTGGATACCTTTTTGGATGAGCCAGTTACACAAATCTGTTATTTCAGGAGCACGATTTAGTGGATGGAGTCCCATGATCTTATCATCCCACAGTCTAATTCTTTTCCCATTTTCTGGAATTCTGTAGAGCTGTTCTTTGAAGAATTTACAGGCTTGGCTGCACAACTTCCACATCGTGGTTCCTTTGTGGGAAGCTCCTTCTTCCATATTCTTTATTGAGAGTCTCTGTGCAGATATTTTTTAATTAGAACTTGACTTACATGGATTCTTTGGTTTAAGAAGATTTTCTAGAGGATCTTCCCTCCCATCGCCAGATTGGCCAACACAGGATCTCTTACCTGAAGTCCACCTTCAGATATTAGCTTTTTCACTATGTCCCAGCTTACTATATGGAATTTTTTTGGTTCCCCTTTCCTCCTTGCCATAGAAAATTCTGAATCAACTTTGCTAACTATTCGATAATCATTTTTAGAGGCAAAAGGAAAGAAGCCTGGTAGATAGGAAGGGATGAGAGAACTGACTTGACTAGAGTGAGCTTCCCGGTTGAGGTAAGCCACTGTCCGCCCCAAGTAGTCATTTTAGCCTTAATTTTGCTGATAATTTCCATCCAATGAGGGGCCTTAGTGGAACCCAAGGTTAAAGGCAGGCCAAGATACTTGAATTTTTCCTAAGAGGCATATCCAGTGAAGCCCAGGGCTTGAGCAATCTTGAGTATAGATTGTTGGTCTACCGCCGAGCCGTACACTGCACTTTTCCTCTTGTTGACCATAGCTTCAGAGACTCTGCAGAAGCTTTGGATTATTCCACTGAAGGCTCTTGCTATTTTAATGGAGGCTCCTCCAATAAGGATAGAGTCATTGACGAACAAGGCATGATTGATTGGGTTTGTTCTGGGTATTTCCCTAATGCCAGGAAGAGTCCCGTTGAGCTTCTCATCTGTGAGCTTTCAGCTTAGAGAGTCTGCCATCAGAATATACAGGAAGGGGGACAGAGGGCAGCCTTGCCTGATTCCCCTTGAAGCTTTGAAGTAGTTTTCCGGCCTACCATTTACTAGAGGGGCTATCCAAGGTTCTCCAATGCATGCTTTAATCATTTTTACAAATTCAAAGCTGAAACCAAATGCAGAAAGAACTTGGAGGAGGAATGAGTGTCTTACTCTATCGAAGGCGTTCACCATGTCCAGTTTGATGAGCATACCTTGCTCTTTGCGTTGATGGCTGGAATGGATGATTTCCTGCACCAGTATCACATTGTCTAGGATATGCCTGCCTTTGACAAACCCTCCTTGATTGGGAGAGATGAGTTTGTCCAACAGAGGCTTTATTCTATTAGCAAGTCACTTGGTGAGGATTTTGTAAAAGCGAGATTGGTCTAAATCTGTCGAATGTCTCCGGGTTGGCTTCTTTGGGAATTAGAGCTAGGAAGGTGGAGTTTGTACTTCCTCCCACTTTGGCTTTTTGAAGGAATCCTTTGATCATTTGGTACATATCAGCCTTGATGATGTCCTAGCAGACTCTATAGAAGTGTATTGAGAATCCATCAAGTCTTGGGGCTTTGTTTGGTTCCATCTTCCATATGACATTGCTAATTTCTTCTTCAGTGAATGGCTTTAGGAGGGTTGCATTGTCCTCCTCGTTAACCATCCTTGGAATGTGCTTGAGGAAGTCGTGAGCTTCCTCATCATCCTCCGCGCCTTCTTCTTTGAATAATTACTTAAAATGAGAGGTTGCTGCCTCTTTTATCAGAGTTGTGCCTTTAAGAACAGTCCCTTTTGGCGAGGTGATCTCGGCAATGTGGTTTCTGGAGAGGTGGGTTCGAATTTGCTTGTGGAAGAAGGCTGTATTTTTGTCTCCAAACGCAAGCCAGAGATTGCGTGACTTGAGCCTCAAATATTCTTCCTCTTCTCTAAATGTTCGAAGGGTGCTGATTTGGTGTTCTTGCTCACTATGAATTTCTGCTCTGGTTATGTCTTGAGTCTCCAGGCCCATTTGGAGATCCAGTAGCTGCTTTGTGCTCTGTTTTCATTGGGTAGTGGGAGAGACTATGGGATTTTTTATCCGTTTCTTCAGGGTTGTTTTGGTGGCTTTTATATTTTTCTCCCAAACATAGCTGGGTGATCCAAGAACATGGATGGACCATGCCTTATTCACTGTATCCAAAAACCCTTCCCTGTTTGCCCATAGAGGGCAGAACCGAAAGGGGATTGGTCCTAGGTTTTCTTCTTCTTCTAGTAGAAGGAGGATGGGTTTATGGTCTGAGTTCCACTTTGGCAGAATTTTTGTGGAGATGATCATCTTCTCGGAGAGGAAGGAACTCTGAAGAAGGAATCTATCCAGCCTGGCTAAGATATGCTCCTCCCCTATTATGTTATTAGTCCATGTGTATAGTCCTTTTTTTGGCTTGAAATCCATTAAATCCCATTGTTGAATCAAGTTTTCCACTAAGGGAAGGAAGTGATCCTTGCTACTGGTTCCTCCTCTTTTTTCCTTTGGGTCTAGGATTATATTGAAGTCTCCAACAATAATTATATTATTGAGGGAGTATGATTCCAAAAAATCAGTCAAAGTTTGCCAACATTGTTCCTTTTCTACATAAATGACAGGTACGTAGAGATTAAAGAGAGAAATGTTTATCTTACTTGATAGGTGTCGAAGTTCGGTGTAAATACAGTGATGCGTCTGAAAGGAGCTCTCAAGCAGGAATTTTTTAGATTCCCAGAGAGTGGCTAACCCACCGCATGTACCTCTAGCACTTACCACTTTTCCAGCTTTTGTTTTCCATTTTTTTCGCTGAGTTCCAAAAGGGCTTCGCCTTCTATTTTAGTCTCTTGGAGCATGAGGATCTTGGGAAGTTCTGATTTTAATAGGCTCTTGACTGCTTCAGCTTTTGATGGGTTACCCAGTCCTTTGCAATTCCAAGAGACTAATCGCATTATTTACTGGTAGGGGTTTGGGCAGCACCTCCCTTGGGAGGCTGGTTCTAGTTTTTCTATCGATAGACATCTCTATAGTGGCCTGGCTGCCTTGCATTTTTTGTCTCTCTACTTCTTCTTCTCTAGCCTCTCTGTGAGATTTCCTCCCCACTCTTTTCAAGGGCCTCTCAGATGTTTCATCTTCCGAGGATCCTGATATCTCAGGGGTCTTCTTTCTTGTCATATTTGCATAGGTTGGGGAACTAGAGGCACCTTTTGGGGATGCGATTTGGGCTGATTCCTCTTGCCTTTTGTTTTCTTCCATGTAATTTGCCTGCTGTTCATTTTCTTTATCTGCTGGGTCTTGGAGTTTTTCTGGTGTGTCGAGTATATCAAAGGGGTTTGTTGATATGTCTACTATTAGAGGGACTGAGCTTCCTTCTGCTTGGGTTTTTGGAGGAGTGATCCTCCCAGTGGATATGGATTTCCCTTTATTCCTGTTGCTCTACTTAGTTGGCCCTGATTTCTGAACCTGAGTCCATTGATCTCCTTTCTCCTTCTCAACTCCATCCTCTTTTCTCTATGATCTTCCATTCAGATTGACATAATTCCTAGTTTGTCACATAGATCCAGTGAGAAGTCCTGGCTTCTTCACATAGACCAGCATTCACGTCCCTTCTCTCTACTTGGATTTTCTTTTCTATCACTTTTGGTCGAGCATCCACATGCATAACAATCATCTTCTTCCATATTTCAATCCTACAAACACACATATATATTAGTGAGGAACCAGTATGAATACATCTTAATAAAATACAAAGAAATTACCACAAAAAAACATTAAAAGAGTGAGGGTTTATAGCCATGAGGTCTTGATGTGCTACTGCTAGGCTCATTCTTCTTTGGTTCTATTACCATAGATGTATCATTATCAGAGTGACCTCTCATAGCCTTTAGCATGCCCTTTATCACACACATGCTCCCTTATAAGAAACCATTTTTTTTATTGTTGTAATGGGCCACTCCAAATGCCTTCTTGAATATGTATTATTTGTTCTATTATCCAAACAATATGACAGACTTGGTGTTGTAGTCTGATTCTGTGGAAGAAAGGACCTTCCAAAGAAACAATTGCACCAATGATACATGTTAGTCTTTAACTATTGTTCATGGGCACTGGTATTGTTTTTTCACTCGATAAATTACTTCATGCAATTGGGGAAAATGGTGCTTGATAAATTATTCCAATGCATGGATTTCACGCAACTTGAGCCAGCATGTCCTCATACTCTCTTCATGCAATATAATTCCACAAATCAATTGTGTATGTTGCATTAGGGTTTGGCAAATTATTCATTGTACTAATCCCTTGTTATAATATTCTTCCTTATTGAAGAGACAGTGGCAAGAGGATCTTGTGTGGTCACACAATCGCTGAAGAGGATGGGTCGCACTTGTTTTTAGCTTCCTCAGGCACGATTTTGTGACCTAACAATTGGGAGAGGTCACATAGTCGCCGAAGAGGATGGGTCGAATTGGGCACCAATTTTCCCAAGCAGACTCTATGACTTGCCTACCCTAGAAGAGGTCGCATAGTCGCACTTAGTGGAGGTCGCCCCTTCTAGTTGTTTATGGGGTGCGACTCTGCGACCTCGACGAAGGTGTGACTTGAAAGAGGCCGCATGGTCGAGTCACATAGTTATTCACACCTCCCCGTGGCTTTCCCAAGCTTCGCAATCGCAACTTTCTGACGTGAGCGGTGATGCAACTTCCTGGGAGAGAGAAATCATGGGAGCTAGGTCCCATTGCTAGACTGAAAAGATGAACACATTCTAGTTTTTTGCGACTGGAAGTTATTGAAGGCATATTTATGAACACAAGGCCCTAGGGAGCATACTCATTTCAAATGTCCCTTGAAGTGTGGCTTTATAAAAATGGGCATGTTCTATTCAAGCAAACACAAAACTCTGTTGACTATTCTGACACAACAAATAATTTGGCTAAACCAGGGTTTCCCACAACATCAACCAGAAGCTAATGACAATCAAAGTCATTAGTGTGCAGGCATAAATATATGAAACGTATACAAATGCACATTCAACAAGGAAATTCTTGATTTTACTTAGCCACATCCTAGTGCCACATACTACCATCGTCACAGCAGTAGAGAATCGTACTTCCATCATGAGATATAACCGTCTGTCTACAGGATGTTTGAAATGTGCATTCGATAACCTGGTAATTAAATTAGGAGGGCTTGACTGTAATTCCCAAACATAAACATTTCCTTCCTTGTTGCCAGCTACCATGAAATTATAGTGGAAATGACATGCAAAATTGATGAACCGAATGTCTCATTTGGTGTTGGAACCAAAATTGACAACTCCAGAACTAATACTTTTCTCCTTGCTGTAAGGATCCCACAAAAATACTTCATTGTCCATACTCTTTGATAGGATGAAGTTGCCAAGCCCTCTAGTGCAATCCACATAATTTGAATGCACTGCAGCAAAACAATAAATGGCACGTACTTCGTGGGGAATTTCGATGGCAAATTGGTCCAGGTACATGACTTCTCAACATAGGTCCAAAACTCTTTCATAGACCAGATCTTGACCGTGTTGTCCATGCCACAACTTACAATATGATATGCATCTGAGGATGAATATTTACACTGAGAACTTCATTGCGATGTCCCCCAGCTCCAGCAAATATCAACATGCATATTCCAGTTTGGAAATTCCAGAGTCGTACAGATTCATCATTGCTAGCAGATAAAATAAGGGAAGGTTTCAGTGCTTGGGTCCTTATTTTATTCACAAAATCTCCATGGCCAATGAAACTCTTATGGACCTTTTCACTTGCACAATCAAGCACTCGAATTATACCATTGTGACCACCTGCAACTAATAATGGTGAACCATTCACATCGCATGCCCAACTTAATGTGTAAAATGATTTATCCTTATCATCGTCAACAGATATGCCTACGAAACAGAAATAACACTTCCTTCCAAGCATGGTAAATGGTCACCTTGGTCACTAACATTTAGATACACGTCCTTCTGATGTAATGCCTTTATCAAAACATTCATCAGCATGATGTTTGTGCATCTATTGTGTTATATTTTCCCCATGTCACATGTGTTTTCTAAGCCGTGATGCATGTGCCACCTTATGGTGTCCATGTATGCACTTCAAAGGGACTTCGAGTATAAGTTTTCGATGAGTCATTCTTACATATTTTCGATGTCAAGGAATTGCCATGAAAGGTAGCTCTCCATAATGCAACTACCATAGAAAGAAAAAGGTAGCCCTCCTTGATATTCATTTGGTCATATGTTTGTAACATACCACCATTCTATCGAATAGTCATCTGGGCTTTGAGAGCCTTTTGAATATTTTGTTCAAAGATGATTTTTTTTTTTTGTAAGTTTGGTAGATCCTTCCATTTTCATTAAAATATAAGCATGTATTCAGTATATGAATAGTTAGGTGGCCTCAACTTTCCCAAAGGGAAACCAAGTCCGTTGGCCACCTAACAGCATGATAAGCCATCTAGTAGCAAAAAATAATAATTTGTTCTACCCAAGCTATAGGTTTGATATCTTTACCTTGTCCGCACACCATTTTCCTATGAACATATAAAACATCATTCTAGAAATTAAAATCTACCTGCATATATACTAATCAAAATAGGAACCATCTAATAGCCTACTCATCTCCCTCAGTAGATGCAGAATCGACTGGGGTTGGGCCCTTAACATAGGAACCTGGTAGTACTATCTGCGAAAGAAGGTAAGGGAGGTGATCCTCAATTCGACATAGGCATCCATCCTATTTTTGCAGTTGAAATTGAAGTTTCTAGAATTCCTTATTGTAGTTAGGGAAATCGTGTATCGTTGTTGCCATGCTCACTGAAATCTGTTCCAGGTCCTTGCCCATGATACTTTTCATGGTCAAATATAAATATAAAGTCTGTTTGAACTGGGTCACTCGCCCGTGGGTATTCCTAGGATCCAGCACCATCACCCGCCAATCCTCCATCTCAATATCCATCGATCCCGCCTAGCGGTTCAAATCGGCTTCCCACTCCTCAATCAAATGCCCAATTTCCTCATTGGTCCCTTCATGACAAGCATTGGCGGATCATTTATGGTACTGGATATCGTTTTATGACCCCTTGCTCTATCGCCTAAGGAGCTAGTTTGTCCCTCCTGCACAGTCACCCAAGGCTTCCTTCCATGACCCCTAACTTTCACAACCCACACCATAGCTACAAGCTCACAGTGCCCAGTGAAAAGTTGGGTATGGCGAATTGCCTGAGTGGATGGTAGTTCGAGCCCATAAGCCTTTCGTTTCCAGGTGACCCTACTACCCCACACACCTGCCACAGGAGAATGAAACATTAATTTCCATAATAAAAATCATTGAGCCTCCATCGATCTTATCCCATACACCCTCGTGTTGCCAGCCATCCCACATAAGAACTCAACTTCCACACACCATAACCACTTTTCATAATATCCAGAAGAAGAATCGAAAAGAACACCATGACCAACAACATTAAAGTATTCTTGAGACATAGACCGATGTAGACCTTCAATTGTAACCTCACGGGGGCTTTAACAAAGGTCATGGGCGCAGGGATTATCAAGACAGACAATGGAATCATTATAGTGTGGGGATCAATAGTCATGCAGAGGGAAAAACTTCCACTCAACCCCATGAATTACAATAATACGACACCTTGAGATAGAGCTAAAGATGACCCAACCCCAAACCCTAGGAATATCAAACCAAACCAGACTGAGGTGGTTCCAAGGGCTGGCGACAAAGACCTGCATCCCATATAATCCCATTCGGGAGAGAAGAATTTCAAAACAAATGACATTGAGACCATACTAGTCAAGATAACATACTGCAACAAGGATACTGGCATTGGAGGCTTCCAGCGACCCCAATTTCCCCCACCCATAGGCAATTCAACCCCATGCAAACCCAAATCCCATGACCAGACAAGCGGATGCATGGAGGAGAGAGAGGAAAAAAGTTAACATACCAGGTTACCCTCACCTGGAGAATATTAGTCCATCACCTTTCCTGGAGTCATGGCGTGTCTCTGCCCTCATCGTCACCCTTCCACATTGTTTTACCCATAACACTAAACTGATTACCAAAACTCACAGAGCGCTTAACACCAAGCCAGACCACAAACACACTACCCCTGCCACCTTCAGCGAGGGTATTTACCTCTTGCATGCAAGGAGCCACCGCACCTATCACCTCGAGCATGTTGGGGGTGGTGGGTTTGTACCCCAATGTCCTTCACCTTAAATATTAATTGGTGAGAGTGTCATCTAGCTTACACCCCAATCAGGGGTTTGGTTGGATGTTTGGAGACTTCGAGGGTTGTGTCTCTTGTCTTGTTCCAGGATCGCTTCCAGGGAGTTGAACTGACCATCCATCGATTGAGGCGGCCAAATTAACTCAAGAGGGTCATTTCGATGAGCACATCCCCAATTTTCAAGGAAATTTGCGGCTCTATTTCCATCTCACCTGACATGATTAGTAATAATATAATCATAATTTTGGAGAAGTTCACCTATCTCTTGCACTAATCTTGCAGTTCCAACTGTGACTAAGCTTATCCCACTTATCCCCCTAGCTCAAATTTTCTATCGTGTTGATTACTAATCTACAATCTCCTTCCACCACAATGTTCCTATACCCCAGTTTGATAGACTTGAGTAGGCCTTTATGAGTAGCAGAAAATTCTTCTTCATTATTACTCACATATCCATAATGATCGGCATATATTAAACGGGTTTTCATCCCAGAGTCTTGGAAGAGGACACCTAGTCCTGCAGGACTCGGGTTACCTTTTGAACCTTCGTCAAAACTCAAATCCCTCCAAGGGTGCAGTGAAGTGATTTAGTGAATCCTCTCCCCTTGTGATGAGTTTCCATGAATTTGGGGCAATCATTGACGACGATAGGACATTCAAGGATTCTAGCCTCATGAGGTGCCACTTTCTAGTCGTCACGATGCCATTTCTCTGCCAGGATTTTTTTCCGGATGTTCTGTATTATCCGTTCCCAGACAACTTCCTAAGGCAGAGGATTACTCTTAAAGATTTTACAGTTCCTTTCTTTCCATATAGGCCATAGCATTACCCCCAGCACAAGCCCCCAAGCTCTATTGAGGATTGAGTTGGAAAAAATCCTTTTTCGCCATAGGAGAACAATTTCTCGAATGCTTTGATGGTCTCTATCCATTCTTTCAAAAAGGTCCTCCACCTAGTATCATTTTTTCTTTGCAAAGGGGTAAGAATTTAACAGGTGTTCTAGATCCTCATTTTGGTGTTTACAAAGGATACAATAGGAAGGTCCACAGGTAACCCTTTTTTGAAGTTGATCCCAAGTAAGAATTATACTCCTGCAAACTAACCAAAGAAAGTAGGCGACTTTCTTCCACCATCCTCCTTTCCAGATCTTTTTCCAAATGAGATTGTGATTATCCTAGTCTCGTCTTGCCCTAAGGCCATAGGCTTCCTTAATGGTAAAAGTTCTCTTTATAGTATATCCACATCGTACGATGTCTGGTCCATTTAGGATATAGAGCTTCTTGGATTCTAACTCTCTATCTAACTGGTTCCATTGTTCCAAATCAGGGGCCTGAGGCCAATCTGCGCACTCCTTCAATTTCCTCCATCAATCATTAGGTGAAGCTTCTTTCCAATATTGATCCACTGTATGGAAGTTCCTGCCAGTTGTGTACAAAAAGAGGTCTCTTAGATCTTGTCTCCCAAATAGTTTATCTCTCTATTACCATGAGTCCTGCTAGAACAAATTTGTTTTCCCATTTATTATCTCCCAGAAGACATGTTGTTGGATGAGGTCTCTGTTTTGGATTGCCATATTCCATATTTCACATCCTTTGTGGGGGTCACGATATATGAGGATATCTTAAATCTAAGTTTGCATGTTATATTTACATGTCTAGATTTGTTTCCATAGGTTGGGGCTGCCTCTTATCTAGCGCCACCAAATTTTGGCTCCCATTATTTGATTCAGAGTATAGGGGTCACGAAGACCCATACCTCCTTCCATCTTGGGCTTAGTTAAGTTGGGACATGATACCAATGCCCATTTATTTACTTGTTGAGCTCCTCCCCATAATATTTTTTTTAATGTTTCCACCATCTTTACACAAGAGGTTTTTGGGGCTCCCATCCCCGAGAGCTGGTAGATCGGAATAGATTGGAGGATGACTTTGAGAAGAACCATGCAGCTAGCCAGATTAAGGAATCTGAAGGCCCAACTGTTAAGTTTCCCAATGATTTTTTGAAGTAGAGATTGCTAGCAAGAGGTTTTTAAGGAGTTTAATGAAAGAGGCATTCCTAGATATTTTGAGGGGAGAGAAATAATGCCAAAACCCATAACTAAGGCTAGATAGGTATGAATGGTCCCCGGGATGTTGAAAATAAAATGCAAGATTTGTCATTATTTATCATAGTCCCTGAATCATTCATAAAGGCTAGGAGGATCTCTTTAATGCGACGAGCTTCCCACAATGAAACATGACAGAAGAACATGATATCATCCACAAATTACTAGTGAGTGAAAGGGAGGTCATTGCCCCACAATATAAAATCCTTGATCTGGGAATTTCTAGCTTCCGACTTTAGATACTGGCCCAAACCTTCAACCGCAAGGATGAAAAGGAAAGGAGATATGGGATCACTTAAGAGCAGGCCACGCAAGGGGTTAAAGGTTCGAGTGGGGGATTCTTTTAGCAAGATGGAGTAAACAGGGGAGAAACCATAACAGAGAACCAATTAATCCATCTCTTGTCAAACCCAAAAGACTTAAGAATTCTAGTGATATAGTCCCAATTTAGGCGGTCATAGGTTTTAGAGAGGTCCAGTTTAATCATCATTATAGGGATTTTACGATGCTTTAGGGAGTGCAAAATCTCCTGGGAGGTGACAAATCCATCAAGGATCTGGTGACCTTCCACAAAACCTATTTCATCAGGGGATATAAGGTTTGGGAGTAGAGGCTTGAGGGGTTTGAATATAATAGTGGTTATAATCTTGTAGATGACATTACAGAGTGCAATGGGTTTGAAACCTTGGGGATCTTCAAATTTGAAAGATTTAGGAATTAAAGAAATGAAAGTAGCATTTAGGATTGGACATACCTTTTGTTTACATCGATATTCTTCTACCACCTCCGAGATATCTTTCCCTATGAAGATCCAGGCAACGTGGAAAAATTCCGCTATAAATCCATTTGGTCCAGGGGCCTTGTTTTTCGCCATTCCTTTGAAAATCTCCTCAATTTATTCCAATGTTACTGCCCTCATGAGGGTAAGGTTCTGGTCCCTTGAGATAAGCTGAGAGATGTTCTGGGTAATCCTATGAATGGCCTTCACTCGGTCTTGACCCAATTCGAAAAGGAGGGATTTGAAGTGGTTCACGACCAGGTCCTCCATTTCCTCATGCGGAACCAAGTGATTATGTGCTTCATCCTTTAGTGAGTAGATTTTGTTGTGTTGTCGGTGCTGGATCATGGCTTTGTGGAAGAATCACATGTTTTGTTCTCCTTCATGCAACCATCTTACCCGAGATTTCTGCTTCCATAATATCTCTTCCTTGTTTCTTCTTTCCTCTAACTGATTGATTATTTGTCCCTCCTCTTTCAAAAGATCATCAGATCTACCCCGCTGGATGATCTTCTATTAGAGTTCCTACATTTTGTTATTTAACTGGTGTTCGTCTTTCATGATGTGTCCAAACTCTTTTCGGTTCCATTTCTTGATCTTTTGCTTGAGTTCTTTTAACTTCAGCTGAAACATATACATGTGATTCCTTCCTTGCTCTTCGTTTCTTTTCCACCAGCCTTCAATTTTCTTCATGAGATTAGGGTTCCTTAGCCAGAAGGCTTCAAATCTAAAGGGGTAGTTCTTGGGTCCCATTTTTAAATCAATCTCAAGGTGGATTGGACAATGGACTGATCCCATACATGGGAGGATTGAGGCCTCAAGGAAGAGATCCCTACTGATCACTTTCTCTGAAGTTAGGAACCGGTCCCAACGTGATGCAATTTGGTGAGGTCATCCCCTTCTGTTGTTCCAGGTATAGACTCCATTGTTCATTGGCAGGTCCACAAGGCATAGATCCGCAATGAGACCACCAAATTCTTCAATGTTAGCCTCTGTTTGACGATTTCCTCCCTTCTTCTCTCTCAGCAACGATATCATGTTAAAATTGCCCCCCTACTATCCATAGATCATCTGGATACGCTTGTCTCAGTTTTGTGAGGTTTTGGGGGAAAACCCTTTTTTCTCCTAGAATGTGAGGCCCATAGACTCCTGTCAATATAACCCAATATTTGGATCCAATATGACAGAATTTTCTTGTGAGGATTCTTGGGAGACTAACCCAATCCTCAAATATTATTTCAGCAGGGTTCCATAGGATAGTCAAGCCTCCATCACTACCTCTGGCATCCTAAGTAACTGCATCATAATAAGGGTTGAAATTATTCATAATTTCCTTTAACTTTGTTTTTGCAATCCTAGTTTCTTGGATCACCATAATACTGGGATTATCCCTTTTGAGCCTATCCTTCAGATATCTTTGTTTTCCTCTGTTGTTGAGGCCTCTGACATTCCAGGATGTAATAATAATTTTGGGGTTTTGTAAAGTTGGTGGAAAACCGCCGACAATGGCACGACCCTTCCAGAGTTCACCAACAATTCTCCGACCATATGTATGGACTCGTTTAGGTTCTTTCTCTTGCGCTTCATCCCTCCTTTACCTTGATATCCCTACTCTACATCTTGACTTACTTGAGAACCCAGATGCTCCAGTTGGTCTGAGGTAATCAGTCCCTACTTGGCTTTGTATTGTTGAAAGGTTTCTTTGTATAGTTGTTTATGATCCTCCAGTATCAATCGTTCATCTAAATTCCTCCATTCATTCAGCAGTCTTCGCATGACTTGTTCTTATGTGCTTAAATCCTCCTTTTGGCTATCAATCTCCATGTTAACCTAATCAACTGATTGTTTAGTGGCTTATTTGTCTTGGGGCTCCTCTTCCACCTCTATCTTTGTATTATTCCCTCCCTTTTGCGGGGTTGGGTGATTTTCAGGGCCCAGATTTGCATTTGGGACCTCTGTATCCTCTTCCTCCTCTTGAAGGATGTCATATCAATTATTGTTTCAAAAGCCTTTATTGGGCGATGGTTGGGTGGGTGTTTGTATATTCCTCTGGTTTCGTTTCCTCCCTTGGACTTCCTGGAAACCCTCTGTATCCTTTTTTTTTGGCCTCGCTATTTGTGCTAGAAGTTTCTGGGCTTTAAACTGATTCAGAGGGCACTCACGAAACAGGTGCCCATAATCATGGCATCTACGACATCTAAAAGGAATATGCTCATAGTCAAGGGGTTACTTACATACCTCATCATGGTATTCTAGCTCAATGAATTCAGGTAGAGGCTTCTTTGTATTCATATAAACACATATCCTAGCATAAGAGGTGTACCTTTCCCGTCGTGTGGAATCTGTAACCTTGAAAAAGCTTCCAATGGAGTTCCCAATTCCTTCCAAGATGTTTGGATCCCATAAGTCTACCGGTAGAGAAAATAGTCTAACCCAAACTAGTGCAACCAAGAATTTCTCCTGGTCAAGGTTATAACATTCTACCCAGTTCCTAATAAAGAGACCTCCATTGTTGAAAAAGTATGGTCCATTTTCAAAAACCCTTTCCTTATCCTACAGACTGGTGAAAATCACTATAAAGAAACATTTAGCCGCGAACTTTAGCTTAATATGGAATTTTGGGTGTCATTTATGTTGAATCCACTTGACCAGGTCCCTTTCAGTTGGCCAAACCCAGATGAATTTCCATATTAATGTGTGGTATTTCATATACTTCTTGTATGTCTCCAGTTTATTGTTGGGTATGAAAAATATATTGATTTATGGTAGCATCGGATGTGCTCTAAGCCTAAAAATTTGCAGGGAGGCTAGGACACATGTATTCCATAATACCCAGGAATCGTTTTGGGAAATTCCACCCGGAGAAAGTTTTATTAAAATAAATAATTATTTTTAATGGATTCCTATGTCTTAACTTAGGGAATTAAAATAATTAAAGGGTATTAATTAAACTGCAGGTGAAATTCTAGAAGAAGATAAGGATCAAGCCAAAATGATCTGAGTCATTGATTAGAATATAATTTGGTTCATTGGTTACTCAACGAGAAGATTATAAGAAGAGGCTTGATGGGCAATTGGAAAACACATCGAGTGAGATCAAGAGATCAATTTCTCAAGAGAGCAGCGCAGTAGTTGCCAGAGAAGTCATCGAGGATATTTCTTGCAGTGAAGGGCAGGGATAGTTTTCCGGTTGGATAGTTTCCTGATCCCGGGATACATTGCAGAGAAGGTAGATAGAGATCCAAAAGAGGCAGCGCAGAGCTTCAGAGGGAGTCTGAGAGCCAGAAGTCGAGGTGTGAGACCGAAAGGTCAGAGGAACAAAGTTGCAAACAACAGAAGACACGTGGAAGAGATGATGTAGACCCTAGAAAGGCTTATGCAGAAGCTGCGTAGAGCCAGTGTGGGGCCAGCCATCCAAGGCCTAGATCGGTGTCAGTTCGCCATTGATAGTGTGAGGTATATCTCACTCATCTATGTCAATTAGATTCTCTGTATTAGATAGCCAACAAGGCATCCAAATATTGTATTCAGAAATTACTTCTTTATAATGAAAACCCTTAGTTGTTGCACCGATTTTCCCACATTGGGTTTTTCCAGGGACATTGGTCCAAAAAAAATGGTGTCACTTATGTGTGTTATTTCTTTCTTGCTTAGATTCTTGTTTCCGCATATTATTTAAAATTTTGAAGATTACAGTTGTATTCACTTCGATATTTACAGTAAAACAGTATAAATAACTTGCATGGATTAACAAGTAGGAGAAGTAATATCAATTTTCTGCAGTATTAATTTGTGGATTCTCGAATTTTCACATGGTATCGAAGCACAGGTGAAGCAAGAGAGCAGATCAGAAGAGCCCACCTCTAAAGAGAAGGAGGGAGATCAAAATGTTGCATAAGCAGTAGATCGAATCCTGAGAGGGATTGCGTAATCCAAGCCAGGAGGCCAAGATTTTCGTGGAATGTCTCTCTCTGAGTGAGTCGACAGAGAGGTTAGATTTCCAGATCGAGATTTGTCAGCAGTAGAGGGAGCAGCGCAGTAGAAGCTTCAACGCAGAGCAGTTTCTGGTGAGACACAGTTTTTTGCAACAATTGTTGGGGCAGAAAAACATCAGAATAGAGAAGGAGACACTACTTTGAGGGAATTCTTCCTCAGAAGACTTCCAGCCAAGAAGTCTAAATTCTCATTTATTGAGCAACATTAGAGAGGACCATATCTACTAACTCCATCAAGGAGTGCGTTGGCCAGCCTAACAACAATGCAGAGGGGAGAGGAGGCAGTTCAATATTTTGTTGGCATAGATGAAAGCTAATGGGCTAAGAGATCAACATCAGTTGCTTGGAGAATCTAACTATGTGATATGGAAGGATAGGATCCCATGCCTTATGGATGAGCATGATCTCAGATCCACTCAAAAAGTACAAGGATGAGATGGTGAAGGCCAAGTAGTTAATCCTTGATGGAGTGAGGGATTATGTTGTATGTCACATTTCTAGCAAAGGTATAGCCAAAGATATGTGGGATGCCTTGGCTACACTATATCAAGGATCTTTCGAGCAGCGGAAGATGTACTTGGAGGAGAAGTTGAGATCAGCTAGGATGGAAAAAGGGGAAAGCATTGATTTGTTCCTATCAAAGCTTCAGGAAGTTTGAGATCAGTTGGAAGCTGTAGGATCAACACCTCAGCCTATATAGATGGTGAGGTTGGCCCTGAATTCAGCTTCAGAAGAATGGCAAGTGTTTTTCCAGAGTATCCTGGGCAGAGAGAAATTGTCGGATTGGGAAGGAATGTGGGTTGCTCTTCAATAGGAAGAGATGAGGTGAGACTTAGTCAAGTTAAAAATTGATGGCAGCAACAACAGTGGGATGAAGCCCAAGGAGGAGGAAGAGAATGAAACCCTTGCATCTAAGGGGCAACAGGAGTAGCGGAAGAAAAAGAAATATGTTTTAAAGATCAAATGTTTCCGGTGTGGTGAATTTGGTCACTACGCTACGCATTGTCTTTTCAAGAAGAAGGATAAGGACAAGAAACATGATCCACAAGTTGAAGCCACAAAGATTGAGGAAGAGGAGGTTTCCATGATTTCCCAGATACATCCAAGGGAGAGGAGGGGTGATCTAGTACTGTAGTTCAAAAGAACTGTATCCAGTCAAGATCCATTGAGGACTCCAACTCATGGATCAATACCTTGGTACAGGAGCCCATATCAGAAGTAGCAGGATGGACCAGATCAGTTGATGCATAGGAATGTCAGAGTGACAGTTGCAGTGGCTAGGAGCACTAGAGTCTGAACAACGTAGAGCTAGTGTTGGCAGTAGTGCAGTTGGCATAAAGAAGAGTTAGTAGCAGTGCAGTAGCTTTAGTGACAGCTTAGAGACTAGCATGGGTCAGAACTCTAACAACAGATGCATCATGCTAAACACCTATTCAGTATTTATGGTGATTTTTCGTTGTTGTTGTAGCAACTGCTGCAATTGGAGAGGGTTGCAGTGCATACACAGTGTTGGCAGTGGCAGGGCCAATAATAGCAAAGATGCAACATTTGCTAGGGTTGCAGTGTAAATGCAGTGTTGGCAGTGGCAGGGTCAGCAGTAGCACAGATGTAACATTTGTGCAATTGTTGGTGAGCAATAATGTGAGACATCAGCAACACAGAGGGAGATGTTACAGAGAAGGGTGATGCTTCAACAGGTTGCATTACTAGAGCACATTCATTGCTAAGAGGGAGTGTTGATTTCTGGTAGCATCGAATGTGCTCTATGCCTCAAAATTTGTAGGGAGGCTAGGACACATGTATTCCAGAATAACCAAAAATCATTTTGGGAAATTCCATCCGGAGAAGGTTTCATTAAAATAATTAATTATTTTTAATGGATGCCTAATTCTTAACTTAGGAAATTAAAATAATTAAAGGGTATTAATTAAACTTGGGGTGAAACTTCTAGAAGAAGACGAGGATCAAGCCAAAATGATCTGAGCCATTGATTAGAATCTAATTTGGGTCGTTGTTTACTCAACTAGAAGATTATAAGAAGAGGTTGGATGGGCAATTGGAAAAGACATCAAGTGAGATCAATAGATCGATTTCTCAAGAGAGCGGCGTAGCAGTTGTAGTAGAAGTCATTGAGGATATTTCTTGCAGTGAGGGACAGGGATAGTTTTTCGGTTGGAGAGTTTCTTGATCCGAGGATACATTGCAGAGAAGGCAGGGATAGGTCCAGAAGAGGCAGTGTAGTGCCATGCAGAGGAAGCACAGAGCTTTTGAGGGAATCTCAGATTCAACTGGGAAGTCGATTTCCAGATGTAGAAGTCGAGGTGTGAGACCGGAAGGCCAGAGGAACAAAGTTACAGACATTAAAAGATCCATGGAAGAGGTGACACAGATCCTAGAAAGGCTAACACAGATCTTCGTAGGATGACACAGAGGATACGTAGAGCCAGCGTGGGGTCATCCATCCAGGGCTTGGATCAGTGTGTTGAAAAGTGTGCAACAAGAAATGCTAAAAATAGCACTGCTATAAATAGCAGTTCAGCCATTCGTGATCTTATCAACAATGGGTGAAAAGTGAAAGAGCTAAAAATAACTTTTCTAAAAATAGAATTTCGGGATCCCTTCTTATTTTAGTCAGTCCCTGGACTAAACATAGGAAGTAAAATTCGAATTTGATATCAACAACGGTTTGGAAATTAATTAATTAATTCATCTTGAGTTAATTAGTTAAGGAAAATCAAACTTGAAGTCTATGTGAGGACATGCAACAGTTTCTCCTTTGATTGAGGAATTTAACCTTCAGTTAAAGAGATAAGGATGAGTTGTAATATTGAGTTGTAATCAGTTGACTTAGTTTAACTTAGTCAAGTCCAGTTAGATTAATTTAATAGTTTGTTAAATTAATGAGAGTTCAGTTAGTTAATGCTTGCATGCATGTAACTACTATAATTCAGATAACTGAGTATTCACTCATGGATAACTCATGCATGTCAATTCAGTCAGAGACCCAGTTGAGATCAGATGGAGGGATAATGTACTATTAGTTGCTAGGATATTCCTTGGTGAATATTCCTTGCATGCAGAAGGAACCTTATTCCTTATGGATTGCACAGTTGGACCTGAGGTTACAGTGAGTGTGATGAGGCCAATTCACACATGTGATATCATTGGACCCCAATCAAAATTGCACAAGGAAACAGGAGGCTTGGAGGGCTTGAGGAAGGTATATTCTATGTCTATTGAGTCTGTGAGCTGTATTGTTTGATTACAGAGAGAGCAGGATAGCTTGAGAGCTGATTCTTTTTGTAACTTGAACAAGATTTCCACTTGTATGATAATACAAAGTTGGGGTTTTAGGCTAGTGCTTTCCCCAGTGATATATCTTCTGTGTTATGGTTGATTACTTCTCATTCTCAGTTATATATGTTCATGCTTGATGATGCTCATATCTGTTTAAGCTTCCGCAAAGTTTATGGTAGAAGTAGATCTAGTATTATGCTTTAGGACATTGCATATATCAGGAGATCTACAGTGAAATTTCTACATGGTATCAGAGCAAAGGTGATCAAGGAAGAACAATATACAAGCAAGAGAAGTACGAAGTTTGGTTTATGAATATTGAATTGAGTTCTTATCACATCTACTTCACCGATGGCGTTCAGTGGTTTAAGACTCAAATATGCCCTTGATGGCAACTCGAATTATATAGCCTGGAAGGATCACATGGAGGAAGTATTGGAAGATAACGGTCTAAAGGACTTCATTGATCAAGAAGTCCAAGCTGACTGATGCTACTCAATTGGCGGAATGGAAAAAGTGTGTGGCTAGAGCAAGGAGAATCCTCCTAGAGGGAGTTTGAGATCACATTGTCTCGAGCCTCCATGGGAAGGAGACTCCATTTTCGATGTGGAAAACATTGAAAGATATTTATCAGAATAGCAGCAATCAGAGGAAGCTGGCGCTGAAGAAAAAACTTCGAAAGATCAAGTGCAGAAAGGGCGACACAATCTCTACATTCCTAAACAAGCTCACCACCTGCAGGGATGAGCTTGCAAGTGTAGAGGTCGTGACTGTTGATTACAACATGGTGAGTCTAGCACTCCTCGGTCTTGCTAAGAGGTGGCATAGCTACCAGGACTCGGTTAATGGAAGAGAGAAACTACCAGATTGGGAACGACTTTGGTTGACCCTAATGCAGGAGGAGATAAGGCGAAGCACCAGGGATTGATCTTTATCAAAACAAGATGATGAAGAAAATCTAGCTTTAGCGAGTAAATCTAAGAAAGGGAAAGGGAAGGCGTCCCAATCCAAATCTTCTCATGGTGAGAAGAAGGTTGACAAGTCGAAGGTGCAATGCTTTCACTGTCATGAAGTGGGCCATTATGCTATGAATTGTCCACAGAAGAAATCCAAGAAGGCTTCCTCAAAGGGATCTGATGGTGATGCACTAGCTTCACAATTTGAGCTGGATTTCTCTCTTATCGCATGCATGGTTTCATCCATGGTGGGATGTGTTTGGTACCTGGACAGTGGAGCTTCTTTCCCCATTACCGATGACAAGATTTTGTTCAATACTTTGGAGGAGAAAGATCTCTAGATACTCATAGCGATGGGTAACGATGAAAAGTATAATGTCTCAGGTGTAGGCACGGTTATTTTTTAGAGGGAGCATGGATCTCGCCTTACCTTGACCGATGTCAATTATCTACCAGGATTGAAGAGAAACTTGGTTTCGATCACAATGCTAGAAGACAGAGGCTATGATGTAGTCTTCAGTAAGGGAAAGGTTTTCCTTAGACACATCATCACTAGACAGGTGAAGCAGATTGGTTCATGGGTCAAGAACCTGTATGCTCTTGAGGTTCAAGATGCATGCAAAGCCTTGAGCAGCAAGGAAACTGATGGAGACTTGGTGGTTGAGAGGGAGAGTACATTACCTCTCAACATGCAGTGCCAGAAGAAGTCTCAAACGATTGTGGAGGAGCCACAATTGGTGAAGCAGCTTCAGGAGGTTGTGGAGCAGCCACAACTAGAGAAGCTGAGAGGAGATCGAGTAGAGACATCTACTCATGTAGAGACCTCCAATAGGGGGAAACTTCGAGCCAGGTGGGCTGAGGGATCACATGCAGCCATACCTCCAGGTAGGAGGTGGGGCGATGTGGAGTGATCGTCCCAAGGAGGAGGGGCAGGATCCTTGAGGTACCCAACCTCTTTGATTCAACTTTGCTACAGGAGCCCCGATGAGGAGTAGCAGGATTGACTGATTGGGTAGAGACAAATGCAGATGGAGCGGCAGAGAGAGCTACAGTGCAGGAATCCCAAGACAGCGCAGAGCTAGCAGGCAACAATAATGTGAGAGGCACAAGTGTGTTGCACCAGTGCAGGATGGCACAGAGAGGTGTACAACGGTGTGAGATGCATGGAGATGTTGCAGTAGCGTAGAGGTCAAAGAGGGAGCACTTGTCAACAACAGATAGAGCTTCAGCATCAGAGTATGTTTCTAGCCCAACAGAGAGGTCAGTTGAGAGTTTTTTTGTTCCGAGAGTTGCTGGAGCAATCACACTTGGTAGAAGTGTTGCATGTAGAACATTCTGAAGGCACACGATCGGGTTCAAGAGGAAGCCTTTCTTGTTGAGAGGGAGTGTTGAAAAGTGTGCAACAAGAAATGCTAAAAATAACACTGCTATAAATAGCCCGGCTATAAATAGCAGTTCAGCCATTGGCGATCTTAGCAAAAATGGGTGAAAAGTGAAAGTGCTAAAATTAGCATTTCAGGATCCCTTCTTATTTTAGTCAGTCCCTGGATTAAACATAGGAAGTAAAATTCGAATTTGATATCAACAACACTTTGGAAATCAATCAATTCATTCATCTGGAGTTAATTAGTTAAGGAAAATCAAACTTGAAGTCTATGTGAGGACATGCAACAGTTTCTCCTTTGATTGAGGAATTTAACCTTTAGTTAAAGAGATAAGGATGAGTTGTAATGTTGATTTGTAATCAGTTGACTTAGTTTAACCTAGTCAAGTCCAGTTAGATTAATTTAACAGTTTGTTAAATTAATGAGAGTTCAGTTAGTTAATGCTTGCATGCATGTAACTACTGTAATTCAGATAACTGAGTATTCACTCATGGATAACTCATGCATGTCAGTTCAGTCAGAGACCCAGTTGAGATCAGATGGAGGGACAGTGTACTATCAGTTGCTAGGATATTCCTTGGTGAATATTCCTTGCATGCAGAAGGAATATTATTCCTTATGGATTGCGCAGTTGGGCCTGAGGTTACAGTAAGTGTGATGAGGCCAATTCACACATGTGATATCATTAGACCCCAATCAAAACTGCGCAAGGAAGTAGGAGGCTTGGAGGGCTTGCAGAAGATATATTCTATGTCTATTGAGTCTGTGAGTTGTATTGTTTGATTATAGAGATCGCAGGATAGCTTGAGAGCTGATTCTTTTTGTAACTTGAACAAGATTTCCACTTGTATGATAATACAGAGTTGGGGTTTTAGGCTGGTGCTTTCCCCTGTGATATATCTTCTATGTTATGGTTGATTACTTCTCATTCTCAGTTATATCTATTCATGCTTGATGATGCTCATATATGTTTAAGCTTCCGCAAAGTTTATGGTAGAAGTAGATCTAGTATTATGCTTTAGGACATTGCATATATCAGGAGATCTACAGTGAAATTTCTACACAGTGTCGGTTCGCTAGTGATAGTGTGAGGTATATCTCACTCATCTCCTTGTCAATCAGATTCTCTGTATTGGATAACCAACAAGGCATCCAAATATTGTATTCAGAAATTATTACTTTATAATACAAACCCTCAACTACTGCACCAGTTTTTCCACATTGTGTTTTTCCGGGGATATTGGTCCAAAAGCAACGATGTCACTTGTGTGTGTTATGTATTTCTTGCTTTGATTCTTGTTTCCACATATTATTTAAAATTTTGAAGGTTGCAGTTGTATTTACTTTGTTATTTACAGTAGGACACAGTAAATAACTTGTGTGGATTAACAAGTAGGAGAAGCAATATCAGTTTGCTGCAATGGTAATTCGGGGATTCTCGAATTTTCACAAAATCGCGGTTTTTTGGCAACCCATGGAAGGCATTTCCCACGCAAGCAAGCTTGCCACTGAGTGCCAAGTACCGAAGGACCTTTACCCCTTCCACCATGATTACCTATAGATGTTACATCTTGGATACTTGTTTCATCAGCCATAATTTCTTGGTAGGAGGGGATCTCTCCCCCCCCGACAGATGCACTCATTCCTCTGTCATAATGCTAAGATGAGGTGGATGCAGGTGAAGGGTAGCGCTACAACCATGGATCTGTTGCAGAGAAGTCAGGTTTTTTGTACAGAAACCCTAGCCGAGATCACATGCTACTCAGAATCAAACAAAAAATACATAAATAATTTTTAGAAAGACATTGTTCAAAGATGAATTTCAAAATTGTTTTTCACCTTTAAATAAACCCAAAACACAAGAAATTCTCATTCTCTTGTAACATACATAACTCAACAACGCCCCTTACCACTTGGGTTTCATGATTCACTCTAGAGTGCGTATTTGTTTTGTGGTGGCCACCAGGATTTTAATCAAAACAATCCTTTACATGCGACCTTTGGATGCATTGTGATGATCTTCACATATTCGATCAATAAAGCCAAAACTCAAAGCATGAACCACTTTACTTTAAACACCCACCAAGCCTTGAAGCCAGTATTTATATTTAAATAAGTCTTCCTCCCAAGTGATGTCTTTTCACTATATCATTTGATTTCATGCTTCTAATTGAATATGTTGTCGAGGAAACTCCCTCTAAAAACAAACCTGCAAAGGACAAAACAATAGAATAAGTGATCATTTTATTGGACAGGTTCATAAGTAGGCTAATAAAACAATCCATCCACTTGAGGTGTATACAAGGAATGATATAAATAACCAAAGCAAGGTGTTGTGAATCATATTAGTTGGGCGCAAGCTACTTAAACTGAAAAACCAACTCAAAGTTCCGACAATTTAATGGGCCTATTAATTGCACGTAATTATGATATCATGTGATGCCCAAGGTGATGTCACGCTTATAGAGTGAGTGCTTTGAAGTATTGAATCGTTAATCATGTCAACCTAGGGTTACAAGGACACAAGGGAAAGATAACATTATCACAAACCTAATGCACATGCTGAGACATGGAAACCAATCACAGACCTAAGGGACAATGATGTTCGATGATTCTTACCATGATGCCTTGCAATGCCGATGAGAATGTTCCCTTATAGGGATATGAATTAGGTTAAAACATGAAGAGGAACCTTCATTTTGACAATCTAGGGTTTCTCCCAAACCCTAATATGGTCAATCATAAGGAAAGCCAAATTGAATTCATGCTCGTCCACATATAGGGCCTCTACTGATCGCGATGCATATTATGGAAAGATAAGTTTCAAAATCATGGGAGACTCTTAATGCATCACAACAAACCTTCAAAACCCTAATTCAATCATAAGATCAGTATCTGAGACAACACATGATGTGTGAATTCAATATGTGAAGCGTGAATGGGTACATCAACAGGGTTTGATAGGAAGGGTCACGGGGAGAGTAACCAGTTGAAGGCCTTATCAAAACCCTAATAGCCTGGGGCGAGAAGTGGGGGACCCAAAATTTTGGATATGGCCAAAATTTTGGGTGTTGTTGTAGCGCCTACAACAGATCCTTAAGATGCAACCCTTGATGGATATAGCAAGATTCCCAAGAAAATTGAAACCCTTTTCATAGTGCCAACTAGGATGTGATCTTAAGTCTCCTTCTTGCACCTTAGCTCTGATACCATGTTTTCAAATCAAGAAACTTGTAGATTATAGATGATTTTCCTTAACTTGATAAATACTTGTGATATTTGTTGCCATTTTATTACTTATTATTTGTTTTCATCAAGAAATTATCGAACCATTGAATATCACAACAAGACAAAGTACACAAGATATAGGCTCCAAGTCAGGGCAAAACCCCTCCAAGGCGAAAACCCAGAAATAATACTTCTCTTCTTATAAAATCTATTCACAATGAGACTTCTGTTAGCTACCTATACCAATAGGTTTCATTTTTCATGATTAGCAGGGGAAGTGCCAAATATGCTCTACTTTGGTGATGCAAATATCTCATATTTTTGTGGAAAACACCTATCTACAGTTGTTTGATACTGTCCTACTTCTAAATGGGTGATCCAACAGTCTAAACTGGGTCATGCCATATTTCAATTTTTGTTGTAGATTAGAGAAAGAAATCTGTCCAAACTGTTCAATCTTGGCAGATTAGTAGTTAGGTAGAGAATGAAGGTTCCCAACTGCTTAATCTGGGGCCTTGGAAGTAATAAGGCTAGCCTTAGATAGAAAATCAAAAGAAAATGCAAAAAGAAAAGAAAGAGAGCAATTGAGGGTTTGCCAGTCTAAGTGCACCCTCCTTGAAGTAATAAAAAATGCTAGGCAATAGAATGGGTAGGTAGAGGGGGTTGCAGAAGCATGATTTCTTTCATATCACTGGCCTAAGCAAGGGAAACACATGGTGGCTAGTGCAGATCTTCCTATTTCAGCAATTTTGTAGCAACAAAGTGAAGCATGTCTAAATTCCCAGTCATTCCCTATCAAACTTCTTTCTAACATCCCACTATCACCTTTGTTCATAACATAAAACAAACTTATTTGTTGATTCTTGTTATATAGAAGAGCCACATTTCTTGTGTAAAAATCTTTTCATTTTGATCTACTCTCATAACTAAGTTGGTTCCCAAAAACTTAGTCTTTGCTTCCTCTCTTCCATATCTCCCATCCAATACTAACTACTAACTCTATTATTACTTAACTCCCTATGTTCCCCTTTTCCCTATCATTATATCACTATTGTATATAAAAAGCCCCAAAAAATATATATTCCCCCTTCCCTAGGCAATATAGCCTTATAGCTTCAAAGGTCAGAGCGCTAAGAAATTTAAGCGCGATAGGCAAAATAGCGCCAAAAGCAAAGTCTCGGGATTAAACCAAGATCTGCTTGGTTTAACAGCCCTAACCCCATTTTTGCGAATAAATAGCAATTAACCCATTTGGCTTATAAACCATCGCAAAACCCAAAATTTCGTCGATATCCAAAGTCCCTCCCGGGCGCGCATTCCCAGAAAAAATAATTGTTTATTATCCGCTCCCCGCCGTATTGTCCGATCAGATCTGCTCCCCGTCGACCGTCGGATCTGGGCCCTCCCATCCGACGGTCCTCTGCAATATCAGGCTGCCTCCGGTGGCGGTACTTTAGCGCCTGAAAATGTCAGAATGATGATGTAGGGCGCTGGACACGCGTCACAATTTAATTGTATCGGGCGGCCTCCTGCCAAAACCGCGCCCGTACTTTAAGCGGTCCGAAATTACCGCTTACCACCTTCTGTTTAAGTCAACCCTACGTCACCTCCACGCCATTGCCGAGTCAGCACCACATCAGCGCCCGACCCGCCATCGCTCCGAGCTGTCTGCCACGTCCCCCGTCCACGTGGACCCCTCACAGACCGCCACGTCATCATTCCGTACCATGACCCCACCTATGACGTCATGCTGACGTCATCCGACAAAAGCGCGCCAAAGGCCAAATTTTCTATATTTTTGCCCAAAATCACGTTTTTTCATATTTTTCACCAAAAAACTACTGTGCCTCCTGCATGAGATTTCACGACGTTCTCGCCGCCAACCTGCAGAAATTGATTCAAAGTCGTGACCGCCCAGAATTCAGCTTGGATAAGCCTCCACCCATCGCGCCGTGACCAGGTATTTACCAATTCTTCCTGCACCTGGTTCAGTTTGTTCTTCACTGTAAAAAAAAAACGCCCGGAACTGCCATTTTCTCCTAGAACTCAAGCTTCCTCGTCCTGCAAGTGATTCAATTTCTTCCAAGAGTGACCAACTGTGCCCCTTTTTACACCAGAGCTGCCCTGTTTTCGTTGAAAATCCTTTTTACCTCAATTCGCCGCACAAGGTCGCATTTGCCTACATTCCTAAGTGAAATTCTGCTTGAAAAGCACCAAACACATTGAGACACCGGTAGCTCTAAACATTCCACCTTTAAATGCCCCACACAGAGAGCTAGAATGGCTGCCCCTGGCTGATAGAGACTACCAGATGGCAGAAGTAATCCCAGATTATAGCAGATACCATATTCATTTAATCAATGAGCTAAAAGCCAAACATCTCAATGGAACTGATATTCTAGGGATTTGGGACTCCTATTTGCCCATTTTCAATCTTCCTCAAGTCAATGTCCTCCCAGATTTAATCCATCGATGCAGTGCCAACTATGATCCATGTCAGAGAGCTGTCCTCAGTCCCTCAGGCTCAGTCTTGTTCTATGTCACCCCTGAGGCTATAAATCAAATGCTGCACTTTCATACTACAAAGCCATTGACTCCTCTATCCATGATGCACTTGATAGACCAAGGAGGCAAGCTGTCCAGTGCCCAAATCGTAAAGATTAATCAACTATTCATTCAATCAGGCTCTCAAACTGTGAGGTCTCCTCCTATTGGAAATGTATATCTCAATGAGTTGGGCAGGATTCTTGTGGATATGATCAGTTATATCCTGGGTTACAGGTCAACTGAGGATGTTGATGAAACCATTCTGGTTATGATGTCTGTCTTCTCCCCTGGAAAGCCTCCTTCGGTTCACTATGATTATGCTACATTCATTGCCAACAAAATTCACGAGCAATTGATGAATTTAGAGAGGGAAAGGATATTTAGATACACTTCTTACATCTATCACTTGTTCCTATTTAATCAGCCTGACAGCTTCCCTATTACTCTCAAGAAGTTTGATGCCCAGGGGAACCAAAGGTCTGTGGTATTTTGGTCTTCAATCTTTCATCACACATCTTTTTCACCATATAGCTACTGTGAATTCATAGACCTTTTCATCCATCCAGCCATGTCCTTGCTGTTGAGTTCTCCTCCTCCAATATTGACAGATGAGATGCAAAGAATCCTCCAGCTCTCAAAGGCCTACAACATTGGGGATTGGTACTTTTACCAACACCATACAGTGATCAGGATATATGGTTGTGAGTTAGCCCCATACAGGCTACCAAGATATGTCCCTATGAGACTTTTTGCTTTAGAATATTTCAGACAATTTGGAAATGCAGACATGATCCATTTCCACAGCAAAAATAAAAAGGCACAGCTCAAAGTCAAAAACCAGCTAGGCCCATTTATTTATAACAAAAGAGAAGAGGCATGGCAAGAAGCAGATAAGATCCTGAAGTGCCTCGAGTTGCAAACCAGTTTCCTCTGGTTACCCTATGACCCCAATCACTTCATTAGTCTTAGAAGGGTCAAATATAAATTGGCTAGCTATGATCATCTCAGGTTACCACATATTGAAAAATATGCAAATCAATTAGAATGGAAAGAGGGCACCCTAGAAGAGGCAAGTTCTAAAGAGGAAATAGCACAAAAAGCAGCAAAGAAACTTGAGAAGGAAGCTGACTTGGAATATTGTGGACATGTTTCTTCTTTTCATCATACTCAACTTGGAGCAGCTGCCTCATCTTCTACAGCTCCCCAGCAAGCAGCTCAAACCACTACTCTAGCAGCTGGCACAGATAAGGGGAAAGAAATGGAGCAGGATCAGACACTCCCAACAGCAGAACAACAGAAAGAACAGACAGAACAGCAAGAAGAAATGGCTGAGGCCCCTGTATCCACAGAGCAACAGGTTCAAGAAAATGTGCCTCCAAGGCAGGAAATAGCAGTGGAGACCTCGGTGCTCCAAACCCCGATGAATGAAGAGAGAGCCAGGAAGAGGGACAGACAGCAAGAAACCCCCCTTACTACATCAGCAAGTCAACAAGGGGAGAAAAGGCAAAGACTAAACCCTTTTTCTGAAGAAGAGATGCCTATTGGACCATCCATGGGTATGGGCCCCCCTAGTATGGAAGCATCAGCCAGTTCCTTCCAGCAGGAACAAGAGAGACCACTTGGAGGAGAGGTCAGCTCCTCAAGCCAGCAAAGAAGGGCAGAGTCTGGAATCAAAAAACAATTTATGGATATAAAAGCTAGGAATGAGCCAGTCAGAATCCAGCTTTACAATCATTTGCTCAAGATGGCTCCCACCAATCAACAGAGGCTCATGTCAGCATATGACATTGCAGAGGGGAAGATGACTATGAGCCATTTTATGCCTGCCATGCTGCAGCCACAGTCAGCTGCAGATTACATCAGAACCAACCTAGAAGTGTTTGCAAAAGACATCCACCCAATGGACCAAATAGAGCTACATAAGCAAACGGGTGAGATGGTCTACTCTACTCTTGCAGATAAAACACTTCTAGCACACAAACTGCAAAATTCTCTCCATAATACTACTGCCCAACTAGAATTGGAGAAAGCTTCTTCTCAAGCCAAAGACAATAGGATTAAGTCTTTGGAAGATATCATCATAGAGCTTGGGCATGACCCAAGTGATCCCAAAGCTGTGCAGGCGCTAATGAAGAAAAAAGATGAAGATATATTAGCTTTGAGGAAGATGGTCAAACTTCCAGCAACCCTTCACCCCCAAACAGAAAATGTTGCTCAGCAGAGAAAGGATCAAGATGTAGTGGCCATGTTGTTGACATTACACAAACAATTGGTAGAAACAGAAGGACGATTGGTAGCAACAGAGGGTGCATTAGAGGCAGCCCTGAAACAAAAACAAGGAGAGCAGATACCTCAGCCCTCTCAGCCAGTAATAAATCTTGAGGAGCCTCCTCAAATTATAAGTCCTCCCCTGGTACAAACAACAGAAGCAAGTGCCTCAATTGCTGGGCCTCAAGCCACAGAAAAGGAAGCAGCAGCAGAGCAAGTCCTAGGCCTCGGTATGCGAGATATGATGAAGGAGCTGCAAGCTCTTGAAACCCAAATGATTGAGCTGAAGGATGCCAAAGAAAAGCTGGCCCAGCTGGACGAGAAATATGACAAATCTAAGCAGCAAGTGGCAGAAAAGACCAGGGAAGTTAGGACACTAGAAAGAAGGATCAAAGAGCTTGAAAAGGAGCTCACCATGAGCAAGGTCATAACTGAGGTCAAGAAGATCCTGTGGGCTAAGATTGGCCAGTCAATCACAGATCAGTGGCAATACATAGAGACAATTCATGAGCAAATGGATCTACTGAACAAGGCTCATGCTGAAAGTCAAAGGGCCAGAGCTTCTCTGGGAAGTATGCCTGATATTGCTACCAGGATGATCAATGTCCTGAATAATAGAACTGGCCTTCAATTGGCAACAATGGGTATCAGGGATAGGACTGATACAATTTTGTTAATCAAAAGGGTGCTCACCCTCCGGAACTATTTGCAGACATTAGAAAGAAAGTGCCAAGATATTCAAGTAGAGGTCAATGCTTTTGCCACCAAAATCACAGCATTACATGGCAGAGGGCTTCCCAGCCTAGTGACCAGTGCAGGAAGACTGTTGTCCCATGAACAGTATGCTAAAAGGGTCAACAATTATGCAGCTAATCAGTTGACAGCTACAGCAAGCAGTCCAGAAGGAGCTGGGCCACCATCAGGGCAAGAGATTTATGATAAATTAGAGAATTTATTCTTCATTGAACATGAAATTAAGCACCTTTTTGAAGTGCCCCCTAATTATTATAAGTATGCAAAGGTAGATGAGACCCTAATCAAGATGCAGAGACATCAAATGCCCACTGAAGAGTGGTGGACGAATATGATTAAAACTTTGCTTTAAATCAAGTCTAAATTTTGGTCTAAAAAGTTTTTCACAGCAACAGGAAAGCAGTTGGATGAGGTGGAGAGTGGCTATGCTCAGCTTGAGCATCACAGATGAGCTGTCCGAATACAGCAGTGCCCTGACGCGGTAGCATAAAGGCAAAAGCAATCGAAATCGCCGCAAGGAGCTCAGATGGCCTATAAACCCTAAAGTCAAGAAATTCTGACAAACAACAAACACCTGTTGTATATTTATTTAAGTAGCTTTTAATTTTGTAAGAAATATCTTAGAAAGTTGGTAAGAGCAGTTATTGTGCAATAACTCATTGTTGAGATATTTTTGTGATATTTTGTATATATGCACCCCCGCATAGCTTATTGGGGGTGGTTGTTGCTCAGTTGTTCAAGAGAACTCGGCTGTATATCCTCTGAAAGATACAATGCAAAGGAGCTGTTGGTTTTCAAAAGAATGAGTTTGGCTCGGACGTGATGTGATGAAACTATTGACTGCTGCAGGATTCTCGTGTTATGGCGTGATAAAATAAGTGTTTTCTAACTGTATTTGTGTTTCATTTCTTGCATAATATATTTATGATGTTTGGTGATTAGTCTTGGTAGAAAAGAAAAAGAATAGTTCAGGATTTGTCCATTAAGAACACCCTAAACTCAATCTTTACTACTAAATATGTTTTCTCCAGGGTTAGCTGCGACTATGGAATTCTTAAATGCTCCTATTTTCTCTAATCACATGATAAGTATGTATTCAGTAATTCTCACTTGCTGCTGATTAGGATTTGTCCGTTATTCCCTGTTACACTGTGAAAGAACTCTTAACTGCCTTTTCTGGTGTGATTTATACTGTTGCTTGTCCTAAAAAAAATCAAAGTTTGTATCATGAATACCCATATGGCCCTACAGTGAACCTCTCTTTATCACAGATATCAAATGCTATTCATTTCTGGACTCCACATGCCCAATGGATTGAACTCTCTTTGGTACTTGCTTGCCCTTCTTTGAACAATAGCTGACAACCAAAATTCAAACAAAACTCTCACCTCATAACTAGCCTAAAATCTTCACAAAGTTAAAACTAAAAAGAGAGAGCCCTCTCTGATTACAGGTAGGCTAGAACCTGTAATCCAAAGCTTGGTTAGTGGTTACCCCGGCCGTATTCCCTCAGGAGTCAAAGGGAACAACCTGGGTGTTAACAACTTCCAAGACCCAAAGACCAAAGCCAAGAATCCTCCCAAGCACCAAGTCAACTCACCAACAAGATCTTCAACGAAAGTTCAAAACTTCGACCCTATAGCTTCGCTTTTGGGATTTCAGCCTTGCAACTACACTTCAGAATTTTGGCCCTGCAATTTCAACCTCCTGCAACTTCACAGCTTCATAGAAACCCTAGCAGCTTCAGACGTGGACAAAAAGAGATGACCTTCAAGAGACTTCAACTTCTTCTTTCTTCCTTCATGCTCCTAGCCCTTTTTCCTTCTTCGCTATTACAGATCGAAGTTGTGATGTGATGGTTCTACAAATGAGTCAAGCTCTTCTTATTTATAACCTTCTTGAGAGTTTGAATAGCCCTCTTTTAGGCCAACTTCATCTTATCTAGGCCGATTTGTTCTTGGAGGAATAAATGGCTTTTCTTGACTCAAAATAAATATTTTTCTTTGTTACAATGAGTCCATATGGGACTATAATACATGAAAAAAAAATCTTCTTTGTCCTAGAAAGACCTATAAATACCTAGAAGCACAAAGAACATGCTTTTGACTTAAACTTGAACATGAAACCCGTGCTTTAAAAAAATAAAATTTATTTTCTTTCTTTTTCTTTCTTTATACAAAATATAGAATGTCTTGTTTGCAAAGGTCATTGTGAAGACTGAACCTAGTTACAATCTCCAACAATTGTCAATTCCTAAAAAATTATATCGAAAGAATTTATCATCTTAGTGAAACTTTGAGAATTGAATATGAAAGGGACTTTATCCTAGAATGTCCTACATACACCCACACTAGATTGCAATTTCAAAGTATTTGTTAGAATATTGACCTTCCTAACCTTATAACTCATCAAAACTATGGTGATTTAAGAATGCCTCTATTAAATCTATTCGAGTGAAGAAATAAAATTTTAAAGCAAACCAAGTAACTCCTTGCCTTTCTTCAAGTTTGATAAACCAAAATTGATCTCAATGAATGTTAATAGCTAGAGCCATCATCATGATTCATCATAATATAATAAATTTCTCAAGTTGATCAATGACAAGATCCAAGTTATTACTTTTAGTATGAGCAATGACAATATCTATAGGCTCAAACACGGTAGACTGGATATTATGAGGCTTGATACAATGATTGGATCGCAAAATAAATCTTTCAAATCGAGAATATCGATAATATTAAATCGCCTTGCCATACAAAGTTTAAAGATAAATCTTTGATTAATAATGAAATCATTAACGAGAGAAGCTAAAATACTCTAAATATTTTAGAAATCCTAGTTTGGACGATTAAAACTATTTTCCAACTTTATAAGGTTAAAAAGAAATTGTCAAAATCAAAACCAATGTTTATGACATCTATGATGAAATTGCTCATTACACTAATTTTAAAATTCCTTGGAATAAATAAGTTTGTAAAATTTGTGATATACCATTTTATTTTTAGCATATCTTATACTTAATTAGTCCGAAGGGTTAACTCAAGTGATCTAGATCCATAAACAAAGTTCTTTAATATTGTTTCTAATTGTTGTTGATCATGAGTTTGACTTTCTTTGATTCCCTTGTAGCTAGAATCCATAATCAAAATTGACAATTTACTTAATTTACCATCCATGAAATATAAAAAAATACTAAATTTCATAAAATATATCTTATATTTAATAATATAAAACATAACTTTTCAAACACCATTATTTAATTTTTTTTTAACTTTTCAAATTCCAATAACCTAATCCTAATAACGTTATTTTTATTTTTTAACACAAAATGTATATTTAAAATTCTTCTATTTCTTTATTCGACAAACTTCGTTGATCTCAATGAAGGTAAACGCAAGTATCTTCATCCTTAACATTGAGATGTGGTCTCATAGGTTGTAATTTAAAAGGGATTATGACCATTGAAATATAATATAGTTTTCTTTCATATCCCATAGACTATTATTTAAAATACCAACCGAAAAGAGATTATGACCAATAAAATATAATATAGTTTGCTTTGAGATGCTTTGTTCCCATGGTTGTTTCCTCGCTTGAGAGCACCATAAATGCTTTTATTAATGTTTTCACAATTTTTAATATGAAACCAATGTAAAGTGGAGCATCTAGCCACAAGCTTTAATATGTTTAGGTCAAAATCCAAAAAGCATTAATGTTTTGCAAAAGAAACTATTTTAAATATGTTATAATAAAGAAATAACAACTAGTTTTAAATTATTTTAATAATTAATTCTTAATAACTAATTTATAACTAAATCTTATTTTAATAATTAATTAATTAATTAATTTTTTACCCTGAGTTTTTAGAAATATTTTCGGAAAAATCACATTAGAAAATTTTTGTCGACGCGTTTCGAACCAACGAGTGTGGTTCATCGTCAGGACAAGTTGAAAAAATCAGATCATGGCTACATGTTAAATAGGGATGGCAGATCTTCCAACGGTTAGGTTTGACTGGAAAAACGGCTATATTAGACTCGATTGGACCAAGGCCATAATTGATCAAACCTAATCGTTGGAAGATCTGCCATCCCTATTTAACATGTAGCCATGATCTGATTTTTTCAACTTGTCCTGACAATGAACCACACTCGTTGGTTCAAAACGCATCGACAAATATTTTCTAATGTGATTTTTCCGATAATATTTCTAAAAACTCATATTATGGATCACAGAAGCTTAAAATCAAATTTTTTAACGGTTATCTCTAAATCCTTATGCATCTTTGTTATTTATTCTTTGGGATTGACTCATTTTTTCATCTTGTCCTGAGGATGAACCACATTAGTTGGTTCGAAATGTTAACCAAATCCTAATGATGTGGTTAATCCAAAAGACATTATTATTCACAATATGTTATAATGTTAATTTAAAAAAAATGTTAAAATTGTTAGATATAAATAGGTTATAGTGTACATGTTTACGTCATATGAACTCATTGGCATGACTTTTGGATGTAAAATCCTTGTCGGAATTATACAAAATCATGGTGGGCAAAAAACACTAAGTCTAGAATGTGAGAAACTAGAGAAGCCCGAGAAGGGTTATATTGTTTAACAAAGTGAACAACTTAGTGGTGATTTGATTGTGGATGCCTTCATGGTGAGTGGAAGTGCCTTCATGCCTTCATGGTGGGTTAGCACTCACCATGCCTTCAGGGTGAGTTCGAACTTATATCATAAGACTTTGGGAAGTGGGCATTGCCTTTTAATATTCATATGGCACAAAATATTTTCTAAACAATTCAACCATAGTTCCACTTTCCAAGCAAATTGTTATTCATATAAGACAAAAGCTTTCTAAACAATCCCAACAAAGTTGGCTCAAATGAGTCTGGTTTCATATACCTATACTTTGTCTCATTGCTAGCTCAGAATGAGTCTTCTTTCACATACCTTTATTTTCTCTTTATCTTTGTATTTCCAGGTATTTTAGGTACTTATGTAGAGGAAGAAGCTTCTCATCACTCAGGGCGGTAATCAAGGTTAATAGTTGGTGTAAATTATATTAAATTAGATTTCACATGGATATTTTGTTATTATAATTCATAATACTAAATTATTGAAGTTAAACCCTCGAAGTATAATTTCATTGCTTTTCATCTAAATTCATCAGATGTTGGCTAATTGAATCTATCTAACTGGCTCAAAGACAACAAGAACCACCAAACTACATGTATTAACCAACACAATGCTCAATCAACAATTTCATTTTTTCCAAATTAAAGCAGTATTTAAACATTAATTCAACCTTTAGCCAGTTTGGCTTTTCCTTTTTGTTAACAACCATATATAACTTAGTCAAACCATATATTCATGAACATAAATGAACAACAATAAGGAGCAACACAATCACTTATATTGGGAAGCCCATTATGGTTCGAAGGAAACCCACTTAGACTTATTAATAGTTAATTCCAACAACAATTTACATTAATTAACTAAGGTGTTGGGAACCATCAATAAATGCACCTTCTCTAAACCATAATGATAGGGACTAGTCACTTGCAAGCCAAATTATATAATCAAAAGGGTTGCATTAATGCTAAGCAAATCACATAGGGGTGGCGAGAGGATGTGGGGGAGGAGGGGGGGAGGTGTTTGTATAACCCCAATGGTGAATTGAACATATGCCTGGGGTTTGGGGTCCATGAAAAACAACCAAGTTGAATTACATGGCCCTTGCAAGGTCTCCTTATCATGAAAGACAAATGAGTATCCAACATAATCATCATTGGAGATTCTCTTCTAGCTATCAATAATCTTTATAGTGGAACTTTTCCCAAATAAATCCACATGGAAATTCTAATGATAAGAATCCCATCATTACTTGAAATATTCCCACAAAAATAATCTTCCACGTCCTTCAGAAGCAAAATAGTGAAGCAAACAAATGTGTTAATTGAGCTTGTCAACTCTAAGTTAGGCAATTAGAATTAAATGGAACATATGGCTAGTGCAATCTTCCATAGTTTAAACCAACATTTCATGGTTCTTAAAACTTGCTCAAGTCTAATTAGAAAATCTGTGAAATAAGGTGCAATCCCCCAATCTCATGGCCAATCATCAAAAATCAAGCCACACAAGTGGTTGGGAGCATGCCATGGTTCGTAGCACATTATGGCATTAATATCCTCCCTCCAAACTGCATACGCACAATCTAAGAGATTTCACCTTTGTATCGAGCTCGATCCTCCCCTTTTTTTATGGTGTACTATCACAGTAAGTGAAACAAATATGAGCATAACAACTTAAATCTTCTCATAAGTGCATATCACAAGTAGTGAAGAGAAATTATAACTCTCCCTTCTCACAAGCACTCCAAATTCAAAGTAGGATGGCATATCAATCAAACAATGGGGACTACAAAATAGGTTAAGAGGGCTCATCGAAGAATTGTAAGATTAGACCTCATTTTGTTGGTTATTCGTAGTGCCTCTTTCGGCTCGACAAATTCTTTGCTTGTGAATTTCTCATGGGAAAGGAAATTTCAACAATATTGGCAGGTGTTGTCACATTTGACTTGGCTCTCTACTTGTTTGAATCCCACAAGTAGGCATGGAAAGACAAGACCTAGAAAGGTTTTGCTTTGGCTCTTTTATTTGTGGGAATGGCACTCAGGAATTTCTCCCTGACATAGTCAATATTCCATCATTCTCCAAACATACTCAAATCATCCTCAGGTGTTAAGTGATAATTATGGTTGCCAACCTTGGAATTTCATATCTAAGCATTGCTCCTTTCTAATCATATTGTAGAACTCAGTAATTGGTGAAGAAACAAGATGCATTATACGGAAAAAACCTCTAGACTGGGTTGACAATAACCATGGCACCGAGAATGTAATATATGCCAGCTTATACATAAAAGAAAAGAAAAGGAGAAGAACACCAAGCAAGATGATGAATCAAATGCCCTTGAAAGTTAACTAACTACACTTCAAGGTCAAATTAACCACGTGACTATGTGTATCTCGGAGAATGAAGAGGCAACTCATACCTATGATGAGAAAAGGTTGGACTTAAATAAGGCAACCAAAGGATAGCTTTTCCAATGTTTGTGTCTTATGCTACCTTGTAAATTTCATCTTTTGCGGGGTCAATTTGGTGATTTTTATAGTTATCAAAACAACGAACAAGTTAATATAGTCTAACACTATTAGTAGTGTTTGGTCCTTCATTTTTGGTAATACTTTTAGCAAATTTTGGTTAAGTTTTGGTTGAAAAGGATCCCAGAGAAGATCACCGGAAGTGACGAGACAAGTGGTCAAAATAGAAAGAACCCGAGAACAGAAAGGAAGAAGCGGAAAAAAGGAGGTTAGAAGTGATTACCTTGGAACTAACAGAAGTCGTGAAAGGAGGATAGGTGTGGTGGATTTTGAGAGGATCAAAGGTGAAAAGAACCAAAACACTCAGATTTTGTTAGAGCGAGCGAGATCAAGGAAGGAAATCTATAAAAAGCCAAAGGAAAAAAGACATACAAGAGATTTTTTCTATTGTATGCCGAGATGTTTTCGACGTGAAGCTTTGAGAGAATCATAGTCTTTTTATTGTATTATTGTGTTATGTTCTATGATTTGGCTTGATAATTATGCAGGACCTCACATCCTTATGAAGAGTTGTATGGTACTGTAATGGTATGTTTGATAATAGAAAGAAGTGTTGAGGTGAATGATTCCATATCTAGTTTTTAGAATGAATGATTAATTATTTGGTGTATTAAAAATTTTGAGATTATGGTTAAGCATGTCTTTTGTTGTTTCTGACTAAAAAGTGTTTCTATTTAATTACTGAATGAACTGAAGGTGTTACTATAATGTCAAATGTATTATCTACGCAATGAATTATTTAAGTGGTAAATCATCCCTTGGTCATGTTTTATGATCCATTATCATTTTCTAAGTCTTGGCATGCCTTGGGTGAGACGCTTCCATTTTTAGACGTGGAAATGTCGACGATGTGCTAAACTATGGTGGAAATATTTGTTGGCACCCTGTGTCCAAACCCAGGGTCTCCCTTACTAAATTTTGCACCAAAAAATGGTTATGTTGCTAAGACCTAAGTATTTTGAAGGGATATATATCATGATACCAAGGATCCTTAAATGAGATATTCAATATTGGTGGAATGAGAACATTGAACAATTTCTTTTATAGCAAGTAGAGTTGCAGCAAAAGAATTTAGAATGTGTAAAGGAAGAGTTTTTGTATGCAAAACCCGCCTATGACAAGTATGAAATATTCTAGTGTAAGTTCCCTGAAGAACTTCATAATTGGTTGCATCGGGTATAGATCAAAGCAGGAGCTGGAAACTGTCTTAGACTCTATCGGACCTAGACTATTGTTGATCTAGGTGAGTTTCACAGACTAGACACTAAGCTAACTAGAGTTTTTGACTTTTGGGTACAAACAATTCTGGAGATTTATATTATTGAATTTGTTGCGGAAGATTATCTATATTTTTCTAAAGTTGAGGCAATGTTCAAGTACGAGTTGCAAGGGAGATTGCTAAAGGAAATCCCTCTGTGGATTAAAATTTTGATGGTGGAAGAAAATCTAGTGTTGTTTCAAGAACACAATATAACAACTTAAGACTCTAAGTATCAGGGGTAGGACCTGTTGTGGTCACCAACAACCCACCTCTTTGTTTGATATTAGTAATAACATCAAGCAAAGGGGGACCCTTAACCAAAAATCCAAAAAATATTTTTGTTTGAAAAATCTTTTGTATTAACTCCCTAAGAGCTATATCGCGTCGCAAAGGAAAAAAGAAGCGCTCTCCCAAAGCGCATAAATACACTGAAAGGGAGCGACGCGAGAACTCATCGCACTGCATGCATTAAAAGCTCTCAAAAAGGGAAAACCTAAAGAATCGCTGACGGCCGATATGCGATGTCGCACGTCGCAATGTTGCATAAGCAGCACAAAGTAACAAAGCGAAAACCTTGCGACCTTGCGATCTTGCGATATGCGATTTGCGACCATGCAAAGCTGCGACCTGCGATCTATGGTTTGCGACGAATGAGACCATCAATTCCTGCGATACCACTTATTTACATCGCAATCTTCGACGCTGCGATGCAAATCGCAGAAGCCATTTGTCGCAGGCATTCCTCGGCATGATCTGTGAGCCCAATATTAGGCGCGCACCTTACGGGAAATTAATGATTGTACGCCTGTGTATCCAAAGATGATTATGTTGCGTTTTTCGAAGAGTCAAGTCATAATGGGTGACATGATTATGCATTCATTAGAACTTAATTGTTTTCATGTCAATCTTTTCTTCTGTCTCTTTTCATTTACGTGAACTATAAGTCAGCAACTGATATAAATCTATATGCAGGAAACATCTAAGGAAAAGCACCGGAACTAGAAGAACAGAGAGGAGATGACTTCGCAGATGGATACCGCATACAGCAGGGCCGCGGATTCCAGAGTATCACTCTACAAATGCTGATGGAAATAGGCTATCCAGGACTCAGAGTCAAAGGCGCATAAAAGCAAAGCGTTTATGAAAGATCCTGAGTCCCAAATTGGGTAAAGCAAAAAGAAAAACGCTTAAGGGGAAAGACGTCTCAGAAAAGCCTGGAACAAAGAATGGAAACAAGTTTCAATTGAGAAAATCGTTCAGGCAACAAAATCCCCAGCTCATTGAGTCATTCGCACGGCCGGAAACCGAAATAGCAACAGCACAATTAGTTTGAAAGAAATCTGAGTTGTACTAAGTATACACGCCGTGAAGACACTCCTCCAGAAGAACACTTTCAAAAATATCTTCTAGTTTGTCAGAAAGAGGTGCCAGCTCCTGTTATTTCTAATTTTCAAGCTTGAACAAAAGGAAAGGACAAGCAGCCGACTCTTTCACGACGAACAGCGCATCGCTTACAACACTAAGGAGCAGATACATAAATGGTTAGAAATTAGATTCAGTTTTTAGAAATAAATTTGTTTTAGTAAAAGGGCGGTCATTTGAAGCCGTTCCCTAAATTTATGTAATTAAAATTAGCCGGTTAGTAGTATTTAACCCTTCTCGTTGCATTGGAGAAGGGTCCGGAAATTTGTCAAAAAACTCCTCAGAACATGCACTTTTGCACCCTCGGAGGGGGTTTTTGATGAATGGACGGATAGAGATTTATTTATGTTTGCATTTTAATACCTGCTACTGATGTTGCACTTCTGTACTCTTGGTAGGCATTAGAAGTAAGTAGAAATAGATCGTTATTGCTTAAGGTCTGTGAGTATAAAATCAGTCATAAATGGTACTTTTATCTCTTGACGAATTTCTGCTCACATTCTTAGAGTAATATACAGCTGATGTTGTTTATATGTTAATGTATGAATGAGTGAACTACCATTTGGCACTTTTGTATGGTGGAGTCATTGATTTATGCTTAATACATGAATAACTGATTATGCGATATGCTGTTCACAACCGTTTTGCTTAACTTTTTATGCAAGATGGTTCATCTTAATTGATTTATATTCTCATAATAGCTGAATAATCTTCATTACCAGTTATTGTGTGAAATCTTTCTAGATTGCATAATGGAATAAGTTCTATCCCGGGTTAGCGTAGATTAGATGTGTTGATTCTTGATAGATTAAAGTAGTATAAAATTCAGTCTCAGAGTTTAGAATTAAACTAGCTTAGAAATAATTCCAGATTTTCATTATCATATTCTACACACACACACATCACCAAACTCTACACACACACACCCCTTAGATAGGGAAGCTGGTCCCGTTATCCCCAGTCGGACCCGCTACACCAAATGGGCACGGAGCCGCCAACCAGGTTCCCGACCGGGTGGGTATCCCCCTTGTTGTTGACCCGATTTCAGGGCCCTCAACATATTTGGCGCTAGAAGGAGGGCACGCACTATGAATGGCACCTAAAACAATATCTAAATACCATTCTGAGAGTAATACACCCTCATCAACTCCCTCGACTTCTCCAACACGGTTAAACCCGGAATTTGAAGTCGCTCGAGTATCTACCACTACTACATATTCGAATATATCAGACCAATATATCATTGAACCCCCTGAAATTCAAACTTTGATTCGTAAACTCCAGGGATTCTCTATTTTTAACCAGAAGTCTGATAAATCTAAAAGCAGCGTGACTTCGCAGTACAACCCTGCTCATCCCCTTACCAGATTAAAGAGTGAAAAATTTGGCATACAACCAAGTGAACTCCCTCTTCCTACCAGGAAAAGAGCAAGGAAAACACCACCAGAGTCTGACAGTAAGACTCCTTCATCCACTTCGGCCATATCAACTCCCTCACCGCGAAGTCAACCACCCACTCTTTCATTCCAACTCACTCACCCATCTTCTACAAACCTTCCTCTTCAAACATCAAAGATCTTAATATCTTCATCTTCTCAGCATCAGGGATCATCTTCTGCACTTCCATTAGCCAGCAGCTCAACGATGGCCCAGTCTCCATGGAAAAATCCTGGGGCGGTTTTAATGCCTCCACCCCTGAGCCCTATACCGGCCCATCCTGAGAAATGGCTGCCTAAATTCAATCCGGAAGCAGGAATGCTAGCCGAGGAACATATCAATAATTTCATGCTTTCTGTTAATCTCAACGGAGTCACTAACGAAGACGCTGTTGTCCGGCTTTTCCCTTATACAATGCAAGGAACAGTCGGGTCGTGGTACTTTTCGTTACCTTCCGGATCCATCACAAGCTGGGATATTTTTCAAAGTCAGTTCCTCACCAAGTTTGGTGATGACAGATCCACGACGACATTGATCAATGACCTATCTAATCTTAAGGCTGAGGCTAGAGAACCCATTAAAGATTTTAACTTACGGTTCAATAAGATCCTCAACAAAATCCCCGCTGCTTCACAACCCAGCGAGGAAGTAAGATGTGAATGGTACATCACGGCTTTACCTCCAAACTTGGCTATCTTCGTGGATAGGGCAAACAAGACCACCTTAGTTGACAACTTGACAGAAGCGTTAGCAGTGGAAAAACGCGTGGTAGCCCTAGAAAAGAGATCTACTATAGAAGAACGCAAATCTAAGAAGATCTCTTTCAAAGAAGACACCAAGAAGAAGCAAACGAAAGACCCTTTCGATTTGGAAGGATTACAAAAAGTATTGAAAGCCATGTCCAATGAGATGATTGATATTAAGAAACAAGTAGCAGAGACTTCTTCGAAAAAGCCCTTTAGGACTTTTAAAAGAAATCCTCCCATGGAGGTAAAACCACCTAGTGTTGTCTCAAACGTTGAATCTGAAGAAGACGAAGAAGAAGAGAATACCACTGAAGGGCAGACCGACGAGGAAGAGGTCGTAGAACTACAAGGAATGTGGGACTTCATCCTCCCACAAGAAGAGGATCAAGAAGCATTTCCTGTTAGCACGAGAAGCAAAAATCAACTTGATCCTCCCCAAACTACCCCAAAACAAAAGGGCGCAAACCCTGCAACAAAAGAAAAGGTTGCAACAAAAAAGACAACTGCTAAAGCGACCCAGCTTAGCCCAGTCCAATTTGATCAAACGCCTCCATCAAGAACACTAATAGTGTCGGATGAAATGGAGTATAACATCATTGATGACATGAAGAAGACTAGGGCTAATATCACTCTGTATGAATTGAGTAAGTTGAAACACCAGCAGAAAATAATGATGAAAGAATTACATGCTGTGCCTACTACATCTTTACCTACAGCTGTAGCTTCCCACAATTTGGGAAGGCCTCTAACCAACGCGATCAATAAAATTGATCCAAATGACATCGCCTTGATTGGAGGAAGATCAAGATCTCATACTCCTCCTTTTCTTCTCACATATGAAATCTTCAATAAAAACGTGCACAATTGCTTGGTCGATTCTGGTGCTTCAACGAATATTTTACCCAGGTCAATATGTGCTAAATTGAATGTGCGACCTCAAAAATCCGCAGTACGTATAGTTCAACTTGATCGATCCCAAGTCGAAGTGATTGGTGAACTTAATCAGGTGACCATAAGATTGTCGTCTAACCCAAAAGTGTGTCAGGTTATCGACATTCTAGTAGCTGATATCCCTGAGTTCTATGGTTTGATTCGTAGCAGGGATTGGTCGGAGAAAATCCACGGATATTTCTCAACCGACTGGTCGCACACGTGGTTACCATACAATGGTAAACCAAATCAGATAAAGGTTGAACGAGAGTTGCACCAAAAATACATAGTGACAGAACTGGAAGGAGAAAATGAAGCCATAACATACAATAGCAGCATTGTAGGCAATTACGAAATAGATTCTTTCCTAGGTAATTTCAATGCTCATATTTCACCATACTTAGAGAATTCAGTTTTATCCCAAGTTGAAAATTTCTCCCAAACTGATGACTCAAAATGTTTTAGTTTTTTAGATAATTCTGTAAATACCTCTTTATTTTGGAAATTATATTTTGATGGATCTAAATCCAATGAGGGAGCAGGAGCAGGATGCATTCTGATTAACCCAGACGGGAACAAGATTATGCTCACATGCAGACTTGAGTTCGATTGCACGAACAACACAGTGGATTACGAAGCCTTGGTTCAAGGCCTATACAAAGCAATCGGATTAAACGTTAAGTATCTTCAAGTCTTTGGAGATTTGGAGATCGTCGTAAAACAGGTACGTAACACCATACATTGCCTGTCAAGTCATTTAAAGCATTATCAATCATTAGTTCAAGATCTCACTGCACATTTCGTAGCATTCAACATCTCGTCAATTCCAAGAATTCAAAACGCGAGCGCAGACCTGTTAGCTAACGTAGCCTCTAGACTTATCCCTTTCGAAGATTTTAGTCCTGATAGGTTTTCAATAGAATTAATCTTTAGACCATCCATCCCTGACAATATCACCAATTGGAGAGTGTTCAACGACGATCCTGACATCGTAAATTTCCTTACTTCTGAAGGATCCTAATCAAATCAGATAATCGACGAAGACCAACATGATCACCAAATACAACAAAATGGCTCTGACAATGCTATACCGAAATCAGTGGTCAAGTTAGAAGATCTGTATGATTTGAAAAGTCGGTTTAAAAAGTCCGCCAATGCTAAACTTTGCAGTTCTACCCTGAACTATGAATTAGTAAACCTAGGGACCGATCAGAAGCCACAAAACGTTAACCTAGGTCACGACCTAGCCCCTGAAGAGAAATCAGCATATATCCGTCTTCTGAGACAATACAAAAACGTTTTTTCCTGGAATTACGATGAGCTAAAGACATACAACACTTCTATAATTCAACATGTTATCCCTATGATTGACAATGAAAAACCTGTCCAACAGAAGCTCAGAAAAATACACCCTAACCTAGAAAATCAGATAAAAACTGAGCTTAATAAGTTGTTGAGAGCCAGAATAATCTTCCCCGTCAGGCATTCTAAATGGGTATCCAATATGGTGCCCGTTAGGAAGAAAAACGGAGACATTAGAATCTGTATCGATTTCCGAAATCTCAACAAAGCCTGTCAGAAAGATAACTTTCCCCTCCCACCTATGGAGCAAATATTACAGGCAGTAGCAGGCTCAGAATTAATGTCATTCCTGGATGGATTTTCAGGATACAATCAAGTACTGGTGCATCCCGATGATCAGTTAAAGACTACGTTCCGAACCAAATGGGGCACTTATGCATATCGGAAGATGCCATTTGGTCTGATCAACGCCGGAGCTACCTTTCAGAGAGCCATGGACATCGCGTTTAAAGGGTTAGTCAATAAATCAGTAGTGATTTACCTGGATGATATAACAGTGTACTCCAAAAAACGAAACAACCATCTCAAAGATTTGAAGCAAATCTTTCAAAGATGCTTGAGGTATGGGATTTCGCTCAACCCAAAGAAATCTTTCTTTGCATTAAGCGAAGGGAAATTGCTCGGATTCATAGTGTCGAAATCTGGTATTCACATAGAACCCGACAGAATCAAGGAAATTTCCGAAATATCCATACCCCATAACAAGAAAGCCATGCAATCCTTCCTTGGACAGATCAATTTTGTCAAAAGATTTGTCCCGGATTTTTCACGTATTATTTCTCCCTTACAAAATATGATAAAAAAGAATTCAAATTTCAAATGGGGTCTAGATGAGCACGAAGCATTCAACTTAATCAAACAAGCTATCATCAATGCTCCATCTTTGGCCACCCCAAATTTTTCAGAATCTTTTATCTTATACACTTTTGCCTCAGAGAAATCCTATGCTGCGATTTTGACCCAAGCAAATCAAGAGAAAGCGGAAGCTCCAATCGCATTCTTTAGCTCGAACTTACAAGGTGCTGAAATTAATTACTCAAACATAGAGAAACAAGCATATGCTGTTTTCAAAGCGATCAAATATTTCAGACCTTTCTTGCTTAAAGCCCACACTAAAGTCGTAGTACCGTTTCCGGCGGTAAGAAACCTTTTGGTGCAGAAAGACGTGGGCGAAAAGAGAGCTAATTGGATTACCGGTTTACAAGAATATGATCTTGAGATCAAACCAGCAAACATCTTAAGAGGTCAAGGCTTCTGTAAGATGTTAGCCAGAGCATCACAAATCCCGGAGAACTCATCTGAAGAGGTACAAGCGTATGAGGTAAGCCTAAACGATGCAGAATCATCATATGCTGACACCATTTATTTTCTTAAGAACGGGTATGCTCCATCACGTCTGGATCATACCAAGAAAAGAGCTCTGAGATTAAAAGCTAAACAATACCAGCTCATAAATGATGTCTTGTCTAAAAGGAATTACGATTCTGTGCTTCTTAGGTGTCTTGAGAAAACTGAAGCCGAAAAGGTTTTGCAGGAACTCCACGATGGACCAGCGGGTGGACACTATGCCGGAGATGCGACTGCATATAAAATCTTGCGTGCAGGATATTATTAGCCCACGCTGTTCAAAGACTCATACAATCACGTAAGGAAATGCCAAGTCTGCCAGACTGCTGCAAGAAAACAAAGGAAACCGTCCATGCCGCTACAACCAGCCAACATCGACCAACCATTCAGTCAATGGGGCTTGGACATAATAGGTGAGATCGTTCCTCACTCTTCTAAGCAGCATAAGTATATCCTTACGGCAACTGATTATTTTACCAAATGGGTAGAAGCAGTTCCTCTCAAGACAGTTCATTCTGAAAATATTATTGAATTCATAGATCAATTTATCATCACTAGGTTTGGATTGCCGACAGCATTAATGTTTGATAACGCTTCATATTTTTCTGGAAATACTATGACTGAGTTTGCGCTTAAAAGAGGGTTCAAACTGAAATATTCTGCCAACTACTATCCGCAAGGTAATGGATTGGCTGAATCAACAAACAAGAACCTAATCAGAATTATCAAAAGAACAGTCGACCAAAACCAAAAGAATTGGCACAAAGCGCTGGTAAATGCTTTATGGGCTGATAGAATCACAAAGAAAGCTTCAATCGGCACTTCTCCATTTAATTTAGTTTATGGGAGAGAAGTGGTTCTTCCGACTCACCTAGTCATTCCCTCTTTGTCTTTATTGCAATATATCGATGAAGTATCTACTTCCTCTTTACAATTAAGACAAATGGAAATAATCAAACTAGAAGAGCAAAGAGAACAAGCTAGGAAAACCCATGCTCATCACCAAGCGCTAATAAAATCTTCTTTTGACTCAAGCATCATAACCAAAAAAAACTTTCAGATAGGTGATTTAGTTTTGAAATGGGATAAGGCTCATGAAGAAAAGGGCAAACATACGAAATTTCAAAAGTTGTGGCTTGGCCCTTTTCAGATTGTAGAAGTCATAGGCCCGTCTACATTCGTGTTGCAAGATCTGGCAGGTAGGAGAGATTCTTTACCTGTCAATGGACTAATTCTTAAATTATATTTTCCATAGAAGAGAATTCTTCTAATTTTTGTAGGATAGATTTAGTTTTTAGTTTTTATTTTGTTTTGTTTTTTTCTCTTCTTATGAATAAAACCCGTTGTAAATGATCATTTAAAAAGGATTCATGAAAGAGCACGCCAATTCTCTATCAGATTTTGATTTCGCTTGTACAAATAGCAAAATTTTTGAAAATCTGAATTTTATTATTGACAAATAGAGTTAACTTCACTTTGATTACGATACTTGTTTCAACCTCTAAAAACTTTGACAAAAGCAACCTTTGGTAAAAGAATTGTTTTGTATCAGCACCATGAAAGGTATCATCAATAATAAAATAAGCATTCTCTGCAAAGCTGTTGTTTTCAAAAACTCTATTATTGTCGTACAGAGCTTTCTTAAGGAAAAACAATGACTTCCTCCCTGCCAAAAGGAAATTACAGCATTTAGAGAAACAATCCAAGGAAAACACTATATCTCAAAGAATAAGAGGTCTCATCACGAGCCGGCTTATCATGATCACATATATTATAACTTGCTGACTTTGCCAATACTGTCTATCAAAACAGGGCAACGACTTAAGATTGTTGCAATCAAAAGACAAGAGGTCTCATCACGAGCCGGCTTGTTCAGCAAAAGTGTAAATCAAGTGAATGACTGTGTCATAATTTGGCCACCAAACCAAGACATTGTTCTTTAGAGAATTAAAAAAGGAAAAGTGTGTCAAAAAGGATTTTTCTCTGGAATGTTGCGAGTAACCTCAAACAGGAAAAAGGATCATTGCTGGATAACATGGTAACCCTGTCGAGGCTATGGACGCTTGCGGGCAGCATAGGCTCTACCTACGACAAATGAGCATACTTTTAAGCCAGTACGCAGAGAAGACCTTATTTTATCTTTAATCGGGACCAAGTAATGTCTGATGCGAATGCAAGAAAAAACCTGAGGAAGCAAGCAATTGGGATATAAAAAGGGTTGAGACAAAATATCGTTGACAAGGTGAGGGGTAATCTACTCTATCTGTCCATAACAAAATTTAGACATATAAAATTTTTTGCTGTTTCGGAAGTGAATGGTCAATAGAAATGCAGAGATAACTGGTTCTTCACAGTGAATCGCCATTGTTGTGGTCACCAACAACCCCCCTCTTTGTTTGATATTAGTAATAACATCAAGCAAAGGGGGACCCTTAACCAAAAATCCAAAAAATATTTTTGTTTGAAAAATCTTTTGTATTAACTCCCTAAGAGCTATATCGCGTCGCAAAGGAAAAAAGAAGCGCTCTCCCAAAGCGCATAAATACACTGAAAGGGAGCGACGCGAGAACTCATCGCACCGCATGCATTAAAAGCGCTCAAAAAGGGAAAACCTAAAGAATTGCCGACGACCGATATGCGACGTCGCACGTCGCAATGTCGCATAAGCAGCACAAAGTAACAAAGCGAAAACCTTGCGACCTTGCGATCTTGCGATATGCGATTTGCGACCATGCAAAGCTGCGACTTGCGATCTATGGTTTGCGACGAATGAGACCATCAATTCCTGCGATACCACTTATTTACATCGCAATCTTCGATGCTGCGATGCAAATCGCAGAAGCCATTCGTCGCAGGCATTCCTCGGCATGATCTGTGAGCCCAATATTAGGCGTGCACCTTACGGGAAATTAATGATTGTACGCCTGTGTATCCAAAGATGATTATGTTGCGTTTTTCGAAGAGTCAAGTCATAATGGGTGACATGATTATGCATTCATTAGAACTTAATTGCTTTCATGTCAATCTTTTCTTCTGTCTCTTTTCATTTACGTGAACTATAAGTCAGCAACTGATATAAATCTATATGCAGGAAACATCTAAGGAAAAGCGCCAGAGCTAGAAGAACAGAGAGGAGATGACTTCGCAGATGGATACCGCATACAGCAGGGCCGCGGATTCCAGAGTATCACTCTACAAATGCTGATGGAAATAGGTTATCCAGGACTCAGAGTCAAAGGCGCACAAAAGCAAAGCGTTTATGAAAGATCCTGAGTCCCAAATTGGGTAAAGCAAAAAGAAAAACGCTTAAGGGGAAAGACGTCTCAGAAAATCCTGGAACAAAGAATGGAAACAAGTTTCAATTGAGAAAATCGTTCAGGCAACAAAATCCCCAGCTCATTGAGTCATTCGCACGGCCGGAAACCGAAATAGCAACAGCACAATCAGTTTGAAAGAAATCTGAGTTGTACTAAGTATACACGCCGTGAAGACACTCCTCCAGAAGAACACTTTCAAAAATATCTTCTAGTTTGTCAGAAAGAGGTGCCAGCTCTTATTATTTTTAATTTTCAAGCTTGAACAAAAGGAAAGGACAAGCAGCCGACTCTTTCACGGCGAACAGCGCATCGCTTACAACACTAAGGAGCAGATACATAAATGGTTAGAAATTAGATTCAGTTTCTAGAAATAAATTTGTTTTAGTAAAAGGGCGGTCATTTGAAGCCGTTCCCTAAATTTTTGTAATTAAAATTATCCGGTTAGTAGTATTTAACCCTTCTCGTTGCATTGGAGAAGGGTCCGGAAATTTGTCAAAAAACTTGTCCTCAGAACATGCACTTTTGCACCCTCGGAGGGGGTTTTTGATGAATGGATGGATCGAGATTTATTTATGTTTGCATTTTAATACCTGCTACTGATGTTGCACTTCTGTACTCTTGGTAGGCATTAGAAGTAAGTAGAAATAGATCGTTATTGCTTAAGGTCTGTGAGTATAAAATGAGTCATAAATGGTACTTTTATCTCTTGACGAATTTCTGCTCACATTCTTAGAGTAATATACAGCTGATGTTGTTTATATGTTAATGTATGAATGAGTGGACTACCATTTGGAACTTTTGTACGGTGGAGTCATTGATTTATGCTTAATACATGAATAACTGATTATGCGATATGCTGTTCACAACCGTTTTGCTTAACTTTTTATGCAGGATGGTTCATCTTAATTGATTTATATTCGCATAATAGCTGAATAATCTTCATTACCAGTTATTGTGTGAAATCTTTCTAGATCGCATAATGGAAAAAGTTCTATCCCAGGTTAGCGTAGATTAGATGTGTTGATTCTTGATAGATTAAAGTAGTATAAAATTCAGTCTCAGAGTTTAGAATTAAACTAGCTTAGAAATAATTCCAGATTTTCATTATCATATTCTACACACACACACATCACCAAACTCTACACACACACACCCCTTAGATCGGGAAGCTGGTCCCGTTATCCCCAGTCGAACCCGCTACACCAAACGGGCACGGAGCCGCCAACCAGGTTCCCGATCGGGTGGGTATCCCCCTTGTTGTTGACCCGATTTCAGGGCCCTCAACAGGACCTAGGGGAGAGATTCTACCTGGTTGCGAAAGATGAAGACATTGTTATAATGGATGCATATGAGTAGCAGAGGGCTAGAGATCTAAGAGCACATAGAAGGGAACATATCGCTGATGAATGGCAGGAAAAGACATTGAGTGAAATATGAAGATGATAACAAGAGTTACACTGAATATGAAAGGTGTTGAATAGTCCAAGGGTGCGGATAGAAGGACCAAGTAGTTCAAAGTTATGGAATACAAGAGATAGTAGTGGGGTGAATTCTAGCCAAATAGGAGGTGTTGGAAGCAGTGTCATCGGAAAAATGGAGGGAAGTAGCAGAGATCCCCATGAGTCAGAAGGAGTGGAGATGCCATACATATCAAGACCTTTTGTCAAGTTAATGAACCTGAATACCCCTCTCGATGAAGAAATTAATTTTGTGATGAGGCAACTATTTTATGAAGATTATGCATCCCCTATAAGTAATATCTCATTGGGTAACAATGTAGATAACTCCTTCCCTAACCTCCCCTCAGTACCCTATCAAAATATTGCTTATCTTATTTCAAAGTTAGTAAATAATTTAAAATTTCCTAAAGTTTATAATTCATATACAACTAGTGCTTCTAGTGGTTTTGGTGGTAATTCTAAATCAAATTCTTCAAGATCTTCAAAGCATGGTTCACAAGGATTTATATTGATATTGCATGGTCAATCTGTAATGGGTGGTAACATAGTAGGATCATTCACTCGATATCCTGAATTTTCGGAACAAGGAAATGAGAATGTTGAACATCATTGGTATTTGTGTGAGGCCATATGGAGGTCTAGAAAAACACCTTATGCTACTAAGTTTAATGAGTTCCAAACTACTTTAAGAGAGAGGGAGCTCAGGTGGTTTATTAAATGGTATACTTTGCATCAAAACTCTACCCTTGATGAAGTGCAATAGGAATTTATTCAGGAGTTCAAACTTCCCCTAGACAAACCAACAAGGACTATCTGAATTGTGGGATATTAAACAACGTGAAGGAGTGTAACATCCCTGGGTTAAAAGTTCATGTAATAAAGTTAATAAAGGAAAAAATAAGACCAAGGTCATGGGACACTTATTCCAAGTTGAATGTTGGGAAAAACATCCTAGTGGGTGTTCATTTGGTTTATTATGGCTAAGGAAATCGACAAAGGAAATGGAAAAGGCATTGAAAAGGAAAAGAGGAATTAATTGGCATTTCATTTATGAAAATAATGGAAAATAGGAGAAAAGGAAGGTGAAAGGTCACAAGTTGCACGTGAGGAGGAAATTGAAGAAAATTGAAGAAAATATAGGCCTCATTAATAAAAAGGATTTTGAAGATCAGTTCACGGCTTTTTTTAGATTAACCTTTTGTTAGTTCAGTTTTGGAGCTCTCTCTCTCTATTCTCTCATACTCTTACACACTTAGATCATTCTTGGAGCACTCTAGCATTAAGGAAATGAAGGCAAAGGAAGGACAAGAAATCAAAGGGAAGAACATATCAAACAAGGAAGAGTTGGATCAAGTGGCTACAGTGGGATTACTTGCAGGTATCAAGTTGCATGTATGATTTCCTTGCTAGTTTTGGCATGCATGGTACATGCATGTGTGTATTTATTTCTCTTGTTGTCATTGACATGGGTTTTTCCAGATGTGACAATGGTTTTAGCCTTGCCTTGCCATTTTTGGATAGCCATGGTGTGATGGGGTTCTTTCATTTGGTTGAGCTTGGATTGTCGGATGGTTTTGGAACCAAGTGAGGTGGTCTCAGGAAAATTCCCCAAGGGTCTAGAAATCTCTTTACTGGTAATGGCGGGATACATTATAAAGCCTGAGGGTGGAGACAAGAAAATTCCTCAAGGTATTGGTGAATAAATTTGGAGGCATCCATGCATGTTTAGGGCCTAGTGATACCTTCACTGGTTTTGGTGGGATTGCGAGAAAGCTTGGTAGTATATGTTTCTTGGTTTGAGCCTAGGTATCCCTTGACTGGTAATGGTGGGATTGTGGTAAAGCTTGGGTGTATAGGTGAGGGTTTTAGGTCTATAAATCCCTTGACGATAATGGTGGGATATGCGGTAAATCCTGAGGAAACCCTAGTTGTTTTGTTGTGAGTCCCACATTCATGCTTGGAATATGGCACTAGTGTGATTTCCTAAAAGAAAGATTTGGTTCAGCCCAATCTATGGTCGGGTGGTACGTGGAAGTCCTTAACTAGGCTTGATTTTACATATGTTAATAAGAGCTATTTTCCTCTTGTATTTCATGAGTATTTATACTTGTTAATATTTGACTTTGATGGTTGTTCTATCATAGTTATTGTTCTGGTTATATGTTGGTTATAAGCATGATTTTATGACAAAATTTAGTTATGGCTCTCATCATGTTTCGATTAGTAAATGAATGGATTATGAATGTGTGACCTAATAGATGTTATTGCAACTATTGTGAGAGTGCATCAAACCTTATTAATGATTTTCATATAAGTATGAGACCCCTATGTTCATATATATATTTATAACTTGTAGATTACATGTTCACCATGAGTTTGATGAAATGTCTATCATGGTCAGGCTTTGTTAGGTCAGTTTCTTATCTAAGTTTTGCAGTAACGGCTTTGTCCTTGTGTCATTCATCATTCTGGAAAGTTCTATCAAGTTCTCAGCAAAGGTCTGGATCCTAGCCCTAAAAAAGTGGCTCAGATCTCAGGGTTGCAGGCAAAGAACTAAGTAAATTAGACTACAGTTGTTGGGAGGTAGGTTTATCCATGTGAATGGAGGCTTATAGTCATTGACTTTCCTTGTTATGCATGAGAATGATAGCCTAGGTCAGTGAAAAACTAATTTAGCTCAGGGTTTGGTCACTTGGAGTGGTTGTTTAGCTCATGGGGGTCTTGTTGCTCCTGAGGAAGGTCAGTAAAGTTTTCGTTGGATGATTCCACTTCCTTAATTGTACCTATGAGGTTGGGTCATATAATAGTAACTGTTCATCGCGTATTTACCTCGGTGTACAGGTGAACTTGAGTAAGTGTGGAAGGAGGGTGTTACAAAGCGATATTAGAGCCAAGTTTTCGTTCTCTTTGGGTGATATCTGATACCAGAGAGTGGTATCAGAGCATGGTTCTATTAGAAAATTATATATTACAGAGCAATGGAAAACATAAAATATTGCAGAAATATAAACACAGAAAATGCATAAAACAAGAGAGACACAGATATATGTGGTTCACCGAATTTGGGCTATGTCCACAGAGAAACAGTTAGTCCTTCCTTTTATATTATCCAGCAAAATGAAGAGATACAACCTACAACAGATTCGTTGTAATTCCCTCTTCGCTCTCACACAATCTCCTCTTTCTTTCTCTTTTATAATACACATCTACATCATTGCAATACAATTCCTTCATATATAGTGAGGGGTTGCCTTCTATGGAAAAAAAACTTAAATTAAACATAACTTCTACCGTCATATTTCCGCCTAATGAACAACCCATATTGACTATGAAATTACAACTTTTTACAAGGCAATTTTATATCTATTTTTAGCTTCAGGGGCACTACCCCCGATCCCCCGCCAAGGGGGGGCTTAAAGAATCATCGTCACCCCCCCCCCCCCCCCCCCCCATGGACCCCCTTAACGGCACGAAAAAATGGGCGGCATTGTCACCCCATTACAAACTGGGGTCCAATGTGGCGATACCTCTTAATAAAGAAGATAATCAGGCTCCACACCCAATAGGTTCAATACTTGGACTGGATGGGTGGAATGTGTTTGTCATGCACGCATGTCAGTTGTATATGTATTTTTTATGCATGTCAGTGTCTATAGGTTTGTTATACAAGCACTGTCATGGTTATGGTTGTCGTGCATGAGGTCATGGTATGCAGTTGGTATTGTCATGCATGATGTTGATATATTGATATGATTATGATTATGCATGTATCTTGATAATCTGGTTGATCTTGCAAATGAGATATCCTCCCCAGAACTACACAAAGGTATTTGATCTCAGACTTTTGTGATCTGTATTTATGTTTGAAGCTTGCTTTTGGATAAATCACATCAGCGATGTTTGATGGTTGACGTTTCGAACCTACCAATGAGGTTCATCTTTAGGACCAAGGTGAAAAAACTGATGTATCATTAGGATTAAATAGCAGTGAAATGAACTCAATTTTATTTAATCCTAATGATAGATCGATTTTTTCACCTTAGTCCTGAAGATTAACCTCATTGGTAGGTTTGAAATGTCTACCAGCAAATATTGTCGATGTGATTTATCTGAAAGCAATATTCAAACATATTCTAAGGTATGTTGGTTATGTTTATGTTTGGTTTATCTGACATGATATGATTGCAGGAAGAAGAGGATCAAAGATTACTAGAAAAACGGTGGATTACATTTCACAAAACTCTCCCTATAGATCAGATGAAAAACATGGTGATGAGTACTCTCCTGACATAACAGACACTTTGAGAAGTTTGAAGGTAGAAACAGGAAGTTGAAAAGAAGATAATGACAAATCATTTAGTCACGAGAGAGACTTTCCAGGGCATGGGAGAAACATGCAGAGGTCAATGCAGTTATCCTTCAGAGTTTGTCAGACTTGCAGAGATAGGGACCACTTAGGATCATCAATGGACAGGAGGATAGTACTAATGGAGCATATGGTAGCAGGTCTCATGGTGGGCATAGGTTGGATAGGGATGAAACAGTTAGAGATGGCAGGTTCTTGGATACACCTGATAGATAGGAAGTGGACATGGGATTTACTCTATTTTTGGTTTAGACAAGTATCATGATCATCATCATTATCATCCTTACAGGAGGAGTGATAGGTGATATTTTTCGAATGAGTTCAAGAAATCAAAGCCACCTACATTTGATGGGGAATTTAAGAAACCATAAGATGTAGAGGTATGGTTACTTGGGATGAAGAAGTTCTTTGAGTTGCATGATTACACAAATAACATGAAGGCCACGATAGTAATTTTTAGCCCAAAGGGAACAAGTGTTGGGTGTGGAGCCTGATTATCTTCTATAGTACCGGCATATTGGACCCCAGTTCAAAATGGGGCGGCAACGCCGCCCGTAAAATAATCGCTGCCGTGGGGGGTCCAGGGGGGGCGGCAGCGACTTTTGGGAGCCCCCCCCTGGCGGGGGGTTTCGGGGGCAGCGCCCCCGAAGCTAAAAACAGCTGTAAAATTGCCTTGTAAAAGTATAGTAATTTCTAGTCAATCTGGGCCGTTCATTAGGCGGATGATCTGACGGTAGAACTTATGTTTAGTTTAGGGTTTTTTGCCCTAGAAGGCAACCCCTCTCTTTATATGAGGGCATTGTATTTGAGGCTGTGAGATAGATGTGTATTTGGTGAGCGAGAAACATAGAGGTGAGACTGTGAGAGAAAACAGAGGATATTACAGCGGTTTTGCTGTAGGTTGTATCTCTTCATTTTGCTGGATAATAGAAAGGAAGGACTGGCTGTTCGGGGTGGACGTAGCCCAAACTGGGTGAACCACGTATATCTGTGTCTCTCTTGTTTTGTGCGTTTTCTGTGTTTATATTTCTGCAATATTTTATGTGTTCCATTGCTCCGTAATATATAATTTTCTAACAACTGGTATCAGAGCCGAAGGTCTATTTGGCTGATAAACTCGCAGGAAAGAAGGGTTCCTGGTTCGAGTGGGAGCAATGGCGGAAGATGGTAAGTTTAGGGTCGAGAAATTTAACGGCCAAAACTTCTCGCTGTGGAAGATGCAGATGGAAGATTATCTGTATCAGAAAGATCTATACCTACCATTGGGCGGAAAAACAAAGATGCCGACGGGTATGAAAGACGAAGAATGGAACCTTCTCGATAGAAAGGCACTCGGAACAATACGGTTGTGCCTTACAGCATGGAGCATGAAATGTCAATAATCTGAGGGATCCAAAGTCCCTAAACATGTTGTTCCTACCCCTAGAGGAACAAGGTCAGCAAACCACAGCACTACAGATCAGTTCTCCACTGAAAAACACTCAAAAACAGGTCAATTTTGGATCAAAGCAGCTGCTCCATTAAGCATCTGCGCTGAATGTCAAAAGCTCTATGGTGTACCTGCGTTGCATAGCAAGTGCAACAAAGGCTACCTGCGCTGGGCGTACTTTGACATGTGGAGGAATCTTTTCTCAATGTGCCAGTGCCCAGGAAGCTTCCAAAATGACACTTGGATCAGAAGATTCGCCTAGTGATGAGTAAAGAGGTTCTAAAACTCCAAGTGGAAGGTAGAAACTCCGAGTGGACTCAAGGACTGAAGAACAACTGGAGTTGAAGAGGACAACAAGTCACGCATCAAGCTGACTTATCTTCACTCCAAAACTCTATATAAGGATCTCATCCCATGGGATCTGGAGGCCGGAATTTTGTGCAAAGAATTGCTGTTGGTTTACAGTTGTGAGTATTGGGTGATTGCTTGAGGGAGGTGAAGAGGAGATTTCTTTCCGTCGGGAAGGTGATGCTGGATTGGACCTCTCACGGTTGTATCACCGCCTGAACCTTACTTCCTTATATTAATAAAGCATTTGAGGTTCTTCTATTCGCATGTGTTTCAATGGTGTATTGTCTTACTTGCGTATTTGATTTATGCTAATCCTTGAATCAATTATGAATGCATGCTTCTTGTAGTTTCCTTTTCTTGTCTTGTTCGCAGGATCTCGTGTAGCTGGGCTCGTGAGAAGACTTGGAGCTGGGAGCAAGCGGCAAATAGAGGAGATTGGATCGACCATTTGCGCAAGACATCGGTAAGTGGATCTCTTCCTTTCATCTCTTGCATGTCATAAAGAAGTAACTTTAGAAAGCTTTGCTTCGGCTGTTGCTAAGGAACTATCACCCTTAGAGTGGGATAGGGTCATTCCGTGTTGGATACTTTTCCCCACAACAGACTGGCGACTCCACTGGGTATCATGTCTTGTTGGTAGCTTGTGTTTCTTGCTATTCATTTCCTAAACAAAGGGAGTACCGAATCGAACTGCATTTGAATCCTTCGAATGCAAAGTAGAGGGTAGCTACTCTAGCTCAGTGCTGGGCATGTTTATGATTTGAAGAGCTGATCCACAAGGACTCTTTTTAGCTCTTTGTGATAGTGTTCATCTTCCTTAATCATCCTCTAGCGTATACTTGGCTGATAGCCTCTGATTTGGCCAAAAACCATTGATTTTTGAGCAAACTGTGACCCGGAATCTGAGAGAGACGAGAGTTGTCTCTTCAGTGCAGCTGCAACAAAGGCTACCTGCGCTGAAACGCAGGTCCCGAAGGGGCTACCTGCGCTGCATGTCAGATTGACAGTGCAGTACCTGCGCTGATCCAGTTTTGCCTTGTGCAACTGGGGTTCCCTACTGTCTGTTGCCCAGTTTTCAATTTTGTTTTTGCAGCCTGTTGTCAACCTGTATACCCAGCTGAAACTACCTTTCTTTGCCTTCATTCCGCCTCAGTTGTATGAAGAAACCGTGATTGTTCTTATTGTATTTCTTGCTTTCATTCACAGTTTCCCGTAGCGAAAGTGAACTAGTCTTGTTGTGACCTCTTGAATCTAGACCTGTGATAAAGTGTCGTTGTGATTCTAAGAGCTAGTTTATTGCTGTTCATAGCTGCTTGAGCATTTGCTTTCGTTATATGGTTCGAATTTCAGTATTTCTTGTGTTGAAACGAGTGAATCTTAAGGTGTTCTTTTGATTATTGGACAAAACTTGTTTTCTTTCACTTAAAAATTGAATTCGAAATTGTACAACAGCTTTCTTTTTGTAATACATCAACATTAAGGAAGAAGAAAAGAAATACTTGCATTGTGCATGTGCATTTTGACAGTTTGCATGTCGATTTAGGAAAAGTGCATCAGTGTGTGCTCTATGATCTGTTTGAAAAGATGATGTCTTTCTTTTCCCTCAGTAGTTAAGATTTTCATAAGTTGAAAGAATTGAAAAAGCTTGCTTATCATTCTTAGACTGCATTTAGGAGTTGTATCATACATCACGTGGTGATCCATAAAGGCAAACTGCTAAGCAAGATCAACCTAAAAAGAACTGAATTTATCTAACAACGCTTTGAAACATAACGAAACACAGTAGAGGTCTAGGTAGAGACGTGTTCCGGCGTCGTTAAACATAGTGACCGTCGATCTCTACGAAGGTGGGTGATTCCTCCTGAGGGACGATAGCACTAATACGGATTTGTGCCCCCGCGTACCGTCGCGTATATTGGGGGACCCCTATAGGAACAAAGCCTTTATCCATAAGAAGCCGTGTCGGCCGCCCTACTGATCGCGATGCAGTGAACACAGCATTCACGAAGATCGACCACTCGTACCGTAAAACGTATTCTGTGGTTTCGCGAAAGGTTTGGCACACCCTCTGCCTAGAACTCCAGAGTAGTTTCTTTTGGCCTTTTTCAAACTCTATAACTGAAAAAGTCCATCCGAGCATTTGTCACTTCGGGCTCGTTAATACATCGAAGGAGACTAGAGTCATCTTTAGCTTTTTCTCGACTCTTAAAAATTGAAAAAGCAAGTTGTGTCTAAAGCGTCGTCATATAAAATTCATTCTAAACGGAACATAATCACCCCTTATTCCTGCGTTGATCTTGAGGTTGAGAACATGGAACACGCCAACCAAGGGATTCCACATGATGGGAACCCTAGCCCTTTCTCCTCTTGGGGAGAAGTTGGTGCGCCCCACATGGCCACGTTGTCGCTTCCAGGACTGACAATTGGCCTGCCAGTTTGGCTATTCTCAACCACTGTAGTTCAGAACACCACGGTTCCTGAACAGTCGAGTCAACAGTTAGACCAGTCTAGAGCTACCCTCCAGCCTTCCACTTCTTATAAGCCTTGCTCCGATCCTTCTTCTTCGAAAGGTCAAGCCGCCGAAAGCGGAGCTCCCATAGAAAAGAAGAAGGAAAAGAAGAAGAAAGAAAAGAAGCAGAAGGAGCCAAAGGCGCCTGGGGGCAAGCAAAAGGCATCTAACAAAAATCCACACACAGCACAGACCGGGCCCAAATCGCCATGTGTCATATGTAGAGGGGACCACCTCCACCGTGATTGTCCCGGTATTCCCCGGATACTAAGGGACTGGTCCCCTCGTTTGCACAGTTCGGAAGCGTCAACCTCTGACAACCAGGTGGAATGCTTACCGTCGACCAACGAAAGTGAAGGTTCTAGACAACGAAGGGGAATGAGATTCCCCTGCGAACTGTGTGAAGGCAATCACACCCTCTGCCGTTGTCCCTTTTTAGACGAAGCAAAGAGAGTTTTGGAAGATCAACCGGTTGCACCGTTGCTACTTCCTCCTGGATACCAAAAACTCGCGCCAAGTCCTTCGTTGGTCGAAAATACGGCTGCCCCGCTCATAGGGCCAGCTGAAGTGTCAGTCACTGAAAATGAACCTACTGAATCCGGACCGGATGAAAGTCCAAAGGTCGAAACGGCAGTTGACCCGGTTCTCCCTTCAGAAGTTTCATCTTCAAATACCACAGTCACTGAGGATTCATCTTCAGCTGACACCCCTACCGAAAAGAGTAAGGATGACACCGTCCAGATTCTTTTCATCAACACCGATTCTGATGAACATCAGGGCAATGTGCCCACTCCTTTATCGCAGGAAGGAGCATCATCAGGATCATACCCGGCCGTGTATTCGGTCCCACCACCAAGCAACCTGGTTGTGTCCTTTGATTGGAACCAACTAGGCAGAACCCGGTTACCAGCCAGTATACCATTTAGAATTATAGTCCAAATATACAAAATGGTGATGGCTGGGACTATCATTGATGAAGGGGCATCTGTGAGTATCCTGTCCTCTATTGCTTGGAAAGCACTGGGTTGCCCAGCGCTTTTGCCTGAGATTAGGAATCTCTCGGGTTTTGACAAAGGAACCAGTCGACCATTAGGGATTCTACCTAATGTGCCTATTGCATTGAAAGGGAAGGCTGTCAAGATGAATTTGATGGTCGTCCAAGGACCCTTGGATTATAACCTACTCCTTGGACGAGACTACATATATTGCATGGAAGCAATAGTCTCCTCACTCTTTCGAATAATGTGTTTTCCATACGAAGGAAGAATGGTCAAGCTCGTAGACCAACTTTCATTTCCGGGATCACGCATCGCAAATAGTCACATACCTATCCTGAATGGTCTCTTCGATCAAGAAAGGTCTCTACCTCCGGTTCTTCTTCCTGATGAGTGCGAGTGATTCGGGAAAGTAGGGCCGGAACCTAGGGGGCATGCATCCTGGTCTGCTGGGGTCAGAAAAAACCTTGGGTGTAAAGTAGAATTTCCGCGGGAGAATATGACTAGTCCGTACCCCGTCCCCTCCTTCATCTTCGTAAAATAGAAGAGCCGGCAAGAGCTCTCATGCAGAGGAAGGGGCAGTTAGGAATGGGTTGTTCTGGAAAAGGATTCTTTTGTCAAGGTTACTTGTTTGACAAAGGTCATTCACCTTTGTCTAAAAAAGTAGGCTCTGCCAAAGAAGGGGATCCGTTTGCGGCAGCAAGTAGTAACCATCTTTGGATAAAAGGCAAGCCTCACCCATTAAAACAAATGATTTAAAGGATAAGTAGGGGCAACCTCCAAAGAAAGAGATTCTATTGCTGCAACAAATTGTAACCATCTTTGTGTAACCTAATGATAGACATCGCCGAAGAAAGAGTTTCATTTGCGGCAGCAAACAAAACCATTCTTTGGGTAACCAGAAAGAGGTAAGCCTCACCCGTTGAAAATAAAGGTTTTTGACGGACAAGTAGGGGCGACCTTGAAATTAGACTTACACCTGGGGGCATGCAAACCTCTTGGAATGCAAGCACGGGCAGCTATTTTGTTTTTTAGTTTTTTAGGTCCCCCCTTTAAACCTGTAGGTCTAACCCGTTAAACTCGTAGGATTAGCCGATACCCAGCTTGCATAAAGAGAGGATATGGAGCAAAGCATAGCGAGATGAAGCTCCTTAAAAAATAGCGAGCAACCTACCAGGAGACCTTCCTACTTTATGACTGGTAAAAACGAGCAGTTTTGGCAAAGTTCATGCTCGTTAAAAAATAAACGCAAGATACGAGCAGTTTTGGCAAAGTTCATGCTCGTTAAAAAATAAACGCAAAACCGAGCAGTTTTAGCAAGAGTTCATGCTCATTAAAAAATAAATGCACATGTGAGCAAGCTTCCCCCAGAGTTCAAGCTCATCAAGAAAAAATGAACCGGTAAATAACCATTTGAGACCGTAAATTCATCAGCCATAAAAGCCTTGGTCGTGTTTGTGCACCGTCACCTCCACTTTTCATTTGGCCGATCATTTACATCCACTTGATTGTTTACCTATTTTGAGGAACAGCTGCGAAGAGTGACTTCACCTAGCCATCCTTGTGACACTGCCGTGATTGGAAAATTCCAACCTGTACCTGGAATCTGCTGCTATCCCTGTTTATCACTCGTTCCTCAAAATACGAGTCTTCTTTGAGCTCTTTTCACTGACTCGTAAAATATGAAAAGTTTGCCGAGTTTTGGCCTTCCAGCTCGTTAAAAGGACCGGAAGAGCTATCCCTCCTCTAGATTTTAATCTTTTTGGACCTGAGGGATTATTGCACAAAAAGATCGAGCGCTTGTCTAGTTCGGCTCGATAAAGATATCGAACATTCATCCCTTCTGTATTGTTTTATACTTTTTCGGACTTAAGGGATTAGATGACGAAAAAGGACCCCTGGAGTCCACTTTATGTACCCTTTTCAGACTCTCTAAAGATGAAAAGGACCGAGTTGTCTTTGTCGCTGGGCTCGTTAAAAATACTAGATAGCGACAAACTTGTCTTTAGACGAGAACGAGTTTCCCTATCGTTAAGCTCGTTAAAACATAGTGATGGGCTTGCCCGAAGGGCAGGTTATAGAACAAGCATATGTTATCCTCCTCAAGCTTGACAATAATAAAGAGGTACTGGTCAGAAATGACTGGGGAAAAATTGGGAAGAACCTCAAAGCTTAATGGTAGCAAGTCGCTCTTGAACATGACACTTTTGCCTCCGTAAATATCGGGTTGGGTTATTATCATTCACCGGTCCCTTCACCATGGTCTCGCCATACCATCCATACATGGGGTAATGCTACCAATCCATCACATCAGTGTCGTTATATGTTCAAGAGATGTCATTCAGAAAGTGTCAACCGGGTCCCATCCACTACCATACATCATCTTTCATCCTTCCATGACCGCCACCCTGCATCATATTTCACAGATCGTTTTCACCATCATCACTAGCTCTGTTCCGTGTCACTGATGTGGGATTCATTAAGGCCCTCCTTTGACGGATCACTTCTTGTCGACATCAGCTCACTATCCAAGAAGTTGATCTAGGAACACCCCCTCAGTACTTTGAAGCTTGCATGCCTCAATGGCAAGTTTCTCACTTCCGGCGATAGGTATACATTAATGACCTTCGACCGAGAGACTTTGCGTGGTGTTCGACGTCAGATCCTATATTCACGCCACGTGAATTGTGCTGCAGTACCTTGAGGGTCATCATCATTATCGGTGATTCCTCTCGCGCTTGTTAACAGTTTACATTATTGACTGGTAATCAAGCGATGTCTTTCCATGTTCGACTTCGAGAAATTCTCACATGGATCGACTTGTACTAGAGTGAAGATCAGACAAGTTTGAAGACCCCGGATCTAGTTTCATCCATCCGGGCTGCGATATATATTCAGGAGATAAAAACATAGACATGTGCAGCAGATGATCATCCTACTAAAAGGATGATAATTAAAAGCAGAGAATTATCAGTCTATTATCGGACGATCGTCTCTTTATGTACAGCAAATGTATTTATAAAGCTGAACATGGGAAATGCCCACATCAGCTAGATCATGAAAAGAAAGTATGAAAAGATAATGTATTGTATTGTATTTTGTTACAGGTCACCTCCCGACGATTGAATGAACTTCGGATCCTCCTAATAAAGCATTTCACCAGATAAACGACCTCATACTTTAGGGGGCAACTGTTATAGACATTTTTGTGCCTTACAGCATGGAGCATGAAATGTCAATAATCTGAGGGATCCAAAGTCCCTAAACATGTTGTTCCTACCCCTAGAGGAACAAGGTCAGCAAACCACAGCACTACAGATCAGTTCTCCACTGAAAAACACTCAAAAACAGGTCAATTTTGGATCAAAGCAGCTGCTCCATTAAGCATCTGCGCTGAATGTCAAAAGCTCTATGGTGTACCTGCGCTGCATAGCAAGTGCAACAAAGGCTACCTGCGCTGGGCGTACTTTGACATGTGGAGGAATCTTTTCTCAATGTGCCAGTGCCCAGGAAGCTTCCAAAATGACACTTGGATCAGAAGATTCGCCTAATGATGAGTAAAGAGGTTCTAAAACTCCAAGTGGAAGGTAGAAACTCCGAGTGGACTCAAGGACTGAAGAACAACTGGAGTTGAAGAGGACAACAAGTCACGCATCAAGCTGACTTATCTTCACTCCAAAACTCTATATAAGGATCTCATCCCATGGGATCTGGAGGCCGGAATTTTGTGCAAAGAATTGCTGTTGGTTTACAGTTGTGAGTATTGGGTGATTGCTTGAGGGAGGTGAAGAGGAGATTTCTTTCCGTCGGGAAGGTGATGCTGGATTGGACCTCTCACGGTTGTATCACCGCCTAAACCTTACTTCCTTATATTAATAAAGCATTTGAGGTTCTTCTATTCGCATGTGTTTCAATGGTGTATTGTCTTACTTGCGTATTTGATTTATGCTAATCCTTGAATCAATTATGAATGCATGCTTCTTGTAGTTTCCTTTTCTTGTCTTGTTCGCAGGATCTCGTGTAGCTGGGCTCGTGAGAAGACTTGGAGCTGGGAGCAAGCGGAAAATAGAGGAGATTGGATCGACCATTTGCGCAAGACATCGGTAAGTGGATCTCTTCCTTTCATCTCTTGCATGTCATAAAGAAGTAACTTTAGAAAGCTTTGCTTCGGCCGTTGCTAAGGAACTATCACCCTTAGAGTGGGATAGGGTCATTCCGTGTTGGATACTTTTCCCCACAACAAAGATGCAGATGGAAGATTATCTGTATCAGAAAGATCTATACCTACCATTGGGCGGAAAAACAAAGATGCCGACGGGTATGAAAGGCGAAGAATGGAACCTTCTCGATAGAAAGGCTCTCAGAACAATACGGTTGTGCCTTGCTGCGTCAGTTGCCTTCAACATTTCGAAGGAAACCACGACAGAGGGTTTGATGCAGACGCTGTCGAAACTATATGAAAAACCCTCGGCCTCAAACAAGGTATTTCTTATGAAACGGTTATTTAATATGAATATGTCGGAAGGTGGATCTGTTGCAAACCATTTAAATGATTTTAATACAGTTACAAGTCAGTTAAGTTCTGTAGGGGTAAACTTTGATGATGAAGTTAGAGCTCTGTTATTCTTGTGCTCATTACCAGAAAGTTGGAATGGTTTGGTAATGGCCATTAGTAACTCCGTTTCTGGATCTAGTACTTTAAAGTTTGATGATGTTGTCGGTGCTATCCTTAGCGAGGAAATGCGACAGAAAATCTCCGGTGAGACATTGGGAAATGCTTTGAGTGCAGAGTCTAGAGGAAGAAAAATGGAAAGAGGAAAGAGCTCAGGATATCGCAGTAAATCAAGGAAAGGCAGATCCAAGTCCAGATCGGGGATAGTGTGCTGGAAATGTGGAAAGAAAGGACACCTAAAGAAAGACTGTAGATCTCGGAAGGGAAAAGAAGGAGATGCACAGCAAGAAAACAATCATGAAGCAAATGTGACAGGTGAGGTGTTACAAGATGCTTTGATTCTTTCTTTCGAAAATATTACTGATTCCTGGGTGGTAGATTCAGGGGCTTCATTCCATGCCACACCTGATAAGAAATACTTTCATGACTATGTTCAAGGAGATTTTGGACAAGTTCATCTAGGTGATGATAAACCCTGTAAAATCGTTGGAATGGGTAAGGTTCTTGTAAAACAGCAGAATGGAAACCAATGGCTATTAAAGGAGGTAAGGCATGTTCCAGATCTAAAGAAAAATCTGATCTCAACAGGGCAGTTAGGCGGTGAAGGTTGTGTGACAACTTTCACAGATAAAGCTTGGAAGGTCACTAAAGGAGCCCTGGTAATAGCAAAAGGCGAAAAGGTTGGTACATTGTATTTATGCAATGGTATTTCTAACTCTGTTAATGCTTTAACTTCCAGAGGAGCAGATGCAGCATTATGGCATCATAGGCTCGGACACATGAGTGAAAAGGGGATGAAGATTCTTCACTCAAGGAATTTGTTGCCGAGTTTGAAGAATGTTGATTTGGACTTCTGTGAGAACTGCATTTATGGAAAACAGAAGAGAGTCAGATTTCTCAGAGTTGGGAAAGAAAAGAAGAACGAAAAATTAGAGCTTGTGCATACAGACGTATGGGGACCTGCTCAGGTATCATCTCTCGGTGGCTCTCGTTATTATGTTACTTTTATTGATGATGCAACTAGAAAAACTTAGATTTATTATATTAAGAATAAATCTGATGTATTTGATACTTTCAAGAAATGGAAAGCTTTGGTTGAGATTGAGACAGGAAAGAAATTGAAGTGTCTTAGATCAGACAATGGAGGTGAATATTGCAGCAAAGAGTTTGATAGGTACTGTTCAGAGCATGGAATTCGCAGAGAGAAGACAGTTCCAAGAACACCACAAGAAAATGGTGTGTCAGAAAGGATGAACAAAACAATCATGGAGCGTGCAAGGTGCATGAGATTGCATGCAGGATTGCCTTTACAGTTTTGGGCAGATGCTGTAGATACTGCTGTTTATCTAATAAACAGAGGGCCTTCAAGTTCCTTGGATGGTGGTGTTCCAGAGGAAGCATGGATAGGTAAAAAGGTAAACAACTCTATTTTAAAGCCTTTTGGTTGTGAGGCCTTTGTCCATATTGATAAAGAAAATAGAACAAAGCTTGAGGAAAAGTCGAAGAAATGTACCTTTATTGGATATGGTGTTAATGATTTTGGTTATCGCTTATATGATTACGAAAATCACAAAATCATTAGGAGCAGAGATGTAATATTCAATGAAAAGGTCTTGTATAAGAATCAGTTGCAGGAAAAGAAACAAGAAAAGGAAAACAAGGAATACGCAGTTCTTGATGAAATCACTGAAAAAGTAAAGGTGCCTGAAAATAATAATAATCAACAACCACAACAACAGCAACCACCACAACAGCAACAGGCACCCCAAACACCTGAAAGTGGTGTTAGAAGATCTACCAGGATAGGTAGACCCCCTGAACGATACTCTCCTTCATTATATTATTTATTGTTGACTGATTCCGGTGAACCCGAATGTTATGAAGAAGCAATGCAGGTTGAAAGCAGGAAGAAGTGGGAGGTAGCCATGGAAGAAGAGATGGACTCCTTAATGCATAACCAGACTTGGGATTTAGTCAGGTTGCCTGCAGGAAAAACTACATTGAAGAATAAATGGGTTTACAGGCTGAAGGAAGAAGATGGAGGAAAACAGAGGTATAAAGCTAGACTTGTGGTGAAGGGGTTTGCACAGAAGAAAGGTATTGATTTTGATGAAATATTTTCTCCTGTTGTTAAAATGACTTCAATCAGAACTATTTTAAGTCTTGTAGCAGCTGAAGATTTGCATCTTGAGCAGTTAGATGTAAAGACAGCCTTTCTCCATGGGGATTTGGAGGAAGAGATATATATGCGGCAGCCACAAGGATATGAGGTGAAAGGGAAGGAGAAACTTGTGTGCAGGTTGAAGAAGAGCTTGTATGGTTTAAAACAGGCTCCAAGGCAGTGGTATCTAAAATTTGACAAGTTTATGTCTGAACAAGGTTATACTAGATGTCACTCTAATCATTGTGTTTATCTGAAAAAGCAAAATGATGGCAGCTATATTATATTGTTATTGTATGTAGATGACATGCTTGTTGCAGGATCTAACATGCAGGAAATAAATGTGCTCAAAAGAAAATTGGCAAATTCATTTGCAATGAAGGATTTGGGTGCTGCAAAACAAGTCCTTGGTATGAGAATAACTAGAGACAGGAAAAATAGAAAATTAACATTGTCTCAGAATGAGTACATACAAAAGGTGTTGAAAAGATTTAACATGCCAAATGCAAAACCAGTTAGTACACCTTTTGCTAGCCATTTCAAACTTAGCAAAGAAATGTGCCCAAAGACCCAAGAAGACATGGATTATATGTCTAAAGTTCCATATGCATCAGCAGTTGGAAGCTTAATGTATGCAATGGTCTGCACAAGGCCTGATATTGCACATGCAGTGGGAGTTGTAAGCAGGTACATGAACAATCCAGGAAAGGAACATTGGATGGCAGTGAAATGGATTCTCAGATATTTGAGAGGTACCACAAATCAGGCATTATGCTTTGGTGGTTCAAACATATCCCTACAAGGATATGTTGATGCAGATATGGCAGGTGACAGAGATAATAGGAGGAGCACTACAGGATATGTATTTACTGTCGGAGGAACAACTGTCAGTTGGGTTTCAAAAATCTAAAGTGTTGTTGCACTTTCAACAACAGAAGCAGAGTATGTTGCTGCTACAGAGGCTAGTAAAGAAATGATTTGGTTACAAAGGTTTATGGGTGAATTGGGTAAGGAGCATGATATGGGCACGTTATACAGTGATAGTCAAAGTGCCATTCATCTTGCAAAGAACTCAGCATTTCATTCCAGGACAAAACACATACAGCTCAAGTACCATTTCATACGATCAGTGTTGGAAGATGGAGAGTTGAAGCTGGAAAAGATACACACTAGCCAGAACCCTGCAGATATGCTAACAAAAGTTGTAACCAGGGAGAAACTGAGAATATGCTCAGTTTCAGTTGGTCTTCAAGGATGATGATGAAGATGAGAAACAGCCAGGTCCAAAGAGGAGTCATTGTCCAGCAAATGGAGCAGTGGTGGAGTTGCTACAATCAGTCTCCAAGTGGGAGATTGTTGGGTGTGGAGCCTGATTATCTTCTATAGTACCGGCATATTGGACCCCAGTTCAAAATGGGGCGGCAACGCCGCCCGTAAAATAATCGCTGCCGTGGGGGGTCCAGGGGGGGCGGCAGCGACTTTTGGGAGCCCCCCCTGGCGGGGGGTTTCGGGGGCAGCGCCCCCGAAGCTAAAAACAGCTGTAAAATTGCCTTGTAAAAGTATAGTAATTTCTAGTCAATCTGGGCCGTTCATTAGGCGGATGATCTGACGGTAGAACTTATGTTTAGTTTAGGGTTTTTTTCCCTAGAAGGCAACCCCTCTCTTTATATGAGGGCATTGTATTTGAGGCTGTGAGATAGATGTGTATTTGGTGAGCGAGAAACATAGAGGTGAGACTGTGAGAGAAAACAGAGGATATTACAACGGTTTTGCTGTAGGTTGTATCTCTTCATTTTTCTGGATAATAGAAAGGAAGGACTGGCTGTTCAGGGTGGACGTAGCCCAAACTGGGTGAACCACGTATATCTGTGTCTCTCTTGTTTTGTGCATTTTCTGTGTTTATATTTCTGCAATATTTTATGTGTTCCATTGCTCCGTAATATATAATTTTCTAACAACAAGGGCATCTGGTGGGAAGATGTGAAGTAGGTCAGAGACATCAGGATAGAAGAGTTGAGTTAGCATGAGTTCAAAATAATTTTCTGGAAGAAGTACTTATCATAGAGGTATTATGACAGTAAAGCTAAGGAGTTCTATGAGCTAAAGATGGGATCAATGACAAATGAGGAATACACGACTATGTTCCTGGAGTTATTGAGGAATGTATCATATCTTAAAGATGAGAAAGCCAAATTTAAGAGTTTTTTCAGTGCATTACCATTAGCATTTAAGGATCAGATTGAGTATGAAGAGCATCGCTAATTAGGAAATTAAAGCATTGTTATGAGCAATCAAAGCATAAGATAGAGTATCAGCAGGGTTGGAAAAGGAAATATAATACTAAAGGTAAATTTCCACCGAAGCGAACAAGACCTAAGGATGTAGGTTAGAAAGAGAATGTTGTTACTTACAAGAAGTTTAATGCAATTGGAAAGGGACATGGGTCACAATCTGGAGGGCAGCAGAATAGACGTGATGGTAAGGGACAATTCAAGTGTTGGATATGTGTCAAGGAGCATCTCAAGAAGGATTTTCCATCGTATCAGGGTGGTAGGCTTCAGATCTACATTGCATAGGAAGCGTAGACAGTTGGAGATGTTGGACAAAGCATTCCTCAGATCTATGTAGCATCGGATAACCAACAGGTGGATCACCAAGCATCTATTATCAAGATGGATGATAAAGTTTATGATCAAATTGTTTCTATTTTGATTGACCCTATATCTAATTATAGTTATGTTAATCCTGACCTGGTGGATAAGTGTTGTTTGAGAAAAGAAGTGCATGTAGAGTCTTGGTTATTGTATTTGGCTACAGGTACTAAGAAGAGAGTTCATCATTGGGTAAGAGCTTGTGCATTTGAATTAAATGATATTCCTACATCAGCGCATCTGAATGCACTTCCATTGGGATCACACAGTATGCTTCTGGGTATGGATTGGTTGTATCTTCACAGGACTAAGGTGGATTGTCATGAAAAGGCTATTGAGTGCTTGGATGACAACGGAGAACAGAGAATCTTGTAGGGTAAGAAGAAGGTAACATCATTCAGAATGGTTACATCTATGCAAGTGAAGCGCAGTCGTAGGAAAGGATGTGTGTTATTTGTAGTTCACATCTCTAGTGATAAAGGTAAGGATGTTGAGGATGTAGAAGTCTTGAAGAGGTACTTGGTCTTGCAATAGTTTCGGATCATGTTTCCAACATATATTTCAGAGTTTCCTCCTCACAGGGAAGTGGAATTTTCTATTGAGTTGGTACTAGGCACAACGTCAGGATCAAAGACACCTTATAGGATGAGCACTCCAAAGTTAGTGGAATTGAATTTATTGTTGAATGAAATGCTTGACAAGGGATACATCAGTACAAGTGTATCGTCTTGGGGTACACCATTGTTGTTTGTGAAGAAGAAGTATGGTACTCTCAGGTTGTGCATCGATTACAGGTGGTTGAACAAGGTGATAATTAAGAACAGGTATCTATTATCAAGGATTGACAACTTGTTTGACCAGTTGAAGGGAGCAGTAGTGTTCTCGAAGATTGACTTTAGATCATGATATCATTAGGTATGCATCAAAGAAGAGGACATCTACAAGACTTCTTTCTGGACCAGGTATGGGAATCATGAGTCTATTGTAGTTCCTTTTGGTTTGACTAATGCTATAGTTACTTTCATGTGTTTGATGAATAGTGTGTTGTGTCCTTATTTGGACAAGTTTATTATTGTATTCATTGATGATATATTGATATATTTTAAGAATGAGGGAGAACATATTGAACACTTAGCAGAAGTATTTATATTTCAAGAGAGCATCAGTTTTATGTCGATATTAGTAGATGCATCTTATTTTAGACATAGGTACATTATTTGGGGCATTTGGTTTCCAAGGAAGGCGTAGCAGTGGAACTGGAAAAGATAAGAGTTATCATGGAATGGGAAGATCCTAGGAATGTGGATGAGGTTAGATCATTCATGGGGTTAGTAGGTTACTATAGGAGGTTCATAAGAAACTTTTCACAAGTTTCCTATCCTATTACATCATTGCAGAGAAAGGGAAATAAATTTGAATGGATAGAGGAATGTGCAAGTAGTTTTGAGTAGTTTAAGAAGTTGTTGAAAAATGCTCTAGTTCTAAATATTACAGATCCAAATAAAGAGTGTGTGGTGTGTACAGATGCTTTCAAGAGAGGAATTGGTGGATTCGTGGTACAGGAGGGACATGTGGTATGCTACGAGTCAAGGAAACTAAAGGAGCACGAGCAGAACTATGTGACACATGATCTTGATTTGGCAGCGATCATTCATGCATTGAAGATGTTGAGGCACTATCTTCTTGGAATGATCACAATGGATTGAGGTACTTATTTCACCAACCGAATCTGAATTCCAAACAAGCTAGATGGTTGGATACAATCAGTGAGTTTGAATTTGAGATCAGGTATGTTAAGGGAAAAGAGAACAGTGTTGCAGATGCACTTAGCAGAAGAATGCGGGTAAATAACATAACATTTTTGAGTTCATATGGGATAGATTTACAAGATCAAATATTGTTGAATTTAGGCTTCTGTGATCCATATCAAGTTTTTTGAAAATATTTTTCGGCGTAAATCACATTAGAATGCATTTGTCGATGCATTTCGAACCAACGAGTGTGGTTCATCGTCCTGATGATGAACCACACTCGTTCGTTTGAAACGCGTCGAAAAATGCATTCTAAAGGATCAAATATTACAAGCAAGATGACAGGATGACAGGAATATGGAGCTTAGGCACAAATTATAACAGCAAGGTACAGGTGAACAAGATGTGGACTATCATCTCATGGCAGATGGTTTGGTTAGATTTAGGGACAGGATCTATGTGTCAGCAAACAACAAACTCAAGAAGATTATCTTATGGGAATTTCATGTTAAGTCATAGTCAAGTCATTCGGGATATCAGAAGACTCTAATAGTTTTGAACAAGTTCTCCTATTTACCAAATCTGAAGAAAGAGGTAGTTGAGTTTGTGGCTAGATGCTTGGATTTTCAATAGGTAAAGGTAGAGTGTAAGCATTCAGGTGGTCTACTATAGCCGATTCCAATTCCAGAGTGGAAATGGGAGGTCATTTCCATGGATTCCATCATAGATGTGTTGAGGACACCTTAACAACATGATTTGATCGTGGTTGCGGTTGACATGTTGACAAAGGTAGCTCACTTCATATAAGTTAAGTCTACTTATTCAACTAGCGAGGTAGCACAGGTCTTCATCAGAAATATAGTGAGGATACATGGTGTTCCGAAGAATATTGTGTCAGACAGAGATGTCAAGTTCGCTTCTAGGTTTTGGAAGGAATTATTTGCAGGTTTGGGTACAGAATTGGCCTTTAGTGCAACTTATGATTCTCAAATAGATGGATAGACAGAGAGGGTCAACGTGATTCTAGAGGAAATGTTGAGAATGTATGTTATGAACTAGCAGATGAGGTGGGAGGATTATCTTCCATTGGTTGAGTTTTCTTACAACAATGGGTATCAAGAATGTTTGAAGATGTGTTTGTTTGAGGCACTTTACGGGTGAAGTTGTAATACTCTTATGAGTTGGAGTGATCCAGTGAACAGGGTGTTGATAGGACCGAACATGTTGGCAGAGATGGAACATGAAATACAGGAAATACAGATAAAAGAGCTATATAGATCATCACAGGGCATTTAAGGAATTTCAAGTTGGAACAGGAAATATAGGAAATACAGACAAAAGACTATATAGATTAGCACAGGGCATTTAAGGAATTTCAATTTGGGGAACAGGTATACTTACACATTAAGCCCAAGATGAGATCCTTGACGATTGGGTCATGTGTGAATTTGGCACCTCGGTATTGCGGGCCTTGAGAGGTCCTTGAGAGGATTGGACCAGTGGCCTACAAAACTACACTGCCTTCGACAGTGAAAGTCCATGATGTTTTCCATGTTTCATTGCTTAAAAGATATGTAAAGGATGTTGATCTTGTGATTGATTGGTTTGTATTGCAGGTGGAGCCAGAAGGAGAATTTCAGCTGGAACCTCACTACATTTTGCAGTGGAAATAACTCATGCTCCAGAACTGAGCAGTCGAACAAGTTAAAGTGCAGTGCAAGCACTTTGGGCCCAATGAAGCCACATGGGAGATGGCTAATTAGATGTAGGTTGTGTATCCTTCATTATTTTTCCATGAAATCCAATGAGTTTTGGTATATGTACATATTTATGTATGGTATTTATTGTAAATACCATAACGAGTTGTGTTATAAAGCTCCAATAAGCGGTATGTTCATCATGTTATTTTTTCTTTTCAGCAGGTTGTTCATTGTAAATGTTGCATCAAGCTAAGTTATAAATCTCCATGGGCAGTATGTTTTGGTTTTTAGTGGCCTTGTTAGTTATAGGTGTCATTGAACATTGAGGATAATGTTCCCCTAAGGAGGAGGAGTCTGTAATAGCGCCAGGTTAAAATTTCATGTAATAAAGTTAATAACGGAAAAAATAAGACCAAGGTCATGGGACACTTATTCCAAGCTAAATTTTGGGGAAAACATCCTAGTGGATGTTCATTTGGTTTATTATGGTTAAGTAAATTGGCAAAGGAAATTGCAAAGGCATTGAAAAGGAAAAGAGGCATTAATTGGCATTTTATTTATGAAAATAATGGAAAATAGGAGAAAAGGAAGGTGAAAGGTCACAAGTTGCATGTGAGGAGGAAATTGAAGAAAATAGAGGCCTCATTGATAAAAAGGCTTATGAGGATCAGTTCACGGCTTTTTAAGTTTAACCTTTTGTTAGTTCAGTTTTGGAGCTCCCTCTCTATTCTATCATACTCTTGCACACTTAGAGCATTATTAGAGCACTCTAGCATAAGCAAGGCAAAGGAAGGACAAGAAAGCAAAGGGAAGCACATATCAAGCAAGGAAGGGTTGGATCAAGCAGCTACAACGGGATTATTTGCAGGTATTGAGTTGCATGTATGATTTCCTTGTTATTTTTGGCATGCATGGTACACACATGTGTGTATTTGGTTCTCTTGTTGTCACTGGCATGGGTTTTCCAGGTGTGATAGTGGTTTCATCCTTGCCTTTCAATTTCCGAATAGCCATGGTGTGATGGGGTTCTTTCATTTGGTTGATCTTGAATTTCCAGATGGCTTTGGAACCGAGTGAGGTGGTCTCAAGAAAATTCCCAAGGGCCTAGAAATCCCTTGACCGGTAATGGTGGGGTATGCTATAAAGCTTGAGGGTGGAGACGAGAAAATTCCTCAAAGTATTGGCAAATAAATCTGGAGGCATTGATTCTTGTTTAGGGCCTAGTGATCCCTTGACCGGTTGTGGCAGGATTGTAGTAAATCCTGGTAGTGTATGTTTCTTGGTTTGGGCCTAGGAATCCCTTGACCTGTAATGGAGGGATTGTGGTAAAGCCTAGTTGTATAGGTGAGGGTTTCAAGCCTATAAATCCCTTAACCGATAATGGCGAGATATGTGGTAAATCCTAACGAATCCTTGGTTGTTTTGTTGTGAGTCGCACATTCATGCTTGGAATATGGCACATGTGTCATTGGTTGAAAGAAAGATTTGGTTCAACCCAATCTATGGTCAAGTGGTATGTGGAAGTCCCTGACTTGGTTCAATTTTTCATATGTTAATAAGAGTTATTTTTCTCTTGTATTTCATGAGTATTTATACGTCTTAATATGTGACTTTGATGGTTGTTCTATCATCATTATTTTTCTGGTTATATGTTGGTTATAAGCATGGTTTTATGACAGACTTTAGTTATTGCTCTCATCATGTTTTGATTAGTAAATGAATTGATTATGAATTCATAACCTAATATATTTTATTGCATCTATTGAGAGATGGCATCAAACCTTCTTGATGATTTTTAGATAATTATGAGACCCCTATTTTCATATATGTATTTATAACATGTAGATTACATGTTCACCATGAGTTTGACAAAATGTATGTCATGGTCAAGCCTTGTTAGGTTAGGTTCTTGTATAAGTTTTGCATTAATGTCTTTGTCCTTATGTTATTCATCATTTTGGAAAGTTATATCAAGTTTTGGGCAAAGGTCTAGATCCTAGCCCTAAAAAAGTGGCTTAGATATCAGGGTTGCAGGTACAGAATTGAGTAAATTAAACTATAGTCATTGGGAGGCAGGGTTATCCATGCAATTGGAGGCTTACAGTCACTAGCTTTCTTTGTTATGAATGCAATTGGCAGCCTAGGTCAGTGAAAAAGGAATTTAACTGAGGGTTTGGGCACTCAGAGTGGTTGTTTAGCTCTTGGGGGTCCTGTAGCTCCCGAGGAAGGTCAGTAAAGTTTTGGTTGGATGATTCCACTTCCTTAACTATACCTAGGAGGTTGAGTAATATCATAGTAACTCTTCATCATAGATTTACCTAAGTGGACCGGTGAACTTGGGTAAGTGTGGGAGGAGGGTGTTACAAGGAGAAACTGCATGGGAGTGCATGGAACAATTTAAGGATGTTATTGGTAAGTTAAGTTATCCAATTGATCTTATTCACCAACGAGATTGCTATGTTAAATCTTGGCTTTCATTGACCTAAATCCCCTTAACATGACAGAATATTCATACATTGTAAGGTGCACTTAAGCAAGCTACAAAGATTCAAACTATGGAAGGGTATCCTCATGGGAACTGGGGAGGTGCTACTTCCAGTGATCCTACCCTTGTTGGATTACAACATCAGATTTTTGATCTGAATGAAAGGTTGAAAGACATGCATGCAACGCGACCTTTATGTCCTCACGTATCATGCAACAGAATGTCTAAGGTTGAGAGGTCCAAGACCATCTTCTATGCCTATGAGACCAAATCCACCTTAGCCTCCTACTGGAATCATACAAGTTGGTACAAGTTCTTTATATCAAGGACATACTAAACTTCATGCATTCCCTAATCAACAAGGTACGTCTACAACTAAGTATTGTGAGACATGTTGTACCTATGGAAACCCACCTCGTCTTCATTCTATTCTGTAGAAAATTCAACTATCCCTAACAACATGTTCTGTGAATTTTGTGGGTCACCGACTCATCATACGAATCAATGCAGAGATTTGGATGCTCTAGGCAAACGCCTTAATCGTATTGCATTTAGATTTAATGAATATCCTCAAGGACAATGAGGAGTTAATTCAAGAGTAGGAAGAGGTCTGGTCCATTGTTACAATTGTGATCAAGATAGAAATTTTTCTTGTGATTTTCCATTACCTAGAAGGCCTTGGTGTTCTCAATGCAGAGTAAGTACACTTGCAACAAAAGATTGCCTCGAATTGATCACTTGGTGGGAAGATCTTAATCAACAAATAGGAGAAAATGTAATTAATGCAAAACCTAGGGGGCCTAAACCAAATCCAATGTCAAATATTAATATACTCACTATAGGAGGAAAAAGAACTGGAACAAATATGGACCTCTTTGAACAACCAGCTATAAAGATACCTGCATCACCTAAGAAGTCCAATGATTTCACTCAACAGAAAGAAGATTATGGGGAGGCAGCGGAAATTTTTAAGCAGTTGGTGTCATCTTATAGTCCTCGTGTGGAACAACATGCCCAGGTAAGAATGCAGAGTCCCAAGTCCTCTCAAGAAACATCCCAACCTGTTATGGAATGGTTTAAATTATTAAATTTGCATATTATGAATGATGAGCAACTATCTGGTCAGTTGTGCAAGAAGCTCATGAAAATTGTTAAGGATGAGGAACTCTTGGATAGGCCTAATTCTACAAGCTTTCCTGAATGACACTCCATACGTGTTCATTAAAATAAGAGGAGAATAGGAAGAGAATTTTTTGTTGATGCTCAAATCAAAGGATTTTGGATTAAGGACTCTATGCTAAATTTGGTTTCTGATGTCAATATCATGTCGAGAAGGACTTGGGAGGAATTGGGGAAACCAAAGTTAGTGTTTTCATTGATTCAGTTATGTACGTCTAACTAGTATTGTATTCTTCCGATTAGACGCCTTGAGAATGTTAAAGTTGATATTGCAGGAGTAAAAACATATGAAGATTTTGAAATGATAGATACCCTGGGGGATAAAGACTTGTATCCATCATTACTAGGAATACATTGGGAATTCAAAAACAAAGTTTTTATTGATCTCAAGTGGGGGACAATGACTTTTGAGGTGGATGGAGTCTGATTTATGCAACCAATAGATCCTTATCAAAGTCTGAGGTTTACAGAACCTGTAGATGATAGAGAAGAACCTAACCTTTTGGATCAACTATATAAGCTCACCATGGGGAAAAGAGAAGATTATATAAATCCTACAACATATGGTTTTATTAGTTTGAGTAGCATTCAAAGCATACAAGTTGGTTCAGGCATTGCGTTGGATGATTGGCATCAAGGAGATCATGAGTTGCACTCTAGATGTTGTGCAAATGTATGTTGAACCTATTGGATTAGGATCAAGGTATGATATTTTCTTACTTTTAATGGTATAGTTTATGTTGTTAATTTCATTAATGAAATTGATTCGAAGATTGAAGAGACCCAAAAGGTTATTTTTTTGGATGATTCCCTTCAAGCAACACTAGAAAGGTGGTGGGGAGTGCATCATACTCATCTTCAAGACTGGGAGTCATTCAAATCTACCTTTTTATGTTGGTTTGTTTCCCCAAAGTATATTCAGCTAAAATTCTTGTATATGAAGGATATACTAGTCTGCAGAAACATATTCAGACTTATAGTGTTTAGTGGACTAAAGTGAGACTTCCTACAGAATTGTGGGTACATCAGTTTGTCCACACATTGGGGACATTTCTGCAAGCCATGTATCCAAAGGAGAAAATGAAAAGATGGACAATTTATTGGGAACCAATGGCATCTTAGTTTTGCAATGATTTTTCTTTTTAAGATGAGGATGAAATGATTGTAGGAGCCTTAAAAGCAAGAAAAAAAGTATTTTTTCCACAGGAAAACCTGCCAAGGAATTTAATGATCATGATATTGTTAAGCACTTGTATGAATTGAGGTTTCATGAAGTTGTTGCTTGTGGTAAGGTTAACTAGGACCCTGATGAAGATGATATGGAAGAGTTGAGGCATCTGACTTTCAACGAGTTTGAAGAGGAGCGAAACATAAAGGACGATCCTATCAAAGATGCTTCACACTTAAAGCCATTGATTTTGTAGAAACGCAACATTGGAACTGAAGAAAATCCTAAGATAACTTCCATTGGTGACTACTGGGATGAAAAAAATACAAAAATAATTTTTGATATGTTAAAATAATATGAAGGTCTTTTTCCCACATCATTTTCAAAGCTTAAAGAAATTGAAGGAGACTTAGGATAAATGAAGATTGTCCTGAAGCCAGACGCAATACTAGTCAAACATCGGTGCATCCGGATTTAGGGTTCCATACCAGTCAGATTCACATTCATTCCTTTCTCAGCATTGATGTAGCCCAAGTTTTGGACATGACCCATGCCAAATGTGGATTTCTCCAAGGTGTCACACAGTTTGTGTCACCGTAGGGTTCGAAGGACCTGTCGAATGTGTTGCAAGTGTTCTTCCCAACTCTTTTTGAAGATGAGGATGTCATCCAGATAAACAACCATGAACAAGTTGGTGAAGGGCCGCAACATGTCTTCTATCAACCTCATAAAAGTAGCAGGGGAATTTTTTAGCTCTAAGGGAATGACCAACCATTAAAAAAGGCATTCCTTGGATTTGAAGGCGGTCTCCCGTACATCTGTGGGCTCTATTGGAACTTGGTGATAGCCAGACTTCAGATTGAACTTGCCGAAATACTTGGCCCCCTTGATATGGTCTAGAAGATCATCAATCCATGGGATTGTATACTGTTGAAAAATGTAACAAGAAATTCTCAATTTGATTTTGCTTTGATTAAATTGAGAAAATTCGAATTTCCACATTAGTAGACAACTTGGATGATGCTAACTTATGTGACATGGCTTGTGTCACCCATTTTACTTAGTAAATTTGAGTTGGAGGAGTTAGAGCTTAATTTGGCATGTGCGGTTTCTAATTTGTAGCAATCAAGGTCAGTTATCTCAAGTTGTTTTCAGTTAAACTAGTCCCAAATTTTGGAGGAACTAGTGGAAGGTCAGTTAAGCATTGGGACTTCAGTCAAACTCAGTGATTATCCAGTTATTAATCAAACAACCAAAAATAGCTAGTGCATGTAGAGAATTTGAGTTACCAATGTGAGGTGGAGATTCCAAGGCAGTGTAACATCAATTATAGACTAGAATTGAGTGTACAGGTGTTGCATGAAGTCATATGATCAACCTAAGGAATTGCGTAATTAAATTAGAGGAATTTCCTAAATAATAGGGTCTAATTCCTCAAGGAATGGTGCAAGGAAATAATAGCTCAAGCTGAGGCAAAATTTGACTAAGTCTGGGTCAGAGGCCTTCAGTGAGCAGAGAGATAGGTTATACACTTGCAAGGTGTGATCTATTGAGCATAGTAATTGTAATACATATTTTTTCATTTGATTAATGCAAGAAGGCATTAGGATTTTTAGTAGATTGTTTTCCCCAGATAAAAATTCATGTTGCATGTGTGTTATTTCTTCTTGCATGTCTGATCTTTTTGTTCTAAATTGTCAATTAATGTCTGCGAAGAATTAGAGTAGGTTTGTGTCTTGTGATTTTGATTAAAACTTCATGAGCAGTTGAAAATCTATTGTCTATTTTCTACATGGTATCATAGTTAGATTCACATTAGAATAGGAAATTTGAAGTTGTTTCTCAGAGGTTCGAAATTAAAGATCAACGTAGCAGGATTTCTTTAGAGGTGAGAAGATGGCCTTCAATGGAATAAGGCTAGAGTATGCCTTGGAAGGCACCTTAAATTTTTTTGCATGTAAGGACCGCATGGAGGTAATATTGGATAATAATGGATTGCTTGAATATGTCAAGACATATATTCCAATACAAACAACAGTTGATATCCAGGACCTTGCACAATGGAAGAAAGATGTATCCAAGGTGAGGAGAATAATCTTGGATGGATTACGGGATCATATTGTTTCGAATATCCACAGACAAGAAACTTCGTTCGCGATGTGGAAAGCACTGATAGGATTTTTTGAGAATAGTACAAACCACAGGAAGTTGGCACTCAATGATCAACTTTGAAGTGTCAAGATGCAAAAGAATGACACTATTCCATGGTATCTGAGACAACTCACACAATGTCGTGATGAACTTGGTGGGGTTAGTGTTAATGTCCCTGAAGAATACTTGGTAAGCCTAACCCTTCTAGGCCTTCCAAAGAGCTGGCATAGCTATCAAAATTCGGTGAATGGGAGGGAGAAACTACCGAATTAGGAGCGCTTATGGTCTTATTTGGTAGAGGAGGAAATAAGGTAGAATACCAGAGATGGGACTTCACCCAAGGGCGAAAATGAAGAAAAATTTGCATTGGATAGAAAGGCAAAGAAGGGAAAAGGGAAGAATTCTCAATCCAAACCAGAATCTAGTCAAGGGGGCAAGAAGAAGTATTTGTCCAAAATTAAATGCTTCCATTGTCATGAATTTAGGCAATATTCCATGAAGTTTCCACACAAAAAGGAAAGCAAGAATACCTTAGTAGGAGCATCAGGTGAATCCTTGGCCTCAAAGTTCAAACTTTACTTTACCCTTATCGCATGTATGGACAGAACAGTGATGGGAGCGTGTGGTACTTGGACTTAGGTGCATCGTTCCACATGACAGGGTGTAGAGACTTTTTCAGTGACCTGGAAGAAAAATATTTGCAGATGCACATCGAGATGGGGGATGATGGAAGGTATAGTGTGATTGAGATTGGTATAGTCACCTTTCAGAGGGAGTCAGGTTCCCCCCTCAAGCTCAATGATGTCATGTTGATTCCGGACCTAAAGAAAAATCTCATCTCTGTTCCAGTTTTGGAAGACTGTGGTTATGATGTGATATTTAGCAAAGGAAAGTCATTCCTAAGACACATAGCCATGGGACAGATGAAGCAGATCGAGATTCATGTGAAGAACCTATACAAGCTAGATGTGGAGGATTGTGTTGCATTGAGCACAAAGTCAGAGAAGTTGCAGAGCCATGATGTCGCGAAAATTTGTTATAGAAGACTTGGCCATTTGCATCATGGCACTTTGAAGATCATGTAACAGATAACCACATGCCTCCCCAAAGGAGCACTTGAGTAGCAAGATGTATCCAAAGGATGTACTTCGAGAAAGTACAAAATACACATTTTGTGATCAGGACAGCAAAGCACATGCAGTCCTTGAAAGGATCCACTATGATGTTTTTGGACCTTTCTTGACATCCTCCACTTCCAAGTACAAATATTTTGTCAATTTTATTGATGACTTCTCATGGAAGTGTTGGATCTTCTTCATGTGAAAGAAGGATGAGGCATTCTCCAAGTTTGTATAATTTAAGGCACTGGTTGAGAAAGAAATGGGAAAGAAGGTGAAGGCTCTCAGGAGCAATAATGGAGGTGAGTAAGTTTCAAATGAATTTAAAAATTTACGTGCAAAAGAAGGCATTATACGAGATTTAACAACACCCCACAACCCACAACAAAATGGGGTGGCTAAGGGAGATAATTGTAGCATTGTGGGAGAAGCAAGGGCGATGTTGCATGATCAAGGCCTACCTCTGCATTTGTAGGCCAAGGCATGCAACACAACAATCTATTTTTCAGAACCAAAGTCCTTAGATTCTAGGCATGATTACACCGGAGGAGGCTTTCTCAGGGAGAAAGTCGGATGTGTTGCACTTCAGGATTTTTTGAGCCTCTATTTACTGCCATGTCACCAAATAATCAAGGAAGAAGCTAGAGTAGACAACAAAATTATGGGTATTTTTGGGTTATAAAGAAAATCCCCACAACTAGCATGTGTACCTTCCATCCCTCAGAATGACAATTGTGTGAAGGGATGTAAAAGTTTATGAATATAAAGCCATGTAGTGCTCTCTTGAGAGGGAGCTTCAAATCCCACCAAACTAGGAGCTTTTAGATCCAAAGGTGGAACCTCAAGAAGTTGTGGAGAAGCCACAAGTTGAGGAGTATAGAGTGGAAACAACCACTCAAGCGAAACCATCTAGAGAAGGTAGGAAAAGGACCAAGGAAGCTGAGAAACTTGTGCAGGATGCGAGGGCAAATGTGGATTCTCCTTCAAATCAACGCAGGCAGAGAAGGTCACCAGATCGGTACACTGGCTACATAGCTCTAATGACTGATCTTGTAGAGACTGATCCATCCTCTTTCAAGGAAGAAGTAAAGAAACATATATGGGTTGATGCTATGGCGGAGGAATACAAATCCATTGTAAAGAAAATGTTTGGGAAGTGGTCCCAAGACCAACAGATAAATCAGTTGTGGGTTTGAGATGGATCTTCAAGGTAAAGCATGTAGCAGACGGAAGCATAGAAAATTATAAGGCCAGATTTGTGGCCAAGGGGTACTCTCAAGTTGAGGGGATTGACTATGAGGATACCTTTGCTCCTGTAGCAAGGCACTGATCCATTAGATCAATTCTTGCTCTGGTTGCACAGATGGGGTGGAAGACCCACCAGATGGATGTAAAAATAGCATTCCTAAATGAATTTATTGAGGAGGAGGTGTATATCAAGCAACCAGAAGGATTTGAGACTTTTGATCGGGAGTATCATGTCTGCAGACTCAAGCGAGAATTGTACAATCTCAAGAAAGCACCCCATGCTTGGTACACCAAGATCGATAACTATCTCACAGGTTTAGGCTTCACCAAAAGTGAAGTGGATGCAAACCTCTGTCATGTCTTGGTATAAGGTAAATTTTTTATTATTATCTTATATGTTAATGACTTGATTTTAGCTGGTGATGAGTAGCTGATTAGATCTTGTAAGGAGGACCTTGCAAGAGAGTTTGAAATGAAGGACATGGGTCTCATGCACTACTTCCTCAGATTGGAAATATGGAAAGGCAATGGGAAATTGTTTGTCTCTCAAGGAAAGTATGTCAATGAGATACCTCAGAGGTTCTGCATGGACAGTTGCAAACCCATGGAGACACCTATGTCGACCAACTGGAGGAAAGAGGATGCCACTTTAGGTGAGGAAGTGGATGCTACTATTTACCAGTAGTTGGTGGGTTCACTAATGTATCTTATGAATATACGACCATATATGTGCTATGCAGTCAACCAACCGAGCCAAGTTATGGTTAGGCCAACCAAACTATTTTGGATGGAAGCTAAGCATCTTATTAATCCAAGATACTTTTGCTTATAGATGTATGAAAAGAATCACATGTGAAAATTACAGCTTAACACAGAAATCTAATGTACACACATAAAAGAAGAAGGAAAACACAAAAAGGCACAAAAAGAAGACAACAAGACTTGATAACAGAGTTCGTCCACCTCGGACTACGTCTCCGGGCCCTGCTCGATCAATGGGGAGGCCTTTATATTAAATTGCATAAACAGAAGAGAATGCAATCATTTGATACATCAAAAGAGGATTATACCTCCATTTTGAAAGATGGCTGAGAACATAAGAACTCATATGGGGAAGTGGGCAGCACCCATGCGTTCGTGGCGTTGAGGGGGCTGAAAACATATAAAACTTGTCCAAATCAGACAAAGTGCACTATCGGCCACCTGAAAGCTATCTTGCCAAACGAACTGCGTGTTGAAAATCCCTCCTCCCGTGCTTCTTTCTTTCATTGGGCTTTATAGCACAAAGCCGCGTGCAAATCAGGGTTTGTTTGTTCAGAATAGGAGTCATTTAGGTAGAAGGGTCGGCGGGCACAACAATCCCTTTAAAATAGCCTTTTATCATTTAAAACGATAAAACACCAAACCCGTCAAACATGAATAATTCTGACCCAAAACCTTAACAACCGGATCTCAAAGTTTATCAAATCGGACCTATAAATCCATTGGGTCCAGTTCCCCAATCGCAATCGGCATATTGCTGGTGCACTGGTCCTGTAAATGGGGCTTTGCCAACCGCTAATCTCCGATATCCGATCTGCTGATCGCTGATATCGACGTCGGTTGATCGCATCGGCATATGCAATGGCCCAGGGTCCTGGTCTTTCGTTCTTTCGATCGCCGATCCAATCGCTAATCGCAAGTCTTAGTCCCGATATCGCAACCTCTAATCGCTCATCCCCGACTCTAATTTAATCATAGATCGTTGATCAGGGGTTCCTTTGTGCCTTCTTAATTCCGCCCCTTTGGATCCTCAGATTGCGATTTTGCCTTTTAAAAGGCTTAAAGCCATTTTTAAAAGAAAACGCCTCATTTTCAAAGGAACTTAGGCAAACTCTTTCTGCCACTTTGAATTTTGAGATTGTCCATGCCACTATATCTGAAGATCCACTTAGATCAATCCTCCCCATTAAGGAGCTTTTGGACTGCCAAAAGCTTTCATTAGTCAGTTGGCAAGTGAGGGAATTGTTCCCTCACCTTTTCCTTCTCCAGCCATTTGGCCTTGCTGGGGTGCATTCCCTTAAAACCTACTCGAAGGTATTCCACATCTCCTCGCCGTGAAGTCCTAGTCCTTTTGTCAAGGATGATGTCTTTCAGTAACTCATCGAGATATTCGGGTGCAAAATCATCAACTATAGGAATAGTGCCCACCTCATCTATATCCATGATCAAAGGTGGCTCATATAGCTTTAAGTTCTCTACATTCACTATTGAGTACATCTGCATATATATCGGCAAATCAAGACGAAAGGCATTGTTTCCAATCTTCTCCAATATGGTGAATGGACCATACCGGATGGGTCGCAGCTTCTTCACTTCTCCCTTCATCCTGTCCTTGCTGATGTGAAACCACACTTTGTCGCCCACTTGGAATTGGTGGTCGACTCAGTGTTTGCCATGTCGAACCTTATAATGGGCTTGACTTTTCTCCAACTGCTCTTGTACTACTTGGTGAATCTGCTGGATTCGCTGAATGAACTGCTGAGCTTTATCCCTATCATTAAATCCACTAGAGCCATCTTCCCTTCCAAAGACCATATCAAAAGGGTCCTTTGGTAGGTAACCAAAGCATGTCTCAAATGGTGAACATTGCGTAGATGAATGCACTACTCGGTTGTAGGAATGTTGTACATAGGGGAGATGTTCATCCCACAATAGCCTCGTAACAAGTGTACCATGGTACAGTTTACAACCTCTGTCTGTTCGTTAGTCTGCGGATGAATGGCGTGCTTATTTTCAATTTGGTGTCCATATTCTTCCACAAACTGGTCCAAAACTCTCCGAGAAAGCGAGAGTCCCGATCTAACATAATAGATGTGGGTGATCCAAAATGGACCCAAACATGCTGAAAGAAAAGAGAAGCAGTCTGCTTTGCAGTAATCTGCTTTTTACAAGGCATAAGAATACACATCTTGCTAAAACGATCAACGACAACATACAAATAGTCGTGACTCTTTTTAGACAAAGGTAAACCTCCTACAAAGTCCATTGATACACTTTCCCATGGACGACTCAGAATAGGGAGTGGTGTGTAGAGCCCTAGTTTTCTATTAGATGGCTTTGAAACAAAACACATCACAGAACCCTTTACATAGCGAGTCACAATGTTTTTCATATGAGGCCAAAAACAAAATCTTTGTACATGACATAAAGTCTTTTTGACACCAAAGTGTCTAGACACAAGAGAGGTTTGGGCCTCTCGAATTACATGTACTCTTTCCCCTGTGGGAATACAAACAACGAAGCATTATGCAAAATAACAGAAGTAGAAATAGGAGGGCAAGATAGAATATCGGCCACTTTATTGCTAGTGCCCTTCTTATACTTTATTACCAGATGAAACTGTTGAAGAAAACCCATCCACCTGAAATGACGAGATTACTGCAACTTGGTTTGTGATTGAAAGTACTGCAAGGGCTAATGATCTGTATGGATGATGGTCTCCTTGTCGATCAGGTATTGTTTCCACTTTTTTACACTCTGTACCAAGGCATAAAGCTCCTTTTCATAAGTGGGATAGTTTATCACAGCTTGAGAAAACTTCTCAAAATGGTAAAAAATCGACTTCTTTTGCTGCATCAGTACAGCTCCCATGGCATAACTGCTGGCATCGGTTTCGATCTTGAATGGTTGTTGGAGATCGGGTAAGGCTAAGACTGGCGCGGTGCTGATCTTTTCCTTCAATGTTTCAAAGGACTTCTGTTGTCTTCCTCCCCATCGGAAGACTTGTTTCACACTTGTCAAGGTGTGCAAAGGTGCTTCAATAACAGAGAAATTTACAATAAATCTCCTCCAATACTAGACTGCACCTAGAAAGCTACGGACTTTGGTTACACTAGTAGGCTTAGGCCAATTTACAATTGCTTCAACTTTAGAGGGATCAATTTTTAACTGAACATGACCAACAATATGACCTAGGTAACCCAAAGAGGTTTTCCCAAACTCACGCTTTGACAATTTTACAAAGAGTTTTTCTTTTTTTAGTACATCAAGCACTTTCTTTACATGACACACATGCTCAGGCCAACTCTTACTAAGACAAGTATATCATCTAAATACACAAGAACAAATTCAACAATGAAAGGCCGAAAGAGATCATGCATGACCCTCATAAAAGTGGTTGGAGCGTTGCAAATTCTGAATGGCATCACCATCCATTCGAACAACCCCTGTTTGGTTGTGAAGGCGGTTTTCCACACGTCCTGTTCTGCGATTCGGACCTGGTGATAACCATTGCGCAAATCCAACTTGGTGAAATAAACAACATTCTTTAATTGATCTAATAAATCATCTATGCGTGGAAGGGGATAGTGATTTTTCACCGTAATTTTGTTGAGCGCACGGTAATCCACGCACATCCTCCATGTGCTGTCTTTCTTTGGCACTAAGACAATTGGTGAGCCACACGGAGAGGTGCTCGGCCTGATGACCCCTTGGTCTAGCAATTCCTGCACTTGTCTCTTGATTTCCTCCATCTCAATAGTCGACATCCTGTACATGCCAATATTTGGCAAAGGAGCATCATGCTGCAAATGGATTTCATGTTGGATTTCCCTCTTCGGAAGTAATCCCTTCAGTTCCCGAAACAACTCATCATAATTAGAAATTAATTCAGATAATTCTTGTTTGTGTTCCTGATCGCAGCCCTGGAAAGGATCAGTGAATTCTGCCTCTTTTTCCCTTACAACCATAAGCATGCAACCCTTACTGGAATTCACCAGTCTTTTCATTTGTCCAGCGCTTACAAGGTTGGCATTGATCTTAGATTGATGAGCCCTTACTATATATTCTACCCCATCTTTTGTGATATGGTATTTGTTTTCATGACGGAAAAAGACTATCTTTCTATCATACATGTATGGGCTCCCTAACACCATGCCACATATATCTAATGGTATTACATCCAATTCTACTTCGTGTACTAGCTTAGAAGAAATTACGAATTTGAACTTACACTGTTTGGTTACATTCAGTTTTGCTTTATCATGTATCCATCCAAGCGGTAAGGTTTCGGATGTGGGTTTTTTTCTAAGCCCAGTTTCTTTACCAGGGATTCTACAATTAATTTTGCTTGGGACCCAGTATCAAACAGAGTTTCAACTTTAGTATGATTTACAACAACTCTGATATGAAACAGTTCAATTCTCTTTCAGTCACTAGGAAGGGACTCATTTACAGAACTGGTGCTTTCATGCGATTCAGAATTGACATGAGCTGCAAGAGTACCTTTTGTTCCTGCTGCTGTGATCAACGCTTCATCTCCCGAATTTGATCCAAGGTCTTGCTGCACTGTTCCCACTGTATTTTGCTTCCCTTTTCCTCCATACTTCTTTGGACACTTTTCTGGGTGTTGCTTCCAACAGTGATCGTCATCGTGGCCTTCCTTTTTGCAGTGATTGCAATACAGTTGTTCTCCTTCTTTGGCTACTGCTATTTTTTTCTCCTTCCCCTTCCATTTCGCTTTAGATTTATCATTGGGAGGTTTGAACGGTGGTTTTCTGGAATGATCATCTCTTTAATTTTTGCCCCTGTTCTCAATATGAATTTCCTTTATACTGGCTGAGTCAACAATGGTTGGTTCAAACAACAACAATGAATGCCTAATATAACTGTGCAATGAGCCAATATACTTAGTTACAACTTCAGGTGTATCAAGTGCAATACCAAAATTCAGTGCTTACTTTCTAAACTCCTCTGTAAAACTCTGAACATCCTGACCTTTTCCTTGCCTTAAATACTGCCAATTCATTAAATCTTTTTGCTTGTATCCTAAGGGATAAAACTGTTCCTTTAACGCAGAAATAAAATCAGGCCATGAGGAAAAGAGTTTACCCACATTCTTACTGCTCTGTAATCTGCTCTCCCACCAAATGAGAGTAGTGCTGCTTAGCCGTAGAGAGGCCAGCTGAATCTTTGCCTCATCCTCCACGATCTGTTGAATCCTGCAGTAGACCTCAATCTTCCTAATCCAATTACTAAGCTTCTCTGCATTTCTTTCACTATTAAACATGGGAAGATCAAATTTAACATCTAATTTAAAGAAAGGCTTCTTAGATGCATCCTTCGAATTTCTACGATTATGGTGGTGAGAGGAAGGAGAACCTTCACTCCCTGAAGGAGAAGGAGGGGGTTCTTCTCCACCATTCCCATGTGTTGAACCTTATCCTTCTGGGTTTCTCTCCTCTTCTTTCTCCAGCCTTAAAACCAGTTTACTGATATTCTCTACCATTGAATAGAAAGTCTTGTGGAAATTGCGCTCCTCTTCAATGTGAGCTTCATCTTCTGCCATATTTCTCCTTCGATGTGCACGCCCTACTTCGGGATCGAAAGGCTCTAATTCCCCTTCACCTCTTCGGAGTCTGTCTCTTGTTAGCATACAAACATGCAATTCACATCTAAAAAGACCTGCTCTGATACCACTTGATCCAAGATACTTTTGCTTATAGATGTATGAAAAGAATCACATGTGAAAATTACAGCTTAACACAGAAATATAATGTTCACACATAAAAGAAGAAGGAAAACACATAAAGGCACAACAAGACTTGATAACAGATTTTGTCCAACTCGGACTACGTCTCTGGGCCCTGCTAGGTCAATGGGGAGGCCTTTATATTAAATGGCGTAAATAGAAGAGAATGCAATCATCTGATACATCAAAAGAGGCTTATACCTCCATTCTGAAAGATGGTGGAGAACAGAAGAAATCAAATGGAGAAGGGGGCATCACCCATGCATCCGTGGCATTGAGGGGGCTGAAAACATATAAACTTGTCCAAATCAAACAAAGTGCACTATCGGATACCTGAAAGCTCTCTTGCCAAATGAACTGCATGCTAAAAATACCTCCTCTCGTGCTTCTTTCTTTAATTGGGATTTTTAGCATAAAGCCGCGTGCAAATCAGGGTCTGTTTGTTCATAATAGGAGCCGTTTAGGTAGAAGGGTCGGTGGGCACAATAGTCCCTTTAAAATAGCCTTTTTATCGTTTAAAATGATATTACACCAAACCCGTCAAACATGAATAATTCCAACCCAAAACCTTAACAACAGGATCTCAAAGTTTATCAAATCGGACCTATAAATCCATCGGGTCTGGTTCCCCAATCACAATCGGCATATCATTGGTGCACTGGTCCTGTAAATGGGGCTTTTCCAACCACCGATCTGCCGATCGCTAATATCGGCGTCGGCCGATCACATTGGCATATGCAACGGCCCGGGGTCCTGGTCTTTCGTTCTTCCGATCTCCGATTCAATCGCTAATCGCAAGTCTTAGACCTGATATAGCAATCGCTAATCGCTTGTCCCCGACTCCGATTTAATCGAAGATCACTGATCGGGAGTTCTGTTGCACCTTCTTAAGTCCGCCCCTTTGGATCCTCTTATTACAATTTTTCCTTTTAAAAGGCTTAAAGCCATTTTTAAAAGAAAATGCCTCATTTTCAAAGGAACTTAGGCAAACTCTTTCTACCACTTTGAATTTTGTGATTGTCCATGCCACTGTATCTGAAGATCCACCTGGATCAGTTATATAGTACCTCAGAGGCACTACCCAGTTTGGACTATGGTACAGACAGACAAAGGGAGTGAATTTGTGTGGATTCATAGATGCATATTGGGCGAGGAGTCCATGAGACCAAAAGAGTACATTAGGAGGAATTTTCATTTTTGGGTCTGTAGTGGTTTCTTGGTACAACAGGAAGCAAATATCTGTGGCACTCAGCTTAGCAGAAGCATAATACATGGCTTCCAGTCAAGCAACATTTGAGGCGATTTGGATGAAAAAGATACTTGTTGGATTGTTTGGTCAGATGATGGATCCAATTGTGATCTACAGTGATAATCAGAGTTACATAAAGCTCTATGAAAATCATGTTTTTCATGATTGATCCAAGCATATAGATATATGGTATCACCATTTACGGGACTGTGTACAGAGGCGTATAATGTTGTTTCAGTACATTCTGGCAGAGGAACAAGATGCTAACATTTTGACAAATGCCTTGTCAAGAGGGAAGTTTGAGTTCCATAAGTGCAGGATAGGGGTCGTTGATAATCCCTTTCTTGTCGAGAGGGGGTATTGAAAAATACACCAAGAAATTCTCAATTTGATTTTTCCTTGATTAAATTAGAGAAGATTCGAATTTGCACATCAACAGACAACTTGGATGATGTTAACTTGTGTGACATGGCTTGTGTCACCCAGTTTACTCAGTAAATTTGAGTTGGAGGAGTTAGAGTTCAGTTTGTCATGTATGATTGCTAATTTGTAGCAATCAAGGTCAGTTATCTCAAGTTTTTTTTTTTTTTTTTTTTTTTTTTTTTTTTTTTTTTTTTCCAGTTAAACTATTTCCAACTTTTGGAGGAACTAGTGGAAGGTCAATTAAGCAGTGGGAATTTAGTCAAACTCAATGATCATCAAGTTAACTAATCAATCAGCCCAAAATAGATAGTGCACGCATAGAATTCAAGTTAGGCAGTTGAGGTGGAGATTCCAAGGCAGTGTAACATCAGTTTTAGAGTAGTCTTGAGTGTACATCTATGGCATGCAGTCAAATTATTAGCCTAAGGAATTTGTCAGGCCAGGCAGTAACTCCATAAGGCAGAAATAATTTGACTGTATTATTCCATCAAGTAGGTCCTCATTATATACATGAGGGAGAGACTGTTCAGTTCGTCTCCTGATGACTGTTCATATTTCCTATTTATCTATTTACAATAATTCACCCAATCACAAGGATTAGGTGTCAACATTCCCCCTCTTAATCAGAAGGGATGTTGGTGAGTCCAAGCATCATTCTGAATCATTCAAGCTTTTCCCTTCCAAGCGCTTTGGTGAAGATGTCTTCAATTTGCTCATTTGTGGAACAATGACGGAGATGGATTGTTTTGGCCTCAACATGATGTCGAATCAGATGATATTTAGTATTGATGTGCTTCGTTCGATCATGGAACTTTGGGTTCTTGGCCAACTTTATTGCAGAGGTATTTCCAATCATGAGTGGAGTTGATTGTACTTGTTTTACCTGCAAATATTCAATAATTTTCCTGAGCCACACAATTTCTTTTGTTGCTTCAGCTGCTGCCACGTATTCTGCTTTTGTTGTGGAATCTACTGGAACTGATTGTTTGCGTGATCTCCAGGAGACAGCTCCTGATCCAAGACTCATAGCATATCCTGAAGTTGACACCCCAGTTTCTTTGTCTCCATCGAAGTCTGAATCAGAGTATCCAATCAAACTGAAGTCGTCCACCTATGTATACTTGATTCCAAAGTCTTGAGTTCCCTTCAAGTACCTTAGAACTCTTTTTGCAGCAGACCAATGTCCCTCACAAGGCTTTTGTATAAACCTAGAGAGGATTCCAACAACAAACGAAATGTCTGGTCTGGTAGTAGTTAGGTAGTTGAGACTTCCTACAAGTTGTCTACACTTTGTTGCATCCTCAAATTCTTTTCCTTCAATAGATGTGAGCTTTAAGTTTTGTTCCATTAGAGTAGCAAGAGGATTGCACTCTGTCATGCCAAACTTGTTCAACAGATCTCCAATGTATTTCTTTTGAGAAAGAAATATGGACTTTGGATGTTGGGTTACTTCAATGCCAAGATAGTAATGAACATAGCCCAAATCAGTCATTTCAAAACTTTTCCCCAATTCCTTCTTTATGGATGCAATGTAGCTTTCATTGTTCTCTATCATCAAAATATCATCTACATATACCACAAGATATACAATTGTTTTGCCAACTTTCTTGACAAATAAAGTTGCATCATCAAGATCAAAATGTTTGAAATTGAGTTTCAGAAGATGCTCAGTTAGTTTTTCATACCAGGCTCGCAGTGCTTGTTTGAGGCCATACAAGGACTTCACAATTTTGCATACTTTATGTTCATGTCCTTTCACAGCAAATCCTTCAGGCTGGGACATAAAAACATTCTCTTTTAGATCTCCATTCAAGAAAGCAGTTTTTACATCCATTTGATGGACTTTCCAACCGTTCTGAGCTGATAGTGCAAAGAGTCTCCAGATGGTAGCCCATTTTGCTCTGGGGGCAAAAGTCTCCTCATAATCAACCCCTTCCTTCTGTGCAAAACCTTTTGCCACAAGCCTAGCTTTGTGCTTGTCAAATGATCCATCAGCTTTATACTTGTTCTTGTAGACCCACTTGCAGCCAATTGGTTTGGTTCCTAATGGAGGATCAACCAACTTCCCAGTGTCGTTCTTTATGAGGGCATCATACTCCTTTTGCATCGCTTCTTTCCATTCATCATGAGAAGCGACTTATTTGAAGGAAGTTGGTTCAAAATCTGTAGACAAGTTTAATTCACAATCATAAGAAACATCCATATCAACAGGTGAATTAGAGTCATCTACATCACCTCCATTTTGTCGATTTGAATTTCTGGTTCCTGTCTTTCCAACTTCATCAGGATGAACACTTTCAAGTGTCTTTGTCACCCACTTTGGAGGACCTTTTTTTAGATGGTCCAGGCTGCTCCGTTGATTGAGTTGGGACTGAATCAAGATTGAGTCTCCCAATTCTATCAATCACATCACTTAAAGCATCATCCGTTGTTGGAGTTTCATGCGGGGGAGAGTGTTCTTCAGAAGAAGACTCCACATGTTGATCTAGTATAGGAATCCCCCCTTCAAGATGTGGAATCTGATTATCAAATTCTTGAAATGATTTTGCTTTTGTGAATCTATCCAAGCGATCAAGTTGCCGCTCAACAACATTGTCAATTTTGGATGATTTAAGGAAAATTACATCTCTAGATACAACAAATTTATTATTTACTTCATCATAGAGGCAGTATGCTTTGGAGGTGTTTGAATAGCCCAAAAAGATACACCTACAACTTCTAGCACCAAATTTGTTTCTATGTACCTTTGGTATCAAGGCATAACAGGTGGAACCAAAGACCCTGAGATGCTTTACCGAAGGAACATGTCCATACCACATTTCATATGGAGTCTTGTTTCTAATATCGTTAGATGGACATCTATTCTTTATATATGCAGCACATAGAACAGCATCAGCCCAAAACATTATCTTTACATTCTTGAAGAAGAGCATGGATCGTACCATATTTAAGCTTGTCCTACTCATTCTTTCAGCTACACCATTCTGTTGGGGATTATAAGGCACAGTTGTTTGATGTTTGATCCCATGTTGGCGAAGATAGTTTTCAAATTCATTTGATGTGTATTATTTTCCATTATCAGTGCGAATAGACCCAATATGAGATTGTGCATCATTTTCAATCCATTTATGAAAATTCTTGAATGTTTGAAAAGCATCAGATTTGTTCTTCAATAAATAAACCCAACACATTCTGGTGTAATCATCAATAAATGTCATGATATATTTATTTCCATTTGCAGAAGGAATAGGCATTGGACCACATAAATCTGAATGAATGAGTTCAAGTTTTCTATGTGCTCTTAAATGTGAATCATGAAAAGACTGTTTGTTATGCTTTCCTAGAATGCAAGCATCACATTGCTTAAGTTTCCTAGGAATTGTAGGCAAACTAGCAACACCATTTTTCTTCAACAAGCGGAGACTGTCATAGTTCAAATGTCCAAATCTAGTATGCCATAATAAACTTGATGGAAGTGTACCTTCTTCACGATAAGAATTGTATGAGAAATGTTGTGCATGAGCAGAGGTTCCTTGCAGCTTGATAAGCCTTTCTTCTTCTATTCCCCTCATGACAAGTGAGTGGTCAGATGCTTTTCTTACCTCAAGCTTGCCATCAAACATATGAATGGAGTGACCTTGCTGGCAGATGTGGACCAAGGACAACAAGTTTATCTTGAGCTGTGGGAGATATAGAACATGATGCAGAAGAAAGTCTGGAAGACCAGGCAGTTTAAGCCTGATTGTGGCAAGCCCTGATGGCTTGATTTTTGATTGATATGCAAAGTATATTGCTCCATCAACATTGTCAATGAAATCTTCAAAAAAATATTTTCTATGAGTCATGTGGCAGGTTTCTCCTGAATCAAGCAACCAATCATTTTTCCAAGAAGCAAGTGAAGCATTAAATAAATCTTCATTTACTCCAATGTTACATTGTGCCACAACATAGTGAGTGGATTCAGGTGCTTTACCTTTGTCTGTATCATCAGTTTTACCTTTCTGTTGGTTTCTTTTCTGCTCAATCTTGTCCCATGGTATCTTGCATGTAGAGGCATCATGTGATCCATTTCTTTTGCAGCATATGCAATGCAAATCTGCCTTTTCTCCTTGAGAATGTCTGCCCCCCCTGCCTCTGAAATATCTTCCTCTTCCTCTTCGACCACCTCTTCCTCTTGTAGAATCTTGAGCAGGATGCTTTTCTTTATGAGCAAGGCACACAGCCTCTTCAGACGATTCAGGGGCTGTCTTCTTTCCAAAAGCTTTCTCTCTTTCAGCAAACTTTTTCACAAGAGAGTCAAAGGTTATATCTTTGAGATTTCCATTTGCTTGCAATGACTCAAGATATTGGAGTAAGTAGGATAAAGTGCCTTGACAAAAGCAATAAGAGGAATATCCAATTCAACCTTAGTGGATTTGATATCATGCATTATAGACTTTACTTCATATGCAAGAGCAAGAGGATCATTATTTTGCAGTTCAAGAGTGAAGAGTTTAATCATGAGTAGGACAAATTCAAGTGCAGAATGTGAGTCATAGAGTTCTTTCAGCTTTTGTAAGGCTTCAAAGGCAGTTGAATATGACGAAATATGGCGACTCACCTCTTCATTTACAGATGCAGCGATTAATGCATAAGCTTTTCTGTTCTTGTTTTCCCAAATGACTAGCTCTTTGTCTGAGGTAGGCTGTACTGGTTCATTGTCTCCTTCTCTGACACACACTCCTTTCCACAGCTCATTGAAAATGAGGGTGTGTTTTATCATCCGGGACCATTCAGGATAGTTCTCCTTGCCAGTGAGAACTATTCCCACCATGGATATGATTGAATGCATTTTGTAAAAAAAATTACTTCTGTTGATAGAAAAATACTTCTACCAATATACAGTAAAATTGTACTCAAAAGGGCATTCTCAAAAGATTTCAAATCTCTTCCTCATATACCAATATGTACGTCAATACCTCACGCTACATCTTTATGCAACATATTTTCTCCAAACGTATTTTCTCCAAATGCCTCCAATGTTTGATATAAATGCATCCAATGCTCCAATGTTTGATATAAATGCATCCAACATTACATACAAATATTACATATTACATATGCCTTCAACGTATTAAATGCTCCAATGGTAATGTAATATATGCCCATTAAAGTTCATATATAATGGAACCAAAACATATGATGTACGTGAAGCAAACATTACCATACAATGAAGCACGCAGGCGTGCTTAAATTAAATTCGCAGGCGAACGTCTCAGAGTCACAGAGTCATCCATTCAGTTGCGCCACTCTAATGCCAGCGATGCTATTGGAAGCATTCGGACCGTTGTAGCAGAGGTTATGATTTCCCATGGGAGAGGAGCAGCGGTGCATGGTCTCTTAAGATCGTGCAGTAGTAGGGCTTCTTCTGTCGGGAGCTAGGCCTCTTTTGGATGCGCCTTGTCTCGTTTAGCCACACAAAAGTCAATGAACAACAATGGTGTTCGAATGCAAGTCTCCATAGCCGTCGAATGTTGTGTGCTGCCTGTGTGAAAGTGGAGGCAGAAGGATTTTGCAATTGCAGGGTCTCTATATAAAACACCTCTGGCTATAAGGGTTTCTTCCCTTACAGTATCAAACCAATGGCGAAGAAGCTTATCCCCTTGCTTAACAGGGTTTTGATAGAGAAAGATGTTGCTTGCTCGCTGGTGGCATTTTGCTTCCGTAGAGCACTGGCAAGTTGAACTCAGGAAAGGTCATATCAGTTGGTCCTGGTTTTCGTAGCAATGGTGGAAACACTATTCCTGTTAGTGTCAAGGAGGGTGACCATGTTCTTCTTCCTAAATATGGTGGCACAGAAGTAAAACTTGCAGAAAAAAGAGTACCACTTGTATCAAGAGGATGATATTCTTGGGATTTTGCAGGATTGAGTTTTTTTTTTTTGCCTACAGGAAAACCGTAGCGAAAATAACCGTGTCAGGACAGTGCTTTTGTTATGAAGCGTTTATGGACAGGCAGGATAGCATGGACAGCATTGGACTGTATGGACAGTATGGACAGCGCTGGACAGTGTGGACAGAATGGAGGGAGCAGCTACCATGTCAGGAGTAGCTAATTATATGGAGGAGCAGCTCAGCTATATGAAGAGAAAACTAGGGAGTTACAAGGGCAGATTAGAATGCCAAAAAAGGAGCTAGCTCTGATACCATGTCAGGCCAGGCAGTAACTCCATAAGGCAGAAATAATTTGACTGTATTATTCCATCAGGTAGGTCCTCATTATATACATGAGTGAGAGACTGTTCAGTTCATCTCCCGATGACTGTTCATATTTCCTATTTATCTATTTACAATAATTCACCCAATCACAAGGATTAGGTGTCAACAAAATTGTGCAATTCAATTAGAGGAATTTCCTAAATAATATGGGCTAATTCCTCAAGTAACAACACAAGGAAATATGAGCTCAAGCCGAGGCAAAATTCTACTAAGTTTGGGTTAGAGGTTTTCACTGAGAAGAGAAATAGGTTATGCACTTGCAGGGTGTGCTTAGTTGAACAAATAAATTGTAATACATCTCTATTCATTTGATTAATGCAAGAAGACATTGGGTTTTTTAGCAGATTACTTTCCCCAAATAAAAATACTTGTTGCATGTGTGTTATTTCTTCTTGCATGTATGAGATTTTTGTTCTAAATTGTGAATTAATGTCCATAGAGCAATAGAATAGGATTTTTTCTTGTGATTTTGATTAAAACTTCATGAGAAGTTGAAAATATATAGCCTAATTTCTACACATACTTGTCTTGACAATTATTTTGTATAGTGCCCAATAATCAATGCAAAGCCTCAAGGCCCCATCCTTCTTCTATACAAGTACGATCAGGCTCCCACGGGGTGAAGAACTTGGTTGGATGTGCCATTTTTGGAACAACTCCTGGATCTACTACTTGATCTCTTCATTTTCCATAATGGAGCGATGATATATCAGCCCATTGGGTAGAGGTGTTGTGGGAGTCAGATCGATCAAATGCTTGACCTGACAGTGAAAGGTTACCCCTGTGGTTGAGGAGAAGGTTTCCATGTATTCTTCCATGACCTTATCCATCTGATTTTTCTACGTGGAGGAACCCTTCCCGGTGGCCATGGATGTGGCCACGATATTCCACTTACTATGATAGTGAATCAGAAAGAAAAAAAAAAAAAAATCTCGGTTTGGGAGATGATCTTACTACATTTCTTAGCAGAGATCAGGGAGATAATGGTAGGCAGGGCTACCTCCGATATTCTGTACAACTTACTACCCAAAGAAATAAAAATAGTGTAAGGCTTCGACTCATACACAACATGACACTTACACAAGTATGGTTAGCCTAATAATACATCACAAACTTCAAGAGGAGCAACGTCACATAGTACCTCAGCCGTGAATGGTTTGATGTTGTAGGGAAGACAACATTGTTGGCTGACGCGAATATCTCATCCTTGGTGGAGACACCAGATGGTGTATGGCTGTAGGTGTGGAGTGGTCGATAGGCTCAACCACTTACGAACCTTTACTAACATGAGGTTCTTTTGGCTCTCGTCGTCGACAATGAACTATAGTGGGGACCCCTTCACCGACATTTGTGAGTGGAAGAGACACTCCCCTTCTTTTGGATCTTCGGGCTCAATCTTCTAGATCTTGGTGGTGGCAACGGTGGCACTGGGTTTCGCATCAATAATCTTCTTCCTTTTTTCATTCCCCTTGTTGGGTTCTAACTTAAAATTAGAACATGCATCTGACTCTAAAGTCTTCAACTCATCCACCAGTGATTGTTTGGCTCAACACTCATTTTTGTTGTGAGTGGGGCTCTTATGGAACTCACACCACTTTCCTATGTCCTTCTTTTCTTCATGGTGTTGATGGTGTTGTTCTTTTCTTACAGATTTCGCGGGTTGTCCTGGGTCACCCTACCTTGGCTTTGTCCTTTGTTTTTTGATTTGGAGGAACCTTTTCCAATCCAAAGTCTTGCTTCTTCTATTTAAATTTCTGCTCAATCTTGACAATGTATTGATAGGCGGCGCCAAGCAAGGAGATGTCCAGGAACTCCATCTTGTCCTGGATGTATTTGTGTCGATAGTTGCAGTACTTGAGTATGAGATGCGGCTCAAAATCCTTGATACCAAACTTCATGTGAAGGGTATGAAAAATATTTGTGCAATCCAGCACGTCTTGTTCCCTTCCCTGCCACAGTGTGGTCCATTTTATGTACTTATCTTCATGGCTCCCAATAGGTTAATATTGTTCTGTGGTCGTTCTGACATACACCCTCGAAAAAATTTCCTACACTTGAATTTTGGATCTTACTATGGACCTTGTGATTGGTCATTCCGTAGCCACTTCTTGGTTGTTTAATGCTTTGTTAAGGCTTTGAGCTCTGGATTATAAGCATTGAAGCCACCTGCTCTTACATGCTCAGTTCACAACAAGTTCATGAGAACATTATTTTACGCAAGCTTGAACAAGAACAACACAGTCCATCGAGGTAGTGCATGTGCGATGATTAACCTAGGTCAACAACTAGTTCATTCTTTCATTGACAATCTCTCACTTTTGGCTGTGATTATACGTCTATTTCAGTGAGTTATCCAAACTGTCACTTTTGTGCGCCTTTGCTTTCATGATTATTTCTTACATGTATTTGACTATCACTTCCGCTTTATTTCACCTTAATTATTAGTGTCATTTTCATCTTCTCTTTTCCCTGGCATGTGTCACTTTCACCATTGTTTGCATATTGCAGGTGTCGTTCGCACTGTTCTTTTCATATCGCAAGTGTCGTCTTTTAGCATGGGAAGTTTCACTTATCGAAATAAGTGGAGTTTTGACTTGTTTCAAGGGGTGAATTTTTTGTTGATAAGTCCTATTATTTATGTAGACATGTTCTAGACTCATTCCAAAAGTTTAATGCATTGTTTCACAAGTATTGTTAATGTCATCGCAAAGTCTATCTTTAGTGTCGCACTTGGGGAAAGTCGTCGCATTGAGGGAAGTATGTTATTCATGTGTTTTAATTGATCAATGTTTTTTCATAAACTATTATAAGTTTGTGATCATACTTAAGTTTCATCACTATTCACTTTAGTCTCACTGATCCTACACTTATCCAAGTCCTAAAAACTTCCCCACTGAGCAACTGTGCATCACTGTGCCCTCCTAAACTACGCACTACATAGTCTCAACCATCAAGCACTGACCTTATCTCTTCGAACTACCCACTACATCTTCATAGTGCCCAACCTTGACTTGAGCTCCAAAACTGCGCAATTTCTTCCTCCGAGTCAGCCTTAACTGCGCAGTGTTAAGCCTCAATCTTTCAGCCTGACACCTTGAGTTGTGCAACTATGCAACCCATGAGACTATTCTCCCTCCAGAACTTCACATTGGGAAACTTCAAGCCTCAAACCTCAACCTTGATCCCTTGAACCTCTCAACTATGCAATCTCCCAGCTTGTTCTCATGCCATATTTGTGCGTTGGGCAACTCCAAGCCTCAAGCCTTAACTTTGAGATATTGAGCCCCTCAATTGCACAATCACCTAGCTTGGCCTCTCAGAACTGCGCATTAGGAAAATTCAAGGCTGAAGCCTCAAGATTGACCTCTTGATTCCATCAATTATGCAGCTCCTTAACTTTGTCCTTCTAGAACTATGGATTGGGAAACCTCAAGCCTCAAGCCCCAACCTTGAGCTATTGAGCCCCTCAATTTTGCAATCCTTTGACCCTGACCATCCTGAACTATGCATTGTGTAGTCTCAAGCCTCAGTCCCAAACCTTGGCCTCTGGAACTGTTAATCCCTAAGTCAATCACCCTCAGTCACTCGGTTCTGGCCCTAACAAGTGATTTCATGAAACATGTTAGATTAAGAGTTTTTGGATTGATGACATCCTGCCATGAGTGGATTTTAGTTGTAGTTACTCTATCTAATCATGATAGGATGATGATGGAGGAAAAGGAGAAGGATACCATGCTAAAATACACCTATCAAGATGAATAGATAAGATGATCATCAGGCAAGAAGACGAAGGAAAAACAGAGTACAACAGAAGACCAAAGATCAAGATCACAGTGAAGGCTCCTTATCTTCAAGCCATGAGGAGGAGGAAGAGGAAGAGCATGTTCCATCTCTCAAGAAGACAAAAAGAAAGAAGCATCAAAGAGTGGCTTGAAATTTCCATGTCATCGTGAATCCCATGTCATCAGTGTCATGTCATGTCATGCCATGAGACATTGTGTGCCACATCATTTTGTGGATTATGTAAATTCAATATTGGAGGAATGCAATGTAAAGTGGAAGTCCAAGAGTCATCCATGTAATGTGAAATTTCATGTAGGAAGTCAAAAGGTCATAGAGAGGTCAAACAGACATGAGGGTAGTCCAAGAGTCACAGGGGAGGTGAATGATCACCCCATTTTTTTATATATACACCCTCATAGCACATGCAAAATAATTTTCACTGTGAATTGGAGAGGAAGATAGGTGTTTTGGAGGAGCGAGTGACTTCTCTAATGCTCCACTATTGGGTCTAGTGGTGTTCAATGTCTTGATGTATCTTGGAACTTTTACTTAATTCAGAAGCTCGTTGAGCCAACAAGATTTCATGCATATGTCGTGGATATTGTAAGAATATTATTTGAATGTTTGTGATGTATGTTGTTTTGATCTGTACTAAGGAAATTGAACTATGTTGTTGGCTTTGGTACTTATCTTGTTGAAGGTGTGTTGTATTTGCTTTAACAATTGTTGCTTCCTTGTGAACTATTTCATTGGTTGATCAACAATTCATTCATATGTATATGCTCGTGTGCATTTTCTAGATTAGTACTATTACTTGTCTTTAAAGGTACCATTTTTATATTCCCTTTTGCTAGACCTTTATACTTTCCGCAAATGAACATTTCACAAGGCATACTCACTTGTTGATCCGAAAATACCTGTGTATTACTCTCTTGTGCTAAACTTTGTAGCTAAGGAAAATCTACAAGGATACCTGGAAGTCAGGTTGATACTTTGAATGGGGCTCCTACTCCAAATAATGTGAGGTCTAATTGGGATTTCACATCAGAGAGACCCCCTTGGTTGATAGATTTCCAGCACTGTCAACAAATGGTGCTAGAAGGAGGGCCAAATGACAAGTTGTGCTCATTGAGTCTATTTTGATTCTCTTATATTAAATGGATCGTCCTCAAATCATACTCCCAGGGTGTTTTTATAACCTATCCCTTGGTAAACTTTCAATCCCCGATGAGCCTCTCCATGACTTGTCTCAACTCAAGTTTGATGGGGAGGGTGATACATCCATTGTCGGGCATGCACCTCTTTTCCTTAGGTTCTATGAATACTATGAAATTGATTGGAAATATGTGGCTTGTATTCTCTTCTGCATCACCTTTGAGGGTCGATTTAGTCGATGGTGTGACACTCTACCACCTGCTTCCATTCATTCTCTTGAACACCTAATTAAGTATCTTCATTTAACATTTGATAGGTATGATTACCGAGATGTTTATAAAAGGATTAATAAACTAAGAATGAATCCTAATGAATTAATTGAGGATTTATTTTATTGATTCCTTCACCTCTGTTATGAATTTCCTGAAGAAGACACAGATTGGGGTTTCTTTAAACAAAATTTTGAGCATCTAGTTCATATCTCTTTGCAAGATGAACCCAAACCACCTGATGTCTCTACTTCCTCAACTCTTGTAAGTCATGAGACACCCCTAATTGAGGAACCTATTATTCCTTGTATTCCTTGTCCTCCTCCCTTTTCAATTTTGATTCAGGTGCCTCCTTGCCATGATGCTGAAGTTGGGAGATCTTAAAATCAGATCATTGCTCTGTCTCTTCAACCTTCATCCATTTCTCGTGATCCAAATCTGATGGAGGAAGTCCCAGAACTGCTCATGAAGCCTGTGGTGAAGGATAATTCTTCCATTCCTCAAGATGATACTAGCATTCTTAACCTCAATCCTAAATCTTGTTCCATTGAAAGTATTACTCCTTTGTCTTCATGTCATGACTCTCTGTATCATGATCCACTTGATCAATTTTTTCCACCAACCATTTTTTCACACTATCTTGATTTTCAAGTTGCTAGTTCAAATTGTGATCAGGTACAAGGCAGTCACATTACACAGGTAAAGGGGAAAGAAAGTGAAGAGACCTTTGATCTTTCTTCTCTTTTTCAAAGTCCCACATGTCAAGATGATGTTCTTCCATTCTTGGATGATTTTCAATCTACTAATCTCAGTAGTGAATCAAATGTAATCAATTCCCCTAATCAATCCATAGTATTGGGTAACAATCATTTTGATAATCATAACTCTCTTGATGCATATGATGATAAATACCTGAGTACACCAACTCATATTTTAGTTTCTCATGAATATTTTAACTTGAAATATTTAGATTTAGAATTTGATTTAGTCAAATAAGATTCTCTTATCAAAACTTCCTTTTCACCTACCTATCATTTGTGCTCTATTGGTTGTAATGTATCAACTTACGATAGAAATCCTTCATGTTCTTCAAGTTTTTTATCTAATGAGTTGAATCTCGAAACGAAACAAGATAGTGTGATTAGCAATGAAATTATAGAGCATCCATTCCATCTCTTATCATATCTTATTTTGTATGGGGGAAACTCTTCAAATCAGTGTGATCGCAAGATTTTTCCGATTCATACAACCTTAGACTTGCGATCAGAAGAATATTATGACTTGAGTAATATGTTTTTTGAAATTGAAAAATATTATCAAACCAGTGATGTAGATATCTCCCATCTAGATAATGGTGATCCTGTTAACTTAGTCGATGGAAGTTTCCCACATGCTTATGATCTGACTCAATTTACAAAATTTTGTTATCTTTCATTACAAAGTTCTAGAACTTGTTAGGAAGTTGAGGCACTTCAACTCTCATTGATGGTTATGTCAGGTTCTCACAATCCTAGTGAAATTGCTAAACCAAGTAAGACTTGGATTTTCTCACATAATACTTTCGTTTGTATTATTTCACTGGATGCAAACTCGTTCTTGATGAATTTCAGGATTTCTCATTACAATTTTCCTATTTGTTGAGATCTAGTTTCTGATCATACTACTTGTACAAATTATGGTGTATATTTGCAATTTCTCATGAAGTTTTAATCAAAATAACAAGACAAAAACCTACTCTACTACTCTACGGAAGTTATTTCACAATTTAGAACAAAAATATCAGACATCCAATAAGAAATAACACACATGCACACAGTATTTTTTCTGGGGAAAGAAATCTGCTAGAAACCCCAATGCCTGCTTGCATTAATCTGGTGAATAGAGATGTGTTACAATTGCTTTAGACAACTGAGCACAACCTGAAAGTGAGTAACCTATCTCTCTACTCATTGAAAATCTCTGACCCAGACTTAGTCAATTTATGCCTCTTCTTGAGCCCCTTATTTCCTTGCGCAATTCCTGATAAATTAGGCCCCGATTATTTAGGAATTTCCTATTCCCAAGGTTGATCATTTGACTACATGCAACACTTGTGAACTCAATACTGGTCTACAACTGATCTTACATTACCTTGGAATCTCCACCATATCTGGGGAACTCGACTTCTATGCATGCACTATCTATTTTGGTTTGATTGATCAGTTAATTGGATGATCGTTGATTTTGACTAAAGTCCCACTGCACAACTGACCTTCCACTAGTTCCTCCAACATTTAGAACTAGTTTAACTGAAAACAACTTGAGATAACTGACTTTTATTGCTACAAATTAGCAATCACACATGCTTAACTGAACTTTAACTCCTCCAACTCGAATTTACTGAGTAAACTGGGTGACACAAGCCATGTCACACAAGTTAACTGCATCCAAGTTGTATGCTAATGTGGAAATTCAAATTTTCTCAATTTAATCAAGGCAAAATCAAATTGAGAATTTCTTCTTGCATTTTGCACCACTCCCTCTCAGAAATAAAAGGATTATCAACCACCCCTATCATGCACCTGTGGAACTCGAACTTCCCTCTTGACAAGGCCTTTGTCAAAATGTTAGCATCTTGTTCCTCTATCGGAATGTATTGTAGCAACATTATCTGCCTCTGCACACAATCCCATAAATGGTGATATCAGATATCTATATGCTTGGATCGATCATGAAATACAAAATTCTTAGAGAGATTGATGCAACTTTGATTATCATAGTAGATCACATTTGGATCCATCATCTGACCAAATAGTCTTACAAGTATCTTTCTTGCCTCAAATGTTGCTTGACTTGCATCCATGTATTATGCTTCTACCGAGCTGAGCACCACAAATATTTGCTTCCTACTGTACTAGGAAACAACTGCGAACCCAACACTAAAAATTCCACTTGATGTACTCTTTTAGTTTGATGGACTCCCCATCTAATCTGCATCTATGAAGCCACACATATTTACTCACTTTGACCGTCTGTACCAAGTCCAAATTGGGTAGTGCCTTTGAGGTACCATAGAACATGCATAGTTGTCTTCCAAAATAATTTGGTTGGCCTAACCATAGCTTGGCTCAGTTGGTTGACTGCATAGCACATATATGGTTGTGTGTTCACAAGATACATGAGCGAACCCACTAATTGTCGATAACTAGTAGCATCAACTTCCTCACCTGAAGTGGGATCCTCCTTCCTCCAGTTTGTTGAGTGAGGTGTCTCCATGGGTTTGCAACTCTCCATACGGAACTTATGTAGTATCTCATGTCGGTCAGTTGATCGTAGATTTCAACTACCTAGTCAACACGACATCGGTCAGTTTATCGTAGATTTCAACTGCCTAGTCAACACGACATCGGTCAGTTGATCGTAGATTTCAACTACCTAGTCAACATGACATCGGTCAGTGTTGGCACCATTTTCTGTGTGGAGGAGGTTAGGCATCGCAGGGTCATCCACTGGCTGTAAGGTTTAACTAAATATTGCCAGTATGCTTCTTAGTTTATCCCGATCATTTGCCTAATTGCTTCCTCTTTTTCTCTTGTTGCCTGCCTCCACTGTTGTTCAAGTTGTTTGACATTCGGGAGGAAACCTGGTATAGACTCTGCCACCAGGTTTGCGCTATGTAGATTTTTTTTTTATGTTTTCAATAACACAGTTTGTTGCTGCTACTGCGACTGTCGTTTCCTTTTCTGCTTTCCTAAGTCGAGAATCCCAGTCCGCAAATAAAATTTCTTTATGTGACTCCTCTAGTATAGGAAAGTCGGCCTTCCTCCCATCCTATGAATTCTGCCACGCAATGAAGTCGAAGACTCTTTTCAATACTACATCATATTCGAGTCTCATGTCAACGACTTGATTCGTTAACTTGTCACTAGTCTCACAATAAGGACTCAACTGCGAGACCTTCTGTCATAGAATTTATTTTTGATGCATTAGCTGGGATTTTAGGCTGAGTGCTTCGATTATAAACTGATAAATATTTGGGTCATCCTTATACTTTTATGTTAATGCTTCTATTTGTGCTACCTTTTCTACTAAACTAGCTTAATTTTTTTATTTTCATCTGCTCAAATTCTTGTTGGAGCTTGGTTATTTGCAATTCCGTTTGTTGGTTAGATTTTTCTTGCTCTAATTGTTGTTCCAACAACAAAATTTTATTTTCCTTTTCTCTTAGCAACATTTGTACTTATGTTCCTTTGTCAATAGTCGCTGTAGCGTAGGCTCCTGCAAACTGAGATAGTCTAGTAAGGTTGTCAAATGGATCGATGGATGAGTCTTTCCAGACAATATCCATTGGTTCATTATCAAGAGTAGTAAAAAGATGTAGCATCCAACTTCCTCTTCTTTATCTTCCTTTTGAAAACATCTTTATGGGTTCAGCTATAGAAAACATCTAAAGGAGGAATCTCCTCAATTCTTAAAACAATTTCAAAGGTACGAGTGGCAGGAATGTGCTCTACCTCTTGAGTACTTACAGTTTTCTCTACTTTAATTTCTTGAGTTATTTTGTGTTGAGGATTCTGTGGCTCAAGTTCTTGTTTCTCTGTATGGATCTTCTTATTAAAATTCTCCCATTCTTTCTCTAAATCAATCACTGGGGGTTTTGTTTACTGGGTAGAGGTGGAATGAATTCCAGCCTGTTTTCTAGCTAAAGTTTGCTCAACTGTCTTTTTTGTAGATTGGGCTGTATACTTTTCTGGCTCCTTGCTTTTGCTTCCCCCATTCTATCACTATTGCTTTGATTGCTCTGACTCCCTGGTGGGACTCTTCTTGAGAATCATCTTTAGAATTTTCTCTGGAGCTTCCTTCTAGGCTTACGCTGGGAGTTGGCTCCCTTATTGGTTCAATCAATAATTGGTCCAATGGGACCTTTAACAATCTCCTTTCTCTATATTGATGAAAGGCTTCAAGCTCTTCTTGGTCAAAAAGTAGTGATGACATGTGCTTCACTTCTGTGAATGTCTCTTTCTGTAGGAAGATGTCATCAAATGCATCTTCCTCATGACTGAATACCTTCACTTTTACCATGGTAGTGAAGTCTTTGGCAGTGCCATTTGGGTCATACTAGCGACCTGGGAATTTAGGTAATTTCAGAGATTGCATGATCTCTACTTCTTTGAATGCATGGCCAGATTGTGCAATGAAAATGCTCCACACTGTAATGGAAATGTAGGCCAAATGGCCTTTTTTGCTTCCTTTAATCCTTTGCTTAGCCCACCCTCACTAGTTGTTTGATAGGCTATCTCTCTAGCCATCAATTTGTCTGGAACATAGTATGGGAGGACATGAGGTGAGGTGATGCTCCCAAAAACCCTGATATATGTGAATGTTTCCTCCCCAAACCATCTAGCCACTAGGAGGATATCTACCTCAGCTTCCTTAGAAAACCTAGGAGCATCTCGGTTGTAAACTTGTTTGTGGATAGGCAGCATGACCCCATGAAATTTTTTGTAAAAATGCAGGTGAAACTAAGACTCCTACATGTCCTTATGATATATATGAATGGGAAGTCTATCTTTCACAGTCCATTTCCATCCCATTATAGGAAATTTTGAACCAAAACAAATTGCATACATCACCTAGGCACTCATAAAAAATGGACGGTAAACCCTCGTTGAGACACTCCTTTTCCTCCTATAATCGATTATTGCCTTTGCTAAATTATCAGATAAAATTTGGGCCCAATTCATTATGGTTGCGTTTATGACTACATCTATTAATTGCAGCCATTCTGGGGAAAATTTAGTGCTATCGGGCTTGCAAACATCCTACATAGCATGGCTACTGCAAAACTATGGGGATGAGAAATAGATGCAGTAGAGTATATACCTGCTTTGTCTTTTTTGATCTTGCCTTCATTATTCGACCAGGTCCGGGAGACATCTGTTGGGTCCTCATTCTCTTTGGCAAACTTCTCAAGGAATTCTTTGTTGTAGATGGCTTGTGGCTCTGGTAGGTGATACATAAGTTGTAGGTTGTCTGGTGAAAAAGATCCCATAACCTCTTGGCTTCTATTCTTAAATTCTCTGCCTGAGATATCAGCCTGATCAATAATCCACTTGACCATATCTATGTAAGGGATTATCTTTGGGTGCGCGACTATGCGATGCAGAAATGAGCATGCCGTCTCAAAAATGGTGGCATCTGAGGAAGTACGACCATCAGCTGTGACCTTTGTTTCCAGAGGTCTTGGTTGCTCTTCTTCTAATAAATCATACATGGTTTCCCATGTAGAGTCCCCTCCTCTGTTGCATGTAGTATCTATGAATAAAGGAGTCATTTCTGATTTCTCAGATGCAACTGCCTTGCCCTTCTTTGCCATTGCTCCCAAAGACTCCTTCTGTGGATTTTCCCTGAAAAATGGAGAAAAATAGCAGCTATCGGATATACATAAATAAGAATGAACGTAAGCTGAGATGATACAGATCACTTGAAAAGGTGAGAAGAAAGGAGTTTTATTTGAACGCAAGTAAGAATATATCATATCACCTTGGATGGATTTTCACATATAAATGCCATTAAATTTTACTAAATGCTCACTAATGGTTTGTTATCTCTTAGCTTTAATGATCATTAATGTTTGCATCGTAAGTGAGGAAGAAAGCTACTAGGGTGGCGAGCCTTTAAATTGTGAAAATGGCGATTTTGCGATTTACGAAGCAATATCGCAGATCGCATTACCACGTTATGTTTGTATTCTTTCCTTATTGTTTCTACGAGATGCGAGATGCGGGCCACTTACTATTATTTCCAGGACATAACCCATTTGTCAGGTTTTCTTGTGTAAAGCGCTTTTTATTGAGCAGCGAACCTAAATACTTGTCTATGACGTATCTCGAGAGTGGGTCCAGGTTTCAATCGCATTTCACAATCTCAACGGATGGTAAGTTTGTGGTGTTCCTTTAAATGTCCGAAATGCGATGCAGTAAGGGAAATGTTGTTATCGCAATTTCGCATCTCGCACATTTTAAGGTAACTCATTAAGGTGCGCCTTCTAAGAATAGCGATATGCGATGCGGGCCTTAGTTTTAATAAAATGCCTTAGGACTTAGTTTATATAAGAAATGTACTAGTTTCAAAGTATTAAAGCGCGGAGTCCTCTTTTGATCGCTTTTCGCTAGGTTTGGTGGATTAGAAAGGCTCTTAATCACGCTTGATCATGAGATATGCGGGAAAGGGAGACATTTAATAGTTTTCTGAAAAGGTGTTTGATTAATATCTTGTTTTATTCCAAAAATTAATAAAGAAAATGCCTAAATGGTAAACTTATTTTTGGAAAGATTTTTTAAAGGGTCCCCATTTATTAATGCAATATTGACTACTACTATTAAAAAATGGGGGTTGTTGAATAGCACAACAGGATCATGTGACCTTGATCAGTTTTGGTTTGTAGCCTAAGCTATATGGAAGGCACAGCAGATCAATTATAATGACATGACTGATTATAGTGCTACAGGATAGAGCGAGTCTGCGTGGGATATGGATTATAGGTTGAAGTGCTTACTGAGACATGCTAATATGCATATTTCAGACGAACAACGTAAGGAATGGTACATAGCTTCGTTATTGCCACGTTTAAGACTTCCTTTGTCTCAATAGAAGATCAAATCTTAGGCCAAAGCATTAGAGATTGTGATGAAGCTGGAGGCTTCGCTGATATAGGATACGAATATCGGAGTCCAACAGATCCAGTCACAGTTAGTAAGCCTGCATATGGAGTTGCAGGATATGAAGAAGGGAAAGGAGGTTCAGTCAGGACTACGCACTGAATTTTGGTGCATGAAGTGAAAGTATGTAGGTCACTATAAGGATCAGTGCCTTGTGTACTGGGATTATATAGTTGTTGGAGGTCCCAACCTGATGAAACTAGAGTCTCCTGCTGGATCAAGCACTGGTTCAAGCATCTAGTGTAGTATCTGCAAAGTACCAAGAATGCATATGACAAACAATTGTTATCTATTACAAAAGTTTGTGCAATCACCAAAGCAACTCTTCTGCAAATTTTGTAAATCGGTTGGCCATGACGAACGAGATTATCGAAGCTGTGATTTGATGATAGACAGAACCCTTATGTATAGGATGTAGGCTGAAAACCACGCATAGAATGAGCAAGGCTCACCTATGGCTCGCGGAGGATTCCAAGGACATGGAAGAGGATGAGGAGGAGGTGCTGGAAGAGGTCGGGGCCAGATCATCTACTAACCTTGTGGAGAACCAAGACATTTTGTGCGCAACTGTCAGAATCCAACTCATCCTTCTTGCCAATACTTTTCTTGACCATTTTGAAATATACGTACCAGAGGAGCATAGGTTCCAGGCTCTATATTTAGCTTTAAGAGATATGTCTGCAAGATGGTGGGGAACCCACAAGGATAACATTGTTGATTGGAAGGAATATCGTAGGCTGATGAGATTAAGATTTGGCTCTGCAACAACATGGCTCAGTGAAAAGTACACAGGTAAGGATGACCCGCACGAACATCTAGCTCGATGGACTAAGGCTTGGGGTGAGGTACCTCAACCGGAATGGGTACATATCTTTATTCATACCTTAGACATTATACCAATGAACTAGTATTTGGAAACAGAGATGTGACATGGGATTGCTGATTGGGATGAAATGAAGGAGAGTTTTTTGCTTACATTTAGCTTTGAAGATGGGTTCAAATGCATTGATGGGGCGCTTCAGGAAATTAAGGCAGCAATCTTCTAAACACCAATAGAATGTATAACTTGGATGCAGCCTAATTGGATCGCGCAGCTACAACATGCACTAAAATGCTACAATGTTACTATGGAAGAAGGTGATGAGGATCCATGAAATATCAACATTCTTGAGTTAGAAGGATTGCGTGAAGTAGTAGGACCTGATGCAAAGATCCCTGATATCTCACAGCCAGTAAAGACAAAACAAGTAAATATTGGCTCAGAAGTAGAACCAAAGTTCGCGCACATTGGCGACTATTGGGATGAAGACACAGTCGACAAGGTTGTTGAATTATTGCATGAATATCAGGACTTATTTCCAACAATATTCTCTGAATTGAAGGGCATAGTAGGTGATTTGGGTGTGATGAAGATCAATTTAAAACCAGATGTGAAGCTGATTAAGCAGTGCCCATATCGACTGAACCCCAAGTACAAGGAAAAGGTACAAGAAGAGTTGGATAATATGCTCGCGCCGGGTGTAATTGAGCTAGTGGAAGAGTCAGAATGGGTCAGTCAAATGGTGGTCTAGGAAAAGAAAACAAAGGGTGATATAAGGATCTGTGTAGATCTGTGAAAGCTAAATGATGCATGCATGCATGACCCCTTTCCCACGCCTTTTACAGATGAGGTTCTAGAAAATGTTGGTGGACAAGAGGCCTATTCGTTTATAGATGGATTTTTGGGATATCACCAAATTAATATTGCGCCAAAGGATAGACGCAACACTACCTTTGCTACAGAGTGGGGGTCATTCCAATATATAGTTATGCATTTTGGACTTAAAAATGTCCCTGCAATATTTTCAAGGGTGGTAGTCGCAGCATTCAAGGAATTTATTCACAAGTTTCTGGAGGTCTACTTTGACGATTGGATAGTCTTCGGGTTGGTTAAGAAACATGTTTCTAGTTTGCGCCTAATGTTGGATACGTGCAAGAAGTATTAGATTTCCTTGAATTTGAAGAAATGTATTTTTTGTGTACCTTATGGAATATTGTTGGGACATGTCATATGCAAGCAAGGATTGATGGTAGACCCTGCCAAGATTGTTGTAATTATCAATTTGGATCCACCCAGGAATGTAAAACAACTACGCGCAACTTTGGGTCATACAGGGTATTACAGGAAGTTTATAAAGGTGTACGTTCATATCATTGCGCCAATGGAGAAGTTATTGAAGAAGGACACTACATTTTGCTGTGGTGATGGATGTCATAAGAGTTTGGATGTTCTTAAGGAGAAGATAGTTACTACGCCAATCCTAGTATTCCCAGATTGGAAGAAAGAGTTTCATGTGCACGTAGATGTGTCCTGTATAGCATTGGGAGTTGTTTTAACTCAACCAGGTGAAGGATATATTGACCATCTGATTGCCTTTGCAAGTAGGAAACTATATACGCTAGAGCAAAATTATTCAACCACAGAACGAGAAGGATTTTCCATGGTCTACGCACTACAAAAATTCAGGCATTATCTGCTAGGTGCACACTTTAAAATATATACGGATCATTCTGTGTTGCAGTACATGATCAATAAGCCTGTGTTGGGGGGCAGGGGAGATTTCTATGTGGTTGCTTCTATTCCAAGAGTATGATTTTGAAGTGATAGTTAAGCAAAGAAGTTTAAATGCTTGACCTAATCACCTCTCTAGGATCAAGAACGGTGAAGAACCCACTAATATCAATGAGGGGTTACCTGATGCGCAACTCTTCGCTATCAGAGTTGCTGATGAACATTTTGAGGACATTATTTATTTTTTGTCTACTGGCATAGCTCCTGAAGGATACATAATGCAACAAAAGAAGGAACTAGTGGTAAGGGCTGCAAATTTTTCAGTCATTACAGGACACTTATATAAGATGGGACTGGATGAAGTTTTGCATCGATATGTACCTAAGTATGAACGAAATAGTATTTTGGTTGAAGCGCATGGTGGTGTCGTAGGAGGACACTATATAGGCAAGGCAACTACGTAGAATATTCTGCGAGCGAGATTATGGTGGCCTACGGTACATAAACATTCTGAGTAATGCAACGTGTGCGATGTGTGTCAAAGGACTGGAAGACCATCGTGAAGAGATGAATTGCCCTTAAACCCATAGCTCATGCTACAAGAATTCGATAAATGGGAAATTGACTTTGTTGGACCAATTAATCCACCAAAGAAGAAGACGGGTGCACGTTATATTATCGCTGTGATAGACTACTTGACCAGATGGGCCGAGGCACAGCCTGTGAAGGATTGCAGTGCAGAAACTATTGCGAAGTTTATATTCGATTACATTCTATCATAGTTTGGATGCCTAAAGATCCTAATGAGTGACCGAGGTTCACACTTCTTGAATGAAACAATTAAGGCGTTAACAGAAGAGTTCCAGATGCACCAGCAAAAGAGTACGTCATATCATCCCCATGTGAATGGTATTGTTGAAGCTTTCAATAAAATACAGGAGAATGCCTTAACGAAGATTTGCAATGTTAATAGCAACGACTAGGATGTGCGCATACTAGTGGTTCTCTAGGCATATAGGAGGACTTGTAAGAATTTGACAGGGAAAACACAGTTTAGACTAGTATATGGACAAGAAGCAGTCATGACAATGGAGTATATAGTGCCCATCTTAAGGATCACAACAATAACTAAGATGGTCGATCGTGACTGCATAGAGGAACGTTTAGCGCAGTTACTTGTGTTGGAGGAGTATTGGTTTCTGGTTGGTTTTCATCAGCAGGTGTAAAAAGTCAGGGAGAAGGCATGGCATGATCACCACATTAAGTAGTGAACTTTTAAGAAGGGAGATTTGGTCCTGGTGTATGACAGTAAGTTCGCAAAGTTTCTATGGAAGTTTCAAATAAATTGGTTGGGACCCTATGTAATCAAGGGTATTTCGGAGGGTGGCGCAATTCAGCTCATGAAGTTGAATGGGGAGTTGTTTCCTGGAAGAATTAATGGAACCAGATTGAAGGCATACAGGAACGATCCCATTCCTGCAAGGCTGTGATGACTATATGACAGCAGGAAATTCTTAGTGCTTCAGGTAGCTAAAATAAAGTGCAGGACTATAAACCACTATGTCGAGCAATGGTTCCATCGAAGAAGGAGGGATGCACAATGTTTAGGGAGATGGAGTAGTTGGAGAAAGTTGCGACAATGTAGTTGTTCCATAAAGGAGATTCCTAAGTAATCTACCCAAAATATGACCGATTAAGAAGCTACAATTGATTTGACAACGATTTTTTTGTTAAAGGGAGCAAGGAAAGTGCATTTATGGAGCATCTCTATGGAACTATGCCGCCAAATTCACATTTATGAGGAAGATCTAGAGGCATTCACAACATTTAAATTTGACCTTTGGCTATAAATATTACATCTCGCTCTCCACTCGAACACTTTGCCTATTGCAGAATTCTTCTGAGCTTTTGCACCTAAGTCTGAGATGAGAGCAGTGTTGCATGTCTAGTGAGGATTGGCAGGACATCTATTCGGCATTTCTGGCACAAGGATTAATAGGCATCATGATTGCTACTCCTCCTACACACACCACATCTCCCAGATCACTGAGGTCGAAGCCCACAATTACAGGAGCAACAGCAACGGTGGTAAAACCAGTGGAAGAAGCAGCAGTGAAGAAGCAGAAGAAACTAGAGAAGCCAACCATAAGACAGACACCTAGGAAGATGACTGCTAAGCAGAGGAGCAAGGGGAATCTGGACAAAGAGAAAAAGAAGCTACCAATGGAACCGGTTGACTTATAGGAGGAAGAGCTTGGGGCAAGAATTGAGGATATAAATGTCGACGAAACCGATCTAATTCCGTGGTTACCTCCATATATGTCACCAAGGAAGTTGACTACTAAGGTGACCAAGGACCCTGATATAGTGAAATTTTCCATTTGTACACCTTTTTTGCCTAAGGATGTGCCATTTGAAGGAGTGTTCTTGGCGTAGCTACCGCAACTGCGCATGGAGGATTGGGATTTGGTAGACAGGGCCAAATTCCCTCATTTAGAACCAAGTAAATACCTGAAGATGGTGTATTATGAGGAGATCGGTGTCACATGCATAGAACCAATGACATGGGCGGTGGGAATTCAGCGCACCGAGTTACTGAACGTGTTGAGTGTGCCTCATTTTGGGTGCAGCAACATCAATACCATATGTGTGCGCTAGTGGCTGAAATTGGTACACGACAAAGATTTATGGCTGGGGGAGAGGATCCCAATTGACACTATGTTGATCAGAAGGATCATCACGCTACCATGTGCAGGAGTCTACCCTGCCAGTGCTTTTGTTGGAAATTCTCAAGAAAATAAGTTTGCATACCAAGTGAAGAAGGATTTCCATGTTATCAAGAAGTCGTGAGGCTACGTTGTTAGCTCGATTTCTAATCAGGCTATCGCATTTTCCACGTCCATTCTGGATGGTAAAATTATGAGGAAGTGTCGAGCAGACAAAGTGTTAGCCCCAGTCATTCAGTTGGTTTTGTAGAGCACTCAACGGATACAGTTTAATTGGGTCAATTATCTCTGTCGGGAGTTTCTAGATGATTTTCATGAGGCCCGAGAAGAGGGGAAATTGTTCCACTATGCATGGTCGTTTTTTTTAATTGCTTTAACAGCTTGGAGAATCCCCGATGAATCGCAATTCCCTGATGTGGACCCAGACTTGTGTGAAGCTGCTAAGTACGCTTCATTGTGGGCGTCCAAGGATCCAAGTCGGGGGTAGAGAATAAACAATTCTAGGTGTTGTTTGAGATGGATTTGTGCACCGTGGTCAACCTGAAGCCGCAGCTATCATCGGTGTTATTTTCTTAATACTTTGGAGTCGCGAACTTCAAAGAAGATTTCCACAACGTACATATACAGGCGAAGAAAGATGCAGAGGGCATATGGTATGCGTTTCCCTATTTAGTCACAGAGCAAGACATTTTTCCCGTAGTCTCTAAATGGTCAAGTGTGTGGCTGGACACCAGCAAGGTAGTCGAAGGAGACTAGGCAGGGACCAAAAAAACACAAGTTCTGCCAAAGGAAGACCCCAAGAACGTACCTCAAAAGGTCACTGTGGACCTTGGGAAGAATACCGGGCAAGAGCCAGAGCGCATAGACGAAGAAGAGCCAGACATGGAGGAGCCATAGCAAAGTGGAGAAGACCCTTTGAAGGAGATAGAATACATTGAGTCTCCATTCATAATAAAGAAGAGGAAGAAATCCACTGCTGGTGGTGCATGCAAGAAGCAAAAGTCTGACAAGACTTCCAACATTGAGTCGATTGTCCTAACTGAGGGGGACAACGATGACATTGGGGACACTATGTGCTTCATCACCGAGGAAATGTGGGGACACTTCGAGGATCAGTACAAGTCAATACTATCACAGGTCTAATAGGGCTTCAAAGAGCTCAAAGTGCAAGCGAGCGTGATTCAAGTGAGCGTGGTTCAAGCGAGCGAGAATCAAGTGTGTGGCAACAACTAGTGCAACACCAACATTTCCTTCAACGTTGGTGGTCACCACAGAGATCCGCACAGTGCATATTCTAGGGGGGTCGATGTGCTTTCCTACCGCGCCAAACCAAGCATCTACACCATATGGAAGGAACTCAGATCTGAACTTAGTGGCGCTGCCCATTCAGGCATTACATGAACTCCACCAGGGAGTATGTGTTGAATTGAAAATCTGAGAATAATGGGTGCTCTTTGTTATTAAGGACATTAAGAGCCATAAAAAGAAGTTAGTTGAGGAAGTTGCCAAAGTGATGCAGGATAGAGTTGCAGTCGTTGCGCATAGGAAAGAGGTGGAGGACGCCATCACTCAGACTTGCATTGCACTGCCATAGCTCCTCATACAGACTGAAGCAACTTCCAAAGAGAATCTCCAAAAGTTGGCAGCCGTAGTGAAGGATTCCAAAGCAGAGGTTGAACGAGTCAAATTTGAAATGTAGATGCAGGTCGCAGAGTTGTAGATGAAGCTACAACCAACAACACCTCCAGAAGTTCGAGAGCAGTGTGAGGCTACTATCAAGGCCGATATGGAAATCCTAGAAGCTGCAGTTAAGGACTGCAGCCAGATTTTTGAAAACACCATGGAGATGTGGGCCGCGCTACAGGAGGACCCACATGTACAAAAGATTGAAACAGACATCTGGGACAAACAGCTGTAGTTTGATGAGATCATAGCAACAGCGCGGACCTGACTACATGTGCAACGGTTCACCAGACTCCAGGAAGGGAAGGCCCTTCAAGTTCAGATAGACAAGCTGGACGAAATGCCTCACTCATCTAAGCAAGAACGCAACCTTGGGCCAACAAAGCTAGTCAACTCTCTCAGTATGTCGACAGTAAAATGGATGCGGCAGGCTCAACGGACCATTCGATTGGCAGTCGAGGGGTCATTTACTGAGAAATTGGTCTAAGAGGTTTGGCAAGCTTCCACGCAGTGCACAGCATAGCTTCAAGCATTGAATGAAGAATTCAACGACCCTAAAGTGTGCGTCAAGGACGTACCATCCAAGTGACTCGGGACGAATCACATCTATGTGTTGGGGGCCTGTTGGGATGGGGACCCCCAGGACCAATTTTTTCTAAGATTTGAATTTTTTATTATTGTAAAGTCTTTTCAATTTGAGGAGCGGAGCGCACATAACGCTAAGAGTCAAAAGGGAATTTTAGGAAGGTCAAGGCCCCTTATTTTGTAAATGAATGGGTTGTTTTGATGATACAATGAACTCTGCCCATGGTTTGCGGACCATGGTAATGTAATGTAAAATATATAAAAGGGATTCATCTAGGAGAAAAGTCTAAGATTGATGGATGGGATTTTGAGTCTATTTTGTTTGTAAATTTGTATTCTGGCGAAGGGGAAGGCTCCTGAAGCTGAGTGCGCGGGCCCCTGCAGCTGAGTGCGCGGGCCCCTGTAGCTGTGTGCGCAGGGTCAAAAGATGTGTATGTATTGAAGATCTGAAGTAATAAAGAAAATTTGTGCATTCTGTGGTTTTTTATATGTTTTGTATCTTTATGTTCAGTTATGATTCAGTTCTTTTTTATATTGCTTTAATTGCATCACGAAGATTCAGATCTACTTGGTTTAGTAACTTATGTATGTTAGAACACTTAAGTGAAGCTCATAGATCTAATTAAGTAGAAATCACTTTAATTTTGTGAGTCGGAAGATAATGGTTTGTGAAGGCTAGATAGGGCCCTAGTTTAAGGAAACGCCTCGCTGTTGTTGTAGCATTTTTTGGTTTCGATAAGGTAGAATAAAATAGTCAAAAAATATAGAATTTTTGAAAAAATGTTAAGTTAGGATATGGACATAATAATAGTGAATAGAATGTTTTTGAAAAAATCTTGATGATGATGTCCATATCAAAGAAAAAAGTTAGGTTAGATGTCCTAAAAACTCAAGACAAAAAGAAAATGTTAGGTTAGAAAGAAAAGAAAACAAATAAACTCTAAAATTGAGCAAGTCTAAATGCCACTACTATTGTTTCTGCAAAATAATAGTTGTGTGCAACTTGTTTTAAATGCCATAACCCATGACAGTCAAACTGTTTAATCTTGACTGCTTCATGCTTTAAATTTGATGTTATAGTTAGAGAATAAAGATCTGGCCAAACTGTTTAATCTTGGTAGATCAATATTTAGGTAGAGAATAATAAGGTGCTCATCAGTTTAATCTGAGCCCTTGGATGTTATAAGGTTAGAATTAGATAGTTTGCTTTTTAAAAAATAAGAAGGAAAAGGGTTTGCTAGCTTAAATGCACCCATTAAGTGAAGAAAAAATGATAGGATAAGCAAAGTGTAAGCAAAGAAAGGTTGCATAAGTATGATAATTCCTTGGACAAAATGTACATTTATCATGTTTTACTATATGTTTCTATGTCCATGAGGCAATTACACAAAGCAAATGAAGGTCTACAAAATAAATTAATTAACTTCCCTCATCCCCATTCATCTCTATGTTTACTAATTTCCCCTTCCACCTTCATATAGTTCATATTCATCCATTTTCCATAAAAAAAACCCTTTTCCTAAGGTCAAAATCCTTTTTACCTAAAACCCCATGTTAAATCCCCTTTTACCCAAAAACCCACAAAAAGTTTTTTAGCCTAAGTATTGATGCATATATGTGAAAGCAAATAACTTATGAAAAAGCACCATACTTAGTGTATTTCCCCTCTCCGCTCATGTTTTATATTAATACTAACTTATAGTATTGAAACCCTAAAAAGTTCCTTTTCCCATATATATAAACTCCCTTTTATTTAAATACCCCAAAAACATAAGTTTTATAATAAAACTATGCATTTTATAACATATCGCATAATCGCAGATTGCAAGCCTTTCAACGTATATGCACCCTCCGCCATTGCGATATGCGATGCATGATAGACCTGGACCCGACGCATATATATATCATAACTCAATGAAATTTCGCATCCGCCCTCATCACAAGTCCTGGCTAAAGCAATAACCCTCCGTCGTTGCGATCTCCGATTGCGATGGACCTGGACCCAACGCAATATATATTATCATTCATTGCCATTTCGCATCCGCCCCCATCGCAAGTCCCAGCAAAAGCGTTACCCTTCGCCATTGCGAACTCCGACTGCGATGGGATCCCGGACCCGACATAATATATTTCATGTTTTATTTCCATATCACATCCTGCCCTTATCGCATTTCTTTGTGATGGGCCTTCATCCGCTAAACACCGATTGTGATATGCGATGAACCCGAACCCGATATCATTTATCCACCCGAATTCATATTTTTCAAATCTGCCATACCCTGTTTTGCGAAGAATTTCTTTGTTAAAAGGTTTTTACGATTTTAACAAAGAAATAGTCTAAACCTCCATTTAACAGCTAATCTCAGTTTTAATCCATAAATAAAGCCATGCCACCATAATTAATCGATTGGGCCCCTCCGCGCTGCTCTTTCACTCCACCATTGTCCGATCTAAGGCATTCAAATCCAACGACCCTAATTGATTTTGGGTCGGCTCTCTGTACGAGAATTACCCACCCGAAAAGCGGTATTCCACAGACCTCCCATTGCTACGTGTTAGGCTCAGATCATTTCGGGTGACCCCTCCCAAAACCACTCGCGCCTCATAAATCGGTGCGATGAAAACAAAAACTACCACCCGCATAACGACAAAATGACCACTATTCACTTTGCCCCATATTTCAAAAAGAAAGCCGTTTCTCCGTTTAAACGCAAAAATTACCATTTTGCCTTTGTTTCACCTATTGTCACAGTAAACCCTCCATAAGCCTCTGCGACCAAAAAGAGCCATCGTTTTACCTTCTGATACACCCTGGACTCCTTCCAATATCCTCTCAAGCTCAATAAAGCCATTGATGTCCTCCTCTATCACCTATGATTTCTTAACAATTTCTGTGTTTTGCACGTAAAAACCCCTGTTCCAGGCTTACAAAGAAAAAGCCTGCATACGGTTTGAAGACAAATTTAAAGGGATTTATTGTTGAAAACACACAGTAAAAACCTGAAATGAATAGTAAAGGTAAAAGGAACACAGTAAAGGTTATTCAGCGGGGTCAAAGGATATTCACAAAGTTTAAAGAGTATCAGATGAAAGATCAAATGAAGGAATTAACCAGCGTAAAGGATACAAACAATCAAGCAGCTTAAAGGGGCAAAATATCAAACAGAAAAGCCAGCACAACCTGAATAAAAGTGACAGCAAGAAGCAATTTCACAGCTGCCCATATCTTCTTTTATGAAGATCTTTCCTTTCCTAGAATAAATCTTAATCAGTTTTAGGATATTTTCTTAGTTTCTTTATTGTATAAATAACTCTCTTCTCGAGTTGTTATGGGTTCGAAGTTCAAGAATCATTATTCATTACTTGTTAAGTTGTGACTGTTCATTCTACTTTGAACCTGGTTGCACCTGTGAAGGAAGCTTTTGTAGACACTTGATGTACTCAGTCTTTCTAGAACCTTAATAGAAAGCAGAGGATTCTGAATTTGGTTTTACACAGTTTGTGTTATCATGTAAGTTTTTCCAGTTATCAATCATTATGTCTTTCTTCATATGCTTATGACTTATAGAGATATCTAGGTAGGAATAATTGTGTCTCAATTAATTCCTATAAGCTCCTGAAGTGATCATCTATTAAGAGAATGGATTAATGAACTATCTGTTTAGCTAATCCCCTCTAATCAATAAATCATCAGCATCTTATGTAATCTTAAGTATATTGCCTTGAACCTTTGGAACTTAGTTTAGAAGATTTTCATACTTATGATTGTTCTGTTTTACAGTCTGGAAACTGTGATAATCATATTATTTAATGTCTTCTTCTCACCACTATTTTGATCTATATCACTATGTAAAGCTTTATAGTAGCCCTTTGCTGAAATATTAATATTATCCGAAGGATTAAGTATTTCAATTCTACATTTGTCTCATTCATTGGTCTTCCAAAATTAAAACCAAAAACCCCAAAACAATTATTTTAGATGCTCTGGCATTGGTAGCTAACCTACTACTATCTCAGAGGTACAACATTAGACTGGCACCGTTGCCGAGGATTCAAATTTCATTTAAGTTTCCCTTGGGACAACGATCTTCATTCATTATTTTCCTTTAAGGTGATTAAAGGTTTAGAAAGGTTAAAATCATTCACCTAGGCGACTCCACACTCCCAAGCTGGCACCTTTTAAACATACCAGATCTCGTTCAGAAGTTGACATAGTTAAACCTCTGTCATATCCTGAAAGGCTTCTGAGGAAAGCCAGTTCTAAAAGGGGACACCAACCTTCATCTTCTTCGTCTTCAGTCCTACAGTCTAAATAATTAGAATCATTTGACCCCTATAGTAATATCCCATCTGATCTTAATTACTCCCATTTATCACCTAGGGTTGTTGAACTTCTAGATAAAGGAGTTGATTTTAAGTCAGCCTACCTTATTCATTCATTAGAATCTCATCCAATACCCACACTACCACCAGGATCACCTAAAACTGAATCTGATTTGGGTGTTAATCTACGAAAATATAAACGCACAGATTTCATATCCCCTACCACCTATCATTTTCCTTCCATTTTTAACCGACCTAAAGCTTCTTCTTCTGAACAACCTGAGGAGACCTTTTCTATATATTCTAATCCTTTATTTGAAACAAAAGAAGGTATTCTTTTATAGGTCCCGAAGTTAGTTCTTATGACTCCTTTGAAGTCTTTCAGGAGATCTCCTCCTTCACCTCCAACTATTTCATCAACCCCTGAATCATCATCTTCTTCCTCTACTTCTTCTTCATCTTCTACATCCACACAAACACCACATACTCCACCTGGACAACCTCATACACCACCTGCTGTCATGGCTTTCATACTTATTGTACAGGCTAGATATGTTGCCTTAGTCTTACCTAATAACCTTGATGCATTCCCAGTTGGATACTTAAAATACCTTCCCAAGTACAATGGAGAAACTGGTCCCTCAGCTGAGGACCATCTTCAAGCTTTCCTAGACTTTGCAAACAACATGAATATTGAACAAGAAAATGTTTATATGAGATTGTTTGTACAGTCACTTGAAGGAAATGTGAGGATTTGGTTTAGGCAGTTACCAACAGCTTCAATTAGAAATTGGGAAGAGCTTACAACCATATTTAAAAATCAATGGGGTGTGAAAAAGGATCCTCTTTACTTCCTCATAGAATTTGAAGAGCTTAAAAGGAACTTCGGTGAACCAGTATCAGATTTTATCAAAAGATTCAATAAACTCTATCACAAAATGCCTGTTGATTGTAAGCCCCCTGTAGCAGCAGCTAAGTCTAGATTTTCTAAAGCTTTTGATGATGACTTTGTTGTTATGCTACGAGAGAGAACTTCAAGAACTCTTGAAGATATGCAAACAAACGCTATAGAAGTAGAAGCAAATAGGGCAACCTCAACTTCTTTAAAACTTAAGGAAGAAAAGGCCCAAAGAAAACTCAAATCTGTTCAAGAAGCCTCTAGTTCCTCTAAGACTAAATCAGAAGACTCAAAAATAAATGAAATAACATCTCTTCTTAGAAACCTATCAAATAGGATTTCAAAGATTGAGACCCAACCTAGGACAATACAACAAACAATTACTAGACCCCTAAAACAAAATCAAGGTCAGTATAAAAGAAATCCACCACTACAACTTCTTCAAATACCTAGCAATGATCAACAGGTTCCTACTCCTTTATTGATAGATGACCAACAACCTGATGATAATACTATGAAAATTACTGAAGATATTAATAGTATGGATTCTTCTTCCGATCAAACAACCATCATTCCTCTCTCACAACAGAATCAGGTTCAAGAAGAGCAGGAAGCTTCACAAGTCTCTAAATATCATGCTTTCTCTGAATTTTTAATTGCAGAATTAAACAAGAGGTATGATCTTAGGCCTAGGCCTGGTCCTGGGAGACCTCCAAAGGAAACTTCAATAATTGAACCATGTACCAAAACCGTTGAAGCTCAAAAAACTCTTATTCAGCCCTTAGATCAGTCAATTGATACTACCCAAACTAGTAAAAACATTTTGACTACATTTAGTGTTGAAAAAGAATTAGAGAGGGTTAAGATCCCAATTCCATTGTCATAACTTTCTAAAAACCCTGGTTATAAAATCCAAGTCACAAAATGGATACAAAATAACTCGGTTGATGTTGAAGGTGATGTCATAAGTCTGCAAGATGAAAAACCAGCAGTAGTTTTTGGCCCTAGTTCAAACATGATAGATGAGATAGTGCCTCCTTTCTATGTAACTCTTAAAACAAATGATTCCATGTTGTATAATTGTATGCTTGATTCAGGGGCATCACACAACCTTATGCCAAAATCTATCATGGAACATTTGAAACTCGACATAACTAAATCCTACCATGGCCTCTACACCTTTGATTCTAAAAGGGTGCCCTATTTAGGATTGATCAAGGATCTAGTGGTTACCCTTGCCCAAATTCTAGTGAAAAGTGTAGTACTTGACATTGTTGTCATAGATATCCCTCCCAAGTTTGGAATGCTCCTTTATAGGTCTTGTTGTGCCAAATTAGGGGGAACTCTATAGATGGATATGTCATATGCTACTACTCCTATTTATGGAGGAGAGCAATTAAGATTATATAGAGAGGTAAGATTTGTACATACTGTTTGTAACACTGACCAGCCAAGGAACCATCCAATTTATGCAATAGCTCAAAACTTTGGTTGTTTTCAACTCACTTCAAACCAACATAAAACTCAAGTCAAAATTGAAGAGGTAGTTGAAATTCTTGAACCAAACCAAACTGATATTTGGAAACTGTTCTTTGATGGCTCTTGCACAAAAGATGGGGTAGGAGCTGGAGTAGTTTTAGTTTCACCTGAAAAAAGAAAATATAACCCAATCATGTAAATTGGACTTCGAAGTTACAAATAACGTGGCTGAATATGAAGCTTTCCTTTTAGGATTGCAATTAGCCAAAAGCTTACAAGTTCAAAACTTAAGTGTTTTTACTGATTCGGAACTTATTGTTAAGCAAGTAAGAAATGTTTTCCAGACCAAGCACCCTAGACTTAGGTCCTACCGAAATGAAGTATGGGATTCAGTTGAAAAAATCTTTGATGCTTTTAAAAAGACTCATATTCCCAGAGATCAGAATATTCATGCAGATGCCTTATCTGTCTCTGCTAGCTCTTTTAAAATTCTTGATCATACTGATGTACTCTATCAGATACAAGTAAAATATAGGCCATCTATCCTAGATAATCTAAAACATTAGCAAATATTTGAAGATGATGAACATTTGAGATCATTTCTACAGGTAATAGATGATTTTTCATTTCTACAAATTGATGAAGATAGAACTGAAACAAATGAAAATGCAAATGGAAATGACACTTCAGATTTTAAAACCAAGATTGCTAATCATGACATTATTTAATTATCTAATAATTTTATTCCAAAAGGACTCATTCCTTTAGAAATATTGTTTGATCAAAATGATGTCCTCTGAAACCCTCAATCCATTTCTTCAGAAGATGACATACAAGAGATTAACATCGGAACTGATGAAGATATCAAAAACATCAAAATATGTGCATCTATAGACCCTGAGATCAAAGTTCAATATCTTAAGTTACTGCAAAATTATAAGGATGTTTTTGCTTGGACTTGTGCTGATCTAAAGACCTATGATACTTCATTAATACAGCATAAGATTCTTTTGAAGCCAGAAGCAAAACCTTATCAATAGAAGCTTAGAAGGATAAATCTAGCCCTTCTACCAATTGTAGAAAGGGAGATTAAGAAAATGCTATATGCTCAGATCATCCTTCCTCTTAGATATTCTAATTGAGTTGCAAATCTAGTTCCTATTAGAAAGAAAAATGGAGAAATAAGACTCTGTGTGGATTTTAGAAATTTGAACAAGGAATCATTAAAAGATAATTATCCTTTGCCCAAAATGGATCAGTTACTTCAAATGGTTTCAGGAGCACAAAGACTTTTTATGCTTGATGGTTTTTCAGGTTACAACCAGGTGAACGTTGATACAACAAACAGAGAGAAGACAACCTTTACTACACCCTGGGGTACATTCATGTACGCTAGGATGCCATTTGGCTTAACCAATGCTGGAGCAGCATTTCATAGAGATATGGACAAAACTGGTCAGGTAAATAAATTTGTGGTTATTTATCTTGATGACAGAACTGTTTTTTCTAAATCTGATCAGAAACATCTAAAGCACTTGATGAAGGTTTTTGACAAGTGTAGAAAATTTGGAATATCATTAAACCCTAAGAAGTCCTTGTTTGTTATTAAAGAAGGAAAACTGTTGGCGATATAATTTCAAAGGAGGGAGTAGTAATTGACCCCAAACGAGTATCTGCCATTAAAACATTGACCTTACCTAGAAACAAGAAGGAGATTCAAGCTTTTCTAGGCAAGATTAATTTTCTAAGGAGGTTTATTCCAAATTATGCAGAGATTGTAAAAGATATAACTGACATGCTCCGAAAGGACCATGAAATCAAATGGACTCCCTCTTCTAGGCATGCATTTGAACAAATAAAAAAGGCTATCTCTGAAGCTCCCACCTTAGCCAACCTTGATTATACTAAGCCATTCAGTATTTTCACTTTTGCCTCTTAAACAACCCTTGTTGTCGTTCTATTATAGAAAAATGAAGATTCCCATGACCAACCCATAGCCTTTTTCAGCAAGGTTATGAGAGATGTTGAGCTTAAGTATGACATCATTGAGAAGCAAGCCTATGTGCTCATTCAAGCCCTGAAATCATTCAGAATGTATGTCTTACATTCACCTATTACTGCTTATGTCCCTAATAGTGCTGTGAAAATTATCGTAACCCAACCAAACACTGATGGGAAAATAGGTAGATGGATCACTCAAATTCTGGAGTTTGATCTAACTATCAAGGCTACCAAGCTAGTAAAAGGTCAAGGATTAGCCAAGCTTCTAGCTGAATCCAACTGCAAAGTACTTGAAATCAATTCTGTTTTAGAAATACAAGGGCAGAATACACAAGAACCTTATGTCCTTGCAGAAGGGGAGAATCCACAAGAACCTTCCCTTCATCCTAAAGGGGAGAATACACAGGAACATTCCCTTCATCCTAAAGGGGAGAATCCACAAGAACCTCTACCTTCAGAGCAGATCAGTCCTACACACATTGATTAAAAAATCTTGTTGTCAAACTGGTATCAAGATATTGTAAATTTCTTGATTCATTTTGAGTGTCCAGCATCGTTCTCCAAAACCCAGTGTAAAACCCTTAAGTTAAAATCAGTCAAATATTGCATTATAAATGCAAATTTATACTGGAAAGATCCCCTGAATATTTTGTTATTATGTTTAACAGAATCAGAAACTGAAGGAATCATTGATCAGTTTCATACAGGATTTTGTGGGGGACTGTTATGGAACCAGCTCAAGAAAAGATAGAAAAGATATATCAACGCCTTAGAATTAAGCCTCTTCGAGGGGGCAACCTCCTTTACATTACATAAATGAACAATTCTTCGATGATACAAATGAAAAGACCTCCTTTCTATATATAGGAGTCTAAGGGGTCATAACATAATTAGAGCCGACATAACAATAATAATGTAAGGGCACAATAATAACAATATTGGGCTTCTATGGGGCACAATAGTAACAATATGGGCACTACATGGGTACAACGATATAATAAGTGGGTTGTACTAATAACAATAAGGGGTTACACTAGTAGTATAGGGGCCCAACATGCCCCTCTCCTTCAAAAAGCGTTGTCCTCAACGCTTGAGTAGTTCTTGATGCTTCTGTATAAAATTCTTGTCCTCCCATGTGGAATCTTCAGCGGGTAAGTTCTTCCACTTGATGAGATACTCTGAAATTGGTCGACTTCGTAGCTGTCGGGTTCTTGTTTCTGTGACTGCTGCAGGTTCCAATATGATTTTTCCTTCCTCTTCAATTTCTAGCAATATTGTTTGAATTGGGATCTTTTGCATCTTTTGAATAAGTGGCCATACTTCTTCGTCCTTCTTCCATTCATTCCTTGCTTCATTTATCCAATCTGTTTGGATAATAGAAATAGAACAAAACAATGCTTCCACATCCTCATCCTTGAAGAGTCTTCCCATTCGGTAAGGTCGCCATTTTTGAAGTGCATGTAGTGTTGCCAATGTTTCCTTGTCATAAATAGCTTGCTTGAGATGTAGTAGTGAAAATACCCAATCACCTACATCAAAACATTTTTCACTATGATGTTGATCTACCTGTTGTTTCGCTTGATTTTGCACCGAAATGGCGTTATCCTTTAAAAGTTGGAGAACTTGTTGTTGATGCTCAATGTGATCTTTAACTGCTTGAACCTTTTTCTCCTTGATATGTCCTTCTATCTTTAGAGTTTGAGGAGTGGTAATTTCTTCCAATCCTTTACAAGATATGGTCAGATTCATTTCGTGATGCTCGATGTGATCTTTCACTTCTTGAACATTTTTCTTCTTGATATGTCCTTTTATCTTGATAGTTTGAGGGGTGGTAATTCCGACCAATGAATTACAAGATATGGTTGGATTCATTTCTTCTTTCTCGATGTGATCTTTCACTTCTTACACCTTTTTATTCTTGATATGTCCTTCTATCTTGAGAGTTTGAGGAGTGGTAATTCTTGCCAATGCTTTACAAGATATGGCCTGGTTCATTTCTTCTTTCTCTGGGGTTGGGTCCTGGTGTATATCCTCTTATTTTGATGTTTCTTGATACTTTTCTTCCTCCTCTTCATACTCTATGTAAAATAATTTCTTCTCAGTACACTTATGACCTTTAGTGCATTTGCTATCACAATTGTAACAAAGCCCTTTTTCTCTTTTTTCTTCCAATTGTTGTGGTGTAACCCTTGTAGGTTGTGGAAGGCTAGGAGAAACAACACTTCCATCTTTATAGTTGTGAGGGGTAGACTTCCTTGTTGCCATAATTTTACTTTCCATTATGTAACAAAGCCCTTTTACTATTTTCAATTGTTGTGGTGTTGCTCTAAAGAAGGTGTTGCTCTTTGTATCCTCATAATGTGCTATCATTTCCTCCGTGAAAATTGACCACGTAACAAGTTGTTTATGAGAACAAAGCCCTTTATACCATAAAAATTGATCTGGTTCTAAATATGAAGATGCAATACATACCTTTTGTAATAGTGGTACACCATGTAGATCAAAATATTGCTCCATCTGACGTATCCAATTTACCGGATCCTTGCCATCAAACTTCCTCATCTTTCTTTCTCTTGATTTTAGGAGCTCGATCTTGAAACTACTGTAACTCTGTACTTTTGGATCTTTAATTTTTGAAATTGTGACCTACAGTAGCCCTCTGCGTCCTCTTTCCAATGCCACAAGTCTGACCCAAATTGGATTCTCCAAGGAAGAGTTATGTGAAATCTCCCACAGTGACTTGATTATAGACTAGTTCAGTAGAGTGAACTTGTACGACTTGCTACAAGTCACTGTTTCGACCTTTGGATCTGAAAAATGCATACAAGAAACTAAAGTCCGTCCTCTTTCTATACCTTCTTACGAAATTTCAATCCGATCCCCAGAGAGAAAGTTATGACAATTTTCCCCAGGTCACCTGTTTTGAATGTAATTCAAGAGTCTGCAAAAAGACCAACTTCCTCAGATCATATCTCTGCAAATATCGTGCGAAAAGCTCTGAAATTCGGACCCAAGGTTCAGTGCGATTTCTTCTCAAATGGGTTTTTTTTGTGACTTCTAAAACGTCACAAAAATAAAAATTATAGCAAAAATGCCACGATGACCTGTTTGGAGCAGCGAAACCCTAGAATCCAAAGCTCTGATACCAAATGTTATGGAACTAGCTCAAGAAAAGATAGAAAAGATAGATCAACGCCTTAGAATTAAGCCTCTTCAAGGGGGCAACCTCCTTTACATTACATAAATGAACAATTCTTCGATGATACAAATGAAAATACCTCCTTTCTATATATAGGAGTCTAAGGGGTCATAACATAATCAGAGCCGACATAACAATAATAATGTAAGGGCACAATAATAACAATACTGGGCTTCTATGGGGCACAATAGTAACAATATGGGCACTACATGGGTACAACGATATAATAAGTGGGTTGTACTAATAACAATAAGGGGTTACACTAGTAGTATAGGGGCCCAACAGGGACATTATGCTTGGAGAGCAACAGCATACAAGATTCTGAGGGGAGGATTTTATTGGCCCACATTGTTCTTACAAGTAGGGGCAAAGGTCAGAGGTTGTGTTCCTTGTCAAATGTTTGCTAGTAAACAAAAATTAGCAGCTCTTCCACTTGTTCCATCAATAGTTTCAACACCTTTTTCTCAATGGGGATTAGATTTTGTTGGAGAGATTCACCCCACTTCAAGTAATTAGCATAGATGGATCCTCACTACAATAGACTACTTTACTAAATGGGTGGAAGCAATTCCAGTCAGAAATGCTACTGATTCAGTAGTAATTAATTTTGTTGAGGAGAATATCTTATCTAGATTTGGTTGCCCAACTCAAATTGTCACTGATAATGCAGCAGCTTTTGCTAGTTTTAAAATGATTGACTTTGCCAGAAATACCAGATTATGTTACATAATTCAACTTCATACTACCCTCAAGGTAATGGCCTCGTAGAGTCATCAAACAAAAGTCTGGTAAAGGTAATAAAAAAGACTCTAGCTGATCATAAGAAGAGCTGGGATTCACATTTGATTTATGCAATATGGGCAAACAGAATTACTCCAAAGAGATCAACTGGAAAATCTCCATTTCAGTTAGTCTATGGGAAACATGCAATTTTCCCTACCAATTTGGCTTTCCCTGTTTTAAAATCCCTGCAGGATTCTACAGATGAACCTGATGATTTTTCAAGAAGAATAAATCAGATTATTGAACTTAATGAAAACAGAGATGAAGTTCAATACAAATTGAATAAATATCAAAATAAGATGAAGGTCTTGTTTGACAGAAGAGCCAGGGAAAGGGACTTTAAGGAAGGTGATCTAGTTCTAAGATGGGATGCCAAGAGAGAAGAGAAAGGGAAGCATGGCAAATTTGACAATCTATGGTTTGGACCTTTAACAATTGCTGAAGTAAAGGGTAACAACACTTTTGTGCTGTAGAATCTTGAGGGGCTATATTCCACTCATCCTGTAAATGGAAGGTTTCTCAAACATTACATTCAGTACTAAGAAGTTGAAATAGTTTTCATTGTAAATACTCTGGTTTTCTTTTACCTTTCAAGATGTCAGTGTGATTTTTCTTACAGTAAGGACTCCATAGCTCGAGGAGAAGGCACATGGATCTGCAGGTTCTTTGCATTCTACAGGAGAAAGAAGTTCCCAGATGGAGCCAATGTTGTAGCATTTTTTGGTTTTGATAATGTAGAATAAAATAGTTAAAAATATAGATTTTTTGAAAAAATGTTAAGTTAGGATATGGACATAATAATAGTGAATAGAATGTTTTTGAAAAAATCTTGATGATGATGTCCATATCAAAGAAAAATATTAGGTTAGATGTCCTAAAAAAACAAGGCAAAAAGAAAATGTTAGGTTAGAAAGAAAAGAAAACAAATAAACTCTGAAAGTGAGCAATTCTAAATGCCACTACTATTATTTCTGCAAAATAATGGTTGTGTGCAGGTTTGAAATGCCACAACCCATTACAGTCAAACTGTTTAATCTTGACTGCATCATGCTTTAAATTTGATGTTATAGTTAGAGAATAAGGATCTGGCCAAACTGTTTAATCTTGGCAGATCAGTAGTTAGGTAGAGAATAATAAGGTGCTCATCAGTTTAATCTGAGCCCTTGGATGTTATAAGGTTAGAATTAGATAATTTGCTTTTTAAAAAATAAGAAGAAAGGAAAAGGCTTTGCTAGCTTAAATGCACCCATTAAGTGATGAAAAAATGATAGGATAAGCAAAGGGTAAGTAGATAAAGGTTGCATAAGTATGATAATTCCTTGGACGAAATGTACATTTATCATGTTTTACTATATGTTTCTATGTCCATGAGGCAATTACACAAAGCAAATGAAGGTCTACAAAATCAATTAATTAACTTCCTTCATCCCCATTCATCTCTATGTTTACTAATTTCCCCTTCCACCTTCATACAGTTCATATTCATCCATTTTCCTTAAAAAACCCCTTTTCCTAAGGTCAAAATCTTTTTTACCTAGGAAAAGTGAAAACCCCATGTTAAATCCCCTTTTACCCAAAAACCCACAAAAAGTTATTTAGCCTAAGTATTGATGCATATATGTGAAAGCAAATAACTTATGAAAAAGCACCATACTTAGTGTTTTCCCCTCTCCGCTCATGTTTTATATTAATACTAACTTATAGTATTAAACCCCTAGAAAGTTCCTTTTTCCCGTATATATTAACTCCCTTTTATTTAAATACCCCGAAACCATAAGTTTTATAATAAAACTATGTATTTTATAACATATCGCATAATCGCAGATCACAAGCCTTTCAACGTATATGCACCCTCCGCCATTGCGATATGCGATGCACGATAGACCCGGACCCGACGCATATATATATCATAACTCAATGCCATTTCTCATCCGCCCTCATCACAAGTCCTGGCTAAAGCAATAACCCTTAGCTGTTGCAATCTTCGATTGCGATGGACTCGAACCCAACGCAATATATATTATCATTCATTGCCATTTCACATCCGCCCCCATCGCAAGTCCCGGCAAAAGCATTACCCTTCGCTATTGCGATCTCTGACTGTGATGGGAGCCCGAACCCAACGCAAATATATTTCATGTTTTATTTCCATATCGCATCCGGCCCTTATCGCATTCCTTTGCGATGGTCCTTCCTCCGCTAAACCCCAATTGCGATATGCGATGAACCCGGACCCGATATCATTTATCTAAGCAAATTCATATTTTTTCAAATCCGCCATACCCTGTTTTGCGAAGAATTTCTTTGTTAAAAGGTTTTTACGATTTTAACAAAGAAATAGCCTAAACCTCCATTTAACCGCTAATCTCAGTTTTAATCCATAAATAAAGCCATGCCACCATAATTAATCGATTGGGCCCCTCCGCGCTGCTCTTTCACTCCACCACTGTCAGATCTAAGGCATTCAAATCCAACGACCCTCAGTGATTTCGGGTCGGTTCTCTGTACGAGCATTACTCGCCCGAAAAGTGGTATTCCACAGACCTCCCATTGCTACGTGTCAGGCTCAGATCATTTCGAGTGACCCCTCCCAAAACCACCCGCGCCTCATAAAGCGGTGTGATGAAAACCAAAACCACCTCCGCATAACGAAAAAAAGACCACTGTTCACTTTGCCCCATATTTCAAAAAGAAATCCGTTTCTCCATTTAAATGCAAAAATTACCATTTTGCCTTTGTTTCGCCTATTGTCACAGTAAACCCTCCATAAGCCTCTGCGACCAAAAAGAGCCATCTTTTTACCTTCCGATACACCCTGGACTCCTTCCAATATCCTCTCAAGCTCAATAAAGCCATTGATGTCCTCCTCTGTCACCTATGATTTCTTAACAATTTCTGTGTTTTGTAGGTAAAAACCCTTGTTGCAGGCTTACAAAGAAAAAGCCTGCATATAGTTTGAAGACAAATCTAAAGGAATTTACTGTTGAAAAACACAGTAAAAACCTGAAATGAACAGTAAAGGTAAAAGGAACACAGTAAAGGTTATTCAGCAGGGTCAAAGGATATTCACAAAGTTTAAAGAGTATCAAATGAAAGATCAAATGAAGGAATTAACCAACATAAAGGATACAAACAATCAAGCAGCTTAAAGGGGAAAAATATCAAACAACAAAGCTAGCACAACCTAAATAAAAGGGACATCAAGAAGCAGTTTCATAGCTACCCCTATCTTCTTGTATGAAGATCTTTCCTTTCCTAGAATAAATCTTAATCAGCTTTAGGATATTTATTAGTTTCATTATTGTATAAATAACTCTCTTCTCGAGTTGCTATGGGTTCGAAGTTCAAGAGTCATTATTCATTACTTGTTAAGTTGTGACTGTTCATTCTACTTTGAACCTGGTTGCACCTGTGAAGGAAGCTTTTGTAGACACTTGATGTACTCAGTCTTTCTGGAACCTTAATACAAAGCAGAGGATTCTAAATTTGGTTTTACACAGTTTGTGTTATCCTGTAAGTTTTTCCAGTTATCAATCATTATGTCTTTCTTCATATGCTTATGACTTATAGAGATATCTAGGTAGGAATAATTGTGTCTCAATTAATTCCTATAAGCTCCTGAAGTGATCATCTATTAAGAGAATGGATTAATGAACTGTCTATTTAGCTAATCCCCTCTAATCAATAAATCATCAGCATCTTATGTAATCTTAAGTATATTGCCTTGAACCTTTGGAACGTAGTTTAGAAGGTTTTCACACTTATGATTGTTCTATTTTACAGTCTGGAAACTGTGATAATCATATTATTTTCTATCTTCTTCTCACCATTATTTTGATCTATATCACTGTGTAAATCTTTATAGCAGCCCTTTGCTGAAATATTAATATTATCCAAAGGATTAAGTATTTCAATTCTACATTTGTCTTCATTCATCGGTCTTCCAAAACTAAAACCAAAAACCCCAAAACAATTATTTTAGATGCTCTGGCATTGATAGTTGACCTACTACTATCTCAGAGGTACAATAGATGCTACATCACATAGCCTTCTGGATGCAGAAACCTGGTTCTAACATCCCCCAATACTACCTCAGGTGAGACTGCAATCTTCGCTAAGCGGACTGTTTCCGAAAGGGTCGGTAGTGCAGGGTTTTGTTGGTTAGCACAACTAACTCTGAACCTGGGTCCAAGCCCCCTTAACCCAACAACTAGTAATGGTCTGGTTGATAATAGAAAGAAGTGTTACGGGGAATGATTCCATGTCTACTTGTTAGAATGAATTATTAATTATTTGGCATATTGATGTTTTTGAGATTATGGTTCTATATGTCTTTTGTTGTTTCCAACTAAAAAGTGTTTCTGTTTAATTATTGAATGAATTGAAGTTTTTTTTTTGGGTTCACAAACACTGGGGGGCCACTACATCCATGGATAAATCTAGGCAGATCAACCTGAAGGGATCTACCTGTCGTCTAAACTAGAAGGGCCTAACCCCAAGGCCGTCGAGGAGATTTGACCCTGTGACCTCTCAATTGGTGAGGTACTTAGCAACGAGAACTTGACGAATTGAGCTATCCCTTGTGATGAATGAATTGAAGGTGATATTATAGTGTCGAATGTAGTATTTGCGCAATCAATTGTTTGAATGTTAAATCATCCCCTGGTCCTGTTTTATGATCCCTTATCCTTTTCTAAGTCTCAGCACACCTCGAATAGATGCTTCTCTTTTCAGGAGAAGTGAAAATGTCAGCGATGTGATAAACCACGATGGAAATATTTGTTGGCACCCTATGTCTGAACGCATGGCCTCCCTTATTAAATTTTGCACCAACAAGTAGTATTTATACCTTTTGAATTACCAACAAGTGATAGATATTGTAAACTTATTGAGTAATAGTTGTGTCCAGGCACAAATTTTAATCAAATACTAATCATTTTTGTTAAAAAAAAAAAAACTTAATAAATCACATGTAACAAACGACTTGTTTTGCCTCACCAACAACACCTTCCAAGCCATAGAATCACTAAAATAACTGTACACAATTATCACAGACTCCAAAATTAGTTTGAAGCTTTTGTAGTTTTTTGGGACTTGCATAGTTTTTCCAACGCTGTCACTAAACATCTAAAAACCAACAATGAATGAAAATGAGCAATCAACAACTCTTTATATACAAAAATTTTATGTCTGGTTGTTTTTCTTCAAGATGGGTTAATCACTTAAGTTTCCTCAAAATATGGTTGTGATGGTTTAATTAGTCCCCTCTAATCATTTGGGAAATCTAGATCCACCTAGAAGGAGATCATTTCCATTAAGGGTAACTCTTGAATTTCCCCAAAATGATCCAACAACTTAAGGTTGACTAGTGAAATTCATTAAAGAAATTGTATATCTCCTTGATTAGAAAATAATCATTTCCTTCGAGGCTAACCCTTAAATTCCCCCAAATGGTGCAACAATTTGTGGTTGGCGCCATGAAATTTGCTTAAGAAATTGTCATGACTATGCATCTCCTTGAAACGTAGCTCCATGAAGTTTGTGAACACCATGTCTCACTCATTTTTATATGTACCAGCTCACTGCTACATGGCCCCATTAGAGATAGATTTGGCAATGACCACAATGTATATGGGCTTTTTGTTGTGATATGATCCTAATATAGGTGGCCTTGATTATGACCAAAAGTGATATTGACTTTCTTGTGGATATTATCTAGGCTAAAACTACTTTTTAGTCCTAAGGAATGACCTAAAATTACATTTCATTAGCTAAAAGCTTATCTTCCTTAAATGTAAGGAAGTAGTTCATGGCCCAAGACCTAAAGGACTATTGTAGGAGTAAACTTGAACCCCTTACAAACTACAAGCAAGTCATTGTAGGTGGCATGGTCCTCCTTAATAATGATGAGTCAATTCACATTCGTAAATAACAATGAGTAATAATTATCTTACTAATAATTAACAACTAAATCATGATAAATTTTATTACCTCAAAAACTATTTACATTCATATAAATTTTATTCATATAATTATTACAATAAAATTTATTACATATTTTTTAAGATATATATATATATATATATATATATGGGGTGACATGGCTCAAGTGGACAAATGGTATGTAAATTTCACGCATTAAATCATTCGTGCATCATCCCCATTTACTCTTACCTAGTTAAACATATATGGCAAAGTACTATGTGTATCTAGTGATTTCAAGTGGGAAATTCATTGTGGTGTCATCACAACAAGTTAAATCAATGTTGTATGATTACAAAACTATTTAAATTTATATAAATTGTATTCATATAATTATTACAATAAAATTTGTTACCTATTTTTAATATATATATATATATATATACATACATATAACTTTCACACATTAAATCATTCATGCATCATCCCCATTTATTCTTACCTCGTTAAACATATATGGCAAAGTACTTTGTGTATCTAGTGATTTCAAGTGAGAAATTCACTGTAGTGTCGTCACAACAAGTTAAATCAATGTTGTATGATTAGTCATTCTTGGTTGCCTCCTTGTTCTTGAATTTCTCTGCGAACTGGGGGGAGCTAGGGCATCTTTCTTTGGATTGGTTGTCGTTATTGCTTGGTCTAGCCCTCCACACATCCCTAATCTCTATTGTGTCTTTATTCTCAACTTCCTCTACAAATTAGGGGGAGGAAGGGTGTTCTCTAGATCGGTTATCATTATTCCCTAACCTAACCCTCCAAACAACCCTAGTGTGTACACATGCACAAACACATATGTTAACAAGAATCTCTTGGTTCAGAGCATGCTACGTGGAATTGTAATTGAGAATGAGAGAGCATAGTCAAATGGGCAGAGAGAAAATTTAGTATTGCCTCTTTGTTGAAATATTTGATCTTCGGGACAATATGGTTCATTTTCAACTACAACACTCTCAATTGATAACCCAATGGCCATGTAACACCCTCCTCCCATATCTATTCAAGTAACTGGCCAATCGGGGTAAACATGTGATGAGAGGCTAATATGATATGATTCAACCTCCTAGGTGTCCTTAAGGAAGTAGAATCAATGGAAACACATCAAACATACCTTCCACATCAGCAAAAACACTCCCAGGAGCCATCCCAACCACACAGGTATTATGCCCCTGGGTCCCACTAAGTTTTTAAGTAATTAAAACTCTGGATGCTCCCATGATATGGGCATGCCAGCGTCCAAAGTGCTATGGATTCTCCCATAAGCCTGCATACCTGCATCCAGGGACTATTTCCAACAGACTTGTGCTAGAGTCTGCAGGATTTAAGGCACTTTTCAAGCCTATAATTCTGGCCACTGCCCAGAACTTTTTGTAACTTTTGGAATCCATTAAACACATGATGAAAAGACCAATAAACCAAAAACTAACTCTAGGACTAGGCCTGGCCATCCCCAACCGGGACTAACATTCTGTCAAACACTTGGCATCAATGCAATCCACGGGTCTAGGATACAAGGCAGAGAATGAATGACTGAAAAATCTTATGATACATGACAAGAAGGATCACCATCTTCTAGCTTGAACTTTTATGACATCAATTAGGTCTTGCATCCAGTATTTTAACAATTACAAGTAAATACATGAAATAACCATGACATAAACCAGTCAATTAACCATGCTTATAACCAAGATAAAACCATGGAAATAAAAGTGAGATAACAACCATTAAATCCACATATAAACAATTACAAAATAAAGATAACTTAGCTTTTATTAAACATAGGCAAATTCGACCAGGTTCAGGACTTCCATGTGCCACCCGATCGTAGACATGGTTGAACCAAATCTTTCTTTCATCTAGTCATCCCTATGCCATATTCCAATCATGAATGTGGGAACTCATGGATAAACCAATCTAAAACACAACCAAGGGAATCTAGAGGTTAAACCACCTCCACCCTCACCATACCATGATCACACCAAAACTGGTGCTCCGATCACAAAACCAAACCGAACTTGCAATGCCATCTGGAATCCATCATTATCCTTTAGGAATTTTTCATCTCCTTGTCTCTTAGGCTTTACCGTAATCAATATTGGATCACTAGACCCTAAACCGAGACATCTCCCTCAGGCTTTACCATGTATCCCACCAAAACCATTCAAGGAATTCCTAGGCCTTTGGGAATGAAACTTGAGACCACCTCTGCCCTGGATTCTGAAATCCATCAGGCAATTCCAAAGCTCAAAATTGAGATCAACATCCCAACACACCATGGCATCAGGAAAAAGGCAAGGCTAGGCTGAAAACCATTATCATAACCCGGCAAAACCATGCCACCGACAGAAAGAGAACCATACACCAACAAGCAAAGCCATGTATGTCAAAACTAGCTAGGAAATCACACATGCAATATGTTACCTACAAGTATTCTTGCTGAAGTTGCTTGATTCTGCTCTTCTTTGCTTGATCCTTGCTTTTCCTTCCTTGCTCCAAATCTAGAGTGGTCCAAGAAAACTCGAAGTGTCCAAGATTGAGAGAGAGAGAGAGAATAATGAGAGAGCTCCAAAACTAAACTGACCAAGCTTCCCTGGCCAAGCTTGCCAACTAATCCTCATAAGAATTTTTATCAATTGGCCTCCATTTTCTTCATTTTCCATTATTTTCCTTCAATTTCCTCCTCACGTGCAACCTGTGACCTTTCACGTTACTTTTCTCCTATTTTCCTTTATTTTCATAAATAAATGTGCCAAAAATTCCTTTTTCTCCTTTTTAATTCCTTTACCTTTGCCTTTTTCAATTTCCCTTAGCCATAAACACATCCAGTGATTCCCACTAGGATATCTTTGCCCAACATTCAGCTTGGAATAAGTGTCTCTTAACCATGGTCTTATTTTTCCTTTATTAACTTTTATTACATGGAATTTTCACCAGGGTTGTTACAGAACCCTCCCCCTTACAGAACACCATCCTCGGTGTTAAACCACACCAAGATCTCAGCAAAACCATTGAAAAGAAAACATACTGCCCATGGATCTTTATAACTTAGTTCGTTGCAATATTTACAATGAAAGACCTACTCAAAATCAAAACATCATGACAACATGACTAGATAATAACTATACTGCTTACTAGAGCTTTATAACATAGCTCATTATAGTATTTACAATAACTACATATACACATTTGCACATTTGCTAAACTAGCAAATAAAATGATATGATTCTTGCATTTGCAACAACGGAATCCAGAGGCTCACACCTCCACCCTCAAAGTAATACCAAGATTCACCTCCTTCCCGGGAAGTCCAAAATCCATTGCCACAATCAAACTACATCCAATGTCCAGCACTATAATTCTATGCCACTTGTCCTCTCAATGAACAATTACAGGCTCATTGTTCCAGGGCGCACTCCCAATGTGCATTTGATTCCATCTGGAATTGCTAATGACCAAAACAAATATATCCTTGACCTTCGCTTCTCTGCTACACAATCCCTAGGGTAATCGGTCACCCTTTCGTGCAGTCAGTCACCTTCCAATTTCCCTTGCATCCCCTATCCAAGGCAATCCATCCCTTGGCAAGGATTCCTCACATCAGAAGGTCAAACAACCAAGGAATATACCTACCTAAAAACCATCATACTGGTCATAGCATGCTTATGGAAATCAATGGACACTATTGGGTACTAGTGTCCCACAATGGCCCTACTCCTGAAGTACTTTACCAACATACTGCTGCGTGTTCCAATTTCTTTCATTGTTGCTGCTAATTCTTGCAATCAATTTCAACCACCCAACCGGGCATTTCCATGCTCCATGTACCAAGCACATAACTTCCATTAGGTTTAAAATAAATTGAAAGAAATTCACATAATACCTCATTGGTAGCTCATTAATAAGTTACACTTGAAATCATATTTACTTCCTATCACAACAGGTCAAACTAGTATCTTTGACCAAATCAACATGTATAAAAATATCACATCAGCTTAGCTCAAAATAAAACCATCATAGATCAAAATCATGAATCACATGGAACCATCATAAACCAAAATCATATATCACATGTAATCATCATAGACCATAATCATAAATCACATGCATAATAAAATTGAAATAAAATACTTATCCTTTAATCAATCCTTAGCTTCTACATTTGTCTTTATTTCGTACACACTTTGGATTGATTTCTACACCCGAAAAACACCCAGTGCCTTCTCCTCAACCATGTGCACATACACCTGGTGTGCATCACACACATACAACCACACATGACATACAACACCATGCAATACATGCACCTATACCTGACATACAATGCATACACCTACACCCAGTGTAAAACACAACACAATATATACACCTACATCGGGTGTACACCACAACACAATACATACACCTACACCTGATGTACAACAAAATACATATACGTACGCAGGGTACAACACAATGAATACACATGTCATGATACTACAACTACACTATGCACATACATAATACTGCATGTACACAACACAACATGTACGACATGCACATAATACCACACGTACACCAATACCACATGTACAACATGTACACAGTACCATCTATACACAACATCACATGTACACAGCACCACTTGTACAACGGGTACACAACACCACAGGTACATTGTACCACTTGTACAACGTGTACACAATGCTAGACGTACACAGCACCACATGCAGGACATGTACAAGAAAATACATGTGCACAATACCATATCCATGCCATGTACGCAACACCACCTGCACACAACACCATATGTAAATAGCACCACATGTACATAGCACTGCATATCCAACATTCACGCAACACCACATGTACATAGCACTGCATATCCAACATGTACATAGCACTATCTATTCCCAAAACTGCATATGCAAAATTCGCACAACACTATCTGTACCACCCTATACATAACATTACATAACAACATATACACACAATATATATAAATAACACCACATGCACACAACATCACAGATGCAATATGTACAACATATACAATATATGCACAACAATAGTACCACACATCCAAAACCACACTGTCTCTACCAAGCAACCTTGCTTCCAATGTCTCTCTGCCATCCATGCTTATCCTAGCATGTCGCGCATCATGTTGTTTTCATTTTGCTGATGTATCTCTCAACATTATCCTGTCCATAACATAAACATAGAAATAGTATAATCACATAATATCAATTCATATCCACATGATACTGACCTCAGAGATCTGTTAGGCTACTCTTCCCACTTGATTCCTCATGAACCATGAATCTCTTCATGTCATTCACCTGCATAAGCATTCATTCCTCCAAAAGAACGATTCCTGATGACCCTGTCAGATAGTGACATAGATACATACATACATACATATCTATAACATTATCACAAAATAGTCGTGATATCGTCATAAAATGACATACCTACATACATACATTTATACATATATATACATCGACACAATCATGATCACAACATAATTACTAATATCATAAGATCAAGGTTAAGAGAACTTCCTTTATCCGTGCAACGCATGTACAACATCGAGAACAACAATTCCCAACGTAGCTAAGGCATCTGATGCCTCAAATCTATTTACTTTACCTTTCTTGATTACTTTTCTCATGATTGTCCTACCATCGTCCATTTACACCAATGGACCCAACCAATCCAACTAGTTGTTATATGCTTGACTTCAACTGCCCTTATACATGCATTGAGCTTCATCCAGGCCTTACATCACCTGTTGGATTTCATTTCTCTCTCCCCGAGCTCCACTAAATTTCCTCTTTTCCCAACCAATTCCCATGACTCTCAAACATAAAAGGCGAGAACAAGAATCAAACAAGAAGAAATCATGACAATCAATAGTAATACGACACCGCAAACAAAGTGGCATGGCCATGCACAAGACAAAAACAAAACTGCAATCAAGCACAACAAATCACCAAAAGACAAAAGAACACAAGACTAAAAATTGACACCATGACTCAATCCCAGTGGCTCCCATTGCTTCCAAGGGAAAGCTCAACCTGAGCCTCCTTCAAGATTCCATGGAAATTTATTTTCCATGCAATCCCTTGCATCATACTCCTATCAACACATAAGTGTCAGTGCTTAAATAAACATAACAATACATTGGTTACCTTACCTTGTTGTGCCAAGCACGTTGCTTGCAACTGAACACATCCATGCCATCTCTCAACAGACTCCAATTCCCTTGACATATCTACTTGTAACTAGAGACTAGATAATATACCTGTCAAGTACATGTTCATGAGTCTAGCACATATCCACATAATGTCAGACAAGATTAAGGTTAATAAGACTTCTTGTATGCAAAGCACTCATTCGTTTGGAATTAGGGTTTCCAAGCATAGCCAAAATAAATCTTTCACAAGTCCTTTCTTTGACCTTTTCCTTGTTGCAATTGAGTGTTAATATGCACTGTCACATCACCCAATCGTTAGTTATATAAACACATCAACTATTACCTTGTCATGCTAATACCAAGAATGTTTCCTGCATTGTTTACACATGTGAAACACATGTTCCAAATATCAAGACAATAATATCTATCAATTTGAAATCAACCTTTTAACAAGACTAGCAATCATGTCATAATTCATAGTCAGCTCATAGTCATTAGACATAATTACAATTGTCACCTATTACACTCAAGTACATGCCAGCTATCTCAACACATATGTGTTAGTACAATCATCTTAAAACAAGATCATTCATTCAAGTAATCTTACAGACACATACTCATATCATGCAAGTAATCAAACATTCAAACAACAGATAGCTGGCATAATAGACACCAACACTCAAACACCAATTAAACGACATAATTAGACATTCAAACACAAAGTACATGACATAAAAAATCTTATACCTTAATTTATCTCAGGGGAGGCTATCTTGTCTGCACAATCAATCCATATTAGCATGATATAACTTCAAGACATATCAACTAAAAAATAAATAAGGTCATGATATCCATAATAGTCACTAGCTAACATGTTCACATCATAACTTGTAAACATTTGTCATTTATGCTTCGGAAGCACATATGTATGATCAGTCTAGATTAGTACAACAAAATGTCACAAATAAGTCGATTCATACCTGAATGTCATAACCCTAACCATCTGCATAGGCCAATCCAATTTAGCATGATACATATAACATCAAGATCTTAATGTAATAACCCTAATCATCAAGTTACTAACATATAACAACAACAAGTTATATATCATGCTCATTAACAACATATAACCTAATCATCAAGCTAACTATCATATAACAACAACAAGTTAACCTATAACATACTCATCAACAACATATAACATAATCATCAAGTTATCTAACATAAAACAACAAGAACAATGCATACAACCACATGTTACTACCACTCATGACTATCTGACACATGTGCATATGACTACATTAATCAACTAGCATCTATCATGTATGTAACCATAACATCAATAGACATGTACATAAACCTAATGTATCAAACTCTAAGACATATAATAATCCATGAACTAACATACCTTCATGCCCAACATCCAAACCTGTATGACGACATTCTCTTGCCTTGAGGTCCAATGCTGCAACTTCACTTTAATGATTTGCATCCCCTACTCTATCTCAGCCAACACATCAACATCATGATGACCTAATTGCATACAATGACCTCACAATGCATGTCTGACCTACCATACATGCATAAAAAATGCATAAACAACCATACACTCATGATTACACATCCCACAACAATGTCCTCAACCTTCACATTGCGACATCACTACAACCATGATCAACACCATGTGAATGCAAAATGCACATTGACTACAAGCATAAGAAAAACATACGCAACCGATGTGAGTGCATGACCAACACACCGCCCATCCAGTCTGAGGGGTGAATAATGCTCTGATACCACTTTGTGGTATCAGATATAGCCCAAAGAGAATGGAAACTAGACATCACCCAAAGAGAATGAAACCCGCTCTGATACCACTTTGTGGTATCAGATATGACCCAAAGAGATTGCAACCCACTCTGATACCACCCTGTATTATCAGATATGACCCAAAGAGAGTGCAACCCACTCTAATACCACTTTGTAACACCCTCCTCCCATATCTACCCAAGTAATTAGCCAACCAGGGTAAACATGTGACAAGAGGCTACTATGATATGATTCAACCTCCTAGGTGTCCTTAAGGAAGTGGAATCGACAGAAACACATCAAACATACCTTCCACATCAGCAACAACACTTCCAGGAGCCATCCCAACCACAAAGGTATCATGTCCCTAAGTCCCACTAAGTTTTTAATTTATTAAACCTTTGAATGCTCCCATGCTATGGGAATGCCATCGTCTAGAGAGCTCTAGACGCTCCCACAAGCCTTCATGCCTGCGTCTAGGGATTATTTCCAGTAGACCTGTGCCGGGGTCTGCGGGATTTAAGCCACTTTTCAAGCCCAGAATTTCAACCACTACCCAGAACTTGTTGTAACTTCTGGAATACATTAAACACATGATGACAAGACTAATAAACCAAAAATTAACTCCAGGACTAGGCCTAACCATCCCCAACTGCGACTAAAATTATGTCAAACACTTTGCATCAATGCAATCTACAGGTCTAGGATACAAGACAGAGCATGAGTGACTGAAAAATCTTATGCAACATGACAAGAAGGATCACCACCTTCTCCCTTGAACTGTTATGACATCAATTAGGTCTTGGATCCATCATTTTAACAATTACAAGTAAATACATGAAATAACCATGACATGAACCAGTCAATCAACCATGCTTATAGCTATCATAAAACCATGGAAATAATACTGAGATAAAAACCATTAAATCCACATATAAACAAGTACAAAATAAAGAGAACTTAGCTTTTATTAAACATAGGAAAATCTGACTAGGTTCGGGACTTCCACGTACCACCCAACTGTAGACATGGTTGAACCAAATATTTTTTTTTCAACTACTCACACCAGTTCCATACTCCAAACATGAATGTGGGATCTCATGGATAAACCAATCCAAAACACAACCACGGGAATCCAAAGATTAAACCACCTCCACCCTCACCATATCGTGATCACACCAAAACTGGTGCTCTGATCACAAAAATGAACCGAACTTGGAATGCCATATGGAATCCATCATTATCCTTGAGGAACTTTTTGTCTCCTTGTCTCTCAAGCTTTACGGCAATCCAATCTCGGATCACTAGACTCCAAACTGAGACGCCTCCCTCAGGATTTATCGTCTATCCCACCAAAACTAGTCAAGGGATTCCTAGGCCTTTGGGAATGAACCTTGAGACCACCTCCACCCCGGATTCTAAAATCTATCTGGAAATTCCAAAGCTCAAAACCGAGATCAACATCCCAACACACCATGGCATCTGAAAAAACGAAATCCTAGGTTGAAAACCATTGTCATAACCCGGCAAAACCATGCCACTGACAGCAAGAGAACCATACACCAACATGCAAATCCATGCATGTGAAAATCAGCTAGGAAATCACACATGCAATATGTTACCTACAAGTATTCCTGATGAAGTTGCTTGATCTTGCTCTTCCTTGCTTGATCTTTGTTTTTCCTTCCTTGCTCCAAAGCTAGAGTGCTCCAAGAAAAATCTAAGTGTACAAGAGTGAAAGAGAGAGAGAGAATAATGAGAGAGCTCCAAAATTGAACTAGCAAAGCTTGCCAATTGATCCTCATAAGCCTTTTTATCAATTAGGCCTCCATTTTCTTCATTTTCCATTATTTTCGTTCAATTTCCTCCTCACATGCAACCTGTGACCTTTCACCTTACTTTTCTCCTATTTTCCTTTTTTCATAAATAAATTTTCAAAAAAATCCTTTTTGCCTTTTTCATGCCTTTGCAAATTTCCCTTAGCCATAAACACATCTAGTGATGCCCACTAGGATATCTTTGCCCAACATTCAACCTGGAATAAGTGTCCTTTAACCATGGTCTTATTTTGCCTTTATTAACTTTTATTATATGGAATTTTCACCAGGGATGTTACAGGACCACAACAATAGAGATGTTTATAATTTAGAGATAGTAACTTCAAAATATGGAGGATGAAATTAGCTCACTTAGGATTCAAATTGAGCGATTGAAGCTCCCTAGCCAACATGGTACTTAGGCTCTCTCCTTGTTTGCAAATTATGTTTGATATGCTCCTCTTTATTTGTAAATTTTGTTTGCTCTTGTTGTGAAGGAAAATCCCCTCTACTTATAGAGGTGATCTATCTAGCCCAATGAGTGGGTCTAGCAACAAGCTAAACTAACTAACATACACTTTCCTAGCTTATGTTTAACAAATGCAGAGAGAGTGACCTACCTCACTCTGATGCTAATCGCTCAATCCTTTAGAGATGACTTTGATTCCTTTGCTTCCAGGCTCTCTCCCTACTTGTTCTTCACGTCTTAGTACCTACAAGAAAGATCAAAGAGAAATAATATGTACAAGATCATATATGGCATACATCAAACATAAACTACTTAATAGATCAAGGAGTATTAAGCTAAAAGCATAAACATTTACACAATTACGGAAAATGAACATCAGATGTAGATATTAATAAGCTAAAAAGGGAAGCATACAACCTATGCCTTGATGTTGGAGACCTCCTTTTGGTGGATGTCCAAGTCCAAGCAAAGACTCTTCAAGCACTCCTTCTCCAAGTTATATTGGGAAACATTTGGGCATAATCTCAGTACAGGAATGCATGCAATCAATGACCAACCACTGGGGATGGAAGGGAGTTGATTTATCGGAAGGGAGAGGGAGTTAGGGATCCACAAAAGAGGGAGGAAGGTCCACATATCAATGGGAAGGCCCATAATGATAAGATTAAGAGCTCCAAATGGGAGAGCTCGACCATATCTACAACAACCAATATCCAACTCATTGTTCTCGAAGTTTCTAACATACGAAGATTCTCCCCCATTTTGGGAAAACCTTTCAGAAGAGGTTCAGCGCGGGTTTTGATATGAAAACCTGCGCTGGAAACACTAAGATAAATTAGTGCAACCTTCCATCAGCATGGGAAGGCAATGGAGAAAATATTGTTGGCCCTAAAAATTAGGGTTTTAGCTAACCTTCTTCAGAATTGACTCAGGCAATTTTCCTTTGGTTTTTCAAGGATGTTTTTGTTTGTGTATCATGATGGATATACTTCACAATTGTCAACATTTTGGCACTTTGGGATATGGAACAAAAAGTGAACAGGAGGTGTGAGAAAATGCTATGTAACTGATGCCCCCTAAAGCATGAAGGCAGAACACAGAGTGATGGTTGAGATGCTTTACAATCCAAGGCCAAGGACTAGAACAACACCATCAGGAGACCTGCAAATCAAGCATATACATATTACATGTACATATCTGACATCTCTGATAAACATGCCTAGTGATACATGAATCCACAGTATGGACATAGCCATCCGAATAGAAGGGATCATGTGTATGGATCTACAGTATGGTCGCAGCCATTCGAATAAAGAGGATAATATATATGGACCCACGGTATGGTAGCAATCATCCGTATAGAGGAAAACATGTGTACAATCATGAATAACTCATAACTCCATTCAACCTGGATTTTATATGACAGAATCCAGGGTCTTGCGCTCTGTCTCGACTCGATCAATGTACAAATTCTAACATGTGAATAGATGTGTCGAAGTCGAACATGATAGAAAACCACCTGATTATCAGTCAATGATGTAAACCGCTAACAGGCATGAGAGAAACCACCAATAATGAGAATGGCTCTCAAGGTACAATCAGCACAATCCACGAATGTGAATAATGAAGTTGAAGTCGATTCAACACCTGTGGAATCATCGAATCGAAGGTCAATAATGTAAACATGTCATCGAATGTGAAGAAATTTCCATTGTGGAATGTAAGCTCTAAGGTATTGGAAGGGATTTTCTAAATCATCTTCCTGGATAATGACCTGAAGTCGATAGGAAGTGATCCATCGAAGGAGGGCCATAATGAATCCCACATCATCGACACGAAACAAAGGATGTGGTAGAGTAGATAAGTGTGATCCAAGACTGTGGCAGAAAGTTAGACACTGTATAAGTGGTAAAGAACTACAAATAGGAATTCTCTTGAACATATTAGTGACACAAAAACCTCTCTCAGTTTTGTAACAATTGTTATGGTATGGGAGATGCTAATAATTATTTAAAGGCATATTTTCCAAAAATTTCCTATTTTTGTCACCTTTTTGCAGAAACTATTGTGGATAATAAGGGATGAATCTTGGGAAACTAGAGAAATTTTTGTTTCTCAGATAATCAACTACAAAAATCTCTCTCAGTTTTGTAACATCTATTATGGTTTGGGATATTCGGAAGAATCTTTGCAGGCATGTATTCCCGAATTTTCCTATTTATTCATACTTTTGCAGAACATATTGTGGCCAACCGGAGATTACTCTTAAGAAATTGTAGGAGGTTTGTGTTCCTAAGATGAAAAATTACAATAACCTACTTCATATTTTACATACCTATTACATAATGAGAGATACATTTACATATTTACAACCTATTTTTCATATTGTGCAAAGTCATGTTCTAAACATCCTTTTGCAGAGAATATTGGGAACATCTGAAGCTGAATTTTGGGAAACTGACAGATTTTTATCTCAATAACATATTTATCTACGATAATGTTATGAAACTATCTCACAAAAAGATAGTTGAACGCCTTAGAATTCAGCCTCTTCGAGGGGGCAACCTCCTTTACATTACACAAAAGAACAATTCTTTGATGATTCAAATGAAAAAACCTCCTTTCTATATATAGGAGTCTAAGGGGTCACAATATAACCAAGCCGACCTAACAATAATAATATAAAGGCACAAAAATAACAATAGAGGGATTCTATGGGGCACAGTAATAACAATATGGGGACAATAGGGGCACAACAATATTAATAAGGGATACAACTACAATATTAATGGGGGCATCACTAATATTATAGGAACCGAACATGCCCCTCTCCTTCAAAAAAATGTTGTCCTCAATGCTTGAGTAGTTCTGGATGCTTCTATATAAAATTCTCATCCTCCCATGTGGAATCTTCAGTGGATAAGCTCTTCCACTTGATGAGATACTCTAAAATGGATCAATTTCATAGTTGTCGAGTTCTTGTTTCTATGGCTGTTTCCAATTCCAATATAATTTTTCCTTCCTCGTCAAGTTCTGGCAATATTGTTTGAACTGGGAGCTTGTCGCCTATAACCTTCTTTAAACATGAAACATGGGAAACTGGGTGCTCTCGAGAAGCTGCAGGAAGCTTCCAATTTGTATGCCATAGTACCAATCTTTTGCAACACCTTGTACGGACCATAATACTTTGGTGAAATTTTTTTATCCTTCTTAGCTTGCTTGAGGGACATTTGTTTATATGGTTGTAGTCGTAGGAATACCCAATCACCTACATCAAAACTTCTTTCACTGCGATGTTGATCTGCCTGTTGTTTCATTCTATTTTGCGCCAACACGAGGTTATCCTTTAAGAGTTGGAGAACTTGTTGTTGATGCTCAATGTGATGTTCCACTGCTTTAACCTTAGAATTTTCTCTTAAATATGATGTGATGGATGGCGGCTGATATCCATAAAGTGCCATAAATGGGGTCTTTCATGACCCATTGTGTTTGTTTATCAGATACAAAGCAACGAAGATATCCTTCCAAACATTTGTTTACTATCTCTGTTTTCCCATTAGATTGAGGATGACAAGATGAGCTATGAGCTAACTGAGTACCAAGACAAGAAAATAATCCTGTCCAAAAATTTCCTGTAAAAATGGGATCTCTGTCACTTACAATAATCTTTGGGTTTCCATGTAGCTTTTGAATTGTTTCCATAAATTCCGTATAAACTGTACTGGCTTTAAATGGATGTGATAATGCACAAAAGAGTGCATAATTGGTAAGTCTGTCAACTACCACCATGATGACAGTCTTTCCCTCAGACTTGGTAAACCTATGATAAAATCCATTAAAACCTCCTCCCAACGTTGGCTTGGAATGGATAAAGGTTGTAATAGACCTGGTGTCTTAATTGTTTCAGCTTTATTTTGTTGGCATATCAAACATTCCACCACAAACTTTTAAATATCCAATTTAAGGCCATCCCAAAAAAATTCCTTCTTAACCCTATGGTAATTTTTAAAAATCCTGAGTGCCCTCCTAAGGGAGAAGCGTGCAATTCCAGAAGAATCTTTTGTTTGAGTTGGGAATTCTTACAGAGGTATAAGTGATATTTGTACCATAACGAATCATTTTTCCAGCTAAATGTATCAGATGTACTGGAATCTTGTTGTAACTTTCGAATAAGTTCCCACACTTCTTTGTCATTCTTCCATTCCTCCCTTGCTTCGTTTATCCAATCTGGTTGGATAATAGAAATGGCACACAAAAATGCTTCCACATCATCATCCTTTATTGAGAGTGCATCTGCCACAACATTTTGCTTCCCTTTTTTGTATATGATTTCAAAGTCATAACCCAACATCTTTGTGACCCATTTTGTTGTTCTTCAGAGGATAATCTTTGTTCTAAAAAGTATTTAAGGCTATCATGATCTCTTTTTACCTTGAAGTGTCTTCCCATTAGGTAGGGTCGCCATTTCTTAAGTGCATGTAGTATTGCCAACGTTCCTTCTCATAAATAGCTTTGTGTAAATACTTTCCCTTGATTGGACGACTTTCAAAAGCAATGGGTCTTTCATCTTGCATTAAAAAAGCACCAATTCCATTTCCAGAAGCATCACATTCCACAATAAAGGCTTTTGTGAAGCCTAGTGTAGCTAAGACCGGTGCTTGGCACATTGCCTCTTTAAGATATTCGAAGGCCTTTGTTGCTTCTGGAGTCCATGAAAATGCATCTTTCTTCAACAATGTTGTTAGAGGTGCTGCTATTTTCCCATAATTCTTAACAAACTTGCGATAATACCCCGTCAACCCGAGAAATCCTCGCAAATGCTTTATGGATGTGGGGATTTCCCATTCCTTAATGGCTTTAATTTTGCTAGGGTCTACCTTAACTCCTTCATGAGATACAATATGACCCAGATATTCCACCTCTTGTACTCCAAAGGAACATTTGGATCTTTTTGCATATAATTGTTTCTCCTCCAATAGTTGTAGCACTCTGTCAACATGTTCAATATGATCCTTCCAAGACTTGCTGTAGATTAGTATATCATCAAAAAATACTAACACAAATTTTCTAAGGAAGGGTTTGAAAATGGAATTCATCAAACCTTGAAATGTAGAAGGTGCATTGGTAAGGCCAAAAGGCATGACCAAAAACTCATAGTGACCCTCATGAGTTCTAAATCCTATTTTTGTAACGCCTTGAGTCTTCATTCTGATTTGATGATATCCTGAACGAAGATTTAACTTGGTGAAGTAAATTGATCCATGCAATTCATCCAATAATTCATCAATGACAGGAATGGAAAACTTATCTTTAATAGTGAGCTTGTTGAGCTCCCTATAATCCAGACACATGCGCCATGATCCATCCTTCTTGTGCACCAATACTACTGGAGCAGAGAAAGAACTTTGGCTAGGTTGAGTTATACTAGCCTCAAGCATTTCTGCAACCATACGTTCAATTTCACTCTTTTGGGCATAGGGATATCTGTACGGCCTAATATTTGGAGGAACACTTCCTGGAATCAAATGAATACCATGATCATGATCACGAATAGGTGGGAGACCTTTGGAAGTCTCAAATACCTTGGAATGATTGTCCAAGACTTTTTGGAGATCTGGAGAAACAGATGATTTCGAAGTGGAAACATCTAGCGAACAAAGTTGTGCAATTACACCTCGTTGTTTCTTTTTTAGAAGCTTTGTCATACCATTAGAGCTTATTATCTTTCTCAATTTCCCTGCAATACCCCTTAATTCAACTTCCTTTCCTTCCGAATAAAATTTCATGAAAAGTTCTTAAAAGTTAAAAGCTATTGTACCCAAGGATTGTAGCCATTGGACTCCTAGTACAACATCAGCATCTCCCATTGGAATGGAAAGCATTGGGCTTTTCAATACATATTCTCCCATGGATAGCTTGATATTATGGCACTTTCTAAAGCAATTTATCGCTCCTCCATTTGCAACCATCACTTTAAACTCTGGTGTTGGATATAGGAAGCAATTCAATTATTTTGCTATCTTACAATGAATAAAATTGTGGGTACTTCCTTAATCAATCAACACTATTACCTTTTTCTTCTTGATTTGTCCTTCTATCTTGATGGTTTGAGGAGTGGTAATTCCAGCCAATACATTACAAGATATGGTCGGATTCATTTCTTCTTTATCTAGGTTTTGTTCCTGGAGTATATCCTCTTATTTTAACCTTTCTTGCTCCTTTTCTTCTTCCTCTTCACAATCTATGTAGAATAATTTCTTCTCAGCACACTTATGACCTTTAGTGTATTTGCTATCACAACTGTAACAAAGCCCTTTTGTTCTTTTTTCTTCCAATTGTTGTGGTGTCAACCTTATAGGTTGTGGAAGGCTAGGGGCAACAACACTTCCATATTTATAGTTGTGAGTGGTATGCTTCCTGGTTGCCATAATTTTGCTTTCCATTTTTCTTGCAAACCTGAATGCCTTCTCTAATGAATCAAGTTCCCAAAGGCGAACATCATGTTGGATATTATCTTATAAAGTCCCTATGAACACATCAATCCTATGCTCCTTTGGAATATTTTTTACCCTTATGTTCAATTTTTGGAACTCCTCAATGTGCTCCATTATTGAACCCTTTTGTTTGAGACTTATCAATTGGCTAAAAAAAGTGTTGCTTTTTGTATCCTCATAATGTGCTGTCAATTCTTCCGTAAAAATTGCCCAAGTGATAATTTGTTTACAAGAGCAAAGCCATTGATACCATAAAACCTAATTTGGTTCCAAATATAAAGTTGCAACACGTACCTTTTGTGTGTTTTGCACATTATTGAGATCGAAAAATTGCTCCATCTGTAATATCCATGTTGCGGGATCCTTGCCATCAAACTTCCTCATATCAATTTTTAGAATATGGTGGGTCTTCGATCCAACATTAGAGTCTATGGAATCATGATTAACATTTATTTTGTTCTCATCATGAGTTTTCTTTACTACCCTTTCACCATTAGTGACCATTTCTTGTAGCAACTTATTCAAATTTATCTTCAATTCTTCCATCTTATCATCCATGCCATCCATTTTAGCGTCCATGCCATTCATCTTAGCATCCATGCCATTCATCTTGGCTTCCATGCCATCCATCTTATCTTCTACGCCTTTCTTTAAACAATCCATCTTAGCTTCTACACCTTTCTTTAAACCATCCATCTTAGCTTCTACAACTTTCTTTAAACCATCCATCTTAGATTCTGTTACTTTTTATGCAAGTGAAACTTGTTGCACTTGGTCTCGTAATTGTGATATATCATGTTGCATTTCTTCCTCTTCTTCATGAGTCATGCTAGAGATTTCGGGTTTCTTACTAGGTGTTTGTATTTTCTTTCCTTGGGGCATCAATTACTGATAATAATGCTTTACTATGCCCTTTGAATTCCTTCAAACTAATTTTTCAAACCAAGCTTATGCAAAAAATTTAAAAAAAACTACACACCTTTTTTCACTTTGTAGGAGATTGATGTTGAATCTGATGTATCTCTGTAATTTCAGATCATCCATTTCTGAAATTGCGACCTATAGTAGCCCTCTGCATCCTCTTTCCAATGCCACCAGTCTGATCCAAATTGGATTCTCCAAGGAAGAGTTATGCACAATCTCCCAAGATGACCTGATTATAAACCTTTCCAGAAGAGCGAACTTGTATGAAGTGCCACGTGTCACTGTTTCGACCTTTGGCTCTGAAAAATATATACAAGAAACTACAGTCTATCCTCTCTCTATACCTTCTTACAAAATTTCAATCCGATGCTCGGAGAGAAAGTTATTATGATTTTCCCCAGGTCACCTGTTTGGAATGTAATTCAGGAGTCTGCAAAAAGACCAACTTCCTCAGATCATATCTCTGCCAATATAGCGCGAAAAGATCTAAAACTCGGACCCGAGGTTTAGTGCGATTTCGTCTCAAATGGGTGTTTTTTTCTTCTGAAACGTCGCAGAAAAATAGTTATAGCGAAAATGCCACGATGACCTATTTGGAGCAGCAAAACCCTAGAATCCAAAGCTCTGATACCAAATGTTATGAAACCAGCTCACAAAAAGATAGTTGAACGCCTTAGAATTCAGCCTCTTCGAGGGGGCAACCTCCTTTACATTACACAAAATAACAATTCTTGGATGATTCAAATGAAAAAACCTCCTTTCTATATATAGGAGTCTAAGGGGTCACAATATAACCAAGCCGACCTAACAATAATAATATAAAGGCACAAAAATAACAATAGAGGGATTCTATGGCGCACAGTAATAACAATATGGGGACAATAGGGGCACAACAATGTTAATAAGGGATACAACTACAATATTAATGGGGACATCGCTAGTATTATAGGGACCTAACAAATAACCTCACTCACTTTTTATATATCTATCTTGGACTGAGATATACAAATGGATTACTGGACCCTAGTTTGCATAATTTCGAGAGGAAAATGCTCAAAGACAGTTAGCTGCCTCATCAACTAAGAGTTGCAATCAAATTCGAATTTCTATTCTTTGTCAACATAAAACCATAATAATAGTGCCAAGTATATGCATTAGTTTTTAATGTCCTACATTTCATCTCTATTTTTGTAAAACAGTTTAGGATATTTGTAAAAATATCTTGAGATTTTTATCAAGATATTCTAGTTTAGAATTTGTATAAATACTTCATCATTTGAAGTAATAGATGTTGGGGTTTGTATGAATAAATCTATTGTCCAATGTAAAGCTGCTCATTGAGCTCAAATGGGCTGATCAATAATACAAAGGCTCTTCACAGGATACTTGTGTTGCGATATACTGGTGATGTTTTCCTTAGTGTAATTGTGTTTCCACTGTTAGTCTTTGTATGTTTATTGTTATCACCCCAAGAAACTCTCCTAGGTTGTATCTCAGAGATGCCCGGGAACATTACAAACTCAACAAAAATGTTGGAAAAAAGGCGGATGAATGAAAGCAATGCTGCATATTCAAGCCAGATAACCACTTCTACTATGCTTGACCCCAGACATGGGTGAACACCCCCAGACTACAAGGCTTTAGACCACCAATTACTCACAGTTTAAAGAAAATGTGATGATGGAGAAGACTGGCCACACCAGTAGATGCACAGGACCCTGTGATGGCCGGCTGCAACCAAGAAAGAGGTCTGTAAATCTGTTTCCTAATACACGGACAGGATGACAGCTCTCTGGCATTAAAACAACAGAAACCTGCATACAAATTCAATGATACATGCTAGATTCTAACACAGAGGTGGGATGACAGCCCCTCTGAATGTTGAACACCAACAACACATGAATAAATGCATAACAGGCATAGCCTGGAACAAAGAAGAAGAAGTGGACAGTGAGCAATTAACAGCAAAAGAAGCTTGCATTAGCTGAAAATGAAGACCAGACGCTGCAGATATCACAGTAGTTACAGTGTCCAGAAGTTGAATATTACAACAAAATAACATTCATCAACCTATTACATTCTATCTCAGGGTATATATTGAGGTTGGTTTACAAACAGTCTGCTAAAATATGCGTGGAGGGGTCATAATGGACCACCAACCACATTTACAATCTGAAATGGGCCTCTGCTATGATCTGCTAGTTTTAATGAACAAATCTGATCTTTTCTGATATTCTGATGTCCTTCTCAGGTAGCTGGAGTGAATTATGGATGAAATTCCATGCCTGATAATTGCCTTTGACTGCTCGAGAGTGTCCTTTTGTCCTTCGGCCATTCTGTTGATTAATTGCAGTTATTGAAGCATTAATTGTGTAGGTACAGGGTGGCTGATCGTTGTTTTCCTTCCTCGGCAGCAAAGAGCAATCGAAAGTGCTACAGACAGTAAGGCAGAGGCGTGCACAAGATGAGAACAAGGCTCGACCGTTAGATCGCGTGGATCAATGGCAAGGATGAATTGCAGGGGCTATCGAGAGAAGCGGGAATCAAATATGGGCCGTCGGATCACAGGATGAATGGCTAGGATCAACCTACGGAGGAGATCGGAAGAAAACGGAATCGAACGAATGTGGGTTGTTGGATCACGGTCGGGCAAATCCGATGGCGATCGGGCGGCAGAAGTGATGGACAGTTAACGAGTGGGGAGAAAGCGGTTTTGGTCGGTAGGTGGTTTCCCTGCACCGCCTACCGGGGCTCGGCGGTATTCGTACCGCAGGGCGCGATCCAGTAAACAAACGTCGTGTGACAGATTAAAACCGCCACCCCCGCGGGTTAACGCATGCGCAAGTTGCGCGATCGGGGAAAGCGCCAGCCGTTGATCTGGCGATGGACGGTCGAATGGCAAGGAAACTGCACGCGATTTAACGTGCGGTAAACATAGCGGAAACCGCCGGATCGTGATTCGATCGATGGTGCGGGTTAACGAAGGACGGAGGGATAGTGAGGTAGGCGCACAGTTATGCTACTGCAGTCATATGGCGGTTTAGAAGTAGCGCTCGGGGGCCGAAAGATCATTAGCACTCGCAGCGAAAAAGATGTGAAATGGAGTATTTGAGTGGGCAACAAAGAGGTTTGCAGAGAAAAAGAAAGATGGCGAGGCTAGAAGAACATGAGAAAAACTGAAGAAGGAAGGAGGAGAAGACTGCTCTGGGAACCTTTTCGGCATAAAACATCCACCAGCCCCGAAATTGACCTTCAAACACTACAGTTTATAGCTGAGCTAACGTTGGCTCCTTCTGGGGGTGAGATCCTCCCTGTGAGGTCTCAAGAACCTGTAGACCAATGCCTTCACACAAAACCAGCTTAAAAACATTTTCCTAGTATCCATTGGGCATGGAGTCGAACCAAGTCCACACTAAATCCTAGAAAAGAAACTGCTTACAATCATTAAGGCCTGAACAACTTAAAACTTCAAAAACTTGCCCATTTGTTGGGCCACCAAAATTGTTTCTCCTGCTCTCGGCCCCTTCATCATAGAGCTGCAAAACAGGATTTATTTGATCCTTTACCTGAAAAAGTTTAGGACATTTAAGCTTAATAGGTAAATATGGATCAAATTTCATCTCCCTTCTGTGTATTTTCCTCCTTGGACGTTCTTGATGGGAGCCTGTGTACACCTGCTGAATAATCATGGCTTCTGTGTACTTTTCTTTGTCACCTATGGCCTGCACAATAAATATGAATGGTAAACCAATGTTTTCTTGTGCAGGGGACACAGAAATATTATTTTCTCCTGAATATTTTTTTAAACAATCCTCATCCAAGGAGGAGTCCCAAAACTGTACATTCTCTTCCTCTGTCATCAAGCAAGCTTCCCTTTCAAGCTGTGTGGAGGCCACCTGAGCAGGTTTCAGAAAATCAAAACTGAGGTGATCAGTCTCAGCCTTGAGAATGGAGCTATTTCCTGCCTCAGTGTTCAAGGGGCAACTGTGAGGGATTGTCATTTGATCAGACAGAGAAACAAAAGATGATGGAGAGCTTTCCTCTCCCTTTTTAATCACTGGACTGGGGACAAAAGTAGGCTGGAAAATTGGCAGATCTGCATAGCCATGGGAAGATGGGCAGGCTTCAAGCTCAGATTCTTGGAGGACAAAGGGATCTGCTGCTACTTGATTCTGCTGATCAGCTTGTTGTTCTGCAGCTACAACAAACTGGCAAACAATGCCTTTGGACATTGCTTTCTCATAAGCAGCCCTTGTTAGGAAAGGAGCACCTTCCAAAACATGGACCTCCTCCTCATGCTGCACTTCTTCCATGACTATATTCTATAAAATGGGCCTTACCCCTTCATCTTCATTTGTAACTTTATTTCTATGCAAAATCTGCAATTGCTCCTGTGTTCCTCTATATGTATTTGGAGTTTGAAAAGAAAAGGAACAATGAGCTCCTGCTTCCTCAAAATGTTTCTCAGCCTTTAATTTGGAAACTTCAGAGGCAAAAAACTCTATCATCCTGGTTAATTCATCGATCTCAGGCTCACAGGATGATGAGGATTCACATCCCTGTCTTCTACTTTCAGCACCACCTTCGAGTCTGTCTGCAGCAATGATGTTTGCTTCTACCTCAAAGGCTGCAGTTTGCATATCAGCCAAAGAAGCACATCTTATTTCTCTTAACAGCAGGTAGAATTGAGAATCGAAAGCATTAGCATAAGTGAGCATAGCAGAAGTATGGGTAGGCTTCACTTCAGTTGGCATTCTGCAGTACACATGATTAAATCTGATGTTAAATTCAGACAGCAGCTCACCATCTCCTCTCTGCAAGTTCCCAAATTCAGTATAATAAAAGAGCAAATCTTTATTGTTTCCCCAGTGCTTTAAAAACACATCATCTAGGGCCTCAATGTCTGAAATAGACCTAGGGGGTAAATCTCTAAACCATTTTCTAGCCTCCCCATCTAGGCTTTGCACAAAAACCCTCATCCATACATCCTCTTCATTGATATCTAAATTATCAGCATAACTATAAAAGGCCTCTAAATTCTCCTTAGTTGATATTCCTTCTTTACCAGTAAACTTAGGCATGAATTCTTGATAATCACCTGAAAGCATGGCATTCAAAGGGGTAGGCAAGACTAAGGGTCCATACCTAGCAGCAACTATTCTTTCTATCTTTGTGAGGGCTTGCTGGCCTGCCATGACTGAGGTATACGAAAGGGATACTGGTGGACTGAGTGGAACGAATCAATGAAAAGAATGACAGAAATAGAGGAATATGATGGACAGCATGGATGCTTTTTTGAACTGAGGTCCGAATGGGAAATGAATGACTAAGGAGTTGACTAAATCTCTGAAGGTGAATGTCACTAACAGAGATACACGGGACTTTCAAAGGCTTACTTGGTCCTGATGCTCCTTACTGTGATATTTTCTTCTGTTGAACGATCTTCTCAGGATCAGGAACTGGTAAAGCTGATGGTTTCTAAGGATTTCTCTGAACATTCCTCACCAACTACACCAGAACAGCAATGTGGAGTTGCCAAAAGACGGTCTTCCACCAGTGAAGTCGCCAGATAGATGATTACAACCAAAAACTATGTTCAAACCTTGTCTATCATCAAAGCTTGAAGCTGTGTCATTTTCTCAGGGAAGCTGAGCTTCGATTCTCCTCTCCCTGGCAACGGCGCCAAAGGATGGTCTTCCACCAGTGGAGTCGCCAGATAGATGATTACAACCAAAAACTGTGCCCAAACCTTGTCTATCATCAAAGCTTGGAACTGTGTCGTTCTCCCAGGGAAGCAGAGCTTCGATTCTCCTCTCCCCAGCAACGGCGCCAATTAATGTTATCACCCCAAGAAACTCTCCTAGGTTGTATCTCAGAGATGCTCGGGAACATTACAAACTCAACAAAAATGTTGGAAAAAAGGTGGATGAATGAAAGCAATTCTGCATATTCAAGCCAGATAACCACTTCTACTATGCTTGACCCCAAACATGGGTGAACACCCCCAGACTACAAAGCTTTAGACCACCAATTACTCACAGTTTAAAGAAAAGGTGATGATGGAGAAGACTGACCACACCAACAGATGCACAGGACCCTGTGATGGCTGGCTGCAACCAGGAAAGAGGTCTGTAAATCTATTTCCTAATACACAGATAGGATGATAGCTCTCTGGCATTAAAACAATAGAAACCTGCATACAAATTCAATGATACATGCTAGATTCTAACATAGAGGTGGGATGACAGCCCCTCTAAATGTTGAACACCAACAGCACATGAATAAATGCATAACAGGCACAGCCTGGAGCAAACATGAAGAAGTGGACAGTGAGCAATTAACAGCAAAAGAAGCTTGCATTAGCTAAAAATGAAGACCAGATGCTGCAGGTATCACAGTAGTTACAGTCTCCAGAAGTTGAAGCTTACAACAAAATAACATTCATCAACCTATTGCATTTTGTCTCAGGGTATATATTGAGGTTGGTTTACAAACAATCTACTAAACTATGCGTGAAGGGGTCATAATGGACCACCAACCACATTTACAATCTGAAATGGGCCTCTACTACGATCTGCTAGTTTTAATGAACAAATCTGATCTTTTCTGATATTCTGATGTCCTTCTCAGGCTGCTGGAGTGAATTATGGATGAAATTCCATGCCTGATAAATGCCTTTAACTGCTCGAGAGTGTCTTGTTGTCCTTCGGCCATTCTGTTGATTAATTGCAATCGTTGAAGCTTTAATTGTGTAGGTACAGGGTGGTTGATCATTGTTTTCCTTCCTCGGCAGCAGAGAGCAGTCGAAAGTGGTACAGACAGTAAGGCAGAGGCATGCACAAGATGATAACAATGCTCGATCGTTATATCGCGTGGATCAACGGCGAGGATGAATTGCAGGGGCTATCGGGAGAATCAGGAATCAAATATGGGTCGTCGGATCGCAGGATGAACGGCTACGATCAACCTAAGGAGGAGATCGGAAGAAAACGGAATCAGACGAATGTGGGCCGTTGGATCGCGGTCGGGCAGATCCGACGGCAATCGGGCAACAGAAGTGATCGACAGTTAACGAGCGGGAGAAGGCGGTTTTGGTCAGCATGTGGTTTCCCTGCACCGCCTACCGGGGCTCAGTGGTATTCGTACCACGGGGCACGATCCAGTAAACAAACGCCGCATGGCAGATTAAAACTGCTGCCCCCGCGGGTTAACACGCACACAAGTTGCACGATCGGGGGAAGCGCCAGCCGTTGATCTAGTGATGGACGGTCGGATGGCAAGGAAACTGCATGTGATTTAACGTGCGGTAAACATAGCGGAAACCGTCGGATCGTGATAAGATCGACGGTGTGGGTTAACGAAGGACGGAGGGATAGTGAGGTAGGCGCACAGTTATGCTACCACGGTCATATGGTGGTTTAGAAGTAGCGCTCGGGGGCCGAAATATCATTAGCACTCACAGCAAAGAAGAGGTGAAATGGAGTATTTGAGTGGGCAACAAAGAGGTTTGCGGAGAAAACGAAAGATGGCGAGGCTGGAAGAACATGAGAAAAACTGAAGAAGGAAGGAGGAGAAGGCTGCTCTAGGCACCTTTTCGGCATAAAACCACCACCAGACCCGAAATTGACCTTCAAACGCTGCAGTTTATAGCAGAGCTAACATTTATCATCTGAAATCTAATTGTAAAACAAGGGATGTGAAAAATAGGATATGCTTTTGAACACCCTATTTGGACTGTGTTTACAATCTGTATGTTTTCTTCTGAAGTCTGATTGAGAAATCATTAAATGCTTCTCAATCCCTGCTGAATCACACATTTTATCCATTCCATAATTCAATTTAAAGATCCAGTAAACGTAGCTAGCTTTCCCTGTGATTACTCCTTTGAACTTTTGATGCAGCATCCAGCTTTATTTGACTCCATTTCCCAATGAATTCCTCTTGATCTTCCAACCAAACCATTTTCAAAATCAAACTCTGAGCCCAATAACTAGCCTGAAAATCCTAGTAAACAAAGCTAAATCTCACAGAGAGATCCCTCTCTGAGTTTAGGAGGGCTAGATCCTAAACTCATAAGTGGTTTTGATGTTGCCTCTGTGGTTTTTTCTTCAGCCTTGAAATTACATAACACTAACATAATCCATCCTAGAAATTTTTACGAGCCCAACAGAGGGGAAACTCGACATCTTTTTCATGTTTAGAGAGTTTGAAAAAGAAGCAGAAAAGAAAACTCCAAAGGTCCCTTCTCGTAAATCGTCTCTTAAACCCGAAAAGGTAGAAAACAATATCCAAGAGAACCTCTTAGCCATTATCGACTAAGGTATTCCTTTTTCATACAATAGTCTATCTCAGTCTGGAAAATGGTTAAACATATACTAAGTAGACGTCATTTCATTTACTTTAACAAGTTTGAAACGACAAGTACTCGACAATCTTTTCATTTTTTGAGAGTCAGAAAAGAGCTTAAAAATGACTCGGGGGGGTCGCTTTTTCGTTTATTTTTTACGAGTCTGAAAAAGTGATATAATAAAAGTCATTGAACAAGTAAAAATTAATTATCATCACCAAGTATAATGACCTGTCGTTGCACAAGTGAACGCACATTACCAATTTTCAAGGAAAAATATTTAAAAATAAGTGAAAATGGCCTAATTTTGGTAGAAATATCATTTGTGACTTATAAAAACTTGAAAAAACAAACGGTTTTTACCATTTTACCAAATTGTAACTTGGAGAGAAAATTTACCTTATTTTACCTCAAACTTTAGGTGAGGAGTAAGCTAAACCCGGCACACCATTCGTCAAGCCGTCTGCTGCAGGTAAGAGCTCTGCCTCTTCCCTTCATTTTGGTTGCTATTTCATTCATTTTTGTCCATAGATTAGGTTGCTAGGAGGACTGGTAAAAAATTTAGGTCGAGGGCGATCAGCATGGGTTTTACCCATCAGACACGCGTTGATCACCCTGTGGTCAATTGTGCCAGCACGCTGGCAGCGCTTGAAAATCCACACACAAACGCGTTGGCGCAGAGGTAAACATTTCTTGGTGAAATCCTCTATGCTTAATGGTTTTTCTTGAATTTTTTCTTCATGGACGCTCATCAAATGTTGTTTTATTGTTTTTCCATAGGATAATTAGTCCAAAATGGTGATTGAATGGAAGGAACGAGAACATGAAGCCGAAGACCATCAAGCAGCTTAAGATCTGAATTGCATTGTTTCTCTTCGAGACTGTGAGATACTGAAATTATTTAGGATTCTTGGAATTAGGACCCAGCTTGAGTTGTTACAACATCGAGTCAGCTGGTGGGATGTAAACCGCCAAATGTTTATTATTGGAGATCAGGAGCTCAAGATAGATATCTCAGACATATACTTCATCACTGGATTATCGAGGAGGGGAGAATGGATTATGTTATCTGGTTCTCATGTTGTTGGGGAGAGCACAGACACATCGATTGCTAGGAACTGCCTAGGTTCCCGAAAGATCAAAAGTGGGAAGATCGATATAAAAATGATCACAAAACTCCCTTTGAGACTATCTTTCATATTATGGCTCAAATTGTTGGAGCCTAAGTGTTGCATGAAGGAACGAAATCTAATTTCCAGTATGTTATTGACTGTTTGAAATGTACGGTTTTTAACTAGTGCGAGGGTTTGTTGGTCAATATGAAAGATCAATTGACCAAGTGCAGAACAGGAAAATTGAAACAGTTTGGGTACGGTTCCATTTTGGTGACGTTCTTTTTGGAATGTGTGCCATTGTTTCGTTATCAGTGGATAGAGGTGGATGCCTTAGTGCCCAGAGATCCATGATTATTTAGATGGGGTGAGTTGATGCCTCGACAGGGAGGTGGCCAGTATATGTCATTCCCTCCGGAATTCTTTGGAAAGTTGTGTCAATAATTGATCATGGTCGATGATTAGGGATATGTAGGCACGAATTTTTGAGGAGATCCGTATCTTCCACTTCCACCAGGCGCACAGTGGACTGATGCAGGTAAAAACTATTTTTTAAGTTTTTTAATTTTTTGATATATTTATTTTTTGTATGTGTACTAAGATTTAACTTATGATGATTTGCACATGTGGGACCAGAGAGACCTCCAGGGGTTTCTTTGATACTCAGATGAGTGGCACGCCAGATTAAGGAGGCTCCTTATGAGGAGGGAGAAGATCCAATTGTTGAGGTAGAGTGTAACCTAAAAGCCTTAACCAGGGGCATTCCAGAGTATGCCTTGATAGATAAGGTGTCATTGCGATACCAGAGACACACTGTAGGGGTTTCCGCTAGACTGCGTCGGTTGTTGAGCGAGTTATCAGGGCTATTTCGTGCTACCATGAGCACCATGTGTGTAGATAGCCAACCCTAGTTTACTTTTTGCACTGATGTAGGCTTATGAAGCCATGTGTCTCAGAACAAAAATTTTGTCATTTTCATGTAGCAAACTCTTTTTCAAACTCTCTCTCTCTCTCTCTCTCTCTCTCTCTCTCTCCCCCTATATATATATATATATATATACATGTTTTTCTATTCACGGTGTCTATTATGTGATGTTTTACGATATACATGTTTCACAAATGTTTATCTAACACATAGTTAGCCAATGCATATGTTAATGTGTTCATGCACCTCAGAATGTGATGATAAGTAATAAAATCAAATTTTCATTCCAAGAGATGAACTCGCAAATATATTCTCAAAATTTGAGGGTTTCTAACTTAATATTGTCTATTAAGTTGTTGTACAATGAGCTATGAATCAATATTCACGATTAACTCTCTAATGACAAGAGCAATAGCTTCTGACAAAATTTCAATGACCGCACTATATTCGGCAATGTCATTAGTCGTACGACCTAAACATATACCTTGTAAATTCACTAACTCGCCATTAGGGTCATAGATTTCCCATGCAGCGGAAGACAAATTTTGTGTACTATGGCAATCACCATGATCAAAACTGACATAATGGTTCGATGACATCTTCAAACCAAGTAGAGCACAAGATAAACAAAGGAAAACCCGTTTGCAAAATCAAACTAACACACCAAAACCACACTGCACACTAGTGAAACACACTAATGTACAAAAGTATTTACACGAAAAATCATGCATAATACTTCTTAAGGCAAAGCCCGTTTCGGGGCTCAGCCAAAGAATTTCCTTCATAATCACCTAACTCATAGGAACCTTTTTGTAAAAATTGTTTAACAATGTATGGCTCGTGCCACAGTGGTTCAAATTTCCCAACTTCCAATTTGTCATTAGCTTGATCATATAACAAGACCAAGTCACCCTCAGCAAAAATGTGGGGAGAAATAGTTCTATCATATTGAGCCTTAACTTATTTCTTCTGGGATTCAATTACTAACGCAAAAATAAGGCGAGTTTCATCGAGCCTTTCGAGGTAAAGTAAACGTTCCTCCTCAAGTGAGGTATCAGGGAGTAATTTGACAGCTAGTTTCAGTGAAGGAATTTCACACTCAATCAGAAGAGTTTCCTCTAGACCATACACCAGCTGAAAGGGTGTGAATCCAGTGGCGGTCTTAGCTACAGTTCAGTAAGCCCATAGAGCTTAAAATAGCATGAGATGCCAATTTCATTTATGCATCCCAATGGTGTATTGAATCATGGTAACCAAGACTTTGTTGACTGCCTCAACTTGGCCATTGGCCTGTGGATAATAAGGAGTTGAGTTGTCGTGATGCAAACCCAACTGAGCAGTAAGCTCTACCATCATGTAATGTTAGAAATGAGAGCCATGATTAGTGATGATGGCTTGAGGGACACAAAATCGAGCTATGACATGGTTGAAAATAAATTGAGCGTCATTTTTACCGTCAGCAGCATATGTGGGCATCACCTCGGCCCATTTAGTGAAATAATCAATGATGATGATGATATAACCATGCCCCCCAGTTGAGCGAGGGTTACATGTCATGAAATAAATACCCCATTTAACAAAGGGGCCGACGGTAAAAACTAGGTGTAAGGGTGTGGGTGGGTGCGTTGTTTACGGTTGTAAATCTAGCAAGCATGACATTTTTGGACTGCTAAAATGCAATCTTTAAAGATCGAAGGCCAGAAATAATCAGCGCGAAGGATTTTTTGAGCAATAGCATATCCTGACATATGACCACCACAGGCCCCAGAGTGACAGTCATTTAGGACTCTCTCAACTTCTTCAAGTGTCAAACATCTACAAAGGATAGAATCGACACTAACACAGTACAAAGTATCACCAATAATCTGATAGGGTTGGGACTGATATTGAATGCGACGACGTTTAGAATTGGACAACTCTGATCGAAAAGTTTGGGTTTGGAGATAAATAATGATATCCTTGCAGAATGGGTCAAGAGTGTTGATGAGAAAGAGAGTTCTTCAGGAATTAGCTCATCATAAGTCGTAGATGTGGTCGTAGAGGGAAGGTCACAAATTAACTCGGCGAAAACCAATGATTTCATTGATTTGGCTGTAGAAAATTCCAAATCAAATTCCTAAAGGATGACAATCCACTTAGAATACTTGTCATCCAGCAACTGATGAGTTGAAATGTATGTCATGGGGTTGCAGTCTGAAATCACAGTGGTTTTCCACAAGAGAATATAGCGTCGAAAGCGTTGAACATCGTGAACAACTACTAAATCCAGTTTCTCAACATGGGTATATCGAGTTTCGATGTTAATAAGATTTCATCTTAGGTAGTAAATCACGTGTTCATTTCCATCATCATCCTCTTGAACTAGTACCATGGAAATAATATTGTCAGTTGCGACCAAGTACAAGAAGTAATCATGGTGGTAATTAGGGGGATGTAATAAAGGAGCACTAATGAGGGTGTTCTTTAATGCCTCGAAAGATGTTTGAGTGATTTCATCCCAAATAAACGGGATCCCTTTCTTCAAAAAACAAGTAAATCCATTGGCAAATTCATCATAATTGGGTACAAAACAATGAAGTAAATTAGCTTTCCTTTGGAATCTCTGCAACTAGTGTAAAGATGATGGAGGGGGTAAATTCACAATGGCCTCTACTTTGAGGGGGTCAATCTGGATGCCTTATTTAGATACAACAAACCCTAGGAGATGACCAAATTTGACGCAAAAGACACACTTATGCAGATTTAAACGAATATTGTAGTGTCTACAGCGAAGAAAAATCGCTCGAAGGTGGTCAGGATGGTCATGACGCTTAGCAGAATGTGTTGGTAAGTCGTCAAGATATGGTTGAATGATGTGTTTAATGTCATGAAAAGCATAAGACATCGCTCGTTGGAAGGTAGCACCAACATTTTTCAGACCAAAAGGGAGTTTTTTTATAGGCAAAGGTTCCCCATGGATAGATAAAAGCAGTTTTATGTTGATCGGCGGGAAGAATGTTAATCTGGTTGTAGCCAGAAAAACCATCCATAAAAGAAAAAATATCACTCTTGGCACACTCATCAATGATCTGGTCTATAAAAGGAGTTGGATAATTATCTTTTGGACACGCCTGATTGATATCACAGTAATCAACACAAACACGAATAGTCCCTTGTTTTTTAGTCACAGGAACAATATTCGAGACCCAATCTGTCAATGGAATAGGGTAAATGAAACCATCCTTAAGAAGTTTTCAACTTCTCCCTTTATAGCGGTTGCCTTTCTAGGGTGCACTGGGCGAAGACGCTGATGAATAAGCTTCGCATTTGGATAAGTAGGTATTTCGTGCACAACTATACTCAGATCTATGCCAGGCATTTCTTCATATGACCAAGAAAAGACATCGCGAAATTCCTTGAAAAGGGTAGCGTAAATCTTGATCTCATCTAGAGAATAAGAAACCCTGACATGGATGTTTTCAACAATTCTTGGTTTAATAGAAATTTCAATGGGCATCGTAGTAGTAATGTTCCCCATGTTTCCTTCAGACAAAACTTCATGCACCAAAATAGGCGTTTGAAGTGGATGAGTCGGTGCATGGGAAACAAAGGTTTCTAAACACGATGAAATCTCTCCAAGACTCAGGAGAAACGAGGAACAATGATGGGCATCATTCCAGGGAGTTTCTTCAAGAGACATAACCTCAGTGATACTCTTGTCGGTTGGAAATGTCTCGTTCAAGGGATACAGAGAATCCCAAGAACCAAGCCAACAGGATTGTGAATACGCATATAGATTCATACTAAGATTAGCATGACTTTTTGAAGTGGCCACTGAAGCCAAAACAACAGCTTGATAGGCTTGTTTTGCAGGGCTGAGCGACATGACATCGCCAAAAGAATCAACTTGATCGGGATGAGGAACGATCCAAGGATCGTGTGAAGTGGAGATCATGTTTATAGGTTTTAACCCCATATAGAAATTACCTACATACGAATTCTAAAAACAAAAAATAAACAATGGCGAGAGCATAAAACATAAAACATATATACACAGATATTTTCCCTTGAATCCCAAAAACTCGGACTACCAGATTGATTTTTCATTATGTTCCTTTCAATGTTACAATACATATATATACATGTTGAAGCATCCATAAAACCCAATCCATTAATCCTGGATTAGAACATAGCCATAGTTCCCTTGACCAGATCTACAAAATACCATGGACAGTAAACCATCATGCCCAAAACCATGTGCAAAATCCATGCACAAAACCATAGGTAGGTCTGCCCACCTAATATAGGGTCCAAAAAAAAATTCTTGGGGCGTTGCCCCACACCCCGTGGAGGGGGGATACCGCCCCTCTGCATACCCCTCGGCAGTGCCCAGCACAACATACAGGAGGGTCTACCACCCCCCCCCCCCCCCCCCGCACGTGGATTAGTCATGGAGAGAATATAACACAACCCAACAATGTTAACGGAAGCAACGTTTGGAGGTGGGAGGGAAAATTTTCCCATAAGAGCAGAGTCTTTAAAAAGACCCGCCCCAAAACTCTCGTAAGGGATGCCATTATCTCCTACATATGCCACATTTCCATTTGAAGAGCTAGAAGAGAAAAAGGCTAACTTATCAATGTAACTATTTTCCCCTCATGAGGAAAACGGAGCACACAAAACAACGCAGAAACCACACAAAACATAGCATGGGTCCAACTCCGACCAAGTAGAAGGTTATAATTCAAGTTGGCATCAATGACTTCTACTTCTAGATTAACGGTCTTCCCTTCCAACGTTATGGGAAAGTTTGTGATAATATCGTATGGACGAGATCCTCTACCATCAAAGGCTTCTGAGGTGTTAGGGGATTGGTTGAGAGGCAGAGAGCCAATATCTTTCCAGCCTTAGTCAGACATGATGTAGGTGGAAGCACCCTCATCAAAAATAGTCCTATGAATCATCTTCCCTTTGATAATGACTTGGATTAAAAAGGAAAGCTGATGTGGAAGACGTGGAACATGATTTTCCAGGTCAAAGGTAATCATACTCGAATTGGTAGGGTCAATTCCTCCTATAGCAGATAGTAATGCTTTCCACTGCAATGGACAACTCTAGAGAACTTCCAAGGCAGACATCGTCGAAGGCTCTTGAGCTAAATCTTTGATATTATTATAATGTTTAGCAGCTCACGCATTCAAATTGTATGATGATTTCTGAATGACACCCTTAGGAGGTGGTCAGATAACAAAGTCATTACTAGGTCTCTCAATATGAAGAAGACCAAAATTGGGTGGAGTAGAAGTGGAAGGTGTACCAGTAACTTCTTTCTCCACAACCCGTTTGGGAGGAGTCTTATATTCTTTTGACCGAGTGGCAAAATAAATAGGTGTCGTTCCACTCATATAAACCTGAGAGCCCGAAGATGTAGAAGATTGTGGTTTCTCTACCAATTGGGTTTGTTGTGATGGAAAAGTTTCTTTTAATATAGTCGGTGTCCCTTGGGTGCCTTTTAACAAACGACTGACTTCAGCACAACGGGGAAAATCCTTGGTATAGTGATCTTCATCACAAATGAGGCAAGGATATTTGGGCTTATGTTTAGATGCATCATCAGTAGATGATTTTGGAGGATCCTATTTTGGGGTATCAAATTTGGCTTTTCCTTTACCCTTCTTTTTACCTTTTTAGGTTTTGACTGTCGCAGTAGATTGAATGACATTAACGTTGGAGGTTTTACTATGATTTTGAGAGGGATTTGAAGGAGAATTGGATGCAATAGTTGAAACTGTTTTTTTCTTCATAGAAGAAGAAGAAGCTCTACTAGAAGTTTGAGTCACTGACCCAATAATATCGTCGACGGGCGGTGCCTATGTAGGTTTGGAAGATGCAGGATCAGTAGACAGTCTCGGTGCATCAGGCAACAGATCATACAACGTGCCCGATTGGTAATATACCAAATCAAGATATTGGGCACGGGAAATGAATTTCTCTTTGGTTACACATCCACCCATAGTTATGTCCTTAGAAATTTGATTAACGAATGGTTTGGTAAACCATTCAGTTAAAAGTTCGTTAGGAATCTCGAAATTAATCAGATGATGTCGATGTCTCCATTCATGGATGTGATTGGAAATGTATGTAGCAGTTGTTTGTTTCAAAGATGTAAGGAGATGGGTACCAATTTCATATCGAACTGGTAGCTGGAAATGAGTAAGGAAGGCCATTGCCAAAGTGTTGAAGTCTTGGAAGGCACCTTGAGGTAACTCAATGTACCATTTCGCGGCAGCACCCATCAAGGTTCATTGGAAAAGACGTAGATGAATGGAATCATCAACCCAAGAATTGGATGAACACCATAAATGGTAAGTCATAACATGGACAATCTCCAGGAATCTTAGTAAGAATCAGAGGCCAACACGACGAATGGAGTATTGGGTCATTTGTGAGCCTTGACACAATCAGTAGTTCCAACGTTCCTAGAAATGGAAATTGTGGATTGAAAGGCATGGAGGGCCTTTGATAAGGCCTAGTTTATGGATTCCAACCTTGTTGGTATGGGTTCTGCCCCCAAAGCGGTGGATTTTGACCATAAGGAGTTTGATATTTCCCCCACTGAGAGGTATTTTGACCATACAAGGGTGGATTTTGTCCCCACAAAGGTGGGTTTTGACCAGGGTAAGGTTGATACTGACCCGTCATAGGCCGTTGAGAACCATAAGGTGGATAAACAACTTGCGAAGAGTATGGAGTATAAGGTTTTTGTTGCAACGATTGACCTTGGTGGTAAAATTGTTGACCCTACTGTTGTAGGGGTTGACCTTGTTGCTGTAAGGGTTGGCTTTGTTAGTACAAGGGTTGGTTTTACTACTGCAAGGGCTGACCTTGTTGCTGCAATGGCTGTTGATAAGGCCCTTGTTGCACATAAGGTCCTTGTTGTACATAAGGTTGTTTTTGTTGGAAAGTTTCCTTGTGGGATTTGTTGGGTTCCATGTTGGTACTGACAAGTTCCAATTTTAAATTGATTAAATGTCCCAAATGAGGGATTTGGACTAGACTGCATTTGGGGTCCTACTTGTTTATTAAAAGGTGGATTTTGAGGTTGTTGTGAGCCATACGGAGGGTACGGTTGTTGGTAGGGTATCTGGGCCGAAAGAGGCTGTTGATATGGGATTTGGCTTGATCCAGATGGAATAGATGATTCACTAGGATAAGGTACACTGCCAACAATTTGACTAACTTTGGTAGCATGAGTTTGAGATCCAATCACATAAGTTCACCCGAAATAGGAGATACATATGGGGGAGGTTGTTGTTGACCCCATGTGGTGGGATAGGTGGTGGCACATATTTCCACTTAATGGAGGATCTGAGGAACCTATAGCGACATTAATCGTCCCAATGGTAACTGTCGATTGTACAAGAACTGAAGAAACTGCAGTTTGTATAGGAATTTGAGAGGTCACGCTTGATCAGGTGCTCAAAATTAGGCTCAAAAATCAAAGTGTCAGAATATTAATAAACTTAGCTTCAGATTGAAGAGCTCTTCATTCTGATTCCAATGGTGTGAATGACACTCAAATCTGAGCTTGTATGCAGAAGTTATAGCAAGTCAAAGTTTAGGTTTGACTTGCTCACATGGGAAGATTGGATGATGTGGCAATGTCCTTCAGAGAATGAGGAGGCACCAAGTGGCAATCTACCATTGGCTCCCGCATGTCGCAAATCGCAATCGCAGGTAGGTCGGCATTAGAAATCAGCCCCCGAGCAAGGAAGGGCATGATGCAATAAGGTAGGTGGGAAGGTTTTCAAGAAAATGGTCGGAGGCGCGATGCGATGGATCGCAATCACAGATCGGCAAAGGGTTGGCGTCACAGAATTGGCCCCCAGCAGGTACCGAATTTCGATGTGATATTGCAATCACAAATTGCAACGGTGCAAATTTTTACATATACAAAACCCCAGTTATCCATCGAATTGCGAAATGCAATAAGTCCTCGGATGCGAGATGTTTATCGGTTCTTGTCAATACTCCCATCGGGCCGCCACATCGCAATCGCACATTGTCCGCCTTATTCATAGACCATAAGCCCGCAGAACTCTGCTAATTTTGATTTGCGATAAGACAGTTGATGCCAGCAGATTATGGCTCGCCACGCGACGAAATTTTCGCCTAGTTAGCACGTTTTGGGGGCTAATTTGTAGGATCATGCTAGAAATGGGGCAATTTGTGGAGCGAATATTGGGAGAACTAGGAGAAGTCATAAATTCTTCAGTTTTCCACCAAATTGGATGCAAAAATAGGCTAGATAGCCATTTTTTAGAATTCTGGACTGATTGAGCAGGTTTCAGAAGAATTTGAGCATTGTAAACACATATCTTTACACTTTTCAGCATAATAGAGAGGCCCAAGCCATTGGAAGCTTGACCAAGGAGACATAGCCCAGAAGGGGTGAACTCCTTTATCATGTGCTTGTTGTAACTTGTTTTTGATGATGTTTTGTACATGTTTATGCTATTTTTTAGTTTCTGATTTATGTTAAATTGCTCATAAAATTAACATAAAAAAATCTTCATTTTACTTGCAAAAATTGATGAATCCTTAAGCACAATGAAAGCATTTTGTTTATAATCTGAGGAAGATTTTAGCACTGCAAACTAATATTCTAAATCAGATCAATTTTGTATCAGCGCACTAGGTTTGCTTTGTGAAAGAAAGATTTAATTATTTGCAAGTTCATGTCATGATTACAAGGTTAAAACTTAAAAGAGGTGAAGGAAATTTGGTTGGAAGCCCTGAAGTTGGGTCAAGGGGAAGAAGAGAAAGGTTTCCACAATCCCCAACACCATTTCAGCCTCAAGTTGCAGTTGAGACTCCAGAGATCATGTCTCATGAAGGAGAACCTACAAACATGACAGAAGATTAGAAGACCTTTAGAAAGGCTTTCTTTGATATGACAGAGATGGTGAAGGTCCTCTATGAAGAGAGGAATAGCAAGTTGCAAGGAGAAAGTTCCAAACCTCCCAAAGGAGAAGGCTCTTCAGGAGGAGGTAATGGGAATGGAGACAAACCTCCACCCTCTCCACCATCTTCTTCATCTTCTTCTTCACAAGCATCTTCACACTCTTCCACTAATACAACCCTTACTCATACTCATCATCATTCTTCAAAAGGGACTGGTAAATCACATTTTTTAAAACTTGATGTTAAATTCGAGTTGCCCATGTATAATGGTGAAGTGAATGAAGAGAAGCTTGATAACTGGATTTGTCAGTTGGTGGTCTATTGAAGGATTCAAAACCTTCAAGAGGATGACATAAAGATTCAGTTAGCTTCCTTGAGAATGGAGGGTGCAGCACTAGTATGGTGGGAATCAAAGACCCAAGAGGAGATTAAAAAACATGGTAAGATCTCTATTTCCTGGAATGATTTCATTGCTGCAATCAAAATAAAATTATACCCCCTAGCTTATATGCAGAAATCCATCGTGAATTAGCAGAACTTTAGACAACTTAAAGGTCAAAATGTGCAAGATTACACCCAAGAATTCAGAAAAGGGTCTCTGATGTTAGGTGTAGATTTGCAGTCATAGGACACTTTTTGCAATATGTAGGGGGTTTACACAGTTACCTTAGGCATACTATCTTAATGTTTAATCCCAATAATCTAGATGATGTGTGTGTGCAAGCCACTCATCTTGAGGCAAGAGGGAAAAACACCTCAGAAGAAGGTAGTAAAAAGCCATTTAAGAGTAAGGGAAAAGAAAATGCTTTCAAAGGGAAGGAAAAGAAAAATGTGTCTATCAAAAAAGAAGGAGAGAAAATTACATGCAAACACTGTTCCAGAGAGGGTCATGATGAAGCTCACTGTTGGAAGCTTCATCCCGAAATGAAACCAAAAAGAAACAACAACAAGGGAAAACAGAAGACAACTGCAACCACTCAACAGGATTTGGGATCTGATTCGGGTGATGAAACTAAAATCACAGCCATGGGGTTAAAAGGAAAAGAATCCATTGCCAGCACTAGTTCTTCAGACTCGCAAAATGAAACTCCAAATGAAAAGAGGAGAATATAATTGTTTCACATAAGGGTGATCTCAAAACATAATAAGATTGATACGATGTTCGATAGTGGATCTCAAGCCAATCTTATCTCTGAAAACATTGTCAAGAGTTTAAATTTAGAAATTGTTCCACATCATAAATTGTATCCACTTGGATGGATATGTGACAATGCACAATTGCAAGTAACAAGAAAGTGTAAATTGAAATTTTCCATTACTACAAAATTCATAGATGAAGTGGAGCTTGATGTTGTGTCGTTAGATATATGTGGCATGGTTTTGGGTAGCCCGTACCTTTATGACAAAAAAGTTATCTTCAATCGACATGAAAATAAATATCATTTATTTAAAAATGGAGTAGAATATATTGTAAGATCTCACAACAAGAAAACAAATCTTTCGCATGTTAATGTAGGGAAGATGAAAATACTGGTGAATTCGAGCAAAAATTTCATGCTTCTCATGATCAAACCCAAAAATGATGTTGATAATGAAGCTTTTAAAGGTTGTGATTTTAATTTGAAATCTGAATTGGTTGACGTAGTTAACCAATATGATGAAATGTTTCAGAAACCAAAGGGATTACCTCCCAAGAGAGGAATCCAACACAAGATACAGTTGCAGCAAGATTGTCCTCTCTCTAACATTGGCATGTACAGGATGTCAATGATGGAAAGCGCAAAAATTAAGATGAAAATCCAAGAGTTGTTGAATAAAGGGATCATCAAACCATCTTCCTCGCCTTTTGATTCACCTATTGTCTTGGTTCCAAATAAGGATGGAACATGGCACATGTGCATGAACTTCCTAGCATTAAACAAAATTACGGTAAAGAATCGATACCCACTGCCCAGAATAGATGATTTACTGGATCAATTGAAAGATGAAAAATATTTTACTAAGTTTTACTTAAGAAGTGCCTACCATCACATTAAAATAGTTGGAGACAATTGGAAGACATCGTTCAAAATAAAACAAGGTTTTTTTGAATGGCCAGTTATGTCGTTTGGTTTATGTAATGCTCCTGCTACATTCATGCGTGTGATGAATGATGTGTTGAGGCCATTTGTTGATGAATTTGTTATAGTCTACTTAGATGACATCTTATTTTTCAGTAAATCCTGTGATGAACATGTCATGCATGTAAGAAAATTACTTGATGTCTTGAAAAAAGAACAGTTGTATCTTAATATGTCAAAGTGCGAGTTTCGAAAGACTTCTTTAGTTTACATGTGTCATATTGTTGGAGGAGGTGAGTTGAAAATAGATCCCTCAAAGGTTGATGTCAATGTAAATTGGCCAAGGCCCAAGACAGTTACAAAGGTAAGAAGTTTTCTAGGAGCGGTCCAATATTGGAGGAAATTCATTGCTAATTTTTCTCTCATAGCAGCTCCATTGCATGCATTGACCAGCGTGAAAAAGGTTTTTCAGTGGGGAGGAAAACTGAAAAAGGCCTTTGATGCGTTGAAGGAAATGATCAGTATAGCTCCTGTACTCGCACTTCCAGAATTGAGATCGTCATTTGAGATTCAGACAGATGCTAGTGACTATGCTATGGGTGCAATCCTCATGCAACATGGTAAGCGTATAAGTTTTCATTCATAAACTTTTAATGGTGCAGTGATTAATTATCTTACATATGACAAGGAATTGTATGCATTGGTGCAAAGTGTGAAAAAATGGAAACACTACATGATGGGTAAGGAAACAGTCATTCACACTGATCATCAACCATTGCAATACTTGCAATCTCAATCAAAGTTGTAGCAATCAAGGCACTTCCGATGGTTTGGTTTGCCTCAGCAATTCCACTTGGTAATTAGGTATAAGAAAGGTATCTACAATAAAGTTGTTTATATTCTTTCTAGGCTGATTGTTAGTGCAGCTACTTTACTCAAGCATAATTTTGTTTTACATGAAAGTTATATTGAGAAATATGCATTAGATAATGACTTTCAAGATGTTTATGCAAGCTTGAGTCAATGTAACCAAGTAGAGGAATTGGATTATCATTTGCATGATAACTTGTTTTACCATCTTGGCAAGCTTTGTATTATGCAGGAAGAAAGAGTTAACATCATAAGAAAAGCACATACTTCTCTTATTGTTGGTCATTTCTGTGTAAGTAAGATGGTGACACATCTACAGAGGTATTGTTATTGGCCTCGTATGCTTGAAAGTGTGTCTCGTTTTATTAAAGGATGTTCATTATGTGCAATCAGTGAGCCTAACAATAGGAAGTAAGGATTTTACACACCACTTCCAGTTCCTTCACGACCGTGGGAGAGTGTTTCTATGGATTTTGTAGGAGGTCTTCCATTGTCAAAAAGAGGTCATGATTATTTGTATGTAGTTGTGGATAGGTTCGGCAAAATGTGTATTTTGATGCCATGTCAAAAGCAAGTTACAGCTGAAAAAAACTACTCAGTTATTCTTTCAGAATGTTTGGGTGCATTTTGGATTACCCACATCCATTTTAGTGATCGAGATTCTCACTTTGTGGGGAATTTTTGGTCAAACTTGTGGGGATTCATGGACACCAAATTGAAAAAGAATACAGCCTTTCATCCACAAAGAGATTTTCAAAAAGAGGTAGTGAACAGAACAGTGATACATCTTCTTCGTGGCTATTGCATCAAGCATCCTAAGTTGTGGGATGAACAGTTGCACCATATTCAGCATGCTTACAACCGAGCCAAGCACTCTTCCACTCAAAATTTTCCATTTGAGGCATGCATGGGATACTTGCCTAAATCTCCTTTGGATTTTATTTTTGGAAAAGATGTTGCTATTGAAGGTCATAGAGACATATACAAAGCAATAAAGTTCATTGAACAAATACAACTAGCACACCAAAAGGTTCAAGAACAACTTGAGAAAAGCCAAGACAAGTACAAAGAAAGGCATGACAAGCATCATCAAGATCACAAGTTCCAAGTTGGTGATGAAGTTTGGCTTCACATTAACAAAGAGAGGCTCCAAGGAGAAGGTAAAAAGCTCGAATAAATTAGATATGGTCCATTTATAATTTTGGAAAAGATTGGTAATAATGCCTTCAAGTTGGATTTGCCTTCATATATGCAAATTTATGGTGTTGTTAATTTTGATAATTTAAGGTTGTATGAGCTTCCTTTGATTGAAGATCAAGGAGATAATATTCAAATTCCATTTATTGAAGACTTTTCTCCAGAATTCCTTGATATGCTTCAACAAGACACTATACTTGGCAGAAGAACAAGGACAACAAAAAGGGGAAGTATAGATTTTCTTTGAGTGGGACCCAAAGGTACAATTCCTTCAAAATCCAAATGGATGGAGATTGTAAAGGTGAGGGAATTGTACCATCACCTGCTAAACAATTGAAAGTGATCTATTTGGGGTCCAAAAGGCTTCCAGTGGGGAGGAGGGATCAAGTGCTCAAAATTAGGCTCAAAAATCAAAGTGTCATAATCTTGATAAACTTAGCTTCGGATCAAAGAGCTCTTCATTCTGATTCCAACGATGTGAACGAAACTCAAATCTGATCTTGTATGCAGAAGCTATAGCAAGTCAAAGTTCAGGTTTGACTTGCTCACATGGTAGGATTGGATGATGTGGCAAGGTCCTTCAGCGAATGAGGAGGTGCCAAGTGGCAAGCTTCCATTGGCCCTCGCATGTCGCAAATCGCAATCGCAGGCGGATCGGCATTAGAAATCAGCCCCCGAGCAGGGAAGGGTGTGATGCGATAAGGCAGGCGGGAAGGTTTTCAAGAAAATGGCCGGAGCCGTGATGCGATGGATCGCAATCGTAGATCGGCGAAGGTTCGACATCACAGAATCGGCCCCCGGCAGGTACCGGGTTGCAATATGATATCACAATCGCAAATAGCAATGGTGCAAAGCTCCACATATTCAAAAGCCTGGTTACCCGCTGAATTGCGAAATGCGATAAGTCCCCGGATGCGAGATGTTTATCAGTTCAGGTTAATACTCTCGTCAAGTCCGCCACATCGCAATTGCACATTTCCAACCTTGTTCACAGACCATAAGCATGCGGAACTCTGTCGATTGCGATTTGTGATAAGACAGTCGGTGCTGACAGATTATGGCCTGTCACGTAGCGAAATTTTCACCCAGTTAGCATGTTTTTGGGGATAATTTGTATGATCATGACGGGAATGGGGCAATTTGTGGAGAAAATATTGGGAGAGCTAGGAGAATTCATAACTTCTTCATTTTTCCACCAAATTGGATGCAAAAAGAGGCTAGATAACCATTTTTTAGTATTCTGGACTAATTGGAGCAGGTTTCAGAAGAATTTGAGCATTGTAAACACATATTTTTACACTTTTGAGCATAATAGAGAGGCCTAAGCCATTGGAAGCTGGACCAAGGAGACATAGCCCAGGAGGGGTGAACTCATTTATCATGTGCTTGTTGTAATGTGTTTTTGATGATGTTTTGTACATGTTTATGTTGTTGTTTAGTTTCTGATTTATGTTAAATTGCTCATAAAATTAACATAAAAACTCTTCATTTTACTTGCAAAAATTGATGAATCCTTAAGCACAATGAAATAATTTTGTTTATAATCTGAGGAAGATATTAGCACTGCAAACTAATATTCTAAATCAGATCAACACTTGAAACAAACGGACCATAAGTAGGCATGGCGCCTGACGACCAAATGGGATTATGATAAAGTGAAGACGCACTTGGAGTACTTGAAACCAATTGAGCCAAAGACGTGTAACCTGGTGGAAACAAAGTTTCATTGTTTTCAGACGGTGGTGGAGGTGGAATAATTCCCACATACGGAAAGCCTTTAGGTGGAAAGTTATATTTAGATTCATCGCAAACACTAGGAGTGTGAGTGGATGAGACTTCTGGCGGAGGATCTCGAGGAAAGGTTGGAATCTCACCTTCTAATGCCATAGGCAGAAATAGTCGGCGAAGAGGAATCCGCTTTTTGATCCATTGGTCATATTTCCTCAACGTCCATATAGCCCATTTGATAAACGCAACATACATTTTGATCCGCAGTGGAGTCACCATTTTGTTGTGAAGGCAAATCCCCTCTATGGACAGAGGTGATCTCTCTAGCCCAATGAGTGGGTCTAGCAACAAACTAAACAAACTAACATACACTTTCCTAGCTTATGTTTAAAAAATGCAGAGAGAGAGTGACCTACCTTGCTCTAATGCTAATCGCTCAATCCTTTGGAGATGACTTTGATTCCTTCGCTTCTAGGCTCGCTCCTTACTTGTTCTTCACGTCTGAGTACCTGCAAGAAAGATCAAAGAGAAATACAAGGTACAAGAGCATATATGGCATACATCAAACATAAACTACTTAATAGATCAAGGAGTATTAAGCTAAAAGCATAAACATTTACACAATTATGGAAAGTGAACATCATATGTATATATTAATAAGCTAAAAAGGGAAGCATACAACCTATGCCTTGATGTTGGAGACCTCCTTTTGGTGGATGTCCAAGTCCAATAAAATATTCTTCAAGCACTCCTTCAAGTTAGAATGGGCATCATTTGGGCATAATCTCAGCATAGGAATGCAGGCAATCAATGACCAACCATATGGGGATGGAAGGGAGAGGGAGTTAGGGATCCACAAAAGAGGGAGGAATGTCCACAGCTCAAGGGGAAGGCCCATAATGATAAGATCAATATATCCAAATGGGAGAGCTCGACCATATCTATAACAACCATATCCAGCTCATTGTTCTCGAAGTTTCTAGCATACGAAGCTTCTCCCCCATTTTTGGAAAACCTACCAGAAGAGGTTCAGCGTGGGTTTTCATATCAAAACCTGCGTTGGCAACATTAGGGTAAACCAGTGCAACCTGCCATCAACATGGGCAGGCAGTGGAGCAAAGAGCACTGGCCCTAAAAATTAGGGTTTTAGCTAACCTTCTTCATAATTGACTCAGGGCAGTTTTCCTTTGGTTTTTCAGGGATGTTTTTGTCTGTGTATCATGATGGATATACTTCATAGTTGTCAACATTTTGGCACTTTGGGATATGGAACAGGAAGTGAACGAGAGGTGTGACAAAATATTATGTAATAGCTCTCATCCTCTTTCTCTCCTTGATTTAAATGAGGAAGCTCCTCCTTCGCATCCTATTCCACCCGTGGGTCTGGTCAATGACCCTGCTTCTGAATAGCAATCATGCAAGTCAAAAAAATTATATTTCAGGTATTTTCTACACAATATATACCACTAGAATATTAACATATGTTGTGGTTTTGTTGTTGTGTTGCACAAATGATGTCTTTTGTCTTGTCAAATGAATTTAGCTACAAGGAAACTTGGTAACTTTCCATGTGCTTTTGATCTTTGTTGCACCCCAAAAGCATATTTTATTTAATAAAAATACTATTATAGATTTTTTTTTTTAAATGTAAAGCAATCTTTTTGTGAAAGATTTTGGGTTTCATCTTTATTAAGAATAAGATGGTTCCCATAGTAACTATTAAAGGCTTATGATCATTCAACTTGTGTTTGGAGGGAAACTATCAGCTAGCCAAATTTGTCATAATACTTCTTGTCGTTTAGAACTCAGGTTCGGAGGGATGTTATTGTTGGACAAAGTTTGAACTCATGTTTATTTATATATAATTTTTATTTTAATAATATTTGTTTTATAAACATATAATAATTAAATTACTATATATTTCATTATAAAAATAACATTATAATATGTATAAAAAAAATGGATGGTTGATGTTGGGTGGACCATTGATGGCTCTGTGGCTAGGGTTTCAGATAAGATGATTAGGGCACCAAGCTCTGAAACTCAGATACACATGGAGCTAGCTTACTGAGTATTGAAATGGAACATGGGAAACAAACTAGTAAAAAATGTTCTTCTTTATTCTTTTGATTGAGGCGGGAGGTATACACGAAGTTCATATGAAGATTCTAGGTAGGTCATTCATAGACTACTGAGTTTAACCCCCTATCCTCAGTTAGCCTTGCCAGCCAAAAGAATAGTTGATAGGTTCATTGGACAAGTTGGTTTCAAGGGTGACTTGGTATAGGGTTCTTTCATGGATAAGCTCAAGCTAGTATATTATGCATCAAACATAAGGTATGGTACATTGATAAAGCCCCCTTCCTATTCAAATTTTAGATTCCCCTTTTCAATGTGAAAAGGGAAAGAATGGACGAAGTACCTATATTGGTCAAATTTTCGGAATTACCTACAAATTTCTGGGATGCAAGGGTTTCTTAGGATTTTGGAAATTCTTTGGGGAAATACTTGGACCACCACTCCTCCTACATCGAGTTTGGCATCAAGAAAGTTGCCCATATTTTAGTGTTGTTAGACTTGTAAAAAGGGATTCCAAAAAACATTGGCATTGGTTGAGGTCCAAGCAACATCCAAACATTGGACTACGAGGGTGTCTCTTTCCACTGTAGGTAGTGCAATAAATACGTGTACTTGGTAAAAAAATGTGACCTTCCTTTCCATTGAAAATCACAACAAACTCCTATAAAGAGGGAATGCATAGGCTCAGAGAGCTCGGATCCAAGGTTAAGGTCACATCAAAGGATGAGAAAACTCATAAGGATTATATGTTCAGAGGCCGAGAAACTCAAGGAAGGATGGATCTAAGTCAACCTCTCTGCCAAACAAGAAGGATGCACCCTTAGAATGTAGCAGCCCTCTTTCTTCTCCCTACTCGCTTTTCTTTGATGTTGTTTTATTATCATTTATACGCTTTACTTATTTTTTAAATGATATACGTAGTCCCTATCCCATGTTTGGTCCTAGCCCTTCCCTATCTATGGCCATACCCCCTCTCTCCCCTAGCCTCTATCCATGCAAACATGCACCTGATGGATTCTCCTCCCCAATAATGTCGACATCTTTTTTCTCCTTAGAAAAATCTGAGATTGGTGACAATATCTACAACCTTCACTTTTTATCTGTTGTGAGCTTCTAGGAGGGAATGCTTATGGTTTTGGGGAAGCTTCACATCTCCTCCAAAGAAACGATGGGAAGGGTTCGAAAATACACCCGTATGAAAGCAATGGAACAAGCCTGTGAGGACCTTGTCGTAGGAAAACAACAAACAATCCAAGGGGCCCTTAGGGCTGAAAAATCCCCAAGTGGGGTTTCGAGGGTTAGCATGCCCCACTAAAAATCATGGTTTAAAATGGTTGGTCGACATTAATTACTTAGATCTAATCCTACTGCAATAAACCTTAGGTGAGGGAGATGTAATTTTTCGATGCATGGAATCCATTTTAGTCGGATGGTCCTTCATCGGGCTACATGCCCATGGAATGTCTAGTGATCTAACACTAGGATGGAGGAGGAAGGTTCTTCAGGAAAAAAACACTTAGGGAATGGAGTTAGGCCTAGGGATTGAAGTTTTCTCTGAAGAGCTAGGCATTGTACTATCCATATTGAACATTTACGCCCGCCCCCCCAAACCGCTCGAAGTTCTCGGATCACCTTTTTGGCTTTGCTTTGCTTCAGTCTAGCAATCTTATCTTACGGGGGATCTCAACTTTTCACTAGGAACAATAGAATCATGGGCCCTAAATCGAGACCGAACACCCTCATAGATTACTTCCAAAATAAAATTAATAGAAGTCGCTTGGTGGAAATCGATATGATCAAAATATGCCCCACATGGAGGAATCATAGATCAAGGGAGGAACATATAACAAAATGATTGGACATATTTGTTACCTTTGAGAAAATTCTAGCTAATGAGGCAGTGGGTTAGGTTGGGGGGGGGAAATCAAACCACTCCTCAATCTTCTTGGAAATCAAGGGTGCTCAAAATGAAGCCTGTAAACCCATTTAAAATTAACTCAACCTTCTTAAAAAAGAGGAATTTATAAACCTGGTGTTGACGGTGTTGGAAATCCATCAACCAAGGAGTCTCCCCAATGTGAAGTCCCAATTAGACCTCACACCGTTTTGAGTAGGAGCCCCATTTGGAATATTGGTCCAGTTTCCATGTATTCTTATAGATTTGCCTTGGCTCTAACTGTTAGCAAGATAGTGGAACGCGCGGTGCCTTCGAAAAGCAAGGAGGGTGTGCATGGTGAGTGTTCAATTGTATGTGTATCAAATTTCTTTCACTGCATAGGGGAGGAAAAGTGAGCCTCTAAGAGAGAGGTAGTAGTGCCACCCTAGTAGGGACACACGCGAATAAGAAGGGTTCGTACAACATCAAGCAGAATAGTCCACAGAGATGTGATGGTCATTGAAACCAATATAACGAGGAAGATCTTTCTAATATCCAATGGAATAATCCATGAGGATGCGACAACGATAATAGCAATTATAGCACATTCTCAGTATAATAAGCACCAAAATAATTGAAATAGTTCAACTACTTTAGCACACATGAAAGTAAACATGAATTACAAACATTCACATAATAGTCTTACAAATATCCATAATACATGCAAGAAGAACGTGTTGGCCCATAGGGCTTCTCATATTAAGTAAAATTTCCAAGACACATGTATACAGTGAACACCACTAGCTTCAATAGTGGTGTGTTGGAGCCACTCCTTGCTCCTCAAAATTTCTAACTTGTCTCTTTGATGCCTTGCAGGAGGATCCAAGGAGAAAATTCCTTTGCTCATACAATGAGGGTGTATATATAATCACAAGGTGGTGCTTCACCTTCATTGTGACTCTTTGACTACCCTCATGACTGTTTGACTTCCTATGACTTTTCGACCTTACATGACTCTTCATATTATGAATGTGCCCTTTGGACTTCCACTTTACAACACATTTTAAATAGGTAATTACATAATCCACCATAAAGATGTGGCATATGATGACTTGTGACAGGACATGACATGACATTGATGACATGAACTGCATGATGATGTGTCAGTGCCAAGTTGTACTTCTTGTTGCTTCTTTCTTTGTGTCTTCTTGAAAAGCTGGTACATGTTCTTCTTCATTCTCCTCCTTATGACTTGAAGATGAGGAGTCTTCCAAGTGATCTTGATCTTGATCTTCATATTCTATTAGAGTTCAGTGCTCCTTCGTCTTCTAGCCTAATGATCATCTTATTTCTTCAGCTCCATATGTGTCTTCTAGCATGTCCTCCTTCTCCATCTCCTTATTCATCATCTTTCCATGTCATGATAAGGTACATGTTTTTTCAATTCACACATGAGGAGATGACATCAGTATGAAAACCCCCTAGTCTAAGATTGTACATATTGATCCATTGACTGAGCCAAAACTATATAGAAAGCTAGGAAAAGGGCTCAGTGACTGCACAATTGCATAGTACAGGCAGTCATGGGTGAGCTTGAGCCTTGATATTGTGCAGTGCGCAATTCAGGTTGGGTTGAGGAAGAAAATTGTGCAGTCAGAGAGCTCAGGGTGGCAAGCTAAGGGAATGCGTACTGGATCAACCTTTTACGTATTTCAGGAGGAGAGAGGAGCCCAAGTAATTGTACAATTGTGAATTTCAAGAGCTCGGGCTGAAGCTTGAGCCTGGAGACTGCGACGTGCATAATTCAGGCAGAACTTGGGAGATAAACTGTGCAGTTTCTTGACTCAGTGAGCTGAGCTGCAGGGTTTTGCACTTCTTGGGAAAACTGTGCAATTTTGGGAGGCAGTGGAGGCTGGTCCACTGCGCATTTTAAGAGATCAAGGATGAGATTGAGGCTAGAGACTGCGCACTGCACAGTTAATGCTAGGTTGGGAGGATGAATTGCGCAATTCTGGGAGGTAAGGTCAGGCTTGAGCACTAAGTTGTGAAATGCGCAGTTCTGGGCTTAAGCATTAAAGTTGCAAACTCCACAGTTCAGGAGGCCTAGATAAGTCTAGGTTACCGGGAATAAGGCTAGGTTGTGGGACTGAATAGGTTTTTGTGAACAATGATATGACTTGATTGTGATCACACACTTGAAACACTTTGAAGAAACAACAACATAGATCATCAGGAGCACGTTAACAACATATTTCCTTCAATGCGACAACTTTACGACAAGTGTGACACTAAAGGTACACTTTGTGAAGACTGTGACAAAACTTGTGTGACAGTGCTTAAAACTTTGGGAATGAGTGAAACTGATGTTTAAATGGTTAGACCACCTCATTCACACAAAGATAACCCCTTGAAACCACCTGAACAAGCATACATACATTTTGAACCAACTAACATGCGAAAACACGACAATTTATAAAGCGCAAACAAATCTTGCTACGTGTGAATCAACAGTGAAAGTAACACATTCCAGAGAAAAGATAACATGAAAATGCCACTAATTAAAGAGAAAGAAAGTGAAAGTGATAGTCATAAACATGAAAACAATACTTGTGAAAGAAAAGGTGTGCAGAAGCGATAATTTGCAAAACTCACCAAAATAGAAGTACAAATACAGCTAGAATGTGAGAAACTATCATTGTCAGTGCGCATTGACTGTCGACATGGATTAGGCATCACACAGGCACATTCTTTATAGGAAAGTTTTATGCTCGTCCAAGCTTGCGTAAAATAATGCGCACATGCACTTGTTACAGACTAAGAATGTGTGAGCAAGTGACTTCAACACTTCCAATCCAAGAAGGAAGCTCAAAAAGCATCAACCGACCAAGAAGTGACTATGGAACGACCGATCGCAAGATCCACAAAAGGCTCCAAAATTCGAGTGTATGCAATTTTTTTTAGGGTTTTTGTCGCAGCGAAAACACCTGGTCAGATCTTGATCTAAATGGAAAGTCGTATCCACTCATGGTAGTTAAACATGGTGTTTACCCATGATATACGCCCATGGTAATTACCCATGGTATTGTAACTCAAAAAGCTATAAATTTCGGCCTCACCTTGTAGAAGGATAGAGGGGTCCACGCAATGTAGTTGTAACAACATTTTTCTCTCTTCACAATGAATTGGGTTTTATCATGTATTTTGTTAACTCTTCTTATTTTTTTGGGGGGGTGTATTCAAGTTTTGCATTCTTTATCAATGTTCTTGTGTTGGGTTCTCTACTTATCTCTCTTGGTTTTGGATCTTAACCCCCAATATCCAAGTAAGTGTTACACAGTAATTTGTCACTGGCCTCATATCCCTTGATCTCGGATAAAGTTAGTCTTTGATCGACATCTTCTCTGTGTCATACATCAAATAAATGTGTCCACATCTTCCCAATCATTCAAGAAGATTAACAAATTCTCTTTAATCCTGAAGATTGACCCTTTTTACCCATGTTTCAAGATCGTCGCAAGTAAACCTCATTCTGCCTGCGACGATTCTCTGTAATGAACTAGAACGTCGCAATGTCATCGCAAGGGTACATCTTTTCCCTGCGATGGTCGAATTTTAGGGCTCGCCGCAAGTCCCCAAGATCTTTCTTGCGACGATGGCTCTGAATACATTGTTTCCTTGTGACGTCGTCGCTGAGTCCTAGCGTATGACACACGACGATCCAGATATGGCGAATTAGTTCAAACAGAATTCTTCTGGGTGCTTTTGGAACTGGTTGTTAGGTCAAGGAAATTCGCCTTTCCTCCTCTGGGATGGTGGTTTCGCCTTTTGAGAAACCTCCCTTGAGGATAAGCTCCCTCTCCCTCATTTATGGAGGTTCCTCCTCTTATAAAAACATTCCCCATTGCTATGATCAGCTAGTTTTTTAGGATTTAGAAAATTAGCTAGCTTTGGTCTGAGTTTGATAGTTTGCAGTGTGAATTGTTGATAGTCTAGCAATTGGTTGTGGATTGCCTTAGCCTTGTACTAGTGATTTTGAGTGAGAGAGAGAGTTGTCAGCCGCTTGAGAGACCCTTTTAAGAGTGAATGCTTGAAGAAACATACCAGCTGGACCCTTCGAGGAAGCTTGCGACGTCAAGGCTTGGTTGTAGCTTTGCTTTTATTCATTTTAATACAATCAATGGTGATTTCGTATGTCATGTGTGCAATATACTTGATAGCTTATGGTTCCTTGACTCTGTAAGTAAATATATCATTGTTGTACTCTCTCACGTGTTTTGTTGTTCTCTTGTGTTGTTTCAGGTGAATTTCTCATCGAAGAAAAGGAAACGATAGATGAAGCGGTGCAACGAAAGCTCCATCGAACACCGGTTTGAGGTAGGCTCTTTCAACAATGAATGTTTAAGGAAATTAGTTGTTGTTTTGTCTTGCTGTGACTAGACCCACTCTAGGGCTAGAGGGGTTGCATCTGTCCGCAGAGGGAACATTTCCTACATCACAGTAAGTTGTATCAGAGCGAGTTGGGTTCATGACAGCCATTTGGGTACAACCTTCTTTGGCTCACATTTTCCCTTCCCAGAACTCCACGCATTGCAGAAGTTGTTTCTTCTTTGCACCCTAGTTCCTTCTCGCCTAGGGTTCTTGTGCAAGAAAAACGACAAAAATGTTATCGAATTTGGCTCTAGCTGAATCCCTTGAATGAACTTATGGGGTTTTCTCAAATCCCTTGCATCGTCTAGCCCCTACACCCAACTTCTCAAGCGCCTTCTAATGGGCCCCTCTTACATATTTTCTCTTCGCCGAATAGAAAATTACATAGGCCTCTCCACCGAAACCTGTTAGCAACTTCTGGAATCTCATTTTCAATTGTTGTATCATTTCAAAAGCATTGAGGAGGCTAACAACAATTTAATTGTTTTCATAAAGCATACATTTTTCGTGCCCTTAAATCCAGTGGAAATAGCAGGGTATGGCCATTTTTTGCTCACTGCTTACTTGTTATGAAACCAGCTCACAAAAAGATAGAAAAGATAGATCAACAACTTCAAAATCAACCTCTTCGAGGGGGAAACCTCCTTTACATTACACAAATGAACAATTCTTGGATGATACAAATGACAAGACCTCCTTTCTATATATAGGAGTCTAAGGGGTCATAATATAATCAGAGCCGACATAACAATAATAATATATGGGCGCAATTATACCAATAGTGGGCTTCTATGGGGCACAATAATAACAATATGGGGACTACATGGGCACAACAATATAATAAGGGGGTTGCACTAATAACAATAAGGGGTTACACTAGTAGTATAGGGACCTAACATTACTATTGAACACCAATTTTATTAATCTTTGAAGCTTTTCAACGCCTTGTTAACAAATGGCGTCAGTTGTGCACGAGGGAAAGAACATCTCAGGGCATTGTTTGGAGGAGGAGGGTTGATTTGATCCATTTTATTGTTATACATCTTAAATCGAGACCCACCAGAGATCACCTAGGCGCATAACTCCACGTGGTTTTTAGGTTGAGCTTCACTTACCTCTATGAATATCCAACTAGCAGCCCCAGGTAGCAGAGCAACATTGTTTCTTCCCATTGATATTTGTAGATTGGGAGGTACTCCAAACCCTAAGCTTGATGGTTGTGGGGGAGTTGGAACACAAGTGTGCCTTGTGGGCGTGAAACCAAAGCCTATTGGATTTTCATGCAAGAATGTGGGTGTGAATATGTGAGGAGATTTATACATGTGATGATTTGAGTTGATAGAGGACTCCGAAAGAAAAAGAACGCAATGAAAACCACTCAAATCTGAGTTGTAGAACTGAAGATATAAAATTTTGAAGTTATGTGTCAGGCTTGGACTAGAGGAGATCATGTCGGCTTAGTTGTTAAGAAGCCTAAATGACCACTAGAAAAACCCACAATGAAATCCAATGAAGCCCTTGAGTAAAAATAAGTCAAGTATGGAGGCATTTGACACATTAATGAGCATCCATCAAAAGGTAAATCTCCTCTGAGGAAGCCACAACTCCTAGAGACCTAATGAAGGAGAGAAATGATGATTTTTCTGGTTTTGTTTCTCATGATTGACTAGGCTGAAGTGGAGAATATGTGACAATGTGTGAGAGGGATTGTTCTAAGGCAAATAATGGACATGATTGGTGATGTATCTCTTTATATTTAGGGTCGAGATTTCTTGTAGAATTGCAGGTGGAAAGCTCTCTATATAGGAGGATCGATAAGTCCTAAGAGGAGTCTCCTTGAAGTTGCACTCACCTACAATAATGGCACAAGGGTTGGTCACCTAAGGGAGGGTAACCACAGGTCTAGTAAGGCCTAGTTAGGAAAATTCAACCAACGAAGAGGAGGGTGGTCTTGTGCCTAAATGAGGTCTAGTTCTCTCAAGAAGTAGGCCTGAAATTCTGATTTGTGCCCACTACCCTAGCAGCAGATCACAGTCCTGTGGGGTATCTTTGGAGGAGTCAAGAGCCTACTTGGGGACGCTGAAGGTGTAGAAGGGACAACAAATGAAAGGAACTTATGGAGAAAGCTTAGTCATGGAGTTTAGGACCATAGAAGTATTAAGAGCGTTGATTGTAGCAATAGTCAGCCCTAACCAGAGGGTCATGGGTTGTAGGAATAGGCACAAAACTTAAGAAAAAAGGAGCACAAGATCCAAGGTAAGGGTGTCCTTTTGTTTTGAATGGATTTCTAGAAGATATAGGTCCAAATTGGATAATTAGAGGCAAACATACTAGGAGAAATCATCACCAGTAGTGGATAAGGTCAAGAGAAGTAGCAGGAGGTTGCAAGACAGGTATGTCATCTTCTTGAGTTGATTTTGACTTGCATATGGATGAAGTGTCCTAGTGTTGGACAGTTTGTTGTGTGGTATTGGACACTTGTGGTCTAATGGAGGGAAGTGTGAGAGTGGACCAAGTGTGGAAAATGGATTGTGCATTTATGGTCTGTTGGAGGACAACATGATAGTGCCCAAATTATAGCCTGATGTGCAACACTTCAATGGAAAAAAGTAACTGCCAGAGTGGCAGAAGAAGAGCTCAAGGATCTGATAAGCCAGGATCAGTTTGAGTGTACTTAGACTTTTCATGTGGATAAGTACATCTACAGAAGAATATGGGAAATCCTCCTAGCCCGTGTTCATTTTCAGAGGTGGGCATCTTGCAGTGATAGGTGGAAGCCCTATGTACCCTATGTTAGTCTTCATTAGAGTAGCGCGGGAAGACTATACTGGGATGAAGTATGTGAGTAGATGAGGAGCAGAAGTGGGCAGTTGAGAGTTTGGTGAGCTCCAGTATTGTAGCAATAATGCTACAACTCCTGGGGCTTCCTGTCTCTTAATTTTATCAACCCGGTAGTTCGTACAAACTTGGAAGCGGCGGTGATGTATGCACAAGTACTAGCTCTTGTCGCAGCTGTCACTTGGTCAGCTGGCACAAGTCCGCTAGGGCTCAAGCCAACTTCTATATGCTCTCAGAAGAAGCTTTCTAAATGATGGACGAAGGCTATCTCGAAGGAAATTAATCTATTTTGCAAAAATGAACTGAAAGCCAAAAAGAAACACAAACCCTAGCAAACCCTAATTCTACCAGCTAGTCCTACTGATGCAAAGGAAAGAATGCAAACAACGAAAAGAGATGCCATTACTTCTAGGAAGGTAAAATGCATGTGTCTACGTTATCACTATCTGAAGAAAACATCTTTTTGTATTTTTGATTAAGTTGTTGAAATTATCATGCATGTGCTTCTAACTAGTTTTCCACTGTGCAGGGATGGATCAAGGGATGAAATGCTTTGGGAAAGGTTGGGATGGTACAGAGAGAGTCTAAGGGATCCCCAGTATCCTTTCTGAGAGTTTCACAAAGTCTGGATGACATGCAACCGTGTTCATGAACTTCTACAGGAAGTCTGCAGGGGCTTCTACATGAAGTTTCTACAGGATGTTCTGTAATTCTTCTACAGGATGTTTACGAATTGGATTTTTGAGGATGGATGGTTGAGGGAAGATGCATGGATGGTTATGGAGGTAGGATGGGGGTTTGAAGTGACCCAGGAACTGATGGATGGAGTGGTGAGATGATGTGGAAAGCTGACTTGGCTTGAAGGTAGTTGAGACAACAATGGGGCAGAAGGTAAGGTTACTTGGCAAAAGAGAAGATGGGAGATGAGGGAACAGACTTGGTGATGGAGGAGCTGATCTGAACGAGGCTCAAATGAACGAGGAGATGATGAAGATGCCCTGCATAGTGGTTGCTTGATCAAACCAACTACATCTTGCATGCAATCAAAATATCATGTGATCTATCTAACAAGTTAGTGAAATCGGTGGACAACAACCTTATTCATGAAAAGAATCACGTACAACCTGTGAACAAAACATTATCAAAGAGATGTAAACGCATGAATAACTCCTACCAATCTATCTTAAACATAAGAAACTACTTTAACCATCGAAAGCAACCTAAGTAACACAGCATGAATTAAATCTAAAGAGCAGATTTTTTCTCAAGAACGCAGCAAACACACATAAAGAGAAACAAGGGAGGTACTGGGCGCTTGAGATGGGCCCAACCCCAAGAGCTACAGCCTCCCATGAAAGATTTAGAGCTGGTGCAAAGCTGGATCCATCTTTATTAATCAAGAAATGAAAAGTACATCAAAATTGTCCACAAGGAGAACTTGAACATGAGCTGAAAGCAAAGCTAATCTATTGCATAAAAATCGAACTACAAACTAGCTAACTAATGGCTAAAACAAAATGACTAACTAGCTACAAAATGACTACCCACTAGCTAACCAAAATGAGGCCCCAATCCCTCTTATTTATACAATTTGAGGACCCAACAGTCCTCCTAAAAGTTAGGGACTTGGCTGCCCAAGACTTGGAGTTAACAGCAGTCCAACTTGACTTGCTTGGCTGCCCTTGAGCTGATTGATTCGGTGGCCCTTGAACTCCGAGCTGATGGTGGAGAATTCGAGGTAAGGGCCCATAAATGAGGGGGACACCTTCCTACAAATCCTCTAGCTTGTTCTCCCACGAATTTGGCTGCCAAGTGCTCATTAAGACCTTCAATTTTGTCTCCAAGTTGACCAAAAAGGCTACACAAAGCACCCATTAGACTTGTTGGCATAATGACTAACCAAATTCACTCCATTAACATAAAAATAATCAAAAACATGCAATAAACAAATGAGAATGGTGGACTAAGCCAAATTAGGAGGTTGAATGAGCCCAAATAATTGTACATTTTTGGGGCTCATCAGAGTTGTTCATAAATGTAATTATGAATAACTCAACAGGAGTCTCAATGTGTTGTGCCCTTGATGGACTAGGGCATAACTAGCGAACAAATTGGATAACTGAGGTTCAGTGTCTAGATGGACTTGGATCATTGATAGAGGTGGTGCTGCAGATTGGGAGTTGAAGGACTGGGCAGATATATATAGTGTATGACCGAGAGGAGTTGTGAATGCATGTTACATCAACCAAATGGTCAGAGCATCTTGTTGAGGGTAGATTGGTTATCGATGGACTGACACCAAGCCCCAATTTTGTATCTTTGTATTAGTGGATGTATGAGGGTCATCATCCCTGGTAAAGGAGACATAAAATAATGTATTATTCAGTTGGATTAATATAATGAAGTTGGGTTATTCTACATATTGTGTAAAAAGTTGTGTATATATTGTGCACTAGTAGACGTATTGTTGTTTATATTCCTTTGTGCAAAGTAGCTTTGTTGTGATTCTTGGTTTGGTAGCATTAATGATTTAAGATTTTATCCTAGACAACAAGATCGTGGAAAAACAACATGGTATCAAAGCATATCAAAGCTACTTTGAAGGGCCAGTGAATCAGAGTGTGCACAACAAAGCATCTCAGAGGGAGTTGTGGGTGTCTAGATACGAAGACATGGAGATGTGGTCTCGATAGGCTACATAGTGAGATGGGCTGGGAGTTGTGGTAGATCGATGGTGAGCCTAGTACATTACATTATGTTGTGTGGAGGTTTGCAGATCATGGACTTCCTTTGACTTTCCATGGATGGTTGGGACAACTCGAGGGTTTCTTTGGCTTGGATGATATCAGTATGATCGAGATTTTTTCATGTGATGGAGTGGATATTGGCAGGCTAGAGTCTTTATCAGATCGTGATGTTGCATATCCAAGATTGAAAGGATTTGCACAAGTTTTGCTTGATCTAGAGGATGATTGCTTGTAATACTAAGCCAATGGATATCGTGTAGGTTCAGAGGGAGTCTAACTTTAGAGGGAGAAACCCTATGGAGGTTTGGGATCTTCAAATTTAGAAGTGACGAGGTAGAGGCACTACCAAGATTGTAGAGTTCATTCTACAAAGCATGTTGCAGTGATGAATGCTAGATGGGCCAGCGTTGTTGGTGATGATGGAGACTTCCTAGTGTTGTAAGTACCTCCCTCGCTAACAGAGAGTGTTGATATTTGTAGCTTGGAGGTACTCAAAACCCTAGGCTTGAGGGTTGTGGAGGATTTGGCACACAAGTGTGGCTTGTTGGTGTGAAACCCAAGCTTGTGGGATTTTCACCCAAGCATGTGGGTGTGAATCTGTGAGGATATTTCTACATGTGATGAATTAAGTTGATAGAGGATTATGAGAGTAACAAGACGCAACAAAAATCACTCAAATCTGAGTTGTAGAAGTGAAGATATAAATTTTTGAAGTTATGTGTTGGGATTGGTTTAGAGGAGATCAAGTTGGCTTAGTTGTTAAGAAGTCTAAATAACAGTTGGACAGGCCCATAAGGGCATCCAATGAAGCCCTTGAGAAAATCATAAAAATAAGTCAAGTATGGAGGCATTTGACACATTAATGAGAATCCGTCGAAGGGTAAATCTCCTCTAAGGTAGTCGTAGCTCCCAGAGACCTAGCAAAGGAGAGAAATGATGATTGTTCTGGGTTTGTTTCTCATGATTGACTTGGCCAAAATGGAGCAGATGTGACAGCGTGTGAGAGGGATTTTTCTAAGGAAAATTATGGACATGATTGGTGGTGTATCTCTATGTAGTTAGGGAAAATATATACTGTAGACTTGTAGGTGGAAATCTCTTTTTGTAGGAGGGCCGAGAAGGCCTAAGATGAGTCTCCTTGAAGTTGCATTCACCTACATCAATGGCACAATGGTTGGTCACTTAAGGGAGGGTAATCGCAAGTCTGGTAAGGCCTAGTTAGGGCAGTTAGCCATTGAAGAGGAGGGTGGTCTTGTGCCTATATGAGGTTTGGTTCTCTCAAGAAGCGGGCCCAAAATTCTGATTTATACCCTAGCAGTAGACCGAAGTCCTGTAGGGTACCTTTGGAGGAGACGAGAGCCTAATCAAGGGGGTTGGAAGGTGCAGAAAGGGAAATGAATGAAAGGAGCTTATGGAGAAAGCTTAGCCGCAGAGTTTTGGACCATAGAAGGCCAAGTGTTAGGAGCTTTGACTATAGCAATAGTCAACCCTAACCAAAGGGTCGTAGGTTGCAGGAATAGGCATGAAACTTGAGAACAAAAGGAGCACAAAATGTTGCAAATCCAAGGTAAGGGTGTCATTTTTTTTAATGGAATTATAGAAGATGTAGGTCCATATTGGATAGTTGGTGGAAAAAATCCTATGAGAAATCATCATCAACAATGGATAAGGTCAAGAGAAGCAGTAGGAGGTTGAAATATAGGTATGTCATCTTCTTGAGTTGATGTTGACTTGCATATGGATGTAGTGTCCTAGAGTTGGACAATTTGTTGTGTGGTATTGGACATTCATGGTCTAGTGGAGGGCAGTGTGAGAGTGGACCAAGTGTGGACAATGGATTGGGAATTTATGGTCTGTTGGAGGATGGTGTGATAATTCCCAAATTAGAGACCAATGTACATCACTTCGATGGACAAAAGTAATTGCTAGAGTGGCAGAAGAAGAGCTCAAGGGTCTGATCATCCAGGAGAAGTTTGAGTAACCCTAGATTTTTCATGTGGAGAAGAACATCTAAAACAGAAGATGGGAAATCCTCTTAGACCATGTTCATTTTGAGAGGTGGCATCTTGTAGTGATAGGTGGCAACCCTCCTTCCCCTATGTTGGTATTCACTGGAGAAACGTAGGAAGACTATAGTAGTCTAAAGCCCCTGAGTAGCTAAGGAGTAGTAGTGGGTGTTAGTGTCAGTCTTTGCAGCCTTCCTCCAGTTATCAAACATGCTCTTACAAAGTGATTTTAAGGTGTCAAGGTCAAATTTTGTCATTTTAGTGAGTCTTCAAGCAAAATTTGGTCACTAGGTATTAGGTCTAGGGTTTGCTTTTACTCCTGTCAAAGTTGTCCAAATGTCGGTCCATGTCACCATTCAGCTTAGTGTACCATTATTCAGAGGGTTTTTATCATCAATTCAAGTTCCACTGGGTCATTTTATACCTTGTTCATGCTTCAGTTGCGCCTAGGTAAGGTTCATTTCCCTCTCCTAGGGTTTTGAAGGCAATTTCTCTTGGATGGTCAAATCATCAGCAAAACTTGTATCCTGATGTTCATACACCTTCCCATATCCTTATTATACCTTATTAAACACTTCCCATCACTAAGATCCCCCAAATTCTTCATTTTTGCACAAACCCTAGTTTCTTGCTACAACTTGACAATTTCTAGGCTAGGCCTGTGTTTTGCCCTTTTGGACCCCTTCCCCTCACTCAATATTTTAAATTCCACTTTCCTATACTTCCTAACATCCCTCCCTACTTCCAAAAATTTTCTCAAGAATTTAGAAGCCCCTTATCCCCTTCATTTCAATAAATCCCCTGTTCCACACATCGGGGTAGGTTTTACTCAAACGATGTTTTTGAGCAAGAAAATATGAATTTTGGAACAATGAGAGAGGTTTTTGTCCAAAATAGGACAAGGAAGAAAAACCTTCTTCACTTTTTACACAGGTGTTATGGTTTTAGATAAATGTCAAAAATACAGTTGCCATGGGAGAATTGATGCACCTCTAAAATGACCTTGGGAAAATCACGTTTTCTCCTAGCTTTCTTGGCCAAATGACTTGCTTGATGAGTCAAATGACAACCAGACACAAATATACTTCCAATGAGCTATCATGAGCTCAATTTGGAGTTCATTAAGACCTTCAAAAGTTGACTGCAACAGCACTCTGCCTTTAGGCAGCCTCATTTGGCACATTTTGACCAGTCTTGGGAGCTTTGATATTTTACAGGGAAAATGAACTCAAAATTAAAAAAATTCTAGTTTTTTTGGAAATTAGACTCAAATACCTTTCCAACGAGCTATTCCGCGCCCAATTTTGACACCGAGAAGGCCTCCAAAAGTCTCCTGCAAAGAGCGCTACGCACTGGGTGATGGCGCGGCACATTGGGCAACTGGCGCGGCGCACATAACTGGTGCGGCGCATTGGGCTGCAATTTCCAGTGCAAATTTACAATGGCATGGCGCATAGAGAAGGCACGGCACATTGGGTTTGAGGCGCGGCACGTAGAGCTGCCAAGCCCAAAATCTTCACCAATTCATTCCAAATTGCCCAATCTGATTGGATCATCATTTTTGCAAGTAGGTTGAGCCTCTATCACTGCTTTTCATCCAATTTTGGTGCTTGTTTGATGGTGGTTGTCTTATGGTGGTTGGCTAAGAAAATCAAACCCTACCTCTCTCTCCAAAGAAAACAGTGTTAGGGTTTGTATCAATTATTTGGCTGCCAAGTTATTCCCTCACTTTTCTAACTCCATTTTTCCTCATTTCCCTATTCTTTAAACCTACATATCCCTAAATTCACTAATCCCATATCCCCATTCCCATTTCCCAAAATCCCACATGAAAATTCCCAAGCCCTAGTCCTATACTAAAAACTCCCAAACTATTATCTAATTCCCTATTCCCTTAACTAAACCCTACCCCAACAATCCCTAAATCCCTCACTGTTTTCTCCCTCCACAATCCCTTATCTCACTTTTCCCTTGGTGGCAAAAGTCAAGAAACATCACAATCACTTACTTCTCATCAAGGTAGCTCCAAGACAGTTCATCCACTAGCAAAGATGGCATATGATCCTTCATATGACCGTGATGAAGAGACATATACTGGAGCAAAGAAATAAGCAGCTTGAAGATCAGCAAGCAATCATGGAGTTACAAAACATACGGGAAAATCACCAAGCTACCGAAAGGAGGAGGGTGGAGTTCACTTCACTTGAACGAGAGATCAATGCCGATCAGGAGTCATGGCTTGAAAGAGCCAACATCCACTTAGATAGATTTTTGGAGAAGGCCAACAAGGAGAAAAACTTGTTGAGACACATGGTTGTTCATTACATGGCGAGGAACAAAGTTTGCAAGGCGAGAATCAAGAATTTGAAAGCAAAATTGAAGAAGGCCTCAAAGAGGAAAAAGGAGCATGATCGACTTCAGATATTGGTTGAGGATTCCTTGGCCCAACATATTTCTTGATAGAGAATACTCAGCCCAAATTTCAAAAAAATTGGAGCAATTTTTGCATTTTGGAAATTTTTTGGCACAAAAACAGGATTTTCTGCCCTATGCGCTGCGCCATGTGGCGCTCGCTTTAGTTAGGAGCCTCCAAAGCACAAAAAGTCAGAATTTTTGGATTTTTCATGAAAAATATGTTTTCCTACAATTGGCCAAGAAATTTGGACAGGTTTTGAGCCCTCAAAAAGGTCAAAAACACTCAAAAAATGACCTTACTGCCCCTATTTTGACACACAGGAAGCAGTGTTGGGAGAACTGAATTTTGGAGGGGAAAATGGAGGCCAAATTGAAAAATTCCACTTGGGTTGGAAAGTAGACAGGAAAAACTTTTCAACAAGCACACTTGGAGCGAATTTGGACACCGGGAAGGCCTTCAAAAGTGGCTCCAAACAGGCAGTATGCATAGAGAAATCAGGCGCGGTGCATAGAGGAAAAATTGCCAGTTTGACCAAGTTTTGCTCTGTTTTTCGCCTAGCTTTGGCTAGTTTGACTTTTTCACCTTCTTAATGTCAAATTTGTGATGTAATTTAATGTACGTTGATGGATAATGATGTAAATATGTCAAATTTTCACTCATGGAGGTAGATCCATCCATAAAAAGTTAGTTTGCGACTGGATGAATCAGTTCCCTAGTTTTTAGAGGCAAGTTGTTCCACTACCTGATTTCTAGTTCTCAGCTTAGAATTAGTTGGAACAACTCCTAAACTTGTAAGCTCGAACCCTGGAGGATAGGATGAGTTGTTGTTTGCCTATATCTTATGTTTTTTCATTCATTAGCATGGTTGGACTTTTGAGAAAGCCTTGAGCTTCGTTGTACATTCATATCAGCATTTTGGCTAAGGAATTGAGAGCAGGGTTTGCAACACTCTTTGAAATTCATGTGGCAATTGGTCTTGATACAGTGCTTTCTTTTGTAATTTTGAATTTGCTTATGTGTAAAGTATTCCATTTTCTATCTTGTTTCTTCTTAACTAAACAAACAAGAGTGTAAGTGGAATCCATTAAAATTGCAGTGCTCTACTTGCAGTTTGCTTTAGTTTTTTTATGTTTTCAGCTGTTTGGAGAGGATCCATGAGTTTTCTTGCCCTCTTCAACTCCTCACCTATCTAATCCCTCCATCTCATTCAATTTTAAGTGCCAAAAACAATTGCCTACCTTGCCCCATTGAGATCTCTGTAGGACTGAGCCTCAATCCCCGCACCCAAAATTTGCCTTTCCATTTGAGCCAACAAAATCATCATTCTATCCAATCAAACTCTCTTGCACATATACCTAGCCTAAGATCAGAAGATATTTCAGTCATCTCAAGCCCTCATCGATCATAATTTGCTGATATTGACCCGGAGAGAGCCCTCTCCTGACCTGGTAGGGCTAGCTACTAGGCTGAGCATGGTTTGATGTTGGCCCTGGATCCTACCTTTTCAGCCTGAGGTAAATCTAGGCACTAATAGTGGGTAGTTGATATTTGTTCACAAATTAAGTTATGAACAACTTGAGAAGAGTCTCAATGTGTTTTTCCCTTGATAGACTAAGGCACAACTAGTGAGTAGATTGGATAGTTGAGGGTTTAGTGGCCCGATGGACTTGGATCATTAATAGAATCGGTGCTACAGACCAGGAGCTGAAGGACAGGGAAAATGTGTACAGGGTACAACTGAGAGGAGATGTGATTGCAGGCTACATTAGCCATATGATCAGAGTATCTTATTGAGGGTAGATTAATTGTTAATGGACTAACACCAAGCCCCAATTTTGTATCTTTGTATTAGTGGATGTATCAAGGCCATTATCCCTGGTACGAGAGCCCTATATTGTTATATTACTCAGTTGGATTAATATAACAAAGTTGGGTTATTGCACATATTGTGTAAAAAGTTGTGTATATCTTGTGCACTAGTAGATTTACTATTTTTTATATTCCATTGTGCAAAGTAGCCTCATTGTGATTCTTGGTATGGTAGCATCACTGATTTAAGATTCTATCCTAGACACCAAGCTCGTGGAAAAACAACACTTCCAAGGGCTGATCAATTTTCATCGGCAATTCTTCATCAATGGATTCTTCTCTTGATACGATCAGTCTACTTGAAATCAACATATCATTCATATAAAACAAAAACAACGTGGGAATCAAGGTCGTCTCCAGTAAAATTTGGATTTCCTCTCTTATTCTATCAAAATGTATATAGAAAGTCCTACTCTAGAAGTGGGAATTCATAATTTATAGTTGGTGATGAAGAACAACCCAAGGAAGAGGAACTCCAGTTATCTGAGGGTTCTACTTTTAATGTGGTCAATGTTCCAAAGGTGGTGAAAGACTCAATTCCACATGAAGTTGCAGTAAGTACACTATTAGCTCTTTCATTCCCACCATATTTTACCTGGTTCACGAATAGGTACTATGCTCATGCACTTGGATTTTAAATATTTTATGTTGGAATCAATTCAAGCGTTAAAGGCTTCGTGTCGGATCAATTTACTAAGTAAACTAACACAGGTGTTTTACTTGTGAATCCGGGTTTATAGACTTGGAAGCACGTCCAAAGTATATGGATTTCATGTAAAGTCAATTTCGGAAGGCAAGGCTCAAAGGTTAAATGAAGTTCATATTACAAATAGGTTCTAAGTTTAAAGAAACTTAAAAGTCTCTTATTCGAGATGCAGTAAGCGAAGGAAGAGGCTCCTAACTTAGGAGGTCCTGATTGTCCTTCCCCACAGTATTTTCCTCAAGAAGAGAAACTAAAGAGAAATAGTTTGTGATATGTAGAAAGAAAGAGAATAGGATCATAACTTAGGAGGTCCTGGTTGTCCTTCCTCATAGTTCAACTCCAACAACATTACCATTGCATCAAATCATAAACTGGAATTGAATAAACAATTCAAGAAATGCAAAAGGATGATTTTTAGTTGTGATTCATAATTTGATAGAAAGAGAATTTAACTTAAACCTTTGGTTGTCCTTTCGTACGCAAATTAGATTTTAAACCAAAATCATTCAAAAATCATACAGAAATCATAACACATCTAAGTAACTGAATCATAAAATTGAAACAAGAAATAATGAATCAAAACTATGCTAATGTATACAAAATTTAACCAAAGTGTACTTAACTTGGTATGGGGGCCCTCAAACCTTGCCTTGTACACCTGAAGAACTCTTTAGCTAAAACTAACTTAATAAAACATCCACATCATGAATAGCAAACAGAACAATAGAAATGATTCTTCAAATTATCTCAAAAGTGTCCAATAATCTTAATACAAAATTACACACCCTTGAATGGTCCATAAACTTTGTTTAAATAAACAAATCATAAACAAACTTTGCTATAATGGCTCTAACAGCCTTATCAATCCTAATCCATCCATACAAGTCAAACTCATCAAGTCTCGTTCACAAAATCAAGAAAAATCCCACAAAATAATAAATATGCTCCTTTTTACTAGGGATTCCTGAATGACAGGTCAAGTTTGACCAACGTTGACCGAACCTGTTTTTGCTCAGTTTGACTGAACCAATAGGTGTTTCTTCATATGTGGTTCCCAAGCTTTCCAAATATGCACTCAGATCTCGCCCAGGTGTCCTGCACATATAACTTTAATGAAGCTATTATGGGAATTTTTAATGCAGTCCAAATTTACTCTTAAAACCCAATTTTTACAAAAAATTCCAAAAATTGAAAAACTTAATTTAGTTACTTGAATATGCAAAATATGAATAAAATGAGGCATATATAGGTGGAATAGGATGGAATGTGGTGGTAAATAAATGGATTTGGGATAGGCAAAAATGGCCAAAATTGAGGGCCAACATTTCATCCTTGCAATTAAGCTACCAAACGTTATAGCCTTATGATACATTGGTCACTGTGTGATAAAGCCCTTATTAGGCCTTTCTTTTGGAAGTATTGTGGTGGCACTTCTTGGCCTCCCAGATGTTATTAATTCTAGAATAATATTAACATCATGTGTTAGTGAGGCACAACTTTCAAATTATGCAACATATTTGACAGACCTTGCTATGGCTCCTTTGAGCATCGTGATGACTGCTTTATCAACTACTTCAACTGTTGTAATTACATCATGCTTACACTTCTTCTTTTAGGCAAATGATTGCCATTTTATGTACACGGAACAATGTTAAGTATTATGCAAATTTCAAATGCACCAATTGCAGCGGGCTTGCTTCTAAATAAGTTCGCACCCCGATTTTATTCATTTGTTCGACAACAGTGCCACCTCTTTTCAGTACATCTCAGGATTAATTAGGTAGAATCAGTGTAGGCTTAACTTCAACATTCAAGCATGATTCAATTTATCTTTCTTAGGATAACCAGATTGAATCATAGTCTCATCGTCGTGGCTTATCTATTTATGGAAAAGATCTGGGACCAGTGGGATTGAGATCCTTACATGCACCTCCAGTTGTACTAGTCATCACTCAAGTGATACAAACGATGTGGATACCCCTCTCATACGCAGATGACATAATTGGAAACTATTGGGTATATGTGTCGTGCGAGTGGAGCTATAATAACTATTCAGGAAACTAGAGGTGTTCCTAGTGAGATCACATCAAAAATAAAGGGAACTAATACCCAAGTTCAAACAACACAACAACTTATTTAGAATTTCCTAGATGGAGGTCATAAGAAAATTACTTTTTATTCTTCATCCACTATGAGCATTATACTATAAAAGTGAACATTTCATCATGATGAAAATCTACTTCTAAATATTTTAGCCATGTAGGCCATGCGGGAGGTTCAAATAACTAAGTTGTTTCAATTATGTGTGGCAATATCTTGATTAGCTGATTATTGAATGGTTCATCCACCCATAATTTATGTTGAGCTGTTATTTTCTTCTTTATGGAGTTGGGTTCGACTGTGTTCTTTAACATGGGGCCACCAAATTTCTACTAAGTAGATCGACAAAATCCCTATCTCGAGGTCCAGGGTATTGGACCCTCATCCATCATGGTTATGGGTCACCGAAAAACCCATGATTAGGGTTCAACCATACAAAACCCTTGCCACCGAAGACCATTTTCTAGGTTATACATTGTCAACATCGCAATTGGACCACAAGAATTATAGGTTATCTCTATCATCGGCTCTTCGTTCATCATGGCTATGGGTCAACCAAACAAAACCCTTTCCATCAAATTCCATTTGCTAGGCCACACATTGTCCATATCATAGTTGACTCACAATCATTACAAGGTATCTCTATCCTCAGATATTTGTACATCATGGTTATGGGTCAACCATGCAAAACCATTGTCTTCAACAACACTTGGTTTTGGGTCATCAACAAACCCACAACTCATCTTCAACAAAAAATTCTCTAAAGGGAACTCCACGCAATGAGGACCGTTTCTTTTTAAGGGGGGAGGAATGATTCGAATGAAAAGTCGCGTCCAATTTACCCATGGTACATGCCCATGGTAATTACCCATGGTATTGTAACTCAAAAGGCTATAAATTTGAGTTTCACTTTGTAGAAGGACATGGGTCCACGCAATGTAGTTCTAACAACTTTTTTCTCTCTTAATAATGAATTGTGTTTTATGGTGTATTTTGTTAGCTCTTCTCAAATTCTTTTGGGGATGTATTCAGTTTTTGGATTCTTTATCAATGTTCTCGTGTTGGGTTCTCTGCTTCTCTCTCTTGGTTCTGGATCTTAGCCCCCAATATCCAGATCAGATCCCACTGGAAGATCTTTAACCCTCAGGAAACACTTTTGTTGCCTTCCAATTTGAATCAAACTTTAAGATGAATAAACTCAAATCTAAGGAATTTACCAAATTGAAAAAGCAAGAATCTCTAAGGGAGTTGGAAGAATTGAGACATAACTTAAGGCTAAAACAAAACTAATCATACTTGAAAAAATAAGGAAGGAACATTTGGAGGAAAAGGAAGCATAACGGAGACTGAAAAGTCAAGCTATATGGCTGGTTTTCAATCACCAAATTCTTCCATGCTTGTGCAAGGGGAAGAAAATTTTCCAACACAATATGAATGGTAAAATATGGGGAAGGCAGAGTTGTTAAAAACTTTGAAGACCTTGCAAATATGGGGGGTCCCGCTTTCAAAATATCTTCAAAGCCCCTGAAGGACCCTCCATTGCTAAGGTCATTAGAATTACAATACTCTACCCTATATTTGTGGACGAATATGAAAGAAGAGGCCTAATGGATGAAATATTTGAGGAGGTCAATTTACTAAGTAAACTAACGCATGTGTTTTGCTTGTCAATCCGGGTTTGTAGACTTCGAAGCACGTCCAAAGTATTTGGATTTCAGGTAAAGTCAATTTCAGAAGGCAAGGCTCAAAGGTTAAAGGAAATGCATATTAAAAATAAGTTCTAAGTTTAAGGAAACTAAAAATTCTCTAATTCAAGATGCAGTAAGCGAAGGAAGATAATCCTAACTTAGGAGGTCCTCGTTGTCCTTCCCCACAGTACTATCCTCAAGAAGAGAAACTAAAGAGTAGCAGTTTGTGATGTGTAGAAAGCAAGAGAAGAGGCTCCTAACTTAGGAGGTCCTGGTTGTCCTTCCTCATAGTTCTACTCCAACAACATTACCATTGCATCAAATCATAAACTGGAATTCAAGAAACAATTCAAGAAATGCAAAAGGATGATTTTTAGTTGTGATTCATAATTTGATAGAAAGAGAATTTAACTTAAATCCTTGGTTGTCCTTTCATATGCAAATTAGATTTTAAACCAAAATCATCCAAAAATCATACAGAAATCATAACACATCTAAGTAACTGAATCATAAAACTGAAACAAGAAATACTGAATCAAAACTATGCTAATTTATACAAAATTTAACCAAAGTGTACTTAGCTTGGTATGGGGGCCCTCCAACCTTGCCTTGTACACTTGAAGAACTCTTTGGCTACAGCTAACTTAATAAAGCATCCGCGGCATGAACAGAAAATACAACAGTAGAAATGATTCTTCAAATTATCTCAAAAGCCTCCAATAATCTTAATACAAAATCACACATCCTTGAATGGTCCATAAACTTTGTTTAAATAAGAAAATCATAAACTAACTTTTCTATAATGGCTCTAACATCCTTATCAATCCTAATACATCCATACAGGTTGAACTCATCAATTCTGGTTCACAAAATTAGGAAAAATCCCACAAATAATAAATCTGCTCCTTTTTACTGGGAATTGTTGAATGACAAGTCAAGTTTGACCAGTGTTGATCATGCATTTTTTTGCTCAGTGTGACTGAACCAATAGGTTTTTCTTCATCTATGGTTCCCAAGCTTTCCAAATATGCACTTATATCTCGCCTAGGTGTCATGCACATATAACGTTAATGAAGCTATTACGTGAATTTTTAATGCAGTCCAAATTTACTCTTAAAACTCAATTTTTACAAAAAATTCCAAAAATTGAAAAACTTAATTTAGTTACCTGAATATGAAAAATAGGACTAAAATGAGGCATATATAGGTGAAATAGGATGGAATATGGTGGTAAATAAATGGATTTATTATAGAAAAAATGACCAAAATTGAGGGTCGACATCTCCCCCTTGTTGATGTTCAAGCATGTCCTCATTCTTGCCTTCTCCGTTTGGATCTCTTGAGCAATGATGCCCTTGTTGTTCTTGATCCTGTAGCTTCTTCTTGTGCAGCCTGAAGGAGAATGTCAATACCCTCATATTTCTCTTCTTTGTAGATGGCAATCTTCACTTTTTGTTTCTCATATTTGTACTGTCATAAATTTTTCTCCTTTAGCCATCTGTAGCCTTGTTTGGAGATGAGGATATTCTAAGCCTCAAGCTTTTTAATCTGCTTACTCAATTTCTTGTTCTCCTTGGTTATGTTTTTATTTTCTTTATACATTTTGTTCTCATTTTTCAAATGTCTCTCCATGATCTTGTTGTCTTCCAACTCACTTATCAGCTCTGTTATTTTCTTAAGATATACTTCATTGTGCAGTTCTTTAGATTCTTCCCTGGTCTCTTTGGCATATGAGTGAGATGAGGTGGCTCCTACCCAAGAATCCTAAAAATATGAATATTTCTCTATGGGCTCTTCCTGGACTTCCTTCTCTAATCTTTGTATAATCACATCAATCTTCTTTGATATTTGTAGAGGCTCAATTCCAATAATTTCAATTTCTAGATCTTTTCCTTTATTGCTTGGTTCCTCTTGTGATCTTATAGGCCTCCTAGGAATGGACAGAAAGGATTTATCTTTTTCAATTATAATATCATCTTGATTCTTCTTCAATATTGTCTTAGGATACAAAGGAGAATGTGTGATACTTCTTGTTACATGCAACTGCTCAAACTTCTCCTCATTCCCTATTGTTTATTCTTCAAAATGATTTTTAGCCAAAAACTCCTTCCAAAGCAGCGCCTTATTCCTTACCTAATACTCAACAAGTATCTTGATTAGCCCATGATGATAGATATTGGCTTTTGTTTTGTTCTTGACATTCTCTATCATTTTTGTTAGGCTTTTTGAAAATAAGTAGGGTAAGTTGATTTTACAATCTCCCTTCATATGTTGAAGCAATTTGATATGATAGAGCTATACCACACTGTACCGATTATCACAAGTGAAGTACTTCTGGATAATCAAAACCAATTCTGACCATGTCTCTTGGAGCCAATCTCTTGGAATCCCTTGTGTCCTATCAAAGGACCCCTTCCTTTGTTTCTCTAGGAAAAAGGTCCATCCCTTCTCCTTAAAATGCAGACCCTTGTGATACTCTTCTCCTATCAAAGGAAGGTCCAATGCTTGAGAAAGAAAGGTTGGGTTCAATGGTATAGAAAGTTCACCAACTCTGGTTTGTCCATGTTCAAAATGCTCTATGAACTCCTGTGTGATTTTATCATTGTGACCATTGAACTTTTTAAGAAACTCCAGTAGCCCTGCCTGGTATAGTTTCTCTATTGTATCCTTACTCCAATTTTCTATCTTGAAGTCTTTAGGTTCAGTTTTGGTTGCCATTTTCATCTGATCTGTGTACCAATTAATATGGCCTTGTCTAGTAAATAACCTCATCATGAATATAACAAGCAAAATATATATAGTTTACCTTCTCATTCATGCAATATTTGGATAAAAATCATGGTGATTGTACTTACCAAACCTTTATAGCTTTGAAAAAAATGATATTGCTTCTTCTGCCTTTAGGTCTTCAATATTCTTGTCTCCTACTGCAAATGATATTAAAAAAAAAATCCTTTGTTTGTAAAACTGGATTAAAAAAAACTCTCATTGTGTGAAAAACCATGTAAAAATACCTCCACTGCAAAAATCTCTCAATGTTTGCAAAATTATGTAAAAAAAAAATCCTCTTTGTTTGCAAAATTGCCCAAAAAAATCCATGAAAAACCTTCTTTATTTGCAAAATTTCGTACAAAACTGCTCACTCTGTATACAAAAGGATACTCACTGTGTTTTTTATGTGCAAAATTTGGCAAACTGTGTTTAAAAATGTATGAGGAAATTGTTTTTGGAACGATACTTGAGTTGCAAATGACTGTCAAAACCTTGTAGAGATTATCTTGTTAAGGTTTGTTTGCTCCTGTGTAAACATACAGTCCTAGTTAAACTCTCTATCTCCAGCAATTCGAAAAATCATTGGTCTACAGGTGGCAGAGCCTTTTTAGGGTGACAGAGTATTGCTAATCTATGGCTAAAGTCATGTTTCTCTCATATTATGACACATTAAACAACAACTTAAATTGAACCCTTTTCGAGAGAATAACACAATCTTAGAAATCTTTTAACTGTTGAGAAGACCCCGAGATCTACTCTTACCTAATCACTGCACAATTTATGGGATTTGATGGAGAATATGTCTCCTTAGCGCAGAGGAAATCTCAGTTTGGCGCTCTCCTATCTCTCCTCTTTTTAAACACAATGCTCCTCCTTATTTCTCCACGTGATTCCTCGTGTTATCTCTACTGCACAAGGTTCTCCTCTTTGCACGCAGTTCTCTTTCAATCTCTGCGTATTTCTCAGTCAAACAGGGTTTGTTTTTTCGTGTTTTCTTTAGGTTGTGGATAAACAATGAATACGCAATGTCCTTTGATTCTGAGTTGGGTTATGATGAAACTTAGTTGTGATGATGAAGAAAAATGTGCAAACGGTGTTCAACTGTGTGTGCAACCCTTTGAAACATTTTTTTGACTGTTTGTTGCTGCGTTTTTTCGATTTCACTAGTTGATTGTTCATCCTGTCACTTGTACCTTTGGTTGCCACTTGCTTTACTTGATGCATGCACATGATATAACTCTATTCCCTCTGTACATAACTTACCATTTGTTTAAACTTTGTACATAACTTGCATCATGATTTTACACTCTTATCACCGCTTTGTAACACAAGTTCTTTCCATTGTACATGTCTCGACACTTGTTTTCTTTCTTGTTAATGTTGCATCATAGCTCGTAACTGCTTGTAGTTTAGAGCTTTCAATACTCGTCACTATTAGGACTAGTCTATGACTTTGTATTGCATGCTTTCTTGATTATGCATTATGCTTGTTCATTGTGCATTTTATACTTGCATTGCATGTTGAATATCCATTATTATGCCTTTATCATTGCATACTTTCCCTTTTTTTCATCATTTACATATACATATGTATTGATTTGTTTTGAAATGACCATAATCTTAGGTCATTTCAAATCAAATTCTTTTTTAAATAAGATGTTAAGTATATTTATAAGGATACTAACTCTCTTTGTTCTTGTTTTGTAGGTATATGATACTAATCTTTATTGTTTTGTAGGCAATTTTCCATGAGGCGAGAAAAAAATTGGCCCAAAAGGAGATGTTGCCAAAAAGTTTGGTCAAAAATGCAAATGAATGTGGTTGAGCGAATGATGAATTGATGAATGTAAGGTTATAATAAGGTTAATGAATGTAATAAGGTGAATGAATAATGTAAGAGGTAAATGTAGGGTGATGTAGGATATAGGGTAATGTAGGATAATGTAGGATGATATATACATGGATAGGGGTGCTGCATATTCAAGTTTAAACTAGTTTATCAATCTTAGAAAAAAATTCAAAATCGAAGGCATTAAGAATACTTTAAACTTACAGTACTTTCATTTCACTTGATAGCTCATTGTCAATGCTTTTCTTCTGTTGATGATGACCTTATCTCTTTAGAAAACACTTGATATTTTGCTAATGATGACGATACTTCGACCTCAAAATGAATTATGCTGAATGATTTTGCTGGATTGTAGATGCTTGTAGCTGCTTCTCAGGTCCCTTTGATGTTGATTTTAAGATGAATAATCAGGTCCCTTCTGCAATAACATATGACATTGATCTTGTTCAGGTCCCTTACTGACAAATATTGATTATGAGGTCTTAGATCCCTTTTGCAATACAACTGCTTGACATTAAACCAGTTGCATAGTTTGTTGGTTTATTATGTATCTTCCCCCTTGCTGATCTTGAGACTTATCTTAAAGTCTTTGAATTTTGCAGGATGATTTTTCAAAATGAAATTGAAAAACATAAAAGAGAATTCATATTGGCCAAATAAGTTGGTTTTCCGATATGAATTCGAGTTTGTATTGTGCTAGTATCCTGGATTTTCACAATCAAACTCATTTATTATTTTTCAACTATTTTTTATTTTTTATTCTGGAAGTAGGGAAGGCATATCACTATGTTGTTCCAGTACTTCCATATTGTTTTTTGCTGAGACTCTTTTCAAAAGTACTTCTTTATTGATAGGCTTATTATAAACTTTGAGTCTATGACCATTAACTAGAAAGAAATGGCGGCTTCATCAATTGTCTTGATCTTAATTGCTCCATTGTCAAAGATTTCTTCTATCTCATATGGCCCAAGCCAATGAGTATTAAACTTAGCTTTGAAGTCTTTGTACTTGGAGTCGAAAAGAAGTGCCCAGTCTCCCTTATGAAAAAATTTGTTTTTGATAAATCTATCATGCCATTTTATTCTCTGCTATTGTACTAGTGATGTAAGTTCAACTGCTTGTTGTCTGATTTCGTCTAGTTCATTCAGCTGCATAATTCTCTGTTGTTGGGCTTTTGACAGGTCCAATCCTAATTCTGCTGCAAGTTTAAATGTATGAATTTGAAATTTGATTGGTAACAGAACTTCTTTACCATATACCAGTTGATATGAGTTGTATCCAGTAGTATTTCTCCATGTAATTCTATATGCCCATAATGCATCTTTTAATTTATTTGACCAATATTTTATGTTCATTTGCATCTTTGTCATGATGTTTTCCAAAACTTTATTAGTAGATTCCACTTGTCCATTTGCTTGATGATGATACTGAGTAGACTTTCTATGCTTGATTTTGTAATTTTCCGTAAGATCTCGGACAAATTTAGAAGTGAATTGTGATCCCTGGTAAGTAACAATCTGTCTTGGAACTCCAAATCTTACAAAGATTTCTTCAAAGAGGAATGGAACCATTGTTTCTTCTGTTGCTCGTGCCACTTCTTTTGCTTCTACCCATTTTGTAACATAGTATGTACACACTTCTTTCCATTTGAATGCGTGTTAATAGGTTCCACAAAGTCAAGAGCCCATTGTTCAAATGGTTCTATACGTACTTGTGGTTTCAATGGCATCTCATCTGATACTACAGTTCTTCCAGTTCCTTAACAGTTATCACATATTTTGACATAGGCCTTTGAGTCCTTGAAAATTGTTGGCCAGTAGTAGCCAAGCTTGAGCACCTTGTATGTTGTTCGTTTATCTACAAAATGGCCACCACATGGTTCATCATGACATGCTTTTAAAATATCAAGAATTTCATCTTCTCTTACACATTTTCTTATTAAAATATCAGGACCAGTATAGAAGATATCACCATTGACCCAACTATATCTAGCACTCTCTCTAATTATTTTTCTTTTCTGCTTGCTAGTGAAATGAGATGGTAATATTCCAGATGATAAATAATTAGCTACATCTGCAAACCATGGGGTTTTAGCTGTTATAGAAAATAGATGTTCATCAGGAAAGTTGTCTGAGACATGAATAATATCACCAAGAGAATGAAGTCTTGACAGGAAATATGCCACTTGATTATCTTTTTATGGTCGATCTAGAATAGTGAGATTGAATTATCACATTAGTAACAACCATCTAGTAATTCTGCCATTGGTAAATTTTTTGTTCATTAAATATTTAATGGTTGAATGATTTGTATGAATAAGCACTTGATAGCCTATTATATAATGCCTAAATTTATTGACTACATGCACAACAACTAGCATTTCTTTTTTAGTTACTGTATAGTTTAATTCTGTCGGAGTTAGATTTTTGCTAATGAAATAAATGGCATAGTTAAACTGATTTTATTTTTGTCCTAGAGATGCTCCTATAGTTGTATCTAATGCATTAGTAGATATGTGGAATGGAAATGACCAATTTGGTCCTCTGAGAATGGGTGTTATAGGAAATTTTTCTTTCAAATTTACAAATGGATTTTGACAATCTGTAGTCCATTGAAACTCAATGTCTTTTGCAAGTAATTTGAACAAGGGTAAAGTTATTTTGCTGAAGTTTTCAATGAATCTTCTGTAATAGCATGCATATCCCAAGAAACTTCTTACTTCTTTCTGTGTTGTTGGTGGCATTAAGTTTACAATGACTTGTATCTTTGTTGGGTCTACCTTTATTCCAGAAGAAGAAATGTGGTGTCCCAACACTATCCCTTTAGTTAACATCATAAAACATTTCTCATTGTTGAGGGATAAGTTTGTCTCTATGCATCTCTTTAGAACTTTTTCAAGGTTGTTTAAACAATCATCAAATGTACCTCCATAGACAGTAAAATCATCCATGTAGACTTCAACACATTCATGTATAAGATCTGCAAAGATAGCTAGGACTACTCTTTGAAATGTAGCAGGTGCATTACATAATCCAAAAGGTAAAACATTGTAAGCATATGTACCCCATGGACAAGTAAATGTAGTTTTATCCTGATCCTCTAATGCTATCTTGATTTTATTATAACCACTAAATCCATCAAGAAAGGAAAAGAACTTTTTCTCTGTCAATAAGTCTAGTACTTGATCAATGAATGGTAGTGGGAAATGATCCTTAAGTGTTGCCTTATTCATTTCCCTATAGTCTACACAAATTCTCCATTTTCCATTTTTTTAGGAAACACAACTAAGGGAGAAACACATTGACTATCTAAGATAGGGTAGATGAATCTTACATGTAATAGTTTCTGCAATTCCTCTTTCACTATCTCCTTCATTATTGGATTCACGCTTCTTTGTGGTAGTCTTACTATTTTGATTGTTTCATCTATGTAAATGTGATGGATACATGTTTTTGGATGGATTCCTTGCATATCTGTATAATCCCAGGCAAAAGATTTTGAATATTTCTGTAACAATGCAATTACCTATTGTTCTTGTGATGATTGTAGATTATTACCAATATTTAGATTCTTTCCAAGATTGATTTCAATGGTTTTGCTTTGAGAATTGGTAATTGAGTTGACAGGAAAAATGTTTTCAAATGAATTCTGCAATGATTGAATAGTACAATTTTCCTAAAAACATTGATTTAAAAGATGATTTGCAGCTTCATATTGCGTTATTTGTAGCTGCTCAGAAATATCAGGTTCTGAGATAAAAAGGTCTATTAAATCCTCATTTTCTTCTTCTTCTCTAAAATTAAAGGCTTGATTAATGCTTAAAACAGGTTGAGTTTCTTCTTGTTGGTCATCAGGCCATGATAGTAAAGAAGGAGATTGAGCAGGAGGATAGAGTGTAATATGTTTCCTTTCATCTCCATGTGCTATGATCATGCTTCCTGATCTGCATCCAATGAAGGCATTTGTTGTGGCTAACCATGGTCTACCAAGAATTAAAGGATGGCCTCCTAGATTTGTTTTTGGTTGCAAGATTAGAAAGTCTACAGGGTACTCCCATGAATCCAAAGAAACAATGATGTCCTCAAGTATTCCTTTTGGTACAACTTTAGATCTATCTGCTAGTTCTAAAATTGTAGTAGTAGGTCGAATATTTGGCAATTTTAAATACTTCATAGTTTTTGTTGTCATGACATTTATAGAAACTCCTATATCAATTAAAGTTTTAGGAACTGAAAATTTATTGACTGAAATGGTAACCATAGGTATCCCAGGATCAAATACTTTTCAATTGTTGTTTTTTGCAGACATGAGACTAGCTAGTTTGGCAATGACTTGGATTGTGGATGGATCTCTTTTCTTTCTGACAATTTTCTTAACACATAATTCTTTTATTGTTTTTGCATAGATTGGAATATCTTTGGTAGCTTTCAACAAAGGAATTTTGACATAAGAATTCTTTAATTAATCTAAGATATCAAATTCAGGAAGAGAAATTGAAGTTTTCTGCTCTACTAACCTTTCTGGGAAAGGTGGTGTTTGAGTCATAATAGTTTTACTTTTCTGAATTTGATTCTTTGGATTAGATTTTTTAGATTGTTCTCCTTCTTCAATTTGTTATTCTGTGATTGATGGAGAATATTTTTGTAGAAATTTTCCAGACCTCAAGTGGATGTCTTGAATATGAAGAATAAAATATGTAGGAAATAATGTTGTTTCTTCCACATTATATATTGGCATTTCCACTCTATTACTTCGATTTGCTACTGCCTGAGCTACTAATTGAGTTGGTCTGGGTGGTGGTTGGTAGGCAGATAAAGCTGCTAAGGTTGAGTTAGTGTAGGCATTGATTGTTGTGTGAATGGATTTGATTGAGGGGATTGCTGGAATTGTTGATATGGAAATGGTTGTTTGATATGATTGTTGAGGATAAGATTGATATTGTTGTTGATATACTTGTTGAGGGTATAATTGTTGGAGAGGTTGGGCTCCATAAGCATATCCTTGCCAACTTTGTGAATGTTGGTTTTGGTTTTGCTGAGGAGGCCAAACCTGCCATGGCATAGGAGCATTCCATGAGTTTTGATACTGAAAATTCTGGGGAAATTGTTGAGATATACCTGCAAAATGTGGTTGCCAAGCTTTTCTTCGTGCCATATAATAAAATCCTTGAGTTTCTTCTAGTTGGCCTGCTTGAAACTCTTTTAATGTTGGACAATCATCTGTGACATGATTTTCTGTACAAAGTCCACAAACATGTATATTATCCAAAGGACATTCTCATAAAGGATGCTTCTTCCTACACTTAGGACAAAAGATTGATAGTATTTGTTCTTCTTCTTCTTGTTTCTTCTTTGCTTTCAATACATCAACCTATGTTCCTAAGGTGCTCAAAAGATCAGTTTTAAAGTTTTCTAACAAACTCCCTATTTTTGCTCTTGTTACTCCTCTTGTTGTTGATTTAGAAGCTCTTGAAGTTATATCTCTTTTTCTTGTTTTGGCTCTACCTCTAGAATACTTCTGACATAATTCAGCAATTTCATTGAATGGTAAGTATGAAATATCTCCTTTACCCATCACATTGAGAATATCAAGATACTCATCTCGTATTCCTTTGAGAAAAATTGTTTGAATGGTATTAAGATTTAAAGAATGTTGTTTGGATTTTTGTAAGTTGTAAAGAAATCGTTCTAAGTATTCTTCCAAACTCTCATCTTCTTGTTGAGACATCCTAAAAATATCTTCTTTTGAATCTCTAGGCCTACAATAGGCTTGATACTTCTTAAGAAAAAATTTCTTCATGTCTTCCTAAGAAGTTATAGCGTGTTCTCTTAATCCCATAAACCATTTTAATGCAGCGTCTTTAAGAGTAGTAGGAAAAAAACGAAGCTTATGTGTATCACCATTATAACCATAACTACGACATAAGATATCAAATTCAAACATGAATGAATCAAGATCTTCAGAAGACATTCCATAGAAATTCGGTAAAACCGAAGGTGAAATATTCTTCATTTTTACCTCTTCTTCAAGAATTGTTGTAGTGTCTAAAATTGGGAATCCAAAAGTAGCTTCTTCATCATTTTCTATTTCTTCATCTTGTCTTCTCTTATGATCATATTCCCTTTTGGCATCTTCTTCTCTTTTCTTTTCTACTTCTCTTCTTGTCTCTACTTCCCTTTTTCTTTGCCATTCTTTTTGTTGCTTTTCATACTGTAACCTTTGTTCTGGAGTGAGTATTGGGATGTTAGATCCTTACCCTTCTTCTACCATATCTTTTTCAGCAGTTTCAAATGTTTCAGTGATAAATTGAGATTGTGTATATTCAATTTGTTCAATAATAGGCTAATCAAATGGTTTTCTTATTTCTCTTTGTTTTCCCATGGAAGATTTCCATGTTTGTTTTTGTTTTCTCTTTACTTCATAAGCTAACAAAGTTTGTCTTTCAACGAGTGTTAACTTTTGTCCTGAACGTTGTTTTTCCTCTAACTCTTCCAAAGTTGGTTTTCCAGCATTTGGTGTAGTTAATTCAAATGGAGGTAGTCCTACTTCTACCAATGGTTTAGTAGTTGGGGGGTCTTGTTTTGTGTATCTACCCTTTTCGTCTCTTTTTCTAGGCATAAATGACCATAATGTAAAATCCTAACTACAAATTTTTATTTTTGTTTTTGTTTAAAGCTTCCTATTTTTATTAAATGTGAATGTGCTTCCCCGTCAACAATGCCAAAAATGTCAATTCAATTTACTAAGTAAACTAACACAAGTGTTTTACTTAGCAATTCAGGGTCGTAGACTTGGAAGAAAGTCCAAAGTATATGGATTTCAGGTAAAGTCAAATTCGAAAGGAAAGGCTCAAAGGTTAAATGAAATGCATATTACAAATAAGTTCTAAGTTTAAAGAAACTAAAAAGTCTCTGATTTAAGGTGCAGTAAGCAAAGGGAAAGGCTCCTAACTTAGGAGGTCCTGGTTGTCCTTCCCCACAATACTGTTCTCAAGAAGAGAAACTAAAGAGCAACAGTTTGTGATGTGTAGAAATCAAGAGAAGAGGTTCCTAACTTAGGAGGTCTTGGTCGTCCTTCCTCACAATTCTACTCCAACAACATTACCATTGCATCAAATCATAAACTGGAATTCAAGAAATGCAAAAGGATGATTTTTAGTTGTGATTCATAATTTGGTAGAAAGAGAATTTAACTTAAATCCCTGGTTGTCCTTTCATACACAAATTAGATTTTAAACCAAAATCATTCAAAAATTATACATAAATCATAACACATCTAAGGAACCAATTCATAAAACTCAAACAAGAAATACTTAATCAAAACTATGCTAATTTATACAAAATTTAACCAAAGTGTACTTAGCTTGGTATGGGGGCCCTCCAACCTTACCTTGTACACCTGAAGAGCTCTTCGGCTACAGCTAACTTAATAAAGCATCCACAGCATGAACAAAAAATAGAACAGTAGAAATGATTCTTCAAATTATCTCAAAAGTTTCCAATAATCTTAATACAAAATTACATACCCTTGAATGGTCCATAAACTCTGTTTAAATAAGAAAATCATAAACAAACTTTGCTATAATGGCTCTAATAGCCTTATCAATCCTAATCCATCCATACAGGTTGAACTCATCAAGTCTAGTTCACAAAATCAGGAAAAATCCCACAAAATAATAAATCTGCTCCTTTTTACTAGGAATTCCTAAATGATAGGTCAAGTTTGACCAGCGTTGACCGGACCTGTTTTTGCTCAGTTTGACTGAACCAATAGGTGTTTCTTCATCCGTGGTTCCCAAGCTTTCCAAATATGTGCTCAGATCTCACCCAAGTGTCCTGCACATATAATTTTAATGAAGCTATTACGAGAATTATTAATGCAGTCCAAATTTCCTCTTAAAACCCAATTTTTACAAAAATTTCCAAAAATTGAAAAACTTAATCTAGTTACCTGAATATGCAAAATAAGACTAAAATGAGGCATATATAGGTGAAATAGGATGGAATGTAGTGGTAAATAAATGGATTTAGGATAGGAAAAAATGACCAAAATTGAGGGCCAACATTTCATCCTTGCAATTAAGCAACCAAATGTTATAGCCTTAGGATACATTGGTCACTATGTGATAAAGCCCTTACTAGGCCTTTCTTTTGGAAGTGTTGTGGTGGCACTTCTTGGCCTCCCAGATGTTATTGGTTCTAGAATAATATTAACATCATGTATTAATGAGGCACAACTTTCAAATTATGCAACATATTTGACAGAACCTGTTATGGCTTCTTTGAGCATCGTGATGACTACTTTATCAACCAATTCAACAGTTGTAATTACATCATGCTTACACTTCTTCTGTTAGGCAAATGATTTCCATTTGATGTACAAGGAACGATGTTAATTATTATGCAAATTGTAATTGCACCTATTGTAGCGGGCTTGCTTCTAAATAAGTTTGCACCCTAATTTTATTCATTTGTTCGAAAACAGTGCCACCTCTTTTAAGTACATCTCAAGATGAACTAGGTAGACTCGGTGTAGGCTTAAATTCAACATTCAAGCAATCTTCCTTAGGATACCCAGATTGAGTCATAGTCTCATCGTCGTGGCTTGTCTATTTATGGAAAAGATCTAGTACCAGTGGGATTGAGATCTTTACATGCACCTCCAGTTGTACTATTCATCACTCAGGTGATACAAACGATGTGGATACCCCTCTCATATGTAGATGACGTAATTGGATTGGGTATATGCGTCGTGCGAGTGGAGCTACAATCACTATTCAGGAAACTAGAGGTGTTCCTAGTGATATCACAACAGAAATAAAGGGAACTAATACCTAAGTTCAAACAACACAACAACTTATTTAAAATATTTTGGATGGAGGTCATAAGAAAATTACACACAATGTTGATGATGATTATGGTTCTTATGCTCAAAGTGAAAATTACTTTTTATCCTTCATCCACTGTGAGCATTATGCCATAAAAAGCCAACATTTCATCATGATGCAAATCTGCTTCCAAATATTTCATCCATGTAGACCATGCAAGAGGTTCAAATAACTGAGTTGTTTCAGTTATGTGTGGCAACATCTTCATTGGCCGGTTCTTGAATTGGTTCATCCACACATAGTTTATGTTGAGCTATTATTTTCTTCTTTATGGATTTGGGTTCAACTATGTCCTTTAACATGGGGCCACCAAATTTTTACTAAGTAGATCGACAAAATCCCTATCTCGGGGTCCAGGGTATTGGACCCTCATCCATCATGGTTATGGGTCACCCACAAACCCACGATTAGGGGTCAACCATACAAAACCCTTGCCACCGAAGACCATTTTCTAGGTCATACATTGTCAGCATCGCAATTGGCCCACAAGCATTACATGTTATCTCTATCATCGGCACTTTGTTCATCGTGGTTATGGGTCAACCAAACAAAACCCTTGCCATCAAATTCCATTTTCTAGGCCACACATTGTCCATATCATAGTTGGCTCACAATCATTACAGGGTATCTCTATCCTCAGATATTTGTACATCATGGTAATGGGTCATCCACGCAAAACACTTGCTTTTGGGTCATAAACGAACCCACAACTCATCTTCAACAAAAAATTCTTTGAAGGGAACTCCACCAATGAGGATCATTGCTTTTTAAGGGGGGAAGGAAAAATTCAAATGAAAAGTCGCGTCCAATTTACCCATGGTATTTTAATGCAAGATGCTATAAATTTGAGTCTCACTTTGTAGAAGGACATATGGGTCCACAAAATGTAGTTCTAACAACATTTTTCTCTCTTAATAATGAATTGTGTTTTATGGTGTATTTTGTTATCTCTTCTCAAAATTCTTTTGGGGATGTATTCAGTTTTTGCATTCTTTATCAATGTTCTCGTGTTGGGTTATCTTCTTCTCTCTCTTGGTTCTGGATCTTAGCTGCCAATATCCGGGTCAGATCCCACTAGAAGATCTTTAACCCTCAGGAAACACTTTTGTTGCCTTCCAATTCGAATCAAACTTTAAGATGAATAAACTCAAATCTAAGGAATGTACCAAATTGAAAAAGCAGGAACCTCTAAGGGAAGGGAGTTGGAAGAATTGAGACATAACTTAAGTCTATATCTAAAAAGGAAGAGTAAGGCTTTGAATCATAATAGGCTAAGACAAAACTAATCATACTTGAAAAAATAAGGAAGGAACATTTGGAGGAAAAGGAAGCATAATGGAGACTGAAAAGTAAAGCTATATGGTTGGTTTTGAAACATCAAATTCTTCCACGCTTGTGCAAGGGAAAGAAAATTCCCAACGCAATATGAATTCTAAAATATGGAGAAAGAGTTGTTAAAAACTTTGAATACCTTACAAATATGGGGGGATCCCACTTTTGAAATCTCTTCAAATCCCCTGAAGGAGCCTCCACTGGTAAGGTCATTATAATTGCAATACTCTACCCTATATTTGTGGACGAAGATGAAAGAAGAAGCCTAATGGATGAAATATTTGAGGAGGAACTCAAAACGGTGCTTCACAACTTTCAAAGGGATAAAATCCCTGGGCCAGATGGATGGACTATTGAATTCTTTCTAGACTTATACAATATTCTCTAAGTTGAAGAGCTTTTGGTCATTAAGGAGTCTAGAGGGGAACAAAAAATAATCCTCGCCTTCAATACTTCCTTCATAACCCTCATCCCTAAATCTGATGCCCCCGACTCCTTTGATGACTTCAGGCCTATCTCTCTATGCAATGTGATATATGAAGTGATTGCTAATATTATTGCCCCCAAGTTGAAGCCCATCCTTTTGCGAGCCATCTCAAATAAACAATTTGAATCCTTGGCTGGCAGGAAAATCCACGAGGTGATCGAGGTGGCTCAGGAAAGCCTCCATAGCATTAAAAATCTAAACCTTAAAGGGGTCATTTTCAAAAATGATCTTTCAAAAGTGTTCAACAGAGTAAATTCAATATATATCTGCCTCCTACTCACTGATATTGGTTTAAGTGTGGATTTTATCACATGGATCATGAGTTTCATTCAAACAGTTTCCTTTGTGGTGTTGAATAATGGATCAACATCTAATTTCTTCCATGCTCATCGTGGTCTTAGACAAGGATGTCCCCTCTCCCCTTGTTATTCCTTTTGGTGGTTGAAGGTCTAAGCTGCCTCATATCAGATGCTAAAAGAAGGGTGAGCTCCAGGTTACTCACATCACCAGGACTCTGTACATTACTCATCTTCTCTTTGTTGACGTCATACTCATCTTCAATAATGGCTCTAACAGAGAAGATGGAAAAATTACAAATATTTTATCCCTCTATAGTGAAGCTACAAGAACATTCATTATTAATAATAAAAATCCTCTCTCTCTCTCTCCACAACTTGGAAAAACCTTACCTACAAATAATAACAAACTTCACCCCTTTCAATACCAAGCCTCTAGATAAGGGTGTAAAATATTTGGGATTTTACCCCAAACCAAACTCCTACAGGAAAGATGATTGGTCATGGCTCATAGGGAAAATCGAAAGGTGCCTCAAACACTGGAGCCTAAAATGCATATCACATGTTAAACAACTAGTGTCGATTAAATATGTACTAGAAGCTATCCCAATATTGGGTCTCGCTAGCTTGGGTTACAAAGGATATTCATGAAAGAATCAAAATAATTTACTTCAAATTTCTATGGTCGTGAAACCAAGAAAAAGGTATCCTCCCTTGGTTCAAATGGAAGAAACTTGCACTTCCCAATCAACTTGGTGGATGGGGCCTAAAAGACATCTTCCTATTCTCAAAAGCATTGGATGCTAAGTGCAGTTGGTGCCTCATTACAACACAAAACTTGTGGACCATGATTGTCACACATAAAATACATTGCCCCTCTCCCTCTAGAGGAATGGATAAGAAGAGAGGATAAGCTAAGAACAAATATATCATCTATATGAAGAGTAGTCTTTACCTCATATGACTTAACTGGAAACAGTTTGGCTTGGAGGGTGGGGAAACGTGAGAAAGTAAGGATCAGAGTTGATCCATGGGTAGGGAGTGGAACTAATCACATCCTTCACCAACACTTAATTGACTCCCTCTAGGATAGAGGATACTTGAGGCTGGCTCATATTTCCAACGTGGAAAACACCACAATATGGAGACAAGGTTGGAGATTTGTCGAGGAGCTAGGCATTGAAGAACAACATTCAAGGACTTGAATGACTTTTTGAATGCACTGTCAAAAAACCACATTAGAATCACAAACCGGGAGGATGAGCTTGTATGGAGTATATAATGTTTTGTCCTTTACACCCAAAGCTCAATTATATTTCCTTAAGTGCAAATAGAATCCCTACTAATCAAAAATGGTGGTGGGAAGCACTTTGGAAATCCAAATTCCCTTCAAAAACAAAAATTTTAATGTGGTGCATCATGCAAAACAAGATTCCTACTTGGGACATACTCTAGAAATGTTATGCCATTGGGTCTAGGTGGTGTGCCCTTTGCAAAGGAGACAAAGAACATATCAAGCACCTTTTCATGACATGTCCTTTCTCCAAGAAAACCTAGGAGATATGTAAAATTGTCATGCATTCCAACCACAGGTGGGAGGGGGTGAACTGGAAACCAAATGGAGAACCTAGTCCACAAATCCCTCAACTCACCCTTATCAAGCCCTTCCACTCATCCCACTGCAAGGAAAATACCTTCTACGAAGGTTATAATGGAGGTTTTTAGTGTTATAAAATTGGCAAAAGTTGTCAAAAAACATCCGCTAAAACATCTTTTGTGATAGCGGATGTTTTAGCGAAAACTATAATGGAACTTCATCACAACTGGAAAAAAAAATGGGTGTCCAAAGGTTTTAGCAGATGTTTCTTTTGCAGTTTGCTTCACGGAACAAGTAGCATCGGTGCACTACATATATAAAAGCATCAGGTTGCATACATAACTAAAAGCATTGAGGCATTAAATGCAAATAGCACTGTTGTTTGAAATGTATACCCCCCGGTTGGTTATCTATCAAAAACTGCCTCGGGACGTTCTTTTACGAAATGATACCAAGGCACGTAAAAAATAATTGAAGTCCCAGTGCTTTTATTTAAACTCACAGTGCCAATGCATACTATTTATATAAACGCACCAATGCGTTAGGGATATAATTGTAAATTTTAATAATGCATTGGGGCTGGAAATAATATTTTGTAGGATCTGGGTATTAGTTCTATGAAAGCATTGGTGCATTAAGAATTACAATGCATCAGGGTGTTATTTTCAAACAATATCATTGTTTGAAGAACTAAATGCCCCACTGTTTTCGTTTTTCGAAAAGACTCCCGTCATGCAAAAAAAATGTCGTCATTGTGTTTTTATATAACATAATGCACTAGTGTGTTTTTATGTTATGGACGCACCGGTTTGAAATTTTCTCTTTTTTGGAAACATCGACCTGTGATAGTGCAATTATTGTAATATTTTAAATCTGTTATTCATCAAAAAAATCAACATATATCTTATAACATTATTCATATTTGATTAGTGCATTTGTATATGATGTTTGGACTAATTTGTTATATTATCAAATTTCACATCTCTTCATCATAATATTTAATCAGCGGTGTAACATTTCACAACGACATTGGATAATACAATAGAATAAATTAAAATGTATTTTATCATATGTCAATAAGAGGCTCTTTGTCATACAAAATGGGATTGTTATTGGTAACCCCTTATCTTTCAATTGGGACATTATGTCCATTACATTAAACAAAATGTTTGATTTTCATAGACAATTATTTCAAAAAATACAACTGGTTGCATTGATATCCGAATAGATCATCATTCTTCATTGGAACTGTTGTCGGTGCTCAAGCTATTTGCACAACTTGGGTTATTTGGAGGAATGATTTGTTGATTGCATCAATTGTTTTCATCTTCTTGATATTGTTCCATTTGCATCATAAAAATAAAGTGTAATGAGTGTATCTACATTGGTGAGAATAATGAAAACTGAAATACATAATATAGATCAATGTAAATCAAATAGAAATGTACCATAGTAAGAAGTGACTCATAAACTGTGCCAATGGTTTCAAAACCAAGTCTCATGCCTTGTTGCAATAAGTCTTCTGTTGACATAGTTCCATACTTTGTTTCCTGCATGTTTTAAACCCCATTATAAATCATAGATTTAATATAAAGGATTTTTTTGTTCTATTAATTATAAACTCAAAGAAGTAAAACAACATAGATACTTACAAATTCCACAATTAATTTTTGATATGCCAACATATACTCACAACCCATATTTAACCCAATGTTAATCAATTCTTTCGATGGCTCTTCTTTGTATGTTAGCACCTATTTGAAGACATTCAAGGATGGTTGTTGTAAAACAATTTAAAATATACAAAAATGAAACCTTGAGTTGTTATAAGAAAATATTAACAATTACTCACAAACTTTGATATCGACCCTTTTCTTCCTTGTCGTCCTATTATATGTGCTGAATAAATTCCTTTTTGTTTTCTTTAATGCAAGAAAATACTTGATAATTAATATTTAATGCTAAATTATTATTTTTATATGTACAAAGTCAATCATGATTACATATATTTGAAGCACATTGTTATTGAGATGGCTCCTCCTGTGATGCAATTATGTCCATTTCTTTGACCATCTCCTTGTACATGTTTTTGGACATTCCTACTAGTATGTTTCGCATATCAACTCGTTGATCATTTGGGAATCTCATAATCTTCCTCAAAATAATAATAATAATAATAATAATAAACTATATTTATATTGATATATGAAAACTAAATATAACAAAATTGATATTAATAAATAAATAGTTTGTAGTAATGTACATATATAACTCTAGAAAATCGTTTTAATGAGGAATTTTACCTTTTGAATGATTCTTTTTTGTTGCTATATGTTTTTGGTATTGCAAGTCTGACATGTCCCATTGACCATTGCTTTGGAAACGCTTCTTGTATTTAGATACAATTTGGTTCTTAGAATCATTGGATTGATTTTTGTATTGTAAGTGGAAAATATGTTTATACGTTCATTCCACTAGATCCCTTATAGTTTTGTAAAAAAAATATCATTTTCATTAACCTCCAACACCACTCGAGATGAGCTAAGGACCAATTCATTGTCATTTACATGTTCTATAATTTTTTCTTTTTTTAGAACAACATTGATCTTTTCCTTCGTTGTTGCTCCCCATAGAACATTAAACATATATGAATTAATATATTGTTTGAAACATGTTATCTAATATTATTAAGTATATTATTAATGAAAATTCAAAAAAAAACATACTTATATTGAATATTATTTTTTCATTCACCTCATTCATCTTTCTGCATTGTCAAATTTTTATGCTTTTCTGCACTTAGATTTTATAAATAATCTTATCGACCATCTTCATTTTGGGGTTTTGCATGACACACACTAACCAATACAAATTAATTAAACTTACATATAGTTCAAACATATTAATTTTGTAAATAATTTACAAAGAACTTGCCTTCTTTGTTTTTTTCGATGTGTTATGATTGTGTCGATCAATGTTTTTGTTACTTGACACTTTCTCAGACATTTTTTTTATCAAGATACAACATGTACCATTCAATACAGAATCCATTAAATATATTTTATACATAAATCAAATAATTTTTAGCCAAAAAGAGCTTTGGTAACCAGCGTGTTTATTCAAATAAACGCATTGGCATTTAATTGTTCGGTCTCGTCAGCAAAAATTATTATTTTTAAAATAATTTTAAATTATGACGATGCGATTTATAACGATAAACACACCACAATGACTTAACAGTGCTATTTGGCAGAGGCGCGTCAGTGCATTATATTATACAAGGAGTAACGATGAATAGACTTGACAGAACCGACAATGTCATAATATACCAGTGCGTTGTATTACACAAGGCACACCGGTGTGTTATATTACACAGGGCGCGTCGCATAAAATATATTTGTTTTTCTTTAAGACGGATAGGGTTGACAAGGTTTGGATACAATTCAATAAGTGACCCCCCTACTTTAAATGTCAAACATATTATATATAGTAAATACATAAACCCATTAAATCTAAAATGCTTCAAATGAAAAACCCTAATTGTGAAGTGGTACAGGGAGTTAAACCCCAAGGTAAAATTTTGCAGGTTTAAGGTAAGTATTGATTTTTATTTTATTTTTTTCATTCCAAATTTTAATTAAACTTAAACAGGAACAAAGATCATAAAAAAGTTTACTAGTAAAATCAATTGTAATTTTTTTATTATACATGGTTTTTAATTTATTTATTTTATGTTGAATTATGAATAAATCTAACAGAAATTGTAAAAAAAATTAATGGTAAAATTTAATTTTTTTGTTATCAAGGAGTTTTTGAGTGAACATTAAATTTAATAGTCCATTTTACAAACGTTAAATATTGACATCGTACAATTATATTCCCCACCAACTGCAAGTTATTCAAAGATAAGGTTCTTGTGAGTGATAAAGTCTTGTCGGATAATTGTGAAGAGGCAAATCAGTTGTTGGATATGTTGGGTGTGTTGAGATGCCAGTGTTGTCATTGATGGCCATATGGATTGAATATATCATAAGCACTGAATATATATATATATGAGCCCAAGAAGCGTTGGACCCAAGGAGCAGTCCCAAGGACTAAGAGGAGCAGTACCAAAGAGAAGAGTGAGAAGAAATTCAAAGAGAAGCCATCAGGAGCAAAAGGAAAGTCATCAAAAGCCAAGAGCAGGAGCCAAGACAAGCCAAGGAGGAGCAAATCCAAGAGAAGACCGCATATGCCCAAGAGAAAGAGCCAAAAGGAAAAGGTAGTGATATTGGAGTTTCGGAGCCCACGAAAAGAATGGAAATAAAAATAGGAAGGAGATCAGACGATGATAACACACCTGATGAATATATCATAAGCACTGAATATATATATATATATATATATAGCCCAAGAAGCGTTGGACCCAAGGAGCAGTCCCAAGGAGCAAGAGGAGCAGTACCAAAGAGAAGAGCGAGAAGCAGTTCAAAGAGAAGCCATCGGGAGCCAAAGGAAAGCCATCAAAAGCCAAGAACAGGAGCCAAGACAAGCCAAGGAGGAGCAGATCCAAGAGAAGACCGCATATGCCCAAGAGAAAGAGCCAAAAGGAAAAAGTAGTGATATCAGAGTTTCGGAGCCCAAGAAAAGAACGGAAATAAAAATAGGAAGGAGATCAGACGATGATAACACACCTGATGACATATCATATTAAACCAAAGTTAAGTCGGAGAAATATCATATCGACGTTTTTATTGTGTTTCACCACTCAAAACCTCTGATCTCTAATATGCGATATCATATATGCAACCCAACTCCGATCTCCGATTTCCAATTTCTGATTTTCTCTAATCTCTATCTTTGATCTCCAATCTCTGACTCGATCTCCAATCTCTAATCCCAATCTCCGATATGTGACCCGATCTTCGATTTTCGATTTTCATTTTGCTCTGACTTTGGATATTCAAACCCGACTTGATTTAAGTTAACAATTTAATTATTAAATCACATCCGCCACTTTATCAGAACTTTGGCATGTGCACAACCTAAAAATCCCCGATATCCATGTGGTCCCGATGTATGGGAGTAAAGTGATGATGTGGCATGTGGGACCTCCCGACATCCATTATAATATGGTTTCGCATTGTTTAAATGTATTCGTTTGATTAAAAGTTATGGCCCCTCCTATCTTGTTATTATAATATGGTTTCTGTAACAATGAAACTATGTTATATTTGGTCGATTATTAACAAAGACCCCTTTCAACAACTATTTAATATATTTTCAATGTGCCACCTCATGCACAATTCAGTTTCTCCTCTAATGAACGTGTCTTTTCGTTTATTGGTGAAACTCGTATAAACACAAGTCAAATACTTCATTTCAAGCATTTATCTCGGTCATCCATCACAGAGATAAATACACAGTTCACAACTCGTGAACTTAGAAGCGTCGAGGAGTAGGAAAATATTATTTTGGGAAAATTATTTGAGGACAATCTTGTGTTAAGAGGTTGGATTTATTGCACAGAACCACAGGCATACTTGGCAAGCTTAAGCTACGGGCAGCAGAACTCGGACAAATCTGAAGTATACACTTGTTGTAAAGCTCTAATTATGGATTACAACTCAGTGATTTGATTTGTGAATGAACGGTGAAGAATTAAGCCTCGGTGCTCAGCCTCAGGGGTATAACCTCGAACCAATCCTCACCTACAACTCGGTGAGTGGACAGTTGCATTGTTTTGGCTCGGACCTTGCTTATACACATCGGACTTAAGGTTGGATAGTGATCAAGTCTCTTGGAGGCACAATTTTGGAGCTCACCTTGTACCTATTGCTACACTGCGTTTTAATATGCTTGAAGAACAATCTCATTTTGGAGAGATACACTTATAATCACACTTGTACAAACCTGTGTTTGTTGGGAGCTCAGACTATACTACAATGAATAGAGAACTCGAACTTGTGCAGACCCTGGACCAGTAAATAGTTGGAGAGACTTGGATTAACGTTGTCAAATGTGGAGTGCTCAGACATACATCCTTTCGAGTTAACTCAAGATAATCATCTTGAAAGAAGGCTTGGACTTGTTGCTTTGAAGAAACTCATATTATAGTAGTAGCATTTAGAAATATCTTGTTGTTGAAGCATTGTGAAGACTTCCTTGGAGAGTTCTTGAAGAAGCCCTTGAAGAGGCTTAGAGCAGGTGCAGAACTTGGGCTGCCTATTGAAGACATCTTGAAGGTCTTGGAGATATTATTGGAGACTATGATGCGTTGAAGAAATCATGAGGTGACTTTGGAGATATTTGTTTGGGTGACATGAAGAGCAGTGGTGACACCTTCTAAGAAGACAAGGTTGTCATTGATGAAGTGATTTGGAGAAGACATTACTAAAGAGATTGATAGAGCTCATTGAAGAAGATATTGGGAGCTATGAAGAATCATCAAACTTATCCTGATGAATTGAAGCTAAGGGTTGGAGCCCAGGAGGTTGGAGCCTCATAGAGACAAGTTTGGTGCCTTGAAAGATAGGATTGGATCCTAGGAGGATAGAAGTCCTCAAGAGACCAGGTTGGAACCTATATCAGAGATAGGGTTGGAGCACTAGAGGTTGGTGCCTCAAAGTTAACAAGGTTGGAGCCTTGGAAAGTCCAATTCGGTGCTTGGCATAATATAGGTTAGAGCCTAAGAGATTGAAGATTGGTGTCTTCATCTAGGGTTGGAGCCCTACACTATTATTGTACTCAATATATCTGATTAATAAAATTATTTATTTTATCATTATTAATTTTGTGTTCTAATTATAAGTGATCTAATTGGTAAAAACAACAATTGAAAAGAAATGTTAATTCACCCTCCCTCTTAGTATTTCCAACAATTGGTATAAGAGCAAGTACCTTCACTCAAATCCTAACAACTTTAAGTTTGATCCTTAGAACACAAATGGCAAAGCCAAGGAAGAAAGCCTCCAATCCTTCTAAAGATGTCTCTTCCTCATCTTTGAAAATTGAAAACATTCAAATTGGGAAAGTTCCATTGTTCAATGGAAATTTTGACATATGAAAGGTAAGAATGAGAAATTTCTTAATGGCTCAAGGTGTTGAAGCCTGGGAATAAGTGATTACTAAATATTCCATGGAAGAAGAATCCAGGGAATATAATGCAAGATCAATGAACGAAATCTTGAGTGGGTTGCAAAATGTTACAAAGACCAAACTGGAGAAATGTTCATCAGCAAAAGGTATGTGGGACAAACTTCAAGATCTTCACTCAAGAGAAGCATTAACCATGACTTCTAGACAAGAAGATGATGGAAAGCAATAAGGAAATCCATAATCCATTAAGGAAGTTGAAAACATGAGTGAATACATCAAGGCTGAGGAAGACCTAGAAGATGAAGAGAGTAAATATGACTTCGAAGAAGATCTCATGGTAAATCTTGTAGCTACCCTAGAAGAGATAAGTAGTTTGAAAAAGGAGAATGAGGAGCTCAAGAAGCAATCACAAGATGGTGACCATGACCTTGACAAGACAAGGAAGGAAGTTAACATATTCAATCTTAAAGTTCAAGAAAGAGATGAGGAGATCACCAAGCTTAAGGAGGAATTTCATCAAAATAAGAGAAAGCATCATGAAGAAGTCATGTCCATGACAAATCAGTTGGATAAGGCAAAGAAAAGGGAAGAAACTTTCTCAATCCATCTTAAAAAAAGACATGAATACTTGAAAAAACTTAAATCATAAATTGATCAATACAAGGAAGAGGTCTCTTCCCTCATATCTCAACTAGATGAAGCAAAGAAACAAGCATAAGGAGATGAGAAGGTGATGTAAGCTTTGAAACTTATATAAGGACAAGTTGATGAAGCGAAAAAGGAAAGAAATACCATGACATGCCAACTAGAAGAAAAGGATGAAGAAATCTTCAAATTAAAATCAGATATCACCTCTCTCAAGGCTGAAACATGTGAAGCAACTAGGTTGAAGGAATAAATGGAGATAAGTCTAGCAAAGAAGGATGATGAATGCAAGAAACTAAAAGAAGAAATTGATATCCTAAAAAGTGAAGTTTATCATCTTAATAAGATTCTAAAGAGCTCCCAAACCCTAGATGACATCCCAAGTCATCAAATATCTCCTATTGATAAATTAGGTCTTGGTTATGTAGGTGAAGCATCAAACAAGAATTATGCAAACCCTAATGCTTCAAACAACAAGGATGTGGAGAAGCTTGGAAGAATTCCTAATCCAAGAAGACTTGTAGATGGTGTCGAGGCTGCAAGAGGTAATAAATCTTATCAAAGGATTCCAATACATAGTAACTTTAGAATTGAATCGAGACAAAACTGTGCAGAAAGTGTCAAGGATGCAAGAGAAAAATGGATATCATCAAAGAATTCTGAGGCATAATTCTTTCAGAAGTGTATCAAGGCAATCATCATTTCCGAGGTACCAAAATTTATTTCATGGTTATTGTTATTCCTGCTCAAATTTTAGACACATGGCTAAGCACTGCAGAGCATATGAAGATCCCTATTAGTTCTCCAGAACAAGATTTACAAAAAGAAACTATGCTCTCTCTTTCATGTTTAAGACTGAGTGCTTCAAATGTCATAACATTGGACATGTGGCTCGTGATTGTAACTTATCTTGGGTTCCTAAAAAAGCTCAAAGAATAACTACCAATCCAGAAAAGAAAGTCACACAAGTTTGGAGAAAGAAGCAGATTGGATCAGAAATCCTCTTGAACACTCAAGCCAACAACACATGTTGTTGATCTAATGAATACATCTTTGACATATTTTGATGATGAGATTCTTCCAAGAAGAGACCATCCATACTGTTAGGGGGAGCTTGTGTTTCTGAACTATTCTTGCAAAAGCTATCTGTGAAGAGCCCTATGAGACACTTGATGAGTCACATATGGAAAATCGTGCTATGAGGCATATCTCCCAATAGATCATCTCCCGGAAGTAACTCCATTGAAGAAAATCATCCATTGATTGAAGATATCTTCCACTTGCAGCAATCTTTCTTGTCTAAAGCAAACAAAAGAGCTAGAGGAGTTTATGCAAGCAAGGGGAGTTGATTGATCATCTACAATTAAATTATAGACAGTCACTAGCATTGGAAAATTACGGATTGCTTGTGTTGAGATTAGACTGATAGCAGAAGGTAGTAAATGCTTGGTAAAGACAAAAAAATGAATTTGATCTCAAAATATTCTGAACAGAGCTAAAATATGGAAATGACATTTGTGGAAGCAGACAATAGTTGAATCAGAAGGATATACAAACAACTACAAAGTATTCGAACTGGTATTTGAGTCTCTGCAAAGAAGAATATACAACCAAATATTATAATACTTGACGAATGGAGTAAAACAGACCTATATCTGTATAGCACCATTGGAGAACTATAGAACATAATAACAAAGGTGGTTGAGTAGCATGATGATGACAGAAAAGGGAGCACAAGTTTAGGGTGAGTTGTACAAGCAACTGTCTAAGCAACAACGGAAGAACCAACATGATAAGAAATAACAGCAGGTCGAGGAAACACAACTATTGTTGAGATGTCCTTCAAATAGGTAGTAAAATTCATTAAGAAATTGTTGAGCACCCCATTTTCCATTGATGCCAAAGGGGAGAGAATACAGAAAGGAGAGGATCCAAGAAAAGGAGTATACTGCCATCAATGACAATGGGGGAGATTGTTGGGATGTCAGTGTTGTCCTTGATGGTCATATGGATTGAATATAGTATAAGCACTTAATCCCATTAAATGTTGGACCCAAGGAGCAAGAGGAGCAGTACCAAAGAGAAGAGCGAGAATCAGTTCAAAGAGAAGCCATCGGGAACCAAAGGAAAGCAATCAGAAGCCAAGAGAAGGAACCAAGACAAGCTAAGGAGGAGCAGATCCAAGAGAAGACAGCATATTCCCAAGAGAAAGAGCCAAAAGGAAAAAGCAATGATATCAAAGTCTCAGAGCCTAAGAAAAGAACGAAAAGAAAAATTGGAAAGAGATCAGATGATCATAACACCCCTGATGACATATATCATATTAAACCAAAGTTAAATCAAAGAAATATCATATCGGTGTTTTTATTGTGTGTCACCACTCAAAACCTCTGATCTGGGATATGCGATATCATATATGCGACCTGACTCCGATCTCTAATCTCCGATTTCCGATTTGCTATAATCCCGATCTCCGATTTCTTATTTTCTTCGACTCCCGATATGTGGACCCAACTTGATTTAAGTTAATTATTAAATCATATCTTGCACTTTATCGGAACTTTGGCATGTGCACAACCTAAAATTCCCTGATATCCATGTGGTCCCGATGTACGGGAGTAGAGTGATGATGTGGCATGTGGGACCTCCCGACATCCATTATGATTTGGTTTCACATTGTTTAAATGTATTCGTTTGATTCTATTATAATATTGTTTCCGTAATAACAAAACTATGTTACATTTGGTTGATTATTAACAAAGACCCTTTCCGACAGCTATTTAGTATATTTTCAATGTGCCACCTCATGCACAAGTCGACCTCTCCACTAATGAACTCATCTTTTCATTTATTGGCGAAACCTGTATAAACACAAGTCAAATACTTCATTTCAAGCATCTATCTCGGTCATCCATCACATAGATAAATACACAATTCACAACTCGTGAACTTAGAAGTGTCGAGGAGCAGGAAAATATTATTTTGGGCAAATTCTTTTGAGGAAAATCTTGTGTTAAGAGGTCGGATTTCTTGCATAGAACCACAGGCATACTCGGCAAGCTTAAGCTACAGGCAACAGAACTTGGACAGATCTGAAGTATACACTTGTTGTAAAGCTCTGATTGCATATTACAGCTCGGTGCTTTGATTTGTGAAGGAACAATGAAGAATTAAGCCTTGGTGCTCAGCCTCAGGGGTATAACCTCAAACCAATCCTCACCTACAACTCGGTGAGTGGACAGTTGCATTGTTTTGGCTCGAACCTTGCTTATACACATCAGACTTAAGGTTGGACAGTGATCAAGTCTCTTGGAGGCACAGTTTTGGAGCTCACCTCATACCTATTGCTACACGGTGTTGTAATACACTTGAAGAATAATCTCATTTTGGAGAGATACACTTACAATCACACTTGTACAGACCTGTGTTTGTTGGGAGCTCGGACTATACTATAGTGAATAGAGAGCTCGGACTTGTGTAGACCCCAGACCAGTAAATAGTTTGAGAGACTCGGATTAACAATGTCAATTGTGGAGGGCTCAGACAAACATCCTTTGGAGTTAACTCAAGACAATCATCTTGAAAGAAGGCTCAGACCTGTTGCTTTGAAGAAACTCATATTACAGTAGTAGCATTTAGAAATATCTTGTTGTTGAAGCATTGTGAATACTTCCTTGGAGAGTTCTTGAAGAGGCTTAGATCAGGTGCAGAACTTGGGCTTCCTATTGAAGACATCTTGAAGGTATTGGAGATATTATTGGAGACTATGATGCGTTGAAGCAATCATGAGGTGAATTTGGAGATATTTGTTTGGGTGGTAGGAAGAGTAGTGGTGAAACCTTTTAAGAAGACAAGGTTGTCATTGATGAAGTGGTTTGGAGAAGAGAATGACATAGCTCATTTAAGAAGATATTGGGAGTTGTGAAGAATCGTCAAACTTATCCTGACAAATTGAAGTTGAGGGTTGGAGCCTCATAGAGATAAGGTTGGTGCCTTAAAAGATAGGATTGGAGCCCTAGAGGATATAAGTACTCAAAATACCGGGTTGGAGTCTGTATTAGAGATAGGGTTGGAGCCCTAGAGGTTGGTGCCTCAAAGTAGACAAGGTTGGAGCCTTGGAAAGTCCAAGTCGATGCTTGGCATAATACAAGTTGGATCTTGGGAGATTGAAGATTGGTGTCTTCATCTAGGGTTGGAGCCCTGCACTATTATTGTACTCAATATATATGATTAATAAAATTATTTATTTTCTCATTGTTCATTTTGTGTTCTAATGATCAGTGATCTAACTCGTAAAAACAACAATTGAAAAGAAATATTGATTCACCTCACCTCTCAGTATTTCCAACAAGGTTTTGAGTACATATCATATCATGCATGCTCGAATTATTGTATTCTATATAGAGGAGAATATGTAGACAAAGGGATATGTCCAAAATGTGGGCATGACAAGTAACGTAATTCAATAAAAATGGGTAAATCACATGGTCCTCCTCATAAGATATTGAGACACATGCCTATAATCCCAAGGATTCAAAGACTCTTTCGTTGCAAAGAATTAGCTATGTTACAAATCAAATGGTCCTCCTCATAAGATATTGAGACACATGAATATAATCCCAAGGATTCAAAGACTCTTTCGTTGCAAAGAATTAGCTATGTTACAAGGATGACATGTCTCACATAGAAGTGAGTCAGGAGTTATGTGAATTCCAACAGATTCAATAACCATGAAGCATATAGAGGATACATGGCCTGAAAATTCAAGGATGAAGTACAAAGTCTACGACTCAGCATAGCCACGAATGGCGTCAACCCATATTCCCTCCAAAACACCAACTATTATGTTTGGCCTATAGTAGTGATCAATAATAATATCTCCCCATGGTTGTCCGTGAAGAATGAACATCTTATGTTGGCTATCATAGTCCCTAATAGAAGACAAGTGAAGAGTATGGATTTCTACTTACAAACATTGGTATATTAATTGAAGGAATCATGGGAAGGGATACATGTGTAAAATGTATGAATACCCGTCGCAACATAGAGGAGTTTTACGTTGTATGGCATATGTTCTAACACCATAGATGATTATCTAGGCTTAGGAGTTTACTTTTGTTAAATTACATTTTTAACGATTCGTTTATATACGTAACAATATTGTTTTGCATATTAATTTAATTCGTTGTGATTGTTCTAATCTTCATGGTCGCTAACGTGTGATGAGCCTTAGTATTGCAACAAGATTGCTGCAACTCCAAGGCTACCAACTTAAATTATCAACCCAGGGTTCGTACAAACTTAAGAGGTGTCGGCACTATATCTGCAACATGCAATGTGTCTTTATTTTGTTGATCTGATGCAATTAAGTGAATATCATGAAATCAAATGCTAGCCTAATTACATACTGTAAAATTTGCATTGAAAACGAAACCTAGTTTGTGGAATGGAAATAATAGTGTTTGGAATAGAAACCCTAGCTTAAGAATAAAGAAAGTAAACTAATCTAACATGCATGAAGGAAAGAGAATGTAATAAATTAATGCATTCCAGAGAGGTTGGATCCATTGACAGAGTTCATTAGATACTTCGTGTGGCAATCAAGGAAATCATTATTGTGTTATCCAATTCATAAATATGTCCATTAACCCAAATTGTTGAGATGTGTTACAGGGGTAAAAAGGCAAGTCCTAAGTGGTCTTTGGTCTTCCTCAATCATGAATTTAGAGAATAGGGGTCATTATTCAAGCCTAAGAGACAAAAATCAATCTTTTGGAGTATATCTGGTCAAGTTTACACGTGTTATAGGAGTGCTACAAGACTGTTACAGGAGTGGAAGAATTGCTACAAGAGTGAGATAACTTATTGAATGCTCAATTAAATCAAATGAAAATGAGATGGGAATTATTTTTTTATTAAGTAGGATGTCCTAGGACTCTAATCCAAGTGGAATCACTCCAAAATACCCATGTTAACATGTGTTAAAAAATAGCAGAAAAAATACTACTCTAAAAACCGGAAATTCTAGAACTAGTGAGCTAGTTAACCTACCAACTGCCTAACCTAATCAAGTGTAAATGTTATGGGGTAATTCTTTTTATTAACTTGAATTTTTTTTATGACCCAATACAAATGGAATCAACTCAAATGAAACTCACTAACACGTTCTAAAAAATAGCAGAAAATTACTACTATTTTGCTATAAAGGACTTCCAGAAATTCTAGATTTGTGAACAAGTAAACCAATCCAAGTAGATCAATGATGAATATGAATTTTCAAAGTTGTTATAAGGATGCATCATGCTTGTGACTCTATAAATAAATTTCCAAACAACTCACCTTAATCATTTAACCATTATGACTTACAACAAAATAAGCATGAATAGTAAATGCGGAAATAAGAAATGCAAGTGAAAAAGACATTCAAAGGAAATAAAGAAATTGTATAAGAGGGTTCTGAGGCTCCTGGGATGGACAAGCCCAATGAAACTCAAATTCATATGAAGGAAACCAATAATTAGAAGCTAAAAATGGCACCAACTTCATTATTTAAATCAATCCAAGTACATCCCCGCTAGAAATGAAAGTGGAACTGCTAAATAACAAGTTTTCTCCAAAAAAGACTAAGAAATACATGCTCCACGAGGAAAATTTGAATTGGTACTTATACAAATAGATGAGGAATCATTCTCTTTGAAAGGAGACAACTTTCCCCAACAAAATCCCTCAGAAAGTGGATCTAGTTCCCAACACTAGGAATCTTCATTAAATGACAGGGAACACATCCCTAGATTTTCTCAATCATTGGAGCTCCAAAATTTGTCAATAATTTCATGATATTCAGTTCATTTATTATCCAATCTTGGTCCATCCTATAGTAGGGAGCAAGTCCTTATATTATCTCATTTAGAATTTACTCCATATTCTCTCAATATTCTGCAAAAATAAATAATATTAGGCGCATAATGTGCAATTATCTCTAAACCTTCCTAAGAGCATATTAAAGCTAAAAAAATAGTATTAAGTGTAGAATAATAGATTTAGTATAGCCTTTATGTGCCTAGGAAAGGTTAGATGGGTCTTACTTTGTGTCTAATTTGGAAGCCCATCAACGTGTCAACCTGTATACAATAATTTTGCATGCCTTGTAACAAAAGGGTATTATGGATGTAAATGTTGTAGACCTTCTCTAAAGGGTAGGTGGTCTGACTACCTACAAAAGCCAATATATGACTGCTCCAGGGTATTCCTCCCAGAATAACACCCTTACAAAAGAGAAACATCCCCTTTTAATGGTAAACCAAAGAGAACCCAAAGGCCTGCAATAATGACAACATTTGAATGGCTTAGAGCACATGAGAGAGAGAAGGAGAAGGAGCTTGCATAAATTTTTTATTCAAATAGGGAGCCTATGTTTGATGATCTAGAATTATTCAACACATATGCTGAGAAATTTCCCATTAGGATGAAAAGGAAATGTGTCTTTTATGAGCTCTCATATTGGGAGCATCTTAAGATTGCCCACTTACTAGATCCCATGCATATATTTAAAAATGTTTCATCTTTTTTTATGGAGGAACATATCATCGAAAGAAAATGACACATTGGTTGTTAGGAGATATCTTATTTCGTCAAAACTAAAAATAAATATTGGCCAAGACAAGAAACTAGAGGAGATTATGGTCCCTCTTGGTCTTTCAAAGAAGGTGATGCCCCATGGAGTTTAAAGAAAGATGATCTTTCTTTGGCAAAGGAAGTTATAATGATGTTGTGGGGAAAAATGCCTATGCAGGACGATCCTATCCACCTAAGGTGTAACAACGCCTTAGCAACAAACGAATACAGCTATTATGATTTCTTCCTTTATGAAATGTGAAAGAGGGGAGATTGGCAGACTTACCGTTGTCTTCCGGTTGTCCCTCGATCTAGATCCTCTTCTCTTTGTGTGTCCACAGCTACTTGTCTCCTCGCTTGCTCAAGAGAACAGCTACTAGAATCCCACGAGATCACAAGAGAACAGCTACCTCTGACAAGAGAACAGCTACTTGCGACAAGAGAAGAACACGATACAAAGGCAAATATACATATTCATAAATGATTTAGGATTAGAAGTAAATCAAATACACTAATGCAATCATACAAAATACACCAGCATATAGGAAAGAATCAAGATAGCTTTATTGATAAGTAACAGGGTTCAGGAAGAGATACAACCCATAGGGCTCCAATCCAGCATCTCCTTCCCAGCAGAATGGAATTCCTTCTTCAGCTCCCTTCAAAGCATTAAGCACCCAATGTTTCCAGCCACAAACCAACAACAATTCTTTGCAATCATAAAATTCCAGCCTTTTCGATCCCATGGAGGAGAGATCTATATATAGATATTTGGAGAGAGGATGAGTCAGCTTGAGATCTGACTAGTGTCCTCTCCCTCTCTTAGTTCTTGAGTCCACTTGGAGGTTCTTGCTTCCACTTGGAGATTTGGAACCTCTTACTCATCACCAGTCGAATTCCTTGATGCAAGTGTCATTTTGGAAGCTTTCTGGGCATTGACACCTTGAGGAATGACTCTGCCACATGTCCAAACTCGCTCAGCGCAGGTAGCTAGTGTTGGAGTTGACATTCAACGCAGGTAGCCAGTGTAGCAGTTGACATTCAGCGCAGATGCTCAGTGGAGCAGTTGACATGATCCAGAATTGGCTTGTTTTTGAGTGTTTTCAGGTGGAGAACTTTTGTGAATTGTTGTGGTTAGTTTGCCTTGTTCCTCTAGGGGTAGGAACAACATGTTTAGGGACTTTGGATCCCTTAGTTTATGGACATTTCATGCTCAATGCTGTAAGGCACAAAAATGTCTATAACAGTTGCCCCCTAAAGTATGAGGCCGTTTATCGAGTGAAATGCTTTATCCAGGAAGGTCTGAAGTTCATCCATCTGCTGGGAGGAGACCTGTAATAAAATACAATACAATACATTATGATTCATACTGCTTTCATGATCTAGCTGAGGCGGGCATTCCCATGCTCAGCTTTATAAATTCATTTTTGTACATAGAACAGACGATCGTCTGATGGTAGACTGATAATTTTGGCGAAATTATCATCCTTTGAGTAGGATGATCATCTGCTGCAATGATGTACGTGTCAAATGTCTTTATTTTTCCTGAATATATATCGCAGCCCGGATGGATGAAACTAGATCTGGGGTCTTCAAACTCGTTCGATCTTCACTCTAAGTACAAGTCAATCCATGTGAGAATTGCGCTGAAGTCGAACATGGAAAGACATCGCTTGATTACCGGTCAATGATGTAAACCGTTAACGAGCGCGAGAGGAATCACCGATAATGATAATGACCCTCAAGGTACTACAGTACAATTCACGTGGTGTGAATAAAGGACTTGTTGTCGAACACCACGCAAAATCTTCTGGTCGAAGGTCATTGATGTATACCTGTCGCCGGAAGTGAGAAACTTGCCATTGAGGCATGCAAGCTTCAAAGTACTGAAGGGGTTGTTCCTAGATCAACTTCTTGGATAATGAGCTGATGTCGACAAGAAGCGATCCGTCACAGGAGGGCCTTAATGAATCCCACATCAGTGACACGGAACGGAGCTAATGATTTTAATGGAGGTGAAAACGATCTGTGACATATGATTCAGGGTGGCGGTCATGAATGGATGAAGGATAATGTATGGCAGTGGATGGGACCCGGTTGACTCTTTCTGAACGACTTCTCTTGAACATATGGCGACACTGATGCGATGGATTGGTAGCATTACCCCAAATATGGATGGTATGGCGAGACCATGGTGATGTGACCGGTGAATGAAACAACCCAACCCGAATGTGGTACGGAGGAAAAGTGTCATGTTCAAGAGCGACCTGCTACCATCAAAGTTTTCTTGATTTTTCCCAATTTTTCCCCAGTCATTGCTGACCAGTACCTCTTTATTTTTGTCAAGCTTGAGGAGGATAACATATGCTTGTTCTATAACCTGCCCTTCGAGCAAGCCCATCGCTATGTTTTAACGAGCCTAGCGATAGTGAAACTCGTTCTCGTCTAAAGACAAGTTTGTCGCTATTTAATAATTTTAACGAGTCTAACGACAAGGATAACTCGGTCCTTTTCATTTTTAGAGAGTCTGAAAAGGTACATAAAGTTAACTCCAAAATTCCTTTTTCGTCATCTGATCCCTTAAGTCCGAAAAAGTATAAAACAATACAGAAGGGATGAGTTTTCGATAATTTTAACGAGCCGAATAAAACAAGCGCTCGACCTTTTTGTGCAATAATCCCTCAGGTCCAAAAAGATTAAAATCTAGAGGAGGGATAGCTCTTCCTATCCTTTAACGAGCTGGAAGGCTAAAACTCGGCAATCTTTTCATATTTTACGAGTCAATTGAAAAGAGCTTAAAGAAGACTCGTCTTTTGAGGAACGAGTGATAAACAGGGGTAGCAACTGATTCCAGGTACAGGTTGGAATTTTCCAATCACGGCAGTGTCATAAGGATGGCTAGGTGAAATCACTCTTCGCAGCTGTTCCTCAAAATGGGTAAACAATCATATGGAGGTGAACGATCGGGCAAATGAAAAGTGGAGGTGGTAGGTGCAAACACGACCACGGCTTTAATGGCTGATAAATTTACGATCACGGTGGTTATTTACAGGGATAGGTTCATTTTTTAGATAAAAATGAGCTTAAACACTGGAGGAAACTCTGCTCACTGCTTATATTTATTTTTTAACGAGCATGAAGACCTTGTTAAAACTGCTCGGATCTTGCGTTTATTTTTTAACGTGCATGAACTTTATGCTAAAACTGCTCGATGATAAGTTTGCATGCCCCCAGCATAACAACGTAAATCGAGGTAAGTTTGCATGCCCCCAGCATAGCAATGCAAATTGAGGTGCATGCCCCCCAAGCTTCATTGCATTCAACTTGGTGGTTGGAATGAAGGTTTACCTTTGAGATTTGGAAAGGAGATTGTTTCATTTTTTAATGAGGTTGACACAGTAAAAGAACTAGCCTCATGACTCCTTGTTTCATTTTTTAACGAGGTTGACACGTGATTAGAACCGTCCTCGGAGTCCAAATCCATTAGATGTAGAAGGTTTCATATTCCACTGTGGCCACTTCCGCCAGATTACTTGGAGGCGGTAGGGCAAAAGTACCCATTAAAGCAGGGTCTTTTAGGAGACCTACTCCGATATTTTGGAGCGAATGAGTGCTTCCATGGATCATTGGAATGCTTCCCGTAACTTGTGAACTGTTGGGGAGAAAAGTTTGTTGGTCGACGATTGTAATTCCTCCTTGGAAGGGAAATGCAATCTTTCTGAAGTAGGTCAACACAACCGCGGCCATGGCATAGATCCACGGTCTTCCTAGTAGGATGTTGTAATCAAGATTCCCATCGATTACCTCCACATCAATTTCTATTGTTTTCCCTCCTAGTTCAACTTTCAAGTTATTTAGAATACCATATGGGGTATATGTCCGTCCATCAAATGCTTTTAATGTCGTCGAAGATCGCGACAAGGCTGGAGATCCTAAAGTTTTCCAGCAACTCATCGACATAATGCATGTAGATGCCCCCTCATCAATAATTGTTCGATGAACAGTTTTGTTGAGGGCTTTCACTTGAATAAGAAAAGCTAGTTGAGCTGGTAACTGAGGGTCATATCCTCTATGATCAAAGGCCACAAGATTGGAATCCATTGGGTCAATCCATCCTATTGCTGATAATAAAGCTTGCTCTTGGGAGAAGCAATTTTGCGGTACCTCAAGTGTCGACATAGCGAACGGCGATTGGGCCAGGTCCTCTATCTGTGCTATTTTCGCACAAGGATTAAATGTCGATTTGTGTACTGCTCCCTTTTGCAACTTTACCATTGGCTCAGGAACGATGGGTGGCACAACTTTGGTCAAAGTTGTTGTCAAACTACTAGGTTGTTCATTAGCCTTGTTGTTCGACAGCTTTGGATTCCTGTAATATTTATTCCTCGTCAAAGCATCATTTTGCTGCTTTGATACAGACAACATAAGCACTTGGGATCGGGAAGCATTTTGATTAGCAACCAGTTCGGTTCCCGGGCTTGGAAACGGATCAGTCAACACAGCTGAGGTTTTCGAACTTTTAAAGAATCTTTTAAGCTCAGCTTTGTATGGACAATCTGTTGTCCAATGATCCTCATCGCATATATGACACCCTGCAGGGGGTTTCCTTTTTCTCCCTTTCTTTTTCTTCTTTCCCCCTGGTTGCTTCAGTTGTTTGCCCTTGTCGTTCGACACGGTACTTACTTCCGAGGCAAGAAGTTCCTCATTTGCATTTTGACCGGAAATCTTACGGGCCTTTTTAGATATAGCCTTTGTCGATTTCATGTCTGTTGCGCCAATCACACCATCGCCGGCATGAGAGTCATTGTTTGATTTAGGAGGAGGAGGAATTGAGAATTCCGGTCTAGGGGCATCAGGTATTTTGTCGTAGAGCGTGCCGGACTGAGTGTAAACCAAGTCTAGATATTGCGCACGAGCGATGACTTGCTCTTCCGTTACGACTCCCCCCTTTGCCACATCTTCCGTTATGGCAGGAAGTAACGACTTGATAAACCATTCAGCTAATAGCTGATCGGGAACGTACGTTTTTACCATCCTGCGACGACGTCGCCACTCATGTATATGATCAGATATGTGAGTGGCCGTTGTCTGTTTGAAGTTGGTTAGGAGTTCCGTTCTCGTTTCATACCTTATCGGTAATTGAAAATGGGTTAAGAAAGTCGTGGCTAAGGTACTGAAATTGTCGAACGAAGCTCTAGGTAATTCAATATACCATTTTGCCGTTGGACCCGTTAACGTCCTCTGAAAAAGGTGAAGCCTTATCGAATTATCATTCAGGGTGTTTGATGAACACCACAGATGAAATGTCATCACATGATTCGACGGATCTTCACCCGGATTTCCATTAAATTTAGGAATATCTGACGGAAGTTTATGCGGAATCGCTGGCCACCAAGGGGCATAAGCAATTGGATCATTCGTCAGCCGGTTTAGATCTGGTAATTCTAGAGTTGCTACAAAGGGCAACTGTTGATTCAAGTTAGGCGAAGCATACCCAGGATAAGATGGAATCGCCTGAGCAGTGGGTCTTTGCATACCAGCATAATGCTGGCAACTTTGACAAGGTTGATGGGAATAACCACTATAATATGGTTGCCCATTACTTTCAAAGACTTGTTGCTCAGGTCCTTGATATGATTGCTGGAATGGGGGTTGATGAGTTTGAACCAGCTCTGGTTGTTGGACTAGTTGTTGTTGTCCAATACTGGATGATTGACCAAGATGAGGAGTCATAGTACTTGTTTAAGCCTGAGTCGCTCCAGATAAGGAGGCACTAACCGGAGGTTGTGATTGAGTTGTCGAGACAAGAGACTGTTGTATGGCAACCTGAGAAACTTGGGGTTGACATACAACAGGTAGCGCTTGTATTTGCGACGCAATCACCATACCAGGTATAGTGGCAACATTCGACACAGGGTGGACTAGTTGCAATGAATATGCAACCCTTGGTTGCTGAGGCAGTATCGGTACCCATCCGCTGGATGTAATTCCAGTTTGACCTGAACTTTGTTGTAAACTCCCATATGGTTGTTCTCCGGGGGGAAACAATGAAAAGGCATACTGCCCTCCATATGGTGGCAATCCAGTACTTAAAGGGTAGATTGGCCTTTGAAGACACATTGGATCAATTTGTTGAGTTCCAACATAAGAAATACCAGATGATAATCCGGATGAAGAAATAGGAACTAACCATGTCGTCGAAACAGTCTCTGGTTGGACTCCAGCTTGTTGTTGACAATTTTCAAGGACAGATGGTATACCAGCGAACATCGTTGGAGTAGCAGCAGGAGGCTCTGCCGTTGCTGCATCGGATGACACAGTCCTGGATGTCGACGGTTGTTCAGACATATTTAGTCTATCCAAAAGATTTTCTAGCTATTCTACAAGAACTTACGGTGAAAAGAGACTAACTTCAAAGATCAACGAGGGGATGGTGATGATTATTCCGTTTAAAATAAAATTTAACGACGCTTGGACACAACTTGCTTTTTCACTTTTAAAGAGTCGAGAAAAAGCTAAAGATGACTCTAGTCTCCTTCGATGTTTTAACGAGCCCGAAGTGACAAATGCTCGGATGGACTTTTTCTGTTATAGAGTCTGAAAAAGGCCAAAAGAAACTGCTCTGGAGATCTAGGCAGAGGGTGTGCCAAACTTTTCGCAAAACCGCAGAATACTTTTTAAGGTACGGGCGGTCGATCTTCGTGAATGTTGTGTTCACTGCATTGCGATCAGTAGGGCGGCCGACACGGCTTCCTAAGGATAAAGGATATATGCCTATAGGGGTCTCCCAATATATACGCGACGGTACGTGGGAGCACAATCCGTACTAGCGCTATCGTCCCTCAGGAGGAATCACCCACCTTCCACGAGATCGACAGTCACTAGGCTTAACGACGCCGGAACACGTCTCTAGCCTAGACCTCTATGTTGTGCGTTATGTTACAAAGCGTTGTTAGGTTCATTCAGTTTATTTTAGGTTGATATTTTTAAAGTTTGCCTTTCAAGGTTCACCACGAGATGTATGATACAAATTCCTAAATGCAGTCTAAAGATGATAAGCAAGCTTTATTATCTTTTCAACTTTTGAAAATCCTAGCTACTAAGGGAAAAGAAAGACACTATCTTTTCTCAAAGAGCAATCAGCACACTCTAATGCACTTTCCCTAAATCCAACATGCAAACTTATCAAATGCAAAATGCACAATGCAGGTGTTTGTTTTCCACTTTCTTAGTATAAATGCCTACAAAGAAAGCTTTTTGCACAACTTTGAATTTGCTTTTAAAATGATCAATACAAACAAGTTCACTTCCTTCGAAATCAACAAGGGTAGAAGAGATTACAATCACTTTGAGATTTTCGAAATAAAGACTTGTTTTGACACTTTGAAAGAGACAAATTCAAACCAATAAGCAAAAGTAAATCTATAATCACTCTGAAAACAGCCCACGAATTCTCTTCTAAGATCACAATCAATCAGATCTGAATCAAAGGCTACAGGATGACTACTTTACTCATGCAAAGGAAGACTGTAAACGACGCCACAAACACATAAAAACATTCACAATCTTTTTGTACAAAAGGAGGCTGAATCTAAGCAAAGAAAAAGTTTTATCAGACTGGTACCTATGCTGGTTAAAGGCTGCAAAAAACAGAGATCAAAACAGGGCAACAGATAGCAGAGAACCCCAGCTGCACAAGGCCAAACTGGTTCAGCACAACCTCAACACTGAGGACTTGACATTCAGCGCAGGTAGCCCCTTCGGGACCTGCGTCGAAATGCAGACTGCCTTCACAGCAGTTGCGCTGAAGGAGAAACTCTCGTTTCCCTTGGGTTCTGGGTCATAAAATGCTCAAAAATCAACTGTTTCAGGCCAAATCCAAAACACAAGCAAGGTATAAACATAGGGATGCTTTGAGAGGGTACTAAAGACTATCACAAGGATCATCAAATCATTTGTGGATCTAGTTTAGATCATAGACAAGTCCAACAACTGGATCAAAGCAGCAACTTTTTACTTTGCATCCGGGAAAGATGCAGTTCAATAGTTGTTGTCAAGTCTATGAAGTAAACAAATGATGGAAACACAAATGAAATGAATAAACAAGTTCTTCCCCAGTCGAGTCGCCAATTTGTTGTGGGGAAAAATGCCTATGCAGGACGATCCTATCCACCTAAGGTGTGACAGCGCCTTAGCAACAAACGAATACAGCTATTATGATTTCTTCCTTTATGAAATGTGAAAGAGGGGAGATTGGCAGACTTACCGTTGTCTTCCGGTTGACCCTCGATCTAGATCCTCTTCTCTTTGTGTGTCCACAGCTACTTGTCTCCTCGCTTGCTCAAGAGAACAGCTACTTCAATCCCACGAGATCACAAGAGAACAGCTACCTGTGACAAGAGAACAGCTACTTGCGACAAGAGAAGAACACGATACAAAGGCAAATATACATATTCATAAATGATTCAGGATTAGAAGTAAATCAAATACACTAATGCAATCATACAAAATACACCAGCATATAGGAAAGAATCAAGATAGCTTTATTGATAAGTAACAGGGTTCAGGAAGAGATACAACCCATAGGGCTCCAATCCAGCATCTCCTTCCCAGCAGAATGGAATTCCTTCTTCAGCTCCCTTCAAAGCATTAAGCACCCAATGTTTCCAGCCACAAACCAACAGCAATTCTTTGCAATCATAAAATTCCAGCCTTTTCGATCCCATGGAGGAGAGATCTATATATAGATATTTGGAGAGAGGATGAGTCAGCTTGAGATCTGACTAGTGTCCTCTCCCTCTCTTAGTTCTTGAGTCCACTTGGAGGTTCTTGCTTCCACTTGGAGATTTGGAACCTCTTACTCATCACCAGTCGAATTCCTTGATGCAAGTGTCATTTTGGAAGCTTCCTGGGCATTGACACCTTGAGGAATGACTCTGCCACATGTACAAACTCGCTCAGCGCAGGTAGCTAGTGTTGGAGTTGACATTCAACGCAGGTAGCCAGTGTAGCAGTTGACATTCAGCGCAGATGCTCAGTGGAGCAGTTGACATGATCCAGAATTGGCTTGTTTTTGAGTGTTTTCAGGTGGAGAACTTTTGTGAATTGCTGTGGTTAGTTTGCCTTGTTCCTCTAGGGGTAGGAACAACATGTTTAGGGACTTTGGATCCCTTAGTTTATGGACATTTCATGCTCAATGTTGTAAGGCACAAAAATGTCTATAACAAATGAGTGTGAGGGTACCTTCTTTATACGGGTCTTCAGTACAACACTACTTCACTGTGGAAGACCATTTGTCGAGGTTGAAATCGCATGACCATTTGAACCTTCTAAGAGTATGTATGTCAAAAACATGATTTACTTATTTTATTTTTATTTTTATGCAATGGGATATTTTATAATTAATTTTTGTATAATGTACTATTTACTATGTGGTGTCATTATCTTCTTCTTGTGCGTGGGTGTGTGAACCATGACTTCCCCCAAGACCTACGACATGCCATATCTAAATTATCTACATTTGTATGTTGGATCACATCAAAGGAGTGGCTAGCATTCCACAATGGCATCAAGAGATAATTGAGATTGTTTGGATGTTTGAGAAGGAATTGTCGATGAGTTTCATGAACTTGCAGGCTCATCTTCTAATTCACCTAGTAGATAAGGTTAAATTAGTTAGGGTGGTTTTTTGTCGTTGGATGTTCTTCTTGGAGAGGTACATGAAGAAATTGAAAGTTTTGTACGACAAAGGGAAAAACCTGAGGGTCTATGGCAGAGGGGTATATATTGTATGATTCTTTTTATTATGCCAATGATTATATCAAGCAGATCGAAAACACACCAGGTGCGACGATTTGGGACGACAAACGGGATGAAGACAACTTTAGATAAGGGGGGCTTCTAGAAATGAATGGAAAGAGGCACATGATAAAGAGTAAGTGGCTTATCATTTGTCAAATTTCTACACAGTAACTATTCACACGAAACTTCGTATTAATGCATTCTTTGATTATATGTGTGTGTGTGTGTGTGCGTGTGTTGGTTTGATTTAATTAGCGAATTCAGAAAATTGAAGCCACCAACAACTTCATTCTTTACAATATGGAATTGATACAACCATGGGCCGCATTGTACAAACAAAAGAGGAGGAAATGGGATAGTGACAAGAAAGAATTCAAACCATTGAATGGTAGAAGTGTGCCTTATCCTGATCATTTAAAATAAAATATGCCAATGGCATGCCCTAACAGTTGGGTTGTTGATCAAGTCATACAGAAATAGGGTGCATCAGGTCGTTACTCGCGTGTTGAAGAGGATGTGCTAAACATAGGGATTGGGTGCAACAAATCGGTAATTATAACTTTTTGTACATTTTTAGCTTCATATTGCACCTTTGAATTGTAACATCTATATATTTTTTATATTTTTAATTATGTTTAACTTATTATGCACATGACACTATGCTTTTTTCACTCTTTTATAGGTACATTTGTTCCCATCTATGTGGGCATATGGACATCATTTTCGCACAAAGGATGTCGATGATGGATGTATGACACAACATTGTGCAGTGGAAGTCGAGTTCAACCAATCTAGTCATGTTAGCCACCACAATCAAAACCTAATGCAGGGGATGTTAGGTTACATTGGAAAGATACAAGAGATCATTCAAATGGACTTCTCTTCGTTCCAATGTGTTATTTTTAGGTGGAAGTGGTGGGACACCTTTGATCAGAATAATGTAAAGGAAGATCGTAATAGTGGGTTCATATCAATAAACTCTAGCAAGATGTGGCATGAAGCCAGAGAGCCTTATGTTTTCCCAAAACACTGCAACCAGATGTTTTTTTACCCAGATGTGTTGGATAGGGATTGGTGGTTTGAATTAAGGCACAACCCTAGATCAAAACATATTTTGTAGAACAACTGTGTTATCATGCTGAGCGAGGAAGATAATTAGGGTGATGACAACAGAGAGTGACATGTACTTGCGTTATTTCATCATTTATATTATTGTTGTATGCTTTTGTTTTCTTTATTTCGCTAACCATATTATTTTTTTATTCATCTTGTTGCCATTTTATATAATTGGTAAGATTCACAAATGTTTTTACACATTATTTTGCAGTGAAAATATTTTTACACTTAAAACATTTCTAATCGTGTGCAATATCTATGATAATAAGGATTCAAGGTCACAATCCTTCTCAAATAGAAAAATGAGAAGAACATAACCAAAATGAGAAAATAGTGAATTTAGAAACAACGTTGAAGATTTTGTCTCGATTTAGATACTTGTTGGTTTATTAATCAGTTCACATGTTTTATTCTTCTTGTATAGTTCAAAATCAATATAAATCATGTAGTGATAACTCTATGAAGACTTTAACAATGAAAAAATTGTGTATTAATATATAAGATTAAATTCTTGACATGAGAGATAAAGTCATGTTTACTAAATTTAAATTACAGTTCTTACAACATTATGTAAACTAAAATGAGGTCTTATGCATGTATAAAATGTTGATTACATCTTTTTATGGACCATAAGAGAAATAAATGGTCTTACATGGATGCATGTGAGGTTTTGATGGAACAATTTTGACATGGTAATTATAAATAAAAGTTGAATTAATAAATATTTTATGGCTAAGAATTAAATGATAAATAATGTGATGGTGATTAAGAGACATTTGTTTGACTTTCAAATAGATTTAGTGATCATTTTTCTTTCTTATTTAGATTATGTAAAATAAATATCTATTTTTATGTATTTATAAGTAAACTATTTAAAGTAGACATGTCTTTATCATTGTGAACATGATGTAATATTAGCCATGAGAAATGTGAAAACATGAATTTTAGTGACTATTACGTGATAAGCATGTGGAAAAAAATAATATTTCTTGAGTTGTTCATTAAGAAATAATCAAATTTATTATTTGTCAAAAGTTTAAATCTAATATAGTACGATTTTTGTATTATTCAACTCATATTTATTATTAAAAAATAGTTAGCTTTATACCAGTACAATAGTAAATAAAGAACAAAAACAACACCAAAATGTTACATCTTTATTACTAGAAAAAAGTTCACTTGCCTCTTTAAAAGACGACTTCCAATACTGCAAATCCCCAACTATAAGTAACTTCACAAGCCTTATTTTACATTTCTTGATCCTTATTTTTAGAGAGAGAAATTTCTAATTTAAATTGGTAAGAGTTGTTATAAATATTAAATTTAAATTGCTTGAAAATCTCATAACTTTAGTAATAAATTAAATTTTATAAAAATATAATTTTTTAAGTTATATTAAATCTAAATTAATTATAATAAAAAAAATTGACTTAAGTATTTTAAATTTAACAATATATTGAATTTTATAAACCAAGATTGAATTGGTTAAATAGTATTTTTGAATAATTTATTTTTATTAATATTTTATATTAAAAATTGAATGAGTTACATATTTTCGTCTTATTAAAAACTCACAAAAGTATTTTACGTTTAATTATATTTTCCTTGTGAGTATTAGAATATTTTATGTTTTAATATTTTTTCCTTGTGAGTATTGGAACATTTTACTGATTAAGCAATAGAAAAATATTTATCGTAATTTTACAATCATAGTTTCAACCATACTAAACTTTGTAATTTATAAAAATATCTTTGCATTTATTTTTAAAGTAAGTCATTTTGCATGCAATTTCATATATAAAAGTTTGATATAAGTTCACTAATACATAATCCATAATAAATATTATTTCATAAAAATAAGCATCATGATGATAACCATCTAACAAACATAAAAATCATATAAGATACACATTCAAATTCACTACCATCATCTAATTATATACACCTCTAGCACATATAAATGTCATTAGCTAGCACACAAATCTAATAATCTAACAGGGCATCATCATCATGATCACATCTAACAAAACACAAACATTGTAATCTAACATCATCACCACACACATCCACAAATTAATGTACATCTCATGTCAAATAATTGTTAACACTTACACATATATAATCTGCAAGCACATTAAATGTACATATCTAACATGACCTAACAATATACACCTCATTGTCTACAACAGAAGATGATGGATGGTCAATCACTGCCTCAACATCTGTGGAACTTTGAGGTGGAGGAGGAGGTAGTTGGTCTACTTTATAAGGAGAAACATAAGACACATCCTATAGCTTTGGCATCTCATCATCAAGTGACTGAGGAGGAAGTGTACTACCAGAAGGATCACAAAAACTCTGACCATGATCCGGTGGGGTAGTACTCCCAGAAGAATCATGATCTCAGATTTCAATTTTTTGTGATTGTTATCATGTTTCAAATAATTTTCTTGATCCATCGCATTCACGACACTTTAATGATCGATGTTTTGAACCCACAATTATGGTTATCTTCAGGATATAAAGAAGTATGGAAAACTTGATCAAACCAGGGGTTATAATAAATAGGAAAAATTATGTTGGAAAAAGGTCGACAATGAATCCCTAATGGACAAGAAAAAGATTATTATTAACATATCAAAATATGTGTTAAGTAATATGGTTTATCTATGTAACGATTAATGATTTGTTTTTATTAAGGGTTATATAAATATCTTTATGTAATAATAGTAATGAGAAATAAATATTAATTATGATGCTTTTTTAATTAATAATTATTTATGAATAATTTGTTTATTATTGTTTTTAATTTAGTATGATTTGGTGTAAATAATGTAGGAAATGATACTAATTAATAAGACTAAAAGGAAATAATATTAATTAATGTGACTTAATGGGAGGGGGTGTGGGAAGATGTTAATTTAGATGTTAAAGCAGGAATCCAATTTTCACTTATATTACATCCTTCATCTCTATTTAGGTTTTACGATGTTTATTAATCTCTAAGGCCTCCCTAAATTTTTTGTGGAAGTAGTGATCAATTTTAGCAAGGATGCGAGTTCCTCCATTGCAAATTTGATGTTTGGTTTTTTCAAAATGTTCAGCCAATGCAGAGTTTTTAGAGCGATTATGTTTTATGTCAGCTGAATGTTCTTGGATTCTAGTATTGATAGATCGACCAGTTTCCCCCACATATGGAATTCCACAAGAACAAGGAATTAAATAATTACCTTTCTGACTTTTAGGGTTAATGGGATCTTGAACAGAATTGAGACAACTGCGGATTGTATTTAAAGGTTTGAAGGTGGTTCTAATGTTATTTCTTTTTAGGATGCAAGCAATTTTGTCAATGGTCCCAAGAATGTATGGAAGGTTCACCTTGCCAACAGAGTCATTGAAATTCTTATTGTTATGACTAGTTCCTTTGTTTGCTTTATGGAGAGCCTTGATGGCTCGATGTCTTTTATATCCATTTTTCGTGAACACGTTTATAAGATGTGATTTCTCCATTTCTAAGTGTTCTTCATCTGAGATTCTCACACCTCTAGATGTTAAAGTGCTCAAAACCCCAATTTTTTGGGTGGGATGATGGTGAGAAGAGGCGTGAAGATATTGCTTGCTATAGGTATTTTTCTGATATACTTGGTGGGATATGGAACCATCTTGATTTCTGGTGATGAGGATGTCAAGAAAATGGAGGCTAGCATTGACCTCTACTTACATGGTGAATTTTATGGATGAAGAAAGTTTGTTTAAGTGTTACTTAAATGTTTCTAATGTTCCATGCCCATGAGGCCATATAATGAAGGTATCGTCTACAAATATTTCCAATCATTTAGGTTTCAAAGGTATTGATTTTAGGGCATTGGTTTCAAAATCTCCATGATCACCACCCTCATCTGACGTATTTGTCGATGCATGCCTTGCATCCCTCATCGTTGTGAGTGCCCTACTATCTCCAATGATATGACGTATAAGAGAAATCATCTCGTGCAGATAGTCCCTGTAGAGATCCACGAACCTAGGATATGCGTTGATGTCTCGAGCCCTCGTAGGGCGAACTCTCTCCTCAACCAAAACTTTGCCCAATCTGTCGCAGTATTCCATCTGAAATCTTGGACCACCCCTACGGGCCCGGATGCCCATGCCCTCCTGAGGATGTGCCTCGCCCATCTCCTCGTCTCCTCCATATGGTGGGGGAGGAGGCATGTCCCCATAGAATGTGTCGATGTTTACAAAATATATAGTAAAAAACAAATAATTAGACAATTTCAATAAACAAATTAATAAAACAAGTTAAATAACGTGCTAGAATAAATTTTATTCTAATTAATTAAAACAATAAAATGAAACTAGATTAATTTAAACAAAACACTAATATTACCTCTATCATCTAGAGGCTTAGTCGTTGTGAAGAGGATGTTGGGACACTGTCTCCAATCAATCCCTGCGTATGAAAATGACAACAAGATAAACGCATGGTCAAACTCACTAGCCAATAGTGTCGGTGCCTGGGCGGAAATCTTGGTCAGATACTTTGGAAGGCCCCTCTTAGGCATCATCTCGCCCCACATGTGCATCTGAACCTCATTCATCGGCCTAGGAGGGCGACTACAAATGTCAGCCTCATCTCTAGAAACCTCTCATAAAATAAACAAAAAAGATCTGAAGCGAAAGGGAAGCTCGTCCTCCCACGTATCATCGCACAACATCTATCTAAAGCCATACAAACTACCTTAAAAAAATGGTAGACCATCTGATACATCGTAGTGCCTAAATCAAAGTATTGACATAATACAAAAGAGGGAAACTAATGTGCTCCCCATCACTACTAAAGTGTGCAATGGTGGTGACTAATAACGAGAGGCCCCTAACCTCCTATGCAATAAAAGAAGAAATCCGTAGGCCCAAAAATCTGCAGGATGAACTGCATGAGGCCCAACATATCTCTGAGAGTAGGCAAGATGAATCTATGTCGCAACCCCATGGGGGACATCAAGGAACTAGGTAAAATCCTCCCCTCTCTTGGATAGGCCAGTCATAAAGTATATGTCCTCCTTAGAGGGCCTATACCACACCTTAGGACCAACATGGAAACCCTGCTACTGGACACTCCACCAACGGATCAAATGCGCCAACAAGACAGAGTGTGCCTTTAGGGATGTAGCCTCCTCATAATACTTGAGGAGGCCTACATTCATTATGAATGCTTGGGTCGTTGCGCTAATAGGGCAAGGGTATAAATCCCTCCCTCTCTCTGGGCTCCCATGGTCGGACCATATTGTATTGGTATGTCATTTGCTCTTGCTATTACTCCCTCCGCTAACGTCTCTGCTACATGATTGACATATAAAAACATCAACCTCGTACATAATACATTTTTTTAATTAAATGAAAAATGTATTTATAAATATGGAAGCATAACTTTCAATTAAAAAAAAAAAAACCCTGTTGCACTATCAAACACAACCACGCCGGCATCGATGCACACATATTATGACACACCATTGTTGGTTCACATATTTAAATTTTCATTGAACTGATGCGCACATATAACCTTGCACTAGAACAGAACGTTCAGGTTATCAAACACTCCGAGCTATATTTTTAATATTATTTTTGCATTGCATTGGGTAAATATAAACACACGAGTAAACTAAAAATGTACGCACCGAAGTACAACTTATAGCTTTCCCATTGCGTTTTCATTTACGAAATGCACCGCAACAATAGTGGTGTGTTATGTTCACACACTGAACTATGGTGCACCCTGTAAATTTACCGAGTGCATCGCTATCGATGTGATTCGAACATATCAAGCACACCATAAAGGTTTTTTTTTTTTTTCAAAAACAGTGGACTTTTTAAGCTAATTTCAATTCTAGTCCATTAAAAAATTAAATTAGAGATAAACATAAACATTACCTTGACATTTGCTTGTCGAGGAGGCATTGTTGACACGTAATTAACAAAAACAAATTTCACCGCCATTTGAGAAAATTGGAAAGCCACGCACTGAGCACGATACAGAAAGATGGTGAGAAAAAGAAGCATCGACGTCAAGGTGCTTGCATGAGGCAAGAGTGGCACTGGTGCTTGAGAGTTTTCGAGCACTGTAGATGGTAAAAAATAAATTTATGGCAGGGAGGGTTTTGATTTTATTTGACCCTCCTCTGGTGCGTTATTATAACTGCACCGGTGTGTCAAGTATCCAAGAGCACCCTTTTTATTATTATTATTATTGATTTAAAAACCTATAATGGTGTTTTTGTTAAGACGCCCCAAGGCGTTCTAATACAAGTACCGCATTGATGCTTTGTTGGACTATAGCACCACATTTAAAAAATAAAAATAAAAACCACCTAGCGGTGCTCTTTAGAAGATGCCTTGGGGCATTTTAATACGTTAACAACACTGGTGCTTCGTTGGAATATAGCACCGCATTTTATTTTTTTTAATTTCAAAACTATAGCAGTGCTCCTTCTAGGTATGCACCGGAGCGTTTTACTACAAAAGGGCACTGGTGCTACGAGTGTATATAGCACCAAATTTTTTTAAAAGTTGACATTTTTCTAGTGTTTTCGATTATTCAAGCACCGATACATTTTTTTATTTAGAGCACCATGTTTTTTTTATAAAATAAATAAATAAAATCTTCCACGGTGCTCCACGTTTTATTCAACACCGATGCTTGTATGGATAGTAAAGAACCGATGTGTTTTTATATTGTAGATGCACCATAAAAAAACATCCACCCACCCACCTCCGCTACAATCAGATTTTTGGGTTCTTTTTATTGGGGCTTCCGTAAAAACCTCCATTGGAAGGTATTTTCCTTGTAGTGTCCTATGTTGGGGCATATGGATTGCTCATAACAAAATCATATTTTAGGACAAAATATATATCCAAGCTCATGTTGTTGTTGATGGATTGGCTATTCTTGTTTGCTACCCTCTAGAAGAAGACACCCCCATGCCAGGTTTATTGTGAATCAATCCCCAGATCCCACAAAACCGTGGGCATATTTTGACAGGACATCTATTGACTCTACTAAACAAAGCAGTGGGGGATATGTCCTATTCCTCTCCAAAACACATTCCTTTTAGGCCAAAATGTGCTTCAACCCCAGAACTAACAATCTAGTAGAATTACCGGCATGCAAGAATTTAATGGTCTTCACAAGAGAAAAATGATGCCCTCAAATTCAAATCTATGGGGACTCAATGTTGTTTGTTAATTGGTTAAACATAACTCATATGTGGGGGAATATACTATTATGTCCCATTTTAGAAGATATTTGGTGAATCATGGGCTCATTTACCTAATTTTCTTACTCTCACATATACAGGGAATGAAATAACATGGCAAACAAACTATCAAATGAAGGTCTATCCATGGAGCAGGACATCTGGCACATTAGTGAGAAACATGAGGATTATATACATGAATTTTATCATGGGTCATTCTTTAACATTCCAGCCACTCCTAATTTACTTACTAACAATTTCTCTGCACAAAAGTTTAGATCTGGACGCAAATTCAAAACCTCTAGAGGAAATCATTCGTGCAACTCTCTCACATGACCTAGGCTCGTGCTTTTTGTAGATATTTTATCCACACAGTGTTGTGGAAAGTCTCTTATAGCACTCCTACCTGTTCTTGGTTTTTTCTATATGTGTGATGTTAATATAGTTTCTCAACTACAACCAACATTGTTTACACAAGTTCAAATTTTGTTGATATTATTACACAAAGGTAGTTTGTAACTAACAACAACATGAAAAACATTTGTGATATAGACAGACTCTTAAACACTCCTGTCTCTTCTTGGTTTTTTCTATATGCATGGTGTTAATATAACTGCTCAGCTACAACCAACATAATTTACACACGTTCATATTTTTATTACACAGATATAGTTTGTAACTGGCAACAACATGAAAAAACTTGGATCTAGGATAAAACTTGATGACTAGCAAGGAATGCATATGATTCATGTGTAAATATAATTTTTGTATATTTTTGCTCAAAAGAATGAAAAATTGCAGTCTTTTCCTTTGGGGAAAAAAAACAACAAAAAACAAAAACAATATGGTAGTAGGGTCATTATTATAGATTTTGGAGGGATAATTAAATTTTATTGTGGTTGGGGTCTTAATATTATTTTTGGGTATAAGCTTATGTTCTATGGAAATGATCAAAGTTGTCAAAAGAATTGGCATGCAATCATTTATAATAATAGGAAATTCCAAAACCATTATTAATCATATGGTGCATAACTCAGATCAAGGATACTATTCCCTTAAATTCAATTCTAGATCATAGTAAGCAAGAAGCGAAGTCCTTCTCCTCCATCAATTTATACCATTTCTTATGTGAAAACAATCAAGAATAAAATTGATAGGAAAACTATAGTTCAAGTTTAAAAGGTGGGGAATTGGTAGCCAATGACACATTATAGCAACAACCCATCGACTAATTTATTGATTAGTAATATGACACATCTACTAGCATTAAATCTTCACATGGAAAGTTTCATCAACTCCATAAATTGTTATATGGTGCACATTCTAGACCTCATCAAACATACAATTACAATGTGAAGGAATGGGAGTCCATTAGCTGCATGCTCCAAGCATTAATTCTGCTAGTTTATTGGTTGATGACACTAGTTTCTCCAACTCTCTATGGGATAATGGTAACTTTCCTTAGCAGGATTAGGTGAAACACTGGGTCTCCCCGCTAGGTAACTAGTTTTTTTACTTTTGTTTGTTGTTTCAAGGTTTTCTTTGTGCTAGGGATCCGTTAGGGAAACCATCCCCTGATAGACTCTCAAATTAGAGTGCGATAAAATATTTTAGGCATTTATTCCCTGTAGAATCTGGGAGATAGACTAGTTCATAGTTCTTCGACCTTGGTAACATTTGAGTGGCAAGGCTTTAAGGAGAGGTGTGGTCATAATAGACAAGGTACATCACATTTCCGTCACTACATAATTAGGTCATACAATGTATCAAATGGGCTCTAGATAGCTTCAAGAAACTTTTTGTGCTCTTAGAATCCATAAGAAACATATCCATTGTGATAGATACTTAATTTTCAAAATTGTTTCCAACATTCATCAATTGGAATGTTATATCTATACATAGAGAGCAGAGATTAAGGGGTCTTTACTAGAATTAATGAAGTAATTAGTAATTGTGAAAGTTGAGTGTAGTCTCCTTCAAAATTTGATTCTAAAATTGTGTACAGGTGATCAATCCATATCTTATAATCATCCAGAGGAGAGTTCAAGGGAGAGAATATTGTGAATTAATTTGACAAGGAGATGACAACGGTGAACTTGGAAATTCAACTTAGCAAGCACAGGTTCAGAGTATGCTATTAGTCATTATTCACTTTGTTAGTCTTTCATGTATTTCAAAATAAATAGAATATTAAGATTATATTTTATTTGCGACACTGAAGAAAACTAGGGTTTTCGGTTTATGAACCCTTCATCGACAGACCCTCCTCTCACTCTTGTTGTCGTTGACGTGCTCTGACGCAAGCTCCAGGCTGAGTGATCTCATGAAAGGGCCTCCCGGAGGAGGGGAATCTGCCCCCTCCTTCAAGTCCATCCTCATTGACGCGCTTCGTTCACCCGTTTCGCCCTCATCCGGCTCTGACTAGCACAAAGGTAAACAACCCGAATCGTCGGCCCTTGGTGCTTAGTGGCAGTTGTGTATGAGAGGTTGTTGCCTTAGAAAAGCAGTGAAGAACCCCATAGTGGTAATCCCCATCAACCGCCTTGAGCAATACCACTAGTTTATACAAGATCATGCAATCATTTGTAAATTCATGGGTATCTGGCCCAGAGAAGCATATATCCTATGATGGATCCAGATCAAATGGAAACAAAAAGTCCCCTTTGATCTCCACCTACGTGCCAAGGGTTTTTTCACAATAATCTTCGAAGATGTGGAAGACTGAAAGCAAATCCTGGATAATGGCCCTTATCTCATGAATAATGAAAGTCTATTTATGAGGCATTGGGAACCCTGCTATAACCCAGAGAAGGAACAATTCTTAGCTGCCCTTATTTGGGTTCGATTGTATTCTCTTCCAGAGGATTTTTGGGAGATGGACATTTTTTTAATCAATCTAAAACTCCATACTTTTTCCAAGTCTCAGAGATCACTCGGCGCAGAAGGTTTTCTTCATATGCTCGGATCTACGTGTATATGAGAATCTCCCAACCTCTTAGAATACCAGGATGAGACCTCATCATAACCACTGGAATATGAACATGCCCCATTTAAATGCGGACTCTGCCACAAATACGAGCATCTATTTCGTGATTTCCCTCAACAAGCTTCGACTCCCACGATGGCTCCTTCCGAGGAAAACTTCCAGGAAGTTCAGAGGTGATGTCCTCCTCCAAGAAAAGTCCCTCCATCCCAAGCCCCGACAAGCACCTCTCAAGAAACCTCCAGCCAAATGGTTGGACCCTCTCAAGCAGCCCCAACCGCCCCTCTAGTAACTCCCAAGCGGCCCCAAATCTCTCTTCAGGAAACCGCTCCGCTATCCTAACAGATATGCTTGAACCAGAGCAGTCAACAGCACCTCGGGTTATGGCCTAATCCAAAGCAATGATGGAAATAGAATTGGGATAGGAAAACCCTAAGAATAAACAACCAAGCAAACTAAAACCCCAGAGGCTCATACCAACAGTAAGGAAATCAACCAGTTCCTTGCTCATATACGCCACTTTTAGAACATGATGTGAAGATGGATCAACTCAATTTTGATGAAAGGGTTATGGTCGCTTATTTGTGAAATTGGGCTAAAGATGGATCAACGAATATCCCCCAAGATCAGTTGGACCAATTCCATCAAATCTACAAGGATTGGGAGAAACTCCAAGCCTCTGTGGATTCCCCTCCTCAATTGGCTTTAGCTATATGGGATGAAGATACATCCACATGATGGACAGATCCTAGCTTAGGCTCCAGGAAGAAAGGTAGAAGGCGAACTAGTGAAGTGATCTGGGAAGCAAGGGCGATCTTAGTCAACTCAGGACAAACTAACGTCCTGACGGAGTATTATCAACGACCCCCCCCCCCCCCCCCCCCCCCAAAGCCCCAACCTCTCAATGAAGATGTTAGCATGGAATATAAGAGGCCTCAAATCCAAGGGCAAGTTGAGGTATCTAAAGGATAGAATTCAAACAAAGAAATCAGACATAGTAGTCCTACAGGAAACTAAAGTGACATAGGAAAAACTTAAAGATATCTCTAGCAGGAGTTGAACTTTGGTGGAATGCATGGCACTAGACACAAGGGGTAGTGCAGGAGTTTTGGGTATCCTCTGGGACCCTCGATCCATCTCCTTCAGGCACTGGATCGCCAACCCCCATACCCTTTTGGGCCAATTTGACTACATCGGATCTTCTGACAAGGTTTGGTTAACAAGGGTTTATGACCCTTCCCTCCCAGGGACGAAAGTAAGTTTTCTCCATAGTCTATGGCACCTCAAGGAGCTTTTGGGGGACACCAACTAGATCCTAGCTGGGGATTTCAACCTCATAAAAGATCTCAGTTATAAGAAGGGAGGAGTTCAGCTATTGGATCTAATATCCCCAGCATTCTAGGTTACCATCCAAGACCTAGGAACCGAGGAAATTGATTATAAGAATGGATCCTTCTCCTGGAACAATCGATGGGGAGGTAAGTATCAGATAGCCTAAAAATTGGATTGTTTCTTCTTTCTGATAACATCCTCCATCAGGATTTATTTTTTCAAGCGTCGATCCTCCCATGCTTGGGATTGAATCATTGGCCAATTTGTCTTGAGATCGATCTGCGGATGGCTCCTCGCAACCGTTCATTTCGCTTTGAATCATTCTAGGTTGACAAGCCAGACTTCCTGGATAAGCTAGAAGAGTCATGGAAATCAATTAGGGTGATTGGTCGCAACCCAATGGAAACTTTCCAACTAAATATGAAAGAATTAAAAGGAAAAATCAAAGAATGGAACCGATTGGACTTCGGCAATATCCACCGGGAAAAGCGGCGACTTGAAGAAGACATGTGATCTATTCAACAACAGATCATCTTGGAAGGGAGAACAGATGCCCTCATAGCCTAGGAGGGACAACTCCTAACTGATCTAGAACAACGGTGGAAACAAGAGGAAATCTTGTGGAGACAAAAGTCACGAGTCCAATGGCTCAAGGAGGGCGAGCGGAACACGAAATTTTTCCACAGGACCATGTTGAAGCATCACCAATATAACCAAATCTTCTCCCTCAATGGCTCTGATGGTAGACAACTAGTGCAACATGAGGAAATTTCAGAAGAGTTGATCGCTCACTTCCAAACTCTGTTCACAGAGCCAAATAATGATAGGAGTGAGGCAATCTCCAGGATCCAACAATGCATTCCAAAATTAATTTTGGAAGATCAAAATGAGGCCCTTATGAGATAAATCTCCTTGGCATAAGTGGAGGAAGTGGTACGGGCTCTTTCGTTGAACAAAGCCCCTGGCCCGAATGGTTTCACCTCCGAATTCTTCAAAGATGGTTGGAAATTTCTAGGAGATGAGATTCACGAGCTAGTAGAGCACTCTCACCGCACCCAATGGATTTGGTCGGGTCTAAATGCAACATTTCTGATGCTTATCCCTAATAAGGGCAAGGCACTAGACCCTGGTGGCTTTTGGCTAATTGCACTTTGCAACGTAATCTACAAGATTATCTCAGGAATTCTAGTTTGATGGCTCAAACCCCTGCTTCACAATATCATTGGACCTGAACAGTCCGGTTTTGTAGAAGGGCGACAAATAATGGATGGGATATTGGTGGCTCATGAGGTGGTGCACTCTCTGTCCTCATCCTGAACCCTAGGTATGCTTATCAAACTAGATCTCTCTAAAGCTTATGATTAGTTAAATTGGGATTATTTGTTTTCTATGCTCGCTGCTTTCGGCTTCTCCCCTTCCTGGATCAGTTGGGTCAAATCCATGATTTTGAACCCCTTTTATTCAATCCTTGTGAATGGAGTGCCCTCTCGGACCTTTCATGGATCTAGAGGGCTTCGTCAAGGAGATCCCATCTCTCCTTTTCTCTTTATCATAGCAGCAAAAGGATTGGGAAGACTTATCAAAGTGGCTATTGAATCTCACAGACTCTTGGCCATAAAGATCTCGCAAGTGGCCCCACCTCTCACCCACCAGCAATTTTTTGATGAGAACATGCTATATTGGAAACCCACCTTAAAAGAGGCAAAGCAATTGGGATATATTATGGCACTATTACAGCAAGCATCTGGTACCCAGATCAACGACAACAAATCAAACATCTTCTTGTTCAATGCTCATCCTAGAGTGCAAAGTCATATGGAAAGAGATCTCAGATTCAGAGTTGGCTCGCTCCCCAGCACTTACCTAGGAGTACCTCTGGTGTCAAACTCTCTCAAGATTTCTTATTGGAAGGAGATGTTATCCGGCATTGATAAGAAGTTATCTGTTATGAAAACAGCTCAAGAAAAGATAGAAAAGATAGATCAATGCCTTAGAATTCAGCCTCTTCGAGAAGGAAACCTCCTTTACATTACACAAATGAGCAATTATTGGATGATACAAATGAAAAGACCTCCTTTCTATATATAGGAGTCTAAGGGGTCATAATATAATCAGAGTCGACATAACAATAATAATGTAAGGGCACAATAATAACAATAGAGGGATTCTATGGGGCACAATAGTAACAATATGGGCACTACATGGGTACATCAATATAATAAGGGGGTTGTACTAATAATAATAAGGGGTTACACTAGTAGTATAGGGGCCTAACATGCCCCTCTCCTTCAAAAAGCGTTGTCCTCAACGCTTGAGTAGTTCTTGATGCTTCTATATAAAATTCTTGTCCTCCCATGTGGAATCTTCAGCGGGTAAGTTCTTCCACTTGATGAGATACTCTGAAATTGATCGATTTCGTAGTTGTCGGGTTCTTGTTTTTGTGACTGCTCCAGGTTCCAATATGATTTTTCCTTCCTCTTCAATTTCTGGCAATATTGTTTGAATTGGGATCTTTTGCAACTTTTGAATAAGTGGCCATACTTCTTTGTTCTTCTTCCATTCACCCCTTGCTTCGTTTATCCAATCTGGTTGGATAATAGAAATAGCACAAAACAATGCTTCCACATCCTCATCCTTGAAGAGTCTTCCCATTCGGTAAGGTCGCCATTTTTTAAGTGCATGTAGTATTGCCAACATTTCCTTCTCATAAATAGCTTGCTTGAGATGTAGCAGTGAAAATACCCAATCACCTACATCAAAACATTTTTCACTACAATGTTGATCTACCTGTTGTTTCGTTTGATTTTGCACCGAAGTGGCGTTATCCCTTAAAATTTGGAGAACTTGTTGTTGATGCTCGATGTGATCTTTCACTGCTTGAACCTTTTTCTTCTTGATATGTCCTTCTATCTCTAGAGTTTGAGGAGTGGTAATTTCTTCCAATCCTTTACAAGATATGGTCGGATTCATTTCTTGATGCTCGATGTGATCTTTCACTTCTTGAACATTTTTCTTCTTGATATGTCCTTCTATATTGATAGTTTGAGGAGTGGTAATTTCGACCAATGAATTATAAGCTATGGTTGGATTCATTTCTTCTTTCTCAATGTGATCTTTCACTTCTTGCACCTTTTTCTTCTTGATATGTCCTTCTATCTTGAGAGTTTGAGGAGTGGTAATTCTTGCCAATGCTTTACAGGATATGGTCTGATTCATTTCTTCTTTCTCTGGGTGGGGTCCTGGCATATATCTTCTTCTTTTGATGTTTCTTGATCCTTTTCTTCCTCCTCTTCATATTCTATGTAAAATAATTTCTTCTCAGCACACTTATGACCTTTAGTGCATTTGATATCACAATTGTAACAAAGCCCTTTTTCTCTTTTTTCTTCCAATTGTTGTGGTGTAACCCTTGTAGGTTGTGGAAGGCTAGGAGAAACAACACTTCCATCTTTATAGTTGTGAGGGGTATGCTTCCTGGTTTCCATAATTTTTCTTTCCACTATGTCACAAAGCCCTTTTACTCTTTCCAATTGTTGTGGTGTTGCTCTAAAGAAAGTGTTGCTCTTTGTATCCTCATAATGTGCTATCATTTCCTCCGTGAAAACTGACCACGTAACAAGTTGTTTACAAGAACAAAGCCCTTCATACCATAAAAATTGATCCGGTTCTAATTATGAAGATGTAATACATACCTTTTGTAACAGTGGTACACCATGTAGATCAAAATATTGCTCCATCTGAAGTATCCAATTTACCGGATCCTTGCCATCAAACTTTCTCATCTTGCTTTTTCTTGATTTTAGGAGCTCGATCTTGAAACGACTGTAACTCTGTACTTTCATATCTTTAAGTTCTAAGATTATGACTTGTAGTAGCCCTCTGTGTCCTCTTTCCAATGCCACCAGTCTGATCCAAATTGGATTCTCCAAGAAAGAGTTATGCACAATCTCCCAAGATGACCTGATTATAGACCTTTCCAGAAGAGCGAACTTGTATGAAGTGCCACATGTCACTGTTTCGACCTTTGACTCTGAAAAATATCTACCAGAAACTATAGTCCATCCTCTTTCTGTATCTTCTTACTAAATTTCAATCCGATGCTCAGAGAGAAAGTTATGACAATTTTCCCTAGGTCACCTGTTTGGAATGTAATTCATGAGTCTACAAAAAGACCAACTTCCTCAAATCATATCTCCGCAAATATAGCGCGAAAAGCTCTGAAATTTGAACCCGAGATTCAACACGATTTCTTCTCAAATGGGTTTTTCTTTTTAGCTTCTGAAACGTTGCAGAAAAAAAGTAATAGCGAAAATGCCACGATGACCTGTTTGGAGCAGCGAAACCCTAGAATCCAAAGCTCTGATATCAAATGTTATGAAACCAGCTCAAGAAAAGATAGAAAAGATAGATCAATGCCTTAGAATTCAGCCTCTTCGAGGGGGCAACCTCCTTTACATTACACAAATGAGCAATTATTGGATGATACAAATGAAAAGACCTCCTTTCTATATATAGGAGTCTAAGGGGTCATAATATAATCAGAGCCGACATAACAATAATAATGTAAGGGCACAATAATAACAATAGAGGGATTCAATGGGGCACAATAGTAACAATATGGGCACTACATGGGTACATCAATATAATAAGGGGGTTGTACTAATAACAATAAGGGGTTACATCTCAACTCTCCCAGACATCCATCAATTCCTTTAAATGCAACAGGATTTGGTGCAGATCCGACTCCCCCAAAGCTCTGTTCCTTTTACGTTCTATCGTTACCTCCTCTCTTCACACTCTCGCCTATATGAATTTTATGAGAAGTCTCCAAGTCATCCTTTGCCTCTCTCCGGATTCCCTTTCTTCCCCCGAGGTCGACTTTCGTCCAACCTGCCCATCTCATCGTTACCACTCAGCGTCCTTGATTTCAATAGACCATTTGATTGCCATCTCGCCGAACTCTGGTGGCCGAGAGGATTTATCTGTTTCCTTATTTGTTAACACTCATAGGCAGTTTTCCAATACCTTCTATCTTATCCAACACAGGATCATTCCCTTCCCACAACAATTTAATCATTGGTCTATAAGAGGCAGCCAGGCTGAAGAGCTCATCGAGGCCCCGAACTTTATGAAGAATATCTCCAACAGCAAAATCTCAAATCCCTCAAGCGCTAGTCATAAGGAAGGTGAAGAAATGTTGGAGGTATATACAGCACAACATCACAACCACATTAGCATAGATCATAAATGATTTGTCAATGTCAATTTCTGCTGCTCCAATTTGTAAGAATCTACTCCTGTTGAGAATTTCTTAAAACTAGAACAAGCAGGATTAAGGAGAACGTTCTGCTATGTAACTCCTCAGACCCTGAATTTCTTCGGCATCTATTGTATTTCAGGAGTCCTGACTCCCTCTTTTTTTTTAAGAGATTAATATAGCAACCGAATTTGTAAAAAAAAAAAACAATAAGGGGTTACACTAGTAGTATAGGGGCCTAACGCTATCAAGTTGGACCTTCCGGGTTCTGAACTCGGTGGGCCGACTCATTCTTCTAAAGGCGGTTCTACAAGATATTCCCCTATATCAGCTCTCGGCCCTTTCGTCCCCCAGGATCATCTATAAGGAGCTCATAGTGACGTTCCAGAAATTTCTCAAGGTTGGACCACAAATCCACTGAAAATTAGCCCTGGTGGCATGGGATAAGTTGTGTAAACCAAAGACCCATGGGGGCCTAGGATTGAAATATCTTGAGTTGTTATCTCATGCCCTTAGTGCAAAATTTTGGTGGTGATGGTTGCAAGGCGGACAAGATATATGGAAGCAACTTTGGGCATGAAAATACAGGGTTGCGGGTTGGAAGGATCCATTGCAGCACCATCATAACCTACCAAACGGCTCCCCGATCTGGAATCGAGCAAAAGCCCACCAGGGCCTCATTCGAGATCATGGGTTTTGGGAAATCAGGAATGGTAGCAAGGTCAGATTCTGGAAAGAGGCTTGGATGCAGCACCCTAGATTGGATCAAGACCTTACCCTTAAATATCTCCAAGCATTTACCTCCTAGATGGGGGCGGTTCGCATCAAGGACTTCTGGAAGGACCCAATCCTAGGGTCGAAATGTAGGAAATGGAAATCTTCAGCTCACTAGCTAGCCCATTACCCACCTCTGGACTAGGAGGCTCTCATCTTGATTCTCCGCCAGTGCCCTATTCTCAACAATGGGGAACCAGACAAGTTGCGGTGGGGACACCTCTCGAAAGGAATGTTCTCCCTCAAGGAAGCTTATTCAATCTTATCATCTATAGGGGACCTAGAGCCAGATCCATTATGGAAGTGAATATGATACTCTCGATTATGGCCAAAAGTTTCGTTCTTCTTATGGTTAACGGGCCAAGGTAAGCTCCTCACATGGGATAAAATACAGAAAAAAGGTTTCCATGGCCCCTCCTAGTGCCCTGTTTGTCGCAATAAGGAGGAAACACCTAATCACTTCTTAAACTTCTATCAAAGGTGTTGGAGGTCTAGGGCCACCTCGCAGACGTGTTTGGAGCATGTGGCCGTCAACCAATAGCCTGCGAGAATCACTAGATACGTGGATATGGTCCCTCTTTAAAAACCCCATTGTCAACAGAGCATGGTGCCTCTCACAGGGATTTGTCCTCTGGAATATATGGAAAGCCAAAAACATGGCAGTTTTCCACTCATAAGCCTTTCAAAGATATAACGAATGGAAAATCGTCCTTCAGAACATCAAGGAAACTCTGTCAATATCGCATTGGTCAAAGGATGACTGGAAAGCGAAGGGTAATGAATGTGTCATTCTAACTTCCCTTGATCTCCACCAGTAGTCCTTTGCCCCCAAGCTAGCTCGTTGCCCCACAATATGGGAAGCCTCTTCCAACTCTTTCATCTGCCCCCCACAGGGATTTCTTAAGCTTAATTTTGATGGGGCCTCCAAAGGAAACCCTGGGTCGAACGGTCTCGGGGGAATAATTCGCAATGACAAGGGGAAAGTGGTAAAATTTTACGCAGCCTCTTGTGGCAGCACCACAAACAATGTAGTCTAATTTCTAGCCTTGGAAAGAGGGTTGCACGTAGAAAAGGAAATGGGGGTGTCTAAACTCCAAGTCACAGGAGACTCCCAGATAGCTATAGCCATGCCTAAAAAACTCATTAACGGATCCTCTCGGGATAGAGCCATATAAGAGCTTGCGACTGGAACTAATAAGGGAACATATTCATTTCAGGATTTCCTCTTTTGAATATGTAATCACAGAACATGTCGATTGAGAGGGTAATAAGGCAGCTGATAAACTAGCAAATTGGGGTAGTGATTATCAACAACAGGATCTCCTTTAAGATAGGCCCCCCTTTCACAAAATACTTATGTCGGATAGTGGCAGAGGAAGAGGCTTCCCCGATGGGGGTGAGGAACCTAGCGCACGAAGCACCACGTGGCTCATGTTTGTAAACAATTGGCATAAGGGTGGAGGGTCAACCTCCCTTCCCTCTCAAATCACCTGGCGTACGAGGGAGAGTTATGGCATCTGTGTGAAATACCTCAGCGCCTTGACTAGCGCAGGAGGCAATGATCTAAGACACTAGATGGGTTATGGCGAATTCATTTGCGTTAGAGATTCAATATGGTTTCACATTCCTTATTGGTATTCTACTCGCCAAAGAAGGAAGCGTCGTTGATTTTTCTGGGCATGGTGGCGACCTTGGAGTTTCTTCCCTATCTCTTGGCTCTGCAGGTTAGTATCCTTCCTGTTCCATGGGTGGTATCCCATGTTTTTCTGCGCATGCACAATGCGGCTTTTGAAGGTGTCGACTAGTTTATATTTTTGGCTCATTTGGAAATTGGAAGTTGTGGATTATTGGTTTCTTGGAGGTTGGTGGAGGTGATATAGTTGGCAGTGCTTCTGGGGGTGGTGGCAGTTCTGTGTGTGGTGCTCCTTCATAGGTTGTTGGGCCTATAATTGGGTTGCTCTACTTCTTAGTGTATGGTTTTTTGTGTGTTCTGGGGCGAAGGGAGTCGGGTCCTTAAAGGTCATCATGGTTGTCTATCACTGGTGTGGTTGGGGAGGCGCTCCTCGGAGTACTTCGGGTAGGGTCTGGTATTGCTTGGCCCTTCTTCTTTTGAATTTTAAAAATTACAGTGAGTTTATGTGTCGGAGCCTATGGTAGCAAGATTGGTGGGGTGAAAAAAGCCTGGTAGGTGTGTGTCATTGCTTCGAGGAGGGAAGTGCTAGCTCTCAACCCTGCCTAGGTGGTTGGCGGTTTCAGCCTTAGGCGAGGCGAATCTGGTGGTCAAGGGTCGGGTGTGTTTGGAAGGTTGTCGGCGGTTCCTGCATTCTTGACACTGGTATCAACAGTATCGTTACTAGTCTAGCCAGCATGCGCCCATATCTGCGACAAGGGTGGTCCTCCCTCCCAGCAAAACCTGGCTCGACTGAACGTGGGGAACTAGAAACGTAAAACAATCTTTGGACCCAAGAGTGGAGGCATCAAGGGCTCGCTGGGGTGGTAAGACAACAGAGCGCTCCCGACGGAGGGTTGTTGGTGTGTGAGGTGGTCGTGGATGTGGCGACTCAATGACGCAGCATGGGGGGTGGTCTTAACAACCATAGTGGAGCGGTGGCGCGCGACGTGGTGGCATGGGTAGGTGCGGGTCTACAGGGTGTTCAACACCTGGTGCGAGGGAAATTCAACATTGTTTATCTGGATAATTTATGCAAGCTGATACAATCCCTGCTGGAGCGATTGGAAACGATTGAACGGATCCGAAAAGAGGAGCATGCTGAATTGGTAGCCACCTTGGACAAAATGCACTACTTCCAGTGCTAGGTTCAAGAACGAGTGGTGGTGGTCTGGCGTGGACAGGACCTGCTATCGGAAAAGGTGGAGAACATGGAGTCCTGGATGGCTCACTTCGAAGGGCATGTCCAACGCTCCATCCATCCTCCATCTCCTCCTAGGATAGCCCCGGACAACCCAGCTTCCATCACGTTGGATGACTAGCATGAATACAAGTGTTCTCTTTGTGTTACTTGTCTTCTAGTGTCTTTGGCCTTCTCAACTATGGATGATGTCCTTAGTCACCTTTTTATTCTTTTGTCATATGCTGCAAATGGTGGTCAACAAACCTAGTCGGGGTGAGACCACCCGCTTTTTGTTACACCTGATGTACATCTTTTTTTACGAATGAATAGAATTTCGACTTATAAAAAAAATAAAATTATAAGGTATATAGTATTTTTAAATTATAAAAGGGTTTATAATGAGAGGCATTGAACTGACTCCCACTATAAGCCCTTACTAGCATCAACAACTTGTAAACCATTACTAGTTAGGTAATTTATGACTTAGCAAGGGTTGAGACATTCAAGGATGCTTACATGGGGGTCCCACACGTGGCGGATATATGCCCTTCTCGCCTCATCACAATACGCCAAAACTTAACTCCCAAACACTTGAGTTATTTCCCCCAAATATAGGGTAATTTTGTATGAGAATCAAGCCAATTCATGTTTTGGGCTCATACTAGGATTGGATATAAATTGAGAAGAAACTAAATTGAGAATTTTCTAACATTACGACGATGTGACATCTGCTACAACCCTTACTGTAATTTTATTATAAATATAATTTACCCAATTATTATTGAAAAAAAATCTAAACAGGTAACATAAAAAAAAAAGAGTAAGTGAAATAGGATAAACTTTACGAAATAAAATAAAAATAATATAATCTATTTTTTTCCCATTATATAGTTGTGTGAATAATCAACTAGTAACAAGATTTGTAATCTATCTACTTTCGAGTCCTTGAAGATGGGTGGAGTGTCCACTTGAAACGTCGGACATGAAAAACCTCCACATAGTTCATATTTGAAAGTTTCAAGCAATATGAATAACTATGGAAATCTCTTCATCTCAAAAAATATTTGTAATTATTAAAATGTCCGATTATATTTGTTACTATTTAAAATGATTTAAAAATAATTTATCTTCATATTAGATACAAGGTAGTATAGTTTGAGTGGGTCTAATGTTTAAGAATTTGTGTTTCCTCTTAAGATGTCATAAGTTCAAATCTGGAAGGCGGTAAACTATGTACAACTCTATAGAACTTAGCAATCAAATCCTTACAAGAAGAGGAATCCCTTTTTTTAATAAACGAGAGGATTTCATACACCAACTTAATATCTAACTTAATTATGTTCCTAAAATTAAATTATTATTATGAATAAACAAAAATAAAATAGAGTATGTTTAATATCTTAATCTTTTTCTTACAAATTTAAATCACTTAAAGTAATATTTATAAATAAAAAATAAATGGTAAATGGAAAACAATCGTGTGTTGTGGCTAAGAATCATGACAACTAAATCAATAAAAAAACCTATTTTGAGTAATTTGTTATCCCTCCAACATCCCTAATTTCCATGTAAACATGCCCCATTTCTCTATAGAAGTGAAACCTACTTTATATTATTCTAGTCTAATTATTCTAAACTTTGGAACCTTTTAGGGCATATTTCCCAGTTGATTTTGCCTGAAATTTGGCAAGGTTTTCTAAGAATGATAAGTTTTTAGTTATGTAATCTGCACAATCCAAGTGCTCAAAAGGTTTTTTAAGGCACTGTATCAATTTATGCATTCAAAACACATTTTAAGCAACCAAAATTCATAATCTCATGAAAATTTATATCATTGGATTCCAACCAAAATAGAAAAATGATTAAATAGTTAGATTGCACCCGCAATATCCAATTATGAACCACCTTGTTACTTTGAGGATCACTGCAGAAGAATGTTACAATAATAATATTAATCTCTTTCATTGTTTCGTTGACTTTAGAGAATATTTTGACACCATTCCTAGGAAAAAACAGTGGAAGAGGCTAGGTAGATATAATGGTTCCTCTCGAGTTGAGGGTTGTTGTGACAAGGATATACAAGAATGTTATTACCAAGTTTAGGATCATCGAAATTCGGTCATATGATATTAAATGCAATGTCAAAGTCAAACAAGGGTATCCCTTATTCCCTACCAGTTTTTGGCACATGGGTTGATAAGTTATAAGAGTGTTTGGAAGATGCAAGTTGTGTTGGCCCCATGCTCACTGGTATTGTCATAACTCTTCTCCTTTATGTTGGTGACATTGTTCTTTTGGCAAGGAGACATTACGATATTGTCAAGAAACTAAAAATCCTACAAGATTTATGCTCTGAGACGGGTGCGATTGTTAATATCAACAAAACTAAAGTCATTATAATTAAAACTATACATATCACATATGATACTTTCATATATGAAAATAACTACTTGTAGAAAGTTCCTCCATCACAGGGTTAATTAGAATTATAACATTTAAAAAAGGATAAATGGAGGATGGAAAGTTTATTGTGGGCTTGAAAACAATTGTAAATCAACATATCTTTGCATATGGGATCAAACAAACTCCTCTTTGAGACTCTCATTACTTTTGTTATTTTATATGGATGTGATGTTTATCTTTGCAGTATCTCTAGAGAGACGTGGAGGAAGATACAACAAATTCAGAAATATTTTATAAACTACAATCTTAAGATTAAAGGAAACACTCCCTATCCTATCCTCTTTATGGAAGCAAGACTTCCCCCCATTAAAATCATGGCTTTGAATAGGTACCTTATGTATAAGAAGAAGTTAAACATCATGGGAACCAAGATGTTTCCTAAAATTGCTTCTAACTCTAGCTAAAACCCTCACCTTCGGCTCAAGTGAGGATGTCATAAGGATGCGTAGTTTTGGATAGACCTTTGGGGGATAAAGGAGGAGATCATTTTACAAAATAAGGATAATATTAAAAAATTTATTACTTCGAAATTTGAGGAGAAATGGTGAGGTGACAAAGGGGAAGAGGCGAAAATGAAACTAAGATATTATAAGGAGTTGATCAGCCCCAATCTCTTAAAAAAAAAAAAAAAAAACAAACAAACAAACAACACTCCCTATCCTATCCTCTTTATGGAAGCAAGACTTCCCCGCATTAAAATCATGGCTTTGAATAGGTACCTTATGTATAAGAAGAAGTTAAACATCATGGGAACCGAGATGTTTCCTAAAATTGCTTCTAACTCTAGCTAAAACCCTCACCTTCGGCTCAAGTGAGGATGTAATAAGGATGTGTAGTTTTGGATAGACCTTTGGGGGATAAAGGAGGAGATCATTTTACAAAATAAGGATAATATTAAAAAATTTATTACTTCGAAATTTGAGGAGAAATGGTGAGGTGACAAAAGGGTAGAGGCGAAAATGAAACTAAGATATTATAAGGAGGTGATCAGCCCCAACTAGTGTTAAGAAGAAAATGAACATTGTTATAATAAGAACAAATTCTCATGTGTAAGGCCCCCTTCTCAAGGGGTCTTCAATTTATATAAAGAATCACTCAGCAAGAACTAAAATAAAAAATAAAAATTACTATGACTAGTATTTCTTATTTCTTTTCATTTTCAAATTTAACAATAATTCAATTCAACCAAATTAATAATGGCAATTAGCAATAATCTTAACAATGATAATTAATAAGAAATATATGTCTACAGTGGATCAGTTGTAGTGCTCCTACTAGGACCACCCGAATGAATATGCCACCCTACCAACTAGGAAATTCTATCTAACTTCCTAGCGCAGGGAACCTCCAAAAGTTCCCTAGCCATCTGAGCCCAAGTCCAAACTACAACCTTAATGTGATGAAAATCAATCCCTCACTTTTAGTCCCACTCCAAAACCTTTCCTCCAAGTTCTCCATCTAAACCTCCTATATAAATACCCAAATAATCATTATCTTCTCCCCAAGTTCTCTGAAAAACATGATCTCCCTCCCAAACTCTATCTCTCGCACTCATGCCTCCCCTAAGATCTCAAAAATTAAGGGCCATTGTTCGCAATGAATGTAACCATTGGACCCCTAATACAACATTATCACCACCCATTTAGATTGTAATCATGGGGATATCCAACAAATACTCCCCCATATTCAGCTTAATACTATGGTACTTCCTTAAACAATTTATGGTACCTCCGTATTCAATAAGTACTTGAAATTATGGTGTTGATATACAAATCAATTAAGATGTTTTTTCCAATTTATAATTGATAATTTTATGGGTACTACCTGAATCAAACAATACTTTTACTTTTTTCTTTATGATATATCCTTCTATCTTGAGGGTTTTTGGACCACTGATGTCGACCAATGTACGACAAAACATTGTTTGAGTAATCTCTTTGAGCTCTAGATATTGTGATGGTTCCACTTCTTGATCTCCTTCATATTCACAACTTATGTAGAATAATTTATTCTCACTGCATTTATACCCCTTACAATATTTTCTATCACAATTGAAACATAGTTCCTTTGCTCTTCTTCCATCCATTTGTGGAGTCAACCTTGTGGGTTTAGGAGAGGGAGCATGATTTTCTCTATAATTATTAGACACCAATTTTCTAGTAGCCATATTCTTACTTTCGACTTTTCTTTCTGTATTGAAATATTTCTCTAAAGATTTAAGTTTAAATAGATACACCTCATGTTGGATGTTTTCCTTTAAAATTCCCATGAATAGGTCTAACAAATTATCCTCTAAAATATTCTTTGCCTGAGACTCAACTTTTGGCATTGTTGAATATGCTTTTTAACTAGACATTTTTAGTGAAGATTTACTAATTGACTAAAGGATGTATTTCTCTTAATATCCCCATAATGTGTTATTATTTACTTCACAAAAATGGACCAAGACATAACATAATCATTTTTCCTTTCACAAAGTCATTGATATCATATATGTCGGTATTGTTCCAAAAACATGGATGCAATATCTAACTTTTGTAAGGATACTACTTGGTGTAGATCAAAGTATTGCTCCAACGGGAATATCTGTGTATAGGATCATCACCAGATAACTTCCTTGTAGCAATCTTCCGAATGTAGTAGTTTCGCTAACTTTAAGACCTGGTGATGTGGATCTTGGATTGAAATATTATGATTATGGATTTGTGAACCAAAATTTGTGCTCTCCAATTTTGATAAAATACTCCCCATAGGTGACTGACTTATAACACAATTATTCTCCTTGTTTTCATGATTTCCTTAGATCTGAATATCCCTTTTAGGAAGTCAAGTCTCTTGAAGAGAAGCTTTTCCATGGTATTCATGGAATTTTTTATTTCTTCCTTGACATTTTATTTTCTTCCTTATTTTCATTCATCTTCTTTTCCATTTCATCCATAATTTATCTTTTAAATGTTTTCCTGAGAAACTAACAAATCCACCCTTTTCAACATACTACAATCTATTTGATAGCTTTCTTCTCTAACTCGGAGAACCTAAATTTTAAGTCTTCACTTTCTTCATGAGTCCAGGATGAGCCTTCAAGAGGTTTAATTGGTGTAGTAGTTTTCTTTGGATGTATGATGGAAAATAACAATAGTACTACTCTTTATCACAACTTTCAATCACAAAAAGAAATGGAACTCGTAATAAAAATTTATGTCACTTGTAAGTTACATACCTTTAAAACCTTAATTTGGAGAAACTCTGAAAGGATGATTTTTTTCCTGATATATCTATGAGATTTTATCCCTTGTGAATCTAAAACTCTACTCTATAATACTTTGATATGTCTTCTTTGCAATTCCACATGTTTGACCACAATTTGGTGTGACAAGCGAAAGTTACGGTAACTTTCCCAAAACTTGTTGATTTCTAGCTTTTTCCTACAAGAAAACTTGTATACTATGCCACATCTCCAATTCTTCAAATATAATTCTGAAATTCTTATTAGAGTTACTTTTATATGACTCATAAAATGTCTTGGATATTCCACTAGACAATTCTTCAGAACAAATCTATTAAAATATATTAGAAAATCCAAGATCTACACTAGGAGCGTTTATTTCTCCTTAGATTTATAGATTAGTTAATTGTTGTTTATTGCATATACATGAAAATTATAATTACGCAAAAAGTAGAGAACAATGAAATAAAACTCATAAACCACAATTGACATAATATACATCCTAGGAAACCCTTTTGGGAGAAGAACCAACTGGAAGGTGAGATCGTTATGCTCTCTTTTTCTGAATAGAAAATGGATGCAAGTACAAAGAAGTAAGGCCTATGGACCATGGGCTACCATAGTGCACATCCTCTATGTGTGGTCTCTCCCTATCCATCTCAACTACTCTTCTTGTCTATGGAACAAAATGCACCCAAAAAGAATGAAGCCCCTTTTCCTCTTAGTGGCCCAATTATAACATAACCCGATAGCTTACTAGTGGTTAAGTTTGACTCCTTTAACTCTTAACTAGAGCTACAGTATTGACTCTTCTAGATTATTCTTCATCATTATCACATGGCCAATACATTTTCTATGAATAATGGGGTCTGATGTGACATCCTCTTGAATTATGGTGGTCAAAATAGGAAGGTCAAATTCTGAGTGGCATAACTTTTGCATACGAACTCCAATTGAGACAAATCTTACACTTTTGGAAAGGTATTTGTGTGTAGAATGGGAAGAAAAAAATATGTGCAGTAAAGGAGCAATGTTTTACTCCAAAAAATGATATTTAATGCCTCAAACTGCTCCCAAAAGGTTTCATGCACTAATTTTCCAAACTAGGTCCTACAGGGAAAAATGGCCCTATGAGTTGATTCCTCCACTTTTTCCACTCTAAAAGAATCGATATGGATGAAAAATAATATAATGGTCTAATCTTGATCACATATCCCCATTTTGGGAGGATTTTGGTCCCCAAAAGCTTATATTAAATGAGATGAGGAAATTTTTCCTTCACCTTCTCTCAGATGTACCATTTAGCCTTGCCTAGAAGTTGTCCTTTCAACCCAATCCACCAAATTTCATGATACCCTTGTCTTGTAGTTTTGGACCTCTTCTACAAAATTGTATCCTCTATCAACTTTGCTTGTGCATCTAGTGCTAAATCCTCTACAAATGGAAAAACTTTTTCCTCTTTTTGATCTAGTATGGAAGGCTCATAGAGTTTCATATTCTCTACATTCACCACTAACTAAATGCACATGTATGGGGGTAGAATGAGTCTATAGGAATTATCTCCCACCTTTTCCAATATCTCAAAGGGACCATATCGCAGAGCTTTTATTTTCTTACTAAGACCCTATAGTCGCCCATTCAATTGTAACCACATTTTGTCTCCCTCCTTAAAGGACTTCTTTATTATATGTTAATCATGTCTAGCCTTGTATTTTTCATGTGACGTTTGCAATGCGTCTTGTGACGTATATGGATCTTCATAATCTTCTCAACAATTTTTTCTTCCCTTAAGGCATCCCCTGTAATATCCTCCCTCTCTCCTTTTTTGTTTCCCACGTGCAATATTCAAAGGTGAAGATGGAAAATATCCAAAACAAATTTCAAATGGGGACTTACCATTAGAAGTGTGGAGTACTCTATTATAAGAGTGTTTATATATACCATGTTTTCTTCCCAAGTCTTTGGATGCTTCTTATTGTAACCACTCAAAAGTTGCACCAAAGTTTTGTTGTCTACTTTTGATTGGTCATCTATCTATGAATGGAATGCGGTAAACCTCTTCAACTTTATGTCCATATTCTCCCACAACGCAGTCCAAAATGCACTAAGAAATCTTGTGTCCTTGTCTGAAATGATGCTCCTCGGTATCCCAAAGTGCACCCAAACCCATCCAAAGAATAATTTTGTTTCTTCTTTCCCACTAGTGGTCTTTTTACAAGGCATCAAAACAAAAATCTTATTGAACCTATCAACTACTATGAACAAGTATTCATGTCCCTTCCTAGTTGTTAGTAAACTTCCCATAAAGTTCATGGAAATTCTTTCCCAAGGACAAGTGGGTACATGTAAATCATGATATAAACCTTTTTTCTTGTTATTAGGCTTGCTAGTACAACAAATCATGCATCCTCTTATGAACCTAGCTACATATTCTTGCATCTTCGGCCAATACACATACCTCTGCAAGTTAACCATTGTCTTCCCTATACCAAAGTTCACCACAACCTTGGAGGTGTGAGCCTCTCTAATCAGCTGCAATTGATCACCTTCAGTAACACATAACTTATCCAACCTATAAAGTAACCCATATTAGAGATTGTAGTCAACGATATTATCACTATCATGCACATGATTCTAGCTCTACAACTTATAAGACACCTCCTTAAAGTCCTCATCCTCTAAACATGCCTCTCTATATGCATCATGGATGAATGGATCTATGTGCATCCAAAGCTATGATCTTTGATGTTAGTGGCATTGAAATCATGTTAGCCAACTTGTTTATGTTTCCCTTCTTATACTTTATCACCAAATGAAATTGTTGTAGAAACCCCATCCACTTGTAATGCCAGGTCTGTTGTGGCTTACTCTAGGCCTGTAGGTATTGTAATGTTTGGTGATTTGTGTGGATTATTGTCTCCTTTCTAATCAAATAGTGTTTTCACTTCTTCATAGCTTGTACCAGGGTACAAAGCTCCTTGTCATAGCTATGGTGGTTAAGAATTTCCCGATGAAATACTTCATAATGGTAGCATACAAACCTTCATCCTTGCATCAAGATTGCTACCATAGCATACTCACTCACATTTGTCTACATTTCAAAGGGTTGTTACAAGTTTAGTAATTCCATAATTGGTGCTTGACTAATATTCTTCTTTAGCTCTTCAAAGGCCCTCTAGTGACCCTTTCCCCTCTTAAAATTCTTGTGACTTGTTGTTATGGTGTGGAGTGGTGTTGCTACTGCAAAAAACAAGGTTATAAATTTCCTCAGGTATTGTGTTTCCCCAAGGAAACTCCTAAACTCATAAGCATTAGTAGGCACCGGAAATTTCATGATGGTCTCTAACTTGGTAGGATATATATTCAACTCTCCTCCACCTATCACATACCCTAGGTACACCAAAGAGTATTATTTAAACTCACATTTCTTGAGATTTTTTATTAGTTTGTGCTTCTTTAATGTCTCCAACACTTGCGTTAAATGTGATATGTGCTCCTCCTAGGTAGCATTATATACGAGTATATCATCTAAATAGACAATAACAAATGAATCTATAAAAGGGCATAGTATATCATTCATTAACCTCGTAAACATATATATGGTGCAATGCATATGCCAAATGGCATGACTAACCACTCATACAAAACTTGCTTGGTTTTGAAGGCAATCTTCCAGGTGTCTTCTTCTCAAACTCAAACCTAGTGATATCGTGACTTTAATTCTAGCTTGGTGAAGTATTCACTTGCTACAGCTGATCCAACAAATCATTTATTCTAGGTGGGGGTACTTGTTCTTGAGCTTAATTTTGTTCAATGCCCTGTAACCTATGCACATTTTCCAAGTCCCATCCTTCTTTGGCATAATGATAATGGGTGACCCACATGGTCATGTACCCAATTAAATAACACCTTCTTCTAGTAGCTGCCGCAATTGTTTCTTTACCTCAATTTCTTCAATAATAGACTTCTTGTATAGCCCAATGTTTGGTAATGGTGAGTTTATAAATAGCTGGATCTTGTGCTCCACTTCCCTATTGGGTGGTAGCCCATTAGGCTCCTGGAACACATCCTTGTATGCCTATAGCAAATCTTCTAATTGTTGTTTCTATTTCTTGGTACACTCCTCGAGGGGTGACTTTGTTCTCACTAACTCTTCTACAAACCAATTTTCTCATGAAAATGGTGACACATACTTCTTGTTAGAATTGATTAGTTTACTAGCTTGGTTGGCACTTGCCAACAAATCTTTTGACTTGCCTTTGTGCACGTTGATGGTGAATAGTTTTCCATCCTTGACGAGGTGGTACTAGTTGTCTCTCTACATGAAGATTCTATCCCATGTGTACATATAGGGACTTTTGAACACGACACCACATACATCAACGGGAACTACATCTAGTTTTACTCCATCAATAAAATCAACAATGATAGAAAATTTAATTTTGCATTGTTTTGTTACGTTTATTTCTACATCCTTATTTACCCATCCCAATAGATATGGGGTTGGATGATCACAAACTATAAATCCCATTTGTTGACCATCTTTTCTGCAATGATATTTTCTTGTGATCCTAATTCGAAAAGAGCATTAAACTTGGTCTTTTTAACCTGTATCTTTATGTGGAAGAGTCTGATCTTTTCATTCTCTTCCTGTTGTTGAAGGCTACGCAGATTCACCTCCTTCTGCGCTAATGTACATACAATCTTTTTTTCCACGTTTGATTTGTTTTCAACCTAGTTGTTTAAATCAATGGCCATGAGATCCTTCTTATTATTATCTTTCATCTTGTTTTTTGGGCTAAGATCTAGATGTAACTTCTAACATTTCTCTTCTGTATGACTATTAATGTTACAATGGTTGCAATGGTTGTTTGGATCTTTGCACTGGTGTGTTGTGGTTGTCGTATTTTAATATTTCCCCCTTTTCACTTCTTCTTACCCTCCTTAGAAGGTTCTCAGTGCTCCTTCTCCTTTGAGCCACTAGATTTCCCTTTCTTTTGGCCTATGTTCTTCATACATTGTGCCTGTACACAAGCCTCATCCACTGATTTGGGCTTGAACATCACCACTTGCTTCCATATATGGCTATGTATATCCCCTAGATAGTTAAGGATTACCTATGGGTTCTTTGGGGAGATACCCATCGTTATGGCCATATTTCTAAAATATGTGGTGTACTCATGTACACTTTTCCCCTACTACCTAAAGTAGTGCCACCGGATCCACTGGTCCTCTACATAACTGATAGGGTGAAATTATGACTTTTTGAGGGTTTTAAAGTCCTCCCACTGGATTTACATGAGTTATACATGAGTTTCCAATAGGAAAGGCATATATACATTTTCAAATTAATCATATCCAATCCTCCAGAGATCATTAACTCCCATCATATGCAAAATATTCTTAAAAGGGGCACTCAAGCATTATGGTTCAAATCCATGCCATTCAATCCTTCAACACTCCTTCTCGACTGATTCATCCTAATATGTGATTAGTATTGGATAAGTTCAATTACTTGAAACTCTCCAAATCCTACCACCCTCCCAAGGTAAGCATGACCATTCTATTATGCTCATACTAGATAACCTACCATCTAATGTACCCCTGTGTCACCATCCATTTTCCTTGAGAAAATGAAATTGAAAAGATAGTTTATTGGGTCCCTATAATACTAGTGATTACCCCATTACTATTGTAGTTATACCCCTTATTTATATTGTTGTGCCCCTATTACCCCCATATTGTTATTTCTGTGCCCCATAGAATCCCTCTATTGTTATTTTTGTGGCTTTATATTATTATTGTTAGGTCGGTTGGATTATATTGTGACTCCTTAGACTCCTATATATAGAAAGGAGGTTTTGTCATTTGTATCATCCAATAATTGTTCATTTATGTAATGTAAAGGAGGTTGCCCCCTCGAAGAGGCTGAATTATAAGGCGTTGATCTATCTTTTCTATCTTTTCTTGAGCTGGTTTCATAACATTTGGTATCAGAGCTTTGGATTCTAGGGTTTTGCTGCTCCAAACAGGTCATCGTGGAATTTTTGCAATAACTTTTTTTCTGTGACGTTTCAGAAGTCACAAAAAAAACCCATTTGAGAAGAAATCGCGTTGAACCTTGGGTCCAAATTTCAGAGCTTTTCGCATGATATTTGCGGAGATATGATCTGAGGAAGTTGGTCTTTTTGCAGACTCCTCAATTACATTCAAAACAGGTGACCTGGGGAAAATCGTCATAACTTTCTCTCTGGGAATCAGATTGAAATTTCGTAAGAAGGTACAGAAAGAGGACAGACTGTAGTTTCTTGTATATCTTTTTCAGAACCCAATATCGAAAATTGTACACGTGGCACTTCATACAAGTTCGCTCTTCTGGAAAGGTCTATAATCAGGTCATCTTGGGAGATTATGCATAACTCTTTCTTGGAGAATCCAATTTGGATCAGACTGGTGGCATTAGAAAGAGGACACAGAGAGCTACTACAAATCACAAATTCAGAACTAGATGATTGGAAAGTACAGAGATACATCAGAGGCAATATCAAGCTCCTACAAAGTGAAAAAAGGTGTGTAGATTTTTTTAAATTTTTGCTTAAGCTTGGTTTGAAAATTTATTTTGAAGGAATTCAAAGGGCATAGTAGAGAATTATTATCGGTAACTGATGCCCCGAGGAAAGAAAATGCAAACACCTAGTAAGGAACCTGAAAGCTCTAGCATGACTCATGAAGAAGAGGAAGAAATGCTACATGATATATCAAAATTACAAGAACAAGTGCAACAAATGTCACGCTCACAAAAGTTAACAGAAGCTAAGATAAATGGCATGGAAGCTAAGATGAATGTCATGGAAGCTAAGATGGACAATTTGAAGATAGATTTGAACACAAATTTGAAGACAGACATGGCAGATTTGAAGACAAATTTGAAAAATTTTCTACAAGAAATACTTACTAATGGTGAAAAGGTAGTAAAGGAAACTCATGATGAGAACAAAATAAATGTTAATCATGATTCCATAGATGCTAATGTTGGATTGAAGAATCACCATATTCCAAAAATCGATATGAGGAAGTTTGATGGCAAGGATCCCGCCACATGGATATTACAGATGGAGCAATTCTTCGATCTCAATAATGTGCAAAACGCACAAAAGGTACGTATGGCAACTGTATATTTGGAACCAAATCAGTTTGTATGGTATCAATGGCTTTGTTCTCGTAAACAATTTATCACTTGGGCAATTTTTACGGAAGAATTGATAGCACATTATGAGGATACAAAAAGCAACACTTTTTTTAGCCAATTGATAAGTCTCAAACAAAAGGGTTCAATAATGGAGCACATTGAGGAGTTCCAAAAATTGAACATAAGGGTAAAAGATATTCCAGAGGAGCATAGGATTGATGTGTTCATAGGATCTTTAAAGGATAATATCCAACATGATGTTCGCCTTTGGGAACCTGATTCATTAGAGAAGGCATTCAGGTTAGCAAGAAAAATGGAAAGCAAAATTATGGCAACTAGGAAGCATACCATTCACAACTATAAAGACGGAAGTGTTGTTGCCCCTAGTCTTCCACAACCTACAAGGTTGACACCACAACAATTGGAAGAAAAAAGAGCAAAAGGGCTTTGTTACAATTGTGATAGCAAATACATAAAAGGTCATAAGTGTGCTGAGAAGAAATTATTCTACATAGATTGTGAAGAGGAAGAAGAAAAGGAGCAAGAAAGGTCAAAAGAAGAGGATATACTCCAGGAACAAAGCCTAGATGAAGAAAAAATAAATCCGACCATATCTTGTAATGCATTGGCGGGAATTACCACTCCTCAAACCATCAAGATAGAAGGACAAATCAAGAAGAAAAAGGTAATAGTGTTGATTGATTCAGGAAGCACCCACAATTTTATTCATTGTAGGGTAGCAAAAGAATTGAATTGCTTCCTATATCCAGCACCAGAGTGTCAAGTGATGATTGCAAATGGAGGAACAATAAATTGCTCTGGAAAGTGCCATAATATCAAGCTATCCATGGGAGAATATGTATTGACTAGCCCAATGCTTTCCATTCCAATGGGAGGTGCTGATGTTGTACTAGGAGTCCAATGGCTACAATCCTTGGGTACAATAGCTTTTAATTTTCAAGAACTTTTCATCAAATTTTCTACAGAAGGAAAGGAAGTTGAATTAAGGGGTATTGCAGGGAAACCAGGAAAGATAATCAGCTCTAATGGCATGACAAAGCTTCTAAAAAAGGAGCAAAGAGGTGTAATTGCACAATTATGTTCGCTAGATGTTTCCACATTGGAATCATCTATTTCTCCAGATCTCCAAAAAGTCCTGGACAATCATTCCAAGGTATTTGAGACTCCCAAAGGTCTCCCACCTATGCGTGATCATGATCATGCTATTCATCTGATTCCAGGAAGTGTTCCTCCAAACATCAGGCCGTACAGATATCCCTATGTCCAAAAAAGTGAAATTGAACGTATGGTTGCAGAAATGCTAGAGGCTGGTATAATTCAACCGAGTCAAAGTTCTTTCTTAGCTCCAGTAGTTGGTGCACAAGAAGGATGGATCATGGCGCATGTGTCCGAATTATAGGGAGCTCAACAAGCTCACTATTAAAGATAAGTTCCCCATTCCTGTCATTGATGAATTACTGGATGAATTGCATGGATCAATTTACTTCACCAAGTTGGATCTTCGTTCGGGATATCATCAAATCAGAATGAAGATTGAAGACATTCTGAAAACGGCATTTAGAACTCATGAGGGTCATTATGAATTTTTGGTCATGCCTTTTGGCCTTACCAATGCACCTTCAACATTTCAAGGTTTGATGAATTCAATTTTCAAACCATTCCTTAGAAAATTTGTGTTAGTATTTTTTGATGATATACTAATCTACAGCAAGTCTTGGAAGGATCATGTTGAACATGTTGACAGGGTGCTACAACTATTGGAGGAGAAACAATTATATGCAAAAAGATCCAAATGTTTCTTTGGAGTCCAGGAGGTGGAATATTTGGGTCATATTGTATCTCATGAAGGAGTTAAGGTAGACCCTAGCAAAATTAAAGCCATTAAGGAATGGAAAATCCCCACATCCATAAAGCATCTGCGAGGATTTCTTGGGTTGACAGGGTATTATCGCAAGTTTGTTAAGAATTATGGGAGAATAGCAGCACCTCTAACAACATTATTGAAGAAAGATTCATTTTCATGGACTCCGGAAGCAACAAAGGCTTTGAACATCTTAAAGAGGCAATGTGCCAAGCACCGGTCTTAGCTACACCAGACTTCACAAAAACCTTTATTGTGGAATGTGATGCTTCAGGAAATGGAATTGGTGCTGTTCTAATGCAAGATGAAAGACCCATTGCTTTTGAAAGTCGTCCAATCAAGGGAAAGTTTTTAAGCAAAGCTATTTATGAGAAGGAAATGTTGGCAATACTCCATGCACTTAAGAAATGGCGACCCTACCTAATGGGAAGACACTTCAAGGTAAAAACGGATCATGATAGCCTTAAATACTTTTTAGAACAAAGATTATCCTCTGAAGAGCAACAAAAGTGGGTCACAAAGATGTTGGGTTATGACTTTGAAATCATCTACAAAAAAGGGAAGCAAAATGTGGTGGCAGATGCACTCTCAAGAAAGGATGAGGATGTGGAAGCATTGTTGTGTGCCATTTCTATTATCCAACCAGATTGGATAAACGAAGCAAGGGAGGAATGGAAGAATGACGAAGAAGTGTGGGCACTTATTCGAAAGCTACAACAAGATTCCAGTACTTCTGATACATTTAGCTGGCAAAATGATTCGTTATGGTACAAAGATCGCTTATACCTCTGTAAGAATTCCCAGCTAAAACAAAAGATTCTTATGGAATTGCACACTTCTCCCTTAGGAGGGCACTCAGGATTTTTAAAAACTTACCACAGGGTTAAGAAGGAATTTTTTGGGGATGGCCTTAAATCAGATATTCAAAAGTTTGTGGCGGAATGTTTGGTTTGCCAACAAAATAAAGTTGAAACAATTAAGACACCGGGTCTATTACAACCTTTATCCATTCCAAGCCAACGTTGGGAGGAGGTTTCAATGGATTTTATCACAGGTTTACCCAAGTCTGAGGGAAAGAGTGTCATCATGGTGGTAGTTGACAGACTTACCAAGTATGCACACTTTTGTGCATTATCACATCCATTTAAAGCCAGTACAGTTTCTACTGCATTTATGGAAACAGTTCAAAAGCTACATGGAAACCCAAAGATTATTGTAAGTGACAGAGATCCCATTTTCACTGGAAATTTTTGGACATAATTATTTTCTTGTCTTGGTACTCAGTTAGCTCATAGCTCATCTTATCATCCTCAATCTGATGGGCAAACTGAGATAGTAAACAAATGTTTGGAAGGATATCTTCGTTGCTTTGTATCTGATAAACAGACACAATGGGTCAAATGGTTGCCTCTGGCTGAATGGTGGTATAACACTTCCTTCCATACAGCAACAAAAATGACCCCATTTATGGCACTTTATGGGTATCAACCACCATCCATCACATCATATTTAAGAGAAAATTCTAAGGTTCAGGCAGTGGAACATCACATCGAACATCAACAACAAGTCCTCCAACTCTTAAAGGATAACCTCGTGTTGGCACAAAATAGAATGAAACAACAGGCAGATCAACATCGCAGTGAAAGAAGTTTTGATGTAGGTGATTGGGTATTCCTACGGCTACAACCATATAAGCAAATGTCCCTAAAGCAAGCTAAGAAGGATAATAAATTATCACCAAAGTATTATGGTCCGTACAAGGTGTTGCAAAAGATTGGTACTATGGCATACAAATTGGAGCTTCCTGCAGCTTCTCGATTGCACCCAGTTTTCCATGTTTCATGTTTAAAGAAGGTTATAGGCGACAAGCTCCCAATTCAAACAATATTGCCAGAACTTGACGAGGAAGGAAAAATTATATTGGAACCGGAAGCAGTCATAGAAACAAGAACTCGACAGCTACGAAATCGATCAATTTCAGAGTATCTTATCAAGTGGAAGAACTTATCCGCTGAAGATTCCACATGGGAGGATGAGAATTTTGTGCAGAAGTATCCAGAACTACTCAAGCGTTGAGGACAACACTTTTTTGAAGGAGAGGGGCATGTTGGGTCCCTATAATACTAGTGATTACCCCATTACTATTGTAGTTATACCCCTTATTTATATTGTTGTGCCCCTATTACCCCCATATTGTTATTTCTGTGCCCCATAGAATCCCTCTATTGTTATTTTTGTGGCTTTATATTATTATTGTTAGGTCGGCTGGATTATATTGTGACTCCTTAGACTCCTATATATAGAAAGGAGGTTTTGTCATTTGTATCATCCAATAATTGTTCATTTGTGTAATGTAAAGGAGGTTGCCCCCTCGAAGAGGCTGAATTCTAAGAAGTTGATCTATCTTTTATATCTTTTCTTGAGCTGGTTTCATAACATAGTTCAAGAGTTGCTAACAACCTATGTCATTCGCCCTAGCACTAGCCTTTGCTCATCACCAATCACCGTGGTCCTCATGAAGGAAGGCACTTGGCACATGTGCCTTAACCTTTGGGCTCCCAAGAAAATAGGAGTCAAGGACAAGTTCCCCACTCCTGTCATTAATGACTTTTTGGATGAGGTCAAGGGAACTCAATTCTTCACCAAACTTGATCTCCACTCTAGCTATCTTCAAATTTGCATGAATGAGATAGACATTCCTAAAATTGTTTTTGACACTCATGAAGGCCTTCGGGATTTCTTGGTGATGCCCTTTGGCCCTTCCATTTCCCCTTCCATCTTCCATAGTCTCATGAACAAAACCTTTCAACCCTTTCTTTCTCATTTTGTCCCGTTTTTTAGTGACATATTGATCTACAATCAAAATTGGCATGCCCATGTTATTAATGTGGATAAAGCCTTACAATTTCTTTTTAATCATCAACTCTTTCTCAAGAGGTCCAAATGTGCCTTTGGTGTCTTTGAAGTGGAATATTTGGGCCATATATTTAGTCATGGTGGTATACCCGAGGATTCAAATAAATTTAAGTGATGATTGATTGGCATCATCCCAAAACTCTTAAAAGCTCAAGAGGTTTTCCTAGTCTCATTAGTTACTGTATAAAATTTGCAAGGATAATATTGCAACTCCCCTGACAACCTTGCTGAAAAAAATGACTTCAGTTGCAGTGATGACACAAAACAAGCCTTCTAGGATTTGAACAATGCCATCTGTACAATCCCAATAACTCTACTAAACTTCGTTGACACCATTGTATTGGAATGTTATGCCTCCAATAACAACATCATTCCAATAGTCATGTAAGAGGGATGGCCATCGGCTTTTATTAACAAACAATTAAATGAGAGGCACTTGCGAAAATCAATTTATGAAAAGGAGATAATGGCTTCATTGCACATCGTGGATAATTGGCATCCATACCTACTTAGGAATGTTTATAGATTAAAACTAATCATAGTAGCCTAAAATACTTCTTCGGGAAAAGGATTGCATCCCTTAAGCAACATAAATGCATCACGAAAATGTAACACCCCACCCCATATTTACCTGCATTTACAAGCTCTCGAGGGTAAACATGAGCTGAGAGTTACTATGCAATGACCCAACATCCAAGTTCTAGTTATGGAAGTGGGGTCTAAAAACTAGAAACATACTTCAACCTCCCAGGCGCACCACATCACTGAGATACCAAACAACATATGTTGATGACCTTTACCTGGGTTGGAACTAGTTTTTTTCCTAACCCTGCATCCCAGCCACACGCATGCCAAGATATGCATGTAGTTGGAAAGCTCTAGTCACACGTGTAGGCTTTCCTCCATGTGGTTGCAACCGAAATATCTCAATTCAGAGGGTGTGACTAGCAACCCAGTTTCAAATTTTCAGGGCTAGCTATAGGCCTGCTACCCAGAACAACTCATAACTTTCTAGAATTCAATCTAAGATGACAATAAGTCAATAAGATGAATACTAAGGCTAGGTCTTACTCAAAATTTTCCAAAAACATGTTAAAAATTACGTCAAACACATGGTAAACATAGTAACTATAGGTCATGAATGCATATATGTTCACTGTCTTCTTAACTTCATCAGAGAACCATCAAGAAGGCTCAATTCCCTCTCAAACTAGCTGCAACAACACTTGTTATCCCATGCATTCATATACCATTCAATAACTTATCAAGCCATAAGAAAAATCCATAACAAGAGCACATTATACAACAAAAATGTACAGTGCCTATAACCAACATATAACCAGAGTGAATCCATGACAAACCAGTCATAAAATCAACACAATAACCCATACACGTGTTGATTGATTTCAATAAGAAATAACACATAATGACATATGCATAAGCCAACCAAGTTAGGGACTTCCACGTACCACCTAACCATAGATTGGGTTGAACCAAATCTTTCTTTCAACCAATCACCCTTGTGCCATATTCCAAGCATGAATGTGGGATCATATGGGTTAAACCAAAACATAACTAACCAGGGCTTCCAGAGGCCAAACCACCTCAACCCTCAACCATAGTGATTTCACCTAAACCGGTCCAGAAATCACTAACACCAAACAACCTTGGAGGCCTCCGACTTTCTTCACCATACACAGAGGAATTTTCATGTCTCCACCCTCGACCCTTAGGAATTTTCCTGAGACCACCTCACGAAGATCCAAAATCTATCGACCATCCAAATCTTAATCACAACATGGAACCCACTATATCATGGCTATCCAAGAAATGGAAAGGCAAGGATGAAACCATTGTCAATCCAGGCAAATCCCATGTCAATGACAACAAAGCAACAAAATAACCAAATGCTTGTACCATGCAATCAATTCTCAGCAATGAAATCACACATGCACCTTGTTACCTAAAATGTTCTCCTGTTGTAGCTGCTTTTGTAACCTTCTCTTTCACTGCCCACGAATTCCTTTGCTTGCTTGCTTTTTTCCAAGTGCTTTCTCTCTCCAAGTCCAAGTGAAAATGCCTCAATGTTCAAGTGAATGATAGAATGCTCCAAGAGTGTAAGTGTGTAAGAGTGTATGAGTGACTAAGAGAGTCATAGAATGTTTTCCCTCTCCTTTTGTTTCATTTTTCCTTTATTTTTCTTTCATTTTCCTTTGCATGCATATTTGTGTCTCTTCATCTCCCTTTTCTCTTATTTGCCTTTATTTCTCATAGTAAATTGCCGTTTTATTGCTTGTTGCCTTTGCCAATTTCCATAAGCAATAATAAACCACAATTGATGCCCACTATAATGTTCCCCCCCATTTAGCTTGGAATACGTGTCCCATGACCTTAGTTTAATTTATTTACATGGAAAATCAACATGGGGTTGTTACACAAAATGTTAGGGTATGACTATGAAATAATTTATAAAAAGGGCATGGATAATGTCGTAGCAAATACTCTCTCTTGGAAGTACAAAGAGGATAGGTCCCCTTTTCACTCTCCTTCATAATATTAGACTAGTTGAATGATGCTCGTAAAGAATGGTTGACATATTATCCCAATATCACTTTCTCAATACCACAACTTCAACCCCATGGAGGGCTACTCTTGGGAAAATGAATAACTTTGATATGAATGGTCTCTTTATTTGAACAAACAATCAACATTTAAATCAAGGGTGTTGTTTGAACTCCATTACTCTCCAACAATGGGTAATTGGGGGTTTTACAAAACATATGGAAGGATCAAACATTCGTTATTTTGGGAAGGAATAAAGAAGGACATTTGCACCTTTATGGAAAAATGAGACATTTGATGACACAATGGAGAACTATGAAACCTCTAGGTACACTACAACCTTTTCTCATTCCACCAATTGTATGGGCTAACATTTCTATGGACTTCATTGTGGGGATACCTAAATCTTGCATTAAATCCAACATTAGGGTCGTGGTGGATTCTTTTTTCAAATATGCTCAATTTGGTGCTTGACAACACCCGTTAAAGCCTCGATGGTTAATCAAGAATTCCTAGATAATATCTTTAAATTGCATATTATGCCACAATCTATTATAATAGACCATGACCCCACTTTCAATGAAATTTTTGGCAAGATTTGTTTTGTCTTTGGGGAACTCAATTGAATCTTAACACCACATATTATGCCCATACTAAATGTCAAACTAAAGCTATTGAAAAATGCTTGGAATCATATTTTTGGTGCTTTTCTTTAGATGGACAATCCCAATGGGTTTAGTGGTTATGTTTGGTAGGATGGTGGTATATTATAACTTGTATTGGGGCCACTCTAATGACTCCCTTTATGGTTATCTATGGCCAAAATCCCTCATCAATACTATCTTACTTACCTGGAGCCTTTAAGGTACATGAGGGACAAAACCCTCACAACTCAAGTTGGCATTCTCCACACTCTCAAGGATAATATGGTAATGGCTTAGAATAGGCCAAAGAAAAAAACTTATCAACATCATTTAGAACACTATTTGAAGAAGCGGATAAGGTGTTCCTTCATCTATAACCTTGCAGGCACACATCCTTCGAAGAGAACCAACATTGATCTTTCAACAATTCCCTTGTCTTCAACCTGGAGAAAAATGCTACTTTCTAAGTGGAAGGGCAAGTTAGGGTCTTACCCTAACCCCCTTGAGTAGATAAGTAAGTTTTTATGTATGGAGGTCATCTCAGAAGGCCCATGTAGTAGTGTGAAAGCATTAACTATAAGAAAGCTTACTATAAAGTTCTACCTGCTAGAATCTTCCTGAGGGGTAGATATAACTTATAAAAAAGTAGAAGCAATGTAATCAGATGTATCATGGAGTATATTGTAATTAGAGCCTTGCTCATCTAAAGGTTGTCCCCTCAAAGGGGCAAGTGAGCATTACTCTCACCAATAAAGGTATAACTATTTGTGATATTATGGTTCTTCTATTGCATATTGTTATTTTAATTTGTCATTTCCACAATAAATCTGGGTGTATTCTATAATTCGTGCTTAAAATTTTTCATTTTTCTACAAAAGAACGCCACATATGGATAACATCTACCTCTCGAGAATGTCTATTGGAAATCTTTTCCCTCTTACAATAATACACATGGGTGAAATTGGGCTTAGGGGCAGAATTAAAAATATCATGAAGTGGGTAAAAATTGAAACATAATTCATTTCCTTTAGCCTTTTTCACTTAGTTAACTCCAGGAAGCAATTTCAAGTCACTTTTCCCTTCACAGGCTTACTAGGTCTAATAAGTAGGTAGACCATCGTCATTGAACAAGAGTCTCTTTCCATTGGATGTGATTTCCATGACTTTGATTGTGTCTATTTGGGCTACCCCCATCATTTGATCTAAATCATTATGGGTTTCCATAACACAACCTGCCATGCTAGCCTATCCAAGAAAGCCAATATATACACATCAAATATGATTCATAAGTACATTGTGAAATTTCAAGAGTATATCAATACTTGATCCAATCCACTTTCAATGCCCAACCTAAATCATTCTCATTAATGCATAGATCAAGGGAGTACTCAACATAAACCATGGAGGAAATACTCATTGATACTCATCTAAAATATTATCTCCTAATCAAGAACCAAAAGGTACAAAACAATTAACAATGAACTATAAGGTCCTCAATGGGGTATCAATAGAGCAACTATCATGTACTAGGGGTGTTACAATAATCTATGGATATGTTTACCTTGTTCTAAAGATAATAAATCCACTCATGCAAGAAAAAAACTAGTTATGGTGATTGAGTTTGGTTTTATGTCTAATAGTTGCACTTCATTGAATAATGGCAAGGCTTTGTGGGGACCAAAATATTGTGTTTCCGTTGAAGAATGTTAATGTTTCTCGAGGATGAAGAAATTGGGGATAACTACAAATGATTACATTACATGACCCAATATTTTGTTTCTTTTGAATGAGTAGTAGTCAATGCTAAAATCCTCGTGTGCACTTCTTACCTTATTTTAGAGCTAGATTCCATAACCAACTGCACTTGGATAACCATTGATGCAAGATTCCATGACCATTGATTTAGATCAAATTTAGTGGAAAGATTTTGGTGTTAGAATTTTGCATATGTTTTGGTGCAAAGGTCATGTCATTAACAACTTGATGAACCTCACCAAGTCACCATGGACTAAGTGATTTCTATATTTCATTCCCAACAAATGTTTACTGATTATGTCCCAACCAACAACAATTGCATTCCATTTCTGCAAGATCCCTTCCCACAAAAACATTACATTCAAATTGAATTTTTATTACATAACCATGGATCTAGTTACCCTTTTCTAGAGTCAATAAATCTACACATACAAGTTAAACACTAACCATGGTAATTGAGTTGGGTTTTACGACCAAGGTAACTTTCATTTTGTTAAAGAATGTCAAGGTTTGATGGGGATGGTGAATCTGAGAATAACCAACAATGATCACATTCCATGAAACTTATTGTTTAAGCATTATTTTGAACAACTAGTGAGCCATGATAAAATCACCACATGTCCTTCTTGTCTTATTCTAGAGCCAATAGATTTGAAACCAAAAAACAACCAAGAAGATTTAATTGGGTTTTATGCTCAAGACTTGCATTTCATGGAAGAATGTTGAGGCTTCATGGCAAAGGCTAGTTTGTTAGTCTTGATTGGAAATATATTGAAGAATTTTTATCATGGTGTTGGAATCTTGCATTTGATTCATAACAAGGTTGAATTCATTGACAAGTTAAGGAACCTCACCAAGTCACAATGGACTAAGTGCTTGTTACATTTCAATCTCAACAAGGCTTTTTCCACACATTTGTATGGCTTCATCACAAGGTTAACATTTCAATGATTCATGGTTACAATATCCATGAAACTATTCTTTTTTGCATTGGTGTTAGTTTCAATCCTTGTGGTGGAGTTGGTTGACCACATACTGCATTTAATTTACTCGTTTATATGTATTTCTATATGCCGTCACATGAGTGATTTGTTTTGCCATGAAGGCCAACATAATGCACCTATAAATCTAGTTCTTGTGTCACAAGGGAGTCAATTGGCGTGGAACACATTGATGATTAGTCGAGTATTGGGCTTTACCTTTATGCGTTTTATGGTTTATCTTTTTTTTTTTTCATTTATTTTGTTACTTCAAGAAACATATCCTCAATGGTGGATTGGGTGTTTGATTTGAGGGATTAGTATTCTTTGACAAGAATGAAAAATGTTAATGATTCAAACTACTCCACTAAAATATACTTATGCTTTGTGGGGGTGGCCATTATGGGAATAAGCAACACTAATTCATTATGTGTCACAACGTCTCATTTAGGAATTCTCTCAAACAATTATGGAGCATCCCGTTTGGGCCTTCACTAGACCAAGGACACATCTCACATAATGTATTTTGCACACACATAGTCTACAAATGCATTGCTCACATATATATCTCATGAATTGCAAACCATCAATTATATATTTGCTATAAGTAATGATGAAGGACAAATGTTTCTTGGCTTTTAAAAATACGAGACAACATTAACAACTACACCTTTGCATGAATTTGTTGCCACCTTGAATCAACAATCTATATACATTCTACATCCTAAGAAATAAGGTGTGTCAAACTAGTTCATTTTGTATCTTGATATCTCATCAATACTTAGATGATTTCATGTCTTATTTCTATTGAATTATGCATCACATAATACGTAGTGTCTACATGCATAAATATTATACCTTAAAAGGATGTCCATGTTGCTTAGGCAAAGCATGAGAGTGAGGATCCAAAATTTGCAATGTTGCACAATATCCCAATTGGAGAGGGTTTTTTATAAAATAAAACTCTTCAATTGCATTGTTCCCACTATGCCATTGCATGATTCACGAGGAGAGGCTCAGGATGGATGTACAGGGGAGGTTCACTAAATGATACAATAATGAGATCATGTGGATGTGTGTCAACATGTATATAGACGTATTCATGTGTTTATAAAACACTATATTAATTTATGAAGCATTCAATTTTCAAATAGTGCCTATCTAGCATACATTTATATTTATGTAGGTACTTGCATATAAAAAACATCTACATATTCACATCATTCTTTCATTAGACTAACTGTTTATATTCTTGATCATGATCATGACCATGGGCATAAGCCCATTTATATTGCGATGCACTACACGTTGTTTCTTTTTAGTGAGGTTGAGATGATACCAACACTACATTAAAGTTGTATACCTTTTTTACATTGATCATATATCTATAAACTATGTGCCATACTTTGATATTTTTGTGTGTGTGATACATGATGTTTTGTTGATATTCCATTTAATGTTTAATGTTTTTTGTTTTTTCACCCTTTTGTAATAATGGTTTTGTTATGCACTTGCAATTAATTAATGATTTTCCCCCTGACGAGTGATCGTGGACTCATTGCACGACATATTTAATAGATCAAACATTGGCAATGGTGGAGTTCGAGGCCACCTCCCACTTACAAATATCATCAACATTACACTCTTACATATGGAACCTCGCAACAGGGGTGGTGAATCTATGATGGTAGAGGATCTTACTCTGTGTTATGATTGTGAAATAGTATTGTTGGTTTAGAAAGTCTTTGTGACGAAGCGAGGGAGGTGTGTAGAAAAATATGAAGTGACCCTAAATATTATGGTGGATTGGTGTTCGACATATATATTTCAGGAGGTTGGGGAGCTTCAAGAATTCATTAGCTTCCTTGCTTTGTTCCATTTAGGCAATGTAAGTCCAAAAAAATAAAGGAAAGAAACTCTTGGCTGTGTAAGACTTGAGTTATGGTTAAACAACTAATAAACACTCTACTCAAATAGAGGGGATGTGCAACCTGTAAGGCTGGTGGTTAATTTCTTAGTGGATATCACCTACACTCTCGTAGTTACTAGCGTTATGGTTACAAATCTTTATTCGAATACCCACGAGATTCATATAAGTATTTCTTTTACAACCCTCTCTAGATTGAAGTTTGTCATTGCTTTTTCCATCTATATTGGCAATTTAGTCTCAAATATTTGAGCTACATGGGTGTTACTTGATTCGAAATTAACTCTTTCCTTATGTGTTTTTTCTTTCCCTTTAGCATCTAGTATATCTTCCTTTTGAGGCAATTGTCTTATGTTGCCTTCAATGTTGTTGATCCTTCAAGCTTAGGGTATGGAATATCAAGGAGAAGGTGCACTTTGGTTTTGTTTATTTACTCCATAGACTTTTACTTATTTTCCCTCCTCGTGTTCATGTTGCTCTCTCCTGTGAGGAACTCATCTTGTTTTCCTTTTATTCATTGGGGTTACCCCTTTTATCCTAGTTTAGTTTATTATTTTTCTTGAAATATTCCCAGTGCCTTACCTCAATTATACTCCCAAGCTTTTTTCAATTTTGTCATCCCTTTTTTTGTATTTCTCCCTTCAGACAAATCTATCCCTCTCTGTTCTCCTTTCAAATGTTGGGGCCACCCTTCTTTTACAAGCTCGTATCAAATCTATTCTCCAACACTTGCTAGCACCTTATTATTCACAATGGCCCGCCCTAGTCGCCCTAGGGGAAGCAAAGGAAGAATATCTCACACACTCCCTTCTAGCTCTCACGCTCAAATTTCAACTAAGCAATCTGTAGTTTTATATGCATTGAACCCCTCCTTAAAATTAGGAGATAAATTCATGATAGAGAGAGAGGCTAGGATTGAAAGAAGGTTCATCATAGACATAAAGGGGGAGGGGGAAGTTGGAGGCTGGGTCCTTGACACTGGAAACACTAGGATAAGGCTGACCAAATATATGTAAACAATAAATATGTACTAGCAATTAAAAACCATCATAGGCAAAGTCCTAGTGTAGCATTCCAAAACATAGTAGGAAATCCTTTCGTGCATCAATGAAATGCAAAAACAGACTAGGAAGCTCATTGGTAGGTTTTCAATATTGGACAATAAGTTGGTAGATCTCGAGTTCACCTCCTTTGATGAGGAAGAGATATTTCCTGACAACATACAAGTTGACTCTCCATCTAAATAAATGTTTTCTCAAGTCTTTTTTGTTCTCTATAGTGTTGGTGGAAAGATTGTAAAATAGAACTAGAAATAAGTTTGATAGCAACCAATTAGACAATCATAACTCAATTATCCCTCCAGTTTTGCTCTCAGGTTTAAACTATTTTTACGAAACAAAGCATTATCATTGTGTTATTGGTCTGGTTTCCCAAGCGATAACCCAATAAGCATGGCTAATTTTATAAAATTTATTCAATAAGTAATATAAATGTCACTTGATTAAGAAATAAAATAAAATCAATGATTTCATTTTGCAAGTGAAATATGTTCATTCATTAGCTTTACAATCAAATTCCGAGCTCAAGACCAAGGCATGAGTTTATGATCATGGCCTAAGGTGAAGGCTAGGGTCTAAGCTTTAGATCGAAACTTGAGTTTGGGACCAAGGTTAGGTCTATGATTATGATCTTACCTACATAACAAAGCTCAAGCCTAGGAATTGAGCTCAGGAATAAGACTTGACCCATGATTAGGGAAAAATCTTCCTTGAGTTCAAGATTTCCATTAATTAATTATTTTTTTTTTAATTTTTTTTATTTATTTATATCTCCTAATAAAATTTCAACACAATTTCAACCTAACTAATAATATTCATGGAATAAATTATGACCACACTTGTAATATCAAAATTTGACTTAAAATTACACTCTTAGCAATAATTTTGACATGTATTTCCACCTATATTGCTTTGCATTTTTTTAGTATAACTAGGAAATTTATATTAAGCAAAAATCAGTTGTCGGAATAGGCAACTAAAGTACATCAGCAATAGCTTGCTTGCCTAAATTTTGAGGTAGATGGATCTAGATAGGCGACTGTTAAAACACCCAAAAAGAATATTAGTCACTTATTTTTCTAGATGCTCATAAGAGCACATTTCTTACATTAATATATTTTCACGAATTGGTTGCATAACTAGATACAAAAGAAATACATGATTAAACTAGGTTTTGGGTTCGACTTATTGTCACCCTTGGTTTAGATTCTACGAAGGATTCCTTTTTCTTCTTCCCTACTTTTTTCCAAGCTTCTTACGAAGTAGGTAAAGTACTCTTTCATTCTTCCACGCTTGTAACACATGGAACTAATGATTCTTCAGGTTTTAGATTTTCAACCTCTTCGGCTTTGTCTGCCAAACTTGTCATTGGTCGAGGGTCTATCTTTCCTTGAGTTTCATGTCTTGAATCATTTGGGACCAAATCTTCTATCTTCAGGCTTTGGGATACCTATTTTTGTTCCTTTTCTTGCAAAAATAGAGTTGATTGAGTTAGAGGATCCAAAAGTAAAGATTTATGATGCAAAATGTTATGGTAATCCTTTGTAGAGTTAATCGACCATGTAGATTTTCACTGGTGTTTCCTTGTTTTCTTAGACCCTTTTGGGTACTGAGCTACTATATGGCCCATTTCAAAACAAGCCCTAAACGTAAGAAGACTTTCTCATAATCTAATATACGAACCTAAGAAAATTTTTTACTAGTAAAAAGAAATTATGTTGGAAAAACTGAATTGAAATCCATTTTGTAACAACTCTCGTCAAAATTACAAGTAAAAGTTAATAAAGTAAAAAATAATAACCACAGTTGATGGGATACTTATTCCAAGATGAAAGTTGGGAAAAACATCCTAGTGGGTGTTCATTTCAGTTATTATGGTTAAGGAAATTGGCAAAGGCTTTGGAAAGGCAAAATGACATTTTTGGCACATTTATTTATGAAAATAATGGAAATTAGGAGAAAAGGAAGGTGAAATGTCACAGGTTGTATGTGAGGAGGAAAAGGAAGGAAACTAATGGAAATTGAAGAAAATAGAGGCCTCATTGATAAAAAGGCTTATGAGGATCAGTGGGAAGGCTTGGTTAGTGTAACCTTTAGTCAGTTCAGTTTTGGAGCTCTCTCGTTATTCTCTCTCTCACACTCTTGGACACTTGGAGTTTTCTTGGAGCATTCTAGCTTTGGAGAAAGGAAGGGAAAATCAAGCAAAGGAAGGACAAGGAAAAGAAAGGAAAGCAAAAAGAAAGCAAGGGAGAGCAGGATCAAGCAGCTTCAACAAGAATACTTGCAGGTAACATATTGCATGTGTGTTTTCCTAACTGGTTTTGACATGCATGGCTTTGCATGTTGGTATTTGGTTCTCTAGTTGTCGGTGGCATGGTGTTGCTGAGTTATGACAATGGTTTTCAATCTTGCCTTGCCTTTTTCCGGATAGTCACCGTGTGATGGGATTCTCTCTCGATTTTGAGCTTTGGAATTGTCGAATAGTTTCGGAATCCAGGGTGGAGATGGTTTCAGGAAAATTCCCAAAGGCCTAGGAATCCCTTTATTAGTTTTGGCAGGATACAAAGTAAAGCTTGAGGGTGGAGTCTTGGTTTAGGGCCTAGTGATCTGGTTTGGATTGCAGTAAAGTTTGAGAGACAAGGATATGATGGAGTCCAGAGGCATTCCAAGCTTGGTTTGGTTTTGTGATATCGGTGCCAGTTTTGGTGAGATTACGGTTTAGTGAGGGTGGAGGTGGTTTAACCTCTAGATTCCCTTGGTTGTTTTTGGATTGGTTTATCCATGAGATCCCACATTTATGCTTGGAATATGGCACAAGGGGTGACTAACTGAAAGAAAGATTTGGTTCAACCATGTCTACAGTCGAGTGGTACGTGGAAGTCCCGAACCTGGTTGGCTCTTGCCTATGTTTAATAAAAGCTAAGTTCTCTTGCTTTTGTACTTGTTATTATGTGGCCTTAATGGTTGTTATCTCATTGTTATTTACATGGTTTAATGTTGGTTATAAGCATGGTTATATGACTGGTTATAGTCATGGTTATTTCATGTATTTACTTGTAATTGAAAGGATAATGGATGCAAGACCTAATTGATGTCAAAATAGTTAAGGGAAGAGGGTGGTGATCCTTCTTGTCAAGTCTCATATGAGTTATCAGTCATTTATGGTCTATCTTGTATTCATGTCCTATAGATTGCATTGATGTCAAGTGCTTGAAAGATTGTCAGTATTGGTTGGGGATGGTCAGGCATAGTCCTGGAGCCAGTTTTTGGTTTGCAAGTCTTGTTGTCATGTAAATTATGGATTCTGAAAGCTACAGGGGTTTCTGGGCAGTGACCTGGATTATGGGCTTGAAAAGTAGCACAAATCCCAAAGTCTTAGGCACAACACTGGGGAAAAAGGTCCCCGGAAGCTCCCTTGCCCTTGTTGTGGGAGCTTATGGAGCATCCCAGACGCACCTTGGTCCATTTCAAGGGAGTGTCTAGGGGTTTGATGCACTAAAACTTCAGTTGGTCTCAGGGACTGGTTACTTGAGTGGTTGGGATGGCTCCTAGGAGTTCTGTTGTTGATGTGGAAGGTCTGTGTGATGTGTTCCGCCAGTTCTACTTCCTTAATTGACACATAGGGATTCAAATCATATCATAGTAACTTCTCATCACATGTTTATCCCGGTTGGCCAGTTACTTGGGTAGATGTGGGAGGAGGGTTTTACACATTTCCACACAATTTATTGTACATGTTGCTATATTGTGCCTTTGAGATTCATGAGTTATGAAATGAAACTTCTATTGAGCTGATCCAATGGCCCGAGGAATGGGTAAAACCCAAAGGTGAAGTGACAGAATAGGAATCCTCATTCAAACATGCGCTATGGCCAAAACCTTTGTCAAAGGATTGAAAAAGGGAGACTAGGGCTTCATGCATAGACCTACATTGGCCCAAAACGATGGACTTGAATTATGAATATGATCCCTATCTTTGGCAATGTCAAACTCAACAACTAAAAATCCCTTAACACAGGGATGGATGAAAACTTCTTGCATGATCACTAGAATCCATTTCAAAATCCAATGATGAGGCTTTGCTAGTTGATGCCAAAACCCATAAAAATGACAAACCAAGCTACTAGGATTGAGAAAATAGATTATGAAATAAATAGGCAAGAAGAATGGAACTAAATGGGGCTTCACACCAAAAAAGAGGGAGAGCTAGCATAAGACTTTTGTAGCATGTCCTCTTTGAAAGAAAAATCTCTAAAAGCACTATTAATGAGATTGGATGCATGGTGCTCGCTAAAAGGCACACTAGAGGGAGGGCCACAACCCATGTTGACAACTAGTATTGGATTGCAATTTCCAACCCAAATACTTGTCGATGATATTAGTGACCTAAAATTTGACTTGTATTATAGGTTGAAAATTAGGTAAAAAGTTAAAATTGAATTTTTCCCGACCTTATTCTCAACTTACACTTCAACATAAAAACAATATTTTTTGTTTGACTAGTTTGAGTTGAAAAATAAGTCTTATGGTTGTTGTGTTTGTCCAATTTTAGTTAAGTTATCTACTAATTAACATGCTCGAGTCACGAGTGTTAAGGTGGATGACTTTCTTTGGAAAGTCTTGGTTATTGAGTGCAAGTATCAAAGGAAATGAATCATATTATCTAACTCATTTCCCTAGTTTTAATCTGACTCTCCATCTTTATGAGCATTATATGATGTCATGAGTGCCAAGTAGAATATTTAAGTGAACTGGAATTTGGTCTTATAACTAATGCCCATGGCAAATGGGTCATGCAAGAATAACTAACTTCATGCATTTAATCCCAAATCAGATGGATTATAAAAGCTTCCCCATATGTCAAACCTAATACATTAAGTTATCCACTAGTTTGTATCGTAAAATCAAGAATGAATGAGAACACCACATCTAATGTGTTTTCTATCCAATGCATACGACAAACAACCCTAGACAATATAAATTGGATACACTAATGCAATGACTTGTTTTGGTGAATATACATTTAAGAACAAGTATCTTGCCTTTTTTTTAATGAGAAGCACAAAATTCACTTGAAAGACATTGCTTTTAGCGAGGTATAGAATTTAAGGGGAAAATTATTTATCATAAATCAATATATCCATCAAATGTGGTAAATCTTTTTTCCTAACCATTAACATTATTTATGAAAATGATTAAAAATGCCCATTAAATTTTCTTTTTAAAACAAATATATCCATCAAATGTGGTAAATCTTTTTTCCTCACCATTAACATTATTTATGGAAATAATTAAAAATAGGCATTAGATTTTTTTATTTTTATTTTTCAAATTCATTGGGTTAGGCCAAACCAAGCGCCAATGCTGTATGGAAAATGGGATACTATCATCACTAAGTATAAGAATGATCTCTACCTACTAAAATACTATCATCACTAAATGTAACACTCGTCAAAATTATACACTCCTTAAAATAGTTTAATTCCCAAAAATAACTCCTCTCCTTAACCTCTCTTAGTTAACTACTCAGCAAATTCCAACCCTAACTAACTTTAAGTGAATTCCAAAACCAAAGAATAAAGAATAAACTTACCTTTTGCATACTTTTTGGAGGGAGATTACATGTTTTGAAAGCGGGAATGACCGGTTCATATGAAAGCGCACGTGTTGTCGGCTCATGAAATAGCGATCCTCGTCTTCTTCCCGAGGTTCCACGTCAACGATCTGGTCTTCATATCGACCGTCCGATTAATCGAAGATCGGACGGCGAGAAACTGCGATCCGTGTGCATCGACCCCATTCGATCCCGAGATACGGGTCGCGCATACATAAACCCTCCGGCAGGCATCTGCACTTCATATCTGCGAGGCTGTGTTGCGAAGTTTTCGAGCGAAAAGGCTTGCTCTTCAAATCCCAGGTTCAAAAGTAAGGTCGCGTGTTCGAATCTCAAATGGCGGGTCGTGGAAAGTCTGCGGAGGGAAAGAAGTCTGTCTCGCGAAGCTCGAAGGCCGGACTTCAGTTCCCAGTGGGACGTATTGCCAGGTTTTTAAAGGTCGGAAAGTATGCTGAGAGAGTAGGAGGGGGTGCTCCAGTTTATCTTGCGGCCGTACTTGAATATCTTGCTGCCGAGGTAAGTCGGCGATCCCTCTTCATCTAGACGTGTTCTTTTGGCACTGGTTTCTGATGCTTCGAGAATGGGGTTTATGTCAGTTTTCCGATGTTGATGGGGGTTTTTCTTTGCAGGTTTTAGAATTGGCAGGTAATGCGGCCAGAGATAACAAGAAGACAAGAATTGTGCCTCGTCACATTCAGTTGGCTGTTAGAAACGATGAGGAACTCAGCAAGCTTTTGGGGACTGTAACCATAGCTAGCGGTGGAGTTTTGCCAAATATTCACAATATTCTCCTGCCTAAGAAGGGTGGAGCCTCTACTAAAGGTGCTGCTGCAGAGGAGAGCTAGGTGAAGTTATCTGCCTGGTTCTTTTTTTCTTCGTAATGGTGTTCTTTAACACCACCGTTTCCCATGTGAATATATGGTTTCCCTGGGCATTTAAGTCTGTTTGTAAATGATACTACTTCTGCTTGTACACATCTTCTTATTATTGGGAAGGCAAGAAACTGAAAGGTTTGTACACAACTTTTTATCAGTAGGAAAATAAGAAACTGCAAGGCCTAGCTTTGCTTGTAAATTAGTTAATTTGGTTAATCAGTTACATTGTACTTTTCGTAAGGACGTCAAAAACATTGAAGTCATCATATGCATCTGCTCGCGGGTTCCTGATCTTGCATTAACGTGGGTGAACCTGGGCCTCAATTTGGATCTATTGGTGCGTTTTTGATATGTAAAAACCTTTGTATACTTTTTGTCTAACTCTAAATCTAATATGAATTTTAGAATTACATATACGATATTTAGTTTTTGCCGTTTTCGTGTAAGTTCTTGTAAGTTCAGTTCTGTTGGTTCATGAAGTTTGGTCATTTTACTAGAATGAGTCCTTCTGAAACTGTTTGGAATTCGCAATGGTATGACATTTTAATAGAATGACATCTAGTATGATCCATTTTTAAACGGATTTTTATAATGCGGTCTCCTTCGAGGCAGGAAGAATATGAAATAGTATGATGCGTACTTGAACGGATTTTGACACTGCGGTGTCCCTCGAGGGAGGAGGAATATGAAAGGAAGAGAGACGAGGGATAGGAAAGGAAGGGAGAGAATGATTTGAAGATTCAGGTACATGATCCTGCCCTGTTGGGTATTGAGGTTGGACGGATGGGTCTGATACTCAATTCGAGATTGACTATGGTCGATGCATGTACGTCCAAGTAAGAGAGTTGGCTCGATAGCGGTCCCAAAAGTTGACATTCTGAATGATCCGTCTACTTGAGCTAAAATTATGGTCTCTCAGAATTTGCTATTTGCCTTTACATGGTATTTTATGGCAAACATCAAATAAAGCATTATTCTGAATGCCCAACTTGGCTTGAAAAGGGTATTTCTTTTCAATTTTCTTTATTCTTGAAGATGAGGAAAATTGGTGAATCAGATTTACCCAATACAAAGGCAAGTCGTACTAGATTTGACAGTAAAATGAAAAAAACCATGCGCTACTGCGCTGGCATAGGCAAACAGTGTAGCGTTAAATCAGTTCTGGCCTTTTGGTGGACTTGAAAAGGCACTGTTTTCACCTCACGGATTTACGGACAATAATGCCTTTAAACAAAATTGTATAGACAACAAAGCTCCAGTGCAACGAAACTCTCAAAAAGCCATCATCTGGTGGTCGAAAAGGTAAAGCTCTGTGCAAGGAGACTATGAAAACTTTTCATCTAAAAATGCGCTATTAAGTTTATTTCTAGATTTTTAATGTTTTTTTCATGAAGTTAAACTATGAAGTTATGATTAAGGACTGAGTTGTATAGTTATTTCTTTGGTTCTTATGCCATTTTCTATTTTTATGTTGAACTTCGACGAGTATATATTGATTAGTTTGTATTCTTTTCATCTACAGGACTTCATTGTTCACGGTATATTTTGATCAGTTTGTTTCTGTATAGTCATTTCATTTTTATTATTATTATTTATTATTATTATTATTTTTAGATTTTTATCCTTTTATCTTTGGTTTATTGTTTTGTTTGTCATTTTTTTTTTAAATTATTTATTATTATTATTTTAATTATTTATTATTATTATTATTTTTAGATTTTTATCCTTTTATCTTTTATCTTTGGTTATAGGTGGTGGTTCTTTGTTTTAATTATATTTATTTCTTTGTTCCTTATTTTATTTTGTTCTTAATTTGTCTTTTCTTTTAATTCTCTGGTAATTATCCCGAAGGCCTGGTCTATCTATAGATATTTCCAGTAATTTAATTACGCCAAAGTAATGGAATTGGGTGTTGTATTTCCAGAAATTATGCAAAAGGCAATTGCGCCAAAGTCCTGGTCTATATTGGAATTGGGCCATGCTCTATATGTTTTACATTAATTAGGACTGTGAAAACATTAATTAGAATTGTTTTACATTAATTAAGCCAAAGTCCTGGTCTATATGTTTTAGATTAAGTAAGTTCTGGTCTATATTGGAATTGGAATTGGGCCCTGCTCTATATGTTTTAAGAATTGGGTCTGCTCTATATGTTTTAATATTTTTACATTAAAACATATGTTTTAAGAATTTGGTCTGCTCTATATGTTTTAATATTTTTACATTAAAACATATGTTTTAAGAATTTGGTCTGCTCTATATGTTTTAATATTTTTACATTAAAACATATGTTTTAAGAATTGGGTCTGCGCTATATGTTTTAATATTTTTACATTAAAACATATGTTTTAAGAATTGGGTCTGCTCTATATGTTTTAATATTTTTACATTGAAACATATGTTTTAAGAATTATATTAAAACATATGTTTTAAGAATTGGGTCTGCTCTATATGTTTTAATATTTTTATATTGAAACATATGTTTTAAGAATTGGGTCTGCTCTATATGTTTTAATATTTTTACATTAAAACATTGGAAACATATGTTTTAAGAATTGGGTCTGCTTTAATATTTTGTTTTAATATTTTTACATTAAAACATTGGAATTAATTATGCCATGTTTTAATATTTTTTTTACATTAAAACATTGGAATTAATTATGCCAAAGTCCTGGTCTATATTGGAATTTGAATTGGCCCTGCTCAATATGTTTTACATTAAAACATTGGAATTGGGCGTTGCTTTATATGTTTTACTCTTGCTTTATATGTTTTACTCTAGTATTGGAATTGGGCCCTGCTCTATATGTTTGGAATTGGGCCTTGCTTTATATTTTTCGAATTGGGCCTTGCTTTATATGTTTTAGTCTAGTATTGGAATTGGGCCCTGCTCTATATGTTTTACTCTAGTATTGGAATTGGGCCGGATCTATGACCCAATACTATATTGGAATTGGAATTGGAATTGGAATTGGGCCTTAGCTCTATATGTTCCAATTAAAATATATGTACTATATTGGAATTGGGCCTTAGCTCTATATGTTCCAATTAAAATATATGTGCCTTAGCTCTATATGTTCCAATTAAAACATTGGAATTGGGTATACTATATTGGAACTTCCAATATAGTATTGCTCTATATGTTCCAATTAAAACTCCCAATATAGTATTGCTTGATATATGTTCCAATTAAAACATTGGAATTGGGTATACTATATTGGAACTCCCAATATAGTATTGCTCTATATGTTCCAATTAAAACTCCCAATATAGTATTGCTCGATATGTTCCAAACCCAATTAAAACTCCCAATATAGTATTGCTCGATATGTTCCAAACATTGGAATTGGGTATACTATATTGGGCTATATGTTCCAATTAAAACTCCCAATATAGTATTTCTCTATATGTTCCAATTAAAACATTGGAATTGGGCCTTTGCTTTATATGTTTTAGTATACTATATTGGTAGTATACTATATTGGGAGTTCCAATATAGTATTGCTCTATATGTTCCAATTAAAACATTGGAATTGGGCCCTTGGTATTATAGTATATTTACAATACTCTATATGTTCCAATTAAAACATTGGAATTGGGCCCTTGGTTTATAGTATTTTACAATACTATATTGAGAGTTCCAATATATAGTATTGCTCTATATGTTCCAATTAAAACATTGGGCCATTGGGCCCTTGCTTTATATGTTTTACAATACTATATTGGGAGTTCCATTTATATGTTTACAATACTATATTGGGAGTTCCAATATATAGTATTGCTCTATATGTTCCAATTAAAACATTGGAATTGGGCCTTTGCTTTATATGTTTTACAATACTAAACTCCCAGCTCTATATGTTCCAATTAAAACATTGGGCCATTGGGCCCTTGCTTTATATGTTTTACAATACTATATTGGGAGTTCCATTTATATGTTTTACAATACTATATTGGGAGTTCCAATATATAGTATTGCTCTATATGTTCCAATTAAAACATTGGAATTGGGCCTTTGCTTTATATGATTTACAATACTAAACTCCCAATACTAATATTGGTCTATATTGGAATTTGGAATTGGGTCGGGCTTTATTTGTTTTACAATACTAAACTCCCAATACTAATATTGGTCTATATTGGAATTTGGAATTGGGTCGGGCTTTATTGGCACTATACTGGAATGTGGAATTGGGTCGTTTTATATGTTTCACAATATTATATTGAGAGTTCCAATATAGTATTAGCCTATATTGGAACTCCCAATACCAATATTGGTCTATTTCGGAATTCGGAATTGGGTCGGGCTTTATTGGCACTATATTGGAATTTGGAATTGGGTCGGGCTCTATTAGCCCAATACTATAATGGAATTGGATATATACTGGGTCTGGCTTTATACCAGAATTCTGGCTCTAGGAATTGGATATATATTGGGTCTGGCTTTATACCAGAATTCTGGTTCTATGGGCCTAATACTATATTGGAATTTGGCTTGAATAATTGGAATATTTATATTTTCAATAGGGCTTAAAATAAAATTATTTCTAATATTGGTCGAAATTAGAAATAAAATTATTTCTAATATTGGTCGAAATTAGAATTGGGCCTGCTCTATATATTTTGCTTTGACTCTACTATATTAGAATGGGGCCTGTGTTATATGTTTTGCTTTGACTCAATTGGCTTGAGGAATTTAATTTATATTTTCAAACCAGAATTTATATTTATATTTTCAATAAGGCTTGAAATGGATTTGTTTCAATTTATTTTATATTTTCAATTATGTATATTATATTTTCAAACCAGAATTTATATTTATATTTCCAATAAGTCTTGAAATGGATTTGTTTCAATTTATATTATATTTTCAATTATTTATATTATATTTTCAAACCAGAATTTATATTTCCAATAAGTCTCGAAATGGACTTGTTTTGATTTTATATTATATTTTCAATAAGGCTTGAAATGGAATTGTTTCAATTTATATATAACTTGTTTCAATTTATATTTATATTTTCAATAAGGCTTGACATGGAATTGTTTCAATTTATATTATATTATATTTTCAATAAAGCTTGAAATGGAATTGTTTCGATTTATATTATATTATATTTTCAATAAAGCTTGAAATGGAATTGTTTCGATTTATATTATATTTTCAATAGGGCTTGAAATGGAATTGTTTTAAATAGGGCTTAAGATGGAATTGGGCCAGAGGAATTTATATTTTCAATAGGTTTTGAAATTAGGAATTACCCTAAAGTCTTGGTCTATATTGGAATTCCATTTATATTATATTTTCAATAGGGCTTGAAATGGAATTGTTTTAAATAAGGCTTAAGATGGAATTGGGTCAGAGGAATTTATATTTTCAATAGGTTTTGAAATTAGGAATTACCCTAAAGTCTTGGTCTATATTGGAATTGTTTTAATTTATATGATATTATATTTTCAATAAAGCTTGAAATGGAATTGTTTCGATTTATATTATAATTTCAATAGGGCTTGAAATGGAATTGGGCCAGAGGAATTTATATTTTCAATAGGTTTTGAAATTAGGAATTACTTTGTCCGCATGGGGTAGCTCAAGTGGCAATGGCCGTGGAAATGAAGTCTCACCGAACCGGAGATCTTGGGTTCGATTCTTGTGCTACCCTCCCTGGAAATGGGTTGAATAACGGACATGTGAAAACTCGAAAATGAGAAGGTCCCACCTAAGCTTACAAAAAAAAATAAAAAAATTAGGAATTGCTTTGGAATTACTCTTAAAGTCCTGGTCTATATTGGAATTGATCTATATTGGAATTGAGTATTGTTTTATATTGGTTCAATATTATATTTAATTAGGAATTACTTTGGAATTACCTTAAAGTCTTGATCTATATTGGAATTGGGTATAGCTTGATATTGGTTCAATACTATATTGATATTGGAATTGGAATTGGGTTTGAGGAATTTATATTTTTTATATGCTCTATTGGAATTGTGGAATTGAGTCGGAAGAATTTATATTTTCAATGAATCTTGAAATTATGAATTATATTGGAGAAATTTATATTTTCAACAAAGCTTGAAATTAGGAATTATACTCCAATTGGAATTGGAATTGAGTTTGAGGAATTTATATTTTCTGTATGCTCTGTATTGGTTCAATACTATATTGGAATTGTGGAATTGAGTCTGAAGAATTTATTTTCAATAGGCTTGAAATTAGGAATTATACTAGAGGAATTTATATTTTCAATAAAGCTTGAAATTAGGAATTGTATTGGAATTGGGCTTGATGAATTTATATTTTCAATGAGGAATTTAGCTTAGTTTTTTTTTTTTGGTTTTGTTTATTTGTTGTGAAATGTTATTATTTTTGGCATGTGGGTTCATTTGCTCCTTTGAGTGGGGGGTATAATGGTTAAGAGTTGTTGGTTGTTGTTATTGTAATTTTTATTTAATTTATTAAAAAATATATCTGTGAAATGTTATTATTTTTGGCTTTGGTTCATCAGGGGAAGGTTCAAAACCAAAAGGGGAAGGTTCAAAACCAAGGGGGAAGAGTATGTATGCCTTTCTGTAGACTTATATATGAAAATTACTGTGGAAGTGGGTCCACAAAGAAGGGGGTCATAATGTTTAAGAGCATGTCTTTCCTCTCAAGAGATTACAATTTCAAAACCAAAAGGGCTCTTAAAAAGTTACAAGTTCAAAAACAAAAAGAAAAAAGTATGTAGGTATGTTTTTATAGACTTAGCAATTAAAATTAGTATATGTGTTTTTGTAGACTTAGCAATCAAAATTACTATGTGAAAGTGGGTCCCTTGTCTCACAAACATTCATCTGCTCCTTTGTTTACTTATTTTTTATTTATTAAAAAATTCTTTTTGAAATGTGGCTATCTTGGGCATGTCTGTTCATTTTCATTTGGTATATTGGCATATTGGCGCATCGATTCTGTTGGCTATCGCATGTCTGTCCGAATCCAAAACCTCACTTTGCATCTATTGCAAGGCAATTAGCTCTCAGGTGACGGGGCTAAGATGTGTTGACACTGGCTGCTCCGGGGCCTGTTAAATGCCTCGTAACGGCGATAGCGGATGGCTAGCGGATTTGTTCATTCATATAGCTGTTAACAATATATTCGCATAAATTCATAAAGCTGTTAACAATATATTCACATAAATTCATAGAGGGTCCCAGTTTCTTAGGAGATCCAAATCCAAGGTTTTCTGTGTAGGTAATGCGAGGCTCTTGGCTTTTGGACAAGGCTTGGAGGCTTCTGCTTGGGAATCGAGACACCCAAGCAGTTTTCTGCTTCTGACGAATTCAGTTTTGTTTACGACGAGAAATGTGGACAGAGTTTGATTTTGAGTCATCAATTTTCCGAGAGTTCTATGAGTGACAGGATTCTCACAGTTAGAGCTCTTCAGAATGATAGGTTTCCTGAATTTGTAGAACCCTTGAGGCATGGAATGATAGGTTTGCTGAATTTGTAGGACGCCTAAGGCAAAATCTTTGGCAAAATCGTTGGGCTTCCTTGTAAGCTTAAGCAGAATGATAGGCTTGTTGAATTTTTTGAACCTCATTAGGCTTTCTTATAAGCTTAGAAGCACTTTTCTTTTCCAAGGTAGTCAGGTAGTCTTGGAGATGGGTGAAAAGAATTCCGGAGGATGGAGAGCTTCATATTTGCTATTTAATAGGTGCAATAGGTGCAATAAGTGCAGAAGCTGAATTTTGGGATTAGAAAATTAAGATTTTTTTTGGTTGTTGTGTGTTGATTCTGTCGGTTGTTCTCTATGGTTGTGAAGTATGGGGAGGTATTATGTCAACTTGCTCATGGAAACTAGTAGAAAAAATACAGAAACAACTAATTATTAGCCATCTCAAAGTTGAAACAACTAATTATTAGCCATCTCAAAGTTGAAACAACTAATTATTAGCCATCTCAAAGTTAAAGCCACAGTCCTGTGCGAAAATCCTTTTGGCTGAAGTAGTTACTTTTCCATTGGAGGTGGCAACAGCCCTTTTGGCTGAAGTAGGTACTTTTCTGTTGCAAGTGACAGCCTTTTTGGTTGAAGCAGGGACTTTTCCATTGGAGATAACAGTGATAACCATGGTAATAAGCTATTTAAAGCAGGCTAAAAGCATGGATAACCCCTTTTGGCCAAAGATAGTTATAGAAGAGGAATTAGATAGTAAGAAGAAAATTTGGATGAAGTAAAACAAAAAATAGTTGAGTAAATGAAATATCAAGCTGCAGGAATTGACCTAGCACCAAAATAAAATTGTGATGGAAAAAGAGAACTTGCATTTTCTGCAATAAAGGTGTGGTGGAGATGGAATGTCACTTTGTTACACTTTTTTATGGGATGTGCATCCTATAAAGATAATTTGCATTCAGTATAAAAACAATCTAAAAATTGACAACATGCACCATCTATTTGAAAAAGATATAATTCTGATTGCTAGCCTTCCATTAATGTTACTATTCTTTTGGTAGCCTTCCATTAAAATTACTAGTCCGTTTGGTTGTTCAGCCTTGTGAACGGCATTAAAATCGTTCATTCATTAATTAACCCTGACTGAGTCCGAACTTGTGCAATCAAAACAATGGCAGATGGTTGCCATTTCGCTCCTACTCATGGAGTTCATTGAGAATTAGGTTATATAAATCCTAATTCAGTTATTCCAAAGAAAGCTTGTTTTGAAGCCTTAACTTCACGTGCAATTTCTTTGCCTCAACTTCACATTTGTGCAATTTCTTTTGTATTTCACATATTTTAAGTGAACCTTGGTTGGAATCCACAGCTGTTCAACCCACCATAAATTTGGGAAAAGGGATGTTGAAGTTAACTGGGAACTAGAAAATAAGAAATGACAATTTAATACTGTATATTAATTTAATATTAATATTAAATTTCCTTCAATGTATATCAACTACACCAACCACATTCTAGTTTGTAACGATACTAAAATTGTATTGTGTGTTTTTAGTTTGTACACAAACGAGATGACTTTAACCGAAAATAGATCGTCTCTAAACAGAAAGGAATCCCACGATAAGATAGCAAAACCAATGCTTTCTATATGGAACATGACACAGCATGATAAACTAGTTGACAGTTAATCAAAAGAGAAACCGATCAGTAGACAATAAATTTAGGGAATATTAGTAAACCTATCATTATAGTTATTGAAATAATTGTATAAATAAAAGAAATATAGTTAATATGGTAGATTGTGAAACCAATTCCCCCTTAATATTAATGGTTCTTAATCAATTCTATTAATTGTAAATTGATTTGCAAATTTTAATATAAGGAATATAATGATGATTACTGTGAATTATGATGGTTATGTTCTAAAGAAAATATATCTTGTAATGTAGTTTTAATAATTTATCTTATCAAGATTAATAAATTTTTTCATTCTTTGTTAATGTTTGAAATAATTTATTTCTTTCAAGAATATTTTGATGTTTTTTTATATCTATAGTGTGTTTACCAAAGTCAAGAAATAATGTATTTGTAATTTTTTTAATCAATGGCTAGAATTATAAAATCTTTACGTTATTTGTGTTTCCAAACAATTATCACATCTCCTTAAAGAATATTTTGATTTGTTTTGAATGTTTATAAACATATCTTTTCCTATAGTAAATACTATGAATACATTATTCTATGAAATTATCTATTAGTAATTTTTAATATTCTATGCAATTATCTATTAGTAATTCTCAAACAATTTATTTCTTTCAAGAATATTTTGATGTTTTTTTTTTATATATCTATAGTGTGTTTACCAAAGTCAAGAAATAATGTATTTGTGATTTTTTTAATCAATGGCTAGAATTATAAAATCTTTACATTATTTGTTTTTCCAAACGATTATCACATCTCCTTCAAGAATATTTTGATTTGTTTTGAATGTTTATAAACATATCTTTTCCTCTAGTAAATACTATGAATACATTATTCTATGAAATTATCTATTAGTAATTTTTAATATTCTATGCAATTATCTATTAGTAATTTTGAATATATGTAATTGTCTATTAGTAATTAGTTGTAAAGTAAAGAGAGACTATCTTGTCAAGGATTAATTTGCATTTTGCAGGAGGTTTCCTTCTAATTTGCAATATGTCAATGCATCTAGATTAAGCAATCAAATAGGATTATAAATCGACATCTACATTGAAATCAATGCGTCTAGTGCAAGTGATTGAATAGAATTATAAGAAAACATCAACTACACTGAAATAATCAATGCATCTAGTGTAGGAAATATTCTTCCCTCTCTCCCCTCCATCTAATCTTGAAAAATGTTTTTAGTAATTTATAGTTTTAAAGATTAAGAACACGCAATGCATCTCATTTGAGCAATCAAATTGGATTAGAAAACATCAACACTGAAATTAATGTGTCAATGCAAACAATCAAATAAGATTAGAAATCAACATGTACACTGAAATCAATGCATTTAGTGCAAACAATCAAATATAATTAGAAATCAACATTCAATTGGTATTAATGCATTTATTGCAAACAATCAAATAGGATTAGAAATCACCAATTACACTGAAATCAATGCATTTAGGGCAAAACAATGAAATAAGATTAGAAATAAACGTATACAGTGAAATCCATGCATCTGGTTAGTAATCAAATAAGATTACAACTCGTCATCTACAATGAAATTAATGCTTCTTGTGCAATAAATTTTTTTCACTCTCCCCTCCATCTATATTTGTATCTCACTTCATCTCTCCTTTGTCTCTTTATCTCATCCCCCAAACACACACGCTCTCCCTCCCTTCACTTTCTTCGCCTCCCATCTATATTTCTCTTCTCCTCTCTCTTCTTCTCCCCATTCTATTTCTCTTCCCTCTTGCTCTCCTGTCTCCCCTCTCAAGTACTCTCTCTCTTCCTTTATCCTTTTTTTTCCCACCTCATTCCATCTCCCCCTTTCTCTCTTCACCCTCCAACTTTGTCACTATCTCCCTCCTTATCTCCTCTCCTCTTCTCTTCCCCTTGGCTTCCATCTCTCTTTTTTTGTCTCCATCTCACCCCAAAACATACACTCTCTCTCCATCTCTCCCTTGTCACCTCCCTCTCTCTCTCCACTTTTCTCTCTGTGTTTTTCTTCTTCATTTCCTCTCTCCCTTTCCAACTCCATTTGTGTTTCCCCCCTCTTCTCTCTGGTCCTTCCCCTCTCTCCCTCTTTCTCCTACCTCCCTCTACCTCCATCCTTGTCACTAGTGTCTCCACCTCTCTCTCTCTTGCCCTTCTCTATCTCTCTTTATTCCTCTTTTGCTCTCTCTTTCATTGTCCCACTATCTCCCTCTTCTCTCCTCTCTCCTTCTCTTCCACGTTGCCTTTCGTCTTTCTTTGTCTCTCTATTTCACCCCAAAACATACACTCTCTCCATTTCTCCCTTGTACTCCCCCCACTCTCTCTCCACTTTTCTGTCTTTGTCTTTCGTCTTCACTTCCTCTCTCCCTTTCCAACTCCATCTCTTTGCCCCTCCCTCTCTCCTCCTCTCTCTCTGATCCTTTGCCTCTCTCCCTTTTTCTTCTACCTCCCTCTCTTTCCCAATCTTTCTCTCTCCCCCTCTGCCCTCCATCCTTGTCACTATTTCTCGCCCCCCACCCTTTGTGTCTCCACCTCTCTATCTCTTACCCTTCTCTCTCCCTCTCTCTTCATTCCTCTTTTGCTCTCTCTTTCATCATCCCCCTTTCACTCTTCCTATCTTTCCACCTCTATCACTCCTATGTGTATGTTTTTCCCTCCATATATATATAGAGTTAATATATATCAAGATATATTAATATATATTATAATATAACAAATTGAATATTATATTAAGTTTAATATTGCATTAATCTAATTCGGAGAAAACGCTCCACTTCGGATGCCAAATTGCAGAGGCGCTCCAGTCTACTGATGAAGAATGAAATTGTCCTGGTAACTTTTGTTTTGGTTGGGATTTTCAGGTGCAATTCGGCTATATTGTCAATGTGTCGGCTTTATTGTTCAAGTGTCACATGTAATTGTCCAAGTGTCAAGTGTCTTTGTCCGGGTCATCATACGGCCCTGGTGTGTTTGTGTTCATCAAATGTTCAGTCCAGCTATGTTCAGTCTATCAATGTTATGTAACAGTGTCAGCAGTGATACAGCAACATACCCAATTTTGAATCTCTTCAATTTGGGTGCTGGAAAATGGGCAAGGCCAGGGCGCATAAGAAAATCTTCTTAAGCCTTGCCCTTTGTACACTTTTTTGTATATTTGCTTTGTAAGATAATAGAATTAGTCAAATTCAGAAAAAAATATTGCATTAATCTAAAGTTATTAAATTTGATAATATTAATATTATAACATATCAATATTAATATTAAATATAATATTAATATTATAATATCAATATTAGATTTAATGATGTTTTTTACGTGGCATGATGAAATTTTTTATAATAAAACTACATCAAATTAATATATTCAAATATTTATGTTTTTAAAGATTCTGTAGGATATGGTTTTTTTTTTTTTTTTATTAAATTTATTTTACAAATGTTTAGTTAAAAGAAATATTAAAAGATTTTGGATCTTTTGTGTTGAATAAATTTTTTTCCTTTGATTTAAGAAATGACATTAGCTTTAGTAAAGAGTAAAAATGGTTAAATTTTTACTTAATATGGATTTTTAATGGTTATTTTTTTTGAATTATTGTTAAAGTGAAATTTATAATCCATTCAAATTCACATATATGATAAAGGAACTATGGACTATTAAACTCATTAGATAATTTACTATCCATTCAAATACATAGTTATATTTTAATAATTAATCATAGTCTATTAATAATATGAAAAAACTATATATAATTTAAGATTGACTAGTGTTAGCAGAAATTATTTTTATTATTTTTTGAGGACGTGACATGCACATTGGGATTATATTGGATTGTAGAATGCACATTGGGATTATATTGGATTGTAGAATGCGCCTCGGCATTATATCTTATTTCGTAAGATTGTTCAGAATTTACTTGGAGTTTAGTTTTTTTTTTCTCCAACTTTTTATTATTTCATATCATTCTCCAGAATTTATTTGGAATTCTTTTGAACTTTTTATTTTTATTTGAAAGTATTTTAAAATCATTTTTAATGTTAGCCTTTCATTATAAAAAAAATATTAAAATTTTGTTTTAATGTTAACTTCTTATTTTTGTGTGAAAAAATATTATAAAAAGTGTTTTATAATCATTTTAATGAATGCATTATGATTATGGTGGTTATTAATGTCCATTAAATTAAAAAGGTAAGAGATCTAGTTTTTGTTGGACACCTAATCTGCCAAGAGTAAAGGTTTGGATGTTGAACAGTCAAAAGGAGTCCAAGAGATGTTGGAATATGAATCAAACTATCATATCAATGCATTGTAAATCTATATTTATGTGAAAAGTAGATGTAATTCATGCTTTATCTTTCATAATTTGGTTTCTCCATTAACATGGTATTAGAGCGCAAGTCTAGGAGAAAAATGGTAGTAGAGTGCAAGTCTATGAGAAAGTATTTGTTAGTCTAAACCATTGAAACCTATGTGGTTGCCAGTAATATTTGTCTTTTTGACTGTCTCTTTGTCTTCCCCATTTGTGAGGTTGTTTGTCCAAACTTGCTCCTTATTCTAGTGCTGTACAACCCTGTCTCCTATTTGCTGTCAAGATCTGTTTCTTATCTTAGCGCTGTCTAGATTTGTCTCCTATTCTAGCAAGCGTTACTTACGCTTAAATCTGTACCGCGACATTTTTCACTGCTCATCGAATGCTCACCTCTCTTCCAAATCTGTTAATTTTATGTGTCATCTCAAATTCCGGTGTCTTTGAGTGTAATGGTTTCCAACGCCCCTTGTTATCTGATCTTTGGCTTTGAGCCAGGGAAAGATTCAATAGTAGCAAGCCTTACTAGATTCAAAAGCAATACTATCGCCGTGAAAGATTATTTGTGGGTAAACGACATAAATTCTTCAAATTCTCACTTTTATTGTTAATGATGGTGATGTTATCTTCGCTGTTGAGGAAATTGACAAGAAAAAAATTTAGCCAAAGGGATTGTTTATTGGCAAAAGCTTTGATAATGTCGAAGTGAGCGCTGAATTTGCAAGCATGGACTCTTTGTCTACAAGTTTGGATATAGTCATGTCAGAATCTGGAGGTCTAAACATTTGTTGAATGTGTTCTCCCTGAGAGACACATTGTTGAAACCTTAGGTTGACAATTCCAGTTTCCTCAAGTAAAATGGGTGCACATCCAAGCATAAAGGTTGCGTCAATTGTTTCGACTAGAGTTGTGCCATTTATTTTGATCGGTAACATCTTAAAACTGTTAGTTTGACAACGAATTAGTAACTTTGGGTAAAATGTAACTAGACAGTTTTATACCGAAATATTAGTTATGTAACGACGGCCTATGATATAAAACTATCAAATGCCCATGAAATGTAATGAGCGGAGAATCATTGTTGAATAACAAATTCCAATCCAATTCAGTTTCTTATTCAGTTTCTTGTCTTGGTTATTCTGTTGGCTTTCTTGTTTTCTTCATTATTTCAGCTATTTCACCAACAAGTGGTATAAGAGCTTCGAGGGCCGAGCGATTAGGCGTGAAGCTGTATCAGTTGTGAGGCGTTTTTTTTTTTTTTTAATCTTGTTATATATATATATGTTCCTTTGTTTAATTTCTTGTTTTTTTGTTTTCCGTGAAAGAGCCTGTCCGCGTGAGAAGCCATGTGAAGACCTTGCGTGAAGAATTGATGCTGTCTACGTGAAAGAAAGCGGCTGTACTAGCGAGGCGTGAAAGGCTGTTTGTCTGTGCGTGAATCGAGCGTGAGACCAAGACCTGCGTGATTGTGTCAAGACCTGCGTGAAGAAAGACCTGTGTGAGGCTGAAAGACCTGCGTGAGGAGTTTCATTGCTGCGTGTTAAAAAAAAGGCACAGAGCCTGCATCCAAGTGGAATTGTTGCGTGTTAAAAAAAGGCACAGAGCCTATGTCCAAGTGGAATTGCTATGTGAGCAAGCTGCATGTGTGAAGACGTTGCTGTCCAGCAAGGAACCGAGCCTGCTGTGTGGAATTGCTACGTGAGCAAGCTGCGTGTGTGAAGACGCTGCTGTCCAGCGAGGAACCGAGCCTGCTGTGCAGTGTTCTGAGTGAAGTGTATTTTCTCTGTCCGTGGTGCTGTTGCGTACCAGAGATTGAGGAACCGCTGCCCAGAAGAAAACGCTGGTGAATTTGCCTGATTGCTGAGACCGGGTATTTTTTTTTGTGGTCAAATTTGAGAGAAACTTTTGTTTCAGAGTTTTTTTTGAATAAAGTGGTGATGTATTATCAGCCAGACTGCTTCCAATACCCCATCAAAAGATTGGACTCTAAAGGAGAAAAGAGGTCTGTGATTTTCTGGACCTTAGTCTTTCATGAAGTCAAGAAATCCCCCTACTCTTACTGTGAGTTTATTGACCTGTTTGTCTATCCAGTCTCGTCTCCTGAAGAGAACTCCTCCTGCTAGGTTATCCTATGACATGTAGAAATTATTGCAGCTTTCAAAGAACTACAAAGTAGGTGACTGGTACTTTTATCAGAATCACACTGTCATTAGGATATATTGCTGTGAGCTCTGTCCCTACAGGCTCCCAAGATATGTGCCAATGAGACTGTTTGCCTTGGAGTATTACAGGCAACTCATCAATTCAGATTTAACTCATTTTCATAGTGCCAAGAAAAAGGCTCGCCTGAAATTCGAAGACCAACTAGGTCCCTTTGTCATGAACAAGAAAGAAGGTTGGCAAGATGCTGACCAAATATTGGGGGAGAAACTCAAGTTGAAAAGGAGTTTTTGGTGGGTCCCTTATGATCCAGATGGCTTTATTAATGCCAGGAAAATAAAATATAGGTTGTCAACCTATGAGCATTGTAAAATCCCACAAATTGAACAATTTGCTAATCAAGATGAGTGGGTGCAAGGTACACTAGTTGAAGAGTTCACTCAGGAAGAAATAATGGAACGAAATGTCAAAGATTTGGAAAAGACTCTTGACTTGGATTCTTTTGAGTAGGTAACATTCAAACTGTCACACCAAGTCGGAGAAGGCACATCAACTGCTGCAGCTTCACAAGCTGCCCAAGAAAGATCTATACCAACAACTGGTACAACAAAAGGCAAGGAGGTAATGGATGCGGGACGGGATACAGTGACAGAACAACCTACCAACTCAAAGGAGCAGAGTCAAGGGCAGGCTCCTCCACAGCAAACTGAAGCACTACAGGTGCCAGCTTTACAGACTCCTCTTAATGAGGAAAGAGGTAAAAAGAGGGATAGGGAAGAGACCACACCTCCAAGTGGGTCAATACAGCGACCAGAAGCAAAAAGACAGAGTTGATCCTCAAGTTGAGGAAGAAATACCTGAAGAAGTCATAGAGAGTCCGAGGAGGGAAAGAGAAACTAGCCAGCAAACACCTACTAGCTCATTCCAGCAAGAGCAAGAGAGGCAGCGTGGTATGGAGGTGTCTTCCTCAAGACAGCAAAGCAGGCAACCGCCTGGCATTAAAGGAACTTTCATGGAAATTAAGGGTCAATATGAGTTGTTAAGAGTACAGTTGTATGATCAATTCCTCAAGACAACACCCTACAAACAGCAGAGATTGATGGCAACTTATGAATTTAAGGAAGAGAAAATGATCTTAAGTCATTTTAAGCCAAAGATACCACAGCCACAAACAACTGCAGATTACATAAAGACAAACCTGGAGGTCCTTGCCAAGGACATACATCCGATGGACCAAATAGAGCTGCACAAGCAAACGGGTGAAATGGTCTATGCCACCATAGCAGACAAGGCCATGCTGGCTCATTAACTGAAGGAATCATTGAAAAACACAAACACTCAATTGGATTTGGAAAGAATGTCTTCCTCTGCCAAAGATAATAGAATAAAGACATTGGAGGAAATCATTGTGGAACTTGGGCATGATCCTAAGAAGGATGCCAAAGCCATCCAGGCCCTTATAAAGAAAAAAGAGGAAGATATTGCTGCACTGAAAAAGCAATTGAGGCTGCCTGCAACTATGCACCCTCAAACTGCAGAACTTGTACAAGAAAAGGAAGGAGAAGATACCATGGATCTGCTCATGAGGATGAACCAAAGAATAATTCAGATGGAGGAAGAGTTGGAGAAAGCATTGCAAGACAAGCAGGGAGAGTCGACTTCCCAGCTACCTCAAACAACTCCAACTGTTGCCACTGTTCCTCCCACACAAGCAGCAACAATCCCTCCTGTTATCCCAGCATCCACAACAACTACATCAACTACAGATGCTACAGCAGCAACAACAACACCAGAATCTAGCATGAGCATGGAAGAAATGATGAAAGCAGTCAAAGAGCTAGAAGTTCAGGTGACAGAGGTGAAAGAGGCCAAAGAAAAGTTGGCCAAGCTGGAGGCAAGCTATGACAAGTCCAAGATGACAGTGGCTGAGAAATAAAGAGAAATAAAAGCTTTGGACAACAAACTAAAGGCTTTAGAGAAGGAACTTACTTTAGACAAAACTCTGACTGAAATCAAGAAAATTTTGTGGGCCAAAATTGGCCAGTCAATCACTGACCAATGGCGATCGATTTAGGCCATACATGAACAAATAGAATTGACAGGCCTAGCTCAATTTGAAACTCAAAGGGCTAGAGTAGCATTGGGAAATATGCCTGAGTAGGCCAATAAAATGATTCACTTCCTGAACACTCATACCAAAGAGGAGTTGGCAGCATTAGACATTAGTAGCAGGGCAGATACTATTTTGACAACGAAAAATGTGCTGACCCTCAGAAATTTTGTGCAAACTCTGGAAAGAAAGTGCCAGGAAATGCAGACAGAAATAGATGATTTCAAGCTAAAGCTTGCAGCATTGCAGAGCAGAGGATTTCCCAGCCTATTAACCAGCACTGTAAGACTGCTGACCCGTGAGCAATATACTACCAGGATGAATAACTATGTTTCAAATCAAATTACAACATCCTCAAGTACCTCAGAAGAAACAGGGCCTCCCTCTGGACAGAATCTTTATGACAAGCTAGAGAATCTATTTTACATTGAACATGAAATAAATCATCTTTTTGAAGTCCAGCCCAACTTTTACAGATACATTGAAGCTGATGAAACACTCATAAAGATACAGAGACATCAGCTGCCTACAGAGGATTGGTGGCAGGCAATGCTGGAGATTTTACCAAGGTAATTTCGGTCCTTTTCCCTCTTTTGATTAGCTTCAGATTTTTGATCAGCTACAGATCAACAACTCTAAATGCACGGGCCACCGGTTAAAGCATGAAAACAACACACAGAAAAAGTCAAATTGTGACTACAGCTCTTTTAATAAAAGACCAAGTATGGATGACAAAGCAGCAGGACAGCAGAGCACTAATGACAACAAAGACAACAAGACAGCAAACACAGGAACCAGAGATTAAAGACGCAGCTCCAGCTGTCTCACTCAGTCTTAAAAAGGTCAAAAATATCTGACAGACTAAATCGCTAGCACACCAACATTTACTCTGCTATTTATTTCTCTCATTTACTTCTTTTTGAAGAGTTGGTGAAGAAAGTTATTGCATGAAGACTTATCTACAAGATATTTTGTATATCATTTTTGTATAAATACCTCCCCATAGAATGTATTAGGGGTTGGTGATTTTCTCTCTAGATTGCACTGTTATTTTTGAGACTCGCTAATACAAATGGCTGTTGAAGTTCATAGTTTCTGCACCGTGTGAAAGTGCAAATGATGTTCTGAGACCTGCTACAGAATTCCCGTGTCATTCTATGAAACAATAAGTTATTCTAAACTGTGTTTTATGTTTTTTGTGTTTACAAATTCCATGTATGTTCCATAATCTTAGTAATAGAGAAGAAGAATAGCCCATGATTTGTTTAAATGCACCCTGTGTTCAATCTCTGCTATTAACTATGTTTTTTTCAGAATTAGTCATAAATATGAATTCTTCACTGCTCATGTTTGCACTAATTCCTTCATTTTGAATACTATTTAGGAATTTTTAATTGCTCCTGGATAATATTTATGCACTTTCCCTCTGCCAGCATAATGAAAGATTCTTGATTGCCTTTCATTCCCTGATTTAATTGCATCAATTTCCAGATTTAAACATTGTTCCTAGACTTCCGATCTTGCTCTACAGCATAACCATTTACCCAAGAAACACTTTCAGCAGTACACCATCATTGACTCCATTGCCCAATAGTATAAACTCTTTTGGACCTGCATCCTATCTCTGCCTGAAATCACCATCCAACAAACTTAAAACAAAACTTTGTACATCATAACTAGCCTAAAATACTCCAAAAACAAAGCTAAATTGCAAAGAGAGAGCCCTCTCTGGTTGCAGGTAGGCTAGGACCTACAGCTAAAAGATTGGTTAGTGGTTACCTCGGCCGTATTCCCTTCAAGAGGCAGGGAACAACCTGAATGATAACAGGTAGTAAATGAAACTCATGATGAGAATAAAAGAAAGGTTAATCATGATTTCATAGACTCTAATGTTGGATCGGAGACCCACCATATTCCAAAAATCGATATGAGGAAGTTTGATGGCAAGGATCCCACAACATGGATATTACAGATGGAGCAATTTTTTGATCTCAATAATGTGCAAAACACACAAAAGGTACGTATTGCAACTTTATATTTGGAACCAAATTAGTTTGTATGGTATCAATGGCTTTGCTCTCGTAAACAAATTATCATTTGGGCAATTTTTATGGAAGAATTGACAACACATTACGAGGATACAAAAATCAATACTTTTTTTAGCCAATTGATAAGTCTCAAACAAAAGAGTTCAATAATGGAACACATTGAGGAGTTCCAAAAATTGAACATAAGGGTAAAAAGTATTCCAAAGGATCATAGGATTGATGTGTTCATAGGGACTTTAATGGATAATATCGAACATGATGTTCGCCTTTCAGAACCTGATTCATTAAAGAAGGCATTGAGGTTATCAAGAAAAATGGAAAGCAAAATTATGGCAACTAGGAAGCATAGCAGTCACAACTATAAAGATGGAAGTGTTGTTGCCCCTAACCTTCCAAAACCTATAAGGTTGACACCACAACAATTGGAAGAAAAAAGAGCAAAAGGGCTTTGCTACAGTTGTGATAGCAAATACATTAAAGGTCATAAGTGTGCTGAGAAGAAATTATTCTACATAGATTGTGAAGAGGAAGAAGAAAATGAGTAAGAAATGTCAAAAGAAGAGGATATACTCCAGGAACAAAGCTTAGATAAAGAAGAAATGAATCCAACCATATCTTGTAATGCATTGGCTGGAATTACCACTCCTCAAACTATCAAGATAGAAGGACAAATCAAGAAGAAAAAGGTAATAGTGTTGATTGATTTAGAAAGTACCCACACTTTTATTCATTGTAAGATAGCAAAAGAATTGAATTGCTTCCTATATCTAGCACCAGAGTGTTAAGTGATGGTTGCAAATGGAAGAACGATAAATTGCTTTGGAAAGTGCCATAATATCAAGCTATCCATGGGAGAATATGTATTGACTAGCCCAATGCTTTCCATTCCAATGGGAGGTGCTGATGTTGTACTAGGAGTCCAATGGCTACAATACTTGGGTACAATAGCTTTTAATTTTCAAGAACTTTTCATGAAATTTTCTGTGGAAGGAAAGGAAGTTGAATTAAGGGGTATTGCAGGGAAATCGGGAAAGATAATAAACTCTAACGGTATGACAAAGCTTCTAAAAAAGGAATAAAGATGTGTAATTGCACAATTATGTTCACTAGATGTTTCCACATCGAAATCATCTATTTCTCCAGATCTCCAAAAAGTCTTGGACAATCATTCCAAGGTATTTGAGACTCCCAAAGGTCTCCTACCTATTCTTGATCATGATCATGCTATTCATCTGATCCCAGGAAGTGTTCCTCCAAACATCAGGCCGTACAGATATCCCTATGCCCAAAAGAGTGAAATTGAACGTATGGTTGCAGAAACGCTAGAGGCGGGAATAATTCAACCTAGTCAAAGTTCTTTCTCTGCACCAGTAGTATTGGTGCACAAGAAGGATGGATCATGGCGCATGTGTCCGGATTATAGGGAGCTCAACAAGCTCACTATTAAAGATAAGTTTCCCATTCCTGTCATTGATGAATTACTGGATGAATTGCATGGATCAATTTACTTCACCAAGTTGGATCTTCGTTCAGGATATCATCAAATCAGAATAAGACTGAAGACATTCCGAAAACAACACTTAGAACTCATGAGGGTCATTATGAATTTTTGGTCATGTCTTTTGGCCATACCAATGGACTTTCTACATTTCAACGTTTGATGAATTCCATTTTCAAACCCTTCCTTAGAAAATTTGTGTTAGTATTTTTTGATGATATACTAATTTACAGCAAGTCTTGGAAGGATCATGTTGAACATGTTGAGAGGGTGCTACAACTATTGGAGGAGAAACAATTATATGCAAAAGGATCCAAATGTTTCTTTGGAGTACAAGAGGTAGAATATCTGGGTCATATTGTATCTCATGAAGGAGTTAAGGTAGACCCTAGCAAAATTAAAGCCGTTAAGGAATGGAAAATCCCCACATCCATAAAGCATCTGTGAGGATTTCTCGGGTTGATAGGGTATTATCGCAAGTTTTTTGAGAATTATGGGAGAATAGGAGCACCTCTAACAACATTATTGAAGAAAGATGCATTTTCATAGACTGTAGAAGCAACAAAGGCCTTCGAACATCTTAAAGTGGCAATTTGCCAAGCACCGGTCTTAGCTACACTGGATTTCACAAAAACCTTTATTGTGGAATGTGATGCTTCAGGAAATGGAATTGGTGCTATTTTAATGCAAGATGAAAGACCCATTGCTTTTGAAAGTCGTCCAATCAAGGGAAATTTCTTACACAGCTATTTATGAGAAGGAAATGTTGGCAATGTTACATGCACTTAAGAAATGGTGACTCTACCTAATGGGAAGACACTTCAAGGTAAAAACGGATCATGATAGCTTTAAATACTTTTTAGAACAAAGATTATCCTCTGAAGAGCAACAAAAGTGGGTCACAAAGATGTTGGGTTATGACTTTGAAATCATCTACAAAAAAGGGAAGCAAAATGTGGTGGCAGATGCACTCTCAAGAAAGGATGAGGATGTGGAAACATTGTTGTGCGCCATTTCTATTATCCAACCAGATTGGATAAACGAAGCAAGGGAGGAATGGAAGAATGATGAAGAAGTGTGGGCACTTATTCAAAAGTTACAACAAGATTTTAGTACATCTAATACATTTAGCTGGCAAAATGATTCGTTATGGTACAAAGATCACTTATACCTCTGTAACAATTCCCAACTCAAACAAAAGATTCTTATGGAATTTCACACTTCTCCCTTAAGAGGGCACTCAAGAATTTTAAAAACTTACCACAGGGTTAAGAAGGAATTTTTTCGGGATGGCCTTAAATTGGATATTCAAAAGTTTGTGATGGAATGTTTGGTTTGCCAACAAAATAAAGTTGAAACAATTAAGACCCCAGGTCTATTATAACCTTTATCCATTCCAAGCCAACGTTGGGAGGAGGTTTCAATGTATTTTATCATAGGTTTACCCAAGTCCGAGGGTAAGTGTATCATCATGGTGGTAGTTGACAGATTTACCAAGTATGCACACTTTTGTGCATTATCACATCCATTTAAATCCAGTACAGTTTCTACTGCATTTATGGAAACAATTCAAAAGCTATATGGAAACCTAAAGATTATTGTAAGCGAAAGAGATCCCATTTTCACTGGAAATTTTTGGACATAATTATTTTATTGTCTTGATACTCAGTTAGCTCATAGCTCATCTTATCATCCTCAATCTTATGGGCAAACTGAGATAGTAAACAAATGTTTGGAAGGATATCTTCATCGCTTTGTATCTAATAAATAGACACAATGGGCCAAATGGTCGCCTCTGGCTGAATGGTGGTATAACACTTCCTTCCATACAGTAAAAAAAATGACCCATTTATGGCACTTTATGGATATCAGTGACCATCCATCACATCATATTTAAGAGAAAATTCTAAGGTTCAAGCAGTGGAACATCACATCGAGCATCAACAACAAGTGCTCCAACTCTTAAAGGATAACCTCGTGTTGGCACATAATAGAATGAAACAATAGGCAGATCAACATCGTAGCGAAAGAAGTTTTGATGTAGGTGATTGGGTATTCCTACGGCTACAACCATATAAACAAATGCCCCTCAAGCAAGCTAAGAAGGATAATAAATTATCACCAAAGTATTATGGTCTGTACAAGGTGTTGCAAAAGATTGGTACTATGGCATGCAAATTGGAGCTTCCTGCAGTGTCTCGAGTGCACCCAGTTTTCCATGTTTTATGTTTAAAGAAGGTTATAGGTGACAAGCTCCCAGTTCAAACAATATTGCTAGAACTTGACAAGGAAGGAAAAAATATATTGGAACCAAAAGCAGTCACAAAAACAAGAACTTGACAGCTACGAAATTGATCAATTTCAGAGTATCTCATCAAGTGGAAGAACTTATCCACTGAAGATTCCACAAGGGAGGATGAGAATTTTATACAGAAGCATCCAGAACTATTCAAGCATTGAGGACAACACTTTTTTGAAGGAGAGGGGCATGTTAGGTCCCTATAATACTAGTGATTACTCCATTACTATTATAGTTGTATCCTTTATTAATATTGTCCCCATATTGTTATTACTGTGCCCCATAGAATCCCTCTATTATTATTTTTGTGCGTTTATATTATTATTGTTAGGTCGACTAGGTTATATTGTGACTCCTTAGACTCCTATATATAGAAAGGAGATTTTGTCATTTGAATCATGAAAGAATCATTCATTTGTGTAATGTCAAGGAGGTTGCCCCCTCGAAGAGGTTGAATTCTAAGGCGTTGATTTATCTTTTCTATCTTTTTGCGAGCTGGTTTCATAATAGAGAAATATGCCTCTTTAATGAAAACTATCGTGAGGTTCTTTACCTGTGAAGGTAGATTCTCCAGGTTGTATGCATATCATATTCGCCTCTTGATGCACTTCACATCTCAAAAGCCACTCAACATGTGTAATTACCTGTTCAAGAGCATTCCAAAAATGTCTGAAAAGATATAATTAAAGGACAAAGAGCACTCTCCAAGATTGTTTCATCACAATATTATCAAAACCATTATCCTCCATCAGATGGCAGAGAGAGGTATGGCTTGGGAAGCCTTCTTAGAAGCAGCTTTAAAATGGCATGAGGTAAATGTGGCATCTCAGTTCCCAAGTAACAACAAACAGAGATGGGGTCATCTAGAAAAACAACAGAGAAGACTTAGCTACCTAAGCCAGAGGTGACCAAAGTGTATAAGAAAGGACAGAGGCTTGTGTTTTCTTCTCACAAAGAGAAATGGGCCAAGCCCTCTTCATCAACAAAGCAGGAATCGATAGCAAAGGATAAGGAGACAGTTGAGCACAAGTTCGAGCTTATTGATTTAGAGGTGGAAGATTAGACTTCAATCATGAGGCAGACTATCAGGGACAAGAACCACCAAATCAAGGAGCTGACAATAAATCTGGAAAGGGCAAAGTATGTTATATCATTCCTTGAACAGGAAAATAATCAACTCAAAGCAAAAGAGTTGATCCTAGAAAAGGAAAAAGCTAATGCAACAAGTTGGAAAAGGTAAAGAGATAATGACATCAAGCAAGCCTGAAGCATCAAAGGTGAGAGGAAAAAGGAAAAGACCAAGAACAAGAGGCCTCAAGAAAACTTTGCAAGAGGAACAAGAACAAATTTTGCTCAATAAAGACCTTGACTTGGAGGAAAGGATTACCCTAGAGGTACATCAAGATAAAGAATATTGGCTTAATAGGGTGAATGAACACTTGGAGAAACTCTTGGAGAAGGCAAAAGGAGACAATCAAATGCTCAGACACATGGTGCATCACTATCAAGCTCAAAACATGATTGCCAATGTCAAAGTAAAACAACTTAAAAGCAAGCTCAAGGAGGCCAAAAAAGATCAAAAGGATGGGGGAAACTTGGAGATGCTTGCTGAAGCATCCATGAACCTATAAAAAACTTATTTTTACACCTTCCCTCCAATTTTGAGAAAACTCTGATCATTTTGTGTTTTTTGGCAAATTTTGGTCTAAGTTTAGAAATTTAGCTGCTCAGAAGTGCAGCGCCTTGGCGTTGGGCTTTTTCCTCAGGCTTCCATTTGAGGAAAGTTCTACATTTTTGGAAAGGTATTGACATCCTATGAGAACCCATTTTCCCAGATTTTGCAGAGGTGGCTTAGTTTTGGAGAAAAATGCAAAAAGGTGGCAAAAAACTAGCATTCTGGACCATTTTTTGACATGCGCTACGCTTCTGGGGTGACCTTGGGAGAATGGATTTTTGAAGGTCTTCCCATGCTCCAAATTCCGAAATTCAAACTGTTTTGGAAACTAGGCTTGAAGGGCTAGTTGACCATTCTCTCAGATTCTCATTTTGACTCCTAGAAGGCACCTGAAAATCAGCTCAAAGTTGGCGCTACGCTTCTACACTTTCTGTGTTTTTATTTGGAAAATTTCACTATGTAAAATTTCTAGTTTCTAGTCTGACTTGGTCAAAGTCAAGATTCTCTATGTAATGGAACTAGTTACGAGGCTAGGTGATGTAGGCATGAATAAATGGACATCATAGGTTGTTTTTGATGTTTATTAGGCCTCATAAAAGAAGAAAACTCCTAAACAAACTCTTTATGAAGTGTTTGAATTGCACCTTCTCACTCTCACCTGTTGGTTGAGAGAATATTGGAGTCAGTTCCTCCACCAAGGAATTCGACTCTTGAAGGTGGGAAAGTGGTCTAGGGGAGTCTATAAGTATCATTTCACCTCACGAGAAGAGGGTTGAAATTTTTGTGAAGGAGGCTTGCATTTTAATCATCTTTCAGCTAATACAGATACAGGTTGCAATGCTTTTCAAGGAACTCTATCCCAGTGAGTTAATGGTGCTTGTACTTCATTATTTTTGTTTTCTCATGGTATAAACATCTGTATCTACATTATATCTCTTATTTCTATGAATTCCTTGTGATAAATTACTCAGAATTCTTGTTTTTCAAGCTCTGTTATCTGGTTTTCATAGTTATGTGTTTTGTATTCCTAAGATAATGAAATCATGTTTATTTATTCTCATTAGTTTCTTTTACACTATATTCTCTATACCACACTGACAAATACTCAAATTACTCCATGGCTTCTGACATCTAGCTCCTTATTTTTTCTCTTGCATTCCCACGACTTAAACCTACTTGTGGCTCCAAACCTGAAGTTCAACAAATCCTTAAAAACCAATTTTTCACAAACAAACAAACAAATAATCATATCTAGTCTAAAACCCATTTGCTTTAAAGTCATATCACTGATAAGAGACTTAGAGAGATCCCTCTCATGCTTATTAGGGCTAGCTACTGAGCTGAAGTGGTTTGAGGTTACCCTTATTGATTTCCTTTTCAGATTAGGAGATTGTAAGGAATAACACTAGGCTCGTAGGCCGATATATTTTCAACAAAATTTACATCTCTTCTAATGATAACATTTTTGGACTTCAGTGGAATAATTCTATATCCTTTGACATCTTTAGAATATCCAACAAAAATACATTTTTCACTCTTAGGTTCTAAAGCTTTATGTTTCTCATCTGGAATATGGGCCCATGCTTCACTTCCAAAAACACGAAAGTGACTTACATCTGGTTTAATTGAGCTCCATGATTCTTCTGGAGTGATATTCTTTAAAACCCTAGTAGGAGTGTGATTTACTATGTAATTTGCACAGTTAATTGCTTCTGCCCAAAAATTAAGATGAAGTCCTTTAGATTGAAGCATATAATTAGCCATTTCCTTTAAGGTGTGATTCTTCCTTTCAGCTACACCATTTTGTTGTGGAGTATATGGAACAATATGTTACATTTGAATTCCATGCTCAGTGCAAAAGTTGATGAATTTGTTGCTCATATTCTCTGCCATTATCAAATCTTAGCTTAAGAATTTGATGTCCAGATTGCTTTTCAACAAAGGCCTTAAAGGCCAAGAACATGTTAAATACATCACTCTTGAGTTTTAAGAAGTATACCCAAGTGCGTCTAGAGAAATCATCAATGAAAGTTTAGAAATACTTGTAGCCAAAGAATGAAACAATTGGAAGTGGACCACATAAATCACTATGTACAAGCTGTAAAAGGGCTGAGTCGTGCCAAGAGGCACATTTTTCAAAACTATCCCGATGATGTTTTTCGAGTACACATCCAGAACAAACACCATCTCTGCAAGATACCATTGGAAGACCTGTCACCATATTTTCTTTACATAGATTCTGAAGGGAGTGATAGTTTAAGTGAACAAATCGCTCATCCTAAAGTTTGCTCACTTAATCATTATGAGAAAAAAATACTAAGGGAAGATTTGATGACCCAAAGTTGTTAAAATTATACAACCTTGTAGAATCATCAACAATGCCAGTAGCTAAAATCTGTCTAGGATCTCTTAGGTCCTTAATTACAACATTGTGAGGTTAAAATTCAATGATTTTATTTTCACCTGAATGAGTTATCTGATATACAGATAGAAGGTTGTAGGATAATGTTGGAACACATAATACATCATTAAATTGACCATTGTCTAGATGAACAATTCCAGTCCCTACAACACTAAGAGATCTATCATCACCAACATAGATATTTTTTGTGTTACAATCATTTAAAGAAGAAAACATGGCTTTGTTTTTGTCCATATGATAAGAAGCTCCAGAATCAATGAGCCACTCATGAGAATGAGAAGAAGAAGATACATTTAGTCCATAACCAGACTGAGATGCTTGACAACCACATGCAAAAAGTGTTATTCCTGAAGATGAAGTTGAAGTTGAAGAGTGCTCCAAATGGATGTTGTGCTTCTTCATTGTTGCTTCCAAGGCTTCCATCTTCTTAAAGCATTTGGATTCTAAGTGGCCATCTCGATTACAAAAGTGGCAATATCTATCAGTCTTCTTCCCTTTGTTTGTATTTGCCTTATCATTTTGTTGAAATGATTTTTCATTTTAACACTGAAATTGCTTAGGACCTTTGTTTGGTTTAGGACCATTCTTTTTAGGATACTACTTCTAAAGATTCTTTGAATTTGGTTGCTGCTGGGCAACTCAGGCTTTCTTAGATTTCCAAGATTAAGAAGAGAAAGATATAAGAGATTTTCTTGTTCTCTTATTAAAGAATCACAAAAGGCATCAAAAGAGGGGGACTTGTAGTCTTGTCCCTGAGAAATAAAGGCTTCTCTAGTAGAATGGAAGGTGGAAACAAACACAGAGTAGGCTGATCCAAATTTAATAAGAATGGAATAGATAATGCTACCATCTTCTTTCTTAACCTTAACACCTTCTAAGAGAAGTCTAAGGGTCTTGAACTTGGACAAAAAAATATTCAATGGAAGAAAAATTATTGGGGTCCAATGTGAGCAACTCATTTTCGAGTTGATGGAGTCTAATTTCATTTTTAATTCCAAAAACTTAAGTGACCTATTTCATTGCTTCATTAGGAGTATCAAGTTCTGCGGTACAGAATCTAAGGTCTAGAGAAATAAACATCCCTATCAACTCACATGCTTGATCTTGCCTATTTTCCCATTTTCCTACCTTATCTCCATCTTGAGGTTTGGTTTTTTGGTTTGAGGCTATTCTGTGAAGACCTTTACTTCTAAGTAAATCCACAATGTAGGACCACCATTGGAAGTAGTTGGTGCTGTCAATAATAACTTGGCATATAATTTCCATTTTAATAGAAACTGAAGCTATAGATAGTGAAATTAAGTGTTCCAATGGAAAGATCTCGAAAAATTAGACTGATTAAAAAAAACGGCTCTGAAAATGGCTTCCGGATGAAGACTTTATGGCTTTTTGAAGAAAATTTGTTGAAGATGCCAACGAAGTGCGTGAATGTGCGGAAGTGATTGACAATGTTATATTTAAACCCCACTGTCCCCTCCCCCCCTTTCCAAACTTAATCTAATTAGCTTACTTAAAAAAAAGATTTTATGTGACTCACTTTTATAAATAAGTGAAAGTCATTTTTACAATGGTACTTTATGAGCTACTCACTAAATTGTAACTTAAATAAAAGATAAAGAGACTTTAGAATTATAAGTGACTCACTTTTTATAATGGGTGAGAACACTTTTACATAAAGTATTAACTTTAAAACATAAGTTACATGTGCTTTTAACTCAACAAAAAGAAAGACTTGAACTCAAGATCTCTATTCTCATAAAGTAACTTTGGACCAAGTGAGCTAGTTTAAAAGGTTAGTAATTTTTGGAAAAGAGGAAGGTTTTTTTTTTTAAGTCACTAAAGTTTTCGGGTGCGTGCTTACTTGAAAAAGCTCTTTTTTTTCTTACAAAACAAAAACCACAAAACCCAACATGGACATACAAAAAAAACAAACCTTATGGTTTGAAGTTAGCTTTAGCCAGAAACTAAATATTTTCCTGAATGTTTTTGATTTTCCGAGATTACACTAAGGCGCGACGGAAAAGAGCATACACATGAGAAAAATCATTTCTTTCTGTTTTTGATTTGCCTAGATTGCATTGAGTTGCAGGACAAAGAGCATACACAGAAATGAAAGGTATAGATCCGGTAATAAAAAACATAGAGCTAAATAAACCGAAATAAATAGAGAGATGAATAGCTAGAACTGCAAATAAAGACTGTATACCTTCAGATCTTAAAAATGACGTAACTAGGGCTACCAGAAACATTTTCATGTGAAATGAAAGGGGTTCCTCATTGGAACAGATGCTCCTAACACAATAGAGCAATCCTCTCGACCCGAAAACATTCAAAAATAGTAGATCTAGGAAACAACAGTGAAATGCAGTTTTACCGACTTCAGATTTGGAACACCAATGGATGTGGCCCTCAAATAGCTCTGATACCATATAAGAATTTACAGGGTAAGTTCCTTAAATAGAACACCAAAGGACACCGCTCACAAATAGATCAAAGATCAATACACCAATATTTTTGACGTGGTTAAAACCCTCAAAGAGGGAAACAATCCACGACCTGAGCCAATGCGGCCACTTCAGGCAATTTATTACTAAAATAATGAAAATTTACATAAGCTTCTCTCATGAATGGTTACCCTACAAATGACCTTCCATGCTCTTTAAATAGAGATCATGGACCAATCGAGTGTTAAACCACGGATCAAGTGTCGGTAATACCGAGGAGAGAATGAACCGTCAGATCACTTCATGTCTAGAACATATTGTGACCGTCAGATTGTAAGTTACAAAAGTACATAGTAAAGAAACACACTTTACCTAACTCTACACTAGACCAAGTTATACTTAACTATTTCCTATGTTTTGGAATATCCTAACATAGAGCTATCTGGCTTGTTGTTTTCCCAAATAATGTTAATGTTTCTTGTATGACTTACGTACTTGTGAAAAATTTTAGTATTCCTGTCACTTTCAGAGAACAAGATGGTTCTCCTTTTTAGCTTAGTTTCTTTTTCCTCTTTGGCAAGGTGGTTTGTTTTCCCTTCCATCTCTTTGAGAGGATTGATTTCATCTTTCAAAAACACCCCTATTTTATTATTATCAGAGGTTTTTAATTCATTTTTCGACATCCTTTAAATCTTTTTGAACAAAGCTTTGAGCTCAATCTGCAACTTCACCTTTTACCCTTTTCAGATTTTCTATGAAATGCTTCATGTCTCTGTCCTCACTGTTACTATCATAATGTCTTCAATTCTTGATGACCATAGCCTTGGAATCCTTTTTATTTAGCCAGTAAGGGATTAAACTTAAAGGGGGTTGGAGGCTTTTTACTCTCTGATTCAATTTGCAGCAATATAGGGCGAGCTTCCCTAAACAATTTATGATCTCACTCTCTGAATCTAACATCAACTAAGTAGCAACAAAGGATTTATCTAGCCTTTTTGAAATTCCACGTCTGCCTTTTTAGTCATTTCTCTAGGTAGGTTCTTATTTAATTGGTTCTACATCAATCAACTTTTGAACTTAAAATAAATGTCTGAAAAATCATTTAGAAATGGGGTTTCACTTGCTGCAAGGGCCCCAATGATTGTCAACCATGCCCTTTCCCTCCTCTTTTTTTGAAACCATGAATTTGCTTTAGTGCTATTAGAGTTTCTTCTAATGGAGACTTGGTGGTGATCCTGATCAAGTTCTAAACCCCCTTCCAGACCCCAAAATCACCCACAACATTATTTATTTGATCTTGGATGGTAATATGACTTGAACATCTCTTCACTTTTATTTTGTGAGGCCTCTTTAACTGGTTTACCACCCAAATAGGACAAAGAACGAATCCCTACATCATTTTATGAAGTTTCTGAATACTGGATTGCATGGTCTAAAGAATGGATAACTGGCATGAAGAGAATGCCATAATTTCCTGAAGCCAAAGATGGACCCAAATTCCAGTGGGGGGCCTTAAAGTCCCCTAAACCTTCCTTAACGCTACAAACAATTTTGGAACACCCAATAATGGAAGGGGATTCTTTTAGTACTGTTTGATAGCATGAGGAATTGATAAAAGGGGACCTACCTTGAAAAGTCACAGGAAAATAACGTGTTCTTTCAACCACTTTAGGAACACATACCTCAGACTAGCACTTATCACCTTCCAAAGCTAGAAGTTGGAACAACATCTGAATCAATAGTCTTGAGATTTGCCTACCCTTTTTCTTCTACCTTGTCTAGAGTTCAAACTGGCCTCTAAATTAGAATCTGTAGACACCACCATTCATACTTTTTGCTCTCTATACAATCTTCCCACAAAATTGTATGAGAGCCAACCCAATGAAGTGGGACTTTTCGCTGTTTAGAAGTCCAACTTCTAGTTTAAAATCCATTTTCCTTGGGAAATCTTAGTATTTGCAGGCAATCTCAGTATTTTCATGAAGATCAGTTTCTGCCAGCATTTTAACCACTCTCCTATCTTTGAAACTGACAATTTTCTCTAAGGAGATTAAATTGACCTATAGCATTACTGACCCTTCCAAAATTTCTGAATTCCTCCACAACTCTAAAGGGAGCTTGAATCTATTGCAAAGATGTTTGTTCCTCTTTCTAGTGAACAAATTTGGGACTTTTCATGAATTGTGAGACAATTCCAACCCCATAACTATCAATTTCTTATTTAAAGTTATACCCATTAGATTAGAACCTGCACAAGGAGAATTCCATTCCCGTTTCAAAAGAACCTGCAATAGACTTATACCATGCTATTTAATATTTTATGTATTTCTTCGAGTGAAATAGGAATTGCCAAGTATGTCGATTACTCACGATTAATACTCTATTCGTTGCCCAAAAGAGGCGGCTCAAAACTCTACAAGTCAAACTCACGTTGATCGAGTTTGACTCATGGTCAACGCGAGTTTGACTTGCAGAGTCCCCGAGTTAGCCAAGTTTACTGAGTGTGCCGAGTTTGCTGAGTGTGCGGAGTTACTAATTTAATTCTCATTAAAAATCTGCGGGCATGTTTTAGTTTTAAAATTTTAGGTTAGTTTGTTCGCTCCATTGTCACAGTCGCAAACAACCACAAGCGCCAGCTCGCTCCATTGTCACTCCATTGTCACAGTCGCAAACAACCAGTCCGCTCCATTGTCACACCTGCAAACAAAATTTTTCTAAAGCCCGCAGTCACGACAGTCTGCTAAAGCCCACAGTCATGACTCATTCTGCAGCCATTGAAGCCAATGCTGACGCCGACAGTCCTCTGAAGCAGCAAACGCCGGTAGTCACGACTCAGTCCGCAACTATCTCAACTGTCAACAATTGTTCATGACAGTTCACGATATCTCAGCCGTCAGCAGTTGTTCGCTGTCATTTTGTTCACTACTTAGTCCCGGAGATATCTGTCCGCAAATAGTAGTTGTTACTGTGTTCACGACTCAGTGCTGGAGATAGTCCGCAGAAACACAACTGCAGTCCACAGAAAAGTTGTCACTGTGTTTTCACTGTTCATTGTTCACGACATCTCAACAATGAACTATTTGCTGTCATTGTGTTCATGATATCTCAGCCATTGCCGCTGTCCATCAAGATTCAAGATGAATCCAGGAATGAAGAAGACTCCAACTGTTGTTCACCAGGATGAATGCAACTGCTGTATGACAAATTTGTATTTTAAAGTTTACTGCTCTGACGAATTTTTATTTTACAGTTTACTAGAATACAAGCAATTTTAATTTTTTAATTGTCTTTTACTGTTACAGGAGCCAAATTAAATAGAAGGCACGACTCTAGATCTTAACAGAAGACACAAGATTTTGTTCTGTTTTTAGTGATTGAAGCTTTGGCATGCGTGCTTACTTGAAAAAGCTCCTTTTTTTCCTACAAAACAAAAACCACAAAACCCAACATGGACATAACAAAAAAAAACAAACCTTATGGCTTAAAGTTAGGTTTAGCTGGAAACTAAATATTTTCCTCAATGTTTCTGATTTTCCGAGATCACACTAAGGCGCGACGGAAAAGAGCATAAGCATGAAAAAAATCCTTCTTTTCTGTTTTTGATTTTCCTAGATCGTACAGAGTTGCGAGGCAAAGAACATACATAGAAATGAAAGGTATAGTTCTAGTAATAAAAAACAGAGAGCTAAATAAACCAAAATAAATCAAGAGATGAATAGCTAGAACTGCAAATAAAGACTGTATACCTCAAGATCTTAAAAATGACGTAGCTAGGGCTACCAGAAACCTTTTCGCGTGAAACGAAAGTGGTCCCTCACTGGAACAGATGCTCCTAACACAATAGAGTAGTTCTATTGGCCTGAAAGCAGTCAGAAATAGTAGATCTAGGAAACGACAGTCGGATGCAGTTGTACTGGCTTCAGATTTGGATCACCAATGGATGCGATCCTCAAATAGCTCTGATACCATGTAGGAATTTACAGGGTAAGTTCCTCAGACAGAACACCAAAGGACACCACTCACAAACAGATCACAGATCAATACACCAGTATTCTTGACGTGGTTAAAATCCTCAAAGAGGGAAACAGTCCACGGCCTGAGCCAACGCGACCACTTTAGGAAATTTATTAATAAAAGAATGAAAATTTACATAAGCTTCTCTCATGAACGGTTACCCTACAAATGACCCTCCATGCTCTTTAAATAGAGATCATGGACCAATTAGGTGTTAAGCCACAGATCAAGTGTTGGTAATACCAAGGAGAGAATGAACCGTCAGATCACTTCATGTCTAGAACATATCATGACCGTCAGATTGTAAGTTAAAAAAGTACATAGTAAAGAAACACACCTTACCTAAATCTACACTAGACCAAGTTATACTTAACTATTTCCTATGTGTCGGAATTAAAATCCTCAACAGTCCACGGCCTGAGCCAACGCGACCACTTTAGGAAATTTATTAATAAAAGAATGAAAATTTACATAAGCTTCTCTCATGAACGGTTACCCTACAAATGACCCTCCATGCTCTTTAAATAGAGATCATGGACCAATGCCACAGATCAAGTGTTGGTAATACCAAGGAGAGAATGAACCGTCAGATCACTTCATGTCTAGAACATATCATGACCGTCAGATTGTAAGTTAAAAAAGTACATAGTAAAGAAACACACCTTACCTAAATCTACACTAGACCAAGTTATACTTAACTATTTCCTATGTGTCGGAATATCCTAACATCATCTCCAAAGGGAGGTGAGCATTTCAAAGGAGGAGCTAAGGCAAGCTCTCCTCATCAAAAGTGCACTAGAGATAACCGTTTGAGGAAGGTTATGTCAACCAGGCAGGATACATGACATAAGGATCCCTCTCCACATCAGGGGAGAAAAAAGGTCAAGAAAGTCTGGAGGAAGAATAAGCATTGCAACCATTGCAACAAAGGTGGACATAAAAAATCCACATGTTGGAAGCTCCATCTAGAGCTGCGCCCAAACAAGGGCAGGGAGCATGTGAAAGCATTTGTGAAGGAATTGATCGATGAAATAATTCAACAAGGAAGCCAACTGCAAAAGAGAGCCCATCAACCCAGTTAGATAAGAGATGGGTAGCCTTTTTAAGTTGTTGAGTATGATCACCATTGTAAATCACACGTTGAGAAAAATGTTTGTAAACATGATGAATATATAACATCGCTTATATATGCAACATAGTGATATTTTTGCCTTTAGTTAGATAACATGGGGTATGGTTTCTATTGTAAGCTTAACCACGAGTGTTATATAAACTTTTTTTAAGTATGGTCTTGCTTGGGTCTTATAAGTTGGACAGGTATTAACAGCTACAAATTTTCATATGGATACCCATATCGGTTTCATCACTTTAGGCTTCAAAGTACAAAGGTGAAGGAGAAGAAAGTGTGGCTTTTTACAGACATTTGTTATGAAGATCAAATTGTAGTATTGTTTATACTTTTGGAGGACCAAAAGTATTTCAGTGGAGAGGAATGATCCAGGAGGATCCCTAATGGCCCAAAAATAAAAGTCCATAGACCACCGTGAAACTAAGACCAAATCGAAGATCTCACTGTAAGATTTCCAATGGTGCAGATAGTGTATCAATCTGACTTTGTAAGTGAAAGTTATGGCCAGTCAAAGTTACGATCAAACTTGGCTCAAAGACAGGCTTTAGCAGGTAGCTAAACAAAATCGGAGCCTCATCAAATTTGGTAGTCACACTAATTTATCAGCTAAAATTGGAGTAGGTTTGCTAAATATGGCAGAGGTTTTTAGTTGGGGGCTAAGTTTAGCGGCACTACCAAATCTGGCAGCACTCTGCTAACTTTGTCACAAAAGGATGAGGCCACCTGGCCCAATCCAATGGTGCCACGTGGTACCCACTTGGCAACCTAATTGGCCTGTTTGACCAACTTGGACGCATCGACTATTTTAATTGGTGGATTCAATAGAGGTTAGTCGATTGTTCAATTTTATACCATCGATTTTAAGTGTTGTCAATGGTTATTAATATATAAACCACATGACAATGAACCTGGTTGAAAATCCATATTTAAATAATTTAAATGACAAACATTTCCGTCAGTTAATTGTTTATGTCGATGGTTTTGAAAACAATGACAACAAATATATATAAGCTAGAGGGGGTTGTTATAACGCCTACTATTTTGAATGGTGGTGGTTTATAACAAACCAACCAATGAATGGTTGGCGTTCACCACAAATGAGACGAGTTCAACCACATGTTATATTATATTATATACCAAAGGGGTAGTTACGGTCGACAAATTGGCAGTGAACAATGTGGTCAACAGTTAATTCTAACTTCCGTTGATGGTTAGAGCGGTTCAACGACGCAATTACAAATAGGATCAACATTTATATGCCAAAAATAATATATAACAGGTGGGGTTTGAAGCCGTGCCTATTGGAACCATTGCATTATTTTAACAACTTTCCAATAAAGCATCAGTTGTAAAGTTTGCCACCGAAAATATATTTAAACCCATTTCTTTTGACAATTGACTGTCGATCAGAGCTGTGAGGCAAGGGCGCAAAACTTGAATGGAGGAGGTTAGAACTAGGGTGATACCAGGTGGAACCTAGAGCGAAACTTTGCATAAAGGAACCGAGAGTCACGGTTCCAAGAGGAATATTCTAGAGAATATTCTTTCTAGATGTTGTGAGGAATCTAAAATATTCTATATGGGGCCAAAATTGACAACGTCAGAATAGGGCTGACTTTATGCTCATTTTAACCAAAATTTTGCAAGGATCAGAATGGTGCAGTCTATTTTTACATTTGAGTAGCAGATTTGAGGGGTCATGGCAAACAATCGCCTTCTTCATTAATTGTTGGGCACAAAGTGTGAGACAACAATGCACCTTTCCGAAGTAGGTCATGTTTACAGTCAAAAGTACAAAGAGGATGAGACATACCTACTGGTGTTGTGATTTAAGAAGTCGAATTTCAAGTCACTCCCAGGAATGAAGGTATATTGATGCATTTTTTCATGTACTTGACCTTTTTTTGATGAGATAAATGAAGCGACATCCCCACTATTGAAATAAGGCCCAAAGACGTAGTCCAGATTGGACGAACTCCGTTATCAAAATTTTGTGTGCACTCTTTATGGTATCCTTTATGTTGCTTCTTCTTTAAGTGTTTGCATATATGGTTTTTACATTCTCTTTCAAGCAATTCTTCTAACATCAACTGAAGAAAAATCTTGGATAATGTTGGTAAATAAGAGATTTCAGATAATCTTTTCACTCTAAAAGAGGTTTGCACCTCAAGAGAGAAATTTGATCCTTCTCGACGCTGGTAGATTCAAAGTTAAGATGGATCTAGGATAATTTCAATAAAGGGAAAGATAAACATATATACATAATACTTTAGTGAGAATAAACATAAAAAATGTCTCAATAATTTTAAAAATTGTTTATATGACTTATTTCACATATAACATTTGTAACAAATGTAATAATTCAAATGTTACAGACTCCACTATATAAGTTTATGGCATTATTATCATATGTTAGTATGATTTATACTATGATTTCCATCATCAAACATACAATTTTTATCCTCCTTACCATTTATAAAGGGCAAGTTCAATCATTTATATTTGTAGGAAAGTTCTACTCTAGAGTAGGATGCATCCTCTTCTTTATTTTCTCAAAGGGGTATTATTCTACTGGGTGTTTTATTTTAAACATGTGTATGTAACATGGATATACATTTGTTGGGACCCATTTTTATCTTCATTTACTTGCATAAATTATGTTTATGGGGATGCTGGTGCATATGTCCATGCATTTCCTTATGTCAATACATCTGTTTTAGTGTTAGTTTTGCTTTGAATGTGTTGTTTTCTTTAGCACTTTCAATGTACACAAATAGTTAAACTTACTTCGATTTTTTTGCTTCTCTCTTTTAAGGAGAGATCTATGGCATACATTTGCATGTATTTCTTTCCCAAATCTCTCTAGCAAGCACTTGTATTTGTATTACTTATAGTGATATTACTTCAATTGAATTAGTTAATTAACAAGCATAACCATACTATTTTCCTAACACTTTGGTTTTATTTCTCTAATTTACATTATTTTTTTTAGATTCTTAATATTGGGTGGTTCCCTAGCCATTACATCTCAAGTCCATGGCCAAAGGTAATGGTGTTTCTACAATTTGATGAATCAACCAAATCTCAAATAATTTCCATTATTTAAGTCTAGAATAAATATACATTTTGTAGTGAATGGTTTCTACATTTTATATCGACCACACACTTATCCTATTGAATATTAATATGTGTGGTATTTAATGGTGCATTAGCCATATAAAATCTAACCTAAGAAGACAAGAAGTTCTTGTTGTTCATCTTAGTGATAGCTCATAAAGTGTTGATGTAATTATTTTCAAATCCCTTAACTTGGTATGGATGTGTAATTATGATTTTCCTATTTAATATTAAAAATCACAATAAAATTCCTATTTTATACTATTTATGATAAATCATTTAATTATTCATTTATATTTTCCCAATTCTAATTTATTTTTTTCTAAATTTTATACACTAGTTAAAATATTAATTAATTATAAAAACTCCCATAAATCCATGCTTTTGTAAACCATCAAAACAATGTATACAATTAAGACAAAAGCCTCACTAATTTATCCTTAAACAATTAAGACAATCTTTATAAAAAAATAAAAATCAATAAAGTATACCATTAATACAAAAGCCTCACTAATTTATCCTTGAACAATTAAGACATAATCTTTATACAAAAATAAAAATCAATAAATCCTTTTCATTTTCCAATTTATTAAAACGTAAACTTTTGCAAAAAGATGTAATCAATAAATCCTTTTCATTTCCCAATTTATCACAACCCACTTCCTTGAAATGTGCCCTATAACTCAAACCAAATAAAATAAAAAATTAATGCATAATTCTTCTTAAAGTGATATGTGGTTCATCACTAGAGGATACCAATTTCAAGGATTTTTGAGTTTTGAAAATAACCTTGAGGGTTTTCGGGCTTTGGGAAAAAAATACGATAAGAAAATTTGTGATGCCAAGGATGTATATATGTACACATTTTAAAGAGATTTTTTGTAAATGATTTCTACTATAATGAAAATAGATTACATTGAAATCTATTTTAGAGAAGGTTTGGCTCGCCAAAACGACACTAGGACACCGGGCAAAACAAAAAATAGATTGTACTCATGCTTCTTTCACATAGGCATATTTTTGTTATTCAGTTAAAGGAACTATAGAAAAAATAGAGTTACAATATCTTTACTTGACAACAAAAAAAACCCATGTAAACACTTCTTAGTGCTATTAAAAAATATTGGAGTTACCATATATACCATAAAGAGTTACATGCCAGATTACTATACTCTATAAAAGAGATGAGGAACTACAAAATTAATGTTGCCAGGGAATCACCAGAAAACCATGCTAGGAGTAACCATCCATACCAGCACCATCGCATCATTTGCAAGATGAGACTGAACGTAAGAGACTAGTTGGAGATGAGAACCGATGAAGGCGATGTTGTATTATGTTGAGGAGAGGCAACGATTGTAGGTGCCACATCCAAAGGAAATACATTTATAACCACAGGATCCTCACGGTCCTCCACATGATCCTCCACTGATTCAATATCTGAAGTAGAGATTGCGTATTTCTTCACTCTAGCCAGTCTGGTTTCAATGTGATCAATGCTAAAGCGAAGATTCCTTAGTATCCTTTTGATGTCTTCCTATCCTGCAAACAATCGATAATTGTCAACTTGTTTGTCCCTTATAACCATGCATAGGAGGATGTCAAGCTGTTGGTGCAAACTAATAGAGTGAAGAAAGTGTAGGCGACGTTTCCTGAACCACCCCTAGTCTGGAACCCAATTGCATCTATGTCTAAAGACTTCAAAATTAGAGAAATAAGAACTCCCTCCAAACTCTTTCAACTCTAATAGTAGGATCTCTCTTTTGATTTCTAGAGGAATAGAATCAAAGAAGTTTCCCATCAAAAGAGCCTGCGTTTGGATGAGGAGGAAGTTGACCTTCCACCCCTTCGACTAAGATGGCATTTTCATGGAGCCATGAAACTAGAAGTGCCCCCCTGAACCACCCTAATTGAGTGACCCAAAGAAAAAAATGATCATTGACTGCAAATACTTTTGAGAAAAGGTGATATAACCAAAGTGAAAAGAAAAAAAGGTATCGCCTCAAACAATAGAGGAAATTAGGAGTGTAATTGGCGACACATCTAAGTAAATCAAGTGAATAACTGGAGAGCCCCAAAAAACAAGAATTGGGTAGAAAGTGATGCAAAAATTGGACACTTAACCATGGGGAAAACACCCAAGAAGGGAGAAACAACAGGACACCACAACCAACTCACCTTTTTAGAACCAGATGGAGGAGGATCTCAGATTCCAAACATCCCATACCAGAACAGGGCAGTTAAAGGATACAATAGTGGGTTCAGAGATTTGGAGCAACGAACGTGACAATACTGCCACCAATTCAAAGGATGAACCTAGGCCTATGTTGTGGAGGAAACAAATGAAGAACATTTACCTACTGACATGATCACAAAATTAACAAGAGTATTCCAGAAAACTTTTAATCTGACTGAAAAATTATATACCATAACCAAAGAGTAATCATAAGAAATGCTATTAGTGATTGAAAAATGATAAGTATACTGGAAATACCAGAGCTCACATGAGCTTGTGAGACGAGCTTCACCACCCCAATTTGCATAAACAATTTGCCATTGAGGAGAGATGTACATGTAACTATAAAGGCTAGATGAGAATATAGTTACCAACATGAGAGGATTGCCTGTGGTGAATGTTGGGTCACCGAATAGACATTTAGCATGCCCGACACACTCTTCAACACCTTCCAATCATTCAAACAACATGCTCTCATGAATAAGCGTGAAGAATGTGATATCAAAAATCTCGGGTGATTGCTCTAATCGATCCTACATTAACATTTCCATTACTCCTCCCTGAAAGACACTATATAAAAATATACTCTCATACTTCCTCATTATGCCTACCCGACTATCGCATTTATAGCAATGGGACTGGTTGAGGTAACCTAGAGGCGTGGTTCCCAATGGGAGCCACACAGTGATTCCAAACAAACATGTGGCAAGAGTAGCATAGATATTAAATGTTGCCAAACCTTACACCATTCTCCTCTTCGACATGTTAATCAATTGTTCTATCAGGATGTGGTGTAGTGGGATCACCCCATTGGAGAACATGGACATGTATTTTGGAGATTGAAACGATTTCCTAAAAAATGCCAAATTTCTATGGTTTGAAATAATATTTTTCTATGGGAATTGAATTATATACTTAGCAAAACTTTCTATAAAATTTATTTAAATATTTTTTGAATTTTAAAAATAATTAATTTTGTTTTTAAAATTTAAATAATAATTGTAAAATATTATTATTATTATTATTTAAAATTATTATAAATAAATATACATTATAAAAATAAATAATATATTTTATAAAATACTAATACTAATTTAATTTTAAAATGATAGTCAAGTGAGACATCAAATATATAAAAATGATAGTCAAGTGAGACATCAAATATATAAAACTTTGTTTATAGCATAAAAGATCTATATATAATTTCTATATAATAATTTGAAGTTCATATACTTCACTCTTTAATAAGAACAAATACATATGGTTAACCATTATATAATAAACATAAATTAAATATAATTCTAAATATAGAATTATTGTTTTTTTCGAAAACAAAAAAACATAATCATTTTTCTAATAAAATTTATATATAAATAATTTTAGAAAAAATTATATATAAATAATTTTAATAGGATTGTAACCAAAAATAATAGTTTTCACTAAAAATATGATCATTTTAATTAAAATTATGATTTGTATATGATTATATTATTAATTAAAATTTGATTCTATAATTTTATAGTGGTTGAGATTTATTTATGAGGATAGCGGAAACATATTTTGATTAAAATTCAGACTAATATTAATTGATAGGGTTTATTATCTATTCTATTATAAGGATTTTCCTTTCCTTGATAACAATTTTATATAATCCTTCGTAAAATCAAAAGGTCATGGTAAAAATCAAAATCTTATCATAATGATTCTGGATTTTTAAAATCTATTTATAATAAATTTGAAATATTGAACTAATTAAAACTATAATATAAAAGTCCATTTATAATAAATTTGAAATATTAAACTAATTAAAATTATAATGATACTTTGAAACACCAAAGTAATCTCAATTATAATGATATGTTGTATAGAAATTTCAGGACCATACATAATATTCAAAACCAAAATACATCTCACATATATAGTGTTTATGATATCCAATAGATTTAATATAAGGGATTATTGTTGAGAAACTCTCTCAAAGGACTCCAACAACTAACAAACTAAATATGTCAATATACTATTGTAAGTGTTAATTCTAAGTCCTTTCCTTAACGCTTACATTATAAAGAGTAATACAAGAATAAAAAATTACATATAAGTCACATCTGTCTGATATGGTCTTCACTGGCACTTGTACCCACTCTGAAATCTCAAGGACCACACTCTTTCTCCAACACAATATTCAAGCTTCCCACTTGACTCATTTAAGGTACAACTGTCTCCGACCATCATTGACGTACTTGTAAGATCAACAATATTGATATACTTGGCTCGTCGGGGCTTCCACAATAAAAGTTGTCAAGTAATGAACCACTCTATGGACCTACCATCATCTGTTGGATATTTTTCTTTTGGCTATCCATCAGTCTCTAGGAAGGCAATTTAGATACTAAGTGTGTTTAGAAGTTGATCATTCAACTTGACTTGTCTAACCCACAAGGATCTCATACTATAACTAATATCCTTTTTCAGGGGTTTCTGAGTGCTAAGAACAACAAACCATAACAATGTGTAAACACAATCAAACTAATGATGTGTTCGAGGGATTCTGAGCCCAAAACAATATGTAAACACAATCAAACTAGTGATGTGTTCGAGGTTTTCCGAGCACCAAGAACCACTAATTTGAATTATACAACATTGTTTATTGATTGATGCTACACTTCTACAAACTAAGTTAATTAAAAATTTGTTTAACAAAAAATAGAAACAAAGACCATGACAACAAAACTAATTAACTTCTCTCCTCCAAACATAAACGAATCTCCTCATCCATTTTCCCGATAAAAGTACAACTAAGTTGCTCATGCCTAGCAAATAAGAAAGTTAACCAAGGCTTCATGAAGAGGAATGTTGCACAACTGGTAAGAATTCACAACCTCTATATAATTATATGTCAGAAATTATCCACTAATGGGGCACTTGGATTATAATGAAATCGGTTGGAGAAATTTGAGAACCATATATTTTGGTACTGTCAACCTCGCCAATATTCTGTTTTTTATCAATTCCACGTTGGATGCAATGACGCCACTCACACCTTCCTCTCTTTTCATGTTTTGCATACTCTAACGAGATTCGAACTCAGGGATACTTAAATATGAATCCGAGCCGTTTGTTTTATTCACTCGAGAACCACAACTATTTGTCTAGGAAGGTGAAGTTGCAAAATGCTGATGGCATAAATCAAAATACAAGTCTCATGTTGATGATGTTGGAAGTCGCCAACAGGGAAGGGGGTCTCCTCGATGTGAATTCCCAATTAGAATCCACATCGTTTGGAGTAGGAGCCCCAACCGAAATACGACCAGTTGCCAAAAGTGGTGGTTTCAAAGATATGCCTAGGGTGTAATTAACACATAAGATGGTATATTCATGGCTTTGGTGAAAACAAGTGTATGAAATTTGTGAAGTATCAAATGTAATGCATGAAAAGTTACATCACATCAAAGGGAAATAAGTGAGCCCCTTAGAAGCAAGTAATAGTACTAACTTATAAGAGTCACATGAACGATACAAAAGAATCATTAGTTAACCTACAAAATAGTTCACAATATAACAACGAGCGTAATAGCATAAACAACATGCATTCAACTAGATACATACTAAAACAAACAAGTTAGTTCATTAGCATTAACATAAATGAAACAACATACATCACAAATATAAAAAAAATAGTCTTACTACATCCTCAAAATATGCATGAAGGTGTGCTGGCCCTGAGAGCTTCTTATTATAAAGTGAAGGTTCCAAGCATACAATTACATTGATAAGTCACTAGCCCCAATAGTGGAACGTGAAGCCAACACTTGCTTATCCAAACAATGATAATTTTCCTATGCTAGACCAGAGAAGCCAAGGCTCCAAATCTAAGCTTCGAAAGCCCTTTGCTTGAGTTATGAGGGTTTATTTATAACAAATGAGATGGCCCTTCATCTCCCTTTGTGACCTTTGAGTTTCCCTCATGACTCTTGGGATGACTTTGTCTTTTTTCTAACTAACGAATTTTCACATTCGACATTTGACTCTTGGACTTCACTTAAATATTTATTTCAAATACAATAATACTAAAACCCATATATGGGTGGAGCCTAATAAGACAAGATTAATAAGAGAAAACACATTAAGCTTGAGCTTGAGGAAATTCTAGCTCAACAACTTCAACTTGTAGTTTTGTGGTTACATAGTGATGCCAAGCTTTGTATTGTGCGATTACTTCCTCAAACTTTGCTGAATAGACAGGTTGGTGGCAGATTCTAACTTCCATAGCACATGGGTAGATGGTTATGGAACCAATCTACACTTCTTTCTGCAATAAGAACATCATAGTATTGATCTTAGCAGGACCACCTATATACTTTCACATGTTGTGTTTGTTAACCTCCAAGTCTTCTTTGGTAGTGAGCTGCTTCAACTGGTTCAAGTATTCCTTGACCTCTTGTTTGACAATGTTTATGCCCTTTGTTTCTGCAAATGGCCCTACTGAGGGGATATTATGTGTTTTAACCAAGGAATCCAAACTATTTTATAATCATGCATAAGTGACTAAAATGTTGTCCAAAAAGGCGTCGAGTTGTTTATTGCTTTATATAAGCATTATGACCCCAACCTTCTCCAACTTTGCTTCCTTCCTTGTGTTCTTGACAAATTATGCTAGTGCACTCCTGTACTTAGTTCCCCACTCGTGGATCACATCAATGGTTGCACGAATGACTTTCAAAGCTTTCACATTTTCCCGCCACTTATTTTTCATATCATGTAAGGGAACTACTGCCTTATGCAATGTGACCAACTCCTCAAAAAGATGCCTCATAGTGTCTCCCAATGCTTGTAACTCGCCATATATAGTTGCTTGAAGCTCCTGTAAGCAAGTATGTGTGAAAGACAACTTCTGATTCTTGGCTTGGAATTATTTAATTTGTTTCTTTCAGATTCCAGATTCTTTTCCATTTGCATGTTTTCCACCATAAGCAAATTGTATTTGCTTTTGAAGCGCTTGTAAAGGATAATTTGGCTGCAAAAATAGTCTAAGGATTCCTTATGGTGTCATTGGTGATCACTCTCTTAATGTGAATGAAAGCAGGATGTGCCAGATCATCGGGAAAGTGTTTCTTCCTTTCCTATACAATTCTATTCTAGAGCTCATTAAAGGTTAGGCTAGAAATATCCATGATTGGGTCATAATCTAGAGGAGACATTTCTTCTTCACCATCCAAGGCTTGTCCTTGTTTTATCTCCATGTCTTGAGCTAATATCTGCTCCTTTATCTCTTGAAAAAGTTCTTGATCCTACTTCTACTTACTTTCTTCTTCTTCAAGTTGTTTCATCCTTTCTTCTTTTGCCTACTTTAGTCTGTCTTCTTCTTCCTTCTTCCTTATTAGTTCTTCTCGTGCTTGCGTTTCCTCCTATTCCTTCCTTACCTGCTCTTCCTTCTATTTCCGTTCTTCCTCGTGTTTCCTCTCTACTTCCAATTGTTTCCTTTTCATTTTTGCTACCAAATCCACTTTTAGAATAGCTATATCAACTTTGAACTTGCAATTTTTCTCCTCTGCTGGGTTGTGGGAAACCTTCCTTTTATACTTAACACTCACAAGAGGGTGCTCTTCTAGCTAATTTGCTTCCTGAGTAGCACTTTGTTCTGGAATTGCATTGGAAGGGCCTACTTAATCACCTGGTGCATGTGGATGAGAGGCATTATAGCGATTATTTATGTTTTCTTCCTCTGGGCTAGCATAGGTCCCATATGGATAGACAAAGTTCAAATTAGAAAAGTGCTTCTTGCAAACTCCCCTGGGATTGTACTGATGAAAATCTATTATACCAAGCTTAAGGCTTCCCAATTCCTATGACTTTAGATTATGCGGCCTTCAAGTTATGAATCTTGTAAGATCCCACCTACAAGGGAAGAGCAGGCCATGGTGCCTTATTCCTCTGCAATACTGCAATTAAACATGTGACAAGATGATATGCAACCTATTGCATGAATACGTTGTCCATGACATACCTCGGTAAAAAATGAGAAGGTTTATGGAAGCCAAACACTCTGAGGTAAGTGCCATCTAGTGAGGCAAACCAATTTGCAACTTCTGATACTGAACTCATTTCCTCATGAGACATGCAAGGGGCCTCTTCTTCAAAGATCATCTGGTATGTGAGCTTGAACAAATGATTAGCCAAATTTTCAAAGACTCCCCAGATGCTGCATTATGCTAACAATATAAAATAAATATGAATAAGAGGCTCACTAGGTGTCCATTTCCAATCCAGGCCAGGGAAAGCATTACAAGCACATATATCATCCAACATGTAGGCAAACATGTAGAATTGTTGTTGCTTGCCTTTTGGTGGATTCTTTGCCTTATTCAAGTTGATATTTAGCTGCTGAGAGACAAGGTCAGACCAATTGAAAATATTTCCCTGTGAAACAAACTGGTATAACATGTAAACCCATCCTTCGCGGATGGATTCAGGTTTCTTGAGTCCATAAACTTGACAACATAATACTATCAAGTATTGGAGCACCTTTCTGAGTGATTTGGTCTTGTAAGTAATTTTTAGTGTTTGGCAAAAATTTGACAGTTCCTTTACTCACATCTTGACCACTTCCTTTGTATTGAGATAACATGTTGCTGTATAGAAGTGAGAGTCCATATATTACTCAACATTAGGCAAGTGGTAAGCCAGGTGGATGTTATTTGCTTGGTATGAGGCATGTTATTGCCCACTAGCACTATTTAAAGACACGCTCTTGGTATTTATACTGTGTAGAATCCATTTGATGACATCTACACATGGTAAGACCTGGAATATACAAGCAACCCTATGAAGACCTGAACTTTGGATATTAATGTAGACCTGTATATCCTCCAAATTTTCTTTAAATTTAGTGGCAGTGAATGCATCCTTGATAGTATGCCATGCAATATCAGAGTCCTTCTTAGTGTATAAATATGTATAAAAAAGAATAGGAATTGATTTTGAAGGAATTTCAACAACTCCCTTAGTACTTCTCTCTGTAGCCTCCTTTGATGCCAGTTTTTTGGGAGGCATAATGTTATGTGTTGATGAAAGAGAAGTATGCTCAAGACCTGCAGTACCTGCGGAAAGAGATGCACTCATGGTAGTAACAAGTTAGCTCTAAAAAGATGAGTTCAACAATCAATCTAAACGTAGCAACACACTAACTGAGGAGAAATATTGTGCAATGTTGGGCTGCAAGAGGGAAGGATGAGCTCTGGAATTGTGCAATGTGTAGTAAGAAAGGAGGATTACGTAGTCTGGGCTGACAGGGGGAAGGCTTGAGGCTTGAGATTATGCAATGCATAACCCCAACTGGAAGAAGAAGAAGATGATTCCACATTGCAGTCTCAATGGCCAAGTTTGACCACTTATGACTGGGATTGCACAATGCATAGCTAGAGGAGGCCAGTGACTGCACATTGTGCAATTGTAGCTGGCAAGAAGGAGGCTTTAATCTTAGGATTGCACGATGCACAGTGGGAGAAGCAAACAAGCCTCAATGGTGCAACAATTTATCCTAGGAAAAAAAACAAGTTTTTGATCTGGGGCTAAGGAAAAGGAAAGTATAAATCAGCCTTTGAATGATTTATATCAATAACTATTATCGACCAGAAAAGATCATCCGAAGGAAAGAACATACATGCATAAAAAGACCCAGCAACAATAATTGTTGTCGGCAAAAATGGCTTGGGAGGGATGCGACACTTGTAAAAATAGAACGACAGATTGAAACAACACTTGTGAAATTTATTAATAGCAGACACTCTAGTAATCATAAGAAGAAATAGGAAAAATGACAATTTTAAATACAAAAATGACAAAAGCGACCGAAAAAGAAGTAAAAAGTGACACTTAAGAAACTTACCCAAAAAAGTGCTGCAAACTATATTTGAAGCTCCTTAATCTCATGGGGATAGCTAGAGATCTTATGTTGAGTGTTCAAATGAGGTATATAAGGCTACATTATATAGATTTACCCCCATGGGATTAAGGTTAGTGTTTGTGATGCACATGCCTAAAATCAAGGAGAAAACGACACTTGTCCATGGATACAAAATAAAAATTTTTGTGACTTGGTGAAAGAAGTAAGTGCAATCCATATTTTCTAGGGATGTGAAATTGACTTGTTCTGGGAGGCTGCATAATCCATTGGTAGAAAGGATTTCCCAATGCCCAGTGATAAGGGATTTTGCAGTTCACTGACTTAGTGGATTGCAGAGTTCTGACTCTCAAGTGGGAATTGCACAATTTGCTTACCTAATGATCTCCCGTCTTACGGGATTGCTCAGTTCAATTCCTCAAGGAATTGTGTAGTTTCCGGTGGCATGGGATTGTATAGTTCCTAGAGGAAATACCAACAATCAGTGCAAGATCAGAACAAGGGTCTAATTGTGTTTGATAGGGGTTTCTTATCTTCAAAAGTTGTGCAACTGATGCCAACAATATTTAGTCAAAATATCACACAAGTTTTGCATGAAAGAATAAGCGATTACAACACTAGAAAATCAAGAGGAACACTTGATGACTGTGAAAGATAAGTTCTTACAAACAAAAGGTAGGCTCCAAAATTGAAGCATAGGAAATTTTGGAGGGGGGTTGTAGCAACTACAACATCTCCATTGCAGAGGTTGTGAACAACTGTTGAGAGAGCTATTAAAAAAAAAATTAATACGGCCTGGCTGAAATCAATACTGCATTTAAGGCTCCTACTCTTGTGCTTCCTTAAGCACTTCCATTAGGTCGGCCTATACAAAGACCTCAAAAGAAACAAAAATCAACATTTTTTTTAAGCAACAAGAAATTGAATTTCAAAACATTCTAGAGATAGAAACTCCAATGCTGACACCAATCCACTCTGAATGCATCAGGCTTGACCCACGAACTTTCCAATCAAGCTAGGGACTGATCTCACTGCAGTGGATATCCTCCTCCATGTCCACAACTCTTAGTTCATCTCCACCAAAGTGTGTAAAATGTGCATTTTTCGTGGTATTTTTCTTCAAAGTCTTGACTCCACCTTAATATATTAATGATTTCAAATAGCAAAAGAAAAATAACTCCAATGTGTCACAAAATGGTGCACCTTAGATCTAAATGCAACTAGTCTACTTGTGCACAACATTTCTCAATGCAGACTCCTCGTTATGGAAATGGACTTGAACAACACCCCCACCTCAGGTCTATGAATATCAATGGCTCACATATTGGACAAAGTCGTGTGCAAAACAACAAAGATTCTCACACAAGACACACAACAATATTTTCTTACACAAAAAAAATCCCCACACACTTATACTAATATCTGTACTAAGAATCAATCCTCAAATCTCCTCCATCTTCTTGGGCCCTTCCTTAAGGGAGTCAGGCCCATATGGGCTCTTATACCAACATAGAAATTTTAGGAGCATACATAGCACACAAATTACACACAAAACAATTCATATATTGCCATTCAAAACCAAAATACGTCCCACATATATAGTGCTTATGAGATCCAATAGATTCTAAGATAGGAGAATATTGTTGAGAAAATATCTCAATAGACTCCAACAACCAACAAACCAAATCTGTCAATATACTATTGTAAGTGTTAATTCTAACTATGTTTTCTAGATTGCATTGAAAGTTGACAAATAATACATTTTATCCACTCTATGACAAAATTCCCACCGCAGAGTTGACAAGTGAAAAAAATAACCATTTCATCACATAACCTATTGACAGTGCTGGACCCGCCAACATGTAAGGGGATCTCCCTGGTAAGAAGTCCCAATTAGACCTCAGACCGTTGGTATAGGAGTCCTAGCAGTGGGTCACACGGTAATGCCTTGAACGCAATTTCTCACAAATGCAAGTAAGATGTCTATGTTGGTAGCAAGGGTGTGACAACTGTAGCAAGCCAAGGAAGGTGCATGAGAGGTTCAAACACACGGGGGTTGAGATGAGTGCGCCCCTTGGAAACCTGTGATAACACAGAGTTAAGAAGGGAACAAACGAGCAAAGATGCATCACAACATGGAAGGCAAGTTAGTTAGGAATCTGAAGTGATGGTTAAACCAACAACACTTTTCAGAAAGATTCATACATACATACACAGAAAAGTCCATACTTGCATGCGTAAACAAACAAATACATATATCATTTAGAGTAAACTAGATAGCATATAATACAATACAACATATACATGAAACGTGTTGGCTATATTATATTAATAAGTGTAAGTTCCAGTCATACAATGCATCCATGTCTAACAACTAGTTCCGACAACGGAACGTTACAACCATAACTGCCTACTCCTCCAAAGAGATATACTAGCTCTACGCAGTGGAGAAGCCAAGGCTCATTACAATACTGTCCAAGCTCTCTTTAAGATAGTGACCCTGTCGGAGGCTTGGTTGACAAAAATCCTTTACAATGTGTTATGAGGTTCTATTTATAACAAAGGGTGGGTTGACCCTTGACATTCCCCTTTGTGAAAGTTCATCTACCCTCATGAATTTTCATATAATCTATGACTGTTACATTTAACTATCGACACTTGAACTTCCACTTGACAAGACGTTACATTACAATGCACATGTGCCCATGTGAGACAAAATTTCTTGAGCAAGCCATGCAAGACATCACTGACACTCAGTCTGTTGTGATGAGGCCAACTCTTTGACATGCTTGTGATGGTGAAGGTGGTGAGCTGATGCCAAGCTTGGTCATTTGTGATGGTGTGCATGCGCTCCATGGTGACATCTTTCTGAAGCGAACTCTTACCTCCATTGCATCTGGGTGCATTGGTATGGATCCTCCATCCAAATCGTCTGCTAGCATGCACATGGTCTTCTTGGGTGCAACCGAACTGAAAACACACTGATGCATATTGTTCGTGCTGATCTTCTGATGTGCGTTGGTGGTCATGCGCATCAATTATCAACTGCATGTTCAGCTCCAGTCGAACTTGCTTCTTGTCTTTGCCTTGGTGAGTGTGCTGAATGGGTGGGATTGCATGAGTTCGCAAAATGACATGCACGCTGCTAAATTCCCTTGCATGCGATCAACCACTGATCACCATGTCTGCTCCATGCCCACTGCTGGGATGGATATGTAACTTGTATAGGTGCATTTTCATCCATGAGTGCATGTTGCACCCCTTGCTATACCTATTCCTGTTGCAACTCATTCTCTCATCTATGTAGCTCCTGTTCTTCCTTGAGTTGTTGCTTCAACACATGCAACTCCTTCTCTGTTCCATTTTCTACCATCGTACGATCTTCATGTTGCGCGGTCTCCTCATAGTCTGTGTCTCTAAAGTTTCTTTCATCACAAGTGGATCTTCTTGCGCTTGCAACTTTTTTCCGCCTCTATGTTGTCAACAACCTTTCTCTTGTGTTTGTTGCATCCGGTATGCTGCCTGTAGCTGCTTGCTATGATGCTGTTTCCTTCATATCTTGATGTCCTTATCTATGAACAACTTGATGTCTTCGTGGGTAGGAAATTTCATAGACACTTGATCGACTACAACCCCAAGTGTGCTCTAAACAATGTCTTCGACTCTGATCTCCTGGAAACCATTGTACCTGTGCTGATGAGAGGCAGATGAACACCTGCGATACCTGGATACATGGAAACACTCATGGCAAGAAATCTGTCAGTCGAAAACCAAAACGAACTTGAGAACTGACTTGCAACATACCTGTCTGACTGATTATGAAGGTTGCACAATTTCTGTCAAGAGGTTGAGAGACTAACTGCCAAAACTGAGCAAGGCATAGTCCGGGCTGTAAGGAGGCCGACTGACTGATGGAACTGCGCAATGCACAGTCCAGCCTGGCCTGTTGAGGACTGAAACTGTGTAATGCGCAATTTTAGTCAGCAGTGACATGCAACTAGCAGACTGCATTGAGCAGTTTCTTTGGCCAACAGGACATTTCCTCCAAGAATTGTGTAATGCAAGCTTGGAGGTCAGTGCCTGGATAGACTTGCGCAATTTCTGAAGGGAAGGCAATGTCTTCACTTCTAGAAATGCGCAGTGCTAGCCTGGCAAGGCACAGTCCGTCCAAGGTAACCCAGTCTGTCTGACGGGTGACTGAAAACATGAGAAGTGTGAATGCATGATGAGATGAGTGCAAACAAGAGTGAATGATCATTCATGTAAACAACAAGTGCAGGATTCAGGAAACGGGAAGGCATGCATGTGTGTCAAGCGAGTCGTCACAACGACGACCGTCTGTACAAAAAAGTGTCATGCATGTGATAGTAGTGAGATAAAAACGAAAACTGAAATGGTGTTAGTACAAGCTATTGTGTATCAAAACGACAGCAAACACTCATTGAAATCAAGCAGACAACATTCATAGGAAGTGAAACACAAAGAGCACCAGAAATGCAGCGCGAGACATGAAAAGCAGGCTTACCCCAAAACAAATGAGCTGAATGTGCCGATGACTCCTAGATGCAATGCGCAATGTCAAAGCTGCAAGATCGATGTGAGGAAAGAGCTTTGTAGCGTCTGGTTGATGAGTTTTGATAAAATCGAGGTTGCGACACACATGCCACAAATCTAGGGAAAGCGACACTTGGTGGGAGGTTTCTGAAATGATATTTGCATGTAACCTCCAGCTGCTAAAAATAGATCCCTAAAACAAGGGATTCCTTTGCATGCTACCTTGGGAGGAGCAACCCATGCATGCAAAACAACTTTTCTTGGTCCCGGGGGGAACTGATCAACTCAACTGCACATGCAAGAGCCTGCTCAACTGCTGGGAGAAAATGCGCATTTCTGGGAGGGAGCTGGGCTGGCTGGCCAAGGGATTTGCCCAATTTCTGCGTAGAGCAGCTGACTATTGCCCAGGATTGCACAGTTCTTGGGCTGAGCAGCCCTGCTGGGAAGAATTGTGCAATTTTCTCAGTGAAGCTTGACTGACAGATTTGTGCAATTCTGGAACCCATTAGGTTGCCAGACAGAATTGCGCAATTTCTGTAGGGAAGGTTGGTTTCCCTTCAAAATTGTGCAATTTCTTGAGGGAGCTGCTCAGCGTGCAGCTGGACCAAGTCCGAAAGAACAACCTATGAGGGGAATGCAACAAGCTCTGATGGACAAGCTATCATTCTGCAAGAAAGTCATTGAAGTTTGTGTACTTGATGAAGCAAGACATGCTGGTGTGAAAGGTTGGTAGGGAAGCTCCAAAATGAAGATAAGGCAAAATTTTGGAGGTTGGTTGTAGCCGCTACAACATAACCATGATCCTTCTCACATTTAGGTATTTTGGAGTTTTTGTTTAGAATTTCAGCGAACACTCATCTAGGTATTTTGGAGTTAATTCTAGGAAACAATTTTGTTTGAATTTTGAGTTTTTATTTTTAAAATGTATTTTGTTGAAATCATGATTTCCGTTACATCAAAGTTTGAAAGCCTTATTAAATAGATACATCGTTAGAGTTAATAGATACTTAAGAGGATGTTAGGCAGATGTTGCGAAATACGTGGGGATCGTTGAAAGTCTCCCCTAGCGAACCCCATGTGTTAGTACATGGACGCATTGTCATACTTAACAAATCATGCAAAAGTTGTTAGGGACATGTCGTGCGGGGAGACTTTTATTCATCCAACATAGTTTTGAATGCATAGATGAATTAGGTACCCTGAAAAACCACTAATACTATCATGAAAAGTTCACAATTTAAACTTGTGATTCCAACCAATCACACCCCATTTTATCCAAATTCAACACAAAATATATTGGAAAAAACTCTAAAATTTAGAACAAATAAACTACGAACAACGAATCCTTGTTTTAACTTTCCACCTCCACTAATACATCCAATGACAAAGATTTCCTCCAATAATTTATCCACATGCTATAATGTTAATTGTATTCATTCAAACCTAAAAATCGGCGATGGTGATTAGTCTTTTCGTTCACTCTACGTAATCTTAATTGCTCTCGCACTCCATATTCTTAATAACCATCACCTTGAAAAAACATCCTAACAAAAGAAGAAAGACCACTTGACCATCCTAGTAGAAGAACTTTAAAATTGGGATTAGAATTTTAGGGCAAAAACCCAATGGTAAGTATAAAAGGGAGAAAAAGAAAGAAACCCAACATTTAAAATTATTAAAATTTTACAAAAATATTAATAATAAAATATTTGGTTATGTACTTGACAATTGATATATTGAAGGACTAAATGTGTCATCTCCCTAAAAGCTATCGAAAGTGATTCACGTTATGCTGAAAACATTTCCATTATATTACAAATGATACTAATGAGAATACTTTTAAACAAATAGGTTAATAACTATTTTAAAATTTAAATTTTCCAGTTTCTTGAGTGTTTCTAGAGTTTACATAGAGAATATGGTTAAGAATGTGTGATGGTACGTTGCTAAAATAATAATCTAGTGTCAAGGTTGTTTACTTTACTTCAAAAACAATTTAAGCTATTTGCATTTATGCACAAAAATAAAATAAAAAATTACAAAATATGTGAATTTTCAGGTCATAAAAAACATGGAGAAATATTTACCAATCAAATCACAATATTCACAACTTGTGAGTACATGTTCTTGCTAAAGAAATTAATACAAAACTTAAGTACAAATAGATCTATGTATTGAAATGCATGTATCTATCTAGATGCAAAGTACTTGGTAACTGTTGAACTCCACATGGAAAGCACATTCTTAAAGTAGTCATCACCTTGAAAATGCTTGTTCAAAGGACATATATACTACAACTTTTTTTGATTTCTCCAATAACACCACATGAAAAGCACATTCTTAAAGTAACCATCACCTTGAAAAAGCTTGTTCAAAGGACATATAGACTACAATTTTTTTTTGATTGTTCTAATAAAACATTGATGGTATGGAACATTCATTTTAAAACTGGAAATTGAGGCATTATAATACATGATTAATAATAAATTTTCTAATTTATATTTTAATAATTTAATAAAAAAACCTTTAAAAAATAATTTTAAATTAATATGTGATTTATTAAAACTTTGTTTAGGGTTATAAAGTTGAAAAAATAGAAATTCAATATACTTTGATCATGAAGGAAAACTATAATCCCTAGTGTTATCTAAACACTTAAAAATTGGTTAAACACATTAATCATAATGCATAATAGACGGTAACATCATCATAATAAAGGGGTAATAAAGTTTGGATTCTTTGATTATAGAGAAAGAAGAGGATTTATATTTCCTTTAATATTAATGATTAATAATATTTAATAAATATAAATGTGTTATCACAATAGGTTAAATATATATCTATATATATATATATATAAATTTATTTTTTATAATAAAAATAATTTATTTTTAATAATAAAAACAATTTATTTTTAATATTAATGATTAATATTATTTAATAAATATAAAGTATTAAGAAATTGAGGGCTTGGGACGCTGGGATCGGCCGCTAGGGTTCTGACCACAACCTCAGACAGCGCAGACTGCACAGACCAGGCAACCATCACGGGCCTGACCTCTAGCTCTGTTTCGACTGAGCAATACAGGGTATAATCGTAGGGCATATGGATTCCCCCCAGGGGGGGGCGTCAATGCCCTCCCCCAAAGCAAACACTTCGCAGCCAGGGCCTGAAAGGACGATTGTGTTTGGTTCTGTTGATGAGGAGGCGATTAACAAGGAGATCCCGCAGCGCTACGGGCATAATGAGATAGGCAGTCAGGTGGATAAGACAGGCGTCACGCCCGGAAGAAAGGACAAACCAGAGGAAGGATCGAAGATCTCTTCGAATACCTGCAAACCAATAGCAGCCGAACGACCCAGAATAGAGCTGCCGGGACAGAAGATTGACGAACGAATCCAATACATGAGGGATCATGCCCTCATCGGGAAATTTATAGGGTTCTGGCCGACAGAAAAAGCCCTATATGGATGGATTGCAGCTAAGTGGAAACCCAAAGGAGACGTAACACTGCAGCTAGGACCGAAAGGGTTCTTTACTGCGATTTTCTTTTGCCTTGAAGACAAATACAGAATCCTGGGCGAAGGGCCATATTTTTTCAACTCAGCTGGTCTGTATCTAAGGGAATGGATAGCAAGATTTAACCCGGACAAGGAAGACCTCACCTGGGCTCCAGTCTGGATCAGAATGTATTCACTTCCAGATGAATACTGGGATGAAGATATTCTCAAAGACATAGGAAATGGATTAGGGGAATACATAAAAGCGGCGGAAGAAACAAAACTGCGCAGATACACATCCTACACCCGCATCTGCGTCTTCATGCGCCTGGACAAAGCCCTGCCAGACTCGGTAAGTCTCTCTCACCGCGACAATGAATGGATTCAACCCTTGGATTATGAACATGTCCCTTTTCGTTGCCAAAAATGCCATGCTCTCGGGCATTTATTCAGGGATTGTCCCCTAAATGCCAAAGCTAATGCTCCTGAACCCTCAGACTCCTTGACCCATGATGGCTTCACCAAAGCACCCAGCCGCAAACGAGCGCACAAAAAACCTTCAACCGGGAAAAATCCCCAGCAAGACAATGCCCCTGGCCCTGCTATAAGGAACAACTTTGAAATTCTAGCTCAGACCTCGGAAGAGCAAATCCCGTTCTCCAAGCCCAGCTCCGCACCCCCATCCTCCTCCTCCCAGCCTCCTCCTTCAGCCTCCCCTTCTGAACATCAAACCCCCAAAGTTGCTAAGGCGAACCCCAAGGACGGACGAAAGGAACCTGCAGAAAAAGATAATGAAATGGATGTGGATGGAACTCCAGATCCCCCCCAAAGCTTAGACATTTCCACAGAAGGAAATAGCCAGGTGCAACAGATGGATGAAGAACCAGAAAGTATAGATCTGCAAGGACTAGACATTTTAGAACTAGAGTTAGCATGCAAAAAGAAGGACTACGACAGTATCCCAGAGCTTCAGCTCAACAAACTGGAAGTGGTCATCTCAAGGGCTTATCAGCAGAAACAGCTAGGCATCCAGCCAGGAAGTCATTGGGATGGAGGCCTTCCCCCAAAAGACTCCAAAAAGAGGGGAAGAAGGACTGATCTCCAGCGAACAATAGCAGTAGGGAAAATCCTGGTGGACTCAAGCAGGTATGCAAAATTGACGAAGTACTACAAACCCTCTATTAATAGTGAATCATGAAGCTCATTTCATGGAACTTAAGGGGGCTCAATAGCCCAGGGAAACTCAGAATGTTAAAAAATATGATAAAAATGGAAAAGCCGCAACTATGCTTTCTTCAGGAAACCAAGTGTAACAGCTCTACACTAGGCAACATCCTCTCTAAAGCATGGCCAGGTTGTCAATCGGTGGTAGTGGATGCATCTGGAGCATCAAGGGGGCTTGCCATTGCATGGAACACGCAAGCACTTACTCTCTCAGACTTCCACGCTTCTCATCACCTCATCCAGGCTGCCTTCCACATTTTAGGCACCAATATACATGGAAACCTCTCAAATGTCTATTTCCCGCAGGAAGCAGGAAACAAAATAGCTCTTCTCAACACTATAGAAGCTCTGAACAACAATAGAATGCATCCTCTATGGATTATTGGAGGGGATTTTAACATGATCACCAAGTTGGAGGAAAAGCTTGGGGGAAGAACCAGATTGGAACAGGAAAACACCCACTTTAAAGACTTCATCCAGAATACCTCTCTAATAGACTTGCAATTTTGTAATGGCACTTACACTTGGAGCAATCGAAGAGAAGGAAAGCATCAAATCGCTTCCAAACTAGACCGATTTCTTATATCAGACAATTCGGTTCACTTAGGAGGAGACATAACTGCTGCCATACTACCCCACTTAGGCTCGGATCACTGGCCAATTTCCCTCCAGTGGCAACGACCAGGCAACTCCACCAGAAGGCCCTTTCGCTTTGAAGAACTCTGGCTCACCCATCCAACTTTCAAAGATTGTGTTAAAACAAGTTGGACAACCTTCACTCCGCCAGAAGGCTCCAAGATGTTCCAGTTCCAACAGAAACTCAAATATTTAAAATACCATCTAAAGCGTTGGAACAATGAGACCTTTGGAAACATCTTTAAGGCGCAACATGACTTACATAAGGAAATGGCGGATCTCCAGCAAAAAATAAGCACAGGGGGTCACACAGAGGCGACCCTGGAGCAGGAGTAGCGCATCCACAATCAGCTGGAGGAGAGGAGAAAGTAGGAGGAGATATTTTGGAAGAAAAAATCCAGGATCAGATGGCTGAAAGAGGGCAAACGGAACACCAAATTCTTCCACCGAACCACTATTCAACGAAGAATGCACAAAAACATCCCCTTCATTCAAAGGCAAGGGGGGGCAAGAGCAGAACAACATGAAGAAATTGAGGAGGAGTTCCTAAATCACTTCAAGCAAGTTCATCTAGAGCCCAATGCAGACAAGAGACCTGCGATAGAAAGAATAACACATAATGTGCCAAAGTTAATCACGGAGGAACATAATGAACTTCTCCTTCACCCTATACTAACTCAGGAGGTGGACACATCCGTGTCCCAGCTCAAGGAGGGAAAAGCCCCTGGCCCGGACGGCTTCACCACAACTTTCTTTCACACTTTCTGGGAGCTGATAAAATTGGAGGTCTGGCAAGTTGTAGAGGAATCGAGAGCTCTTCATTGGCTGCTTCCCTCTCTCAACTCAACTTTCATTGCCCTTATACCAAAAGAGGTGGAATCCATCACCCCAGACAAATTCAGGCCGATTGCTCTTTGCAACGTCATATACAAAGTTATCTCCAAAGTTATCGCCAACAGGTTAAAGCCCCTCTTGCCACTGCTCATCTCTCCGGAACAATCTGGATATGTGGAAGGGAGACAGATCATGGATGGCATTATCCTCTCGCATGAGATCATACACTCCCTCAAGCAGTCCAATCAGGCAGGTATGATTCTAAAGCTTGATCTTTCTAAGGCTTTTGATAAGCTCAGTTGGACTTACATTCAGCAAATGCTAATTGCCTTTGGATTCTCTCCCATGTGGATCTGTTGGATCATGAGTCTTATCTCCTCCTCCTTCTTCTCCATTCTCGTGAACGGGATCCCATCACGACCCTTCAGACCCTCCCGAGGAATCAGGCAAGGTGACCCTCTCTCCCCCTTCCTCTTTGTTTTAATGGCTGAAGGCCTGGGTCGTCACATCAAACAAGCCCTCCTCTCTCAACAGCTCAAAGGTCTCTCCATTCACCACTCCCCAGCTATATCTCATCAGCAGTTTGTTGATGACACCATGCTCTTTGGCTACCCATCTGTCCAGGAAGCCTCCTGCTTTAAGGCCCTGCTCAATGACTTCTCTGAGGCCTCAGGAACTAGCATCAATAACTCCAAGTCGCAGATCTTTTTCTTTCACACCCCTCCTGTCGTTAAGACTGCTGTTGCTCGAATTTTGGGATTCCCCATTGCCACTCTCCCTTCTAAATACCTTGGAGCTCCCCTTTCTGCTTCAGCCATCAAGCATTCCTCCTGGCGTACTCTCATTGAGAAGCTCGAATCCCGCCTCAACCTATGGACGCACAGAACACTGAACTTGGCCAGTCGTGTAGTGCTCATAAAGTCAGTTCTTCAGGCAATGCCGCTCTACTTATTCTCAATCCTAGCGGCGCCAAAATGGGTTCTAAAAAGAATTCGGGATCTTCAGCGAGGATTCCTTTGGGGAAATACAGCTACAAATCGCAAATGGGCCCTGGTAAAATGGACCACTGTATGCACGCCCAAAGAAAAAGGGGGCATCGGCCTGAGAGATCCCACACACAGCAACGCCATCATGAGCGCAAAAATTTGGTGGCAATGGCTCTCTAACCCAGAAAAACCTTGGGCCACCATTTGGATGGCCAAATACGCCAATCACAGACCCCAGGAGGAGCTCATCAGGTTCACTCCCAATGTCAAAGGCTCGCTAATTTGGAACGCGGCCAAACAACACTTCCAGTTGATACAACAACATAGTTTTTGGGAGGTCAGAAATGGTAGAACAACACGATTCTGGACAGATGCCTGGAACCAAATGCCATAGCTCAGCCGCATTCTTAACCCACTTCCGAACTCCATTGGAGAGGAGCAGCAACAAGAAAAGATCCGGCAATACTGGACTCAGGAGACAGAGCAAGGCTTCAGGAAGTGGAAACAGGGTAACCAGCTAATCAGAAATGAAAATCACCAAATCATTGAGGATCTGGAAAGGGAGCTACGCAAAAGGAGCATCAGACATGCCGAAGGCAGAGACATTCTACGATGGGGGTACCAGCCTAAAGGCGCCTTCACCACATCTGAGGCTTACAAAATTATGTGCAATAACCCTACTCCCCCTGACCCAATTTGGAGCAAAATCTGGGGGTTAGGTTCTTGGCCTAAAGTCTCCTACTTCCTTTGGTTGGTAGGACATCAGAGAATCCTCACCTGGGATAAACTTAGGCACAGAAATTTTCATGGCCCCTCTATTTGTGTTAATTGCAAATCCCATGAGGAAACTCTCCAACACCTCCTGGACTCTTGCCCCTTAGCCAATCAGTTATGGGAAAAGGCAAGCTTCAGATGTCAAAGAAGATGCAGACTTGAGGACGACATAACCAACTCATTGCGTCATTGGCAACAGAATCCATACAAAAGTGAAATTCTCAACCATTTATGGAACATAATCCCCGGGCTCCTCCTATGGAGCATATGGAAGGAAAGGAACAAACGCATATTCAAAGATCAATGCTCCCCGATAGATAGTATCTGGAGCATGCTTTGTGGGAATCTCAAAGAGATGCTGATGCTCTGCTCATGGACTGAGGAGGACCTTCCGACTCTAGACAATGAGAAAGCCATTTTGGAAAACTGGCAAATGCATCTTCCTCAGGAATCTCACAATAAAGGCCCTCCTAAAAGCAGCAACCTAAAAAAGGTCTCCTGGACTGCCCCTCCAAAGCATACCTTCAAGCTCAACTTTGATGGTGCCTCAAAGTGCAATCTTGGAATTGCAGGCTTTGGCGGAATTTTAAGGAATCATGAAGACACACCCCTGTTGCTCTACTATGGAAACATTGGGTGGGACACCAATAACTCGTCTGAGTTAGAGGGACTATGGTAAGGTCTCCTTCTCTCTTGGAAACACAACTTCCAACCCCTGGAGGTGGAAGGAGACTCCCAGATCCTTATAAATATGGCCAAGCATCTCCTAAATGGATCTCATGCAAGGAAAATAGCCACCAGTTGGAGGCTTGAAGCTAGACTGGAAGCCATAGAACAAGCGCTCCATAGTAACAGGGCCATCACCTTCATTCACATAAAGAGGGAAGGCAACAAGGTCGCTGACCTCCTGGCCAATATAGGGGTGGAAACTGAGAATAATCTACTCACAGGAACACTGGATATTATATCGAATCATGATCAGGCACAGGAATGCACTCGTCTGGTCCAAAACGATGCTGCTCCCCCGGATGCGGGTGATTGAAGGGATGGGACACGCGATTAAATGTGGCCACCTACCAGCCATGCGCAACAGAGAGGATCACACATGGGAGCAGGCCTGTTTTCAGCCGCGCGGGAGTGGTTTGTTTGGCATACACCAGGGGAGCTTAAATGCTCCGTCCACCCCTGTACGCAAGCCAGGGTCCGGCTCCTCGGCTCCCATGAAGGTTGCAGTAATGGCGGGCGGGCTTCGAGGCGCAGGTAGGTATGATAAATACAGTTGTGGGTTGGGCTTCACTGCGCATACTTACGGTCTGTTCATTGTTCAAACTCAGGGTATGTTTATGCAACCTCTGGAGCTGCGAGCAGCTCCAAGCGGCTGCCTTTCCGTCTGGGCTAACCCCCCGCCTGTTCGTGGTCTCCCCGGGACTGTTTTGGTACTCAATTTCGCTCTGCGCTCTATACATTTGGGCCCTGCAATCATGGTTCGGCCTCGACAGCGAATGCTCAGCCGTCGAGGCACCTCCCGTGGAGGATCTTCGCGCCCTCCTGTAGATGAAATTTCTCCCCATTGCTGCCATTGCCATTGCCATCGCACCCTTGAAGCTAACCCCCTTCAGTCCAGTCAATTCCTGGATTCTAGCGCTCCTGATTCCGCTTCCTCGCCCGCCTTCGGCTCTGCCATTTTCAATTTCAACAGTTCTTTGAACTGTCCCCGGATCAGCGCCCATGTGTCGGTTCTCTTCATCGAAGAGTCCCCTGATGGAAGCGATACTAAAGACAGTCGGGGGAAGCAGCCAGCTGACGGCTCAGCGAAAGCCATGAAGACGCCCTCTGCAGATCCTGTGAATGTCTCAAAAATCCCTCTGGCTCAGGAGGCGATGATCAGCCAAAAAGAAGATGTCAATATGGAGACCGCTCCAACTGCAGCGGAGGTGGCGGAATACGGGTGGTGCAGGGTGGTGGAGGAGGAACCTGAAGAATAGATGCGCCTTCGTTCCAGGTCTCTGCGGCACATCTGTGAGGGCATTCGGCCTCTCTTGCTGTTTTTGATTATGTTTTGGATATGTGTTACTGTCTCTGTGCCAATGCTGATGGCAAATTGTCTATGTTTGGGTTCTGGAATCTTTTTTCTGTGGTTGGGAAGTGTTTGTCTCCCCTGCGCGGGATTAGTCTGCTGCTCCACTGGCGCCCCTGCAAGGGTTGGTTTATTTTTGGTCTGGTTAAGTCCTCGGACACTGCAGTCTCAGCTGTTCCAAGCTGCCATTACTTCCAGGCAGCTGGTTCTTTCTGTTTTGTAATGATGTAACTGTTATCTGTTTATGTATATAATAGAATAGTTTTAACGAGAAAAAAAATAAATAAATATAAAGTATTATAAAAAATTATTTAAAAATATATATTAATTAATTTATTTTTAATAATATTTAATAAAATATAATTTGAATATTTTTATAATAAGAAAGAGTGAAATTAAAATTAAATAATTTTTTTGTTATTTAATTTTAATTAGTCATAGTAAAATACATAATTAAAAAAAAGAAAAATAAACACACATAATATTTTGGTGAGGATAAATATCATCAAAAATATAAAAAATGTTTCAAGGGTTTTAACAATTGTATATATGATTTTTGATAGGGCGTTAATGTGGATAAGATGGGGCTCTGGAGGCAGTGCCCGCCACCCCCCAAAAATGATGTGAATTTAGGCTAGGTGGGGCATGACATGCCTTTGCATGCAAAAATACAGTTAGCAATTTCTGTTTATTGCGTGTCCCGTGATGGATCTGGAATATGTTTGTGGTGGTTTGAGTGGAGGTGAGGGCTAGTCCTCGACCTCTTGTCAGATGTTCTTTGTTCTAGTTGAGTTAGTGGAGTGCTTTGAGTCCTAGTGGGAGTCTGAAATTGAAGTTGTAGGACGTGAATTTGCTGGTTTGTGGGGGGAATTGGAGGATGCAACAAAGTTTTCCTTACGAACGGGTATGTGCATGGTCATCTAGTACCAAATTTCATGGAGGGCTGGTGAGGATGCCAATTACATATTGCAGTGTGAAATTTTAGGTCAATTTCCTTTACTATCTAGTTATTTTACTTTTCAAGAACTTGTTGTTCGGGCCTGAGTTGTTATGGTTAGTGTGATTGTGTTTTGAACTCCAACCTCAATTTATTGAAAGGGGTCTTGGGTCCTTGGTACTTTTCATGTGTAATTGGCTCCAGGGTCTCTTGGTTCTGTTCATGTTTGATTACGAGTTTATGGTCTTGATGAAAAATACGGGGTGCCATTGTGTGAATTTCATTAATAGGTTGGATGATTTCTTAGGGATTGGTTATCATGACTACTTTTTCATCTCAAGCTTCTGGGCATTTGTGTTTTATTTGAGGCTTGTCTATTGTTTCATGGTGTTGGATATTGGGTCGTTCATCGAGGGTGTTACGACCTCTGTTGTCTACACAACTACTGCAATTGAGTCTGAGGCTTGTAGTTTTAGCTACGGGGATGATGCAGTTAGTTTGATTCCTAGTCTTAGAGTGGGTGCATCCATTTTCTTTTCTTGTTTCTTTGCAGGCAGAGGAATCTATAGTGGTTGCTTTAGGTGTGCCCCCCGTGTCTCAGCTGTGCCACCAAGACAAATAATGCATTGCAAATGGGGGGTAGGTGGCAACTCTCTGTACAGGTAGAGAGGGTCGAGACTCTTTGCTCATGATTTGGCTTCCACCTACTTCAATGTTGTTCTACCAGATATGAGGAAATAAATTTGTAAATTAGAGACTCAAGTAGGGGTTGAGCGATAATCCCATTCTGATTCTAAAATCCTGGAGGATATGTCGGCATGGGCTCTTGACCATGGGCACACTAGGGATAAGATAGAACAATACCTGAATTTGATAGTTTTGCATTGGAAAATGAAAACCTTGCCGGGACTAGTCCTGAAAGATAAGGAGGTAGAGTGGTACAATGTCTTCGCCACCTTGGAAGACATAAAAAAGATGCTTAGAAATTAGATATTATGTTTGGACAGGATCGATTCCCACCTGACATATGTGGAGGGTCATATTGTTTGAGTATGATAGTGGAGATTTTATGAATTCAATGGGGTCAAGTAGGGTTTTGGCAACGATTTCCTCTTTAGAAAATGATTAGAGTTTCAGTCGGTCGACTGTGTAGTTTGTTGGTTCCTCTGTTTGTATTCGACCCAATTAATGGGGTATTTGTTTTTTTAACAGTCTTAGTTTATGTTTATGTAAGTGTCGATTCTGGGCGTAATGTGGTGGTAACTTATGTATCGACTATGACGTTTGTGAGTTATTTGTGTGGTTGGTCTTTGTATTGGTTTTGTTGCCCGGTGATGGGTTAAGTGCTGGCCATGGTGTATAACTGTGTATGGGCTCTTGGTATCTGGTATTGTTTCGGTTAGTTGTTTCTGTTTTGAGTAGTGTCTTGAGGAAGTCGAAAACCCTAGAGAGAAATATGGAAAAGTATTGTATATATGATTTTTGATCAATACAAAGCCTTACTTTACACAAAAAAAGCAAAAATAAATAAATAAATTTTGTATATATAACATACTTCACATATGACATTATTCTCTATGTAGCAAATGTAATAACTCAAATGTAACAAAATCCACTATATAAATTTATGGCATTATTATCACATAGAAATTTGAGTAATACTATGATTTCCATCATCAAACATATCCTCCTTACCATTTATAAGGGTTAATTTTAATTATGTGTATGTTTTATAGGTAACTTCTACTCTAGAGTAGATGCATTGACTTATTTATTCTCTTAAAGGTCTGTTTTTTCAATGAAACATGGAGCCTTTCTATTTAATCAATTTAGTTTGAAGGCCGACACCTTTTACATATGATAAAAAATCTTCATCTATTAAATTAAAAAAGAACCAAAAGCACCTTGAAACTCTAGAAGTCTAATTACATACGACTATTATGATATAACTACTCTTATATATATTTCACAAGACCCTTAATATTGTTGCATATTTACATAACATAGATAAAAACTAAGGGAAAAGCTAATATTCTACCATTTCCCTAGGAACTATAATGCCAAAATTTTTAGTTTCTTCCTGCAATGGAAGGAGTAGAACAGAGGCCAAGTCCACACACATTTCTTCTATTCTTGATGTAGACTGATTCAGAACCTCAAGCTCAGGTGCCTCAATATTTGCAAGCAAGTTTTTACTCTCTTTAAAAAATGATGCTTCACTTTGAGGGATCAATTTAAGGCAATGAACTTTATAAATAGGTCCGAGAACACAGCGAATGCTACCCTCAACAGCCAAACAACTTGCAAAATTACCATGTCTTCCCAATCTAAACCTAGGAAGTCTGTGAGTGTCTTCAACCTTGTCAGACTTTAAATGGGGACTTTACAATTTTCAAGATTTAAGGATTTAATTTAATTCAAACAACAGTAACTAGACTAGATCAACATCTTAACTAGAAAAGGAACTAGGTGTCACTTTTTTAGTTGAAATTACTCTTGTTAGTTCTAGTCTTCGCGGCTTGTCACCAAGGATCAACATGGGCTCTTACTAGGTTTGGTTTGGTTAGATGTTTTGCACACGGTCTTCAGGATAAATCTAGGTTTTAACCCTGTATATAAATTACCTGCATACGAATTCTAAAACACAGAAAATAAAAAATGCAAGAGAATAACACATAAAACACATATACATAGAGATTTTCCCCTAGATCCCAAAACCGGGACTACCAGCTTGATTTTTATTATGTTCCTTTCAATGTTACAATACATATTTATACATGTTGAAGCATCTAATACCATGGACCGAAAAACCATCGCGTCCAAAAACATGTGCGAAAATCATCCACAAAACCATAAGTGGGTCTGCCCAACCTAACATAGGGTCCAAAACCAAAATTTTCTGGGGCGATGCCCCGGACCCCATAAAGTGGGGTTACGGGTACACCTCAAACTCCCATGACCTCCCCCTCTCTAACCCTCGATTAACTACATGGGCTAGTCGTGAAAATAATATAACACAACCCAACAATAAAACATGTCATAAGCATGTTTATCAGAAACAGCTTGGAAAGAGCTTTCCAATGGTATATCACACTCCCAAAATCAGCTCCCAGATTAGAAGATATGACCGAATGAACGATTGACTCATAGATCTCCCCCTGCAGCTGTTTATGTGTTTAATGATCCCGAGGAAACTAAGAGATGTCAGTGGATGACTGTGATAGAGAAGGAGAGAACATAACATTTGAGGCTGATAACTGTGCTTCTAATCCTCATCTCAACATATGGCGAGCTCGTTTCTCTGCTTTGATTGAAAGAGATATCCTGTGCAGAGGACACTGTACATTGCTTACAATGATATTGCGGGTGAAAGGTTGGTTTATAGCCACTAGTCCCATGTTTCTAGAGATGGATTACACTTTCTACAGTTGTGGTTTGGCATTAAAGACTTTCTGATAATTGCTCCACAAAGTATGAGTGGAGTTGTCCTTGATGCACCAGAGGCCACCAAGCTTCTAAGTGTTGTTGCAATTGCTTTGTCAAATTGTGACAGTGCTATCAGGATTTGGCCATCATTTGTACCAGTGCATGATCCAACTCGCAAGGCATATAAAGGCATTCAGAACATTGATACAACACTGACTCGGAGGTTTGAAGCAGATCACATTGGGAGCCAGGTTCCAGTAAAATTGATGCATTTGGAAGGTCTCTATGAGCTCTTTATGTCAAAATTGGCATTTGCTTCATCTGATTCTTTTGCACCAATTATCCAAGTGCACTACACAATGAGACTGACATATAGGACACATATATCGGGACATGAACTTGAACACCATGAGGAGAATGAATCTCAAAATACAGAGACTAGAGTGAGCATGGAAAGTGATTTATTTGACAACAGACAATGGGATGATGACTTCCCTTGGTCTGAGTGGTACTCTGCAGAAGATCCAGTTAAAGGATTTGAGTTAATCACCATATGGTCAGATAAGGTGGTTGAAAGTTCTGTTGAGATGGCTGAATTTGAAAATGCCTCTGTGCTTGAAGCCGATAAGTGGTTTCTTGTGCCCATAACTATCATGGATGGGAACAATTTTATTCAAAATAGTCCAGTTGGATTTGCATCAAGATTGTGTGCTCTGGTGGAAGCATTTTGCATTTCATTCGAGGGACAATTTGTGGAGGATTTTGTTACAGCTGAAAATCCACACATTCAAAGTGTAACAGCATCAGCTATTGTTCCTCCACCTACTGTTCTTGATCGAGTACTTAAATATCTTTTCCATGAAAGCCCAACTCAGCTCCAAATCTCAGTGCCCCTGCATCAACAACACACACAAGTCAAAATTTGAAGTCAAGTCAAACAAAAAATTGAAAGTCAAGCTAATCTGGAGTGTGGCACTGCGCTCCTGGATGTGGCGCTGCACTTCTGGACTATGGCACTGCGCATAGCCCTTTGGTGCTGCATGTAGGGCCATTCTAAAAAACAAAGTTCTGTAGGTGCCTGCTTGGCCTCGCATTGCTCTTTCGCTCACGCTGGCTCTAATCCAAGAAGTCTGCTAGACAATGAGTTGGGTAGGACACCTCCCATGGGGTGGAACTCCTGGAATCATTTTGGTTGCGACATCAATGAGATATTATGCCAGGCTATATTTTGCATATTACTGCTATTTTATCTACCAAATTTGATTCCTTATTCTGGGTACATTCCTGTTGAGCGTGAAGATTGTACTACAGCTTCAGTGGTGTATGAAACTCTTCTAGAAGGGGATAGGATTTTCCCTGAGCAACATGTGAATATCTTTCCCAAAATATTTTTTTGAATAGATAACACCCCTCATGAAGCTAGGAAATCAATGGCCTATTACAGAGTCATATGTTTGGAAACTCAATACATGGGATCATACTGAGAATATTTACAATAATTTCCAGTGATGTTGGGAACAAGAAAGTACCAAACACAAACCATGGCTATTAAGGGCATTGAATCACAGTCTTGTAGGACGATTCTGGTTTGGAGGTCTATTCAAGATTGGATATGATGCTTCAAAATTTATTGGTCCTAGGTGGAGATGGATGCACAAGGAAACTACTCAGATAATCGTAAAAATAGCAGCAGGCCATGGAGTAGGAAAAATTCTTGTCGGCAAGGATGGGCTAATGTCAACACCTGCAGTGTCTGCAGTTATCCGAAAACATAAGGCTAATGGGGGTTTTATTATGAGTGCAAGCCACAATCTTGGAGGACCAGAAAATGACTGGGGTATCAAATTTAATTACGATAGTGGACAACCTGCACCTGAATCTATTACTGACAAGATATATGGCAACACTCTGTCTATTTCAGAAATCAAGATGGCAAACATTTTAGATGTGGATTCGTCTAGATTGGGAGTTACCAAGTTTGGCAGTTTTACTGTAGAAGTTATTGATCCTGTTTTTTATTATAAGGAGCTACTACACAGTGTCCTTGATTTTGAACTTATAAAGACCTTCATAACAGGGCCAGATTTCAAGTTCAAATTTGATGCTATGCATGCCATAACTGGTGCCTATGCAAAGCCTATCTTTGTGGATCAACTTGGAGCAAATGCAGATTCTATATCCAATGGAATTCCTTTAGAGGATTTTGGGAATGGACATCCAGACCCCAACCTAACATATGCTAAGGAGTTGATAACTACTATGTATAGTGTAGACACACCAGATTTGGGTTTCCAGTGATGGAGATGGTGACCGAAACATGATTCTTGGAAAAAGCTTCTTTGTTATGCCTTCAGATGCAGTAGCTATGATTGCAGATAATGCTCAAGAAACAATTCCATACTTCAAGAATGGACCAAAGGGTCTAGCAAGGCCCATGCCAACAAGTGGTGCCCTTGACCTTGTAGCAAAAAAACTAAACCTTCCATTTTTTTTTGAGGTCCCCACTGGTTGGAAATTCTTTGGAAATTTCATGGATGCAGGGAAAATTTCAATATGTGGGGAAGAAAGCTTTGGAACTGGTTTTGATCACATTCATGAGAAAGATGAAATCTAGGCTATATTAGCTTGGCTTTCAATTATCGCTTATAAAATAATAAAAAAAAAATGGTGAAAAGCTGGTATCTTTCGTAGATATTGCTAAAGAACATTGGGTAACCTATGGTCGTAACTTCTTTTCTCATTATGATTATGAGGAATGTGAATTAGAAGGGGCTAACAAAATGGTTGAACATCTACGTGGTTTTATTTCTAACATCAAAGGAGGAGAGAAGTACGGAAACTACATGATCCAGTTTGCGAACGATAAGAAAAAAGGACATTGGTGAGGGGCGAAAAATGTCACCATAAGCTCATTGGTGACGGCCAAAAGAGCCTTCGTCACCAAAAACTGAATGTCACCAAAAGTGGCGTCGCTAAAAGTATAGGTGTTGTAGTGACATTCAAAGTCCATCACCAATAATGATTTATAATGATGGATAGTGACCGTCACCATTTCATATGAGCAATGGTGACAGACCATAGCCTCCGTCACCAAAAACTGAATGTCACCAAAGGTGGCGTCGCCAAAAGTATAGGTGTTGTAGTGACATTCAAAGTCCGTCACCAATAATGATTTATAATGACAGATAGCGACTGTCACCATTTCATATGAGCAATGGTGATGGACCATAGCCTCCATCACAAAAAATTGAATGTCACCAAAGGTGGCGTCACCAAAAGTATAGGTGTTATGGTGACATTAAAGGTCCATCACGAATATTGATTATAATGATGGATAGTGACCGTCACCATTTCATATGAACAACAACGATTTATTGTGATGGATCTTTCATGGCCGTCACTATTGGTGCATATATATGGTGACATTCGTTGACCCTCACCAAAAGCCGCATTGCCATAAGTATAGGTGTTGTGGTGACATTCAAGGTCTGTCACGAATAATGACTATAATGACAGACATCGACCGTCACCATTTTATATCAACAATAATGATTTATGGTTACAAACTTTTGAGGTTCGCCACTATTGATGCATACATATGGTGGTGTTAATTGGCCGTCACCATTTCATCTTTTGGTGACTGTTGAAAAATGTCAGCAAAGCTCATTGGTGATGGTCAAAATCTCATTCCATATGGATCATGTCAAGGCAAGATGGAATCGAACCACCAACCTCCTGCTTGTAAAGTAGGTGCTCTTCCATTGAGCTAGCACCCTTTAAAGAATTAGACTTTTAAAATTAGACCTTGAAACTTCATAAATTGTAAATTCTACAACTTACAATAAATTAAAGTCTCGACAATATTTTACTAAACAAGCAAAGAAACATCAAAGTTTCAGGTCCCTACCTAATGGTTATGGAAGTTATGAAAAGTGGATGGAGGGAAAAATAATTATGTATAAGAGAATCAATATGTTCAGTTGAATACTCAATTAGAAATGAAAGTCTGAAGACATTTATAATCTATAAATGACCTATAACTAGAAAATGCACCAAATATTGCAAAGGAAATGTCATAAGTTGATAACATATGGAAGAAGAACATTGATGAAGACATATGCAATATGTTATAGGTTGAGTGAAAGAAAAATCTCAATGTTGTTGTTGTTTGGTGTTTAGATATCTGAATGATATCTAAACTTCCGTGCAAATGTAACACTGATCTCCAGAAACCATGAATGACATATGATATATATATATATATATATATATATATATATATCCCCTTTACATAAACCAACATGCAATTTTGAATTTCATAAGTCCACACTCAAAACATGACAGCAACCAACAAATAAAAGAAATTGACTTGGATAGAAAGCAATAGCTTCACCTTCATTCTTGAGCTGCTTCTGTTTATTTGAATTTGACTCATGGCATTCTTTATTTGACAAGGAATCAAAATCATCACTAGTATTAAATTCATCCAACACGGACTTTGGATATCCCACTAACATCTGCGTTTTTTTTGCCATGCCTGAAAACCATGGAGTTTCCTATTGATAGTAGAATAAGATGTGTGCCTGCTTCTCAAGAACACATTCCTTATTAACCATTGTCACCTGACAAAAACCAACTAGACAACACAATATCAACGTACACAAAATCCCCTACCGAAATATAATCATAACTTAGCAAAGAAGTCTAAAAGATGTTCTTAATTAATAAACTTTCTATTTGGAAATACTGTTTCTTTAGATTTAAAAAAGACTATGTTGTACAACACTTCTGTCTATTTATCCAGGCAATTATATCATAGCATATGTCACACAGCAGCAATCTACAGTACCTAAAGTAAAAAGACAAATTTGCTCAAGAAAATATATTTAGAAAAGAGATTTGAAACTATGAGTTTGTTATCAAAGCTTTACTTAATTTAACAACAAACTAATTGGAGTTTGAAAATCAAAATTGTTCATAGGAAATGAATAGGACAATGGCCAAAGTCATTATTCATACAAATAAAGCTAGAGTCACTATTTCCATTGCAGATAACTGAATTTTGGGCAATGGTCTAACAATTAGAGCTTATTTTCTGGGAAGACTTGTCGATACCATCATTTTTTTTCCAAGGTTTGTTGTCTCTCTAGATCCAGATCAAATAGCTTGCCATTCTCAAGTTCTACCTTTCAAGTATTGATTGCTAGCTCACCCTTTAAAACACAATTCTACCACTCCATTTTATTTTGTTTTGTCAAGAGAATTGGCAGGACCTTCCCATCCTCTGTTTTACATAATCAATAACCATCCATCAATGATATAAATAATAACAGATACACAACAAAGGCAAAAGATGTTCTTATTGTATACCTATGTTCTATGACTCATTTTACCTTACTAGTGCAAAGAGATCACCCTGAAAAAATAACGTCCAAGTGGAATTTATATATATATATATATATATATATATATATATATCAAGCTCCAAGTAAACCAATCAAAATATGAACATCCTTTTAATCAATAAAATCTCCGACTTAAAATAAAAGTGGCCTAGAATTGAATGTTATATCAACCATGTCAAGTAACTAACATCGGGTGAGAAATACAATCCATGCATATTGGATTAGTGAAATAATTGATCTGGTAAAGCTCAAAAAAGATGACTTAGAGCTAAGAAACACAAATAAATGACTTAGAACTAAGACATGAGGTTGCCCTTTCAACCCTGTCGTTAAATAACTCTTCTTTATGTCACTTACCATTAAACTTTTTTTGATACCAGGTGGAAGTGGTATTGTAACATTAACCTCTGATAGTTTGTTTCCACGACTACTTCTCAAGATCTGCTCCATTACTAGCATTTGGGGCTAGATAAGATATATGCAAAAACCATCAACATGAAAATCAAATCTACATCCTTGTAAAAAAATGGGAGGAAAAAAAATATCCATAAATTGAAATAGACTGTAGGATACCTCATTCCTACAACATGATTATCTTGTCATGAACAATAAAAAATAAATCAGGAGAAATGTAATTTTTGCCACATTTTGACAATGAAATCTTTTGCAAATTCCATGAACAATTGATGAAAAAAGTCAGCTAAAGCTTGTCAGCATCAGGATTATAGTAAAACATAAAGGAATTGCTCCAACACTAATCCTAAACATAAGTATCTATACATATAAGTATTTATTGAGGACATTGTATTTTGTGAAAATATGGAAGTCAAATCTTTGAAATAACACAATTTATGATACCACTACCTTATGAAGTCCATTCATTCGAGTATTTACGAAGTCCATTCAGGAATTTATTCAAAGTTCAAAGTTTAAACAATTAACATGTAGCCTAAAAAAACTCATATTTGAAAAGGATATAACGCAAAGATGTAGAGTATATATCTCACATTTATATATCCTAATTTCCAGACATTGAAATGACACTTTTTAGCATACTATTGTGAATTCAACCCAAAATGGTAGAAAAAAATATTGATGGTCATTTTGCTAATATAAAAGTTTTATACATGCATTTATTTAAATAGTTAGCTTGCGATGTCAAACATATCTAAGGATGCACACAATACATTGCATATTTAGCGTTGGTGTGTGAACTTGAGACAATGGAGTCCAACATTAATAGTTTGCCTACAATATGCACTAGCAGAATAGGTGAACATAGTATTGTAGGTATGTGTTATGAATATATGTATTGCAGGCCAATAAGAGTATGGTTGGAACATTCTGTCCAACCCTTCTGATTTTGCCTATAATTTTCACTGGTCTAATAGGTGAACAATAGAACTATAGGTGTGAATTTTGTATCACTTACCTAAATCCAACACCTTCATCATAGAAATTTCAAAGAATATGTCCAGAACTGGTAGGTAATTTTCAAAACGAAAGAGTTGGCTTGATTGTTTGTGGAGAAGACTAGATTCTTACATTGTTCAATGTAAATTCATGACACTTTTCCAAGCTTAGATGGAGCAAAAAGGAACCAAGATAGAAGGTTATTTAAAGAATCCTTACTTATCTAGGGTAAAATGTTAGCCCTTTTTTGTCAAAAAGCATAAATGTAAAAACTTTAAGAAATTCAGTGAAGAGACTGTAGAAATGTTCTTATCAAACCACTATCGTAAACAAAGCTAAGAAATATTGCTTTGTAGAAGAGATATTCATGGTCAAATTAACAAGAAAGTGACCTTTTAACATATTTAATGCACTAGTGCTCATGTCGTGGTGTCCTAGGCATGCTAGGGACTACAGGGAGTGCTCATGTACATCTAGAGGAGAGGTGGGGAGACATCGAGTTGTAGTGGGCAGATACTTGAGGTACCCAACCTCTTGGATTATACCTTGCTATGGGAGCCCCGAAGAGAGAGTAGCAGGACTGGTGGATGTGGGTAGAGATGGATGCAGATGAAGCAACAGAGAGTGCTACAGTGCAGGAGTCCCCAGGCAGCACGAGGTTAGAAGGCTACAATAGTGTGAGCCCTAGTTGTGGTCACAAAGGAGCCCTAGCTGTAGTCATGAAGGGAGACCTAGATGTAGTCTTGAAGGAGCTCTAGCCACAGTAAAAAAGGAATCCCTAGCTGCAGTAAAAGGCAGCCCTAACCGCAGTCAAAAGGAGGCTTAGCCACAACAAGAGAGAGGCCTAAGACGCAGTCTAGAGAGAGGCCTAAGATGTAGTCAAGAGAGGCATAAATACACAGTCAAGAGAGGCCAGATATGCAACAAAAGGAAGGCTCTTATCCATAGCAAAGGAGGCCTTAATCCATAGCAAGAGGGAGGCCCTTATCAGCCATCAAGAAGAAGCATATAGCCGCAGTCAAGGAAGGTCTAAAGCAGCACTCAGAGAGGCCCTAGATGCAGTCAAAGGGAGGCCCTAGCCATTGCAAGAAGGATCCATAAGACAACAAGAAATAAGCCCTAGAAGCAACGTGGAAGTCTTATGTTTTTGCTGTAGGTACAATGTGTGAAAGAGAGGTTGTTTTGAGTGTTGTTCTTGGGTGCTCTTGTAGGGAGAAGGGCCGAAGTTTGAAGTTTAAGATCACAGCAAGAAGAGGCATTCAACGTGGGTTAAATAGGGTTGTTATGTAGCTATTCCAGGAAGACTGAAGAGTTGAAAATAGGCCGAGTATCTTGCTTGAAGTTTCAACTAAAGGATGAAACTCAACTAAAGGATGAATTAGCTTAATAAAATTCATGATGGCCTTTTACAATCATATAGTTATGAGTGAACCCAACTCTTATTATTGGGACTTATCCTAGCGTCCTGATAGGTGGGATATAGAGGGCAAATACGATCTCCTTTTCTCCATTGCATTCCTCCCACCTTGAAAATCAAAAGGGGACATAATTAATTTGATATACACATACTTAATAGATACATATTCCCAATCTCTTGCCATCTACTAGTTGCGCCTTCTTGAGCTAGGCTCAAGCAATTAGTCAATCCAGAGCATGCATATCCCTACTTATTCTCCACATGCCACTGGGTGGATCTCTCTATCCCTGTAGTGCTAGTAAAAGGATTTGGGTATGGTAAGGGTTGCTATCTAGTTTTTCGAACCTTTATATTTACATCTATTTTTGGCTGGCCTTACCCTCCTCTCATCTCTATGTATTCTCAAATTAAACCAACTACACAATCAGAAACTTTTTTCTTGTGTGGTATCTCAAAATACTTTTCAAACATAAAATTACAACACACTGTCACAAGGAGATTAATCATGGTTTAATAGATCAAACTTGACATCTTACATTAACAATTTCCTTTTATGTGATGCCAGTCTTCTGCCTAGGCCTTGGAACCATGCATAAAGGGGTGTTGATCCAGGTGGATATTGGTGGCCACCTGCCAAGTCCACCTGGACCCCCACCATTGTCCTTCTCAGCATTTTCAGTTTCCTTAATTGTAGCACAACTTACTATTTTTAGCAGTTTTTCGGGTCCTGAACTTCCGGAGCCGTTTTGAGGCCCTAAACGACGTTTTTTGGGGAATTCGGGGGCAACATGGGTCCATTGGATGGACCGATGTTGCCCGTTCCAACAATGATAGTACTCGGATAGATCTTTCTAACGAGCTATTGTATGCGTCAAACGGAGATCATATGCCAAAGTTACGACCCCGGGAAGTTGATGTACCAATTTACCCCAAACGGGGCCCACAGTTTGGCGTTTCATCTCCTAGGGTTAGGTTTTGGAATGTTAAGGGTTTTCCATTGTTTCTCAACAATAAATAGGCCTTCGAGCCTCATTGTAACACAGTTCAGAGGCATGTAGCCATCACATCTCTTCTCAGAGGTAAGCTACCATCGCCCTAGCTGGTTTATTTCCTTTTCTGGTTGTAAGCATATTTCAGTATTTTCCATTAATGAAATGAAGTATTATTTCCGCTGCATCTTTGTGTATACGGTTATCTCTGTAATTTGTTGCGTTCCTGTTTAAATCCGGATCAGTGGTATCATAGCGGTCTGCTTTTTCTCTGTTTTTATTTGCATGTCCCCAACAAGGTCGGGATATAAGGAGTTAGGGCTTGAACTGGTTGAACCTTTGCAAGACCAGCCTCGCAAATCCCGATGGCCTCCCATGGCGGACGAGAAGAAAGACGAGGGGGCAGGAGATCCCATCAAAATCTTGCTCGAAGAAGCCCTCGAGCGACAACGGAACGCGATGATGGACAGCTTCGCTCAGATCCTTCAGCGGCTACCCAGAAGCGGCGCATCGACTTCCAGCAGCTACTCTGGAAACGCCACACCCTTTAAGGTACAAATTAATTTTGAAATCCCCATATTCGAGGGTCAGATAGACGCAAATGCCGTAGATAAATGGTTAAATCTGCTAGAGGGTTATTTTTCTGTTCATGAATTTTCGAGTCGGGAAAAGATTGTTTTTGCTCTCCTCAAAGCATCCCCCCACGTCAAGGACTGGTGGGAAACCTACTGCGAGCAGAAGGATGAAAGTACTGGCTCACTATTTTCAGCCGCACCCACCTGGGATTCGTTCCGGGATGCCGTCAAGGAGCAGTACTACCCTGTTGGAAGCTATGAGGATGAATACATAAAGTGGACCACGCTGCGGCAGGGAAGGGACCAAGACGTGCTGGAGTTCACCAATCTTTTCCATACCCTTCGCACAAAGTTGGGTATCAAGGATTCAGAGCAACATTTGATACTCAAATACCGTGGCTGCCTGCACAAGTACATCCAGGAAGAAATACAATTCCTAAACATCCCCTCGCTCGGCGCAGCATACCGATATGCCGTCAAGGTCGAGCAAAAGTTTAAACAAAAGAAGCGAGACTTTGGATCTGCGAATCCAAAGCAGGGGAAAGGTGCCCCGAAACCACAGAACAAAGGACAAAGCCAAGGCGGGACAGCCCAAGACAACCAGCCGAAGCTGCAAGAAAAGAACAGCGCCGCGAAGCCGAGAAAGGACACTGGAAAATGGTGCGAGTTCCATAAGAGCTCCACTCACAACACAAGTGAGTGTCGGGCCAAGCAGTCACTGGTGGCGGAGCTAAAGGTTTCAGAATCAGATGCATGTTCCGACTCTGAGTCAGAACCTGATAAGGGGTATGAAAAAGGGAAGCAGATCATTGATGCGGATCCCAGCGCCACTGTTGCTACCGCAAAGATCCAGAAAAATGAACTCGAAGATCCAGAGGAGGAGGAGCGTCTCTTCCACTCTCAGATGTGGGTAAAGGGCTCCCCGATACAGTTCATTGTTGATAGCGGGAGTCAAAAGAACCTCATTTCGGCAGAGGTCGTGAAGCGGTTGGGCTTACCGACCATAGCACATCCACAACCATACACCATTGGGTGGCTTCACCAAGGATGAGATCTTCGCGTGAGCCAGCAGTGTCGCCTTCCATACAACATCAAGCCCTTCACGGATGAGGTATTGTGTGACATTGCTCCCCTTGAAGTTTGTGATGTATTACTAGGACAACCATACTTGTGGAAGCGACATGCTGTGTATGAATCAAGGCCCCGTGTTGTTATTATTACATTGGGAAATAAGTTGTTCAGGATACCAGAGGTAGCACCACCTGCCGCCATCTCTTTGATTACTGCAAAACAATGCAGTAAGATCATTTCCAAAACCAGGAAATTTGTTTTCCTGATGATACGCCCTCAAGGAAAGAAGAAGACAGTGGCCGCGGCCTCCAGACGGGGTCCCTCTGCACGACAACTACAGATGGACAAGATTGTGGAGGAGTACGAGGACATCTTCACCTCCCCGGCAGGGGTTACTATGCACTGTCAAGTCAAGCACTCCATCGATCTGACCCCAGGTGCGCCGCTACCCAATGGACCAATTTATCGGCGCTCCGTTCTGGAGAACAATGAAATCAAGAGGCAGATTCAGGAGCTCCTGCAGAAAGGTCACATCCGTCCGAGTTCATCGCCCTGTGGGAGCCCGATCGTGTTGGTACAGAAGAAGGATGGGACGTGGAGACTCTATATTGACTATCGGGCGCTAAACAAGATCACTGTCCGTAATAGGTACCCGATCCCGCGGATTGATGACCTCCTAGACCAACTAAAGGGGGCGAAATATTTCAGCAAGATCGATCTGAAGTCAGGGTATCACCAGGTACCAATCGAACCCTCTGATGTGTGGAAGACTGCCTTCAAATCCAAGGAGGGCCTCTTCGAATGGTTGGTCATGCCTTTCGGATTGACGAATGCTCCTGCAACCTTTATGAGGCTAATGGATGACATCTTGCGGCCATTCACCAACTCCTTTGTAGTAGTATACTTGGATGACATTCTGATCTTCAGCCAGAGTTGGGAAGAGCACCTCCACCACATCCGACAGGTTCTCCAAACACTGCGGCAACACAAGCTATGTGCTAATTTGGAGAAATGCACTTTTGGCATGACCCAGGTTCAGTATCTGGGATACATCATTGGTGAACAGGGGGTGCATGTCGATCCAGCCAAGATCCAAGTCATTCGGGATTGGCCCTCTCCAACCACTCTAACAGAGCTTCGCAGCTTTCTAGGTCTTGCCAACTTCTACCGCAGGTTTGTGTTGGGGTTTTCTCATATTTCTTGGCCCTTGAGTCAGGTCACCAAGGGAGAGGCGAACGCAAAATTCTTTTGGTCTGAATCTCAACAGAAGGCATTCATGGAGTTGAAGGATCGCCTCTGCACGACACCAGTGCTCGCGTTACCAGATTTACAACAACCATTTGAGGTCGAGACAGATGCTTCTGACTATGCTATTGGGGCAATCCTTACTCAACATGGACATCCAGTGGCATATCACAGTGAAACACTTTCAGACACAGTCCGGAAGTACCCCACTTATGATAAAGAGATGTATTCCATTGTACAGGCCTGCCGACAATGGAAGCATTACATTTTGGGGAAGGAAACGGTCATCCACACAGACCACCGACCCCTGCAGTTCATACAGACCCAAGGGAAATTGCAGAATGATCGCCATCAGAAGTGGTCTACATACCTGCAACAGTTCCACTTGAATATCAAGTATAAGAAGGGCAACACCAATAATGTTTCAGATTGCCTCAGTCGACCACCGATCATGGCGTTAACCACCGTGCTCAACTCTTGTGGGCACGAGACTTCTGATTGGCCACTTCTCTACAAAAGCGACCCAGAATTCGGCCACACATACCAGACACTCTTGGAGGGTCGGCGTGTTGTAGATTTCCACCTCCAAGATGCCCTATTATGCCACCTCGGTCACCTTTGCGTTCCTTCAAGCGAGCGTGCCAAGATGATTTGGGAAGCACACTACAGTCGGGCTGCTGGGAATTTCGGGGTCAAGAAAGCAGTGGCAGTACTGCAAAATTATTTCTATTGGCCGAATCTTCGACAGGATGTTGGGAAGTACATCAGATCATGTACTGCCTGTGCCATTGCCAAACCGACCACTAAGAAGCACGGCCTCTATACCCCGTTGCCTACCCCTAGTCGACCTTGGGAATCCATCTCCATGGATTACATGTTAGGCCTTCCTTCCACTAAGCATGGAAATGACTATGTTTTTGTGGTCGTCGACAGGTTCTTGAAGATGGCCATTATGGTGGCCTGCAAGAAGAATATCATAGCAAAAGCCACTGCCAAACTATTCTTTGAACGAGTGTGGGTGCACTTTGGGATCCCACAGTCTATCATCTCAGATCGGGACAGTCGGTTTCTCAGCACATTTTGGTCCAGTCTCTGGTCAATGCTGGACACCAAACTCACGAAGTCCACAGCCTTCCACCCTCAAACTGATGGCCAGACAGAGGTTGTCAATAGGATGATTGTGCACATTCTGCGCATGTATAACTCAAAGCATCCACGCACATGGGACGAGAGCCTCCCCTATGTTCAGCACAGCTACAACCGAGCTCTTCACAGCTCCATTGGCCATAGCCCTTTTCAGGTGGGTTTGGGATTCCAGCCACTATGCCCCATTGATGTGGCCATGCCACTTGCAGCTACTCACATGAATTCAGCTCATGTCCAGTCCGAAACAGATAAGGCCACCAGCTTCATTGAGCGCATCCAACATATTCGCCAGCAGGTCCATGACATTCTTGAGAAATCAAATGCCAAGTACAAGCAGCGACATGATCAACATCGGGTGCCACACAAGTTTCAGGTGGGCGACAAAGTCTGGTTGCATTTGCAAAAGGAACGCATTACTGGAGCCTATCGGAAATTGAGACCACTCCAATATGGTCCTTACACCATTACTAAGGCTATGGGAGACAATGCATTTGAGCTCAGCATTCCCCCATTCCTTGGCCTGCACCCAGTGTTCAATGTGGACCGCCTTCGGCCATACTTTCCACCATTGCTAGACACATCCGACATTGCAGAACAGCTCAAACCCACAGAATTAAATCCAGATTGCATGGAACAAGCTGCAACTGATCGGATCATGGACACACAGATCAAGAACACTCGCCAACAGAATATCCAACTGTATCGAGTTGTCAAAGCAGGCCAACTCCTTCAGCAGGGCAAGTGGCTCACCAGGGAACAGGTTCAGCAAAAGTTTCCTCATCTCATGGAGGAGCTCAACGCAATGGGGACCATTGCTTCCTAAGGGGGGAGGAATGATCCCGGTGGATATTGGTGGCCACCTGCCAAGTCCACCTGGACCCCCACCATTGTCCTTCTCAGCATTTTCAGTTTCCTTAATTGTAGCACAACTTACTATTTTTAGCAGTTTTTCGGGTCCTGAACTTCTGGAGCCGTTTTGAGGCCCTAAACGATGTTTTTTGGGGAATCAGGGGGCAACATGGGTCCATGGAATGGACTGATGTTGCCCATTCCAACAATGATAGTACTCGGATAGATCTTTCTAACGAGCTATTGTATGCGTCAAACGGAGATCATATGCCAAAGTTACGACCCTGGGAAGTTGATGTACCAATTTACCCCAAACGGGGCCCACAGTTTGTCGTTTCATCTCCTAGGGTTAGGTTTTGGAATGTTAAGGGTTTTCCATTGTTTCTCAACAATAAATAGGCCTTCGAGCCTCATTGTAACACAGTTCAGAGGCATGTAGCCATCACATCTCTTCTCAGAGATAAGCTACCATCGCCCTAGCTGGTTTATTTCCTTTTCTGGTTGTAAGCATATTTTAGTATTTTCCATTAATGAAATGAAGTATTATTTCTGCTGCATCTTTGTGTATACGGTTATCTCTGTAATTTGTTGCATTCCTGTTTAAATCCGGATCAGGTGTACTACATGACCGGGGGTTTGCACTGCCAGTAAACTTAATTATAAATAATTATGAGAACAAGATAACATTGTTTATATACCAGATTTATTAAATTAAAGATTAGCTTCCCATATGAATTACAGTGCACTGATAGAAACATAGATAGTTTCCAACAAAAGGCACCGAAAAAAGCAGCAAAAGTCATAGGAGACACTTATTTTTCTTCTTCGGTGCTGGTCTTTGAAGACCTCCACCATCATCATCACTTCCACATTCATCCTCCTGTACCTCAAGAGTTGTAGGTATCACTCTGCCCCTGTTTCTTGAAATCTCTATGATAGGAGTGTCTACAGCCTTCTCAGAACAAGGAATCATAAGTGGATTGGTTCTGTGAGGCATCAACTCCTCACCACTTTCAACAACTTCCATCATCAACTTCCAGTCTTTAAAATCAAACCGAAAAACAAATTGGCTGTAAGAAGCTTCTCCAGATGCCATTTCTGTAGCTCTAGGAGCATTTTTGGGGACAACAAAATGTTTTCCATTTTCATCAACATTTATTTCAACTCTACCATCCTTTACTAGAAATGATAATGCAAAGATGTTTTCTACTGTCTGGGAAAATGATATTCTATTTAGAACCAAATTCTCTAATCTGGCTTGCTTCTGTTTTCGCAAAATGTTAAATATGCTTGCCATATTCTTGTCTGTTTCTGATTTTTCATCTTCCGAGGACTCTTTCACTGCTTCAGGTTGAGTGCTTTCTGTCGGCTTAGTCTATTTTCTCTGTACTATAGCTTTCCTTTGCTTGGGTTCATTATCCATTGGTCCAAGCATAGTGAAAATTCCTGCCACATGCTGGAAAACAGAAGCAGCTAAAAGCCCAATATTTCTCCATGATATTTGGGTTTGATCGTCATTTCCCTCCAAAGACCTGCTTCCATATGCCTAGTCACTATAGTTTCTTAGAATATCACTATTAATAAGATCAACTGGAGTATCACCATCATTGTTTTGTGATCTGTTAACAGTATCGAGGAGTGTGGATGTGAGATCAAAGAGCGTATCAACATCTCTAACTTGCTTACGAGGTCTCTAAACAAAATTGTGCAAGCTTTCCACTTTGCTAATTATAACCTAAAATTTGCCAGATTCTGCTTTTAAAATATTTTCTCTCTCCTCAGAAATTGAAGTCTTGAGGGGATGATAATGATACCTTAATATACAATGTTGCACCATACTCTGATTGTTACCACTGCATGAAGTAGCATCTTCTTTCTCTCTCGGGGGCTTACTGTGGCCTTGTTGTGATCCTTTTACCCCACGAGAGGAATCTTCTAGTGTCTGACTCAATGTTTCTTCCTCTTTAACTCTAGCTTGGGTACCAAGCCTTCTACCCATCCTTTCTATCACCTACTTTTGGAGTTGATAGAAATGAAAATATTCAACCAAAGCTGGAAGGAAGGGCTTGAAATTGAGATTTTTGATTGAAGAATTGTTGTGAAATGGAAAGAGAGCAAGAAAAGATTTTCGTGTTGCATTGAAATGAGGGAGGGCAGGGAGTTGTGATTTCCCCTACCCTGAGAAGTCTGCTTTGTAATAGAAGAGGGATGAAGGCCCACTACAGTGGATATAAAGTGCCAAGACATACGCATTGTCGAATGAAATGCATAGGTGCAGTGTGCCAATTAAGCGTGAGGATTGGGAGAAGTGACACATGTGGGAGAGTGGCCATATTATTGAAGAATTGTTTACATTGAGGAAGGACACCATTTTAATATGGTAAGAATGTCAATTATAACATGGAGAGTTTCCAACACCACTTTCTCATCTACATGAGGGAGTTTACAATTTGTGTATCTTTGTCTCAGTCCCATGGTGAATATATTAGTATGAGGATCCACTGTTTCATGATCCATATGTTGGATGCTTTGCTGAACTTGAGCTTTATAAGGAAATCTCTTTAGATATCCAGAACGTCTTAGAAATTTATTTGAACAATTATTGTCTTGCAACAATGTTTATTGATGACAAATTGCTTGGTAATGTACCCATGCATAGAAGAGAGTGATTGATGGCATGGATACTCGGCCTTTTGGGTCGAAATGGCCACCTCTAAAGATAATATTTGGAATATCCTTTGCGCCTTTCTTTGAGATGGCATCCAAGAAGTTGGAGTGAAGACATCAAGGAACTCTATATTTTGACATATTCCAGCTGAATCACCAAACATGCAAGAGAAACTAAAACCAGGGGTTATATAAGTAATAGCCCTAGTGTATGGGAAATCCAGGCTTTTAGAGGAATATTTCCGCATTTAATAATTGGATGAGGATGAATATTTCTGTTACATTATGTGTTTTTATTGATATGTTTGGACATTTTGGGTGAACACTTGGCCCATCTTCAAGAACGTCTAATAACATTCGAGTCCAAGACAGATTTAAAGAGATCATTTATCAAATTAGTTGTCTAGCTATGAAAGACAATCATGTTTTGGAAGAGATGCATCATAGTACTATCAAAGCATATTGTGGACCATGTTAGAAAATGAATCAAAAAGGTTTTCAGAATGTCTGCTAAAATTTGACATTTAGCATTGTCTTAGCATTTTCTTATCAATTTTCATGGAGGCAAAAAGTGACAGGAGAAACTTGCACAATAATGGCGACCATTAGAATGAGAAACACAATGAATTATCAAAATGGAATTTGTTTCTATGATGACACATGGGAATATACTTATTACTCTCAACATGGTTGTACATGAAAAATATTTTTTGCCTTTGAGTATATTTGATGTATCGTAATGTAGCGGTTGTTTCCCTGCTGCAATGAAACAAATATATATCCATCTCAAGGTGAAATAATAACACCAGTATATTTTTGAACGATATGGGCTATGTGTTGTGCTCAACAGCTAGGAAAGTCTCTATTGGTCATAGTGCGATGAAGCGATGGGTTCAGGTTTCCGTGCCCGTGCTGTCAAAGTATATCGATACAAGTGATGAAAAAACATATGTTCAATTCCCTGGAACATATCTTATTTTCATTCTTTGTCCATGATAAATCCACGACCATAGTTGAGAAACGTAATCAAAAGAAAATAAATATGTAGTTTATTTAACAAACGTGGCATGAGCGGAAAACATATGCACCAAATTACAAAATGCGGAAGTCAAAGTTCTGTATAAAATTTTTAAATTAAAAAAAATTCAAACAGTTTCCAGGAAGTTTAACGAATGCAACTTCCTACCACTCATCCAATGGCCATTCGAGGAGGGTCGAAGACATCCATCAATATGAAGAGATCTATAAAAGCAAACAGGGACTTTGAAGAAGGGATCCCTGATTTTTCATACCCAAATGTTGCCCGATTATTGAGCAAGGGCCTGATGAGTTAGTGAGGGTTTCCATTTTGTTTTTGTTTCAATCTATTTTCATGCTTAGATTTTTGCTAATATGATGTCATTTGTGGACCTTAATGTACGACACTACACCATACTCTGATTGTTACCACTACATGCGGTAACATCTTCTTTCTTTCTCGGGGGCTTACTGTGGCCTTGTTGTGATCATTTTACCCCACGAGAGGAATATTGCAGTGCCTAACTCAATGTTTCTTCCTCTTTAACTCTATCTCAGGTACCAAGATTTCTACCCATCCCTTCTATCACTTGCTTTTGGAGTTGAGAGCAATGCAGAAATTCAACCAAAGCTAGAAGGAAGGGCTTGAAATCTATGTTACTAGAAACTAGAAAGGGAAAACGAAATGAGAAATGACAACGAGATGAGAAACGGAGTTTGGAGATTTCACATTCAAGAAATGAGGAGAGAGAAAAACAAGACAAATATGAAACATACAACCAAGCATTTGTTTCACATTCAAGAAACGAGGAGAGAGAAAAAAACAAGAAAAATATGAAACATAAAACCAAGCATTCATCATTAACATTCTTGAGTACTATGGTTCATAGGTAGTTGCTCATAGGCTTTAGCTGCTCACATTGGCAATTCCTTAATACTTATAGTGATCAACAAATCTTCCATTTCTCACATAAGCCATTCTTGAATACCCATGTTTGATCCTCTAGGCTGGAAAATACAATAGTGAAGAAACACTTGGCACCGAATTCAAGTTTGATTTAGCCTTTGCATTTTCCGGATGAGTACATGATCCCACATACATTGTATATATTCTTGGATGTGCCATGAGTGGACCTCAAATTTGGGATCTATTGTATCATTTTCCACATAGTTATTGGGTTATTGTTTTCATGGTTGGGTAACAAGATGGTGGAGATTGAGTTGATCTCCATTGGATATAGAGCCAAAAATAGAGGGTTGTCTCGAACTATTTCCACTTGCAGAACCATAAATACTACAACATGTGTTTGAAGACAAAATCTAAAGAGAAAACTTTCAAAAATTTATCTTTAATCCATTATAATAGAAAACTAATCTTTATAATAATAAAAATAATATATTTTAAAAGTATAGTTGAACTAGATATTAAATTGCTAGTTTGTGAGAAAAAAAAATTAACTAAATTATTTAACTAATTTATAAAAATATATTTAAAATATATATACACATTACTAATTTATAAAAGAGATTTGATCCCTTTAGGCTGTTGGTATATCTGAAATTAAGATGGATCTAGGCTTGTATATATTATTTACCATAATTATTGTTAAAGTGTATAATGGCTATCTCATATTTGTATTTGCATTGATTAAATGATTATTATATGTAGTCTTGTTCTATATTAATTATTTTAATGCATCATATATATGGTTTTGTATAGTAAATTTATTTTTATGTTAAATTTTAATAGTTAAATTTAGATATTCTTTCTTGATATTAGTTATTTTTTATTAATTTTAATTTTATTCTGTTGGATCAATTAAAATTTGTTATCTGAGTCAGTGTTTCCAATTAACAAGTGTGGTTGATCAATATAAATAAGTGAAATAAATTATTAAATTGTGAATTTTTTTTTTTTTTTTTTAATTTCTACTTAGTTAAATATTATATATAAATATCACTTGTGGTTATAACATACCAAACCATTCATTTTTAGTTGTTAAATATGATTATGTTAAAATAAATTAAAAAAAATGTTATCACCCATACCCATGGTTAGAACTTACCAAACCATTCTTTTTTAGTCCCTAGATTTGTTTATGTTAAAATAACTTTTGAAAAACTGTTATGGCCAATAGTTTTGTTATATTCCATGGTTTTGTACTTTATATTAATTTAATTTGCTAGTTTTTGCACATGGTTTTGTTAGATTCCATGGTTTTGTATTTGAATATTTATTTAATTTATTAGTTTTTTCTCATCAATTTTCTTTCATAAATTAAAACAAGCGAGAGAGACCTTGAAGCCTTGAAAAGAAATGTCATAATCTAGGTATTTTATTCTAGGCCCTTCTTAATATATTTTTGGTTGTTATATTTTTGTGCCAAGAGGTACTTTCCACCTGGGGAATATGTTATAATATTTGTCATTTTAACTCAGTGAAAATAAAACAAAATCAAATCAAATTAAAAAATTTAAAAACATAAAATTCCCCAGTGCATAGTTTTTTCTTGCCCATGGTTTTTTCCCATGGTACTCCTAACCTATGGTTTTTTTCCATGGTATTTTTCTGCAATGTAGCCTATTCAAAGGCTAATAACTAAAGCAACCTAGATCCATTCTAACTGTGGATCAAGCGTTGATAGGATCAAATCTCTTCACTTAAAGAGGTTTGTAGCTCAAGAGGGAAAGAGAGATTTGATCTCTCTTGATGCTCGAGAGAGATAGATCTATGCTGGTTATTTATAAATGAAGAGGAGTATTTTCTTGTAGTAGTACTCCTATTTGTTTTGTATTTAAAATTTATTAAATGATGGATTTTTATTTTGTATTTTGATTTTTGAGACTTGTTTATTTTTATAAGTTTACAATTATTTCTATCACTATTTTTATGTAATTATGAAACTTTCCATATTTATCATAGTTGAAATTATGTTTGTATTATAGACATATTAATCAATAGCTTGTTACTCTTAAGCTTTATTATTGCAAATTACCTAACATAATCTCTCTTATCACCGATGAAAAAAGCCTTTATAGGATAAAACTATTAATGGGATGGATAATATATATATATATATATATATATATATATATATATATATATATATATATATATATATATATGTCTTTGGTATTGTGTCCCAATATTTATATAAAATAATTAATTAACTAGAAAAATTAACTAAATTATTTAACTACTAATTTATAAAAATATATATAAAATATCTATATACATTACTAATTTATAAAAATATATATTAAAAAACCTTATACATTTAAATTTATAATTTTATATAAAAATACACATTTTAAATATTAGATACAATCACTAAATCCACTTTTAAATAAAAACAACACAAAAATAACAATTTTTTTTTTGTAAAAACTTAACCATACACTGCTACACATCAATGACTACAATTAAAAAAATCACATAACTTTAACTAATAAAATCCCTAAATAGTCAACATTGTTAAAGATATATTAAGCACTTTTGCAAGGTGTTGTCACTAGGGAGAACACCCAACCTATTTGCAACAAACCTGTTCGGTTAGCACCTAAGCTATATATGGTTGACTTCTAACCATAGACTATGAAAATGCCTTCAAAAACTATGGGGAAAACCAATGCTTTTTATGATTCATGTCGACGTCCAATCGGGAAGAGATCCATATTACAAATGAACCAGATTAACGTTTTCCATTAAAAAGTTTCAAGAAATGAACCGTTTTTGGAAAACCCAGTTTCTTGCATTAAAAAAACGAAAACTATTCCATTTTTTATAAGTTTCTTGTAAAACGAAGCTTGAAATTGAGATTTCTGATTAAGAACTGGTGAAATGGAAAGAGAGCAAGAAAATATTTTCGTGTTGATTGAAATGAGGGAGGGCAGGGAGTTACCCTTAGAAGTCTATGTTGTTGTTTTTTACACTGTTTTCTTGGTATGGTATACTACCAAATACTATTTTTGTAATTTTTGGTGTGGTAAACTACCAAACTACTATAAGAGTTCAACGTATATTTAATATAAATTTCATTGTCAATATAGTAATTGTGGGGCTAATTCATTTGAAGCTAATTTCTTAAAAAACAAAACCCAAATAACCTAATTTCAGGTGAAAAAGTTGGTAGATTATTTGAAGCAATTGAAATTGAGGAAGGAATTAAAGGAGAGAAAGGGTACTTGTGAAAGTATTTTCTTGGGCTCTTGAAAGAAGACCAAGGCTTCTGATCCTTCCATGGTGGTCCAAATTTTCTGAGCGAAAATAGATCCATGTTTTGTGAGAAAGCCATTGATGAGATCCTCCTCAATCTTATTTATCAACGCATCCAAATTCAACCATGAAACAATCACTGCCAGCTAATTACTGCAACGTTTCATGTGAAAATATAAAACAACTTTTCAAATCAATTCTAAGAATGGCCATTGATCTAGAAACCTAAAGATTGAGCCAACGATCTGTACCTATTTCGATATAGCGACAGATCAGATTGTACTGTGCCCATGGTCTTTCCTTTTTTTTTCAACTACTCAACATTCATTCGAATACACTAAGGCGGGGAATAAAACTTGTTCTGGCCTTTCCTTTTTTTTTTCAACTACTCAATATTCATTCAAATACATTAATGCGGGGAAGAAAACGCGACATAATGGTCTTTCCTCTTTTTTCAACTACTCAACATTCATTCGAATACACTAAGGTGGGGAAGAAAACGTGGCAAAATGGTCTTTCGTTTTTTTTCAACTGCTCAACATTCATTCGAATACACTAAGGCGGGAAAGAAAACGCGGTAGAAATTAAATTTTTAATTTGGATGATCGTTAAATTTTTTATTTTTTTTTTATAAATTTTAAAAACATTGTATTTTATGAATATATCAAAATGTGTGGAATGTATATTTTCTTATCTTATTGTATACTCATTTCAAAAAATTATATTTTTTATTTATCAAAATTACAAAATAATTAACCATGTTGTAAGTTGTAATTTTAAACAAATTCAGATTTAGATTTCATATAATTAAACAAAAAACTATAAATATTTTTTATTAATGTTTAATTATCTAATACTAATATTATGGGTTTCCATGTTATTTAAACAAATGAGATTTGTTTTATAATTATTATGTCAAACTTTAAAGCTAAAAATTAGCTTTTAACAATGCAATCTTTTATAACCAATTTGGATGTAGTTCATTGTTATGGCAGTAAGAAATGAATCTCATGAGTCAATTTGGTTGTAGTTCATTGTGATGGTAGTAAAAAATGAATCTCATGAGCCTGGTCCCACCCACACATTGGTATAGTTCCACCCAAGGAACCATTGATATTTCTCCATGAATCAGTAATATTGTACCAAGAAGCACCATAATGCATGACATTTCTATTTCCCACAATTGAAAAAGCACCATAAATCCTTCTACATGAGCGTTTTGCTTCCATATTGTTGAACTAAACATGGCAAGACTTTCCTGTGGCAACAATAATTTCCGAAACCCTCATCCCCCTATCACAATATATCTTAGAATCTGTCATGTTGGAGTGTAGTATCCCTAGTAAGCATATAGGAGTGTAGGAGAACACAACCTCAAAGTCAATGGGAAGCCAAGGTTTGTGCATATAAGAGGGATACCTCGATTACATAGATGTGGTTTTCTAAGCTTTTGCATTAATCAAATGTATATTTGAGGGGGAATTTAGCCATAAAAAAATGCTTGACTGAATTTTCATACACAAGGGTTGATTCTACTTCGAATTTTGATACTTTGTGTTTACTCACTTTAATGTCATTACGTATAACTAATAATTTGCAAGTCATTGTCTCATTTGATCTCATTTTATTTCAATTGTGAAGTGACTAAGCCTTGAACGCCAAATCCTCATAGCTAAGATTTAAAAAGTATGCATTGCCTCATTTCCTATCATTTTACTTCAGTTAAATGGAGCAACTATGCCTTAGCCCCAAACCCACACAACTAAGCTTTGCACACTACATAATCCTCTCTCTCCCTGGTATTACACTTGGTTTAGATATACTTTTCTTAGAAGAGAAGCAATGTCTCACTAAATACCTTACATGTTAACTTATCATCTGATCCCATTACATTTTCCAAGCATTGAGGACATTAATAAAATTTCAAAATTCAATTTCACACTCATTTGATGTAATCACCATGTTCCATCAATTTCAGGTAAACTCTACAAATAAATGTAAGTAATTATTTTGATTTTTTTCATTGATTCTAAATTAGTAAGTGAGAAAACTGTAGATGCATCTTTATTTTTAAAGTACAATCATCCAAAAAAAACTCATCAAAGAGTAAAAATAGGTTAAAAATTTTATGGAGTGAAAAATATTGTTGGCATCCTACAGAATAACACTACTTTCAGAAGCTGGGTTCAAATTTTACCACAAATGCAAGAACCAAAGTGAGAAGCTTATTTTAAAGTTTTTATAACATGATATATTATAAATTTTTTGGAAGAAGCACACAATACAAATTTTTTTTGTATCTAGTATCATTCTATATAGAGAAAAGTACTCGTTAGGCTATCTATGACATGAGTAAGAATTGCTACCCACCTACTTTCAAAATCATCATGGACATTTAAAAATTAAAGAAGGAATTGATTAGGCTACCTATGACTAAATAAGAGTTATTCCCCACCTTTCCAAACTATCATGTACATTTAAGCTATCATATTTTATCAACATCCCTTCTATGATGCAACATGTTACAACTTTCCATTATATTAATGCATTATATGAGTTGATGTACTTGTAAGGTGCATAAATTCCAAAATAATTGTCCAAATATCCATGTTTCCACTAAATTAATTGTTTAAGTAAGAGACACATTCTATTGTAGGAAGCATACATCAATCAAACACTGCTATACTCATAGTTTACAAACCCAACCAATTTTTCATACACAAACACACTCAAGACTAATCCACAATAACAAACAATGCTCAAAACAATATTCTTCATCAAACTTCTACCAATGCATAAACAATGAGGAGACAAGAGACACATAGAATATGTGATCAACCAGGGCCAAAACCTCTCCAACATGAGAGGAAAACCCAAACGAGATCTTATTCTTATATAGACTTCAATTGACGAATACCAAGACGATGGCCTAGACCCTTGACTCAATGACCTCTCCAAGACCAAGTCACAAGCCTCCTTGATTCAACTTCCTTATTTTTCCTTGAGTCAACGATGATCAGGATTCTTCCTTCAATAACTGACTATTCTTCAAATTCCAGTTCCATGGATCAGATCTATAGTTCTTGGCCCTCTTGCATAAACCCTAGAACATGTGGTTGACCAACCTTTTCAACCTTGATCTTCTTCACTTGGATGGTATGAACTCTTATTATAATTCAACATGTAACCTTGCTTATCTTCTTCCTTGATTCGACTTCTTGGACAACAACAAGATCTTCAACCTTTTCTGTAGTAGATAGTTCTTCCTTCCTTTGCACGTGTGGATCTATTAGCCCTAAAACAGACCCATAAACAACACCAAAATCTTCTCTCTTTGTTTCCTTCTCTTAGTTGGTTATCTTCTCACTTCTTATTACAGACTTAACCAAATTTGCTTGTCCATAAATGGAGGATGACCTACCCTATATATAGTGTTTTGTCCATCAAAAACACGTGCTAGGAAGTGTTAAGGAGTGCTAGGGGAACACAAGGGAGCAATAGGTGAAAATAATGCATGCAAATGAATGATTAAGATTTTGTGAAAAGAAGTGTTAGTGAGTTCCAGGTGTGCTAAGGAGGGAGTGATAAGGTATTCTAGGCAGTGTTAAGGCATATTAGAATCCAGGGAAACATGCCAAGATGTGTGAGGTGCTAGGGTGTGCCAATGCATACCATAGAGTGTTATGGAGTGCTAGGGAAACATAAGGGAACACTAGTTTCAAATGCATGGAGACGAATGACTAAGAGTATGTGACAAGGAGTGTTAGCAAGTTCTAGGTGTGCTAAGGAGGGGACAACAAGTTATGTTAGGTGGTGCCAGGAAATGCTAGAGTGTTAGGGCGACATGCTAGGGTATGACAATGTGTGTCAGGGTGTGTGAATGCGTGTCAGGGTTTGCCAATGTGTGTCAGGGAATGTTAGGGAGCGCAACATAAACACAAAGGAAAACTAGTTCAAAATACATGGAAATGAACGAATAAGAGTGTATGATAGGGAGTGTCAGTGAATTCCAAGTGTGTTCAGGAGGGAGTGACAAAGTTATATGCTAGGTAGTTCCAAGGCATGCAAGAGTGCCATGACATGTCAAGGAGTGGTACTGTATGATAGGGAGTGCTAAAGAATGCCATGGCATGTAGGGAATGCCAACATGTGCCACATAGTGCAAAGGGATTGTTAAGCATGCCAGGTGCTATGCCATGTCAAGATGTAAACTATGTTGCTTAGTTTTTTTATGGCCATGGTTAGACGTGAGGCTTAACCTGGTAACTTCTTAAGTGAGATGAGCTAAGATTGGTCATGAGTAGCCTAATATGAGTTATAGGCCATTCTTAGGTGAATAAGGGATAGTATAGTTATAGTAACTCTAAATTGGTCAAGATGTTGTAGTCGAGGTAGGACTTGGTTGGTTCCAAAATCTTAAAACCAATAAGGGTAGTTATGAGGGCATGATAGCTAAGGAGTGCCAGGGCATGCCAAGGAATGAAAAGGTGTGATAACACATGCCAGACAATGTCAATGCATGTCAAGAGTGTTGGGGAGTGTGAGGGCATCATAAGGAAGAAGTAGGTCAAAGTGTATGGAAACAAATGAATAAGAGTGTCTTCCAGGTGTCCTAAGGACGAAGTGTATTAGGATAATTTCATAATAGGACTTTAAATAAGTAAGCCTACAATTACGATAAGGGGATGGAAAAAGCAATTTTACACAAAGGGAGACTTTTGTCTAGGGACAACACTATTTTTTCAATGACTTGGTTGGGTTCCAAAGTCACAAAAAAAGTAAGGCTATCTATGAGTGTTGGCTTATATGGGCCTGACCCAGGTTCGGAAGAATTATTTAGCCAAACAAATCCCGTAGCTACCGGCCCTTTCGACAATAGCCCGTGAAGCGTGGACTGAGGTCTCACCCGAGGTAGTAGGGGAGGGTGCTGGAACTAGGTTTCTGCACCCTTGGGATGTCTAGATGTGGTTTAGATGTTTCACGCACCTTTCTGCAGCCTCACACTGCCCTATATTCGTGCAGATCCGAACCCAGAATAACTTTAACTTTCTATTATCACGCTGTTACAGATCTAATCTATTTGATGAAGTAATGTAAACCAGGTCTACTTAGAAGGGTCTTTAAGCAAACATTTAACAGATTTAACTAGTTTGCACACTTAGAATAAACTTAGATTCACATACATTTATACCATAAGCATATGCACATAGATCAAACAGTTATATTAACCATACACAAAGTCAGGTTCGTAATAACTCAGATTGTAACATAGAAATTGTAGAAGAAACTTATCTTTATTTTCACTTTATCACCACTACATCCAGATCCGCCTTGCGCACTCAGCTGTAGGGGTCTGTGCACACAGCTGTAGACTCTTCCAGGCCTCTGCGCACACAGCTACAGAGCCACTATCTACTACCCAAACCCTCGACTCGGACTTACAGACACTTTCAAACTATTCTCCTCAAAAACCCATTACAATTCAGATCCAAGATCATACCCAAAAAGAAATGCCTTTCCCTCATAGAGCCGCGCTCTATTTATACCTTCCTATGGTCTGCGGACTGACTTACTTCCTATTATTCTATATTATTTCTTGGGCGAAAAACCCTTTGACTCGACTTTTTACATTTCGTGCTCCACATATTTCAGAGGTTTACAATATTTTTATCCTACTTTCTAGGCTATCAGACCCAAAACTGTTACGTGGGACCTCCGCTACCCAACAGTCCCCCAACACAATCATCGTGACTCATCTCGAGTCACTTGTTGGTGCGGCGAGACGCGCTGCCGTGGCTTCACAGTTCACCTTTATTTGAGTGACGCGCGTCGTCCTACTGCTTCTTCATTGTCTCCTACAACGCTTCATCCGACTCTTGCTTTGTTGTTTCTACCGATTCTGGCGACCGATAATTCTCATTCTACTCTACTCGGTTAACATAAAACACCCCTTCCTAGGATTTTAGATCTAGCGGGGGTGCCGCATCCAGGACCTCCTTGTACCACTACAACCATTTTCGACCTTCGTATCTACTCTTTGCACTATCTGCTGTAGCTTGTGTTGCAATTTTGCAAGACTTGTGCTGCTGTCTGCGAGATCCCAATCCTCAAGGTCCTTCAGAGACGACTTATTAACTTCGTTTCTACCTGTGGTCTCCGTTTTTCCATCCTTTCGCCTTTCTGTTGTGGTTTTCCAACCTGCCCCTGGGCGGGGCGACGACATCTGGACCAATTCTGCTTCGTGTCTCCCCTTTTCCAGTACATTCCCTACTGTTGATGCTGTCTTCTGCAGGATGCCCACAACTGTCAACACCATGCTCATTAGAGAGTCCTACTTCTCCATCGGCCATATCACCACCCTCAAGCTTACTCCTTGTGCAGAGATAATGAATAGCTCCATATCGATAACTAGCATGTATTTTCCAGAAGTGTAGGTCGCCCGGTGGATGCCCCTCGGTGATTTATAAGCGATTCGAATTTCAAATTCATTGGTTCCCGCTTGTTCTAGTGTCCTCGTGTAAAATCTGTGGCAGCTCGTTCCGTATCTAACTCGTACTCCCTCTCCTAATTACTCGCCGCCTGCTCTCTTTTGCCATAATGCAGACATCTTGTCATGAATAGTGATAGGAATAGTCACCTCTCTTCTTAGTAATGCATCGGCACACTTCTTATCACGCAACCGCGATCTTGTTGATGAGCCAAATCGACGTGTAGCCTGGTACTCGCACTTCTTTCCCCCAGATTGCTTTACCGTCCTGCGCTCTCTTTCAACTCGCTGGAGCGGTGACACTATCCCTCGGATGGTTAGTCAGGTGGCCTGCCTGCCCATGTAGAGCTTCACAGGATTGCCATTCACTTGGCCTGGGAAGGGGTCTCCATTGAGTTTGGAAAGCTAAACCACGCCCCCATCTGTAACTTCTTTGACGACATAGGGTCCCAACCAATGTATTCGGAGTTTGAAGGGAATTTCTTGAACTTACTATCATATAGCAATACTAGATCATTCTCCTTGAAGGTGCGCACCTTGACATGGAGATCATGCCATGCTTTCTTGCACTGATTCTATACTTGCTGATGGAATCCAACCAAAAACCATTCCTCCTCCAGTTCCGTTAGCTGCACGAGCCTTTCCTCCAAAGCCCCGCGGTTTGCCATACCTGTGATTGCCGCGATCCACAGACTAGGCACGATATATTCCATAGGCATAATGGCATCCTTGCCATAGACTAACCGAAAAGGTGTCTAGACCGTCAACTTCTTGCACGTGGTTCGGTATGCCCATAGCACAGGAGGGATGCGCAAGTCCCAGTCATTTCGTTGCGCATTACAGACCTTGGTCAATGTGGTCTCCAAGATTTTGTTGAATGCCTAAATGGTCCCATTCACTTGCGGGTGGTATGGCGTATTCTATTGGTGATATATCCAGAATTCCTTAGTGAGTGCACTGATTGTTTCATTCAGAAAATGCGTTCCCCGATCGCTCATGAGAATTTTGGGACATCCAAACCTTGTCAGTATGTTCTCAAACAAAAACTTCGCAGCTATTGTAATTGTGCAGTCCTTAATCAGTTGTGCTTCTACCCATCGAGTCAAATATTTGGTCGCGGTAATGATATAGCATGCACCCATCTTCCCTCGCGGCTCGATAGGTCCTACGAAGTCAATTGCCCACTTCTCGAATGGCTGTAGCATTGTCTGTGGCTGGAGCAACATTTCATCTCTCTGCGATGGTTTCCCCATCCGTTGACATACGTCGCAGGCTCAGCAGTATGCTTTTGAATCCTGATGCAAAGTGGGCCACCATAATCCTGTGCGAAGAATCTTTTAGGCTATGGCGCGACCCGCATAATGTCTGCCAACAACCCCCCCATGTGCTTCGGCCAGAATCTGTCCTCGCTCAAACTTCGGGACTTACCTATGCAATATTTCATCGTTGCCCATTTTGTAGAGGTGTCCTGCAATCACGGTGAAGTCTGTTGCACGTATCACCAATTCCTTCTTTTGATGAACAGAGTATCCTTGTGGCATGGTTCCTGTAGTTAAGAAATGGATTATATCCTCAAAATGGCCATCCGCTACGTGCACCGCATATAGCTGTGCATCCGGGAGTCCGTCCTCTAGGTTTGTGGGTTCTTCGCCGATCTCAATTCAAGACAGGTGATCTGGGCCTGGGTTTAGACGCCTCAGCTTTACGATGACCTCAAAGTCATACTCCTAGAATAACAGTAACCATCTACAAATGCGCCCCCCCAACACAGGCTTGTTCACTAGGTATTTTAACACCGAGTGATCAATATACATCTTAAAGTGGCCTCCAAGCAGAAAGTGGCAGAATTTTTGAAGTGCATATACCATCGCTAATCCCTCGTGCTCGGTAGTGGAGTAATTCTTCTCAGATTTTGATAACCGACGACTTGCGAATGCAATCGGCTGGTCAATTCCCTCCGCTCCTAGTTGAGTAAGTATCGCCCCCAACGCGATACATGACGTGTTGACATGCACATGAAATTCGACGTCCCATTTTGGAAAGACCAATATAGGGGTTGATGCCATATTTTCCTTAAGCATCTCTATACTTTTGTTGCATTCCTCATTCCAGCAATAAGTAGCATCCTTCTTCAGAAACTGTTCCATTGGAGCCATGATCTGAGCGTAGCTTTTTATGAACTTCCAATAGTAGCCCATGTGTCCCATGTGGCGTGTAATTGTTTGACACTTCGTGGCGCTTGCAAATTGAGTATGATGACGATCTTTGCCGAATCCACCATCAGGCCTTGTTACAAACCACATGGCCCAGCAAGTTCCCGAATGGGACAAGGAAAGTACACTTCTTTAAGTTTAGCGTAATCTGGTTTCGGTGGCAAGTATCCAACATCAACTATAAGCTCACTATGTGCTTCTTAACTAGTCCAAACATGGTCCAGTAATCAAGATAGATCTCTAAGAACTTGTGTATAAATTCTCTGAATGCCGCTACCATTATTCATGAAAATATCACCGGCACATTCTTCAGTCCAAAGGGCATCATCGTGTACTGAAAGAAGCCCCATTCAGTGGTGAACATTGTTTTACTCCTATCCTCTAGCGTGATCTTGATCTGGTGGTATCCTGAGAACCCATTCGTAAAGGAGTAGGCTTCCTGCCCCCCCACATTTTCCAGTACCTCATCTATAAACGGTGTTGGAAACGGATCGTTAACGTAGGCATCATTGAGCTTCCTGAGATCCATGCAGATGCGAATCTAACCCTTCTGTTTCTTTTCTTGCACAACCATTGGACTTACCCAGTCAGACTCCTCGACTGGTTCAATGATTCCTGCTGCCAGCATCTTGTCCAGTTCGTTGCCGACCTTTACTTTATATTTTGGATTCAATCGGTAGGGTCGCTGCTTTACTGGTTTTTCATCTGGCTTCAATGTTATCTTCATCATTCCCAAGTCTCCTAGGATCCCTTTTAGCTTCGTGATTTTTGTTGGGAACAAATCGCGATATTCCCGAAGCAATTTGACGACCTTCTCCACTGTGGCGTCGTCCCAATAGTCCCCAAGCATTGCATACTTCGGCTCCTCTTCGGTTCCGATATTGACTTGTTTCGTTTTCAATGGTGCTGTGATATCAGGATCTTTGATTTCAGGTCCGTGCACCTCATGGCTCCCCTCCGATTCCGGAATATTGACGTTTCATGGATCGTCCTCATCATCTTCTACCTGGACATTATAGCATTCGAGGGCCTGGCTTAGCTGCCGTGACTAGTCAGGTTGCACAGTTTCTTTTGGTTCTAGTGGCATCTTGAAAATGGCGGCCTTTACCAGCTGTAATGCTTCGTCCACGGGATCCATCCATTGATCTTCGAAGAGGAATGTCGACAAAAACCCTTCGTGCAAGATATCCCACTTGCCTGTGTCGTGTCGGAGCTCCGCTTCAGTATACTAGTTTCTGGGAATGACGTCCAGGGTGTGAATAAGTGCACCCATTCTAGCTGAGGTTCCTCTCCATAGGCTTTGATCCATCTGGTAAGGCGTAATTTTGGCTTCCCAAATCTGATCTTCATCATACGCCTGCAGGCATGCCAATCTTCGAAAGTCCCTTCATGTGTTCCCCACCATCGCGCGCAACGCCCACCTCATCACATCAAACTGTTGGTGCTCTGGTACTGCGATTTCAAATTTGGTTATGAATTCATCTATTATTGTCAGCCCATCATACGTCGGCAATTCGCGATCTTAGGCCCTCACGCAGTACAAAGAGTTAGTCACCATGTTGCAATGTAGCGTGGTCACTCCATTCAACTTGTTACGCCACTGCTCGTATTCCTTATCTGAATCGGAAGTGCAGGATTCTCCATAGCCTCGTGATATTATTCTATCCTCCATTGTCTTGACCCATTCTCACCTTTGTGCAGACATTCTATAGCTACAATCTACGTCATCGTCGCTTTCTCTGTCACGCATAGGTTCAATGTAGTGTGGTCCTTTAGCTGGATCTAACGGAATGACTACACGGAGTGACTTTGTTTCCAATACCATTGTCCACTTTTTTAAATTAATAACCTCGTTCATGTTAGTGGCCCAGTCCATTCCTAACAATACAGGATAGGGTGTACTTTCATCCATGAGCTCAATAACTTCAAAGTCCGTCCGAGTACTGGCACCGTCAAAGGTCTACCATAACTCCTTGCAACCTTCCCATGGGCAGCACCTTCTGCTGATTTGCCATCTGCAGTTGGATAGGGGACCATTGTAGCGTAGGCTTACCCACCCCTACGTCTTCCTTACTTAAGCTCCTTTTATCTGCTCCTGTGGCCGTGCCACTTCTCAGTACCATGTTGACTTTGGGATCTTCCTCGTGGAGTTCGGACCTCATCATTTGCACGTTCTGGGTTTTTGTTGGTTGCACTGCCCTTTTTTCATGAATTTGTGCTATTAGTGTAGGACAATCTATCAGCTCATGATTGAATTTCTCATAATAACAGCACGGAATTCTGGTGGGGTTGGTACAATCCCACGCGTAATGTCCTGGACCTCCGCAGTTGTAGCAAATTAGCTATCCAAAACCCCTTCCTGGCCCCATTCCACCCCATCCTTGTCCACGGCCCTGGAACCCACCGTGCGTGATCGCCGCGGATGGATCCTAACCTCGCACCTCAGTCTGCATTATGTAAGCAGGTGACTAGTCCATTAATAATTGGTAGCTACGACATTCCCTTTCCTCGTGGCCCACTGATCTGCAAAAGTTGCAAAATAGCTGCTGGGTGTCTGGTTGTATTTTGGCAATAGATGACAGTTATCAGTGTTGTGCTTTCCTCCCACCTGACAGATTGCGCACCAGAGCGAGGTTGTTGGGCTCGGCCCTGCCTGTGCCTCTGGTTGCAATGGTATTGGTCCTCTCGTTGCCACATAATTTACTGAGACCGGGCAGTGATCTTTATCGTGTGCTTGACTCATGCATTTTATACACCATACTTCCTCCTGGACTTCTGGTTGCGGTGCATGTTATTGTTTTAACTTCTTCATTTCCAAACACAAATTTTGGATCTGCGCTCGGATTTGCTGAACTCCCAACCCTAGGTCTTATAACGAAGTTTCATGCAACCTCATCATTGTCTCTAATGCTTCAGCCTGGGTTGAGATCTTTTGTTGTGACAAAGCCGTCCTCAGATGTGCTGTTAAGGATGCCATAAACCAAGCACAGTGTTGCGCATCCGTCAATGTCATGTTAGCCTCGCGAATAGTACTTTTCAGTCTTTGGTCCAGATCCCACGGTGTTTCACCAGGCATAATCGCGATCTCCTTGAACCCTATGATCGACTGTGTTTCTGACTTCGGCCGGCTAAACTCTTTCTTTAGCTCGGTCTAGATTTCTGCTGTCCCCGTTGTTGGGTGATCGCTTGAGTACTTTATGTACCATGTTAGTGCTCGATACTACAGCGCGCTGACTAAGGTAACCTTTCTAATATTATCATCTGCAATTCGCTATGCATTCCATACTAATGTTAACACAAACTAGAATTGTTCCAGGTCTGCGCCTCCTACTCCTTTGAATATTGGTAGCTGGATCATGCTCGCCATTGTTACCCTTGTCAATGTACTCGGAGCTACTACTGTTCTTGGTTCCTTTGATGCTTCAAGTCCCCGTGTTTCACATTAGACACCCCTTCGGTAGATCCTGGTCCCGACAACAAAACCATTTGTTGGCTTATATGGACGTGACCCAGGTTCGGAAGAATTATTTAGCCAAACAAATCCCGCAGCTACTGGCCCTTTCGGCAACATCCCTCGAAGCGTGGACTGAGGTCTCACCCAAGGTAGCAGGCGAGGGTGCTGGAACCAAGTTTCCACACCCTTGGGATGTCTAGGTGTGGTTTAGATGTTTCGCGCACCTTTCTACAGCCTCACGCTCCTCTATATTCGCACAGATTCAGACCCAGAATAATTTTAACTTTCTATTATCGCTCTGTTACAGATCTAATATATTTGATGAAGTAATGTAAACCAGGTCTACTTAGAAGGGTCTTTAAGCAAACATTTAACAGATTTAACTAGTTCGCACACTTAGAATAAACTTAGATTCACATACATCTATACCATAAGCATATGCACATAGATCAAACAATTATATTAACCATACACAAAGTCAGATCCACGATAACTCAGATTGTAACACAGAAATTGCAGAAGAAACTTATCTTTATTTTCACTTTATCACTACTACATCCAGATCCACCCTGTACACTCAGCTGTAGGGATCTGTACACACAACTGCGGACTCTTCTAGGCCTCTGCGCACGCAGCTGCAAAGCCTCTATCTACTACCCAAACCCTTGACTCAGACTTACAGACGCTTTCAGACTATTCTCCTCAAAAACCCATTACAATTCAGATCCAAGATCATACCCAAAAAGAACTGCCTTTCCCTCATAGAGCCGCGCTCTATTTATACCTTCCTATGGTCTGCGGACCGACTTACTTCCTATTATTCTATATTATTTCTTGGGCAGACAACCCTTTGACTCGACCTTTTACATTTCACGCTCCACATATTTCGGAGGTTTACAATATTTTTATCCTACTTTCTAGGCTATCAGACCCAAAATTGTTACGCGGGACCTCTGCTACCCAACAATGAGGGCATGAAAACTAGGGAGTGTCAAGGTGTGCAAGGAATTCCAGGAAGTGATAACATATGCTAGAATGTTCCAAGGCATGTTAGTCATTCCAAGACATGCCAAGTGCTAAGGCATGCCAAGAGGTGTCAGGTGCTAGGCTGTGGCGCCAATGCATGCTAGGGGGTGCCAGGGAAACACAAGGGAGGACTAGTTTCAATTGCATGTAAATGAATGAATAAGAGTGTGTGATAGGGAGTGTTAGCAAGTTCTGTGTGTGCTAAGGAGGCATTGACAAGGTATGTTAGTTAGTGTCAGGGAAACACAAGGAAGGACTAGTTTCAATTGCATGGAAATGAATGAATAATAGTGTATGATAGGGAGTGTTAGCAAGCTCTGGGTGTGCTAAGGAGGCATCTTTGGAAAAATTTTGGGAGGGTTTGGAGAAATTTTTGTGTTTTGGTGCAGACTTGCAATTTTTTGGCAATTTTTTGTTTAGTAGCACAACGAGCTCATGCTTTGCTTCTTCCTCAGGGCTCCGAATGATGTAAAATCAGCATTTTTGGAAAGCGTATGACCCCATATCAAACCCCATTTTCCCACTTTCCTAGTATGGGGCTTAGGTTTTGAGAAATTTGCAAAAAGGAGGCCACAAATCACCTTTCTGGCCCTCTCTTTCCATTTCGTTGCACACCTGGAGACACCTTGGGAGAATGGCCATATCTTAGCCAAAAATTGGTCATTTTGAGTGAAACAACACTCTAAATACATATACACACCCATATTTCCAGAAAAGGCTTCTGATCTGGATTTGGGCTTTAGCCAGGCACTAAAAAATGGCCTCCAATAGCTCGTTGTACACCTGGAAATTTCTGAGATTTTTCTAAAATTTTCATTGTGTAATTTTTTGTAATTCCTATTTTGACTCTGGTAAAAGTCAAAAGGGTGAAGTAGATGAATGTGAGGGGTAAAATTAAATATAAATAATGGGTGGTTAGTATTTATAAGTTGTTTTGATGTAAATTTGACCTCATTTATGAGAGAGGTTGGAGTCAAAGTTAATTGTAGAAGTCATTTTTAACTTCCTTAGACATTAGGGTTTGGTTAGAACACCTCATGGAACAGTTCCTAGAGTCATTGATTCAACCCCTAAGAGTGGGGAGATGTTGTTTTGGTCTTTATGTATCAGTTTCTCAGTGATAGAATGGGTTGGATTTCAGAGGAGAGAACTATTGTAGCTTGTACTTGGACATTTTCTGGAAATCAAAGGACATAATTTGCAACTATTATCTAGGAATTCATGTGCAGTAAGTTTGTGATGTTATTTTTTCTCTGTTATAGCTTTATATGAAATATATTAATCTTCTCTTTCCATTCATCAATCATTCAATGGTTTTCCTTACATTTTATAAACATAATTCTTTGCATAAAACTTTGTTTTGATGGAAAAATCATTATGTGTTACTTTATTTCTTGCTAAATGGATTCATGTTTCATGCTCATTAATACTTTTTTATTCTTCTAAACACTACACTACATCGAAAAACCGTAATATCCATCACAAAAGTAATGCTACCTTTCTCCTTTTTTTATTTTTTGTTGTAACCCTTTGATCCTCTGACCTAGCTACCTGGTTTTTCTCCCTTATCCAGCAACAAAACCCTAAATTTTCCAAAACCCACTTGAACCTAGCTATCTAGCCTAAAATCCTTTACATTCCAGTAATATATTTGTTGTGATTTCATAGAGAGATCCCTTTCTAGTTTGGTAGGACTAGATACCAAACTAAAAGCTTGGTTTGTGATTACCTCTGTCGATCTCCTCATCAGCCTGGGGCATTGTCGAGGATAATAGAGGGCATGAAAACTAGGGAGTGCCAAGGTGTTCTAGTGAATGTAATGTTCCCAAGTCATGGAAAAATGTAATGCTAGTTGTAAGGTCATGACTGCCAAGGTGTGTTAGGGAATGCTAGGTCATGCTAACATGTGCCAGATAGTACGAAGACATGTCAAACAAGATAAGACATGCCAAGTTCGAAGGCATGCCAAGATGTACAAGGGTGTGACAATGCATGCTAGGGACTGTCAAGGGAACAAAAGGGAGGAACAAGTTAAACTACAAGTAAATAAGCACATAATAGGGTTAATAAGTCATCAATTTACCTTTTCCATGAGGGTCATGCTAGGAAAACCAACACTAGGTGCCAAGTGCCAAGTGTCAATGCATTCTAAGTGCCAAATCTTCCTTCGTTTCTTCTCATCTAGTTTCCAATAATTGATCTCAAATAAATTTAATATTAAGCCATGCCAAATCATACCAAGTCATCTCAACGCATGCCAAACATGCTAATACTTGCCAAGTGCCAATGTGCGTCAGGGAGTGTGATGCATGCTATGAAGTGGAAGAGAATATTGAAGAGTGCTAATGTGTGCTAGAGAGTGCCAATGCATGTTGAGGAGTGTTAGGGAGTACTAGGACAACACAAGGGAGAACTAGGTAAAAATGCATAGAAGTGAATGAATATAAGGGTGCGTCGAGGAGTGTTAATGAGTGCTAGCTGTCATGCCAAGGAGGGAGTGACAACGTATGCTAAGCATGGGTAAGGAACACCAGGTAATATCACGGAATGTTATGAAGTTCTAGAGTGTGCTAGGTATTTCTGGAGTGTGCTAGCATGTGCCAAATAGTGCCAAGGCATTCCAGGTGCTAAGACATGCTAGGATGTGCATGGTGCCATAGTATGCTAATATGCGTCAAGGAGTTTCAAGGCAACAAAAGGAATAAACAAGCTAAAGTGAAAGGAAATGAACACATAAGAGGGTTAATAAGTCGGGACTTTATCTTTTTCAAAAGGGGCATGCTAGGCACCCTTATAGTATGTTCCAATACATGCCAAGTGCCAATGTGTGCCAAGTTCTAATGTTTTTCAATGCAATATTTTGCCAAGGTGTTCCAGGGCATGCCAACACATGATAGGGGAGTGTTATGCTATGCTAGGGCATGCCAACATGTGCTTGGGCATCCTACTCATGGCAAGATGTTCTAGGTACAAATATGTTCCAAGACATGCGAGGTGCCAAGGAATGTTAGTGTACTGTTCCAAAGCATGTTAAGGTGTGCCATGAGTGTTGAGGAGTGCTAGGTCTCTCTCATTAATAGAATTGATAGAGCTTGATTATGTATTAAATAATATAGTTCCTACACACACTAGTGGAACTTTATTTAAAGGAAATTTGCTAGATAATAAACCTAATAGAGATGAATCATGTGTTGAATCATAGGAAAACTATATTCTTATGACTTGAGGGAAATGATACACACTAATTAATTCTTTACAAATTGACTGACTATTATAACCACTATGACCTTGGACATATAATAAAAAAGACTCCACAACAATGGTCTTAAATTGTTATCTTTCGACAAAAAATATAGTAACAAGTACATAGCTTCATCAAAAACTCATTGGAATGATCAATGATGACAAACATTTTTTGACCGTCACCAAAAGTAACCAAAAAGAGCATTGGTGAGGGTCAATAAAATATCGTCACTAGAGGTGTCACCAAAAAGAGAATTAGTGATGGGCCTTTAATGACCCTCACCAAAAGTGTCACCAAAGAGAAAATTAGTGACGAGCCTTTAACGACCCTCACCAAAAGTGTCATTGAAAATGGATTTGGTGACAAACCTTAAAGGACCATCACTATATACACTTATAACAATGATTTTTTAAAGACTGTCACCATATGCAACATTGGTGATGAACCTTAAAGGTTTGTCACAGGCATGAAGCATCATAAAAAACTCATTAGAATGATCAATGATGACAAACATTTATTGGCCATCACCAAAAGTAACCAAAAATATCATTGGTGGCAGTCAATAAAATATCGTCACTAGAAGTGTCACCAAAGAGAGAATTAGTGATGGGCATTTAACGACCCTCACCAAAAGTGTCACCAAAGAGATAATTAGTGACGAGCCTTTAACGAATCTCACCAAAAGTGTCATTGAAAATGGCTTTGGTGACAAACCTTAAAGGACCATCACTATATACACTTACAACAACACTTTTTTAAAGACCGTCACTAATTGCACATTGGTGACGGACCTTAAAGGTCCGTCATAGGCATGACCCTCACCAATGACCTTTTTTCTTGTAGTGGATTTTGCATATATTGATCGAGTTGATGGAAATCTAGCGTTAAAACAAGGAATTCACTTTGTTTCACGGATGGATCTAGGATTATATTTCGCTTATCAGGCACAGGTTCAGCTGACACGACAATTAGACTTTATGTGGAACAATATGAGCCAGATGTTTCTAAACATGATGTGGATGCACAAACAACATTGAAGCCTTTAATTTCTATTGATTTGTCAATATCAAAGCTTAAGGAGTTCACTGGACGTGAAAAACCCACAGTCATTACATGAAACAACATAATGTGTTTGAGTTATATTCCAAAGGATTAAAATTGTGTCATTATTATTTCCAGTGCAGGATCGACGAAATTTTGGCTTTGCAACCGAGGCTAATCCTTCCAAGACTTCTTCAGGTGTTGCCTCCAAGAAAGCAAAAGATATTTCCAAAGTGTCATTAGTTTTTGGGTATGATAGTGATGGAGAATCATAACTAGACGTGGCATTATTTGAATATTTATGGGAACCGATGGCAAAGCCATGAAATCGGCAGCGCTGAGTTTTTGAAGGGGATAGATGGCAGCATTCAAATTTTCCAATGGACAAGTGGTAGAGCTGAAATCAGCAGTTGCTAAAAAATTCCAGGTTTCAAGCGATGACATCTTCAACAGTTCCAGTTCAAAGATTGCAACAAATCTATTTTGATGAGGTCTAATTAAATTATTTAGTTATGATTTTAATTTATGTAATTTGACCGTAGCACATATTTGGTTTTCTTCTTATTTTTATTATTTTGATTCCTATGTTTAGGAAATCATAATTAGTATGTAATATTATAAATAGGATTAGTTTTAAGGTGTAATGGTTTGATTTTAGCAGCAGAGAGAGGCTGCTTGGAACTGTGCAAAGTTTTATTGAATATCATATTAATAAAGCAGTTTTTTCGCCCTTTGGACCTGGGATCCATCACGGTGTTATTGTTCAGTATGTTTTTCCTATAATTCACTTACATATTTTGTTTTCTCTGCCTTGTTACAACATTATCTAAGAGATATGTTAGAAATCCATCCCCTATGGTGCTCCTTTCATGATGATTTTGCTGTTACATGTAATGGTTGTCTTTGCAGAATTCATCCTTTGCTAGATGCTCTGTTGAGCAACCTTGTGTTTCTCTTTCGTCTAACGCTGCTACTGTAGATCCATCCCCTATTTGATGCCTGCAGGGCAGAGGCTTTCTCCCCTCTATTCTTCTCACATTTGCAATCTTCTATCTGGCTGAACATGGCACTTAATTTGCCCCAAGTTTGCCAGTAGAAACTGGCATTGACTCCATAGCCCAATCGTCCTTTCTCTTGCTGTTTCGACCCAAAACCTTTCAAACAAATCCCACACTCCATAGCTAGCCTAAAATTTCATTTATTGCAGCCACATCTTGTTGGCAAAGTGAGAGACCTCTCTGGTCTGGTAGGGCTAGATGCCAGACCTAAAGCTTGGTTTGTGGTTACCTCGGAATTGCCTTTTCTCAACCTTGAGGTACATTATGAGTGATAACATATTGGCGCCATTGCCGGGGACGAGGTGACATATCTTCTCCGGGAAATATCATTCAAGTTGCAGATCTGGTTGCTGATGATGGACATTAGTTAGACACATATGAAGGCTGAAATAATCTACCTGACGACTCCATTGTTCAAAATCCGAAGCTTCAAAGTTCAGAGTGACTTCACTGCCAATGAATCTAGAATCCAGATTTTAGAACATTGATGGTAATCACCAATGACAGGGTATGTGGCAAACCCTGTGTGTTGTGAAGCTTTCAAAGAAGTTATAGACCAATTAGTAGCTATTGAAATAGATGAAGTATTTTTCATTACCGTGCTTCAATGTTTGAGATCCCTAAAGTTTCCTCCTAAAGCTAAAACTGGTTTCTTTGAGTTAGTTGTTGAAAATTTTGAGAAGGAGATTCAGTATTTAAATGATCAGATCCAATCATATGAATTCTGAGATCCCAAAAAGTTCTTCGAAACTCTCCCTCCCTCAAAACAAGAAACAATAGGGCTGCTCGTGGATGTTTGCAATGACAGTTTGCAGTTTGAGGTCTGTATTGAGGAGTTGGGGCAGCAAATAGAGTTTGGTTTCTTTGACCTTATTGTCGCATATATGGAGTATTTTTTCAATTTGAATGATAAGTCAGATCGTCTTTCACATTAGCCAAATTCAGTTTGTGCATGGATGTTTGTCAGCATTTACATTTGCATCTTGGTTCAAGCACTTCCAAGCAGCATCCTTGTCACAGTTACTTGATTGGTTGATCTGGCATTATAGCATTACTTGATCTATCAATTTTGCAATAAAGTAGGGTAGGTTTGTGTATAAATAAGCTGCCCAAGGCAACATTTCAGTTTCCGGTATTTGTCTATGTACAGGTTGTAGTATGTATATGGTTTTTTGAATTGCTATGAGTTGTTTTGGGTTTGCAGTTGCTGACGTATTTCCCTATGGATGAGGCACTTGGTCTACGGTGTTCTTGACACCTCCAAGGAGGTGCCATCCCCAATAAAGCCAATGTTAGTTCCAGTCTTCGTAGCCTATCACCATGGATCAACATGGGCTCTTACTAGGTTTGGTTTGGTTAGATGTTTTGCACATGGTATTCAACATAAAACATGTCATAAGCATGTTTATCAGAAACATCTCGGAAAGAGCTTTCCAACAGTATATCACACTCCCAAAACCAGCTCCCTGATCAGAAGATATGACCGAATGAACGATTGACTCATAGATCTCCCCATGCAACTATTTATGTGTTTAATGATCCCGAGGAAACTAAGAGATGTCAGTGGTTGGACTGTGATAGAGAAGGAGAGAACATAGCATTTGAGGCCTATAACTATGCTGCTAATCCTCATCTCAACATATGGCGAGCTCGTTTCTCTGATTTGATTGAAAGAGATATTCTGTGCAAAGGACACTGTACATTGCTGACCGTGATATTGCGGGTGAAAGGTTGGTTTATAGCCGCTGGTCCCATGTTTCTAGAGATGGATTACACTTTCTACAATTGTGGTTTGGCATTAAAGACTTTCTGATAATTGCTCCACAAAGTATGAGTGAAGTTGTCCTTGATGCACCCGAGGCCACCAAGCTTCTAAGTGCTATTGCAATTTCTTTGTCAAACTGTGACAGTTCTATTAGGATATAACCATCATTTGTACCAGTGCATGATCCAACTCGCAAGGCATATAGAGGCATTCATAACATTGATACAACACTGACTCAAAGGTTTGAAGCAAATCGCATTGGGAGCCAGGTTCCAGTAAAATTGATGCATTTGGAAGGTCTCTATGAGCTCTTTATGTCAAAATTGGCATTGTTTCATCTGATTCTTTTGCAGCAATTATCCAAGTGCACTACACAATGGGACTGTCATATAGGACACATATGTCGGGACATGAACTTGAACACCATGAGGAGAATGAATCTCAATATACAGAAATTAGAGTTATCATGTAAAGTGGTTTATTCGACAACAAACAATGGGATGATGACTTCCCTTGGTCTGAGTGGTACTCTGCAGAAAATCCAGTTAAAGGATTTGAGTTAATCACCATATGGTTAGATAACGTGGTTGAAAGTTCTGTTGAGATGGCTAAATTTGAAAATGCCTCTATACTTGAAGCCGATAAGTGGCTTCTTGTGCCCATAACTATCATGGATGGGAACAATTTTATTTAAAATAATCCAGTTGGATTTGCATCAAGATTGTGTGCTTTGGTGGAAGCAGTTTGCATTTCATTCGAGGGACAATTTGTGGAGGATTTTCTTACAGCTGAAAATCCACGCACTCAAAGTGTAACAACGTCAGCTATTGTTCCTTCACCTATTGTTCTTGATTGAGTACTTAAAGATATTTTCCATGAAAGCCCAACTCAGCTCCAAATCTCAACGCCCTTGCATCAACAACACACACGAGTCAAAATTTGAAGTCAAGTCAAACAAAAAATTGAAAGTCAAGTTAATCTGGAGTGTGGTGTTGCGCTCCTAACTGTGGTGTTGTGCTTCTAGACTATGGCACTGCGCGTAGGGCCATTCTAAAAAACAAAGTTCTGTAGGTGCTCGCTTGGCCTCGCATTGCTCTTTCGCTCACGCTAGCTCTAATCCAAGAATTCTACTAGACAATGAGTTGGGTAGGACACCTCCCATGGGGTGCAACACGTGGAATCATTTTGGTTACGACATGAGTGAGATATTATGCTAGGATATATTTTGCATATTACTGCTATTTTATCTACCCAATTTGATTCCTTATTCTGGGTACATTCCTGTTAAGCGTGAAGATTTTACTGTAGCTTCAGTGGAGTATGAACCTCTTCCAGAAGGGGACAGGATTTGCCCTGAGAAACATGTGAATATCTATTCCAAAATATTTTTTTTGAATAGATAACACCCCTCATGAAGCTAGGAAATTAAAGGCCTATTACAAAGTCAGATGTTTGGAAGCTCGATACATGGGATCAGACTGAGAATATTTATAATAATTTCTAGTGATGTTGGGAACAAGAAAGTACCAAACAAAAACCATGGCTATTAAGGGCATTGAATTGCAGTCTCAGAGGACGATTATGGTTTGGAGGTTTATTCAAGATTGGATATGACGCTTCAAAATTTGTTGGTCCTAGGTGGAGATGGACGCATAAGGAAGCTGCTCAGATCGTCATAAAAAATAGCAGCAGGCCATGGAGTAGGAAAAATTCTTGTTGGCAAGGATGGGCTAATGTCAACACCTGCAGTGTCTGCAGTTATCTGGGAACATAAGACTAATGGGGGTTTTATTATGAGTGCAAGCCAAAATCCTAGAGGACCAAAAAATGACAGGGGTATCAAATTTAATTACGACAGTGGACAACCTACACCTGAATCTATTACCGACAAGATATATGGCAACACTCTGTCTATTTTGGAAATCAAGATGGCAAACATTTCAGATGTGGATTCGTCTAGATTGGGAGTTACCAAGTTTGGAAGTTTTACTGTTGAAGTTGTTGATCCTATTTTTGATTATAAGGAGCTACTATAGAGTGTCTTTGATTTTGAACTTATAAAGACCTTCATAACACGGCTAGATTTCAGGTTCAAATTCGATGCTATGCATGCCATAACTGGTGCCTAGGCAAAGCCTATATTTGTGGTTCAACTCAGAGCAAATGTAGATTCTATATCCAATGGAATTCCTTTAGAGGATTTTGGGAATGGACATCCAGACCCCAACCTAACGTGTGCTAAGGAGTTGGTAACTATTATGTATAGTGTAGACGCACCAGGTTTTGGAGTTGCCAGTGATGGAGATGGTGACCGAAACATGATTCTTGGAAAAAGATTCTTTTTTATACCTTCAAATGCAGTAGCTATGATTGTAGCTAATGCTCAAGAAACAATTCCATACTTCAAGAATGGACCAAAGGGTCTGGCAAGGTCCATGCCAACAAGAGGTGCCCTTGACCTTGTAGCAAAGAAACTAAACCTTCCATTTTTTTTAGGTCCCCACTAGTTGGAAATTCTTTGTCAATCTCATGGATGCATGGAAACTTTCAATATGTGGGGAAGAAAGCTTTAGAATTGGTTCTGATCACATTCGTGAGAAAGATGGAATCTGGGCTGTATTAGCTTGGCTTTCAATTATCGCTTATAAAATAAATAAAAAAATTGGTGAAAAGCTGGTATCTGTCACAGATATTGCTAAAGAACATTGGGAAACCTATGGTCGTAACTTCTTTTCTCGTTATGGTTATGAGGAATGTGAATTAGAAGGAGCTAACAAAATGGTTAAACATCTATGTGGTTTGATTTCTAACATCAAAGGAGGAGAGAAGTACGGAAACTACACGATCCAGTTTGTAGACGATTTTGCATACACTGATCGAGTTGATGGAAGTCTAGCGTTAAAACAAGGAATTCGCTTTGTTTTCACGGATGGATCTAGGATTATATTTCGCTTATCAGGCACAGGTTCAGCTGGAGCGACAATTAGGCTTTATGTGGAACAATATGAGCCAGATGTTTCTAAACATGATGTGGATGCACAAACAACATTGCGGCCTTTAATTGATGTTGCTTTGTCAATATCAAAGCTTAAGGAGTTCACTGGATTTGAAAAAACCACAGTCATTACATGAAACAACATAATGTGTTTGAGTTATATTCCAAGGGATTAAAATTGTGTCATTATTATTTCCAGTGTAGGATCAACGAAAGTTTGGCTTTGCAACCGAGGCTGCTCCTTCCAAGACTTCTTCAAGTGCTACCTCCAAGAAAGCAAAAGATATTTCCAAAGTGTCATTAGTTTTTGGATATGATAGTGATGGAGAATCATAACTAAACGTCGCATTATTCGAATATTTCTAGAACCGATGGCAAATGTTTTAGCCATGAAATCAGCAGTGCTAAGTTTTTGAAGGGGATAGATGGCAACGTTCAAATTTTCCAATGAACAGGTGGCAGAGCTGAAATCAGTAGTTGTTAAAACATTCCAGGTTTCAAGCGATGACATCTTCAGCAGTTCCAGTTCAAAGATTGCAGCAAATCTATTTTGATGAGGTCTAATTAAATTATTTAGTTATGATTTTAATTTATGTAATTTGACGGTAGCACATATTTGGTTTTCTTTTTTATTTTTATTATTTTGATTCCTATGTTTAGGAAATCATAATTAGTATGTAATTTTATAAATAGGATTAGTTTTAAGGTGTAATGGTTCGATTTTAGCAACAGAGAGAGGCTGCTTAGAACTGTGCAAAGTTTTATTGAATATCATGTTAATAAATTAGTTTTTTTGCCCTTTGGACCTGGGATCTATCACGGTGTTATTGTTCAGTATGTTTTTCCTATAATTCACTTACATATTTTGTTTTTTCTACCTTGTTACAACATTATCTAAGAGATATGTTAGGAATCCATCCCCTATGATGTTCCTTTCATGATGATTTTGCTGTTAGATGTAATGGTTGTCTTTGTAGAATACATCCTTTGCTAGATGCTCTGTTGAGCAACCTCGTGTTTCTCTTTCATCTAATGCTGCTACTGTAGATCCATCCCCTGTTTGATGCCTGCAGGGCAAAGGCTTTCTCCCCTCTATTCTTCTCACATTTGCAATATTCTATTTGGCTAAACATGGCACTTAATTTGCCCCAAGTTTGCCGGCAGAACCTGGCATTGACTCCATAGCCCAATCATCCTTTCTCTCACTGTTTCGACCCAAAGCCTTTCAAACAAATCCCTCACTCCATAGCTAGCCTAAAATTTCATTTATTGCAGCCACATCTTGTTGGAAAAGAGAGAGCCCTCTCTGGTCTGGCAGGGCTAGATGCCAGACTTAAATCTTGGTCTGTGGTTACCTTGGAATTTCATTTTCTCAGCCTTGAGGTACATTCTGAGTGATAACACCTCCTAGAGATTCCTTCATGCTCGAAGAGCGTTATCTATAGGAATAAGAGTATTGACAAACTCATAACCATTCCCACAATAGGAGAATAGCTAACCATTACTAAGGAAAGCCTAGATATTTTATTTAGATCCTATAGCAAGGCAAGCCTACAACTTCCTCCATGCCTAGAGGTTGTGATGATTAACAATAACAATATTGACAAACATGAGGCTAAACAATTTAATGACAAACAATAGTAACTAGACTAGATCAACATCTTATCTATAAGAATATTAGTATTGAAAAACTGAGAACCATTTCCATAATAGAAAAATGCCCACACACCGAACCCAAAAAACATAACACAAGGTGGGAAAGACATTGAAGAAAATGTGTTGGAAGAAACCATAGACCCTCACTTAATGAAAAACTTTATAACTCCCACCAACTGCGACAAGTGGCAGCTTACAAAGGACATGTGTCATAAGGTTGAATATGTGGTGTCCACATCGATTTCCAGCGTGTAAGGGAGGGCTCCTACAACTTCTTTCACGCCGAAAGGTTGTGATGATTAGAAATAACAATATTGACAAACATGAGGCTCAAAAATTTAATGACAAACAACATCAACTAGACCATATTAACACCTTATATATAGGAATACCAGTGTTGAAAAACTCAAAACCATTTCGGCAATATAGTTGATAGACTCAAAACCATTCCCACAATAAATTTGACAAAATCATAACCATTGCCACAATAGGAGAATCACTAACCATTACTAAGGCAAGTATACAACTTCTATTGAGCTACTAAATTCCTTTAGCAAGGCAAGCCTACAAATTCCTCCATGCCTAGAGATTGTGATGATTATGAATAACAATAATGACAAACATGAGGTAAAAAATTAATTCAAATAACAGTAACTACCAGATCATCATCTTAACCAGAAAAGGAACGAGGTGTCACTTTTTTTAGTTGAAATTCCTCCTAGAGCTTCCTTCATGTCTGAAGAGTGTTATCTATAGGAATAACAATAGTATTAACAAACTCAAACCACTCCCTATAGATATTCTATTGAGCTTCTATTGAATATCATGGAACTAAACAATATTGACAAACATGAGGCTAAACAATTTAAGTCAAATAACAATTTATAAAAAATAACTAAACCAAATCAACATCATAACAAAAAATATCACTTTGTTTAGTTGAAATTCCTCCTATAATGCATAAAACATTTTATCCAAAACATATATTGATATAATTGAAGACATACAACCAATTCTAGGTCAATTTCAACACACTCGCAGTAGTTTTCCAAGTACAAATACAATCATGGTATTTTAAGTGTAAAAACAAGTTATCAAAATGACAGTCACTGATATATTTGAAGACATACAACAAATTCCTTCTATTGATTTGATTTTTCAAGGATACTGTAAAAAAGGCATATGTATGAAAATCTCTTAAGATGCTACTAACATACATGTTGATAATTTCATGTAATAAAGCAAAAATATTTTTGGCTTGTATGAAAGCATAATTTTCAATTATTCTTAACTAAATGCATGCAATAATTTTGTAGGTAGTTTCATTTATGGCAAGTGTTAGTTGTGTTTCTTGTAAAAGGAGAAGTGGTAGGAGAGCGACCAGGGGTGCCCAGCTACGATGCCCTTCATGAGATGAGGACAAGACAGGTGATGTGAATGGCAACAATGCTCCAAGCAATGTTGTTAAAGATGACCATGTGATTGAAGTTGATGTTTTCACACCGTCACCCATAGATCCACCGTCAACCACAGTCAAAGGGGAAAGTTCAACTTAAAATCTCAGCACTATAAGAGTTTGGAATAAAGAAGAAATGTTAGCTACAATTGATGACATAGAGGTTTAATGGATATTTAGTTCAGGCATCTGCAAATGAAGCATGGTATTCCTCCCTCATCAATACATTACTGGATAAATGGGTTCACTCATACAAAATGTAGAGGGCCTCTTATATTTATGACTGAAGAGGAGGAGGCTGAGGTGGTTGAGTGGTGTAAAGAGATGGCCCAATTGGGACATGGGTTGGAGTTGATACAACTAAAATCCACAGTTGCTCAAATCTGTCAAGGGAGGCCAAACCCATTCAAAGATGGGTTTCCTAGTAAGTCATGGTGTTTTGGGTTTAAAAAAAGGCATCGAGATCTTGTATTGCGTACAATTGAGGGCCTTGATAGAGACAGAGCATTAAATTTTTTCCCTGCAGTTGTATGTAAGTTCTATGACACTCTTTCTAGTCCATACAATAAACATTCTTATGGTGCAACCATATATGGAACTGTGATGAAATAGGTTTACAAGCAATAAGGAATTGTGGCATGAGGGTAATTTCCAAGAGTGGGAGCCAAAACGTGCCAAAGATTTTTCCTACGAGAAGGGAGTGGATAACTATTCTATATTGTGTCAATGCAATTGGTGCTTCAATCCCAGGATTTTATCTATTCAAAGGTAAAAATTAACTGAAAAACTATATACAAAACTGTGAACCAAGTGCATGGATGGTTGCACACCCCCATGCATGGATGACTAAATAAATTTTTTTAAATTGGCTTTGGCACTTTGCTGCATATGTACCAGGTGGTGTCTCACCTAATAACAAACACCTATTGATATTAGATGGGCATGGAAGCTACATTGCTGTACAAACAATTAAGGAAACAAACAATTTGGGAATCAACCTATTAACATTTCCTGCTTATACCACTCACATATTGCAATCCCTTGATGTTAGTGTGTTTGGCCCTTTCAAGAACTATTTTAGGTCAAAGCGTGCTACATGGATGGCAAATAATCCATGGGTTGAGGTGAAAAGGTTCGAGCTAGAAGAGCTTGCAAGTAAAGCATTTAAAAGGGCTCTGACACCATCAAATATCAAGGCTAGCTTTAGGAGGAAAGGAATCTGGCCACTGAATTATGATGCTCTTATGCATGATACTAGTTGTAGCCAGGCATTTCATGTGGATGGTCAAGAAGAAGGGCATGTCCAAACAGGTGTTGAAGTGCAAGAAGAAGTAGATGAACATGGTGATGTGGTTGCAGCTGGTAATATGATTTCCCTCTCTCAAGGACACTTATATGGTGATGATGATGAACATGTATGTGAAACATAGTATAATCATGAACAAATTGACAGTAACATGGAGGTCGTTCTACCAACTCAAGCACATGGAACTTCTACTGCTGATATTGTTAATGACATTGTTGAACATGCAATTGACAATGAAGATGTATTTGAAAATGACATTGCTGATATTGCACTAGGAAGCAATAGTGACCAATTGACAATGCCAAGCCAAGTAACCCCACCATTATGGCTGGCACAAGCCATGATTAATTTGAATGAACATAGTGTCCCAAGAACTAATGAACAGAGCATGAACATGCCTTCAGAACCAACAAAATTGAACAATGAAATTGTTCATTTTTATGTGGATAATAGATCAATGGAAGAAGATGAAGCACATAATGAGGAATCAGATGAAGATAACAATATAGTTCAATCAATTGTCTCGGATACTAAAAGGCAAGTGGCAAGCAATGACATGCAAGTGGGAGGGGTGGAGAAGTTACTTGGTCGGTTCCTAAAGCTACCATTAGAGAGAGTGTCAATGAAAAAAAAGCAATGAACACTGAGTAGTCTTCATTTGGGATGAAGTTCATAGTTACTCACCTCAGAAGATTATATAAACCTATTAGTTTAGTCTAAAAAAAATAAATTTGAAATTTAGGAATTAAAACATAAAAAGAAGGATCTAGCCAAGGAGAAGAAGGAAAAAAGGATTGTTGCAACACAATGTCGAGAATATGAAAGGCTTGAAAGAGAAAAAAAGGAAAGAGAAGGACCAAAAAAAACAAATGGAAAGATAGGAAAAGGAAGCAAGAAAGGCTAAAAAAATGCTTGAAAAGGAATAAGGGATGACCGATATGGTTGACAATGATGCAATCACAGCTGATGAAACCAAGATTATGTCAAACACATTGGACAATATGGTAGATAATACACCATTATTCCAAGAACTCATAAACATTAAAGTGCCTCACTATCAAAATGGAGGTTTACCCACTTGCTTTATTCCTACCAGAGGAGGTGTAAATTCTATATATGCTCATCACACACCTCCACTTAATGCAGGGGTTAGTAGCGCAAATGTGAGCTATGGGCACTCAATTCCTCCATGGTTGGAAGGGGAAAATTGGATTCAATCATATGGTAGCAATCAACCACATCCTAATCAACCCTTTTTAGGTAGGCCAACCTACTTGGCTCAAGTAGGCAACTCAGGGAGTTTTGGCACTGAAGATTCTCAAGGCCATAAAGAATAAGGGTGTAATATGTTTTTGGTTGTATCCACATTATGATGTGGATTTTAGATGGATTGTTTTTTTTTTCTTGTCACATGAAGATTTTGACTTATAATCTAGGTTGATTTATTTCATACTGTATGCTGCATTATAACCAAAATCGATCTTAGAAGGAACATCTATAGTCTATTTTAATGGAGAATTCTAACACTATGAAATGAGAATGAAAATAATAGCTTCTATACACTAATTGATAAACAAAACATTTATAACCAAGTTGTTAATCAAATGAAAAATGAGTGAATAATGAAATCTTGAAGTGAACTTGTTTTAATATGAAAATTCCATAAAAAATGAACAATAAATTGATCCGGATTTAAACAGGAACGCAACAAATTACACAGATAACCATAAATACAGAGATGAGATAACCATAAATACTGAGATGCAGCGGAAATAATACTTCATTTCATTACTGTAAAATACTGAAATATGCTTACACACAAAAATGGAAAGAAACCAGCTAGGGCGATGGTAGCTTATCCCTGAGAAGAGATGTGGCGGCTACATGCCTATGAACCGTTCTAAAACTGTGTTACTATGAGGATCGAAGGCCTATTTATTGTTGAGAAACAATGGAAAACCCTTCACATCCCGAAACCTAACCCTAGAAGATGAAACGCCAAATTGTGGGCCCCGTTTGGGTAAATTGGTACATCAATTTCCCGGGGTCGTAACTTTGGCATACGATCTCCGTTTGACGCGTACAATAGCCATGGACCCATGTTGCCCCAGATTCCCAAAAAAACATCGTTTAGGGCCTCAAAACGGCTCCGGAAGTTCAGGACCTGAAAAACTGCTAAAAATAGTAAACTGTGCTACAATTTAGGAAACTGAAAAAGCTGAAAGAGACAGTTGTGGGGGTCCAAATGGGATAGGTGGGTGGCCACCAACATCCACCTGGATCATTCCTCCCCCCTTAGGAAGCAATGGTCCCCATTGCGTTGAGTTCCTCCATCTGCTGAACTTGGTCCCTGGTGAGTTGTTCTACAATCTCTGATGTGTTCAGAAATGGTGGGAAGCATGGTCGACGACGGTCCACATTGATCACTTGGTACAAGCGAAGGAATGGAGGAATGCTATACTTCAAAGCATTGTTACCCGTAGCCTTGGTACTGGAGTAAGGACCATGTCGGAGTGGTCTGAGTTTCTGATGGGTCCTGGTAAGGCGTTCTCTCTGCAGATGTAACCAAAATTTGTCACCCACCTGAAACTTGTGTGGTACCCCTGTGGGTGAGGAGAAGTTGTTCCAGTGTTTTGTCATGACCGTATCCCTTTGCTGTTGCTGCTGCATGGAGGAACCCTTCGCGGGGGCCATGGATGTGATGGCAATCTTCCCCTTACTTTGGGAGTGAACCGGACAGATGAATTTCCTGGTTTGTGAGATGAGCTTGCTGCCTTTCTTAGCGGTGATCAAAGATGTGGCGGTAGGTGGGGCTACCTCCGGTATCCTGTATAATGAATTATTTAAAGAAATAATGACAACATGAGGCCTGGACTCATACACAACATGTCGCCTCCACAAGTATGGCTGGCCTAATAATACATCACAAACATCCGGAGGTGTAACATCACATAATACCTCGTCTGTGAAGGGTTTGATGCTGTAGGGAAGGCGGCACTGCTAGCGAACTTTCAGATCTCGTCCTTCGTGAAGCCACCCGATACTGTACGGCTGCGGGTGCGGTGTAGTCGGTAGGCCCAACCACTTCACGACCTCTACTAAAATGAGGTTCTTTTGGCTGCCACTGTCGACAATGAATTGTAGCGGCGAACCCTTCACCCACATCTGTGAGTGGAAAAGACGCTCCCCTTCCTCTGGATTTTCGGGCTCATCTTTCTGGATCTTGGCGGTGGCAACAGTGGCGCTAGGATCCGCATCAATGATCTGCTTCCCTTTGCCATTCCCCTTGTCGGGTTTTGGCTCAGGGTCGGAACATGCATCTGATTCAGAAGCCTTCAACTCAGCCACCAACGACTGCTTGGTCCGACACTCACTTGTGTTATGAGTGGGACTCTTGTGGAACTCACACCACTTCCCTGTGTCCTTCTTCGGCTTCATGGTGTTGTTCTTTTCTTGCGGCTTCGACGGGTTGTCTTGGGTCACCCCGCCTTGGCTTTGTCCTTTGGGCTTCGGATTTGCAGATCCAAAGTCTCGCTTCTTCTGTTTGAACTTTTGCTTGATTTTGACAGCGTATCGGTATGCTGTGCCGAGTGAGGAGATGTTCAAGAACCCCATCTCTTCCTGGATGTATCTGTGTAGGCAGCCGCGATATTTGAGTACCAGATGCCGCTCAGTATCTTTGATACCCAACTGTGTGCGAAGGGTATGAAAAATGTTTGTGAACTCCGACACATCTTGGTCTCGTCCCTGCCGCAGTGTGGTCCATTTGATGTATTTGTCCTCATAGCTTCCGACAGGGTAGTACTGATCCTTGATGGTATCCCGGAAGTCATTCCAAGTGGGTGCGGCTGAAAATAGTGAGCCTGTACTTTCATCCTTCTGCTCGCAGTAGGTTTCCCACCAGTCCTTGATGTGGGGGGCTGCTTTGAGAAGAGCAAAAACAATCTTTTCCCGACTTGAAAATTCATGAACAGAAAAATACCCATCTAGCAGATTTAACCATTTATCTATGGCATCTGCGTCTATTTGACCCTCGAATATGGGGATTTCAAAATTAACTTGTACCTTAAACGGTGTGGTGTTTCCAGAGTCGCTGTTGGAAGCCGATGCGTCGCCTCTGGGTAGCTGCTGAAGGATCTGCGCAAAGCTATCCATCATCGCGTTCCTTTGCCGCTCGAGCGCTTCTTCGAGCAAGATTTTGATAGGATCTCCTGCCCCCTCGTCTTTCTTCTCATCCGCCATGGGAGGCCGTCGGGATTTGCGAGGCTGGTCTTGCAAAGGTTTGACCAGTTCAAGCCCTAACTCCTTATATCCCGACCTCGTTGGGGACATGCAAAGAAAAACAGAGAAAAAACAGACCACTCTGATACCACTGATCCGGATTTAAACAGGAACGCAACAAATTACAGAGATAACCATAAATACAGAGATGAGATAACCGTAAATACTGAGATGCAGCGGAAATAATACTTCATTTCATTACTGTAAAATACTGAAATATGCTTACAAACAGAAATGGAAAGAAACCAGCTAGGGCGATGGTAGCTTATCCCTGAGAAGAGATGTGGTGGCTACATGCCTCTGAACTATTCTAAAACTATGTTACAATGAGGCTCGAAGGCCTATTTATTGTTGAGAAACAATGGAAAACCCTTCACATCCCGAAACCTAACCCTAGAAGATGAAACGCCAAATTGTGGGCCCCGTTTGGGTAAATTGGTACATCAATTTCACGGGGTCGTAACTTTGGCATACGATAGCTCATTAGAAATATCTATCCGAGTACTACCACTTTGGGAGGCAACATCGGTCCATGGACCCATGTTGCCCTAGATTCCCAAAAAAATGTCGTTTAGGGCCTCAAAACGGCTCCAGAAGTTCAGGACCTGAAAAACTGCTAAAAATAGTAAACTGTGCTACAATTTAGGAAACTGAAAAAGCTGAAAGAGACAGTTGTGGGGGTCCAAATGGGATAGGTGGGTGGCCACCAACATCCAACTGGATCATAAATGCACCTAACCTCACACCTCATATGAATCCTCATTTACTGTAAGTTATCTTAGAAGACAAACAGAGTGCATGTGCAGTGAAGCATCAACAAGCCAAGAGAATAATTAAATGAACATTTCCCATCCCAAATCAAGCCCAAGAAAGTGTCAATCTTGACACATTCTAGACTATAAAACCAATGCACAAATCAGCTCTAGATCAAACTACAATAACCCCTTAAATCCCAAATCTAAACTCAATCAGAATGCATTGTCATTCACTCTGAGTGCCATCAAAATGAACCTTACTTCAAGGAAAACAAACTATAACAACATAAATCTTGCTCTAGACAAGAAAAAATGAACAAAAAAAAGCAGACACAATATAAAGGAAATGAATTATTACCACTACATTCACAATCACTACATAACTCAGCTAACAACAAATAAATGATAGTCAAAAGTTTTAAAGCAGCGCAAAGACCGATTACAAACTTGAAAGAAAAATAGTTTTCACATTAATATTTAAAAAGGTGTTACATATATATTAGCAACAATTAGAAATAACTCATTTTGAGGGAAAAAAATACATGTCAATCCAGAACATCACATCTGGGATTTGTACTTGCAAAAATATGTTTTTTCTTATGGTAATTTGCACTTGAAAATTTAAGATAGGTAATCAAGCCATCATACTATTAAAGAATATATCAATAGTTGACTTGGAAAATATTCTCATTGCTTCTAATGTCAAATTAAGGATGAAAACCAAAATAAATTCTACTAAACTAAGCCAAATAATGCATCAAAAAGCCAAGAGAATAATTAAATTAACATTTCCCATCCAGAATCAAGCCCAAGAAAGTGTCAGTCTTGACACATTCTAGACTGTAAAACCAATGCATAAATTAGCTCAGGATCAAACTGCAATAACCCCTTAAATCCCCAATCAAAACCCATTCAGAATGCATTGTCATCCACTCTGAGTGCCATCAGAATGAACCTTACTTCAAAGACAACAAACTATAACAACTTAAATCCTGCTCTAGACAAGAAGAAATTGTAGAAAATTTCTACAAAAGCAGCTCTGATAACATGCAGAAAATCTGTATGTATGTTAACCCGATAATGCAATATAAATCAAAGCAGAATACTGTAACCTACTTCTACTATCAATTTGCGGAAGCTTAAAGATAAAGCTGAAAAATATAACCAGAAGAAGAAGAATCAATGCACAATACACATGAAAATACTTCAGGGAAAGCCTCAGCTAAAAACCCCACTATTTGTATTATCATACAAGGTGGAAATACATAGAGATTATAAAAAGCCTTAGCTCTCACAGCTAGCCATCTCTCAGTACAATCCTCACAGATGCTCACAGGCAATCTAGGCTTCTCACAAGCCTTCCTCTCTCCCCTCCAAGCTAATATTTCCTTGCGCTATTCCTCTAGGATGATTCACCTTCAACCAAGTGGAACACTATCTCACACACTGTCAGAACTATGCAATCCTCAAGGAATGATTCCTTCTGCATGCACAAGTTTTCTTTATAGGAAAACACATGCAACTGATAGTACACTGTCCTTGACTTTAATCTCAACTGGGTCTTTCTCAGAATAGACATGCATGAGTTTCTGATGAGGGAATCTTCAGTTAACTGGAGTACACTAGTTGAGTGCATGCATGCATCAACTGATTGTTAACTCTCTATTAATTCTTGAAATAGTTTGGAACTAATTTAACTGGACTTAACTCAGTAAACTGAGTTAACTAATTACAACTCAAATATAACTCAATCTTATCTCCTTAATTTAAGACTTATATCCTTAATTTAAGGGATAACTCTTGCATGACTTCAGAAAGACTTCTAACTTGAATTTCTCGAACTAATTAAGTCAAAATAACTTAATTAATTATTTCCAAGTAGTTGTTAAGATTAAATTCGATTTTATCACAATTTAATTCAAGGACAAATTAAATTGGAATATTCTTGTTGCTACATTTCAACAGAAATGAATAAAAAAAACAAACACAATATAAAGGAAATGGATTATTACCCCTGCATTCACAAACACCACGTAACTCAGCTAACAACACAGATATAAGTCAAAAGTTTTAAAGCAGTGCCAAGACCAATTACAAACTTGAAAGAAAAATAGTTTTCACATTAATATTTAAAAAGGTGTTACAGATATATTAGCAACAATTAGAAATAGCTCATTTTGAGGAAAAAATACATGTTAATCCAAAACATCACATCTGTGATCTGTACTTGAAAATATATGTTTTTCTTATGGTAATTTGCACTTGAAAATTTAAGATACACAATTGAGCCATCATGCTGTTGAAGAAGATATCAATAGTTGACTTGGGAAATATTCTCATTGCTTCTAATGTCAAACTAAGGATGAAAACCAAACTAAATTCTACAAAACTGAGCCAAATAATGCATCAACAAGCCAAGAGAATAATTAAATGAACATTTTCCATCCCAAATAGATCCCAATAAAGTGTCAGTCTTGACACATTCTAGACTGGAAAACCAATGCACAAATTAGCTCTGGATCAAACTGCAATAGCCCCTTAAATCCCAAATCCAAACCCATTCAGAATGCATTGTCATGCACTCTAAGTGCCATCAAAATGAACCCTACTTCAAAGACAACAAACTATAACATCATAAATCCTGCTCTAGACAAGAAGAAATGAATGAAAAGATGCAGACACAATGTAAAGGAAAATGATTATTACCACTTCATTCACAAACACTACATAACTCAACTAACAACACAAATATGACAGTCAAAATTTTTAAAGCAGTGCCAAGACCGATTACAAACTTGAAAGAAAAATAGTTTTCACATTAATATTTAAAAAGGTGTTACAAAGATATTAGCAACAATTAGAAATATATCATTTTGAGGAAAAACAATACATGTCAATCTAGAACATCACATTTGGGATCTGTACGATATTATCAGAGCATGGATAAAGCGAGCATAAAAACTCCAGGAGAAGCATGTAGCAAGAAAAAACGAAAGGAAATCCTACATGTCTCTTCTCGAAGATAGGAGGAAACTGTTTAAACCAGTAATGATTAAATTTTAACAATATACTAGAAGTGTAGGCACCTATATCACTTAAACTTTAGCTACTAATGTAACACAGTGAATAGAAAAACATAAAATAATTACCAGAAAATGCGGTTTTCATTCAGAGCGATGAGAGTATTAAACTCACCATCGGTTCCTTTACTAGAACATAGAAATTTATAAATGAATTGGCACGGTAAACACTATGAATGAAATTAGGGACTGAGGATTGGCATTCCATTAAACATTCTAGATTAGTAATAAGTCATATTGCGTAAACATCGAGAGAATTAAAAAACTGGAAAGCGAATTGAAGATTATGCAGTAGTCATATATGAAAATATCTATAGAACAACAGTAGAATCATTCCGACATGTATTAAAAATCTCAGTAAGACAATAAATATATGTGTAGCTCTACAACACAATTACATAATCGATAAACTTTGTCCCATGGCATAGTATAACTTGAGCGATCGTTAAACATCACAACTGTTAATAGATGCCCGTAGTGGATTCCAAATGAACAATGAAAGGAGAAAATCAAATTCAAACTTTGAGTAGTTATTTACATCAAATAGAGAATCAAATATAAGTAGATAATTCTACCATATAAATATTAAATCAATTTCCATTGATAACACTGGTGTGCAAATCTAACAAGGGACATAAGGATAGTAATATATCTAACTTAATCTATGAGAAATTATTCACCTTAGACAAAGAATTAAAAACAAGTATAGTCCTTCAAATGTGAAGGCTAAATCAGAGTCTCAAGAAATTGCAAGAACCCCTTAAATCCAAAATCAAAGGGGTGCGAATTCATGGCATAAAATACAATAAAATGGGTGCGAATTCCATAAAAAGGAAAGACTATGAACCCTTTTAACTACAAAGAAAAGTTGTGGAGATAAAATCAATTCATGGGAAAATCCCCTTTTTGTTTATACAAAGATAAATTAACAAAAGTCTCAATAAACTGCAATAACCCCTTAAATCCCAATGCCCCAATTTTGATTCAGCGACAGTAGAGGGCACAACAAGACCCAAACCCAATAAACCTGCAAACAAACTACAATAACCCCTTAAATTCCAAAGCCCTAATTTTCATTCAACGACAATAGAGGGCACAAAAAGACCCAAACCCAATAACCCTGCAAACCCTAAACCTTGCAACAAAACCCAAAAACCAAGTTGACAAACAACAAACAACTATGACAAACAACAAATTCAAGTGTTAAAAGACACAGAGTGGTTGGTAGGATTTAGAATCCTACCGGAGAACCGCAAAAGCCACCACCACATCCAAATGTCACCCCAAAATTTGCCAGACCTCTTCAACATTAGCGATACAAATTATCTGCAACAAAAATAGAGAAAAGTGAACAATAAACACAAAAATGGCAGCCAATTTTGCAAAAAAGCTCTAGAAATTCACCAGTTGACCACCGACCTGCATGTCGATCGCTGAAATTGCTCAAGTGTCCCATTGGCTCTTTCTCAAACAAGGACAAGCATTGAATGAACCTCCCACTGGTGCCTTTGCAAAAAAGGACAAGCACCGAATGAAGAACCACAGAGCTCCCACAACCCAGGTGAACAGACAAAGGAGAAACCATAAACCAAAAACAACCTCTACAGACAACGATGCCAGCTGATCAATGCTACAATGGTGGACCAGGTGAACAGAAAAAGGTGAAACCATAAGCCCAACACCAACCTCTGCAAACAATGATGCTGGCTAAGCAATGCTACAATGGCGGACCAGGTGAACAGAAAAAGGCAAAACCAAAAACCCAAAACCCACCTCTACAAACAACATTTCCGGTAACTCATCTCAGCAATGACGGACTAGGCAAACAAGAAATGGAGCTGAAACAAGCCATCGTCAATAGAGCAAAATGACCACACACCAAGCCCCAACAAGATAACAAAGGGCATGAAACACATTGAACAAAACCAATTGCAATAAACCCTAAACCCATCGTAATTGCAAATATTAATAACTCCCACCAACCATGACACATGGCTGCGTACGATGGACACCTGTCATATGGAAAATATGGTGGGTCCCACATTGATTTCCAATGTGGATGGGAGGGCGCACAAGTAATGGCGTCCCTCCCCTATTCTGATTTGAGATTTGACAATTTTCCATTGGGTTTCCACCCAAATCATTAAATCTTTAATGCTATTTATTAGAGTTAAACCCCATATGAGCGATATCAGAGTTTATTTATTCATGGGATATATTGAATTACCCAACTCAAACCATCCTGTTTCATCACCCCTTGCTTGAGACTGACTCCACAATTTGCTAGCAAGCACACAACAAAGTTAAGATGTCATTTAACTTGGAAAAATTTGATGGCCTCAAACTTGAGAATTTGAAGACTTATTCTATGGAGCATGGGAGATTTTATTGATGAAATATCCTCTTTGATTTTTCACACTTGTTAAACAATCAACATTAAATTGCTAGAAACCATCACATGTTGAATTTTACTTGCTATTACTAGTTCTAATCCCTGCCATAGGGCTAAGGATTCAACCTAGTTATTGGTTGAAATCCCTATACCCCATGAAAATTTAATCTTTGATTCTTCTTCGAGGAAAAAAATAAACCTCCCACTTCTGCCTCCCCAGGGTTACCTTTTGAAGCCACATAAAAAAATAAAGAGTACTTTCCTTTACTGTTCCTCCAATTCTATAATTCTTCAGGGTTCATTTGAATAATGAAGGACTTTGGAGATTTGAGGCTTAAAATTTAATATGACAACATGATATTGAGGATGAGCGAGCTTGAGCCATTCTTTCAAACTAGGTGTCATGTCATCCATCTCTCTTGGGTCATAACCCCGAGTAGAAATTTCCTCCAATAACAACTACCAGACATTTTGATTGCCAAGAACAATGGATTTGGATGGGCATCGTTAAATATTGCTTGATTGCGAGCAAGCCAAATGAACCAACACGGATACTTTTTGAATGCCATCCAACATCTCGTTGCCACTGAATCAAATTTATTTTGCCAAGGAATTTTGTGCTTCCATTGCTCAATTATGTCATGCCAATTCTATGGAATGAAGGATATGTGTCTAACATTTTCAAAGGAAATTTTCCAAACCTCTGTTGATAATGAAAACTATTGAAAAATATGGGAGATATCCTCTTCCACCTTTTCGCAAAGAATACATTTCGATGGCCCTTGGATGTCATTTTTTTTAAGGTTTTCCACTGTCAACACCTTCCCATGTACCAACTCCCAACATAATGTGTTGATTTTTGATAGCCCATCCTTGTTCCAAAATTTACCCTAAAGTTTATCTGGCGAAGGTCACATAAATTGTTTTTTAACACTTTGTATCCTATTTTAATTGCATAAATAAACTTTTTACTACCCATCCAAATTTGACGATCCAATCTTGTTGCTACTATTGGGGTAAAGCCCTTTAGAGAGTTTATCAACAAGTTCTAATGAGGCTGGATATGATGTGGGATATCATGGCATTTCTAACTAATCTAGAGGTGAGAAGTGTCCCACTGCAATATGTGAACAATCTTATTATAACCATTTTCTTCCATCCATTTTCCTAATTCTTTGACTCCTTCATTCTCATTCAACAAGACTACTATTAGTATGTGATCCTTCCATAGGTTTATACACGCTCCATTCCCTGATTTCCATCCTAGGTGATCAAGAATGATTGGGGCACTGTTATGCGTAGTTTCCATATCTTGGATTCCTACTTTGGCCAAATTTATTGTTCAGGTCTATAGATCCTACTCTTGTGGAAATATTTTCAAATGAATTGTTGCTTCCACCATGATGAAGAATCCAAAATAAGATGCCATATAATCTTAGAGATAAAATTGCAGACACTCAAAAATATATTCTATTATTTTTAATGAGGAAATTTACACACATATTTATGCAAGCAATAGTCTCAAGATAGGAATTCTATCTTAGATGTACAGTAGTGTGGTTGAGAGATTCTCTCAACCACACACTAAACTAGGAGAAACTAAATTCCTATTATGTACGAACAAACTCCTCAAATGGAGAATTACAACCATAGACAAGTAGGAATTAATTATTTATAACTCCCCCCCTTAATGACTACTTGTCATGATAAAATCCACCACCATCAGGCGAATTGCATGTACAGAACCTTCAAAACACAATCTACCTCCCTCGGACAGATCCACAACTTCTCCGATCTGCCTCCTCTCCCAAATCATCAAACGAAGATAAGGATTCCCGCGGATCCCCTTCTACTCAGAAAATTTAAAAATCATCTAAGTCCGAGCCAGGTGTTCTGCAGTCCACCTGCTCAATTGAGCACAAAGCTCTCGTGTACACGCGGCCACAAAGGCAAGCAGAGAAAGATTCGCTCAACTTGTCAAACAACGCATTGACATCCAAGATTCCAGCCACAAAGGCACCTCAAGCCACAGAGGCAATTCTGCCACAAAGGCAAGCACTTCAGCCACAAAGACTCTATAGATGGTTTTTGGCTCACCACCAACCCTCACTTTACAATGACAAAAGATGGTTTTAGGCTGACCATAAACCATTACAAAGTGGTTTTAAGATCACCACGAACTTTCAGATGCCTTTAAAACTTACATTTCATTCCACATACAATGGTTCTAGGTACATACAATGACCATAATAACATGCTAGGGAGTCTATTCCACAAACCACACTAACTCAAGCAAACATCTACTTTGTTGTCCACCATAAACGTTGTCGTTGCTCCTTTAGTGTCACTGTTGCACAAAATTAATATTTGGTGCAATTCAACCTTGTTACCCACCACATAGTACATTTGCATCATCTTTCTGATTTAATTGTCTTGGATTTACCTGCATGATTTGTTAGAGTAGCTAATTCTAACAAAACCACTCCATTGAGTTAGCTAAGCTCAATGCTTATAATTCCAAAACATTTATAAATACCACATTTTATTGTTGCAGTGGCAGAATATTACCAAAGAAACTCGAACCCAACTATTATGGCTCGTCCATCACCATGCTAACCAGCCCTCATTTCAAACTGATGGCCTCCATAGCACTTTTCCAAGTAAAAGTAATCCTCCACGGCCAAGAACAGGAAAACCCGCAACCGCGTAAATCCTTCCGCCGCCTCAAGCTTATCGTATTCTTCCATCATGTTAGCAAGATCATCATCGCAGAGAACAGAGACCAGAGCATCCAGGTCCTCCTCCTCGGGCAGCTGATACTTCATTATAAAAGCCTCTCCGCAAAACTCCGCCATCTTTGAAATGAGCTTCGAAAATCTAATATCCCTATTCACGCAGACAATACGGGTTTCACCCCCAACGTACCGGAGCTTCCCATCAGAAGGCCGAGGCAAAATGCTGCCGCCGAAGCTGCAAAGGAACTTCACCCGCTGCTGCATCGAATTGGAACTCTCCTCTTCGGCTTCCGACATGATTCCCAGAGACAAACTGCTATCTTTAAGAAGAAATTCAATCTCACTGTCCCCAAGATACGAACCCTGGACGATCCGGCAGCAGCTAGAAAAAATACAGATGCTTAAATGCGCTAATTCCTGACCGGGGCAGCCCATTGAATCATGCTATCAAAGCCCATTAACTGAGACATATATACACAAAAATATATATATGTGCAAAATCTGCACCGCATGAGACACATGGCGCAAGCGCTGCTGCTATTGAATCAAAGCTTCTTTAAAGGCTCTTGCTTCACAATATCATTGCAACCAGAGCAGGTGCAGATACAGGGTTCGAGACCCCGGGCAATCCCTCAATGCTGCCTCCCTCCACGCCTCCAAAAAAGGCTCGCCCCGTTCCCCATGACTATGCGAAAGTCTGATGACTAGCCTTCTTGCTGACGGGGCAGGGTTGGTGTTAACGAATTCCACACTATCGGGCCTGATGCATGCCTTCAGTACATCCGGAAGAGGAGCGGTGTCACCGCAATCGACCATCACTGGCCCTCGCACACCAAGTGACTTCTCCGCGATCAATCCTGGGACATTTAAAATTTGCCATGACAATGTCTTTCACAATCTTCAAGGATTTGAGCAGATAGGGGAATCGTGGATATCTCCAAATTGGTGATCTACACAGAAAATCTCCTCCAATCAATACAGATGCCACAGCTCCACATAGGCCAAACTGTCATTGCTTCCAAGCTGCCACCACTCGACCTCCGGATGCATCGCCAACTCGAACTCCACTGAACCATCGGTTTGACCAAACTGCACAGATTGTTGCCTCCATGAAACTGTGGCGCCCACAATCAAACCATTCACCTCCACTGACAGATCTGAGAGATCGGACCAAGGTCATCCTAGAAGCCACACCAGCCCAACCACGAACCAGATAGCAGCAACGCATTTCTGAGGTTTAGATCCATGCTCACCGCACTAGAAACACAACAGCAGTAGCGCCAATCCTCTGCCAACATAACCAGTCCACCGGCTTGACCGATTTGCTGTCACCTACTCAGATCTCACTCTCTGAATGGCAGACACACCACGACTGCCGATCTTGGAAGTCCTACTGGGATCAACACCATGACCTGCAGCAATCGAAGGCACCACATACCAGGCACCTGCAGTGATCTCACTTTCTTACGCTGCACCACGCACTTTGCTCCAGCAATCTCCTTTCACACATTCACAACAACCACGCCCTATACTCTTCGGCTCTTGCACTAGTCAACAGACTCACACAACAATGTGTTGAAGCAGAAATAGCAGGCCACACTACCAGCGCTGCGCCGATCAACTTTACTCCAGAGAACATGCACACACAGCACATCCATCAACACGATACCAGTAGCCATTACTCGGATGAAATATGGGACGACCTTAATCTTGCGTTGCCTTATTTTGTCAACAGTGCTGTGCTCAATCACCAGGGTTTTGCCAGTCTTAAACTTGAACTCTAAAGGCCCTTCCACGGGCCGGGGTAGTCCGTAAGAAGCAGTGTTTCCTAGCACCAGATTACTGTACATCAGAAGCAAAATGTCCACCATTCGGAGAGGCAACACTTTATGCAGCTGCAATGCAAGAGAAACTGTGGATCTTCCGAAAACCTCTTGTGGCAGGACATGATTCAGACTACGAACTACGATAGACGGCCTCGGGCCTGCCTCATTATTTAGAAGCTCCAGTGCTATTTCCATGCCAGAATTTCCCCATCCCATGACAAGAACTCTCTTGCCTTCGAAATCTTTTTCATTTTTGTAATCAATCGAATGGATAACAGTTCCTTGAAAGCTATCCAGCCCGGGAACATCTAGCATGAACTTTTCATTGAATTCGCCTGTCGCCACAACTAGGAACCTTCCGTGGTACTCCCTCTCAGAATTATCCGAAGAACACCTTGCAATGACATGCCATCTTCCCGTCTCTTGACTGAAGCTCGCAGACTCCACGGACTGGCAGAACTGCGGCTGAATATTAAATCTTTTGGCATATTTTTCCAAGTAGGCAGCAAAATGGTCCCTAGTGAGGAACATAGGGTATTCATCAGGAACGTGCATGAGAGCAAGGTTGGCGTGTCTCAGCATGCCTTGCACACCAGTTGACAGGCTCAGTCCATAATTCTCCCAATGAAGCAGATCTCAGGGGTGAATCGCCACAACCACAACTGTGCTGGCCAACGGAGGGTGATGGACAAAAAACATTCACAAAACTTTTATTCTCTTCAGCCCAGGAGCAGCCAAGCCCACAAGGGGCTAGGCCCTTAGGCTCTGATACCAAGATAAAATTGCAGACACTCAAAAATATATTCTATTATTTTTAATGAGGAAATTTACACACATATTTATGCAAGCAATAGTCTCAAGATAGGAATTCTATCGTAGACGTACAGTAGTGTGGTTGAGAGATTCTCTCAACCACACACTAAACTAGGAGAAACTAAATTCCTATTATGTAGGAACAAACTCCTCAAATGGAGAATTACAACCATAGACAAGTAGGAATTGATTATTTCTAACTCTTAGCACCCAAGGCCAGGTTCATGATCTCAAGGTCTTTAATAGATTATCCATTGAATTACTTGGGCAAAGGAACTATGCTCCAATTCACCAGGTGGAACTTATTTTCATTATCCTTCCCTCATTTCCATCGAAACATCCTCTACAAACCTCCAATTTGATGGATGATTCCTTTAGGGGAGAGAAAATTACTAGAGCCCATATATACTGGGAGTGATGAAAAAACTAACTTTATTAGCACTATGATTCCCTGCCACATTTAACCACTGTGCACCCCATGATTGGTTTTTTTATTATTCTCTTTTGTATGAATGAATCCCACTCATTGGTGTTATATGACCCCAAAGAAATTGATATTCCTAAATATTTAACTTATCTCGATTCCAAGTCATCTAGGAAATCTAGAATCCTAGATATCTCATTCAAAGTATCATCTCAGCATTTCCAACCAAATAGTTGGCACTTCCTTTTATTAAGAATTGCACAAGAAGGATCAGGATAGATATCAATAATTTTTTTGGAACGAGATGCAATTATTTGAGAGGACCCCCTAAAAGGATGGCATCGTCTGCAAATTGCAAGTGGTTGACTCCCTTAGTATTCCTTGCTATACTCAATGCCACTAGTTTACCTTCCCTTCACACCTTTTCCAATTTCTTGCTCATGATTTCAACCATAATAATATAGAGAAGAGGGGAAGGGGGAAGCCCTGCCATAATCCCCTTGAGGCAACAAAAAAAATAAGAAGGATGACCATTGAATAATGGTGCTATCTAGGGGAACCAATGCATGCTTTTATCCATCTAATAAATTCTTTACAAAAACCCAGTTTTTGTAACATCTAATAGAGAAAGGAGTGTCTTACCCGATCAAAAGAAACGGCCATATCCAATTTAATTACCATGCTAGGCTTGCATTCTTCCTTGCTAGAGTGGATTGCTTCCTGAACAAGGATGATATTATCCAAAATTTTCCTGTGCTACATAAAGCCTCCTTGATTCTTTGAGATGAAGTCTGACAAAATTTTCTTTAATCTTGTAGCTATAATCTAGGTTAATATTTTATATGTTGAATTACATAATGAAATAGGTTGAAACCGAGAAAAAATCACTGGATTTGATTCCTTACGGATAAGAGAAAGAAAGGAGGAGGTTGTGCTACCCCCTGGCCCTGTCTTTTCTCCTTGTGCTATTAAACATTAAAAACAAATTGTTTTTTATTAGGATCTCGAAAGCCCTAAAAAAGCTTATTGGAAAGCCATCCATACCCCCAACTTTATCTAGGTCCAAATCCCAAATTTCCTCTAGAACTTTTGCTTCCTCTATTTCTTTTACTAAAGAAAAATTCGTAGAGTCTGAAATTATGGGTGAGATACATTGAAGAAAATCCTAAGTTTGGGTCATGTATTGATCCGGATTTAAACAGGAACGCAACAAATTACAGATATAACCATAAATATAGAGATGCAATAGAAATAACACTTCATTTCATTAATAGAAAAATACTGAAGTATGCTTACAAACATAATGAAAATAAGACTAGCTCGAGTGATGCTAGCTTATCTCTGAGAAGTGATGTGGTGGCTACATGCCTTTGAACTATGTTACAATGAGGCTCAAAGGCCTATTTATTATTGAGAAACAATGGAAAAGCCTAAAAATCTAAAAACCCAACCCTAAGAGATGAAGCGCCAAAATTGTGGGCCTGTTTGGGTAAATTGGTACATCACTTTCCGGGGTCATAACTTTGGCATATGATCTTCATTTGGCTATCATAATACATCGTTTCAAAGATCTTGAAGAGAAGTTTGGAAAAAAAAAATTGTATTAATTGGGGATGTTTTTGGTCTCTCCATTTTCCCTAAAAATCTCATTTAGGGCCTCAAAATGGCTCCGAAAGTTCAAGACTCAAAAAGTTGCCAAAAATAATAAACTGTGATACAATTAAGGAAATCGAAAAACTGAAAGAGACAGTGTTGGGGGTCTAAGTGGAATAGGCGGGTGGCTACCAATATCCACCTGGATCATTCCTCCCCCATTAGGAAGCAATGGTCCCCATTGCGTTGAGTGCCTCCATGAGATGGGGAAACTTTTGCTGAACCTAGTCCCTGGTGAGCCACTTGCCTTGGTGAAGGAGTTGGCCAACTTTGACAACCTGATATAGCTGGATCTTCTGCTGGCGAGTGCTCTTGATATGTGTATCCATGATTTGATCAGTGGTGGCCTGTTCCATGCAGTATGGGTTTAGCTTTGTTGGTGTGAGCTATTCTGTAACATTGGATGTGTCCAACAATGGTGGAAAGTATGGCCAAAGGTGGTCTACATTGAACACTGGGTGCAGACCAAGGAATGGTGGAATGCTATGCTTGAAGGCATTGTCCCCTATAGCCGTGGTGAAGGTGTATGGCCCATATCGGAGTGGGCAAAGCTTGCGGTGGGGTCCAACGAGGTGCTCTTTCTCAAAATGTAGCGACACCCGATGTAGATCATGATGTTACTTGTACTTGGGATTTTCCACAATGGAGCGACAAAATATTGGCCTGTTGGGTAGAGGTGCTCAGGGAGTCAAATCAAACGAATGCTTGACCTGACAATGCAACGGTACCCCTATGGGTGAGGAGAAGATGTCCCTGTATTCTTTCATGACTGTATCCACCTTCTTCTACTGCGTGGAGGAACCCTTCTCGGGGGCCATGGATGTGGCTACGATCTTCCCCTTACTTTGAGAGCAAACCAGAAAGAAAATACATTTCCTAGTCTAGGAGGTGATCTTATTTCATTTCTTGGCAGAGATCAAAGAGGTGGCGGTAAGTGGGGATATCTCTGGTATTTTGTATAACATATCACCCAAAGAAATAATCACAAAGGTCTAGACTCATATACAACATATCGCTTCCATAAGTATGGTTGTCCTAATCACAAACGTTGAAAGGAGAAACATCACACAATACCTCATCTGTGAAGGGCTTGATGTTGTAGGGAAGGTGACACTACTGGCTGACTCAGAGATCTCGTCCTTGCTGAAGCCACTCGATGCTGTACGGCTACGGGTGTGGTATGGTCAGTAGGCCCAACCGCTTCATGACCTCTACTAAAATGAGGTTCTTTTGGCTACCACTATCGATAATGAATTGTAGCGGTGAACCCTTCACCCACATTTGTGAGTGGAAAAAATGCTCCCCCTTCTCTGGATCGTCGGGCTCATTCTTCTAGATATTAGCGGTGGCAATAGTGGCGTTGGGCTCCGCATCAATAATCTGCTTCCCTTTGTCATTACTCTTGTCAGTTCTAACTCAAGGTCGAAACATGCATCTGATTCTAAAGCCTTCAACTTGGCCATAAACGACTGCTTGGTCTGACACTTACTTGTGTTGTGAGTGGGGCTCTTATGGAACTCACACCACTTTCCTATGTCCCTCTTTGACATCATGGTGGTGTTCTTTTATTGCAGATTCGATGGGTTGTCTTCGATCACCCCGCCTTGGCTTTGTCCTTTGTTCTTTGGATTCATAGATCCAAAATCTCGATTTTTTGTTTAAACTTCTTCTCGATCTTGACAGTATATCTGTACTCCGTGCCAAGTGAGGAGATGTCAAGGAAATCCATCTCTTCCTCGATGTACCTGTGTAGGTAGCTGCGGCATTTGAGTACCAAATGCCGCTCTGAATCCTTAATACCAAAATTTCTGCGAAGGGTATGAAAAATATTGGTAAACTCTAGCATGTCTTGGTCCCTTCCTTGCTGCAGCGTGGTCCACTTTATGTATTTATTGATCCAGGTGGATATTGGTGGCCACCTGCCAGGTCCACCTGGACCCCCACCATTGTCTTTCTCAGCATTTTCAGTTTCCTTAATTGTAGCACAGTTTACTATTTTTAGCAGTTTTTCGGGTCCTGAACTTCCGGAGCCGTTTTGAGGCCCTAAACGACGTTTTTTTGGAATTCTGGGGCGACCGAGCCCTATGTTGCCTCCCAAAGTGGTAGTACTCGGATAGATCTTTCTAACGAGCTATCGTACGCGTCAAACGGAGATCGTATGCCAAAGTTACGACCCCGGGAAAGTGATGTACCAATTTACCCAAACGGGGCCCACAATTTGGCGTTTCATCTTCTAGGGTTAGGTTTCGGTATGTGAAGGGTTTTCCATTGTTTCTCAACAATAAATAGGCCTTCGAGCCTCATTGTAATACAGTTCAGAACAGTTCAGAGGCATGTAGCCATCACATCTCTTCTCAGAGATAAGCTACCATCGCCCTAGCTAGTTTATTGCCATTTCTGTTTGTAAGCATATGTCAGTATTTTCCATTAATGAAATGAAGTATTATTTCCGCTGCATCTTTGTGTATATGGTTATCTCTGTAATTTGTTGCGTTCCTGCTTAAATTTGGATCAGTGGTATCAGAGCGGTCTGCTTTTTCTCTGTTTTTCTTTGCATGTCCCCAACAAGGTCGGGATATAAGGAGTTAGGGCTTGAACTGGTTGAACCTTTGCAAGACCAGCCTCGCAAATCCCGACGGCCTCCCATGGCGGACGAGAAGAAAGACGAGGGGGCAGGCGATCCCATCAAAATCTTGCTCGAAGAAGCGCTCGAGCGACAACGGAACGCGATGATGGACAGCTTTGCGCAGATCCTTCAGCGGCTACCCAGAAGCGGCGCATCGGCTTCCAGCAGCTCCTCTGGAAACGCCACACCCTTTAAGGTACAAGTTAATTTTGAAATCCCCATATTCGAGGGTCAGATAGACGCCGATGCCGTAGATAAATGGTTAAATCTGCTAGAGGGTTATTTTTCTGTTCATGAATTTTCGAGTCGGGAAAAGATTGTTTTTGCTCTTCTCAAAGCAGCCCCCCACGTCAAGGACTGGTGGGAAACCTACTGCGAGCAGAAGGATGAAAGTACTGGCTCACTATTTTCAGCCGCGCCCACCTGGGATTCGTTCCGGGATGCCATCAAGGAGCAGTACTACCCTGTCGGAAGCTATGAGGATGAATACATAAAGTGGACCACGCTGCGGCAGGGAAGGGACCAAGATGTGCCGGAGTTCACCAATCTTTTCCATACCCTTCGCACAAAGTTGGGTATCAAGGATTCAGAGCAACATTTGATACTCAAATACCGTGGCTGCCTGCACAAGTACATCCAGGAAGAAATACAGTTCCTAAACATCCCCTCGCTCGGCGCAGCATACCGGTATGCCGTCAAAGTCGAGCATAAGTTTAAACAAAAGAAGCGAGACTTTGGATCTGCGAATCCAAAGCAGGGGAAAGGTGCCCCTAAACCACAGAACAAAGGACAAAGCCAAGGCGGGACAACCCAAGACAACCAGCTGAAGCTGCAAGCAAAGAGCAACGCCGCGAAGCCGAGAAAGGACACTGGAAAATGGTGCGAGTTCCATAAGAGCTCCACTCACAACACAAGTGAGTGTCGGGCCAAACAGTCACTGGTGGCTGAGCTAAAGGTTTCAGAATCAGATGCATGTTCCGACTCTGAGTCAGAACCCGATAAGGGGTATGAAAAAGGGAAGCAGATCATTGATGCGGATCCCAGCGCCACTGTTGCTACCGCAAAGATCCAGAAAAATGAACCCGAAGATCCAGAGGAGGAGGAGCGTCTCTTCCACTCCCAGATGTGGGTCAAGGGCTCCCCGATACAGTTCATTGTTGATAGCGGGAGTCAAAAGAACCTCATTTCGGCAGAGGTCGTGAAGCGGTTGGGCTTACCGACCACAACACATCCACAACCATACACCATTGGGTGGCTTTACCAAGGGCGAGATCTTCGCGTGAGCCAGCAGTGTCGCCTTCCATACAACATCAAGCCCTTCACGGATGAGGTATTGTGTGACATTGCTCCCCTTGAAGTTTGTGATGTATTACTAGGACAACCATACTTGTGGAAGCGACATGCTGTGTATGAATCAAGGCCCCGTGCTGTTATTATTACATTGGGAAATAAGTTGTTCAGGATACCAGAGGTACCACCACCTGCCGCCATCTCTTTGATTACTGCAAAACAATGCAGTAAGATCATTTCCAAAACCAGGAAATTTGTTTTCCTGATGATACGCCCTCAAGGGAAGAAGAAGACAGTGGCCGCGGCCTCCAAACGAGGTCCCTCTGCACGGCAGCTACAAATGGACAAGATTGTGGAAGAGTACAAAGACATCTTCACCTCCCCGGCAGGGGTTCCTCTGCACTGTCAAGTCAAGCACTCCATTGATCTGACCCCAGGTGCGCCGCTACCCAATGGACCAATTTATCGGCGCTCCGTTCTGGAGAACAATGAAATCAAGAGGCAGATTCAGGAGCTCCTACAGAAAGGTCACATCCGTCCGAGTTCTTCGCCCTGTGGGAGCCCGATAGTGTTGGTACAGAAGAAGGATGGGACGTGGAGACTCTGTATTGACTATCGGGCGCTGAACAAGATCACTGTCCGTAATAGGTACCCGATCCCGCGGATTGATGACCTCCTAGACCAACTAAAGGGGGCGAAATATTTCAGCAAGATCGATCTGAAGTCAGGATATCACCAGGTACCAATTGAACCCTCAGATGTGTGGAAGACTGCCTTCAAATCCAAGGAGGGCCTCTTCGAATGGTTGGTCATGCCTTTCGGATTGACGAATGCTCCTGCAACCTTTATGAGGCTAATGGATGACATCTTGCGGCCATTCACCAACTCCTTTGTAGTAGTATACTTGGATGACATTCTGATCTTCAGCCAGAGTTGGGAAGAGCACCTCCACCACATCCGACAGGTTCTCCAAACACTGCGGCAACACAAGCTATGTGCCAATTTGGAGAAATGCACTTTTGGCATGATCGAGGTCCAGTATCTGGGATACATCATTGATGAACAGGGGGTGCATGTCGATCCCGCCAAGGTCCAAGTCATTCGGGATTGGCCCTCTCCAACCACTCTAACAGAGCTCCGCAGCTTTCTAGGTCTTGCCAACTTCTACCGCAGGTTTGTGTTGGGATTTTCTCATATTTCTTGGCCCTTGAGTCAAGTCACCAAGGGCGGGGCGAAAGCAAAATTCTTTTGGTCTGAATCTCAACAGAAGGCATTCAGGGAGTTGAAGGATCGCCTCTGCACGGCACCAGTGCTCGCATTACCAGATTTACAACAACCATTTGAGGTCGAGACAGATGCCTCTGACTATGCTATTGGGGCAGTCCTTACTCAACATGGACATCCAGTGGCATATCACAGTGAAACACTTTCAGACACAGTCCGGAAGTACCCCACTTATGATAAAGAGATGTATTCCATTGTACAGGCCTGCCGACAATGGAAGCATTACATTTTGGGGAAGGAAACGGTCATCCACACAGACCACCGACCTCTGCAATTCATACAGACCCAAGGGAAATTGCAGAATGATCGCCATCAGAAGTGGTCTACATACCTGCAACAGTTTCACTTGAATATCAAGTATAAAAAGGGCAGCACCAATAATGTTGCAGATTGCCTCAGTCGACCACCGATCATGGCGCTAACCACCGTGCTCAACTCTTGCGGGCACGAGACTTCTGATTGGCCACTTCTCTACAAAAGCGACCCAGAATTCGGCCACACATACCAGACACTCTTGGAGGGTCGGCAGGTTGCAGATTTTCACCTCCAGGATGCCCTATTATGCCACCTCGGTCACCTTTGTGTTCCTTCAAGCGAGCGTGCCAAGATGATTTGGGAAGCACACTACAGTCGGGCTGCTGGGCATTTCGGGGTCGAGAAAACAGTGGCAGTACTGCAAAACTATTTCTATTGGCCGAATCTTCGACAGGATGTTGGGAAGTACATCCGATCATGTACTGCCTGTGCCATTGCCAAACCGACCATTAAGAAGCAAGGCCTCTATACCCCGTTGCCTACCCCTAGTCGACCTTGGGAATCCATCTCCATGGATTACATGTCAGGCCTTCCTTCCACTAAGCATGGAAATGACTGTGTTTTTGTGGTCGTCGACAGGTTCTCAAAGATGGCCATTATGATGGCCTGCAAGAAGAATATCACAGCAGAAGCCACTGCTAAACTCTTCTTTGAACGAGTGTGGGTGCACTTTGGGATCCCACAGTCTATCATCTCAGATCGGGACAGTCGGTTTCTCAGCACATTTTGGTCCAGTCTCTGGTCAATGCTGGACACCAAACTCACGAAGTCCACAGCCTTCCATCCTCAAACTGATGGCCAGACAGAGGTTGTCAACAGGATGATTGTGCACATTCTGCGCATGTATAACTCAAAGCATCCACGCACATGGGACGAGAGCCTCCCCTATGTTCAGCACAGCTACAACCGAGCTCTTCACAGCTCCACTGGCCATAGCCCTTTTCAGGTGGGTTTAGGATTCCAGCCACTATGCCCCATTGATGTGGCCATGCCACTTGCAGCTACTCACATGAATTCAGCTCATGTCCAGTCCGAAACAGATAAGGCCACCAGCTTCATTGAGCGCATCCAACATATTCGCCAGCAGGTCCATGACATTCTTGAGAAATCAAATGCCAAGTACAAGCAGCGACATGATCAACACCGGGTGCCACACAAGTTTCAGGTGGGCGACAAAGTCTGGTTGCATTTGCAAAAGGAACGCCTTACTGGAGCCTATCGGAAATTGAGACCACTTCGATATGGTCCTTACACCATTACTAAGGCTATGGGAGACAATGCATTTGAGCTCAGCATTCCCCCATTCCTTGGCCTGCACCCAGTGTTCAATGTGGACCGCCTTCGGCCATACTTTCCACCATTGCTAGACACATCCGACATTGCAGAACAACTCAAACCCACAGAATTAAATCCAGATTGCATGGAACAAGCTGCAACTGATCGGATCATGGACACACAGATCAAGAACACTCGCCAACAGCATATCCAACTGTATCGAGTTGTCAAAGCAGGCCAACTCCTTCAGCAGGGCAAGTGGCTCACCAGGGAACAAGTTCAGCAGAGGTTTCCTCATCTCATGGAGGAGCTCAACGCAATGGGGACCATTGCTTCCTAAGGGGGGAGGAATGATCCAGGTGGATATTGGTGGCCACCTGCCAGGTCCACCTGGACCCCCACCATTGTCTTTCTCAGCATTTTCAGTTTCCTTAATTGTAGCACAGTTTACTATTTTTAGCAGTTTTTCGGGTCCTGAACTTCCGGAGCCGTTTTGAGGCCCTAAACGACGTTTTTTTGGAATTCTGGGGCGACCGAGCCCTATGTATGTTGCCTCCCAAAGTGGTAGTACTCGGATAGATCTTTCTAACGAGCTATCGTACGCGTCAAACGGAGATCGTATGCCAAAGTTACGACCCCGGGAAATTGATGTACCAATTTACCCAAACGGGGCCCACAATTTGGCGTTTCATCTTCTAGGGTTAGGTTTCAGTATGTGAAGGGTTTTCCATTGTTTCTCAACAATAAATAGGCCTTCGAGCCTCATTGTAATACAGTTCAGAACAGTTCAGAGGCATGTAGCCATCACATCTCTTCTCAGAGATAAGCTACCATCGCCCTAGCTAGTTTATTGCCATTTCTGTTTGTAAGCATATGTCAGTATTTTCCATTAATGAAATGAAGTATTATTTCCGCTGCATCTTTGTGTATATGGTTATCTCTGTAATTTGTTGCGTTCCTGCTTAAATTTGGATCATTTATCCTCATAACTTCTGATAGGGTAGTACTGCTCCTTGATGGCATCTCGTAATGAATTTCAAGTGGGTACGGTTGAAAACTATGAGGATGTACTTTCAACCTTTTGCTCGCAATAGTTTCCCACCAGTCCTTGACGTGGGGGGCGGCTTTGAGAAGTGCAAAAGTGATCTTTTCTTGGCTGGAAAAATCATGAACAAAAAAATATCCTTCTAGTAGATTTAACCATTTATCTACGCCATCCACATCTATTTGACCCTCAAATATGAGAATGTCAAAATTAACTGGTACCTTAAAGGGTGTGGCACTTCCAAAGTAGCTACTGGAAGTAGATGCATCACCCCTGGGTAGCCGCTGAAGGATTTGGGAAAAGTTGTCCATCACCACATTCCTTTGTCACTTGAGGGCTTCTTCGAGCAAGATTTTGATAGGATCTCCTCCCCCCTGCTCTTTATTTTCATCCGCCATGGGAGGCTACCAGGATTTGCGAGGCTAATCTTGCAAAGGTTCAACCAGATCGAGTCCTAACTCCTTATATCCCGACCTTGTTGGGGACATGAAAAGAAAAACAGAGAAAGAGCAGATTTCTCTAATACCATTGATCCTGATTTAAATAGGAACACAACAAATTATAGATATAACCACAAATACAGAGTTGCAATAGAAATAACACTTCATTTCACTAATAGAAAAATACTAAAGTATGCTTACAAACAGAACGAAAACCCTAAACATCCAAAATCCTAACCCTATGAGATGAAGCACCAAAACTATGGGCCCCATTTGGGTAAATTGGTACATCAATTTCTGGGGGTCATAACTTTGGCATACGATCTCCATTTGGCTATCATAATACCTTGTTTTGAAGATCTCAAAGAGGAGGTTGAAAAAAAGGTGATGCCAATTTGGGCCTCAAAATGGCACTGAAAGTTCAAGACCCGGAAAACTGCCAAAAATAATAAACTATGCTACAATTAAGGAAACCAAAAAACTGAAAGAGACATTGTTGGGGGTCCAAGTGGAATAGGTGGGTGGCCACCAATATCCACTTGGATCATTCTCCCCCCCTTAGGAAGCATTGATACCCATTGCATTGAGTGCCTCCATGAGAATGGGAAACTTCTGCTGAACTTGGTCTCTGGTGAGCCACTTGCCTTGGTGAAGTAGTTGGCCAACTTTGACAACCCAATATAGTTGGATCTTCTGGTGGCGAGTGCTCTTGATCTGTGTGTCCATGATTTGATCAGTGGTGGACTATTCCATGCAGTCTGGGTTTAACTATGTTGGTGTGAGTTGTTATGCAACGTCGGATGTTTCTAACAATGGTGGAAAGTATGGTCGAAGGCAGTCTACATTGAACACTGGGTGCAGACCAATGAACGGTGGAATGCTAAGCTCGAAGGCATTGTCCCCTATAGCCTTGGTGATGGTGTATGACCCATATTGGAGCAGGTGTGAAACACCTGATATTGATCATGGTACTGCTTGTACTTGGCATTTTCCACAATGTAGTGACGATATATCAGCCCGTTGGGTAGAGGTGCTTTGGGAATCAGATCAAATGAATGCTTTACCTAATCATGCAACAGTACCCTTGTGGGTGAGGAGAAGATGTCCCTGTATTCTTTCATGACCGTATCCACCTACTTCTGTTGCGTGGAGGAAGCCTTCCTTGGGGCCATGGATGTGGCTACGATCTTCCCCTTACTTTGAGAGAGAACCAGAAGGAAACTAAATTTCCTAGCCTGGGAGATGATCTTACTGCATTTCTTGGTAGAGATCAAAAAGGTGGTGGTAGGTGGAGCTACCTCTTGTATCCTATATAACATATCACCCAAAGAAATAATCACAAAGCGAGGTCTAGACTCATATACAGCATGTCTCTTCCATAAGTATGGTTGTCCTAACAATACATCACAAACATCGAGAGGAGAAACATCACACAATACCTCATCTGTGAAGGGCTTGATGCTGTAGGGAAGGCGACACTACTGCCTGGCTTAGAGATCTCATCCTTGGTGAAGCCACCCCAATGCTGTATGGCTGCTAGAGTGGTATGGTCAATAGGCCTATCTGCTTCACGACCTTTTCTAAAATGAGGTTCTTTTGGCTACCACTGTTGACAATGAATTGCAATGGCGAATCCTTCACCCACATTTGTGAGTGGAAAATATGCTCCCCCTCCTCTGGATTGTCGGGTTCATTCTTCTAGATCTTGGTGGTGGCAACAATGGCACTGGGCTCTGCATTAATAATCTACTTCCCTTTGTCATTCCTCTTGTCGGGTTCTGACTCAGGGTCAGAACATGCATCTGATTCTGAAGCCTTCAACTCGACCACCAACGACTTATTGGTCTAACACTCACTTGTGTTGTGAGTGGGGCTCTTATGGAACTCACACCACTTTCCTATGTCCTTTGACGTCATGGTGGTGTTCTTTTCTTGCAGCTTCGACGGGTTGTCTTCGGACACTCTGCCTTGGCTTTGTCCTTTGTTCTTCGGATTCACAGATCCAAAGTATTGCTTCTTTTGTTTAAACTTTTTCTCGATCGTGATAGTGTATTGGTACACCGTGCCAAGTGAGGAGATGTCCAGGAACTCCATCTCGTCCTGGATGTACTTGTGTAGGTAGCTACGGTATTAGAGTACCAAATGCTACTTTGGATCCTTGATACCCAACTTTGTGCGAAGGGTATGAAAAATATTCGTAAGCTCCGACACGTTTTGGTCCCTTCCTGTCGCCACTTGGTCCACTTTATGTATTTATCCTCATAGCTTCCAACATGGTAGTATTACTCCTTGATGGCATCCTAGAATGAATTCCAAGAGGGTGTGGCTGAAAATAGTGAGGCTGTACTTTCATCTTTCTGCTCGTAGTAGGTTTTCCACCTGTCCTTGACGTGGGGGGTGGCTTTGAGAAGTGAAAAAGTGATCTTTTCCTAGCTGGAAAAATCATGAACAAAAAAATATCCTTCTAGCATATTTAACCATCATCTACAACATCCACATCTATCTGACCCTCAAATATGGGAATGTCAAAATTAACTTGTACCTTAAAGGGTGTGGTGCTTCCAGAGTAGCTGCTAGAAGTAGATGCGTCACCCCTGGGTAGCCGCTGGAGGATCTTGGAAAAGTTGTCCATCATCGCGTTCCTTTGTCGCTCGAGGGCTTCTTTGAGCAAGATTTTGATAGGATCTCCTACCCCCTTGTCTTTCTTTTCATCCGCCATGGGAGGCCATCTGGATTTGCGAGGATGATCTTGCAAAGGTTCAACAGGATTGAGTCCTAACTCCTTATATCTCGACCTCGTTGGGGACATGCAAAGAAAAACAGAGAAAGTGATCCAAATTGGATCCATGAAGAATAATCAAAGCACCATGACTGTATCAAATCAGGACAAAACTTCAAATTCAAGAGCACAAAGCAATTAGGAAGACCTCTGAACAGTGGCAGTTGGCAGCTAGCGAGGAACGACGAGGACCTCAGTCAAAGCGCGCTGATCGAAGCCCATGGAGACCTCGCAGGATGCGAAACTAGCACCTGGGAAGCTTAGATTGGGAAAAGGAGGCAGTTTCTGATGCGCAATTCGCTGGGAAAAACTCCTCGAAAAGGAAAACCCCGAAGCGCTCGATCACATGGAAGCTGGGAAAACCATGGGGAAAGCGCTAAAGGCTAAAGGTGGGACCCGTGCTCCAAAACTGGTGGTATTTATCAGGGGAACCCTTGGGTAGTAAGCGGAATTGAGGAAAAGTGAGCGATTCCATTTAGCGCCCGACGCGTGGCAAGTGGAGGAGAGAGAAAACCGCCACTCATCGCGTGCTAACGGTTGAGCAAGTCAACCGCACAATATGAGTAAATGGCATCAGATCTGGGGGCTCCAGATCTAACGGCTGAGATTACGCCTGATGGAGAAACCGAAATTAATAGGGGATTGAGCCATGATGTATAGGGATTTGAGGTCCGATTTGACCGCTATGGTGGTGGACGAGTCATTTCCCAACGTAACCAAGGAACCAAATTGACAAGGAAAAGCTGGCACAGTTCATAGGAGGACAAGTGGCCACTCCCTGTGAGCCATTGATGAAGATGCAGAGACAAGAAACTCCAAGCGAGAAGCAGGAGGCAACCCGATGGGGGACGGAAGCGGAATCGAGCAGTCATGAGATCTTTTGGTGTTAAATCCATGAACAGACAAAACAAAAGAGAAAAAAGAGAGGGAGAACAGAAAGAAGAAGACGAAGACAGAGAACGAAGAGACAGTGAAGCAAAGAGCAGAAAGACAGAGAGCCGAGTTGACCTGTAGCATAAGGCAGCATCGAGCCATCCCTGAGAGGATCTATCAGGAATTGAGCACCACATTGGGCTCCTTCCATTGAAGACCAGAGAGGTCAAGAGCTAGTAAGGAAAAGAGTCTGTGCACTCTAGTGGCTTGGGGAATCCAAGAACCACCCTGCCAAGCAATTCTGTTTCAGGAGACTCAGATTGAGCTCCTCATTGTAATTCTCTGCTTTAAAGACACAATAAAAGAAGGCCACCACTGAGAGCTGGACCAGAGATGTAGCCCTGGAGGATAGGGTGAACTCCTTATTAATTGTTGTGTTCTTGTTTTTGCTTACTGTGTTTCTCTGTTGTTTTCTATTCCCAGTGTCTGTGTATTTTGCAATCTGATCGATCCATTGCCTAAAATGACATAGACACACACCAACACATGAGTCTATAATACCTTCATTCAATAATTCTTTAACTGAGATCATTCGTAGGGTGATTTTCAGATCAAGTGGTATCATAGCTTTAGGCTGTTAAGATTAGACAAGCTTGTGTTGGTTTAGTTGTTGAATGCTAACTAGATCAAAGCTCAAATTAGGAGAAGGAGAGTTGGTCAAAACTAATCCTGAGATTGGGAGAGTCTATCCTTGGAAGACAATGTCAGAAGAAGGCTCTGTAGGGCTAGACCCTCAATTCATAGATAGTTTCCTAGCCATAAAGTCCATGGTAGAAGAAATGTATAGGGACTTTAGAAAACACAAGGATGAAGATTCATCAGGCTCTAAACAAGACAAAGGAGAAGATGAGTCTCACTTCCATGACCACTCAAAAGGCAAAGGGAAAGAAGAAAGCTTTCTCACACCTCCTAATAGCCTTGTACATAACAAGAAAGCATCTTTGATTAAGCTAGATGTTAAATTTGATTTGCCTATATATGATGGAGAGTTGAATGCAGAAAAGTTGGACAATTGGATTAGACAAATTGATGTTTATTGTAGAGTGTAGAATATCGATTCAGAGAAAAACAAGATTCAACTGGCAAGCCTACGCCTTGGAGGCACTGCCTTGGTTTGGTGGGAAGGTTGGACCCAAGCTGACCTAAAGAGACATGGTAAGACCATCTCTGCCTGGAGTGAATTTGTTTTTGCAATCAAAAAGTAGTTCTATCCATTGGCCTACATGCAACAAGCTATGATGAGTTGGCAAACTCTTCGACGGTTAAAAGGGCAAAGTGTGCAAGGGTATACTCAAGAATTTAGAAAGAGAGCATTGATTCTAGGAATCTCATTAGACTCACCTGAAACTCTTTTGAAGTACATTGGTGGTCTACATAGCTACATGAGGCATACCATCCTCATGTTTAATCCCACTAGTATAGATGAGGTAACTGTACAAGCTACTCATCTAGAAGCTAGAGGAAATAATGGAAATCCAGAAGTCGGGGGACCATCCCAACCCACTGCAAGCAAGAATAAGGAGAAAAGAAAGTGGAAATGGAAAGCAAGGAAGGCTAACACTACACAAAAGAGCAAAGCTTCATGCACTCACTGTAAAAAGGATGGGCATGATGATGAGCATTGTTGGATTCTGCATCCAAAGCTGAGACCTAAGAAGTTCGAGGGTAAGAAGAAGAAGACTGTTGCAGATATTCAGAAGGATTTGGGGTCAGACTTAGGAGATGAAACAACTATTATAGTCACCGGTATAAAAGGTAAGAATTCTGAAGCATATATTAGTAATTCTACTCAATCTATTATTGATGAAGAAAATGAGAGAAAAAGACATGAGCTTTTCCATATTCGAGTTGTTTCCAAATATCAAAAGATTGATACTTTGTTTGATAGTGGCTCACAAGTAAATCTAATTTCTGAAACAATTGTAAAGAAGTTGGGATTAGTAACTACACCTCACAAGAAACCATACCCATTAGGATGGTTGAATGATAAAGCACAACTACAAGTGACTAGACAGTGCAAACTCAAGTTTTCTCTTGGGTCAGCATTTGTAGATGAGGTTGAGTTAGACATAATTCCTTTGGATATATGTGGAATTGTTTTAGGAAGTCCTTACTTGTATGATAGGAAAGCTATTTTCTATAGAGCTGAGAACAAGTATCTACTTGTCAAAGATGGAATCAAATACTTTGTAAGAGCTCATAAGCTTAAGAATAATTACACTCTCATAAACTCAGGGAAGATGAAACGAATGATAAATTCATGTAAACAATTCTTACTGATGGTTGTAAAGGAAAAGAAACCTGATAAAACTAGTATATTTGAGGGTTGTAATGCTGAACAACAAGCTGAGTTAGGAAAGGTTGTTTCAGAGTATGATATCTTGTTTCAAGAACCTAAAGGTCTGCGACCCAAAAAGGAAATAGTACATGATATTATTTTGCAGCAACATGCTCCATTGCCTAACATTGGAATGTACACGTTGTCTGCTTTAGAGAATGCCGAAATCAAGAAGTAGGTGTAGCAATTGCTCAAGAAAGGGTTCATTAGGCCTAGCACATCACCATGTGGGTCACCAATCATTTTGGTGAGAAAGAAAGATGGCTCGTGGAGAATGTGCATTGATTACCGAGCACTAAATAAGATAACAATAAAAAATCGTTATCGTCTTCCTCGCATAGATGATCTTTTGGATCAATTGAAAGAAGTTGTTTATTTCTCCAAGCTAGAATTGCACAGTGGATACCATCAGGTTAGAGTTGCAGAACAAGATGCATGGAAGACTGCTTTCAAAACAAAGCAGGGATTGTATGAGTGGCTGGTTATGCCTTTTGGCTTAACTAATGCTACTGCTACTTTCATGAGATTAATGAATGATGTACTCAGACCTTTTCTTGATGATTTTGTTATTGTGTATTTGGATGACATTCTGATATTTAACAAAACATGGGAAGAAATTCATGTTAAACTCTCAAAATGTGAATTTGGAAAAACATCTCTGAATTATTTGGGTCATATAGTAGGGGGTGGTGAATTGAAAATAGATCCCTCTAAGGTGGTAGTCATTGTGAACTGGCCTAAACCCAAATCTGCTACAAAAGTGAGAAACTTCTTAGGGGCAGCACAATATTGGAGGAAGTTCATTTCTAACTTTTCCTCAATTGCAGCTCCCTTACATGCTTTGACAAGATTGAACAAGGTGTTTCAGTGGGGAGGCAAACATCAGAAAGCCTTCGACACCTTCAAGGAAAAGATTAGTACAACAACTGTACTAGCACTACCTGATCTTCAAAGACCATTTGAGATCCAAACAGATGCCAGTGACTATGCCATGGGAGCAGTGTTGACATAGCATGGTAAACCCATATGTTATCATTCTGATACTTTTAATCCTGCAATAACTAACTATCCTACATATGATAAAGAATTGTATGCATTAGTTTAGAGTGTGAAAAAGTGGAAACATTACTTAATGGGCAAAGAGACAGTAATACATACTGATCATCAACCACTTCAATATCTACACCCCAAACTAAGTTGCAACAATCAAGACACTACAAATGGATGGGTTTTCTACAATAATTTCATTTAGTCATCAGATATAAAAAGGGCATACATAATAAAGTTGCAGACATGTTATCTAGACCCATTATAAATGCATCTACTATACTTAAGCATAATTCTGTGCTACATGAAAGCTACATTGAACAATATGCTCAAGATATAGACTTTAAAGATGTATATGCAACTTTAAGTCAAGGCAAACGAGTAGAAGAATTGTATTATCATGTAAAGGATCAACTCTTATACCATTGTGGGAATTTATGCATTCCACAAACTGAGAGAGTAAAGATAATTAGAGAAGCACACACTTCTCTGATATCAGGTCACTTTGAGGTAAGTAAAACAGTTGCACAGCTGCAAATATTTTGTTATTAGCCAAAAATGAACGAGATAGTTTCTAGTATGTAAGAGGGTGTACTATGTGTGCTAAAAGCAAGCCCATCAATAGAAAACTAGGCTTGTACACTCCATTACCAGTTCTTTTTCACCCTTGGGAAAGTGTTTCCATGGATTTTTTTGGAGGACTGCCTAAATCTAGGAAAGGTCATGATTATCTATATGTTGTTGTGGATAGGTTCAGCGAAATGTGTATTTTGATACCTTGTAATAAGCAGATTACAATTGAACAAATTGTAAAATTGTTCTTTGAACATGTATGGGTTCATTTTGAATTACCCACTTCCATTGTATTTGATCGAGACACCCGATTTGTGGGGAAGTTTTGGTCAAGTCTATGGTAACTGATGGATACCAAACTGAAGAAAAGCACAACTTTTCATCCACAAACTAATGGCCAGACAGAAATAGTTAATAGGACAGTGATCCAGTTACTCAGGGGATATTGCAGCAAACATCTTAAGCTTTGGGATGAACACTTGTGTTATGTACAATATGCTTACAATAGAGCAAAACATTCTTCTACACAGAGATCTCCTTTTGAGACCTGTTTTGGTTTCACACCAAGGTCTCCTTTGGATTTTGTCTTTGGTAAAGATACCATAGTTGAGGGACATAGTGATGTGGACAGGGCAACTAGGTTCATTGAACAAATCCAGGAGATCCACCAAGCAGTACAGGAACAACTGGAAAAGAGCCAAGTCAAATACAAGGCAAGGCATGAGAAGCATCGGATGGAGCATAGTTTCCAAGTTGGTGACCAAGTCTGGCTGTATATCAGCAAGGACATGATGCAAGGTGAAGGTAAAAAGCTAAATCCTATCAGGTATGGACCTTTCAAAATACTTGAGAAGATTGGTGAAAATGTTTTTCGCCTTGATCTACCAGCTTACATGCACATCTACTCAGTCGTAAATGCATATTTCTTGAGATTGTTTGAACCGTCACTGGTTGAGGATCCCAAAGAGCAGAGTCAATTGCCTTCTATTGATCACCTGCTACCTGAATATCTTAATGAATTGCAAGAAGACACAGTTTTGGACAGGAAGGTGAGGACAACACGCAGAGGAGATGTTGAGTACCTCAGAATTGGGCTCAAAGGTTCAAAGCCAAGCAATGCAAAGTGGATAGAGATTGGACAAGTGAGACAATTGTACCTTCATTTAGTCGATGCTTGAAAACCAACTTTTGGTGGTCCAAAATCTTTTTTAGTGGGAAGGTCGTGATCAGAATTAGATCCATGAAGAATAACCAAAGCACCATGACTGTATCAAATCAGGACAAAACTTCAAATTCAAGAGCACAAAGCAATCAGGAAGACCTTTGAATAGTGGCAGTTGGCAGCCAGCGAGGAATGACGAGGACCTCGGTCAAAGCGCACTGACCGAGGCCCATGGAGACCGCGCAGGATGCGAAACTAGCACTTGGGAAGCCCGAATTGGGAAAAGGAGGTAGTTTCTGATGCGTGATTAGCGCTAATTGTGCATCGCTGGGAAAAACCCCTCGAAAAGGAAACCCCAAAGTGATCGGTCACATGGAAGCCGGGAAAATCGTGGGGAAAGCGCTAAAGGCTAAAGGCGGGACCCACGCTCCAAAACTGGCAGTATTTATCGGGGACACCCTTGGGTGGTAAGCGGAATTGAAGAGAAGTGAGCGATTCCATTCAGCGCCCTACGCGTGGCAAGCAGAGGAGAGAGAAAACCGTCACTCATAGCACGCTAATGGACGAGAAAGTCAACCGCGCGATATGAGCGAATGGCGTTGGATCTGGGGGCTCTAGATCTAATAGCTGAGATCGTGCCCGATGGAGAAACTAGAATTAATAGGGGATTGAGCCATGATGTATAGGGATTTGAGGTCCAATTTGACCGCTAAGGTGTCGGACGACTCATTTCTCGACGTAACCAAAGAACCGAATTGACGAGGAAAAGCTGGTGCAGTTTGTAGGAGGACAAGTGGCCACTCCCTGTGAGCCGTTGATGAAGATGCAGAGATAGGGGACTCCAAGCGAGCAGCAGCAGGTGACCCGACGGGGGACGAAAGCGGAATCGAGCAGTCATGAGATCATTTGGTGTTAAAGCCATGAACAGACAAAACAAAAGAGAACCAAGAGAGGGAGAACAGAAAGAAGAAGACGAAGACAGAGAACAAGAGATAGTGAAGCAAAGAGCAGAAAGATAGAGAGCCGAGCTGACTGTAGCATAAGGCAACATTGAGCCATCCCTGAGAGGATCTGTCGGGAATTGAGCACCACATTGGGCTCCTTCCATTGAAGACTAGAGAGGTCAAGAGCTGGTAAGGAAAAGAGTCTGTGCACTCTAGTGGCTTGGGGAATCCAAGAACCACCCTGCTAAGCAATTCTGTTTCAGGAGACTTAGATTGAGCTCCTCATTGTAATTCTCTGCTTTAAAGACACAATAAAAGAAGGCCACCACTGAGAGTTGGACCGGAGACGTAGCCCTAGAGGATAGGGTGAATTCCTTATTAATTGTTGTGTTCTTGTTTTTGCTTACTATGTTTCTCTACTATTTTCTATTCCCAGTGTCTGTGTATTTTGCGATTTGATCTATCCGTTGCCTAAAATGACATAGACACACACCAGCACATGAGTCTCTAATACCTTCATTCAATAATTCTTTAACTGAGATCACTCGTAGGGTGATTTCAGATCAAAAAGAGTAGATCGCTTTGATACCACTGATTCATATTTAAACAAGAATGCAACAAATTAAAGATATAACCATAAATACATGGATGTAGCAGAAATAACACTTCATTTCATTAATAGAAAAATACTGAAGTATGCTTATAAACATAATGAAAATAAGACTAGCTCAGACGATGGTAGCTTATCACTAAGAAGAGATGTGGTGGCTACATTACTCTGAACTGTGTTACAATGAGGCTCAAAGGTATATTTATTATTGAGAAACAATGGAAAACCCTAAACATCCAAAAACCTAACCCTAGGAGATGAAGCGCCAAAAATGTGGGTCCCATTTGGGTAAATTGGTACAACAATTTCCTAGGGTCGTAACTTTGGTATACGATCTCCATTTGGCTATTATAGTACCTCATTTCAAATATCTCGAAGAAAAGGCTGAAAATAAAAAGGAAATCCTGTTTGGGGCATTTTCAGTCTCTCTGTTTTCCCTAAAAACCTTGTTTTGGGTCTTAAAACGGCTCTGAAAGTTCACGACCTGAAAAACTGCCAAAAATAGTAAATTGTGCTACAATGAAGGAAACTGAAAAACTGAAAGAGATAGTGTTGGGGGTCCAAGTGGAATAAGTGGGTGGCCACCAATATCCACCTGGATCATTCCTTCCCCCCTTAGGAAGCAATGGTCCCCATTGCGTTGAGTGCCTCCATGAGATGGGGAAACTTCTGCTGAACTTAGTCCTTGGTGAGCCACTTTCCTTGGTGAAGAAGTTGGACAACTTTGACAACCCAATATAGTTGGATCTTCTGTTGGGGAGTGCTCTTGATCTATGTGTCCTTGATCCAATTAGTGGTGGCCTATTCCACGTTGTCTAGGTTTAGCTCTGTTGGTGTGAGCTGTTCTGCAAAGTCAGATGTGTCTAGCAATGGTGGAAAGTAGGGTCGAAGGTGGTCTACATTGAACACTAGGTGCAGACCAAGGAACAATGGAATGCTAAGCTTGAATGCATTTTCCCCTATAACCTTTTTGATGGTGTATGACCCATATCGGAGTGGGTGAAGCTTGCAGATGGGTCCAGTGAGGCACTCCTTCTGAAATGTAGCCAAACTTTGTTGCCTACCTGGAACTTGTGTGGCACCCGATGCTGATCATGGTGCTATTTGTACTTGGAATTTTCCACAATGGAGCGACAATATATCGACCCATTGGGTATAGGTTCTCTGTGAGTCAGATTGAAAAAATGCTTGATCTGACAGTGCAATGGTATCTGTGTGGGTGAGGAGAAGATGTCCCTGTATTCTTTCATGACTGTATCCACTTGTTTCTGCTGCATGGAGGAACCCTTTCTTGGGGCCATGGATGTGGCTATGATCTTCCCCTTACTTTGATAGCGAACTAGAAAGAAAATAAATTTCCTAGTATGGGAGATGATCTTACTGCATTTCTTGGCAGAGATCAAAGAGGTGGCAGTAGGTGGGGCTACCTATGGTATCTTGTATAACATATCACCCAAATAAATTATCACAGAGCGAGGTCTAGATTCATATACAACATGTCGCTTCCACAAGTATGTTTGTCCTAATAATACATCATAAATGTCAAGAGTAGCAACATCACACAATACCTCATATGTGAAGGGCTTGATGCTGTAGGGAAGGCGACACTGCTGGCTGACTCGAAGATCTCATCCTTGGTGAAGCCACCTGATGTTTTATGGCTGCAAGTGTGGTATTGTTAGTAGGCCTAACTGCATCATGACCTCTATTGAAATGAGGTTCTTTTGGCTGCAACTATCGACAATGAATTGCAACGGCAAATCCTTCACCCACATTTGTGAGTGGAAAAGACGTTCCCCCTCCTCTAGATTGTCGGGCTCATTCTTCTGATATTGGTGGTGGCAATAGTGGCGTTGGGCTCCACATCAATAATCTGCTTCCCTTTGTCATTCCTCTTGTCGGGTTATGACTTAGGGTTGGAACATGCATCTGATTCTAAAGCTTTCAACTCAGCCACCAGGAACTGCTTGGTCTGACACTCACTTATGTTGTGAGTGGGGCTCTTATGGAACTCACACCACTTTGATGTCATGGTGGTGTTCTTTTCTTGCAACTTCGATGGGTTGTCTTCGATCACTTCGCCTTGTATTTGTCCTTTGTTCTTCAGATTCACAGATCCAAAGTATTGCTTCTTTTATTTAAAACTATGCTCGATCTTAACAGTGTATTGTTACGTTGTGCCAAGCGAGGAGATGTCCACGAACTCCATATCATCGTGGATGTACCTATGTAGGCAACCACATTGTTTTAGTACAAAATGCCACTCTGAATCCTTGATACCCAATTTTGTGCGAAGGGTATGAAAAATATTGGTAAACTCTAGCATGTCTTGGTCCCTTCCCTGCCGCAGCATGGTCCACTTTATGTATTTATTCTCATAGCTTCCGACATGGTATTACTTCTCCTTGATGGCATCCCGGAATGATTTCCAAGTGGGTGCGGCTGAAAATAGTGAGGCCGTACTTTCATCCTTCTTCTTGCAGTAGGTTTCTGACCAGTCCTTGATGTGGGGGGAAACTTTGAGAAGTGAAAAAGTGATATTTTCCCGGTTGGAAAAATCATGAACAAAAAAAATCCTTATAGCAGATTTAACAATTTATCTACGACATCTGCATCTATCTGACCCTCAAATATGAGAATTTCAAAATTAAATTGTACCTTAAAGGGTGTGGCACTTCCAGAGTAGCTGCTAGAAGTAGATGCATCGCCCCTGGGTAGCCGCTGAAGGATCTGGGAAAAGTTGTCCATCATTGCATTCCTTTGTCGCTTGAGGTCTTCTTCAAGCAATATTTTGATAGGGTCTCCTGCCCCCTCTTCTTTCTTTTCATCCACCATGGGAGGCCGTTGGGATTTGCGAGGCTGATCTTGCAAAGGTTCAACCAGACTGAGCCCTAACTCCTTATATCTCGACCTCGTTGGGGACATGCAAAGAAAAACAGAGAAAGAGCAGACCGCTCTGATACCATTGATCCAGATTTAAAAAAGAACACAACAAATTACATATATAACCATAAATACAGAGATGCAATAGAAATAATACTTCATTTCATTAATGAAAAATACTGAAATATGCTTACAAACATAATGAATATAAGACTAGCTCGGGTGATCGCATCTTATCTCTGAGAAAAGATGTAGTGATTACATGCCTCTGAACTGTGTTACAATGAGGCTCAAAGGCCTATTTATTATTGAGAAACAATGGAAAACCCTAAACATCTAAAAACCTACCCCTAGGAGATGAAGCGCCAAAAGTGTGGGCCCAGTTTGGGTAAATTAGTACATCAATTTCCCGGGGTCATAACTTTGGCATACGATCTTCGTTTGGCTATCATAATACCTCGTTTTGAAGATCTCAAAGAGAAGGCCAAAAAAAAAAAGGTGATTTGGTTTGGGAAGTTTTCAGTCTCTCTATTTTCCCTAAAATCCTCGTTTAGGGCCTCAAAACAGCTCTGTAAATTTAGGACTCAAAAAACTACGAAAAATTGTAAACTGTGCTACAATTAAGGAAACTGAAAAAATGAAAGAGATAGTGTTGGGGGTCCAAGTGGAATAGGCGGGTGGCCACCAATATCCACCTGGATCATGTATACCTCTCTTTCTTCTTTATAGAGACCTTGAAAATGAAGAAATGCTTCCTACTTGATATCCTAGAAAGAGGTTAGCCTCGACTTTCCTTCAGGAGAAATCTCTTTAACTCAATTTTGAGACTCACATGCCTTTTCCTACTTAGGAAGTATTTTGATCACCTTCCTAAAGCCATAGATTGTAAGATTTTAATCTCCAAAGTTCTACTTCTTGTCGACTGACTATGAATATTTGTATTGTAAACTCTTTTCCATTTCAATGCCGCAGGGCTTCACTTGAATGTTCTCCACTAGAATTTGATCGATTTTTAATTACTTTAATAATTGTTTCCTTTTTTGTCCAAGGGGCTTATAATTCTCCTTTTATCATTTTATCAATGCTTTCTTGACCAATTTTAACTTATATTCCCACAAATAGGTAGGCAAGCTCAATATTGGGGTTCTCCAATATTTCCTTATTAAGTTTGTTACACCTTCTTCCTTCAACCATGCAAAATTAAATCTGAAAGGAATGGGACCTAAATCTTTTGATTGATCTCTTGACCAAGAGATTGGACCATGATCAAATTCTACTTGCACCTTAATTGAAGAGATACACTCCACACCCTTCGAAATCCAACTACCATGTACAAGATGTTTATTTTTCAGTACAACTAATACATGTACTTTATTTATGAACTATGGTAATTACCCATGGATATATATTATAGTTCTTTATCTTCATCCAGCAATCACACTTAAATTCAACTAATAAAAATGAAAATAAATTAGATATCACAATGTGTGTGTGAGAGAGATATGTGAATGATAAGTGTGTATTTAAAATGAAAAAATTGAAGTGTATTTTATACCCAAGATACCCAAGAGATGTGTCTCTTAAATTAAATCACATCTATTTGTAAATTAAATTCTAGTAAGTCTTCACATTTACACTTTTACCCATATTTGTTAAAGTCTTGAGTATCACACAAATAATGGTGGGTAGAAACTCCTAGTTAGTATGTTTATTTACATCTTATTCCTATTCCATCTTTTATGCAAATAATTTCTTAAATTATGGTGGGTAGTAACTAATGGTAAATATGTTATTTACATGAGTATGAATTATTTGCAAGGATTTTAATTTTAGGACGTTTTTTTCATTTCCTTTCTTTTAATTTTCTTTCTTCTAATTTAAAATTTATTTTTCTTTTGTGTTTTTACATAGCATTATAAATACATCAAGGTTTATGAAGACCAACTATAGTCAAGAAGGTATTCATAATGACTATCTGATGTTTTATGTATACATAATATTTCACAAAAAAGGGTAAATCTCATTGATAACATCTTTATCTAGGTCAAATTATATCCTTGGCCTACATCAACTTCATCACCAATATGTACCACAACCTAGGTTATCTCTCCTAATTGATGGTATTTACTCAACTAGTTAGCATGATTTGGTGGGTGCCTCACCTCATGGTACTATGATTAGTTCATGGTTGTCATCCACCATGGTCAAACCCTAAGGAAACCCATGTACCAAATCCAAAGGCCTCTCTCTAGGCCATGATGATGGAGAGGCACCTACTCCTTGAGAGTCCAGGCCTTAGAGACCATTCATCTCAAGAATTTCCAAATCTCATGCTATCTCACCAATAGTCCGGGTCATGATCTTATTGTCCCAAATAATTTGATCCATACCCATGCTGTCCACCCATCAACAATCCAGACCAAGCTCCTGTTGTTACCAACAGTCTGAGCCATGCCTCTATTGATGTCACACAAATGATCCATCTTACTCATAGAGGCGTTCTTCACTAGTCCAATATTGTCTCCGAAGTATAAAAACTTTGCCTGAGACATAGGCTCTGTGAGAATGTCAACCATCTAATCATTGATGGAGATATACTCGAGCCTCACCGCTCCCTTTTGTACCATATCACGAATATAGTGGTACTTGATCTCGATATGCTTTTTCTTATCATGAAATAATGGATTTTCTGTCAACTTCACATAACTTTGATTATCACAAACAACACAGTTGCTTCTACATTTGGTCGAACAATCTAGAAGATAAATTTCGAAGCCGTACTCCCTCACATCATGCCAACAAGCTGTAGTATACTTTGTTTCTACAGTAGTGAGTGTGGTAGAGGTATGATTCTTAATCATCTAGGATATCTTAGCAAAACCCAACTGAAACATACACCAGATGTACTCTTTCTGTCATCTGCACTCCTTGCCCAATCAAAGTCCATATATCCTGGTAGTTGTGTCTCACTATTAGAAGCATATCTCAAATAATAGTTAACAAAACATGCAAATATATCAGTATATGCTTTGCTTAAATCCAATTCTTATGTCTCGGTTACCTCTAGAATTGGCTCAAGGTGTTTACCACAAAGAAAAATATCTGTCCTGGTATTTACCAAATACATCAATGATTCAATCAACTTCCATTATATGGAGGAATCCACTAGGTCAGACTTAGAGTCTCTTAGCTTTCTTAGGTTCATCACCATAGGAGTTTCCATAGACTTTCACTCCATCATGCCAAACTTCTAAGAAGGATTTCCTTGTCCAAGAAGGATTTCACCAGGGCTCTACAAGACTTGTAGTCCCAAATAGTAATGCATCAAGCTAATATCCTTCATTTCAAATTCATAGGCCAACTCCCTTTTACATGGAGCAATAATATTCTCTACACCATTTAGGAACAAATCATCAACATCTAGTAGCAGTATCAACGACTCACCTGTTACAACCTTGATATAAATATTTGGATCAACAACACTTTTAGAGAAACCAAGTCTCATCATATATCCATCAATTCTAGAATAAAACACTCTCAAAGCTTGTTTGAGTCCATACAAGTGTTAGTAAATTAATTAACAAAGCAATGAAATACATAAAATATTGCGAAAACACAAATACAAAAACACATAAAATAAGAGAGACACCTATATACACGATTCACCCAATTTGGTCTATGTTCACAGAGAAATAACCAATCCTTCATTTTATATTATCCAACAAAATGAAGAGATACAACCTACAACAGATCCATTGTAGTTTCCTCTTCGCTTTCACATAGCCTCCTCTCTCTTTTGCTCATAATAATAATACACATCCACAATACAATTCCCTCATATAAATCGAGGGTTGCCTTATAGGGCAAAAAACCCTAAATTAACATAACTTCTACCACTAGATCATCCGCATAATGAATGGCCCATATTGTTGTGGGGAAAAATGCCTATGCAGGACGATCCTATCCACCTAAGGTGTGACAGTGCCTTAGCAACAAACAGAAACAGCTATTCTGGTATTCTTCCTTTATGAATTAAGAATGAAGAGAGATGGATGGACTAACCAGTGTCTTCCGTTTGTCCCTCGATCCGGTTTCTCTTCTCTTTGAGAGTTCCCAGCTACTTGCCTTCTCGCTCGCCCAGCTTCAACAAGTTCCTGCAAGATCACAAGAAGGGAACACTACACAAAGACATAGATTCATATTCATAACTAGTTCAGGATTAGAAATAAACTAAACATACTAATGCAATCATACATCAAAGACACATGAGTATATAGGAGAAACCAAGATAGCTTTATTGATGAAATAACAAGGTTCAGGAGGAGATACAACCAAGAGAGTTCCAATCCAGCGTCTACCTCCCAGCGAATGAAATTCCTATCTTCACCTCCCTTCAAAGCATTAAGCACCCAATGATTCCAATCTCAAACCAACAGCAATTCTTTGCAATAACAAAATTCCAACCTCTAGATCTCATGGAGAAGAGATCCATATATAGATGTTTGGAGTGAGGATGAGTCAGCTTGTGATCTGACTAGTGTCCTCTCTCTCTGTCAGTTCTTATTTCCACTTGGAGACTAAGAGCCTCTTACTCATCACTTAGTCGAACTCAGCAAGGCAAGTGTCATGGAGGAAGATTTTGGAAGCTTCCACAGTCTTGACACCTCTCACAAGAGACCCTGACATTTGTCATTTCCCGCTCAACGCACCCTGGTAGTGCTTCCACCTGCGTTGCAATGCAACTAGCCAGTGTAGCCTCTGCATTTCAACGCAGGCAGCTAGTGGAGCTTCTGAATTGATCCTGAATTGACTTGTTTTTGAGCAGTTTCTGGTGGAGAACTTCTGTGAATTACTGTGGTTTGTTAGCCTTGTTCCTCTAGGGGTAGGAACAACATGTTTAGGGACTTTGGATCCCTTCGATTATGGAAATTTCATGCTTATAGCTGTAAGGCACAAAAATGTCTATAACAGTTGCCCCCTAAAGTATGAGGCCGTTTATCGGGTGAAATGATTTATTAGGAGGATCTGAAGTTCTTTCAATGCTGGGAGGAGACCTGTAATACAATACAATACAATACATTATTTTCATACTTTTTTCATGATCTAGCTGAGGTGGGCATTCCCATGCTCAGCTTTATAAATTCATTTTCATGTACATATAACAGACAATCGTTTGATGATAGACTGATGATTCTGAAAGAGCCATCATCCTTTTGGTAGGATGATTATCTGTGCTGCAAAGCTGTACATTTCCATGTCTTTACTTTCTGAATATATATCGCAGCCCGGATGGATGAAACTAGATCCAGGGTCTTCAATCTCGTCCGATCTCCACTCTAAGTACAAGTCGATCCATGTGAGAATTGCTCTGAAGTCGAACATGGAAAGACATCGCTTGATTACCAGTCAATGATGTAAACTTTTAACAAGCGCGAGAGGAATCACCGATAATGATGATGACCCTCAAGGTACTGCAGTACAATTCACGTGGTGTGAATAGAGGACTTGGCGTCGAACACCACGCAAAATCTTTCGGTCGAAGGTCATTGATGTATACCTGTCGCCGGAAGTGAGAAACTTGCCATTGAGGCATGCAAGCTTCAAAGTATTGAAGGGGGTGTTCCTAGATCAACTTCTTGGATAATGAGCTGATGTCGACAAGAAGCGATCCGTCAAAGGAGGGCCTTAATGAATCCCACATCAATGACACGGAACGGAGCTAATGATTTTGATGGAGGTGAAAACGATCTGATGACATATGATTCAGGGTGGCGGTCATGAAAGAGTATAATGTATGGTAGTGGATGGGACACAGGTGACTTCTCTGAACGACTTCTCTTAAACATATGGCGACACTGATGCGATGGATTGGTAGCATTACCCCAAGTATGGATGGTATGGCGAGACCATGGTGATGTGACCGGTGAATGAAACAACCCAACCCGATTGTGGTACGGAGGAAAAGTGTCATGTTCAAGAGCGACTTGCTACCATCAAAGTTTTCTTGAGTTTCTCCCAATTTTTCCCCAGTTATTGTTGACCAGTACCTCTTTATTTTTGTCAAGCTTGAGGAGGATAACATATGCTTGTTCTATAACTTGCCCTTCGGGCAAGCCCATCGCTATGTTTTAACGAGCCTAGCGATAGTGAAACTCGTTCTCGTCTAAAGACAAGTTTGTCGCTATTTCATGCATTTAACGAGTCTAACGACAAGGATAACTCGGTCCTTTTCATTTTTAGAGAGTCTGGAAAGGTACATAAAGTTAACTCCAAAAGTCCTTTTTCGTCATCTAATCCCTTACGTCCGAAAAAGTATAAAACAATACAGAAGGGATGGATTTTCGATATCTTTAACGAGCCGAATAAAACAAGCACTCGATATTTTTGTGCAATAATCCCTCAGGTCCAAAAAGATTAAAATCTAGAGGAGGGATAGCTCTTTCGGTCACTTTAACGAGCTGGAAGGCCAAAACTCGACAATCTTTTCATATTTTACGAGTCAGATGAAAAGAGCTTAAAGAAGACTCGTCTTTTGAGGAACGAGTGATAAAAAGGGGTAGCAGTTGATTCCAGGGAAGGATTGGAATTTCCAAATCACGACAGTGTCACAAGGATGGCTAGTGAAATCACTCTTCGCAGCTGTTCCTCAAAAATGGGTAAAAAATCATATGGAGGTGAATGATCGACCAATGGAAAAGTGGAGGTGGTGGGCAAACACGACCAAGGCTTTAATGGCTGATGTCGCTACATTCACGGTGATTATTTACCGGAATAGTTCATTTTTTAACGAGCTTAAACGCGGGTGGAAACATTTGCTCGGTCTTATGTTTATTTTTTAACGAGCATGAACTATGCGCTAAAAATGCTCGGATCTTGCGTTTATTTTTTAACGAGCATGAACTGTGTGCTAAAACTGCTCGATAAGTTTGCATGCCCCCAGCATAATAACGCTATTCGAGGTGCATGCCCCCCAAGCTTCATTGCATTCATCTCGGTGATTGGAATGAAGGTTTACCTTTGAGATTTGGAAAGGGGATTTGTTTCATTTTTAAATGAGGTTGACACAGTAAAAGAACCATTCTCAAGATTTCTTGTTTCATTTTTTAACGAGGTCGACACGAGATAAGAACCATCCTCGAAGCCCGCTGTGTTTACAGTATTTGATAGAAAATCAAAAACTGAAGGATGATAAAGGTCATCTTGAGTATCTTCTCCACAATCCGGGAGAAGGGAACGATGGTGGGAATCATTCCATGGTGCCCCGTCAATTACCATTGATTGTACAATTCCTTCGTCGGTTCCATGCACTCGCGACCAAGGATCTGAAGGGGTACCATATTCTCTAGACCTATCTACCCAAACGCTTGATGAGCGTTGATTTGGGGTTGCCCCCCAGGCCAAGAAAATTGACTGCTACAATATTTCTATTAGGGCGATGATCCATGCTGACAAAATGTTTAGGAATCTTCCGAATCCATTAGATATAAAATATTTCATATTGTAGGTTTCCACTGTGGCCACTCTCGCCAGATTACTTGGAGGCGGTAGGGCAAAAGTACCCATTAAAGCAGGGTCTTTTAGGAGGCCTACTCCAATGTTTTGATCGCTTCCATGGATCATTGGAATGCTTTCCGTAACTTGCGAACTGTCAGGGAGAAATGTTTGTTGGTCGATGATTGTAATTCTTCCTTGAAAGGGAAATGCAATTTTCCTGAAGTAGGTCGACACAACTGCAGCCATGGCATATATCCAGGGCCTTCCCAGTAGGATGTTGTAATCGAGTTTTCCATCAATTACTTCAACATCAATTCCTATTGTTTTGCCCCCTAGTTCAACTTGCAAGTTACTTAAAATCCCGTATGGAGTGTATGATCGTCCATCAAATGCTTTTAACGTCATTGACGATCTCGACAAGGGTGGTGAGCCTAAATTTTTCCAGCATCTCATCGACATAATACATGTAGATGCCCCCTCATCAATAATTGTTCGATGAACAGTTTTGTTGAGGGTTTTCACTTGAATAAGGAAAGCTAGTTGAGCTGGTAACTAAGGGTCATATCCTTTATGATCAAAGGCCACAAGATTGGAATCCATTGGGCCAATCCCACCTATTGCTGATAATAAAGCTTGCTCTTGGGAGGGGCAATTTTGCGGTACCTCAAGTGTCGACATAGCAGACGGTGATTGGGCCCGGTCCTCTACTATATTATAATTCTGTGCCGCTTTGGCACGAGGATTAAATGTCGATTTGTGTACTACTCCCTATGGCGACTTTATCATTGGTTCAGGAATGATGGGTGGCACAACTTCGGTCAAAGTTGTCGTCGAACTACTAGGTTGTTCATTAGCCTTGTTATTCGACGGCTGTGGATTCCCGTAATCTTTATTCCTTGTCAAAGCATCATTTTGCTGCTTTGAGACAGACAACATAAGCACTTGGGATCGGGAAGTATTTTGATTAGCAACCAGTTTGGTTCCTGGATTTGGAAACGGATCAGTTAACACAGCTGAAGTTTTCGGACTCTTAAAGAATCTTTTAAGCTCAGCTTTGTATGGACATTCTCTCGTCCAGTGATTCTCATCACATATCTGACACCCGAAGGGGGGTTTCCTATCTCCAGGAGGGTTTGAAGAAGTTTTCTCAGGAGATGACTCATCCTGTTTCTTCTTCCCTTTGTTTTGCTTCTTCTTGCTTTCTGGTTGTTTGGTTTCTTTGCCCTTATCTGCTGATACGACATTTACTTCCGAAGCAAGAATTTCGTCTTTTGCATTTTGATCTGAAACCTTACGGGCTTTCTTGGATGCAGCCTTTGTCGATTTCACGTTTGTCGTGCCAATCACGCCATCGTTGGCGTGGGAGTCATTGTTTGATTTAGGAGGAGAAGGAATTGAGAATTCCGGTCTAGGGGCGTCAGGTATTTTGTCGTAGAGCGTGCCAGACTGAGTATAGACCAAGTCTAGATATTGCGCACGAGCGATAACTTGCTCTTCTGTTACGACTCCCCCCTTGGCCACATCTTCCGTGATGGTAGGAAGTAATGACTTTATAAACCATTCAGCTAACAGCTGATCGGGAACGTATGTTTTTACCATCCTACGACGACGTCGCCACTCATGTATATGATCAGATATGTGAGTGGCCGTTGTCTGTTTGAAGTTGGTAAGGGTTTCCGTCCCCATTTCATACCTTATAGGTAATTGAAAATGGGTTAAAAAGGTAGTGGCTAAGGTGCTGAAATTGTCGAACAAAGCTCTAGGTAATTCAATATACCATTTAGCCGCTGGACCCGTTAACGTCCTCTGAAAGAGGCGAAGCCTTATCGAATCATCATTTAAGGTGTTTGACGAACACCATAGATGAAATGTCATCATGTGATTCGATGGATCTTCACCCGGACTTCCATTAAATTTAGGAATGTCTGATGGAAGTTTGTGTGGAATCGCTGGCCACCATGGGGCGTAAGCAATTGGATCGTTTGTTAACCGATGTAAATCAGGTAACTCTAGAGTTGCCACGAATGGTAACTGCTGGCTCAGGTTAGGTGAAGCATACCCAGGATACGATGAGATCGCCTGAGCAGTTGGTCTTTGCATACCAGCATAATGCAGCTGATGCTGGTATGACTGGTAAGGTTGGTGGACAAGACCATTATAAAATGGTTGATTTTGACCGTTTTGAATGTACGGTTGCCCACTATTTGCAAAGATCTGTTGCTCAGAACCTTGGTATGCTTGTTGGAATTGTGGTTGTTGGTATTGCACCAACCATGGTTGAGAAGCCATGTGCTGTTGTGCTATACTAACCGTTGGACCAAGGTGTGGGGTAATTGTACCCGTTTGGACCTGTGTCGCCCCACTAGTTGGCGATTCTAGTTGAGTCGCAAGGTCAAGGGGCTGTTGTATTACAACCTGAGAAATCTGAGGTTGACATACAACAGGCAACGTTTGAACTTGCGACACCGTCACAATCGTTGGTGTAGTTGGGATGTTCGACATAGGTACACACTGTTGCATCGAATACACAACCCTTGGTTGTTGAGGTAGCATAGGCACCCAACCACTTGAAGCAATTCCAGTGTAACCTGAACTTTGTTGTGAACTCCCGTATGGATAGCCTCCCGGAGGGGGTAATGAAAGGGCATACTGCCCCCCATACGGTGGTGACCCGGCACTGAAGGGGATTGTTTGCCCTTGGGGACCGGATTGCCCAAATTGACCTCCAAACGGATCAATTTGTCGAGTTTCAACATAAGAGTTGCCGGGTATTATTCCGAAAGAACAAACAGGAACAGACCATACTGTCGTAATAGCCCCTGAATGGGCTCCTTCTAGCGGTTGAGAGCTAGTTGGGACAGATGGTATGCCGGCGAACATTGTTGGAGTGACGGCAGGGAGTTCTGCTGTCACTGTGTCAGGTGCCACAGTCCTAGATGTTGACGGTTGTTCAGACATATTTAGTCTATCCAAGAGATTCCCTAGCGATTCTACAGGAACTTCCGCTGGTGGTAGACTAACTTCTGAAGAAGGATATAGAGTGACCCCAACTCCAAAGTGAGTTGGAGTACTTGTTGGAGGGTCTTCTACAATTTCTTCAATCGCAATCAGACCAGGTGGAAGAGGAAGACCGTCAGGTCCGTAAAATATTTCTGGTGCCGAAGAAGGGGTTGTATCGACAGCGACAGGTGTTTGAAGAGCACCACTCTCCGGACCGGTTACTGATGGAACTGGTTTGGTAACACAAGTGTTTACTATCAAACTAGGATCAGTATCACTGTCCCTCTGTGGCTGCTGAACTTCTTCTGTAGAGGCAGGGATTCCAGAAATGTTTGGAGTAACCGGAACCTCCGATGTCATCGGAACACTTGTTCTAACTTTAAGAGGAGATTTGGAACCGGTTAAACGAGTTCGCTTTGTCCATACTGGTTTCGATTCCGGAGACAAAGACGGTTGACTCGTAAGCCTCCGCGAACGACGGGGTTTCAATTGACTTTCTTCCACGATTGCAGATTACTCGATCAACTAAAATAAATAGGGAATTATGTTTCCGAATTGAATGAATTTTAGACACTTTTAGACACAACTTGTTTTTTTAGTTTTAAAGAGTCGAGAAAAAACAAAAGATGACTCTAGTCGCCTTCGATGTTTTAACGAGCCCGAAGTGACAAATGCTCGGATGGAATTTTTCCGTTATAGAGTCTGAAAAAGGCCAAAAGGAACTGCTCTGGAGATCTAGGTAGAGAGTGTGCCAAACCAATCACAAAACTGCATAATACATTTTACGGTACGACAGTCAATCTTCCCGAATGCTGTGTTCGGTGCATTGCGATCAGTAGGGCGGTCGACACGGCTTCCTAAGGATAAAGGTTTTAAGCCTATAGGGGTCTCCCAATATATACACGACGGTACGTGGGAGCACAATCCGTACTGGCACTTTTGGTCCCTCAGGAGGAATCACCCAACCATCAGCGAAGCCAACAGATACCAGGTTTTACGACGCCGGAACACGTCTCTAGCCTAGATCTCTATGTTGTGCGTTATGTTACAAAGCGTTATTAAGTTCATTCAGTTTATTTTATGTTGATCTTTCTTAGAAGTTTGCCTTTTGAGGTTCACCACGAGATGTATAGACAACTTCCTAAATGCAATCTAAAAGATGATAAGCAAATTTTATCTCTTTTTCAACAATGAAAATCCTAGCTACAAAGGGAAAAGAAAGACACCATCTTTTCTCAGAGAGCAATCAGCACACTCTAAATGCACTTTCCCTAAATCAATCATGCAAACTATCAAGATGCAAATGCACAATGCAAGTGTTTGTTTTCTGCTTTCTTAATATTGATGCCTAAAAAGAAAGCTTTTTGCACAACTTTGAATTTGCTTTTAAATGACAAATACAAACAAGTTTACTTTTTCGAAATCAGAAAGGGTAGAAGAGATTACAACACTTAATGATTTTCGAAATGAATACTTGTTTCGACACTCAAAAGAGACAAACTCAAACCAAAAGAAAAAATGAATGTATAACCAACTGTAAACAACCAATGAACTCTCTCCTAAGATCACAATCAACAGATCTGAATCAAGGGCTACAGGATGACTATTTCACTCTTGCAAAGGGAAACTGTAAATGATGCCACAAACACATAAAAACACTCACAGTCTTTTGTACAAAAGGAGGCGGAATTTAAGCAGAGAAAAGGGGCTATCAGATAGGTACCTATGCTGGTTACAGGATGCAAAAATCAGAGATCAAAACAAGGCAAAACAGAGCAGAGAACCCCAGCTGCACAAGGCCTAACTGGATCAGCGCACCTGTATAACAGGGAAACTGAATTTCAATGCAGGTAGCCTTCACGGGAACTACGTTGAAATGCAGAGTCTCTTCACAGAGCCTGCGCTGAAGGAGAAACGAGAGTTCCTCACTGGGTTCTGGGTCACAGTTTGCTGATTAATCTACGGTTTCAGGCCAAATAAAAGCAACAAGCAAGGTACAATCAAAGGGATGATTTGAAGGAGGGCTAAGATCTATCACAAAGGATCATCAAATCATTTGTGAGTCCATTGTTCAGATCATAGACAAATCCAGCGATTGGATCAAAGCAGCAGTTGTCTACTTTGCATCTGAAAATAGCAGATGCAGTTAGATTGTTGCTGTTGAGTCTATGAAACAAACAATGATAGAAACACAAATAAAATGACTAAACAGATCTCCCCAGTGGAGTCGCCAATTTGTTGTGGGGAAAAATGCCTATGCAGGACGATCCTATCCACCTAAGGTGTGACAGTGCCTTAGCAACAAATAGAAACAGCTATTCTAGTATTCTTCCTTTATGAATTAAGAATGAAGAGAGATGGATGGACTAACCGGTGTCTTCCGTTTGTCCCTCGATCCGGTTTCTCTTCTCTTTGAGAGTTCCCAGCTACTTGCCTTCTCGCTCGCCCAGCTTCAACAGGTTCCTGCAAGATCACAAGAAGGGAACACTACACAAAGACATAGATTCATATTCATAACTAGTTCAGGATTAGAAATAAACTAAACATGCTAATGCAATCATACATCAAAGACACATGAGTATATAGGAGAAACCAAGATAGCTTTATTGATGAAATAACAAGGTTCAGGAGGAGATACAACCAAGAGAGTTCCAATCCAACATCTACCTCCCAGCGAATGAAATTCCTATCTTCACCTCCCTTCAAAGCATTAAGCACCCAATGATTCCAATCTCAAACCAACAACAATTCTTTGCAATAACAAAATTCCAGCCTCTAGATCTCATGGAGAAGAGATCCATATATAGATGTTTGGAGTGAGGATGAGTCAACTTGTGATCTGACTAGTGTCCTCTCTCTCTGTCAGTTCTTATTTCCACTTGGAGACTAAGAGCCTCTTACTCATCACTTAGTCGAACTCAGCAAGGCAAGTGTCATGGAGGAAGATTCTGGAAGCTTCCACAATCTTGACACCTCTCACAAGAGACCCTGACATTTGTCATTTCCCGCTCAGCGCACCCTGGTAGTGCTTCCACCTGCGTTGCAATGCAACTAGCCAGTGTAGCCTCTGCATTTCAACGCAGGCAGCTAGTGGAGCTTCTGAATTGATCCTGAATTGACTTGTTTTTGAGCAGTTTCTGGTGGAGAACTTCTATGAATTGTTGTGGTTTGTTAACCTTGTTCCTCTAGGGGTAGGAACAACATGTTTAGGGACTTTGGATCCCTTCGATTATGGACATTTCAAGCTTATAGCTGTAAGGCACAAAAATGTCTATAACACATATTAACTATGAAATTACAATATTTTACAAGGAAAATTTTCATCTATTTTTAGCTTTGGGGGTGCAGCCTCCGAACCCTCGCCAGTGGGGGAGCTCGTAAAAGTTGTCGTCGCCCCACCCTGGACTCCTTGAAGGCGATTAAATGGGAGGTGTTTTTTCCCCATTAGTAATAGGGACCCAATGCGGCTGAAACAAAATAACTTTGAACAATTAGGAAGATAATCAGGCTCCACACCCAATAATCTCCCACTTGGAGACTGATTACATAACCTCCATCGTTGCTTCACTTGCCGGACAATGAATCCACTTGAAATTTTCTGTTTCTCATATTCACCATCATACTTGAATACCAATTGAAACTGAATAGAATCTCAATTTATCCCTTGTTACAACTTATTTTAAACATATCTACAAGATTTTGGCTAGTGTGTATCTTTTCTAGCTTCACTATCCATCTTCCAAAACTGACCCTATGAAATGGTACTTGAGCTGTATATGTTTAGTATTGGAATGAAATGATGAGTTCTTTACAATATGAATGACACCATGGCTGTCATTGTATAACCTTCCCATCTCCTACTTATTTCCCAATTCATCCATAAACCTTTGTAACCAAATCATTTTTTTACTAGCCTCTGTAGTAGCAACATACTCTACTTCCATTGTTGAAAGTGCAACAATGTTTTACAATTTTGAAACCCAACTGGCAATTGTTCCACCTATAGTAAACACATACCCTATGGTGCTCCTCCTGTTACCTTATCACCTGTCATATCTGCATCAACATATCCCTGTAGAGAAATGTTTGAACAACCAAAGCATAATGCTTGATTTATAGTACCTCACAAATACCTGAGAATCCACTTGACTTCCATCCAATGCTCTTTTCCTGGATTGTTCATATACCTACTTACAACTCCCATTGCATGTGAAATATCAGGACTTGTGAAAATCATTGCATAAATTAAGCTTCCAACTACTGATGCATATGAAACTTTACACATATAATCCATCTCTTCCTGGGTGTTGGGACACATCTCGTTACTTAGTTTGAAATGACTAGCCAAAGGTGTACTAATTGGTTTTGCATTCTACATATTAAATCTGTCCAACACCTTTTTGTTGGGATAAGGTCCCTAGGGTCAGTTTTGGGGTTAGTTAACCCAAATTTTGTATAAATTTTTGTAAAAGATGTAAAATCTCCGCGAAATGTGGATGAAAAGTGCATAGGTAGATAGGAGTCAAAGGGGTCTTAGCCCCTTATTTTGGGTCAGTTTTAAGATTCTTCCATGGTCCTCAGACCATGGTATTGTATGGAAGGAAGCTATAAATAGTTCAGTCATAGCGAGTCTTAAGGATAACTTAGAATGAATAATAGTGAACTTTGAATGGTTGTTGTTGTTTTGGGTGAGTGTTAAGGCAGGAAGGCTCTGCTTCCTGTAATTAGGCAAGAAGGGGAAGGATCCTGCAGCTGAGTGCACATGAGGCCTTGGTAAGTCAACGGGTGAGTGCACAGACCCCTACAGCTGAGTGTGCAGGGTAGAAGAGTCTGTAATCTAAACATTGAAGATCAATAAAGATGGATTCTGAAGAATTAATGTGCAATTTGAGCATTTCTGTTGATTTTGTTATGTTGTGTTTTGTCTCTTATAATGTGTTTTCTATGGAATGATGAATGAATGCTGTGCGAAACCATTGAATCTATATTATTTATGCATGGTTTAAATAGTTATCTATTTTCACGAAGATAATTGTTATTTTTGCTATGTTTTCTAATGAATTGGAGAGATCTGTGAAAAGTCAGATCTAGGGTTATTTATTGATGCGTGAAAGTAGATAAACTATCTATTTAAGGTCCACAAACACTAATCACAGAACTTCACGAAGGTCCTAAAGCTATTTTCATAGAGTTACAGTAGCAAGCCATAGGAGACTATCGGCCTGCACGAAGGCACACCTAAACTATAGGAACTCGAGAACCACTTATCACATGTCTCTGGATGCAGAAACCTGGTTCTAGCATCCTCCAATACTGCTTCAGGTGAGACTGTAGCCTACACTATGCAGTTTGTTTCCGTAAAGGGCCAACAGTTAGGGTTTTGTTGGTTGGCGCGAAAAACTTTGAACCTGGGTCAGCCCCCCTTAAGCCAACAAATGGTTCCGTTGCCGAGACCAGGATCTATCTGAGAGATGTGTGATAAATGGTTTTCTACAAAGAAAGAGCTTGATAAGTGAATTGATCGAAAATCGCACGCGTTCTGGGCTCAGGAGAACAGGAGCCCTAAATTATCCAAGGAGTAGTGGTTGCAGAGATTTTTGTACTCAGATGAGATTGACGCATTCTTTGCTTCTTCCTTGAAGAACTATATCAGTGGCTGTCTAAATTAGCTGATAGTCAACGGAAGTGGAGGCTCGAAGGCCCTATAGTGTGGACTCTTGAACTAGTGTGACACCTGGAAGCATCATAAAGCAATACCATGCAGACTATGGATCACTGGATTGATCGCACATTGGGAAGTTTTGTGACTTATTTCGCGATCGATAGGGATATCAGCTATAGCGAAGGATCTTTAAAGGACCGCGAGGTAAGTATTTGAAATCACTAAAGACTTGGATTAAAATGATGTTATGTGAAAATATGGTTATGTAGTTACCTTGATGTTTGGGGCTACGCGAAGTGGGATATTATTTAGAAGAAACAGAGGATTTAGCCTAGAATATAGTCCGCTCATTGAACCCCCTTCAAGCGAGGACAAAGGGACAGTGCTAACTACGCTGCGAAGTGTAGTTCAGTTAATAACATAGGGTATTTCGAGCATATCTCATCCATCCACTCCACCTCCACCTCCACCTCCCACTCATACACCTTCATCTATTCCTCCACCTCCACCCCCACCATTCAACATGGAGAACATGATGAAGATGACGATTTTTAAAGGAATGGGGATCGAAGATCCTAAACAATTTTGGTTTGTCGCAGATGCTGTTTGGTCAGCACAACAAATTACAAATGACAATATTAAGAAAGCACAGTTGGTTACGGCCTTATAGGACCGCACATTAACATGGTATATCAAGTATTGCACTGATAATCCCAACGCGTTGTTGGTAGATACCCAGCTAGCTTTGAACAAGGAGTTCAGTAAGCCTAAGTCAGAGGCACAGTCTATAACTGAATTTAAGGAAATCTGATAGAAGGTCAATGGGACACCTTGGGACTTTGATCAGAGGTTGAAATGCTAGATCACATAAGCTAATATGCAAATCTCAGATACCCATAATCGTGATTGGTTTATAGCATCGCTCTTGCTACATTTAAGAATACCTTTGTCACAACAAAAAATAGAAATGCAAACAGAAGCCTTGGAGATCATGATGAGGCTAGATGCATCGCCCATTCAAGATACGAACCTTGGAGTGAAACATATTCACTCCCAGCTGGAAAGTCTGCACTTGGAGTTGCAGAGCTTGAAGAAAGGAAGGGAAGCTCAGCAGGAGGCGCACGCTGAGATCTGGTGTCTGAAATGTAAAAGTCATGAACATGATAAGGATCATTTCTTGATCTTTAAGAATTATATTATAGGGGAAGGGATTGTGCCCTTAAAACTAGAGAATAATGTTGGGACGAGTGCAGGAGCTACACTATCTGTTAGGTTACATGACATCATGCTACTGATAACTAACATTTGCTGCAAAAGTTTGTAGGGCACAATGAACACCATTATAGAATTTATGAGATGATTATGGATATGACCCATACCTACAAAATTGAGGTAGAAAACCAACCTCAGGATCAAGGCACGAGAGAAGCACGCGAAGGATTCCAAGGCCGAGGAAGAGGAAGAGGCACTAGACTAGGATGAGGGCGTTGGCAGGTAATCTGCTATAACTGTGGTGAAGCAGGGCACTTCACGTGATATTGTACAAACCCCACACGTCCCTCATCTCAGTATTCTCACCAGTTTGACCATGTGATAGAGGAATGTCAGGTCCTTATGTAAAAGATGCAAGAGAAGAAGGAATAGCCCTAGCAGCATACACAGAACATTCAGATGATGAGGGATGAGCCTCACGAAGAGGATCAGAGGGTCAATATTGTGTTGAGAAGTGGTATGAAGACTGGCACATATAAAGGTAAGCAACCAGAGGAAGACGGATGGATATGCAAGGCTGTTGAGAAGGAAGTTTACTTTCATCTAAATCGCGTAATGAAACTTTCTCAGAAGAAAAGAAGAACTTTGCTGAGGACTCCACCTTAGGAAGTCAGGAGAAAATGATGGAGACTAATGCGTCACAAGAAGTAGATCCTTCAATACTAGCTACTATCCTGAAGACTTGTATGAAGTTGTTGTACCACCAGAAAGTAGTAGAAGGATTGCAGGACTTAATAGATAAGTGCGGTAATAAGGAAAAGACTCCTAGTGAACAACGCATCATAAGAAATATTGGTAAGCATAAGGCACGAATGGGGCGTGATATGTGGCTGACTATGCAGATAGGTGAATATGAAATTGACCAGGTAATCTTCGATCTGGGGTCTGATGTGAATGTCTTGCCTAAGAAGACATGGGAAAGAATGGGGAGACCTATGCTACAGTGGTCTCCTATTCAGTTATGCATGGAAAATCAATAGAATATTATTCCAATGGGGTGCTTATATGGTGTAACGGTGGACATTGAAGGTGCGAGTGCACTGGCTGACTTTGAGGTCATTGAGATAGTGGATGATAGTAATCCATACTTCGCACTATTAGGAAATGATAGGGCTATTGATATGAACGGGGTAATAAATTAAAAGAAGTGGAAGATATCATTTGAGAAGAAGTCGCTCAAGGTTGTAGTGCCCCTAGACCCTGCAGAAGGAGCATGTTACATTGAATCTGTGCGCAACTATGTAGAAAGTGACGATGATCTAGATCAGATATACAATATTATAACACGAAATGAGGATTGGGTCAATCCTACAACCGATGGACAAATTGCATGGGACAATGATAGCTCTTGCGCCTCAGATTCAAATGAAGAGCTTGAACATTGGCAAAATAGGTTGCATGAAGTATCTATGCTCTGCTGCAATATGATGACCAAGTCGCTGAGGTGTGTCTTGACTGAGGTAAGAAATATTCTGCTTTATGATGGTTTGACTGATGTGGAACTATTTCTGGATGAATTTGAAAAGGAAGTACCGAAAGAACATCGATTCTAGGCACTGGAATTCATGTTGCACGCTACACCTGCCTGTTGGTGGGGTACACATAAGGAAAATTTTGATGGATGGAGAGAATATAGAAGAATGATGAAGTTAAGGTTCAACTATGATAATACTCGAATGACGGAAAAATATAGTGGGAAAGATGATCCATGCGATCATTTAGCACAATGGACTATGGTTTGGGGAATAGAGCCACGACCGGAATGGGTGCATAGATTTTGTCATACCTTAGACATGATCCCAATGAACTAGTATTTGGAGTCGGAGCTTCGCCATGGAACTACTAAATGGGACATTTTAAGGGAGATCTTTCTATTAACGTTCAACTTCGAGGATGGGTTTCAGAGTATTGATGAGGCACTACAAGAGATAAAAGCGGCTATATTTAGAACACCAAATGAACCAGTCGAGTGGACTCAACCATATTGGAGTACCCAGATGTGTCATGTGTTGGAATGCTATAATGTGACTACTGAAGAAGAGGATGATCCATGTAATATTACCATTCCATAAACTAAAGGATAGTGTGAGGTTGAAGGACCGAAGGTGGTGAACTTGGATATATCAGAGCCTCTGAAAGCTCGACAAGTAAACATTAGATTTGAAGAAGAACCTAAGTTCGCAAAGATAGGAGACTAATGTGATGAAGATACAATTGATAAGGTAGCTGGGCTACTGAGCGAGTACTAGGACTTGTTCCCAACGAAGTTTTAAGATTTGAAAGGGATTGTCAGAGATTTAGGTGTTATGAAGATCACATTGAAACCGGATGTGAAGCCTATTAAACAACGACCTTATCGACTGAATCCAAAGTATAAGAAGAAGGTGTGCTTAGAATTGGATAAAATGTTGGAAGCTGGTATTATTGAGTTGATAGAAGAATCATATTGGGTAAGCCCAATGGTGGTCTAAGAAAAGAAACATAAGGGCAAGATCTGCATATGTGTAGATCTGCGGAAGTTGAACGATGCTTGTGTGCATGATCCATTTCCAACACTGTTTATTGATGAAGTGTTGGAAAATGTTGGCGGATAGGAGGTGTATTCATTTACTGATGGGTTTTTGGGTTATCATCAAATAAAGATCGCACTAGATGATTGAAGCAAAACAAACTTCACGATTGAGTGGGGTTGCATTCAATATACAATTATGCCATTCGGATTGAAGAACGTGCCTGCAATCTTTTCTCAGGTAGTGATTGTGGCGTTCAAAGAGTTCATTCATAAATTTATGGAAGTGTATTTTGATGATTGGACCATGTTTGGGTTGGTGAAGTGCCATGTTGTGAGTCTACACCTCATGATGGATACATGTCGAATGTATCAGATCACGCTGAACCTGAAGAAGTGTATATTTTGTGTACCTTTTGGAATTTTTCTTGGCCATGTTGTATGTAAGCAAGGATTGATGGTCGACCCTGCGAAGATCACCGTAATTGTGAACTGGGAAGCACTTAGGAATGTGAAATAGCTGCGCACAACATTGGGACACACTGGGTACTAAAGGAAGTTTATCAAAGCGTATGCCCAGATAACCGTGCTGATGGAGAAATTATTAAAGAAGGATGCTATGTTTTGCTAGGATGAATACTGTCAGTGCAACTTGGATGTCTTGATGGAGAAAATGGTGACAACGCTTATTTTAGTGTTTTTGGACTAGAAAAAGGATTTTGATGTGCATGTCGATGCCTCCTGCATTGCGCTAGGAGCAATATTAACACAAGCAGGTGAGGGAGAGATTGATCATCCAATAGCTTTCACAAGCAAGAAGTTATCCAAAGCTGAGAATAATTACTCCACCACAGAGTGCGAAGGGATGGTGATGGTCTACGCGTTGCAAAAGTTCAGGCATTATTTGTTGGGGGGACACTTTAAAATGTATAGAGATCACTTCATGCTGAAGTACCTAGTTAATAAGCTTGTGTCAGAGGGGATGATATGCCGATGGTTACTATTGTTCCAGGAGTATGACTTTGAAGTGATTATGAAGCTTGGAAGACTGAATACGGGTCTAGACCATCTATCCAGGATTGAAATAAGTGAAGAACCAAGTAGTCTAGAGGAAGGATTTCCAGACGCCCATCTCTTTGCGTTGCACGTCGCGGCCGATCATTTTGTTGATATCATTCAGTTCTTAACAACGGGAACAACTCCAGAAGGTTATTCCACTCAACAAAAGAAGGAGTTATTAGTTTGTGTTGTGGACTTTTTGGTAATTGTGGGTCATTTGTATAAGATGGGGTTAGATGAGATCTTGCGAAGGTATGTTCCAGAGTTTGAACGCACTAGTATCCTAGCTGAATCCCATGGAGGAGTGGAAGTAGGCCATTATGCAGGGAAAGCGACTGTGCAGAAGATCTTGTGTGCTGGGTTATGGTGGCCAGCATTACACAAGGATTCTAAGGTATACTACAAGGCGTGCGATGCTTGCTAGAGGATGGGGCAACCTTCATGAAGGGATGAATTTCCTTTAAATCCCCAAGTTTCATTGTAGGTATTTGAGAAATGGTGCATTGACTTTACAGGTCCTATACAACCACCAGGAAAGAAGACGGGCACACGATATATTATTATTGCAACATAGTATTTAACTAGATGGGCGGAAGTGCAGCTAGTGAAGGATTGTACAATGACCACTGTTGCGGAGTTTCTATTTGAATATGTCTTAACAAGGTTTGGATGCCCTAAAATTTTGATGAGTGATAGGGGTACACATTTTTTGAATGAAACGATCAACATGATGTTTGAAGAATTTTAGGTGTATCATCAGAAGAGCACACCTTATCACCCACAGGCAAATGGAACGGTGGAAGATTTTAACAAAATTTTGGAGCAAGCATTGACAAAGGTCTGCAATGTGCAGAGGAATGACTGGGACATGTGCATACCTGCTGTGTTATGGGCTTATAGGACGACCTACAAGAAGTTGACAGGAAAAACATCGTTTAGGTTGGTCTATGGAATTGAAGCAGTAATGCCGATGGAGTATATAATGCTAAGTTTATGGATTGCAACCTTGAATGAGATGGTAGACCGTGAGACATTGGAAGAACAGCTTGCGCAGATCCTGGAGTTAGAAGAAGACCAATTTCTTGCAGGATTTCACCAACAAGTGAAAAAGGAACGCACCAAAGCATGGCATGATCAACATATTAAGATACACACATTCAAGGAAGATGATTTGGTGATGTTGTATGATAGAAAGTTCACAAAATTTTCAGGAAAGTTTCAAATGCATTGGTTGGGGCCATATGTTATTAAGGAGATCATGGATTGTGGTGCAATTCATCTCACGAATCTGAATGGAGAACCATTCCCTTGAAAAGTAAACAGAAGTAAGCTAAAGCTGTACATAGGGGATCCCGTCCCTGCGTGATGACTATATGGAAACAGGACAATCTTAGTAATCCAGGCAGTTGCACGAGATTGTGGGACTATAAACTACGCTTCCCAACTAGGAGAAAAACGTGGTAGAGAGGCTGCACAATGGATGAAAGGGGTGCGACAGGTGAAGTTGCACTGGAGGAGCTGCACCATGGAGACTGGTGCCACGTAGGTGGGTCCAAAAGTAGCCGTTGAGGTTACTATTCATGATTTGATGGCCAAAAATCAGTTAAGAGGAGCGAGTAGGCACTATTTATGGTGTAAATATTTGGAGATATGCTGCCAAGAATGCATTTATTATCATATCTTGGGGGGAACGTTCATATTTGAATTCAAAACTTACTATAAATTACGTGTGTTGGTACAATGAAGAAAACTTTGCATTCTGAGAGTTTTTTGGGCGCTTTGCTATCTGAAGCTTATGAATCATGAGTTGTGGGAAGAGTTCATGATGCTCCCCTCTTTTTACAACTACACTACAGCAGCCCGTGAGCTATTCATTTAACGAATGACTGCTACAAACCACGCATAAGCTATAAGTTCTAAAGTTGTCATGTTTTACGCATCGGGCCTTGAAAGTTCAATTATGGAAGCATCAACCCTTGTGCCTACCGCATTGAGGTCATCGAGGACGCAACAAACCACCACGAAAGAGAAGAAATCCGCCTCAAAAGAGAAGAAATCATCCACAAAATAAAAACAGAAGAAATTGATGGGGGTGCGATAGTCACCATGAAAGAATCTGGAGGTGCACCAAAAGGAGAAGAAAGACAAACAACTGGAGAAAGTGGTTGATTTAGAGGAAGAAGAGTACCAAGGTATATACGCGTTGGATGTCGAAGAGGTCGAGCCCATTTCACATCTCCTCGAGTATATCCATTTGCGGAAGGGAAGAACCAAAGTTACCAAGGACCCAGATTCCGGGAAGTTCATGGTGTCGACACCCCTGTTGCCTTAATAGGTGGAATTTGAAGGTCCTCTATTAACACGCATTCTAGTATTAAAAATGAAGGATTCAGACCTCGTGGACCACAAGAGGTTCCCACATTTGGCAAGCAACAAGTATATGACCAAAATATACTATGAGGACACTGGGGTTACGCAATTAGAGCCCATGAAGTGGGTCAGAGGGGTTGAGTAGGCTGGGTTGTTAAACATGCTTTTTGTGTCACATTATCATCGCTCAACTATCAACATGGTGTGTGTGAACTAGCTCCTTGCACTGGTACATGATGGGTGTCTATGGCTTGGGGAGTCCATCACGATTATGGACATGTTAATTCACCGGATAATGAAGCTGCCCTACAAAGGGGTTGACCCTACCAAGGAGTGTGGAGGGAAAACTGGGGAAAACGAATTGGTGAACAAGATGAAGGAAGAGTATGGGTTTGTTAAGAAGTTGTGTAGATATTCTATTTGATCTATTCAAGATCAGGCGGTGTAGTTCACCACCCAAATTCTTGCAGGAAAAATCATGAGAAAGTGCCACACGGACAAGGTTCCGGTGCTGGTAGTGTCACTTGCAACAAAGTGCATGAAGGGTATCCAATACAATTGGGCCAAATATCTATGCGAGGAGTTCCTCACGAACTATCGAGAAGCTCATGAAGAAAGCAAGCCATTACATTATGCATGGCTATTGTTGTGTATTGTGTTATTCACTTGGAGGTTGCTGGAGGATAGTTAGTTTCCCCCACACAAGGAATATTTACTTGAGGAAACACGATTCGCCTCATTGTGGTCTACAAAGGATTTGGAAGGGATCAAGGAGTAAAATTTTTTCTGGATTCTCAGGGAGATGGACCTTCATATGGTTATTAGTCAGAGTCCAAGGTTGTCCCCAACCTTGTTTGCACAGTTGATGGCCTACGTGGAGTTCAAGGCCAATTTCCACAGTGTGTCAATAAAAGCAAGGAAGGACCCAAATCACACATGGCACAAGTTGCCCTATTTGGTCTCTGAGACGGACGTGTAGGAGATCGTGCTGTATTCGCCAACAGAGTGGCGCAAACCCATAGGGCTTGATGTGGGAACAAGAAAAGGTGTCAACAGCTTTGCTGCGCAGAAGCATAAGGAAGCTGCTTAGAAGGCTATGCAAGCTATCACTACATAGAAGGAAAAGGAAGATGCTATTAAGGCAGTTGCAGAGAAAGAGCAGGCAAAGAAAGAGTGTGCTTCCAAAGAGAAGGTGGAGAAAGAACGACATGATATAGACGAAGGTGAAAAATTAGCCTTACAACACACAAATGAGTAGGAGCTGTCAGGACATGAAGGAGGGAGTGGTGAGGAGTAGCGCACTCCTTTCACCTTGAAGAGACGTGGGCAAGAGAAAACGGGTGGACAACGCAAGAAGCATAAGTCTGATAAGCAGACACATCTTGACCCAATGGTGTTGATGGAAGGCGATCTCGATGAGATTGGTGACAAGGTGAGAGACACAACCACTGAGGTGTTGCAACAGTTTGTTCAATAGTACATGCATATGCTGGGGAGTGTCCAAACGGATCTGTACAAGCTGCAGATCTAGGCTAATAGGATTCAAGTGGGCGTTGGGAAAGCAAGTGGGGAGTAAGCGAGCTTGACACAGGTAAGTGGAATAGTGGCGGAGCTGGAATATACTCTGGACCTCAGAGTCATACCATTACCAAGAGGGGTCTATTCGTGCAAAGTTAGATGAAGATCGCACTGTGATCAACACAGTGAAGGACATGGGGCTAAATTGGGTCGTGATGCCACTCCAGACCCTCCATGCGCTGCATCAAGGGGTTTCAAAGGAGTTGTGGATTAGAGAGCAACACGCACTCACAGTCATAAGTGAGTTTAAGGTCAACAATGAACATATGTTCATGGAGAAAACTTAGGCGCTAAAGGAAAAGGAAGAGATACAACAACCCAGTCAGAGCCTGGAGGCAACAATCAAGCAAACGTGCAAAATCATGCCAGAATTAAAAATCCCAGAGGATGCCGAGCCTTAGCAAAAGTAAGGAACTTGGCAATTGCAGTACGTGCATCAAAGGAGGAAGTCGACAGGGTGACTTTCGATTTCCAGATGAAGATAGTAGAGCTGCAGTTGAAGTTGCAGCCAACGACCCCGCCAGAGGTATGGGAGAAATGTGCATCAACCATCAAGGAGAATATGAGCACCTTGGATTCCACATTCAATGACTACACAATGATGTTCAATGCAAAAATGGAATTATGGACAAATCTGTAGGAGGACTTGATCCTACAGAAACTGAACACTGATGTTCGAGAGACATAATGACAGTATGATGAGGTTCGAGCAACTGTGCGCACTTTTGCACCAGTGCAACGCCTCATGAAGTTACAAGAGGGAAAGCAACTACAATCACACATGGAAGAATTGTAGAGGAAAGAGGCCCTGCTGAAGGCCATATTGCAACCTTGGGTAGAGGAAGCTTGTCAGCTTACTTTGTCACTTGAGGAAAAGTTAAATGTGCTACAACAGGTGCAGAGGACAATGCACCTAGCAGTGGAGGATCTGACAACAGAGAAATTGGTCAAAGAGGTATAGTAGGTTGTGGCGCAAAGCGGTGATGAAGTTGTAGTGTTGCAGGTTGAGCTGGGTGGTCTGTGCAGCAAGATTGAGGTGCCAACTGAGCGACTCGAGGGTGAATCATGATCTTTGTGTTGGGGGCATGTTGGGATAAGGTCCCTAGGGTCAATTTTGGGGTTAGTTAACCCAAGTTTTGTATAATTTTTTTTAAAATATGTAAAGTCTTTAAGAAATGTGGATGTGGAGCATGCAGGTAGATAGGAGTCAAAGGGGTCTTAGCCCCTTGTTTTGGGTCAATTTTAAGATTCTCCCATGGTATGCGGACCATGGTATTGTATGGAAGGAAGCTATAAATAGTTGGGTCATAGCGAGTCTTATGGATAACTCAGAATAAAGAATTGTGAACTTTGAATGGTTGTTGTTGTTTTTGACGAGTGATAAGGCAGGAAGGATCTGCTTCCTGTACTTAGGTGAGAAGGGGAAGGCTCTTGCAGATGAGTGTGCAAGAGGCCTTGGTAAGTCCGTAGCTGAGTGTGCGGACCCCTGTAGCTGAGTGCGCGGACCCCTACAACTAAGTGCGTAGGGTAGAAGAGTTTGTAATCTGAACATTGAAGATCAATAAAGACCGATTTTGAAGAATTAATGTGCAATCTGAGCATTTTTGTTGATTCTGTTATGTTATGTTTTGTCACTTATAATGTGTTTTCTATGGAATGATGAATGAATGTTGCGTGAAACCATTAAATTTGTCTTATTTATGCATGGTTTAAATAGTTATCTAGTTTCGTGAAGATAAGAGTTATTCTGTTATGTTTTATAATGAATTGGATAGATCTGCATGAAGTCATATTTGGGGTTATTTATTGATGCACGAAAGTAGATAAATTGTCTGTTTAAGGTCCATAAAGACTAATCGCAGACTTTCGCGAAGGTCCTAAAGCTGTTTTCATAGAGTTGGAGTAGCGAGCCATAGGAGACTACTGATCTGTGTGAAGGAAGATATGAACTATAGCAAATCGAGAACCACTTGTCACATGTCCCTGGATGCAGAAACCTGGTTCTAGCATCCCCTAATACTGCTTTGGGTGAGACTACAGCCTGCGCTACACAAGTTATTGTTGAAAGGGCCAAAATTTAGGGTTTTGTTGGTTGACGTGAACAACTCTGAACCTGGGTCATGCCCCCTTAAGCCAACACTTTTCTATGTACTCACTCTGATACAATGTTAATTTGCAATTTTTCCTGTCTCTACTTATTCTCATACCAAGGATTTGTTCTGCAACACCCAAATCCTACATTACAAATGACTTTGCCAATTTTCTTTTAAGCACATTTATTTTGTGCATGCTAGACCCTACAACAAGCATGCCATCTACATATAATAACAATATAATATTACCTGCCATCATTTTGGTTTTTAAGATAAACACAATGGTTAGAGTGATATCTAATATAACCTTGTTAAGACATAAACCTGTCAAATTTTAGAGGCCACTGCCTTGGAGCCTGTTTTAAGCCTCACAAGATCTTCTTCAATTTTCAAACTAATTTCTCCTTTCCTTTGACCTAATACCCTTGTGGAAGTTGCATATATATTTCTTCCTCCAAATCCCCATGGAGATAGGTTGTATTTACATCTGACTATGCAAGATGTGAATCTTCTATTGCCACTAGATTTAAAATAGTTCTGGTTGAAGTCATTTTAATAACAGAAGAAAAAATTTCATCAAAGTCTATACATTTCTTTTGTGCAAACCCCTTCACCATAAGTCTAGCCTTATACCTCTGTTTTCCTCCATCTTCTTCCTTCAACCTGTAAACCCATTTCTTATGCAATGCTGTTTTACCTGCAGACAACTTGACTAAGTCCCAAGTCTGGTTATGGTTCAAATATTCCATCTCTTATTCCATGGATTTCTCCCACTTCTTCCTGGTTTCTATCTGCATTACTTCTTCGTATCTTTCTGGTTCACTAGAATCAATAAAAAATACATAATATAATGAAGGAGAGTATTGTTTAGGGGGTATACTTATCTTGGTAGATCTTCTAACACCACTTTCATGTGTTTGAGGTGCCTGTTGCTATTGTTGTTACTATTGTTGTTGTCGCTGCTGATAATTATGATTTTAAGGCAACTTTACTTTTTTCGTGATCTCATCAAGCACTGCATATTCTTTGTTTTCATTTTCCTATTTCTTTTCCTGCATCCGATCCTTATACAAGACATTTTCATTGAATATGACATCTCTGCTCCTAATTATTTTGTGATTTTCATAATCATATAAGTGATAACCAAAATCATTAACACCATATCCAATAAAGGTCCATTTCTTTATTGACATGGATAAAGACTTCACAACCAAAAGTATTTAAAAATGAGTAGTTTACCGTTTTACCTGCCCATGCCTCCTTTGGAATACCACCATCCAAGGAACTTGAAGGCCCTCTATTTATTAGATAAAAAAATATCTGCAACATCTTACCAAAATTGTAAGGGAAATCCTACATGAAATCTCATGCACCTTGCATGCTCCATGATTGTCATGTTCATCCTTTATGACACACCATTTTCCTGTGGCGTTCATGGAACTGTCTTCTCTCTACGAATTCCATGTTTTGAACAATAATGATCAAACTCTCTGCTCCAATATTCATCTCCATCCTCTGATTTGAGACACTTCAACTTCTTTTCTGTCTCATTCTCAAAGAAAGCTTTCCATTTCTTGAAAGTATCAAATACATCAGATTTATTTCGAATACAATAAATCCAGGATTTGCTAGTTGTATCATCAATACAAGTAACATAATAGCGAGAGCCACTGAGATATGATACCTGATATGGTCCATGATACATCTGTATCCACAAGATTTAATTTTTCTCTCTTCTTTTCCTTCCCAACTTTGATAAATATGTCTCTCTTCTATTTTTCGTAAACACAATTCCCACAGAATTCAAAATCAGCATGCTTCAAACCTGGCAACAAAGTTCTTAAGCGAAGAATCTGCATCCCTTTCTCACTCATGTGCCCAAGCCTATGATGCCACAATGTCATATCTACTCTTGTGTAGGTTAAAGCATTAACAAAATTAGAAATACCAATGCATAAATACAATGTACCAACATTTTCTCCTTTTTCTATTACTATGGCTCCTTTAGTGACCTTCTAGGTTTTGCCTATGAATGTAGTTACACAACCTTCACCACCTAATTGCCCTGTTGAAATTATATTTTTATTTAGATATGGAACATTCCTTACCTCGTACAATAGCCATTTATTTCCATTATGTTGCTTTATAAAAAACTTACCCGTTCCAATGATTTTACAGGGTTTGTCATCACCCAGACGAACCTGTCCAAAATATCCTTAATCATAGTCATGAAAATGTTTCCTATCAAGTGTGGCATGGAATGAGGCCCCTGAATCTACCACCCAGACATCAATAATATCATCTAATGAAAGAATCAAAAGATCTTGAAAAAAATCACTTGTCACATTGGCTTCATGATTATTCTCTTGCTTCCCATCTCCTTCCTTTCCCTTCCAAGATTTGTAGTCTTTCCTCAGGTGTCCTCTCTTCTTAAATTTCCAGCACACTATCCCTGATCTGGATTTGGATATGCCTTTTTTTGACGTATTGCGATTTCCTGGGCTCCTTCCTCTTCCCATTTTACTTCCTCTAGTCTTTGCAGTCAAAGAATTACATGATGTTTCACCTGAGATTTTCCGTCACATTTCCTCGCTAAGGATAGCACCGAAAACATCATCAAACTTTAAAGTACTAGATCCATAGATAGAGTTACTCATAGTCCTAACTAGGCTATTCCAACTTTTTGACAATGAGCACAAAATAACAAAGCCCTAACTTCATCATCAAAATTTACCCCTACAAAACTTAACTAACTAGTAACCGTGTTAAATTCATTTAAATGATCAACAATAGATCCAACTTTTGACATCTTCATATTAAATATATGTTGTGAAAATAGCAACAAGAAATGTTAAAAATAGAATATAGAAATTCCAATTTAATTTTTCCTTGAATTAAATTGTGAATTAAAATTGTAATTCTTTTCTTATAGCAACTTGTAATAGTTAACTAAGTTAAGTTGACTTAGTTAACTTACTCCCTAAGTTTTAGGGGTCCAGAATGAGTTTATTTATGAATTGTAATTAGATAACTCAGGTTACTGAGTTATGATCAGTTAAATTAGTTCCAAACTATTTGTGGAACTAATAGAGAGTTAACAATTAGTTGGTGCACTAGTGCATCCACAAGTGTCACTCTAGTTAATTGAAGATTCCCTCATCAGAAACTCATGCATGTCAGTTCAAAGAAAGACCCAATTGAGACTAGAGCGTAGGGACAATGTACTATCTGTTGTATGATTTACTGAGTTTTAAATATCATGCATGCAATCAGAGAAGAAACTAATTTTGGATTGCACAATTATGGATGAGGAATTTCCCTTTAAATATGGGCTAATTCTCTCAGGAATTGTGCAAAGAATTAGAAGCTTGGAGGCTTAGGGAATTTGTCTAAGTATTGGCCAAATGAAGTCATCAGGTGGAGGATAGTATATACTTGTGCAGGTTAAGCTAAAGGTTGAGAAAAGCATATTGTATTCATCCAAATTCTTTGACCAAGGGGGAAAGGAATCAGGGGCTTGGAAAGCTACATAACTGTCTAAGTGTTGGCCAAGAGCTTGCTTGTGAGCTCAAAGAGTTGATTATACTTGTGCAAAATTGTTCTTATGAGAACAATATTTGTATCTTCACTCATATTTGACATATGCAATACATATAGCGGGGTTTTGAGCAGTGGCTTTCCCCAGACACATCTTGTGTTATGTGCCATTGATTTATCTTCTTCTTGTTCATATTGTTTTCATCGATCTATTGGCTTCCACTAGTTGAAAGTAGAAGTAGATTCTTGCCCTGTGCTTTAGTAAATTGCACGATCTTGTGAATCTACATGATTTTATACATATGCTTCATAAGAAATACCTTATTTGAGGTCGATGGTTTTTCATATAGTTTTTCCAATGCCGTAATGAAACCTTCTATTATCGTTTCCTTTGAAATGTTGAATGCCATAAATGTTGCCAGACATAGTTGTGTTATTCCTAGTGTCTTTCTGTTCAAAATGTCCCATTTCGCTTTCATCATACTCATAATATATTTTTTTATTTTAATTAATTAATTAATTAATTAGTTATTATTATTATTATTATTTATTTATTTATTTATTTTATTTATTTATTTATTTATTTTTTATTTTATTTTTTTTTTTTTTCTGCTCAATGGTAGGTACATATATTTTTGATACATATAATATTCCATCTTCATCTTCCATAGCTGCTAGTTTGGCTGTTAAATTTCTCGACCCTAAACCTACCATCTTCTGCCATTGCTCCCACTTGAACCAAGAACCCTTATCTCTCGTGAGTTTATTAGCCAAATAGAACTTCAACTTTGATACCAGTGCTTATTAAATTAATTAACGGAGTAATGAAATACATAAAATATTACTAAAACACAAATATAGAAATGCATAAAACAAGAGAGACACAAATATACATGGTTCACCCAATTTGGGCTACATCCATGGAGAAACAACCAGTGTTTCCTTTTATATTATCTAGCAAAATGAAGAGATACAACCTAGAGAAGATCTATTGTAATGTTCTCTTCACTCTCACACAACCTCCTCTCTCTCTTTTGCTCATAATAATAATACACAACCACAATACAATTCCCTCATATAAACCGAGGTTTTCCTTCTAGGGAAAAAACCCTAAATTAACATAACTTATCCTGTCAAATCATCCACCTAATGAACAACCTAGGTTGACTACAAAATTACAATATTTTATAAGGAAAATTTTCATCTAATTTTAGCTTCGGAGGCACTCCCCTCGAACCCCCGCTAGGGGGAGGGCTCATAAAAGTTGTCTTCGCCCCCCCTTAGACTCCCCTAATGATGATTAAGTAGGTGACGTTGCCACTCCATTAGGAACATGGATCCAACGTAGTTGAAACAAAATAAATTTGAACAATTAGGGAGATAATCATGCTCCACACCTAAGAACAAGTCATTCTTTAATATGGAAATTGGTGCAAAGACTTCATCATAGTCTTCTCCTACTTTCTAAGAGAATCCTCTAGCCACAAATCTTGTCTTGTATTTTTCATTGCTCTAATATGTTGCATGCTTGATCTTTTAAATCCACTTTTAGGTTACCAAAGACTTTCCTTGAGGTCTTATAACAATTTCCCAAACATTGTTCTTCATGATAGATTGCTATTTCTCCATCATTGCATGCTTCTACACTTGTGAAGTATTTGCTTCCTCAAAGTTGGAAGGTTTGGATTCAATCAACTTAGTCATTAAATATGCATAAGCAGAATACCTCTTAGGTCTCTTAGATTCCTTGATGGCGCCTTGTGGAGCCACATGTCATTTTGCATATTTCAAAGTATATTTTAGCCAAACTAGTCTTTTTCTATTTTCGGGAACAACCACATGATGCAATGGTTCACAAGGTCCTTCTAGCATATCTTCATGATACTAAGGATGACAGGAGGATAAGGGAGGACTTGTAGCCTCTTCTTTAGGAGCCACATGATTATTCTCTTCATATTCGGTGTTCGAGTGCTCTTCTCTAGATTTATAATAAGCCGCATCTTCATTAAAAGTCATGTCTCTGCTTACTTCCACCTGTAATTTCCCTATCACATAGATCTTATAAGATTTTGATGATTCACTATACCCAACAAATATTCCCTTTTTACCGAAAGGATCTAACTTGTTTCTCTTATCCTTGGGTACATGTATGAACATTGGACAAAAATATTCTCATATGATCAACCTATGGTTTCGCCTGGAGTCTATACAACTTTCTATCACAAATCCCATAACCTTAGTAGAGCTTATACCAGATCCCTTGTCCCACACAAGTACATTCCCATTAATGAAGGCCACTCTATCTCCTTTATATTATAAACATGAAATTGAAACCAAATTCTTTTTCAAACCTAGAACATAGAGTATGTTTCTCAAGTGAAACTTTTCCCCTGTTTTTAGCTCAATGGATGTTGTCCCAATTCCTTTGACTACATAGATGTTGTTGTCTCCAAGCTCTACCTTTTTTTCCAATCTTCTTTCCATTAAACTTGTAATATGATCATGATCTCGTGTCATATGTCTTGAAGCTTCACTGTCAATCAACCATAGGGTGTTGTCATATGCAAGAGATACTGTAAGTGCGAAATAATAGAAGTGATCTTTATCTCATTCAACTTTAGATCTCTTGGAATGATCATAAAATTCTGTCATGGTAACATGCCAATTTCTTCTCTTATTCCTATCATTGAACCTTTCAGGACATTGAGCTTTGAAGTGACCAAATTTGTTGCAATGAAATCACTAAATTTTAGACATATCTTTCTTCCTTTGAGGATTGGGTCTACTACCAAAACCCTTTTTCTTCTTTTGAAAAATGGACTTCTTTCTTCCTCCAAATTTCTTGGAATGAGCTAAATAGGCTTGAGAATATTCTTCTTCTTTTGGATTTCTTTCTCTAGATAAGAGTCTTGATTCTTCTTGACCACAAGCTACCCATAGTTCTTCCAAACTTGGAGCTTCCTTTTGACTGCTTATAGAAAGTATGAAGCCAATGTATCGTTCTTTGTCATTCTTATATCATGAAGCTCATTTCTCAAGCTCATGACTTGGCCAATATTGTTGACATTATATAACTTATTTAGGGCATCATATATCTCCTTCAAAGTGTACAACTTTAAGTTGTATGGAATAAGATGGTCCATGATGGAGTCCACAATAATTCTCATGGTGAGGATGTCATATTTCTTGTACTTCTTCTTTCCAGCTTTATCTATAGGTTCAGTCACTTTGCCTTGCACAATTTCCAAAATATATTATTTTGCAAGAATAAGGTCAATTCTTGTCTTCCAATCCCTAAAGTTAGTTCCCCCCTCTAACTTGTTCTCTAATTTCATAGCATAGGCCATGTATGTAACTTGAATATAGATATAGGGTTTCTTCAAGGTGATCTCAAGGTAGGGTTTTTCAAGGAGTGATCTTTGTGCTCTTTCCTTGACTAAATTTATGATACCATGTTGATTTTTTAGTACAACTGACACAAATACTTTATTTATGAACTGGTAATTACTTATGAATATATATTATAGTTCTTTTACCTTCATCAAGTAATCACACTTCAAAAATTTAACTAATAACCATGAAAATAAAGTAGACATCACAATGCGTGTGAGAGAGAGATATGTGAATGATAAGTGTGTATTTAAAATGAAAACAATTAAGTGTATTTTATACCCAAGATACCTAAGAGACATGTCTCTTAAATTAAATCATGTCTCTTTGTAAATTAAATTCTAATAAGTCTACCCTTTTCCTTTTTTTCTCATATTTGTTATAGTGTTGACGATCATGTAAATAATGGTGGGAAGTAACTCCTGGAAAGTATATATTTATTTACATCTTGTTCCTATTTTGTCTTTTATGAAAATACTTACTTAAATTATGGTGGGTAGTAATTGATGGTAAATATGTTATTTACATCACTGAGATATTTTCAAAGATTTTTATTTTAGGTTGTTTTGCTGATTACCTTTTTTTATTTATTCTAAATTTATATTTCTTTCGTTTTTTACATGGTATTATAAATACATCAAGGATTATGAGGACAGACCATAGCTACATTATTCAACACAAGAAATCGGTCTAATCGAGTTGATATATGGTTGTCTCTACTTCGTTGATTCGACCAAGTATATTTTATTGATCTGGGAAGAATATCCATTAGGCCCCATTCATTAATTAGATCCTCCATACTCTTTCTAAAGGGATCTCGAACTAGGATCCCTCCTTTATTCTCTTCATATATGAGAATAATGTTAAAGTCCCCTCCCATTATGAAATCCACCTTCTCTCCATAAAGCACAAACACATAGATGTTTATAAATGGGATTTTTTCTCCAGTATCCCTCCTTTCCAAAAGAGGTACTATCCAACTTTGAGTTTGCATGTTATCCATAATCTTAAAATGGACTTCAAACTAGAACATACCTGTTCCTATGGATGCTCCTCTAGACATTTGGACGAGTCCATTACCTTCTCTCCAAAAGGTCTTGTTGCTATGAAAAATTCCTTTTTGTTTTGCTTCTTTTCTTGAAGAAAAATAACTGAAGGCTTCTCCTGCTTCACCATATCTTTTACTAACAAAGATTTATCAGGGCTCCCTAGACCCCTTATATTCCAAGACAATATATTCATCATTTCTTAGGAGGAATTTGAGAGGACCCTCCTCTTTTTTTTGGTGATTTTTCTACTTTATTTGTTTTTGGCTTTAAGATTTCACTGATTACTGTCTGACTTCAAATATTTCTTTTTCTACTTTGCGTCTTATTCTTGAGTAGTCTTTTTTAAAGGCCTTCCTTTATTTTTCTTATTACTCTCAATTTTGTGATTGTTTCCTTCATCTACCTAGACTAATGTTTGTGCCATATTTTAGGTAATAACTCTTATAACAAAGGTTCCACCATTGACATTCCCAAACTTGGGCAAAGACATCACATAATTATTCATTGGGAAATTTTGAGCTTCAACCAGAGTCAACTCTGTGTGCTGTAGATCCAAGGTATTTTCAAAACTTGGGATCTCCCCTTCTTCATGATCCATTATTAGTTCTTCCTCACTAGGAGACCCATTATTCGTATTGGGGATTGGATCCTCCTGGTGATTTTATTCTTGATTTAGAAGGATGCAAGATGGTTTTGATGATGTTGAGGCCCCATTTTTATTTTGAGAGTTTTGTGTCTTAGTTTCTTTATGCTTTTCATTTGTTTCCTCCTCACCTTTTAATTTTCCATTAATCTACTTGATATGTTGGAGGATCCAATCCCTTGCTAGCCAGGGATTTCTTACAGTCCTTGGAAAAATGGTCGTATTCATGACAATAATGACATTTGAAGGGGATATTTTCATAATCGAGGCTTGGATAATGAGTCCGGCTCCTAAGAGTAAGATTTGATTCCGAGGGCAAACCCTTCTTCAAATCAACCTCCACACAATTCTTAATGCATGCAAATTAAGATCCTTTGGGTTATGCCATGTCCGAGTATTTTCCAACTATTAGAGGAAATTTCATCCTAAAAGTGGCCTCCTAAATAAAAACAATAAAATAATAAAATAAGACTTTATGAATTTTGGAGGGAAAATAAAAAAAAGTATTATTTATTTAGTTTTTTTGTGTGTTTTTGGCTTATCTCCTTATAATTTTGCTCAAATTTCAAGTATAGACACTCATTGGATGCAAAATTAAATTATGCATCCAACGAGTACCCACTATGTATACTTTTGAGAAGGCCCACACTGATAAAAATAGAAGATATATTAAAAAAATGTGTTGAACACATTTTTTAATGTATCATTAATTTTTATCAACGTGGGTATTCTCAGAAGTATGCATAATGGGTACACATTGGATGCATAATTCAATTCTACATCCAATGAATGTCTACATTTGAAATTCGAGTAAACTTATAACAAGATAAACAAAAAATACAATTAAAAAAATATTTTTATTTATTTATTTTCCCTCCAAAATATTTACATGTGCCTCTTTTTAAATTTAAAGGATTTTGATTGGTTTATATAGTTTGTACATGAAAATTTCATGGGCACTTTTACGCTGAAGTTTCCTCTAATTGCTGTTTCCAATAACTCTCAAGTAGTCATCACTCAATAGGAGAGAGGGAGCTTGGGAAGCTTAACCCAAATTGGTACTACATTCAAAACATCCTTATGTGGGTTGAAATCTAAAGACCACTTGTCCAGATACATCCCCTAGATTCGAAGAATTAGGGACCATTCCCAAAGATCACATCTTTATCTTCCTTCAATTTAGATAAGAAAGAAAAAAAACCATTTCCACATGCATAGAAACCAATATTTCCTTCCATATTTGGATTCCAATTTTTCTCTATCCATGCATCAATTGAACGAGGGAATGACCACATCCCCATAATTTTCCAATGAGGGTCTGTTTGGAAAAGGCCAATGTGGTTCTTCACATCGTTGTGGGGACCATGACCGACGAAACAACTTCAACCTTCTTTAAAAAATTCGATTGAGCATCCTTACTCTTGGGTTTCAACACTAGAGTGGCCACAAGAGGCTGAAAGGTCGCGACCTTATTAGGAGGAGGGGGAGGAGCCCCCTCTGGGGACACCATCACGTGGATAATTTAGGGTTTCAGTTGTGTGTAAGAGAGCAAAGCCGCAAGTGATAGAATCACCAAAATATTAAGCACTATTCTCTCAAAGAGGTATTAACTCGTACCAGTTTTGTTTATTTTTATTTTTTATAAGTATGTGTATCTAACATGGATATACATTTGTAGGGACCCATTTTTATCATTACATACTCACAAAAATTGTGTTTATGAGGTGTTGGTACATATGTACATGCATTTGCTTCCATGTTGGTTTTGCCTTAAATATGTTGTTTTGCTTTGGCACTTTGATATACACAAATAGTTAAACTTACTTAGCTTTTTAGTTCTAAATAGTTAATTCTCTTTAGCAACCACTTGAATGTGTATTGCATACACTAATATTACTTTAGTTGAATTAGTCATTTAATGGGCATAAGAATACTATGTTACAACATTTTGGTTTTACTTCTAGAATATACATATCTTTCTTTCAATTCGTGATAGTGGGTGGTTCCATAACCACATCTTAAGTGGATGGCCAAAGGTAATAGTGTTTTTACAATTTGATTACGTAACCAAATCTAAAATAATTTTTATTATTCAAGTTTAGAGGGGATACAATAATTTTTATTATTCAAGTTTAGAGGGGATATATATTTTGTAGTGAATAATTTCTACATTGTGTATCGACCATATACTTATCTTATTGATTATTAACCTGTGTAGTATTTAATGCTACATTGTTCATATAAAACTCAATCTAGGAAGCCAACAAAGTATTGTTGTTTATTTTAGTGTTGACTCATCGTCTATTTATGTACTCATTGTCAAGTCCCTTATTATGAATGTATGATTATGGTTTTCTTATTCGATATTAAAAACCATAGTAAAATTTCCATTTCATCCCTTCTTTTTTTTTCCTTTTATAAATATGACAAATAATTTAGCTATTCATCTTTTTCTCAATTTCTAATTTGGATCTTTCCCAAACTTTGTACACTAGTTAAAATATTAATTAATTGTAGAATCCCCCGTGAATCTCTGCACCTTTCTAAACCGTTAAGACAAATTACCTCGATTATTTATCCATAACAATTAATGCATATTCTTTGCATAAAATGGTAAGTCAATCAAGCCTTTTCACTTTATTGATAGTTTCACTTTATAGTGTCTCAATAGCCACTTCCTTAAAATGTCCTATGTAACCCAAACCCTATAAAACAGAAAATTAAAGCATAATTCTTTCTTAAAGTGGATATGTACCGATTTGAACGGTTTTCAAGCTTTGGAAAATCAAGCATTAAGACACCTTCGTGTGGCAAGTATGATTCCATGAATATGTATTTCGGAGATTGAAACAATTTACTTCAAAAAAAAAAAAGAGTCAAATTTCTATAGAGATTGAAACAATTTACTTAAAAAAAAGTCAAATATTTCTATGGAGATTGAAACAATTTACTTCAAAGAAAAAAAATCAAATTTCTATGATTTTAAGCAGGATTTTTATAAAGGAATCACGATGGAAAGAGAGATAAAATAAAAGATATAAAACAATAAAATAAGATATAAAACAAGAGAGATAAAATAATTGTAAACTATTTTCAGCGAAAGGCATGTTGCCTCTTGGGAATTGATTAGTTGCTTCCTATGATTTATAATTTTCTTTTCTAAAGTTTAGATTTAAAAAATTGTTTATTATTATTATTTTTAAATAATATTTAAATTATTATCATATAAATAATGAGATAAAGTTATATAGATAAATAATATATTTTTAATAATAATAGTAATTTAATTTAAAGTTAAATATTAATTAATATATAATCTTTTTTTTTTTATAAAATAAAGAGGGTTTGAGTATGCTTTAAAATGGGTTAAGAATTTATGTTTTTTTGGAAGTAAGGAAATATGTTAATGACCTAAGACTATAAAAGCATGAGTGAAAACCTATCTTTTTTATAGGTCACCAGATTATTAGTGACATAATTTTCTTTTAAATAACAATAATGAATCAATATGTGTTAACAAATAGCAGGTAATAATAACTACCTTATAATTAATTTTACAACTAAATTATAATAGGTTTTTTCATTGTTTAAAACCAGAAATTAATTACTTTACAACATTTTTTTTTGTAAGTTTGGTGGGTTTACATATCCATTATTTACCCCACTACGAGGGAGGGGGAGGGTAGCACAAGATTTGAACTCAAGATCTCTGGCCCGATGAGAGATCTCTGGTCCAATAAGACTTCATTCCATGACAATCAACACCTGAAATACCCCATGTTAACTACTTTATAACCATTTAAAATCTAAAAAACCAAATTTTTGAACATTTAATATATATATATATATATATATATATATATAAAATAAGTTTAATATGATTGTAAGTAAGAGTCGTTGTTTTAGCGAGATCACCTTAAGAGTCATTTGACAACTAATTTGTATATGGTTAATCATCTTAAAATGGTTCGCATTTACGGTGATAATGCAATATATATTGATTCTAATAATTATATATATATCTATATATATATAATAAGTTTAATATGATTGTAGGAGTCATTGTTTTCACAAGACCACTTGAGATTTATATATATTGTCACGTAAAAGCCATCGTTTTATTAAAATTATGATTGGTATATAGTTTTATTTGGAATTTCGGTTGATAATGCAATAGGTCTATATATATATATATATTTTTTTTTTCTTTTCCCATGGAAAAATCCTAATTTTATTCATATTGAGTAAAATTATATATTGTAGATGTTGAATCAGCATATGCTTTATCAAAACTTGTCCTGTGCTTCAGGATCTAAAATGATTTACTATCTAACTATGCTTTTTTACCTTTCTTTTTTTCCACTTTCCGCCAAACTTCATTGTTGGGTGTGGCTATTACAATTGCCATGTGTGCTTCGTTTGTGATATTCGTAATTTCGTTTTCAGAATCTGAGCTTTCTGTAGAGTGTGCTCGCTTGTTGCCTCCAATTTCTTGTCCTGGGCTGAGTTTCTCACTTTGCTGCTGTGGATTGATTTGCACTATTGCAGACCCCATCTGTTTTTCATCATTTTGTGGGCTATGTTCTAGATTATTTCCTGGATATTCTGATTCTAGAGATATGTGGATATCTTTTGTGTTTTCTTCTTCTCCTATGTCATTTGTGGTTGAAAACTGCCATCCTTTTGGCTTTGGTGGCTGTCTTCTTTTCTTGTCTTTTTTGTTTTGAGGGCACATACTTTGTAGATGGCCAGTTTGATGACATATGTGACATCTAAAGGCTGTGTTTTCATAATCAAGCGGCTGTGCCCATTGATTTTCGTTGTGGAGTAAGAGGATGTGGTCTGGCAATCCTTGGCTGAGATCCACCTCCACACTGATCCTAACAAATGTGTAGATATCCTTGGAGAGTCGTTCACTGTCTACTTTTAAGAATTTCCCCAATGCGTTGCCAATGTCTACTAATACTTTGAAGTGCCAAAAGTGTAGGGGTAGGTTGTATAATTTTACCCACACGAGCATTTTGGAAACCACCATAGTGTTAGGGTCGAATTTCAGGAACCAAGGTGTCATAAATAGTCCAACATTGCCCCAGAACCATGGTCCCTCATTCAATGCATATTCCTTGTCATTTACTGTATCAAATTTGACAATAAAGAATCCTTTAGAACAGAGTTGGATGTCGCAGTTTGTTGTCCATATGGAGTATATCCATTGACGAAGGGCTTCCGGCTTGGGCCAAAACCCATTGAACCTGCATATCACTGCTTTAGATAAATAATCCTCATGTATTTCATTTACCTCAGGTACATAAATTGTTATTGCAAGGTTCTATGTTGTTTGCTCGACGATGTAGGCTCCGGGGATTGTAGCTTGCAGTTCTGTTTGTGCTTGCGATTCCTTCTTCCCTTTCACTGCGTCTTTGAAGGAAACAAGTCCTTTTGAGCTCGTGCCTGGACTTCCTCCGCGGAGTCTTGTGCTGAGGTAGATGGTTGAGTCTTTGCCTATGCCATATTTGTTTAGTTTGTGCTCCTCCTGCAGTACTTTTCCTGTGTAGATCAGGATTTGTTTGCACGGTGGGATGCCTATCCTTTCTTGTATCCTCTGTTTGAGTGTTTTTATCTCCTCCCAGCTCCCTATCCTGATACATATTGTGTTCCCTTCCATGGATCTGATAAAGAGGTTGCTTTGATTGTCCTTGGGCACTTTAGGAGTAGATGCTTCTAGATTTGTCGTGACAAGAGCATGTCCTCGTATTAGATCTACGATCCGGGACTGTGATCCAGTGCGGGAGGGAGCATTTGTGCGTGTATGCCTCTAGATCTGAGCTTGTTGAGGGCTGTTCTCTCTGTTTAGCGCTAGATCTATTTGATTAGTGGCAGATCTGTGATTAATATACCCTCCCGAGGTGTGGGAGGTCGATCTGGGCCCATGAATGGCAAATATTCCTCGTTGGGAGGAGCGAACCCCTTTCAGTTCCCATGCATTTTCAGGCGGCTTCCATTCTAGAGCATGGTGTTGGTTTCCCCAGCGATTGATCTGCTCCTGCACCCTGGAGTCGCGTACATATAGGCCCCTACCCTTATGGGCTGCATCGATCTGTTTTGTGGCATGTAGAGTGCTAGATCTAGCCTTGTGGTCATCGAAAACCCTTCGTCCATGGATCTGGGCAGATGCAGATCGGCTATCTACATATACCCTCACTCTTCCCTTTGAATATGCCTTATTCCTGCTACTCGCTCGGCCTTCCCTCATCAAGTCACTTGGGCTGCCCTTCTTGCATTCCAGATCTATTTTTTCTGATTCGTTCTTCTCTTTTCCGTTGCTAGGGTAGCGAGATGCCGCTCGAGCACAACCTTTCGTCCCGCTGTTGCTGATCTGTTTCAACTTCGTGGCCAGGGCATGGATTAGATTGCTTGCGGTTGTGGATGAGTCGACTGCAGGAGCGGCGACCATTTTCAATTGCACCTCATCCTAACTGAATCTTGATATCTTGATTCTAATATATATATATATATATATATATATATATATATATATATATTTAACAATTCTATGTAATCATTAATAAACAAGGATTATTATCTATATTAATTAGAAATATACTAAAATATAGAAATAAAATTCATATCATAATGGCTTTGGATTCTTTAAATTTATTTATAATAAATGGGAAACACTGAATCACTTAAAACCATAATGATAGTTTGAAACACCAAAGCAATATGTTTTCGAGAAAGCAATGAAATTCGATAAAAATCACATTTTGTTCACTTTATGATAATGTTCATGATTAGTGAATATCTATGATATATAAATATTTTGATTTTGTCAAATAATAATAATCTGTCTAAATTTATCTTAATTCTAGATCTATCAAGCGTCGAGAGGGATCCAATCTCTATAGGTGCAAACTTATTTTTTGAGTGTGAAACTTGAGGAAAGGATTGCATCTCGAGAAATTTGAGTGCTAAGAGGGATCCAATCTTTAGAGGTGTAAGCCTATTTTTTGAGTGTGAAACATGAGGAAAAGATTGCACCTCGAGAGACTTGATCCCTCTCAACGCTTAATAGATCCAGGGTTTAGATGGATCTAGACTGGTTATATAATACTATATAATATCTATATTTATATCTATGTGTCTCTTTCTTATTCCCTCTCTCTTTCTCACCCCCCAAACATACACATTCTCTCACTATATCTATCTATCTCTCCCTCTCTCTCTCTCCCCCTTTTCTCCCTCTCTCTCTTCCCTCCTACTCTCCTCTCTCACTCTCTCTCCATTGCTCCCTTTCACTCCCTCTCTCTCCACCTTTCTCCCTTTATGTATTTCTTCTTCCCTCCCTCTCTCTGGCCATCCAGCTCCAACTCTCTCTCTTGAGTCCTTGCTCTCTTCCTTCCTCTCTCTCCCTTTCTCTCCCACCTACCCCTATCTCTCACCCCATCTCTTTCTCTCTCTCTCTTCCCTTCAACTTTGTCACTATCTCCCCCCTCTCTTGCTCTCTCTCTCTCTCTCTCTCTCTCGTCCATCTTTGTGCCTCCCTCTCTCTCTTCCCTCCAACTTTATCACTATCTCCCTCTCTCCATCTCTCTCTCCCCTCCATCTTTGTGCCTCCCTCTCTCTCTTCCTCTTTTCTCCCTCTCTCTCTCCTCTCCTCTTCTTTGTCTTCCCCCTCTCCTCTACTCGTTTGTAATAATATTATTTATTTTATATAAGTTTCACGTATTTATACATAAAAGTATTGTCATCTTTAACTTTATTAAAACCTTAATTTAATTTCTATGAGAATATTTTTAGTAGAGGTGAGGATACAAAGTTCAGATATATTTCAAAAATAATTATAATTTTTTTCTTTTAGATTCAATTAAAAAAATGTTATGAAAATAAATTAAAATAAAATATTTTGATTGGTTAATAAGTTATGGTTTTTGGGCATGTGGCATTCATAAACCATAGTATTTGCCCATGGTATTGTAACAAATATTGTTATAAAATATTTTGGTTGTGAAATAAGTTATGAGTTTTGGGCGTGTGGTATTGATCAAAGCCTATTTACAAGTTAATATTCATGGTAGTGGAGGTGAATATCCATGGTTAAAAATATTTTGATATTATTTCGGCATGTTGTATTGATAAGTCATGGTATTAGCCCATTGTATTGTAACGAAGTATATTTGGAAGTTAATAATATCCATGGTAAAGTTGAAGTGAATATCCATGGTTAAGAATACTTTCATACTGATATAAATAATTTTGATTGTGAAATAAGTTATGTGTTTTGGGCATGTGGTATTGATAAGCCATGGTATTGGCCCATGATATTGTAACAAAGCCTATTTTTTACAAGTTAATAATACCCACAATAAAGTGGGGATGAATAGCCATGGTTAAGAATCTTGTATTGTTATTAAATATTTTGGTTGTAAAATAAGTTATGGTTTTTGAGCATTGGTATTGATAAGTCATGGTATTGTAACAAATCCTATTCAAAAGTTAATAACACAATCAAAATAAAACAAATTGAATTTATTATTTTTACTACTTTTATAATTTTGATCAAATTACATAAAATAAAAAAAATCAAAATGTAAAATAAGATAAAAATTATAATTATAATTAGTAATTTAAACTACCTTAGTTCTATCTTAATTCAAGATCTCTTATCAAATTTATTGAAATGCGATTTTTTTAAAGTGAAAGAGAATTTGATTCCTCTCAATGTTATACATCAAAAATTAAAATAAATCTAAACTAATGTATAATTAAGAATATAATTCACTCTAAAATTTAAATATCCATGTGAAATGAGTGAAAATAACAAGAAATCACACTAATAAAATAAATTAAACTAGTATATAATTCAGAAATATAATTCACTCTCAAAATTTAGATATCGATATCAAGTGAGTGAGAATAACAACACGTCCCACTAATATTTTGACTCTGAGTCTGAGTCGATAAGACGAAGTAATTCAAATGTAACGACACAATGATCCTCAAATGCCCCCCTCATTTCCATGGCTTTCAATCATGGATACAGTCATGGTGCGTCCAAATGACCAAAGCATCTATCCAAAGAATATGCTCCTCAGCTGCAAATTTCGCCTCCAATCGCAAAGACTTCATCGTCCAATAATTGATTCACAGCTATGCTGTGATGTTGATTGCATTGAAATAAACGTGATGCCCATTTCATGTTTCTAATGATTCATTGAACCCTAGTTTAAACTTCACAGTACGTAATCTTATTTGTTCTCAGGCTCTTTAACCTCAACGGGGGGATTGCACGTTGACTTCAATTCATATTTTATTCAGAGTATCATAAATGTAGATAACAAATTCTGATGGTGCCGGTAGTTGTTTTTAACGGCCTTTTGCTAATTCATTACATTAACGCGCTTAAAATCACATAAGGCTATTATGTGACTCGATATATAGTTAATTCATGACAATCACACTATTATGTCACCAGTGAAATTTTGTAAATGTTTTTTTTTTTGTTTTTTTTGTTTTTTTTTTCTCTTTTCGTTTAAAAAAAAATAAATAGTTAATTTGGTTAAAAAATGTTTAATATATATGATTAAATAGATATTATTAAAAAAAATTACTAATTTTAATAATAAATTACATATATATATGTCTAAAATCTATTATTGTAACAAAATAATACAAGGAGGTTTTGGCCTCTACAGTTCTTAGTCAAGGTTCATGGTATACTGCAAAAAAACAAAACGAAGATTGCCTAGAAGAGGGAAACTAGTCCAATCCAAAATAGATTTGCTGCCCTCGCAAGGGAAACCAACATGTGAATATAGAGCGATATTCTATTGAAATCAGTTTCAAAACTAACTATTTTGCTAAAAAATGCAAAAATAAACCCATCGGACTGGGTTCCAACCTAAAACACGAAGAAGCGTGTTGGTTCAGTTGTCATTTGGTGCTGACGGGTGTTCTTCAAGAATTAAACACTTGTAGGCATTGAGGTCATCCTCGTCTTTCGGCAGTTCACCCGTGTCTTCCTTCGCTAGAGTTTCTCGATTCTGCTCTGCTACAGAAGGCTCGCCCTGAGCAATATCATTCTTCTCCGTTGCGCGAGTGGGACATCCTTCAGCGATGGTCGGCTCCTCCTAAAAGGTGATTGTAATGGTGGCTTTGATAAGAGGTCGATCAGAGAGCATTGGTATGTGAATTGAGCTGTATGGTTAGAGTGTTGAGAGCTGGAAGGGAGCGCAGTAGCTAATGGACAGGTTTGTGAACGCTGAGAGTGAACAACACGAGGGTGACCTATGCCACTGTGTGTATCAAGATAATGAGCTGAGAAGTAATTTGACGAGGGGGAGGAGGAGTCAGAGACTATTGAGGGCATAGAATGGAGCATTCTGCCTTTGCTGCTACCCCTCCTGCTACGCATTCGCTGGTGCAGTCGAGGCATAATGGCATAGGGAGAAAGGGACTAACTGTAAGAAGTAGGCACTGAGTGGAAATCAGAGGCAGAAGGCTCAAAAGGCTCAGAAGTGACGGTCAGGTTGCATACCAGGCTTTGTGAGTAGTGGTTGCCCTTTCCAAATTCTATACAACAAAGAATATTGCATCGCCTGCCTGTTGTCGTGTGGGTGCTTGGCTCCATGATAGCTAGGGGGCACTTGCAATTCAGAGGCAGAGGAGCAGAAACAGACGAGGATGTGGGCCGAATAGCACCTGAGGTCTCCATGATGCAGAGCCGAGGCAAGATGGTGCTGGTAAGTTGGTTTGAGTGCTGCATTGAATGGCATTTATGAATGCTGTGAGACAGTTTTATTACACTGTGTATGAGCTTATGGGTGGCCATGTGGCTATGCCACTTGTTGGCCGTTTTCTCTGCAATCATATCATCCCTTGTGAACACCCGCATCCGGGAAATTACATGTTTTATATTGAATATTGATCTACATTATATATTTTTGAATTTGTTTTATATTAAATATTTACTTCTTATATTTATGAATTCTCAAAATAGACTAATGACCTATAATATTATAGGAAAGTATTTATCTCTTTAAAAAATATTCTCCGACTTTGATTCAGTTATGCTTTTCAAACTAGAATAACTACTTACAATACTATAGGAAAATATTTAAATCCTTTAAAAATACCTATATATATGATGTGCATTCTCAATAACTTTTGATATTGGAATTTGACTTTTGAAGGATTGGAAGAGTTGTTACTTCTTTAATTTTCAAGTAGGATAAATAGCTATCTTTGAGGGCCTAGAAAATTTGGTGAAGGTATTTTTTTTACTAGTCATTTTAAGTTTTAAAACTGCAAGTTAGTTAATATTTTATAAAAGAAAATAACACTAAAATATTAGTTGAAAAATAAAAATATCGATGAATTTGATAACAACTACTTTCTTTGGTATAGGTTCTCTTGATTTCTCTTAAAAGGGAAGAAATACCTCAATGATAAGGAAAAAAACAATCTCAATTATGACATAAACAAAATTTAAAACGAGGTTTGGCAAATCCTCAGATTTGAGATTGAGATAGTGACCATTGGCCTTAGTTGATAATTATACAATGGATTTATGAGGATTAAATAAAATGTTTACTTATTTAATTTAAAATTCAATTAATTTTTATTTTGTATGATGAATTTTTATGTGTCATAACAATGATTTTTTTTTATATTGCAGTAATTGTTATATTTTTAATTTCTATATGTGATTGGGGTAAGAGGTATATTGTTTAGCTTAGTATGAGGAAGATGTGTAATTTCACCTCTCACACATCTATTTTAAAATAAAAATAAAATTATAAAATATCCATAATCTTATTCTCATTGTGCTCATTCTGTTTGTTGTTGATATTACAACACAATATAAAGGAGATATGGTAAAAACATTTCACTGACAATCTTAACCATAAATAAAATATTTCAATATCCATGTCAAGTCATATAATTACATAATTAATTTGAGAGATAAAGTAATTAAAAGTAAAAAGTTCTTATACTTAAAGACATATTTAAATAGGGGACTTAAATTAGCATCCATATAAATTAAATCGCTGGTAAAAACCCAGAGGGGCCAATGATAATAAACATCAAAACAATTACCCAATTATACATGTCACAATGGCGGGACCCCACTTTACAACAAAGATTCTGAACTTGAAGTTCTTCTTACAATACCATGGGTACATGACTAATATTACATGTGTTGATATGACATTTTCTTTAATTAATTAAGTTGAGATAAATTAATTAAAAGAGGCTAACTAAATTAGAAATAAATTTTAACCCTTGATTTAAGAATTCTATTATGAATACTTTAGTGTTTAATATTACATTTGTTGATATGACATTTTCTTTAATTAATTAAGTTGAGTTAAATTAATTAAAAGAGCGTAACTAAATTAGAAATAAATTTTAACCCTTGATTTATGAATTCTATTATGAATATTTTAGCATATTCCATGAAGGATAAGTATCTACCATGGACTTAATAATTAAATTATACATTTGAGTCTTTTTCAAATTTATTTTTCAATCAATTTTTTTGATATCCAATAAATACTTGTTGGAATTGCAAGTTTAAGCTGTGTAGTTTACACAATCCATGTGCCCAATAAAATATTCAAGGCATTTTATCCATTAATACATTCAAAAACTCAATTTAAACAATGAAAAAATACACATGCTATATATAAAGAGCACTTTCATCCTTTTTAATTGTATTTAAAAAAAATTTACACTTCAAAAATCAATCCCTCTAAAAACTTGCTAAATCCATAATTAAAATAAATTTGTACTGATATTTATAAAAAAATAAAAAGCTCATTCATTCTTTATAACAACAAAAACTCCGAACAAACCAAAAAAACCTTAAACAAAATATTTACAATAATCAGTCAATAGCTCAAATAAAGGCACCTGTTCCAGCCATGAATCCTTCATATTTGGGAGCTACGTGTGAACCTACAATAAGCAACAATGTGAGCAGTAGCCAAACAATACTTCATATTTGAGAGCTAGCTGTGAACCTACAATAAGCAACAATGTAAGTAGTAGCCAAACAATCCACTTCTATACAGATTTGAGGACTGGAAACAGATTAACCATGCAATTGGGACTCACATGTTTTGCAATTATGTTGCAAGGATTGCACGTAGAATAATGATTGCTTTGATTTTCATAGTCTGCAAAACGACCAAGTCCTTGTTGTGATGATATACAAAATGTAGAGAACTCGAGCCAAAACAGGGTTGTGGCAAGAAAACTGTGACCAATGCCATGGCCAAGAAGGGGAGAGCAATTGGTTCCTTGAGCGACAACAACACTGTTTATAGAAACAACACCCTGAGGTGGTTGATCAATGCCCAAGATCACCTCAATCACTCTGATCGTCTCCAAACAATTATTTATTTATTTATTTATTTTAATTTTCTCTTAAAGAAAATAAGTTATTGATATTTGAAACGGTGGCAATCTAGTTGTAGAAAAAGCAAGGCCACATGACACACATAAAGATAATGTCATGATCCTTTGAATGAAACCAACACACAACAACTTATTATTCTTATCTAATCTAGATTTGACAACAACCTACTATTATCAAATCTAGATTTGAATGTCACTTGTAAATATTTTTTATTAAAAAATAAGAAAAAGTTTGTAAACATAATTGTAACAACAACCTACTACTCTTATCTAATCTAGATTTGAATGTCACTGGTAAATATATTTTATTAAAAAAATAAGAAAAAGTTTGTAAAGATAATTGTAATATATATCATTTTATATCTATCTTAACTTCAGACTTATTAAACCTTGAGAGATCAAATTGTTGGGCGCAAACTCTTTTTTTATTACAAGGTTTGAAGAAAAATTTGCATCTCTAGAGATTTGATCCCTTTGAAGCTTGATAGATCAAAATTTGCATCTCTAGAAATTTGATCCCTTTGAAGCTTGATAGATCGAAAGAGTTAAGATGGATGTTTATAATATATATACATTATGACCTTTATATATTATATATTATTATTCATCACTCTCATAATTATAAATTAAAGAAAAAATTCTCTAATACTAAGTTTATTTGATTTTTAGATTCACTTTATCATTTTTTTAATTATAAATTCCAATATGTGAATATTTTATTCTTAACATATATAAATCAACATTATATTAAATTTTTTATAAATTGATATATCAAAATTTGTAAATTTAATATAATAGAATAATGTAGTGAAAGTAAAATAATATTATAAGAGTTTATATTTTAAATTTAATAGCTATATTAATATTTAGAAAACTATTTGAAAACACTAATAATCTAAACAAAACAATATTATAAAATTTTATTTACATTAATAATTAAAAAAAAATCTTACTCTTGAATTTTATATTTATATTTATATTTTTTTTGTACGTTACAATGTAACCAATAACACAGAGTCAATCAGAAAAACATATAAATATATAAAAATATTTAGCCTGAAATATTCTTTAGATATTGGTAACACTAAAAAATTAATTGTTATCAATTTGAATGCAAACATAGTAACCATTGATTCAACACCTAATTATGAGCCTAGATGCGTGGTCCAAAAAAATTAATTAACTATTATTTATGATGCATTGCTGAAGTCCTTCTATTTTATTTTTGGGTAAATTGAAACAATACACAAACTAAATCCAAAAAACCATTCCACAAATATGTTCGAAAATCAAACCATAACTCCTAATACAAATATGCCCAAAAATATTAGAGAAGAAGCTTAAAACGAGAATAAAAAAATGGTAAAAAAGTGAAGTACCATGACAAAGAATTTATATTTTAAGTTTTAATGGATCTGTTAATATCTATAAAACTAACCTAAATATAATAATATTATAAAATATTATTTACATTAATAATTAAAAAAAATAATTTTTTTACTCTTAGATTTTATATTTAAATTTATAATTTTTTTTTGGGTTACAGTGTTGAATTGAGCCAATTATAAAAGCATATGAAAAGATAAAAATGTTTAACCTTAATTATTTTTATATAGTAACACTACATAATTAATCATTATCACTTTGAATGCAAACATAACCATCATTGATTCAAAACATGTTTACGAATCTAAATGCACGGTCCAAAAAAATTAAATAGCTATTAAATATGATGAATTATTGAAGTTGATCTATTGGGTAAAGTGAAACAATACATACACAAATTAAATGCAAAAAACCATTCCATAAATATATCCAAAATTGAACCCTAAATCCTATTCCAAATATGCCCAAAGATTGGGGAGAAAAAGTTTAAAATAAGAGTAAAAACATTATGAATAGAAAATGGGCTGACTGCTAGTGAACTTTTTCCTCCATACCACCTGCAAACTGTGTCCATTTTGTGTATCATTTAGTGGTTGAGTGTGAGTTACGCCTCTAGTTGGTGTTGATGCTTTAAAGCTAATTTATAGTGCTTTAACCCTACCTTATAAGTATAAATTATATATATTATAATAATGTTTTATATATTAAATGAGATTAACCCTAAGATAACTGCAAATTATAAAATATTATATTAAAAAATATATTGTCTTATTTCTAGTGATTTAACCTTAATCAATAAATATAAATCATATTAAAAATATTATGTATCTTAATTTGTATTAACCCTAATCAATATATATAAATCATATTAAAAATATTATGTATCTTAATTTATATTAATAATAGGTATAAATTATAAAATAATATATCAATAAATATATTTTTTTTTGGTAAAGATTCACATTATATTAACATTGAAATATACCTAAATTCTTGGGGTCTTCGCCCATCACCCTTCACGTTTCTCTATCCTTGGAGAGGGAAACAAGAGAACCTTTCTAAGATTTGTAGATCAAGTCTTGAATGTAGTATCATAAGGCAATGTTTGGACTTATCATTACAAAAATCAGAACCGATGTTCTATGATAGAACTAAGCCACCAGTAAAAAAAACTTGGAAAACAAAACAAAATATCAAAATAACATTAGTGGGAAGGGACCTGGAAGTGCTTAGCTGGCTCCTTGATGGCCATGGGTTATGTTGAATTGTTGCGACAACTTGCATCCATTACCGAGAAGGTCAGCCATGTCCACTTCTTCTGGAATCTCCTAAAAAATGTAACACTTATGCGAACTTGGACGAGGAGGAGACAACATTGGAGCTTTCTTGGACGAGGAGGAGACAACATTGGAGGTTTCGCCTGCATATGTTTCAAAGACACAACTTCAGCTTTAAGCCTGCGAGCTGGGGATGGGTGACTACCGTAAGCAGGACCAACAGGAGGAGAGTCGACACTAATGGGCACACAAACATAAGTGGAGGGACCATGGGAGGAGGGGGAAGGGACGTCAGGTGGGAAATTGATATCGAGATCTCGAGAGAGATGCCGCAAGGAGGTGGGAGCATGGGCATTGAAGGCAAAGAGCTTCACTATTAAACATGTGGCCCGAGATTTCTCTCGTTCTTGGTTCAAGAAGCGACGAGAAAGAATGTTACGAAGCGACCAAATGGTGTTGTGATCTCAATGTACTTCTTCAGCCTCTAGTTTGAAGACTCGACGATGAATGTGGCCGAGGATTGCATGGTCATACACGAGCCAATCTTCCTCAACAACAAGGGAGGTGGGTGAGTGCCTTATGCCTCTACCATAGCCAACATGAGTTCCCCTGCCACTCTCGCGGCTCATGGTAAAGCTGATGGAGTCAAATTGGTGAGCAAAGGGCGTAGGAGTAACAATGGTTGCAGGGCTAGAGCAGGTGGTAGAAAGAGGCCATAATGTGAGCGGGGTGGTTGTCGAGAAGATCTAGAGCAATGCCATAATGTTGTGGATTAATATGCCGAGAGGAGGAGCGAAAGGAGCATTGATTTCAGGCATGCCAGGGCGTTGCGAGATGTAGTGATATAGTCCCAGGAAAGCTAGACGATACATAGGAGAGGTGACGAACGACAAGTGGTCGATATTATCATTTAATGTCTGGAAAGTGGCATTGTTTGAAGGAGCACCCAAATCCGATGAATATCAAAGAAATATATTATTATGGCCACATAAGTATTTTAAATCAAACATATAAATCAAATATATAGTGCTTTAACCTTAGTCTTTAACCCTAGCTTGTGGTTATAAATTATATACTAGTAATTGTCTCAAAAGGTGTAAAGAGAAGCGGATAGAAATATTAGATTGAAAGAATTGTATTTTGGTTTAGAATAATAAATGTTATAATAATTCAATCATTCAAATAAAACCTAATAAATAAATTGTCCAAAATAAAATAAATTTTTAATCAAAATTATACAAATTATTATTTTTCGTTTCTCTCAATTATTTATATAATAAAATCCAATCAATCATTCAAAATAAATCAAATCAATAAATTTCCGAAACTAAATCCCAACTAATCAAAATTACTTGGGAATATATATGTATAACCCAATAAAAAATTATATTTATATGTTACAAAAAAATAAGTAAAAAAATTCTAATTGATTTAAATAAATCCGAAACCACTGAAATAAAAAATTACGTGGAAATTTTAACATAATAGGAACACATATTTTTCACCCAAATTAAAATTATTTTTTAATAATAAATCAAACATTTGAAATATCAACATGACAAAATTTTAGCACAGGGAAAAGAACTTGCTAAAAAGTGGAAGATTTTATTTATAATTTAGAATATCGAATTGATATATCAAATTAATTTTTTTTTTATATTAATATTTATAAATAAATAAAAGAAAAGATAATATTAATATAATCATTTATATATTTTTAAATTTAAATATTTTTTTTAATAAACTATATAAAAATAAGAATCTAATTTTAGAGACATGTTAAATAAAATTAAAAAAATAAGCTAAAATGAAACCCTACTTTTCCTAAACATCTTACTTTAAAAAAAAAACCAGCAATACAACCAAATCAAATGAAAAACATAGAATTAATTAGCCGGCCATGCTTTATACATAAGATGTGGCATGGGAGATGTTAGTTGACAATATTGAGAAGCTTAAAGTCTAACATCCTCATTACTGTAAGTGGCATTTGCGAGGTGTGTAATGGAAAGTTTGGTTTCAGTGGACGTTAACCATCATCATCATCAATAAAACATGAACTCAAACATTTGCATTTCATTGTATGAAATTAAAATCTTTAATTTTAAATTGAAAATCATAGGTTGAACTATCCATTTAAAAAAAAAAATTTAATGTTGGAATATAATAAATGTTATTATATTTTTATAATATATTTTTAGATATTATTATTATGTTAGTATTATATACAATAATGTGGATTTCAAATTGATTTAAATATATTATATTTTTTAAGAAATTTAATTTTTTATATTGAATTATATGATATTTATTTTTATAATTATATATTAATCTATAATTTTATTTTAAAAATGTGTTTTTTCATCCAATATAATAAATATAAAATTGTAATTTTTAATTGAAATTAATTATAAGTTATAATTTTTTTTTTTAAATTTATTTATTAAATATAATAAATTTAAATTTAAATATAAAATTGTAAATTTTAATTGAAATTAATTCATTATAATTATAAGTTATAAAAATGTTTTTTTTCATCAAATATAATAAATATAAAATTGTAAATTTTAGTCGAAATTAATCCATTATATTATAATAATTTATTGTTTTAACCAACGCAACACAACAATGATACAATGACAGATGTAACCAGTAACAAAAAGGTAGACTAGCCTAACTGATTATTACTTGCAATTGCCCTTGCCCCAAAAAGTGCAAAACATACCGATAGGTTGTTTTTTAAATTGGACAAGGAACGCATTTGTACATTGGTTTTGTTTTTTAAATTGGAAAAATTGTAGAGGTTTTTTAAATTGGACAAGGAATGCATTTGTACATTGGTTTTGGTTTCCAAGTGTGAGAGTTGAGAGCTTAATGGATGTTTTTTAAATTAGAAAAATTCTAAAGGTTTTTTAAATTGGACAAGGAACGCATTTGTACATTGGTTTCCAAATGTGAGATCTTAATGGATATTTTGAAGCACACATCGTTCATCATATCATCATATCGTTCATCGTTGTTCACTGACCACCTTGAACAACATAATACCTTCCATACAACAACATAATACCTTCGTTGTTTACTAATCATCTTGAACAACATAATACCTTCCAGCAGACAACAACATAATACCTTCCAGCAGAATAGTATTTCTATGGGGAAAATTATTCTTCGACTCTTGCCAAATGGTCTTAGAGACCTATAAAAGCCAAATGGTTTTAAAGACATACTACACTACTATGGTCTGTTCTTTGTTAATTCACACAATGTACTTAGTAGATTGTCACACCCTTGCTAGAAATGACGGACATTCAATTAAACTTGAAGGTTATAATAATTGAGGGTGTTATGTTACAACAAGTGTTAGTGAATTACTCAATGCTATGTACCTTTTAATCAAATTTTATAAAATAAAATTTCATCAGTTTTATTTCTATGGTTAGAGTGCCTTCCAATTTTCAATTTGTTATTGATTTTGTGCATGAACTTATATAACATAATTGTCCCATAGTAATCAATGAAGTGATCAATTATCATATTCTCCTTCTCTTCTTTTGTGAGTTCATGTCCGCTTTATTTTCTCTCATGATTTTTTTGTGTATTGTCTCAAAAATCAACATGGTTGTACTGAAATCTTCTAGAATATACTATGGAAGTTTACAAACATCTTAATGTTTTGAGTGGACACTCCATCCATTATCAAGGGATCCAACTAAAGCTTTTTAAAAAATGGAAAAGAATGAACCATTAAATGGAATAAATAGGAAATGAAAAAACTAATCATTAGGAATTAGTTATAAAATATTAATACTATTAAAAAGTGGTCTTTAAATATTAATACTATTAATAATTTAGATGAAATAATAGAAATTAAATAGAAAGAGAAAAGATGAAAGAGAGGAAAAATTAGACAGAGTAATGACTGATTTGCTATTTATTTGATTTAAGGTCTCACTCTTTTCTATCCTTCAAAATGCTTTAATTTGATCCCCGATGATGACTTTGATGTCCACTCAAAACATCCAAATATTTTTAAACTCCAACACATTTAATTCCAGAAAATCACATTACATTTATTACTCACTATGAAAACCTTCATGCTCAAAATCAATATGGTATCATAGCTACAACAATGGCAGAGATATCATTTCCAACAAAAATCTTCTGCAGTGGATTGTCATGATGTGCAGACCTTTTGTCAGCGTATCAATGGCATTTATTTATTGGAGCCAGCATATTGAAGATTGGCGCAGACCTTTTGTCAGCGTATCAATGGCATTTATTTATTGGAGCCAACATATTGAAGATTGACGCAGAATCATCAGTAATGACATGTTTGAGCTGTACTGTTGAGCTAAGAAGAATTGCATGGCTTAATTTATGGCAGACACTAACATTGCTTTTCCATTAAATTATTGCAGTTGTTTGTATTTTTATTACCATTATGGTGCTTGGAAATCGTATTGTCATTTTGTAAGCTGCACAGAGGAATAGATTAATAGTATAATGTATGGATGTTGTATGTATTTGCCACATAAACACTGCAACAGAAGAAATGATGCTGTAAGAATGTTGCTAAAATTGTTTCATGTTGATATTTCCAACATTTTATTTATTATTAAAAAATAATTTTAATTTGGGTGAAAAAATGTGTTCTTATTACGTTAATTTTAATCATAAATAATAATTTTTAATTTTAGTGGTTTAGGATTTATTTAAATCAATTAGAATTTTTACTTATTTTTTTGTAACATATAAATATAATTTTTTTATTGGGTTATACATAGATATTCCCAAGTAATTTTGATTAGTTGGAATTTAATTTGGGAAATTTATTGATTTGACTTATTTTGAATGATTGATTAGATTTTATTATATAAATAATTGAGAGAAAGGAAGAATAATAATTTGTATAATTCTGTGGGGATTATACTTTGCTGAAAGGAATGAGAACTGACTGGAGTGAACTCGAACCTAGGTCGACGGTAGGGTTTCTGAGGTGCAGGTAAAACGGTGAAAGCGTAGACGGAGTACGGCAGGTGAGCGTTGCTATAGGTAACGACCAGGTATAATTGAAACTTTAAGTACAGTTTGAAGCAAAATAGTAGATAGGGACGGCCTGAGAGAACCAATGGAAGAAAGCCAGGGGGGGGAGAGATCCCCTCCTACAGAACTGTTATGTTAGGTAACGCAGGGACCGAAGGAGGGAAAAGGGGAAGATCGGAACTGAGCAGGGAATCTCCAGTCTTGGGGAATAAATGGCAAGCTAGAATGGTAAACAGATGCCTCCCTAGGGCATAGAAAAAACCGAGGTATGTGATTCCAAATAACAAATTAGAGAATTACCGCTGCTATATGAGAGATCACGCTTTAATCTGCAAATTCATAGGATACTGGCCATCTGAAAGGGACCTCACGAGATGGATTCAGCAGCGATGGAGACCAAAAGGGCATATAGATCTCAAATTGGGGGCTAAGGGCTTCTTTACAGTCATCTTCGCCAACCTTGTAGATAAGGAAAGGGTTTTTGAGGAGGGACCACACTTCATGAATAATGCGGGTTTGTTCATACGATATTGGGAAGATAGATACAACCCTGATGAGGAGAAAATTATGGCAGCCCCGATATGGGTCAGATTATTTGGGTTACCGGATGAATTCTGGGATCCTGAAATATTGGAAGGAATCGGAAATTCGATTGGTACTTTTGTCAAGGTTGCAGAATCGACGAAAAGAGGAAAATATAATTCATATGCTAGAATTTGTGTATATATGAATATAGCAGACCCTTTACCGGAATCAATTGAGCTAGAATATCAGGATGAACTATGGCAGCAGCCCATAGATTACGAACATATACCGTTCAGGTGTCGAAGATGCCATGTATACAGACACCTTGCCAAGGAATGCCCACAAAATCGATCAGTAGCGGCAGAAAAGGACAGCAGGGAGGAAACAAGGCGAGCAGAGGGCTTGGAAGGGGAGGAAAATGAATTTAGAGAGGTACAGGGGAAAAGGAAGCAAGCTCCGGGAACATAAAAACCCCAATTCAAGGCGACCACTTCACCAATTGAGAGTTGCAACAAGTTCAATATCCTTCAAGAGAACGAAGAGGAGATGGAGGGGGAAAAACAGGTTAAGAAGGTTACTGAGATAACTCCAATGGAAATCATTAAGGATGGAAAACGGAAAAGCATGAGTCCAAGTAGAGAAACGGAAGGAGAAATGGGTGAGAGAAAGGAGAATGTAGAAGAACAATCAATGATAGTTATGGAGAATATCAAGGAAGTGGGTGCAGATGAAGAAAAGATAATGAAAAAATTACTTAATGAATGGAAAAAATTAGATGAAAGATTCATCCCGGAGAAAGAGAAACAGTTGTATAAAGAAACCTTTCAAAGATATAAAGAGAAGAAAGGAGGATTGATAGAAAATAGGATTGATCAAGCAGGAAACCAGGAGTCCCAATGTTCGGAAGGGGAAGGACCAGGAAAAAGTGGACGGAAAAAAGGGAGAAGAACTTTGAATGAATCAATCCAAGCAGTGGGTGAGACTTTAGTAAATTCAGGAAGGGTGATACCTCTATCAGAGGTATTTCAACAAACTTCTAAAAAGTTTTAAATGATTGTTACAAGTTGGAATATCAGGGGATTAAATAGTAAAGGGAAACATGGATATTTGAAAGAAAGAGTTAAGAAAGATAGACCAAGCATTATGATCATTCAGGAAACGAAAATGGAAAGCCAGCAACTGGCAGGTATTATTAAACAATTGAAAATTGGATATGAGGTTATGGCGTTGGATGCAGATGCAACAGCAGGAGGCGTAGCCATTTTGTGGAACCCGGAAGAGGTAATTTTTGAATACTGGTATAGTTTGCCTAGAATACTTTCAGGGCTGTTTAGATTAGTGGGAATGGGGGAAAGCATTCTTATCACAGGCGTATACGGACCTCACAATCATAGGGAAAGGCATGATTTCTTAAAGAATATCCATACTATGAGAAGCTTAATTCCGAATATCCCATGGATAATTGGAGGGGATTTCAATATGATAAGAGATCTACGAGAGAAGAGAGGGGGAATAAGGAGAGAGGACTAGAATATGGAGGAGTTCAATGATATGATTAGGGACCTGAGGTTAGTCGATATTAATAAAGATAATGGCGTCCATACCTGGAACAATCGAAGAGGAGGACAGCATCAAATCGCTTCTAGATTGGATAGATTCTTGCTGTCAGAGGAAATTTTGAATCGAGATGTGTTTATTGAAGCTAAAATTTTGCCTAGTCTGGGTTCAGATCATTGGCCAATACGTTTAGATATTGATATTAAGAAGATTAAGGGGAAGAAGCCTTTCCGATTTGAATCGTTCTGGCTTAGAGACCCACAATTCATCAGGAACGTGGAGGATTGGTGGAATCAGAGCACAATCAAGGGTAAGGGGAAAATGCATACTCTACAATTGAAGCTCAAGGAAATTAAAAAAAGAATAAAAGAATGGAATAAGAAAGAATTCGGGAATATTATGGAAGCAAAGCAGAAATTAGAAAAAGAAATGGAGGACATACAGCAAAAGATCATTCTGGAAGGAAGGGATGACGAATCGAGTAGGGAGGAAGGCAGAATAATAAGTCAGTTGGAAGAGCGAAGAAAGCAAGAGGAGATTTTGTGGCGACAAAAATCAAGGATCAGATGGTTAAGGGAAGGAGAACAGAATACAAAATTCTTTCATCAAGCTATGATTCAAGATAGGCAAAGAAATAGAATCTTTTCAATTAAAAATGCTGAAGGAGACAGAGTAATAGAACAGGAAGAGATCGAAAAGACTCTAGTTGATTACTTTAAGGGAATTTTGACAGAAAACCAAAGGGATAGAGGAGAAGCTATAAATAATATTTGTAGTGAGATACCAAGATTAGTAACTGTGGAGCAGAATATGGCATTAATGAGGGCAGTGACACTGGAAGAATTAGGAGAAGTTGTAATGAATATGAGTAAGAATAAGGCTCCTGGTCCAGATGGGTATACGGTGGAATTCTTCCAGGCTAGTTGGAATTTTATGGGAAAAGATATATTAGAGGCCGTAGAAGAATCCCGAATGAGACAGCGAATATGGCCTGGAATAAATTCGACTTTTCTGACCTTGATTCCTAAAATTAATAACTCGGAGGAACCACAGGGTTTTAGACCCATAGCCCTGTGTAACATCATCTATAAGATAATTTCCACTTTGATAGCGAAAAGGTTGAAACCTCTCTTACCTAACCTAATTGCGCCTGAACAGACTGGGTTTGTGGAGGGGCGGCAGATCCTTGATGGGATAGTAGTATCTCAGGAGGTGATACATTCCCTAAAGACGAAGAAACAAAAAGGGATGCTGATGAAGTTGGATTTATCCAAGGCCTATGACAGATTGAATTGGGACTATCTCAGAGCGGTTTTGGAAGCTTACGGTTTTGAGAGAAGGTGGATAGCATGGATTATTAGTATGATCTCTACTCCAAATTTTTAAATTTTGGTTAATGGTATTCCTACAGCCCCATTTAACGCCAGCAGGGGAATTAGGCAGGGGGACCCAATTTCTCCGTTTTTGTTCATCTTGGCTATGGAAGGATTAAGTAGGAAAATAAAAAAGGAAGTTAGCGAAAGGCGAATCAGAGGCATAAGGCTGTGGGGGAATAATTTGACTATCACACATCAACAGTTTGTTGATGATTTGATGTTATTTGGAGAAGCGTCGCTTAAGGAGGTGAGGAATTTCAAGAGGATCTTAGAAGTCTTCAAGAGCGCTTCAGGTATGGAGATTAATAATGATAAATCTTGTACCTTCATATTTAATTCGCATGAATCTATCAAAACTCATTTAACCAGAGTTCTAGGTTTTAGAAAGGGGGAGTTACCCACGAAGTATTTGGGTATACAATTGGATATAAATCCTAATCGGATTAAAAACTGGCAAAGTCTGTTGGAACGAATCAGGAAAAGATTAGACAGTTGGTCATTCAGATTGTTGAATATAGCAAGTAGAATTGTCTTATTAAAATCGGTCCTATTATCTATCCCCATATACCATTTGTCTATTATGGCTGCTCCCAAAGGGGTTTTTGCCAAAATGCAAGAAATCCTTGGAAAATTTTTATGGGGCGGTCCCAAGCAGCAGAAGAAATGGACTCTGGTTTCATGGAAGAATGTAATTATGAGGAAAGAGGAAGGAGGCCTGGGAGTAAGAGACCCTGAAATTGTAAACAAGATTCTAGGGGCGAAATTATGGTGGAGATGGGTCCAGGGAGGAACTGATGTATGGAAAAGGATACGGTCCCAAAAATATGGCATGCCCGATACTACTGAAGGACGATTAAGAATAGAGGAAACACCAAGAGGTTCACAGATTTGGGATTTTGCAAGTAGAAATAGGGATATAGTTAGGAACTTTGCCTTCTGGGAAATTCGTGAAGGAAACTCAGCAAGATTTTGGGAGGAAAGTTGGCAGCAACGGGGTATTTTGGATAGGATACAAACTCTTCATGAAGTTAAAGAAACATCGCACAGAGCGAGAATGAAATATGTAAGAGATTATTGGAAAAGAGCTGAATTAAATGATATATGGCGAGCTTGGAAAAGACCGGATGAATGGGTTGACACCATAGGTCAGGAGGCTGGGCAAATGTATGACAGAGAAATAGCATCAAGGAAAATCAAGGTTCGAGAAGGTAAGGATATCCTTAGATGGGGTAAAGCGATGGTGGGTCTGTTCATAGTAAAAGAAGCCTATTATTGGGTAACGAAGGAGGAAAGAGAGGAGGAACCAATGGGATGGAAAAAGATTTGGGAAGGCAAATGGTGGCCAAAAGTAACATGCTTTGTATGGTTGGTATGCAGAGGAAGGATCCTAACCTGGGATAATATGCAGAAAAGGGGAATGATTGGGCCATCAAGATGTAGTCTCTGTACCAAGGAATTCGAAACTCAGGAGCATCTATTGAATAACTGTATATATACTAAAAGCATATGGGAAGAAATTAGAGTGCTCTTTGGTATGACACAGAGGGATCCCGCTAGCATCAGGAATACTCTGTTTCAGTGGGGAAAAGGGAATTTCCAAAGCAAAGTTGTCAGGAGAATATGGAATCTAGCGATTGGTTTTGTAGTATGGGCGATTTGGAAAGAGCGAAATCGACGAATCTTTAGGGATATTAGTTGGCAAGAGTCGAGAATTTGGGATGAAATCTGTAGATCGATTAAAGAGACGATTTTATCAGAAGTATGGGAGGAAGAGGATTGGAGATTGAATGCGGAGGAACAGAGGATCGTCTCCAAATTAAACTTGGAATTTCAGATGATTTATCCTGATACGGAGAGGAAGATTAGAAATGGAATGCCGAGCCCCAATTGTTATAGGTTGCCTGGTGAGCGACGGGTTAAATTAAACTTCGACGGGGCCTCAAAGGGCAACCCGGGACAAGTAGGTTTGGGGGGTATCTTCAGAGATAGTACCGGAAACACGCGGTGGGTTTATGCTGAAGGAGGAGGGGAAATGACGAAAAACGAAGCGGAACTATGGGCTGTTCACCACGGACTCTGGATAGCAGTTCGGAACGGTTATATGAATCTAGAAATCGAAGGCGACTCACAAATCACGATTGATATGTTGAAGAAATTAAGGGATGGGAAGAGATGGGAGCATGTGTCGAAGAGTTGGCGGACAACAGGGATCCTACAGGATATTGAGCAACTGCTGAGTAGGATCGAGTACACAACAATTACACATGTACTGCGAAATGGTAACCGTGCAGCTGATCTATTGGCTAATTGGGGTTGTGGAGGATCGAACAGAAGAGTCGATTGCAACTAGATATCATTACAGGATGATCCAAGGTGGGGCGGGTTAAAAACTATATTAAGTCAGGATCATGATGACGCGATCGCACAGGGAAGGAATAATTAGGAGCCTCCGGATTATGGCAAGGAGAGGGAAGGACAGAGTATTCAATGCTCGATCAAAGCGTTTGCAGGTTCAAGCTGTTGGGATTAAAGTCATGAAGGATGGCAGTACTCAATCCACGGGAAGATTGAGCATCCCAAGAAGGAAATCGGGTAAGGTACCGAGGAGAAGCGGTGGTGGCGCCAGCGAGTCAGTACTACTTTCCCATCATGGAAGAGTATATGTAATGGGTATTTATGATAATGCCAGATTGCAGCGAAGTTTCAAGACGACAAGGTGGCAGCATAGTGATAGTATAGGGACTGCATGTAATCGACCAAAGCCATACGCGAATTCAGAAGAGCAGCAAAGAAGAGCGAGGCAGTGTAGAGAGAAATTACAACAGAAGAAGGACTGTAAGATGGCGGAGCACCAGGACAGGGGAGCAGGAAGGTGGACGAGGAGTAAGGGAGCAAATCCTGCGGAAAAAGGAAAGAGCACGGTCGAGGAAGTTATGCAGAAGATATATTTTACTATCCAGGATGACTCGGACGAAGAGTTTGACATTCGAAACTATATTACAGATGAGGAGCCTCAGCGAACAGTGAAAGGGAAAGTGGGTATGGGGAAGGTACACGAGATGGAAGCGGGGGACCGAGCGGAGGAGAACGAGGATCAGGTAAACGATGAGGAAGTGGAGGTGGAGAGACGTGGACGGGGTAGAGGAGCGCGAGGAAGAACTAACCAAAGAGGGCGAGGGAGTACCGGAGGACGAGGCAGCCGATGGAATAGGAATGTCCGTTCGGAATTTGAGGAGGGAGCAAATACTGAGGTAAGAAGAAGAAAGAGGGGTAAGAAAGACATGAGGAGGAGATTACAGGAAGCAGAAGAAGCATATGCCCATGATACTAATCCCAATATCAGAAGGATTATAGAGCATTTGGAGGAAGAAGCTATGCAGGAGATTTCTGATCCTGAGATGGAGGATTGGGAGTAATTCCTCCCTGATCCTGGACATACGAGAGGACGAATGTCCTTGTATAAACAATCTTTACATGTATATTGGGGAATGAAGCGTTTGCTGGCTAAAGCTATGGAATAGGTGGCTCTAGAAATGGCTGAACTGGTTCAGGGAATCCCAACTATGAAAAGGGAATTGAAAAATATTCAAGTGACTCTCCTCATGCAAGACAGAAAGATGGATGATATCCTGCAGATGCTTCAAGCGGGTGGAATGGGCGTCAAGGTCGAGAAAGAACCAAAGACAGATGCACCAAATCAGTAGAAGATGCAGCTGCTGCTAGGAGGTTTTTCTATGTACTGTTTTTTTTTTTTTTTTTTTTTTGGAAATATAGATGATACTGAATCAGAAAGAAAACAATTTACATATAGTAAGAATCGATGCATATTTAGCATGGATAGATAGGTTGATAATCTACTTTTTTTGGATGGCTTTGAAAAACTTTAGATGGTTAAGCAACCTGGTTTCCCTTAAGGGCGGGTTGAGACCTGTCCAACTTTGTAATATCTTTTATTTACAGTAATGGAAAATAGAGTATCGCCTTAGCTTACAAAAAAAAAATAATTTGTATAATTCTGATTAAAGATTTCTTTTATTTTGGGAAATTTATTGATTAGATTTAGTTTGAATCATTGAATTAATCACTTGAAAATTTTATTATCTTATTATTATTAAGTAATAAGGTATTATGTCCTTTCAATTTTATTATTATTATTATTAAGTAATGAGCTATTATGTCCTTTCAGCAAATACATCCCATTGCAACCAATGGTCTTTTTATGAAAATTTAGTATAATTGGCCTTTTCAAATACTTTGAAATATGATTTGATTGAATATTTATTTGTACACCTATCTATAATATGGTTATTGAAAAGCAAATAATGTGAAAAGATTTTCGAAAATCTTGGTGCCACCTTCTTTTGTAAGCCTTGTGCCTTGTTGACTTACAACTATTATTGTTGCAACTCTGGTAGCTAAATTACACATGCCTTTCAAATTGAATGAGCTTTCCAAAAACTTATATAATATTCCAACCACATCAGCATTACATGCAGGACCCTGAGTCCATCTTCATATGATGCGGATTAAAGAAAGAAGATCATAGTTGGTATGATGCGCATTAAAGAATTACTTGAGATAAATTTGGATTTCCTCTGAATCGTACTTGAGATAAACTTGGATTTCCTCTGCATCAACATCCACTAAAGCTATTGATGCAAACTTTGACACTGCATGTACAATTTTTGGCAGTTTCATTACAAAGCAAGATAACCTACTTAAAATAGATCCATATTTGAGCTAGATTTGTTAACAAGGCAAGCTATTTACTAACAAGGCGAGCTATTTACTATTTTTGTTAAGTCAATAACTCAAATGAGCTCACCAGGAATTATTAACTTGGACAACTCTTTTTACAAATTTTTTTTTGGGATTTTCATTAGTAAACAAGATAACCTCCGGAAAACAGATTCATATTTGAATTCATGGCCATAATTCATTTGTTTCATATTTATGTTGACCAAGCTTTGTTAACATGGAAAGAATTTGTTTCAGATCATGAATGAGATGGAAATATTAGTACCTTACTGTAAAGTATAAATAAATGAGATAACTTAAAAACTCACATAAACCAGACAATTGTAAGAGGTTGAGAAAATGTATATGCCAAACATGATTTTTGTTAAAAAATACATTGATGTATGTAACGGAAATAAGTAAGTGAAAAGAAATACATTTAATGCAAGAATATCATATTTTGAAATAGTTCAAAATGGAATGAGTTTAGAGAACTATAGGAAAATCCAAGGACTGACGTGTCACGTCGAAACATACAAACTACCCACACCAAGGATGTAGATAAGACTTGCAGCCAAGAATGCTAACAAAATGGAGCTAAAGTCCCTCGAAACGAAAACATAGCCTCACCCAAAAATATAAGAACACACAAAAGCAAAAAAGCATCAACAATCTCTCAATAATTTACACAGCATGCAAATTAAATATGATAGCTTCCATCTGAAGAATCAATCTAATTTGTTCAATACCAAAGAAATCAACGTTTTTTAAGGCAGGACTAACTCTACGTAGATAATGAGGCACAACTTTCAAAGAGACTGTTCCACAATGTGCAAACCTGCAGAAAGGTAAGTCAATTAATATTCATGAAAGAACAAACTATCTGACAGTCTCCTTGATGCTCACCAGGTCGGGCTTCATCCATAGGTGTGGGCTTACGACGTCTCAATTCATCTATCTGCCATAAGGAAGTAACCTCTCTCCTTTGCACAAAAATCTAATTAAGTAAATAAATTGCTTGAAACATATGTAGAATAAGAGAAGCTACATGTCCTATATGAAATATCTACATAAACAAAAAAAAATAGGGGGTGAGCAGAAGCAAAATTTTACCAAATATTCAATCAACAATTCCCGCTCTTCATGGCCCAGGTCTGCTCAATTATTATATTCCAACAGATGCTGCAAAACAGAAAAGACAGTCTAAATGGAGAACAGGGTAACTTCATAAAAATGTTCACAAACACCACATATTTTGTAGGAAAGATTGTTTCCATTTTACAGATCATAACTATTGCAGACATCTAATTGTGGTAGGAAATGAACAACTTAGTTCATCCGCTAATTTCCCTCTGGGACATTTCCTGCAGAAAAGATAACGAGGCATATAAAAATACCATTATTGCAGACATCTAACTGTAGTAAAAAATGAGCAACTTAGTTCAACCACTAATTTCCCTTTGGGGAATTTCCCGAAAAAAAAACCAGGCATATAAAATACCAATGTAGAGGTGATAAAAAAACAATTGCAGACATCTAACTGTGGTAAAAAATGAGCAACTTAGTTCAACCACTAATTTTCCTTTGGGGCATTTCCCGCAAAAAAGAGAACTAAGCATATAAAAATACCAATGTAAAGGTGATAAAAAAACAATTGGATTGAGATACATATACTCTCTAGGGCATTTCCTTCAGAAAAGATGTTTCACGAAAATGAAAATACCAATGAAGAAGAGATTAAAAACAACTGAATTGAGAAAAATAATCCATGAAAATGTGTGAAGTAAAGAATAAAGAAGAATGCAGTACTCAGGAACATGAGAAAAGTACTATCCTCAATAACAAACATTTTGAATACGAAAATCAAAGAATCAATTTTGATACTTATCAGTATCAAACAACATTGTATTGTCAAAAAATTTTAAAAACATAATGCAGGAGAACATCTCTTAGTCCTCATAAATGTGCTTGTAAATATCATCATGGAAAATTTCCTCGACCTCAAAACGGATTTTAAAGGAAAAGTTGGATGTTAAAATCCTTGACCATAAGGATGGCATCCAGTGTTTGAACAACTACCCTGACCTCCTCGGCCTTAGCAGATCCAAATGGTAACCCTGGTTCCTCGCTTGGTTCGTCCGTGGCCTCTCATAGACTGGTTGCTGCTTAAACTGACACTGAATAAGGCACTACCAAGTGCAACCCTAGAGGCACTTAGTAAGGTTGTCCACTGTAACCACAGCGATTTTTCTTCTCACTTTAGGCCGGCTCTCCTCCGGCACAAGGAAGTCACAAGAACTTACAACAATTTGCAGGTGCTTGTATTGCAATGTCCGTCTATTTATTTGTGTGTAGTCAAAACAATTATAATCCCATGTGACATACAAGATATCAGAATTAGTAAACCATTTAGAAGGAAATGCAACAAATTTAGTTAATTTTAAGTTGATATTAAAACTTGCTCACAAATCACATTGTACAGAAAAAATATTTATTAACAGTTTTTCAAAGATTCCTCTTGATTTGAACTAGTAAAATTTACTCTGCTTTCACCTCCTAATTTCCTAATAATAGCTCATCTTTATGAAATCATTCTTCCAAACATAACGCTTCATTATTACTGACTTGCATTAACATTAGGGTTCGAATCTGGAATCAAATAAATAAAATGCGGGTTACATGGTTCGAATCTAGGATCAAATAAATAAATTGCAGGTTATAGGGTTCGAATCCAAAGACAAAGTAATATAATCAAATAATTGCAGGTTACAGGGTTCCGAAAACAAAGTAGACGAGTTTGAATACAAAGTAGTCAAATTGCTGCTGCGAGGGGCAAGGTAGGGGTCTCATTCGTCGAATTAGATTATTCTAATTAAATAAAAAGTAAACATTACAAAAAAATATAAAATATATATTAATAATGAATGAACAACTAAGCATTGAACAGAGTAAAGGAAACCAGACTCACATGGTTCTACAACTGGCGATCAAACCCTACGAGCTCCCCACAAATTCATCTCTACAGGAGCTACCGAGATCCTTGCTTTGGAGCCAATTTGTAAATATGGGAAAGATTTTACTCCCAACCACCCTGAATTCCATAGGGTTTTTAGGGTATTCTCGGCATAGTGCTTGTCTAAATATTCTGCAATTTTATCAGAGTCTTGGATCCATGTTTCCCATCTCTAAGAACGAGCATCAGTCCAAAAGGATTTTTCACCATAAATCTATACAAAATAGATTAACATATCTCCTGATAGTGAAGGAGATATCAGCATAGTGCTTACCTGTAACAACATAGACTATCAAAATAGCATTTATCTGTAACAATGAAGACGAGGGTTCTAGAGCTCTCTGCCCATAACAACCCTCCGCCCATAACAGAAATGAAGGCCATGTTCCACTTGTAACTAAAGGATGAAGGCCATGTTAAGGTCATGATGAGTAACTTAAGGAGGAAGACCATGATGAATATCAAGAAAATGTGCACAGATGTCAGTGGAGAGTAGAAGGGTGGTCCTAAAAATCTGTGCACAGATGTCAGGCGTACGTTAAAAGTGTAGACGGTCGAATTGATTCAAAAGAAAGCCTATCGGCCTAATTATTAAATTAAGAATAATCTAGTTTTAACCCATTCAGAAATATGATAAAAATGATATACATACTTTCTTACTTTCTCACATTACACTTACACGTCTCCCCATGCCCCCATATTAGGCTGGAGGCCTCTCAACCCAAAAAGACTATCACTTATATCACTTATATAAAATAAATCGGCCTAATTATTAAATTAAGAATAATCTAGTTTTAACCCATTCAGAAATATGATAAAAATGGTATACATACTTTCTTACTTTCTCACGTTACACTTACATGTCTCCCCCATGCCCCCATATTAGGTTGTAGGCCTCTCAACCCAAAAGGACTATCACTTATATAAAGTAATGTAAGAGCGCCAACAAAAAATGTTTAATATCAATAAATAAGTAAAAAACTTTGCATTTTTAAATTTCAATGGTTATAAATGCTAAATTTTACAAATTTGTATGAAAATACATCACGCAATTTTTTTTGTTTTTTCAATTAAAAAAAATAATTAAAGGGACTTGATCTCTCTTTATGCAAAAAAACTAACCATGGGGGACTTGATCTCTCTTGATGTATGATGAATTGCAATTAAGATTGATCTATTATGTGGAATAAGAAATCTCTCTTTATACAAAGTTTACATGAAATTATTATTTTTAAGTGGAAATCCAAAATATTTTATTTATGGTTGACATTGATTTATTTCCTCAATCCCACATGTTGAGCATGCAAGAAATTACATATCTCTCTACTAGGATGGATAAATTCTCTCTCTCTCTCTATATATATATGATATTAAAATATTTTATTTAAGACTGATATATATTCTATCTATGATTAATTCTATTTTTAATGCCACATGTTAATTGGATACTAATGGCTATCTATATGATCAAACATTGAATGAATTGCACCTCCCCCTCATTCCCAAACATAGAAAACATTATTTTACTAACACTCACATACGTATTAATACTTTTTTAAATACCACTCATCAATTCTATATTCAACATAGAAATTATATATCTCCTTCACAATGCTAAAAGTGCCTTTCACTACTTGGGACATTATAAAAAAATCAAGATTAATAGATATATTTAGATTTTTGTTGAGGAAAAAAATCATATTTGCTGAAGGATTCTTATTTCAACTTGAGGTGGATGAAGATCTGTTGATTTTTTATTTTATTTTTTTAATTGGTGGCCTAGATTGTTTCTTAAGGGAATATACTCAACACATGCTTAGTCTTAATGTTTATCAATGGTTGTAGTCTATTACATAGTATGTTAGGTTGTATTGACTTTTAATAAATTTAAAAAATTAGATTCGTGCCAAGTGGCTCCCTGCCCACCAATTTCCTAGGGATTTGAGATTATTTCAATTCTAATAAGTTCATATTCTAATTAGATGGGGAAATTAATATATAAGCAAATTTTATTTAGAGAAATGGTTCATTTTACAATAAGATGTGTAATTTTTTTTCTCAAATTAAATTAGATTCGTGCCAGATGACTCTCGCCCACCAATTTCCTAAGGATTTGAGATTATTCCAATTCTAATAAGTTCATATTCTAATTAAATAGAGAAATTAATATATAAACAAATTTTATTTAGCAAAATGGTCCATTTCACAATAAGATGTGTAATTCCTTTTTTTTCTCAAGTTAAAATTGATCCATAACTTTTTTATACATAATTAAGCAGGTAAATGTGTACATTAATAAAACATTTTTCGTGTTACATTAATTTTTTTTTACAATAATTTTTTTTGTTATATTTATAAAACCTTAAAATTATTTCAACCATATTAAAAATATTAATATGATTATACTAATTTTATTTGAAAATAAAACCAAAGTTACATTCTAAGAAGCTAAGTATACTTATGATTTAGAGGCTAAGTACACTTATGATTCACATTAAGTTTTTCATTGTAAAAAATCAAACACTATTGGAGAAACTACATAAAACCTTTATGATAATTCTTGAGTTATACGAAGAAGGAACCTTTGAAAATATTCAAATACCAGCCGAGGATGATGTCATACAAGAATTAAGAGATTGACAATATAAACAAAAACTAAGACTTATATGAACCACTACTTAACCATTGTTGCTTTCTTCCGGGAGTAAGATTTATGGGGGAGTAGTACAACTTCTTTAGATATAAAATTCACTTATATCTTTATCTCATGGAAAACATATGTGTGTAGGAGAGGGGTTTTTAGTTATTGTGTGAATTGAATAATACCCAAATTACAAACCTGTATCCTATTTCTGATCAAGAGGATTACTAGTTATGAGTTGTCCAACACCTGAGCTATGAGATATTCCCGTCATTTGCATATTTAAGCAATGCAAAGAGTTCACATAATCCACCACCTTTATTATTTGTTATTTGTATCAATTCCCAAATTGGTTTTGTCGGAAAGCATTGTTTATCGAGTATAAATAATAAAGTCCACTCCCCATATAATAGACCACCCTAATATGTTCTATAAAAAAAAATCCACACTATAAAGCAGGTTATATATTGTTTGCTTTTAGTAAAAAATGTTTGATTCTAATTAATTTTAAAATTTTTAAATAGATTTGATAAAGAAATTAATTATTTTGAAAATATTTTTTTATATGCAACTCACTGTCATAACATTTAATAAAAACACATCTATCAAATTTAAATATTTATAGTTAGTAATTTATTTTTACACTTTATTTTTTAAATATGTATTTTTATTATATATTTTTACTAATAAAAATATATAAGACAATAAATATAATCATCATATATTATATTATATTATTTTTAATTTTTTAATTAATATTTTGATAATAAATTTAATATAAAATAAATAACAACATATTTTTTAGTTACATTATTCATTTAAATTAATTTATTTGCATAAATTATTTAGATTTCTTTTTAAGTATAGTTTATTTACAGTTAATTTATTTACACAATGTTTAATTTATTTAATTTTTATATGAAAAATATTGATGTTAGATTTCAAAATTTATATATTTTTAAGGTTTTAATACAATTTTTTACATAATAATAATAATTTAATTTTAAGAGATATAAATATGATATTATATGTAAGGCTATTTGAAATTGGGGTTTTTGAGTACTCTGTAGCATATTTTTGGGGTTTATGAGTACTATGTAGCATACTTTATATGTACATGATTTTGGAAGTTTTTAACTCTATAAAGATTTACATTAATCTAAATTAGCTATCAATTACATTTTACATAAGAAGTAGGTACTAAGCAGAAACTCTGCATACTGCATATTACACTTTTATATTGATTTCACTAATCAAGTGAGTTGGGTTTTGCTTAGTGTAGTTTTGAATGAAGTGAGAAGAGCCAAAACCTGTAGCAAGACCTTGATTGAAGGAAAATACTTGTCTTTGTAGCCTTCATTTGTGGGGTATTCAAAAGCCCCATGTGACAAAGATGAGGCGAGATTTGTATTTCATGAGATTGTTTGAAACAAATAAAAATATGTAGCATTCTTTAACAATGTGTTTATCTCATAGATTTGGCAAACCCAATTAAGCCTCAAGATGTTGTGATGCCTATTTGGAGAAAGCACATTCCAAAAAGCAGTAGAGGTTAGTTTCATCCTCATTATAACATAAATAATAGAGCCATGTCCCTTCTATATTTCTTCTTTGGAGCTTGTCTCATGTAAGCACATGGTTATTTACAACAAGAAGAAACATATGTTTTTCATTAAGCACATGGTTCTTTACAACAAGCTAAAAGAAAAGTATGCTTTTCATTATTACTTTCACTTCCAAATTTTTCAACATCATCTTCATACATGGTATTATATCTTAATTTCATAATGTATTAATCATCCAAATTATTGAATGCCCACATCAATTTATCATCCCTTTCCCAAAGCTTGATGTGAACATTGGATAATTATAAAATGAATAAGTACTAGTATGCTAGATTACTTCCAAAAAAAGTCTCCTTCATAGTAAGCCAACCTTATCTACACATGGTTGTAGTCGTAGAATTGCCAATATTATTTAACATAGCCTTATAACCTATAAAATCTAACTTAGGAAAGCATCAAGGTCTTGTTGTTCATCTTAGTGATAGCTTCCGGTGTATTGATGTACCTATTTTTAAGTCAAATGATTTTGTATGAAAATATTATTTTGATTTTCTTATTTTATATTAAAACACAAAATAAAGTTTCCATTTTATTTTTTTGCTTTTATAACATGTTTGACTATAATAAATAATTTAAATATTCATTTGAATTTTCATAAATTTTTTAATTCTATTTCAAATCTTTCAAACTTTATAGACTAATTAAATTTTTAATTAATTATAAAACCTCGTATGCATCTCTGCACCTCTCTAAACCATTAAAGCAAAAGCCTCAATTTTTTACCCTTAAACAATTAAAACATATTCTTTACACCAAGATGTAAGTTAATAAATCCTTTTCACTTTCCAATTTATCAATAAGCACTTCCTTAAAATGTGCCCTCTAACCCAAAACCAATAAAACAATAAATTAAGCATAATTTTTCTTCCAAGTGGATATCTAGTTCATAACCCAAATTAAGCATAATTCTTGTTCAAGTGGATATCTAGTTCATAACAGTAATGGATACCAATTTCGAGGATTTTCGAATTTTGAGAACAACCATAAGGATTTTCGAGCTTGGAAAAGAAACGCATGAAGACATGTTGGGCTGGCAGGGATGCTTACATGGATATGCACTTCGGAGATTGAAACAAATTTCAAATTTCTATGATTCTAAATAGGATTCTTATAAAGGCATCATGGTGGAAAGAAAGAGAAGTTAAAATTATTGACAATTATTCTAATGAAATAAATATAAAATTTATTATTATTGAAAACAGAAAAGCAATACAATTTATATCTGAATAACCTAAAAGTGATTGTTTTTATTAAAATTAAAATTACTTTGATTAAAATGATGATTTGCATACAATTATCTTATGGTTGTTTTTATTAAAATTAAAATTAGTTTGATTAAAATTATGATTTGTATATAATTCTATCATCTTATAATGGTTGGGATTTATTTGTGCTGATAATGACGGTATATTTTTCTGGTTAATATTATTTGATATGGTTTATTATCTAACATATCATGTCTAGGATTTACCTTGATAACAATTTTATATAATCGTTAATAACAACAATTATCATAGTTTTAAGTGCACAACAATTACCATAGGCTTTAAGTGCAAGTGTTACTGGAAAAATAAAAAATAAAACTTGTATCATAATGGTTCTGGATTCTTTAAATATATTTATAACAAACTTGAAACAGTGAACCAGTTGAAAAGTGATACTTTGATGATATGTTTTCCAGATTGCAATGAAAGTCGATAAAAACACACAATGCCCACATGGAAGAGTGGGCGAGTGGAAAAAATAACCGTGATCGTTCTCAGATTTTTATTTATTGTAATTCAAGCGTGTAGTTCACTCTAAAATTTTAATATTCAGTGGGAGAGAGTAGCAGATCACATTAGTCTTTTGATTTTGAGTTTGGGTCGGTGAGACAGCAATTCAAATGTAACGATACAGTGATCCCCCCTTCTCTCCATGGATACAGTCAAGGTGCGTCCTATTAAGCAAAGCATCTATCCAAAGAATATGCTCCTCCGCTGCAACTTTTGCCTCCAATAATTCAACTTCCTCCTCCTCCAATAATTGATTCACAGCTATGCTGTGATGTTGATTGTATCATGGCTTCCCATTGAAATGCTATGCTGTGATGTTGATTCTATGTTTCTAACAATTTATTCAAACGTATAAAGTGGGTGATGTTGAATTTTTTTTTTGGGGTTTATTTGCTTGTTTGAAAATTTGTTTTCAAAATTATTGGTAATATTTTGATAAAATTTGATAATGATTTTTGTGAATCTAGATTATAGTTGTCAAATTTTAAAATTTTGGGTGATTGATAAATTTTTGATAATGCTGAATCTATTTTCACTATTAAAAATTCAAAATTTTAATCATACTGAATCCATTTCCACCATTAAAAACATGATTCAAACAATATTACTACTAAATTTTTAAAAAAATTTATCACAAAATTCTAACTAAGCTTTCAATTCCTAACCGCACACCAATCTTAATTATTCGCGGGCTCTCTATTCTTTACTTAATTGTCCACTTGATTGATGGACGCATCTCAACGTGGCGGCTGCATGTAAATTATCAACAAATTTTGATGGTGGTGCCGGTCGTTGTCTGTACCTTCCTTTTTGCTCATTAATCACATCACACGTAAAATACGTGACTAGATCCATGGTCTCATTTCATTATGTTTTTCATTGTTTCATCGTCGAAAGATTGTGAAATTTGTTAAAATAAGCTTACTTGGTTTCAGGTTTGTAACTTCAAATTTATCTTGCTTCTCGAGCAGAAATTTGATAATCACCATTAATTTTTCATGATTATCAATTTTTTTTGTTTTTAAATTTGTGGTTTTCATTTTTTTTTGTGGCTGTGAATGATGATTTCGTAAAAGCTAGAGAGAAACAGCTCACAAAGTTATTTGAATTGTATTCATACTGTGAATTATACTGATCTTTATAGCTCACAAAGTTATTTGAGTTTATAATTTATATAATTACTAAAATTGATTTTATTTATTTATTTATTATTATTTTTTAATTTATACATAAAATAAAATTGGTGGAAAAGTTGGATTTGGTATTTATTTTTTTGATAATCACTTGTATTTAACTGAAATCAAGTCAAACATTAATTATTTACTATTTTTTTTAAAAGAATCTAGTAAAAAATTAAGAAGAGAATGGCTAGAAAGGCAAAGGGGCTAAAGCATTATAACTTTGATGTGATTTAGTGTTGTTTTTGCCATCAATATGGTTGACTAGTTTGTTTAGTGTTTTGCATGTAATAAGTATTTCAACTTTCTTTTGGAAATTCCAAAATCTTATGATATAAAGTCATAATTGTTTTTTGAAATAAATTTCTCATTTTGTTTTTAATGTTTCTGCTATAGATTGTATAGCCTTCATATGATTATGTTAAAATTCAAATATGAATAGCTAATTCAAATATGAAAGCTATTCATATTTCTATAGTGGTGTTTTTATTAACTTCCAATCCTATCAATTGAATTATATTTTTTTTGGTTGTTAAAATTTTATGTTCTTATTACATTAATTTATGTTTTAATTTGATACATGGTTATGTTATATTTGTATTATAAATATAAACATGCAAATAGACTATGCTTAAATATCTTGATAGAAAAAAAAGATAATATTAACTACATTGAATCTATGATTGCATAATTTTAAATTGAAATTATGATAAAATTTTATGTTTTTATTACATTAATTTATGTTTTAATTTGATACATGGTTATGTTATATTTATATTATAAATATAAACATGCAAATAGACCATACTTAAATATCTTGATAGAAAAAAGATAATATTAATTACATTGAATCTATGATTGCATAATTTTAAATTTAAATTATGGTAGTATTAATAAAACCTATTTGATAAAATAAATCATTTTATATGGGCATTTATATTTTTATATTATACATAAACATTATTAATTTTTTAATAAAATAATAATTTAAATGGAATAAATTTATAAAAATCAATATTTAATTGTTTAATAAATCTATAATGTTCAATAATTGTTATATATTAATATGAAAATTCATTTTATATATTATTATTATTCGCTTTATTCAACTATTATGAAAATTCATTTTATATATTATTATTATTATTCGTTTTATTCAACTAAATTCACTCTCATACAGTAAAAATGGCCATTTAAAAATGATTATTACAAACAATATTAATAATATCTAAAATGTTTATTTATTAATATTTATTATTAATAATATTTAAAAATACCTATTAATAATCATATTAAATGGTACATTATTAAATTTATAATAGTATGGTTTTTATTATAGATTTTAATAATATTTATAATATTAGCGTTTCATATTAAAATTTATTATATTGAGTTTATGTTATTAAATTTGTAATGTTAATGTTTATAATATTTGGTTTAATATTGGATATAATATTGAGTTTAATATCGGGTTTTAATATTTGGGTTCAATATTGAATTTTGATATTGGGTTTAATATTAGAGTTTTTATTAGAGGGGTTTTAAATATTGGATTTATAGTATTGGAGTTAATATTGAGTTTATAATATTCAATTTAATATTAGGATTTATAATATTGGGTTCGATATTCAGGCTTTAATATTTGAGTTTTAAATATTGGGTAATATTTGTGTTTATAATATTAGGTATAATACTAAGGTTTATAGTATTGCATTTATATTATTGGGGTTCATAATATTAAGATTTTTAATATTGGGTTTGATATTATTGGGTTTTATATACATTAGGTTTGAAATTAGGGTTTATAATATTAGGTTTTATAATGTTAAGTATTGTAATATTTAGTTCAGGGTTTATAATATTAGGTTTTATAATGTTAAGTTTTGTAATGTTAAATTTATAATAGTATGGTTTTTATTATAGATTTTAATAATATTTATAATATTAGGGTTTTATATTAAAATTTATTATATTGAGTTTATGTTATTAAATTTATAATTTTAAGGTTTATAATATTTGGTTTAATATTGGATATAATATTGAGTTTAATATCGCATTTTAATATTTGGGTTCAATATTGAGTTTTGATATTGGGTTTAATATTAGAGTTTTTATTAGAGGGGTTTTAAATATTGGATTTATAGTATTGGAGTTAATATTGAGTTTATAATATTCAATTTAATATTAGGATTTATAATATTGGGTTCAATATTCAGGTTTTAATATTTGAGTTTTAAATATTGAGTAATATTTGTGTTTATAATATTAGGTATAATACTAAGGTTTATAGTATTGCATTTATATTATTAGGGTTCATAATATTAAGATTTTTAATATTGGGTTTGATATTATTGGGTTTTATATACATTGGGTTTGAAATTAGGGTTTATAATATTACGTTTTATAATGTTAAGTTTTGTAATATTTAGTTCAACGGTGAGTTTAATATTAGGGTTTTTATTATAGGGGTTTTAAATATTGGGTTTATAATATTGAGTTTTAAAATTGGGTTTAATATTAGGGTTTATAATTTTAGGTTTAGTATTGAGTTTTATAATACTGAGTTTATATTATTAGGGTTTTTAATATTGGGTTTAATATAGGGGTTTGCAATATTGGGTTTAACATTAGGTTTGAAATTTGAGTTTCTAATATTGCATTTTATAATGTTAAGGTTTATAATATTTGGTTTAATATTAGGGTTTAATATTGTGAGGTTGGAATGGTACTAAAATATATCCAACATCACATTGTGACAAACATTGTCAAAATGTGACAATCAATCTGATAATAATGATCACAATACATTGCAATTAATTCAAAGTCGCATTTTATGTTTCAAAATTAGGTTTTAACAATAAAGTTTCAATATTACAATTTATAATATCCAGTTAAATATTTGAGTTTACAATATCAAGTTTAACATTTGGGTTTAAAATTGGGTTCGTAATAATGGATTTATAATATTAGGGTTCATAATATTGCGTTCAATAATAGAATTACATATTGAGTTTATAATATTAGGGTTTAATGTTGGGTTTAATATTTGATTTATAATATTGGGTTTAATATTAGATTATAATATCGTGATGTTGGAATGGTACTGAAATCTATCCAACATCACATTGTCATAAACATTGTGGTGATGTGACAATCTATCTAACAATCAATTTTGCAAGGTTACATTACATTGCAATAATTTTAGGGTTTTAAAAATAGAATTCAATTGATAGGATTGGAAGTTAATACAAACAAAACCATAGAAATATGAAAAACATTCATATTTGGATTTTAACATAACCATATGAAGGGGATACAATCTATAAGTGAAAGGTTAAAAGAAAAGTGAGAACTTTATTTGAAAAAATATTTATGTTTTTACATCATAAAATTCACTTTCCAAAATAAATTTGAAATATTTAATTACATGTAAAATATTAAACAACTTATTCCAAAATGCAACCATATGGATGAAAGCTCTATTGAAATTATTGAAAAATAATGAATAACCTATTGAAATTATTGAAAAATAGAATGAATAACCTATTGAAATATATTGAAAATTATAACAAAAAATAGTAAAAAGTATTCATATCATTTGAAAACTATGGAAAAATATTAAAATATATTGAAGATATATATCTTACAATGATATGGAGATCAATCATTTCTATTTTTCCTCCTAAGTTTAAACCCTATGTAAACCCTATATTAAAAATCCTATATAAATCCTATATTAAAAACCCTATATATGTTAAAAACCAATATTATAAACCTTTATATTAAACCCAATATTATATAGCTAATATTAAACCCTACATTATAAACTCAAATATTATACACCTCAATATCAAACCCCAAACATTAAAACCCTAAATAAACCTGATATTATAAATCTTAATATTAAACTTTAATATTATAAACTATATTACTATAAACCATATTAAACACAAATATTTAAAACCCTAATATTAAACCAAATGTTATAAATCCAATATTATAAACCCTAATATATATTACAATGTAATAAATAGTAATATGGTTTATTCATAGTAAAAGTATTCACATAATTTGAAAACTATTAAAATCTAATAAAGATATATACACATTTCAATGATATAGAATTCAATCATTACTCATTTTTCTTCCTAAGTGCAAACCCTATATAAAATCTATATAAACCCTATATTAAAAACTCTATATAATAATTCTATATATTAAAAATCCTAAACCCTTATATTAAATCTAATATTATAAACTTAATATTTTAAACCCTAATATTATTATAATATAATAAATAACCATAAATTTTATGATAGCTACCCCTCCCTCCAATATGTAAGTTTAATATATATATATATATATATATATATATATATATATATATAAATATAAAGAGACCCTCCTTCCATCCAATATATAAGTTTAATATATATCTATATATATATTTAATATTATTTATTATATTAATAAATATAACATAATTGTGAAAGATATATAAGTATTATTAATAATAAGAAAATGCTAATTATATTATAGTTTGAAATATAATTATTAATATATTAATATGATATTATATAATAACATAACATTATATTAATATATAATATAACAACTATAAATATACAAATATATAATAATATGGTTCTTATTATTTATATAATTAATTTACAAATATATAATAATATGGCTGTTATTATTTATATAATTAATATCTGTGAGATGGAAACAAAAGTGGTTTAAGTTCAATACATATAGTAAAATACTTTTCATTCTTGAAATAATCATTTTTACAAAATATTATGAAAGTAATTTTTTTCATATTTTTTCAATTAAAGAAAATAATTAAAGGAACTTGACATCTATAATTAATATGGATTTACCATGTGGAATAATAATATCTCTATATATAGATAGATATAAATAATTGCATATATTTCTCTTAATATGAAAGAATTGTCTTTGATTCATTTTTTTTCTTTCAATTATTTATTTATTTATTTAAGGTGGACATATATTATATTTATGGCTAGTGTTGAATTTATTTTCTTATTAATTTTATTTTGAATGCCACATGTTAACTCCATGTTAAATGAATTACACATCTCCCTTATTCTTGGACATAGAAAGCACCTATATGGAATATGAACTTGCACACATGCACACACTCTCTATAAAGATAATATAAAAATATTTTACTTAAAATGAATATTTAAATATTTTATTTATAGTTGATATAGAAAAGATTTTTGTATTAATATTTTTTTAAATACAATTTGCCAACTTACATTTATTTGTTCAACACATAAAGAATGATATATCTCCACATTAGCTAAAAATTCCTTTCAGCACAATATTCTTTTTCTTAAAACATTATAAAAAAAATCATTATATTTTTCTAGGAAAAAAAATTCAATCTATTTCAAAGAGAAAGTACACATTCATGATTTTATGAACATCAAATATATCACCGTTGGTTTTTCACTTGAGAAAATCAAACATGTTGTAAAAACTACATAAAACCTTGACCATAAATCTTGAGTTATAAGTGCAAGGAGGCTTAAATAAAATAACAAAAAAAAGCAACAAAGCATGACATCATACAAGAATTAAGAAACTTGAAAATATAAACAAAAACTACGACTTACATCATACAAGAATTAAGAAACTTGAAAATATAAACAAAAACTATGACTTATATGTTTATGAGGTTGCTCTTATAACAATCAACTAGTTGATCATCCTCAATTGTAGGATTTCTTAGGGAGGAGCAAAGCTTCTTTAGATATGGAATTCACTTGTGTATTAATCTTACATAAAACCTGTGTGTAAGAGATGCCTTGAAAAAGATCGGACATGGTTCTTAGCTACTATGTGAGTTGAATAAGATTCGATTTACAAACCTATATCCTATTTGTGATCCAGAGGATTATCAATTTTAAGTTGCTAAACACGTGGAGCTATGAGATACTCTTGTCAGCACCAACTACATATTTAAGCAATGTTAAGAATGCACAAAATTCATCTTTATTATTTGAACCAATTCATAAATTGACTTTTTCGAGAAACTAGTGTCTAATCAAAGTATAAAGAATAAAACCTACTTTGAAAATAGGTACATCGGCCTAACACGTACTCTAAAAAAACCCCACAGATTTTCATTATTAGTCTCTATCATAAGATTATTAGTCCTTACCCTAAGGTAGCATGGAATATAGTAATTGACCTTTTTATGAATATGAGTATGTGTATGAAAATCAAATGATTAAACCTAAATTTTTACACATGCATGCTTTAGTTTACCTTTTTCTCAGCCTATTAAACACTGATAAGGTTTTCTGTAAGCGAATCACTAATCAATCAATCGAGTTGGTTTATGTTTTTTGGTGGGTTGGAATGAAGTGAGAAGAGCCAAAACCTATAGGAAGACCTTTATTTGAGGAGTATGTTTATCTTTAAATAGCCATGAATTGTAGGATATCCAAATAGCCCACATGACAAGGATGGGGAGACACTTGTATTTCTTGAGATTGCTTAAAACAAGGAAAAACATGTAGCATTTCTCAAGCATGTGTTCATCCCATAAATGTGTCAAACCCAACTAAACCTTAAGATGTTTCCATACCTATTTGGAGAAAGAAAATTCCAAGAAGAGGTGGAGGTTAGTATCATCCTCATTACAACACAAATACTAAAACTATGACCCTTCTATATTTCTCCTTTGGAACCTGTCCCAAGTAAGCATGTGGTTCCTTAAAACAATCTAGAAGAAAAATATGCTTTTCATTACTACCTTTTACTTCCAATTTTTTCAATACCACCAAATGTTGGGAATTGATCCATCTTATTGTAGGGTCTTATATCCTAATTTTATAGTGTATGAACCATCCAACTTTTTGAATGCCCACACTAGTTCATCTCCCCAAACCAAAGCTTGATTTGAGATTTGGATAATTTTGAAATGAATAAGTGCCAATGTTGAGGCTATATTTCTTCCAAACTAATTTCTTGCGTAGTAAGCCAACTTTTTATTCTCATGGGTGTAATAGTAGAATTGCCAATCTTATTTAAAATACATCTCCCTGTCCCTTGTAGTTGAAGAATAATGTCATCTAAAAAACCAAAAGTCACATTAGCACCTATATGAACCTTTGTGCCTAATCCAACCTTCCACACCAAGAAATACGCCATGATGGGGAAAGAACGGGAGATGAACTTCCATTGGTTGTAATAATTTGTAATATTATTGTTTTGCTTTATGATCCAATCTAGCAGAGTAAGGGGTGCCATACTTGGCAAAAATTATCCTTCTCTTTCTTTCTGATCCAATCTAGCATAGAGTAAGGGGCTTGGAAACAAGTATTCTTCTCTAGATGCTATCACTAGATAGAATAACCAAAAGAGATTTTTCTCCTAACATTTATCCAAACAATAATATGTTCTTTAATTCCTACCCTCCTTGCTTCTTGGGTGATGCCACTTTATTCCATTTAACAAGATATGACCCCATATACTAGGAATTTCCTTTCCACAGGTAATTGAACAAAATTTGTGAATATTGATAAGGATCTCCCTAGGAATCAAGGCTAGTAGATGAAAATATGTTGAAATTGCTTCAAGCCCCAATTTTATGAGAACCATCTGATCCCATCTAGAGATCCAATGGTTTCACCAAAAACTTATATGTTTCTACACCTTTTTCAGGCCATTTCTAATCTGGTGTACTATTTTTTTGTTTTTACAACATAGTTAAGATATTTGATCGTGCCATCCAAGTCAAAAGGAAGAGAAGGAAAAAATATCAATAAACTGATGTTTCACATTAGCCTCCAAAGATGGAAAGTAAATAATATACTTCAAGACGTTGATCTCCATTCTTGTAGCACCACAAAAAGTTTCAAAAATCTCCTTATATACCATACCTTCGTCGTGTGTGTGAAAACAAAAAATAGAAAATGTATGAGATGAACATGTATGCCAATATGAATGCCTTAAATTCTATTGGTTCTCCTGCTCTCGAATCGAATAAGGCCCTATGCAATGAGGAGGAACATATAAGGAGACTGTGGAAAACGATGTTGTAGACCTCTGGTAGGATTGAAAAAATCAGAACCTATTCCATTAACTAAAACTATAGATGAAGAGCACATCACACAACCCATAATTCAATTAACTAGGGGTAAATTGAGTCTGACTTAAAGAAGAAATACCTTAAATATATCTAATAAGCATGATCGTGAATGACCCTACCTTTCAAAAACCATATTGTTTTACATAGATCACCCTTGTAAGAATTAGTTTAAATTTGACCACAATCACTTCTACAATTATTTTGTACAAACTATTGCAAAATAAGATGGGATAGAAGTCATTAAAAGTGTTTAGATAATCCACCTTTGGAATAAGATATATGAATGTGTACTTATAAATTCCATGGATTAAGCCATATAAAATTACTCAACTAGAAAAAAAATTAGCATAAAATTTTATAGTCTATCCATCCAATGTGAGATATCTTTTTGAAATAAATGCATGACATTAAGAAGCTCATTGGCTGTGGCATATCATTGTCATCTTATAATTTAACCTACCTCAAAAATATCCCAGAATAATTAGCATTTCCCCTATATTTTCTAATGCCTTATATATAATTAACCTAGCTCAAAAATATCCTAGAATAATTAGCATTTCTCCTATATTTTCTAATGCCTTATGTATATTATAAAAAGTGGCTAACCCCAAGCTGAGCCAAATATTCGAAACCTTTAAGCTTATGCGCATCATTATAATTTACTTCCCAAATATTGTTGAAGTTGTTTTGGTAGTGTGCAAATTCGGAAAATACTTAGCGTTGATATAATTTTGAGTCTCGAGTCTAGCTTTTGGTCAAAGAGGAATTTCATCCTACATTCTTCCAATAATGGGATTCGATCCTCCAAATCTTATGAAAACGTGCCAGCTTTATTCTCTTCATAAATCCTCTCCAGTTGTGCCTTAATCTCCCTGAGTGAAAGAACTCATGGACGTTTTCTTTCTCATGCAAATTAACTACAGGGGCTCTAAGTCGGGCTGAAGGTGTGTCTTACTTTCCCCCATTGAAATTGCATTAGTGTCACTGCTCTTGTTGTTAATTTCATGTGGGGTCTATAAAAGACAATAATGTTAACTGGACAGACACAAATTCTTTTGTGAACTTACCACTCATATATTGGAGTGTTGATGGTGAGTTGGGACACTCTGTAGTCAAGTGAGGTTAGGTAGGCGGTGGAGATCGTTTATTGTCTTTCTTTTTACTTGTATTAAATTTTTTTGTTATAACATGTTTGACAATATAATATGATTATTTATTTTAATTTTTGGAATAGAAAATATATGACGTACAAAAATACTAAACCATTGAAGGTAGACGATGATGTAAAAAAAAACTAAACAATTCAACCGTATTGGTTCTCAGATTTTTATTTTGTAAAATTCAGACTCGGTAGTATTGAGTGGTTGGAAATAGCATTAAGATTTTGATTTTCAGTCGCTGAAATGTAACGATACAGTGATGCTGGAATGTCCACCTTCTCGCCATTCGATACAGTCGTGTTGCGTCCTATTAACGAAAGCATCTACCAAAGGAATATGCTCCTCGGCCGCAACTTTCAGCCTCCAATAATTCATCCCACTGCAAAGATTTCCTTTTCCAATAATTGATTCACAACTATGCTGTGATGTTGATTGTATGAAAGTTTCCCATTGAAATAAATGTGATGCCCATTTTATGTTTATAGCAACTCATTCAAACCTAAAAGGCCGTGACGTTGATTAGCCTTTTCAAAGTAAATTATCAAGTCATTTTGATTTTCAAACCTAAAAAGCGTTGATTCTGATTTTAGCCTTTTCAATGTAAATTATCAACCAATTTTGATGGTGCCAGTCATGGTTTTTCCAGCTTTTTGCACATTAATTACAATCACGCTTAAAATCACATGACAGTAGGAGCAAAAATCACAGCTGAAATTAAATAATCACACACAGCATAAACAAACATGAAGACAGAGATTTTAACGGGGTTCACCGAACCATTCTCGGCTATGTCCACCAAATAGAGGCATCGGCAATCTCATTCATCAACTGGAAAATTATGACAACAGAGTTTCTCATGTGCTCTCCTACTCACCTCACATCTCTCATACACATTTGCCTCTACGGGCTTACATTTTATAGCTGGGAGTAGAAACTGAATCATAAATTCACTCACAACAAATATAGGATGCAATAACTCCTCATCAGGATTAAATGGAGTCAATTTAGTAACAAATTAGCCTGATACTCTCTTCCATTATTATTTTTATCTTTTCTGCAAGCCAAGAGAAGCTAGACACTATCGTAGTTTCTCTAACAAAACTGGTTTCGTGAACATGTCTCCACAGTTTTCCTTTGTATGCACTTTTTCAAGAGAGACTCCCCTTTCAGTGATAACCTATCTTACAAAATGGTACTTGATAGGTATATGCTTTGATTTACTATGATAGGCTGGATTTTTAGCCAAGTGAATTGCAATTTGACTATCACAAAATAACTTGATGTTGTCCTGCAACCTACCAAACTCACCAAATAAACCTTTCACTCAAACCACTTCTTTGCAAGCATGTGAAGCAGCTATGTATTCTGCTTCTATAGTGGATAAAGCAACAATGTTTTGTAGCTTTGACATCCAGCTTATAGCTCCACCTGCAAGAGCAAAGACATATCCTCAAGTTGACCTTCTCTTATCCAAATCACCTGCAAAATTGGAATCAACATATCCACAAACAAATTCACTACTTCTGTTATAAGTGATACAATAATCACTTGTGCCTCTCAGATACCGAAGCACCCATTTCACTGTTGACCAGTGTTCTTTTCCTGGATTTGCCATATACTTGTTGACAACCCCAACTGCATGTGAAATATCTGGTCATGTACAAACCATTGAATACATCAAACAACCTACTACATTGGCATATGGAATTCGAGACATATATTCATTTTCTTCATTTGCATTAGGACATAAACTTGAAGAAAGTTTAAAATGGGAAGCTAAAGGGACTGAAACAGGCTTCACATTGTTCATACCAAACCTCAAGAGTATTTTCTCAATATACTTCTTTTGTGATAGCCACAGCTTACCATTGCTCCTGTCTCTGAAAATCTCCATGCCCAAAATCTGTCTTGCTGATCCTATATCTTTCATATCAAACGTCTTAGCCATCTGAGCCTTTAACTTGTTGATCTCACTTATGCTTTTGCTTGCTAAAAGCATATTGTCAACATATAACACTAAGATAATGAACATGGCATTATTAAATTTCTTAAAGTAAACACAATGATCATATTCACTTCTTATATAATTTTGACTCATCATGAAATAATCAAATTTCTTGTACCGTTGTTGTGGCAACTGCTTCAAACCATACAATGATTTCTTGAGCTTGCAGGCAAATTTCTTATTGTAATTTTGAACAAACCCTTCCGGTTGTTCCATGTAAATCTCCTCATCTAAATCTCCATGTAAAAATGCAGTTTTAACATCTAGTTGGTGTAATTCTAAATCAAGTAAAGCAACTAATGCTAACACAATCCGAATTGAAACAATTTTTACAACTGGTGAAAATATCTCATGAAAGTCAATTCCTGCTTTTTGAGAAAAACCTTTTGCGACCAGCCTTGCTTTGTACCTATTCTCTGTATCATCAACACCCCTTTTCAATTTGTAAACCCATTTACATCCCATAGTTTTTTTGTTCTTAGGAAGTTCTACGAGATCCCATGTGGCATTCTTATCTAATTCCATCATCTCGTCCTTCATAGCTTCTTTCCACTTATCACTTTTAGAACCTTCTACAGCTTCCTGATAGCACAAAGGTTCATCATCATTAGTGGTTAAAGCAACTGAAGTAACATAATAATCATACCTTTTAGGAGGATGTTTGATTTTCATGGACCTCCTTAAAGATGTTTCTGGTACTTCCACAATTTGCCGATTATTATCTGTAGGAACTTCTTCATGATCTGCATCTGAAACATGTTCATGATCTGCATCTAAAACTTGTTCATCTGGACTATCATCAGTATTTGAACTGGTTTCAAACTGAATATTTTGAATCTTAGGTACATTATCCTATTTCAATTTATCATCTACATCTGGATTATTGAGTGAAGATTCATTGAATTTAACATCTCTATTAATGATGATCTTGTGAGTAGTAGGATCCCACAACCTTTATCCCTTCCCATCACCATATCCAACAAAGATATATATTTTTGATTTAGGATCTAATTTAGAACGCTGATGTTTCAGAATTAGAGCATATGCATCACAACCAAAAACTTTCAGTTTAGAATAATCACAAGGATGACCTTTCCATACCTCTTGAGGAATTTTGCATCCTATTGTAGTTGATGGTGATCGATTTATCAAGTAACAAGTTGTAGAAACTGCTTCTGTCCACAATTCCTTCTGAAAATTGGTGTTACTAAGCATACTTCTTACTCTCTCTAAGAGAGTCATGTTCATGCATTCAACAAATCCATTTTGCCGAGGAGTATATACAATAGTTTTATGTATTTCGATCCCAGTGTCCTTGCAATAATGATCAAATTCCTGTGAAGTAAACTCACCACCATTGTCAGTTCTTAAACATTTAATGGTTCTTCCAGTGATATTTTCAACTAATGCTCTAAACTATTTGAAAACTGTGAATACATCAGACTTTTTCTTTAACATATAGACCCACACCTTTCTAGAGAAATTATCAATAAAAGATACAAAATATGACGATCCTCCATATGAGATTATAGGAGATGGACCCCAAACATGAGAATGGATATACTCAAGGATTCCCTTACTAGTATGTTTTCTAGTTTTAAAATTTTTCCTGCTTTGTTTCCAAAATATACAATGTTTGCAGAAATCTAACTTAGAAAATGTTAAACTAAGAAGTAACTTACGATCAGATAAAATTTTTAATCCTCTCTCTCTCATATTGCCCAACCTTTGATGCCATAGATGAGTATAATTACTATCATTTTTAGATACTATAGAAGCATGATCTGACTCTGTTCTTCCTTCTAACTAAAAAAGATTTCCAACCTTCTTTGCTTTCATTACTAGTAAAATTCCTTTATAAAATTTCATTACTCCACCTTGAATAAAGGTTTTATATCCATTTGTGTCTATTAATTCTAGTGAAATGAGATTTTTTTTGAGTTCAGGCACATGTCTTACATTAGTTAATATTTTATTTGTCCCATCAAACATTTTAATCTGGATGCTTCCAATTCCCACAATATTACATGTGACATCATTTCCCATGTAAAATACTCCATCATTGATTGATTTGTAAGTTTTAAACCACTCTCTATGAATGCACATGTGATTTGACGCGCTAGAATCTAACAACCAATGTTGATCATGATTAGACAAACTAACTAATAACACTTCATCACTCATACCTGAAACGTATGTCGAACCTATATCTGTCGTGTTTGCTTCTTTCTTTTCTGTCAAAGAGTCTGCTTTGGATGTTTGCTATCTCTTCCAATAATCCTTCTTCAAATGTATTGATTTTCCACAAAACCAACACTTTACCTTACTCTTCTTCCATTTCAATTTTGACCGTGAGTTTTCATGCTTACTGAAGCGTCTTTCCTTAGAACGGCCTCTGACCATCATTGCTTCTGATGTAGAGGTTTCGGAATTTGACCTTTTCCTTGTTTCTTCAGATAATAAAGCTCTAACAACATCATCAAACTCAAGGGTTTCTGATGAACTAAGACTTATAAAAGTAACAAAATGACCCCATGACTTGGGCAACGAGCATAATAAAGTTACAACTTTATCTACTGATTCAAATTTTACTTCTATACTTTCTAACTACACTAAGAGAGTATTAAAGGTATTCAAATGATCAGTAATAGATGTACCTTCCTTCATGCGCAAACTGTACAACTGTCGCTTCAGAAGAATCCTATTGGTTTAGGATTTTGTCATGTATAGCTTTTCAAGCTTCGTCCACAAACCAGCAGCAGTTTTCTCCGACATGATGTTAAACAAAACATCATCCGCCAAACACAATCGAATGCTGCTTAGTGCTCTTTCATCCATATCACTCCATTCGTTATTTGTCATGGTGTATGGCTGTTTGGCTTTTCCCAGCAGCACCTTAGCCATGCCTTGTTGCATGAGTAGATCATACATCTTAACTTTCTAGATCTGGAAGTTGTTTTTCCCATTGAACTTCTCGATCTCAAATCGAGCACTTTGTGTTTTTGACATAGCTTAATTTTTCTTCTTACCCAGCAGAAGGAAATCTTCACAACACTTATCAACAACAAGTAATTTTTAGGATACTTGAAATGTTATTTCGGCTGGTTTGGATATTTTTCCTGGCCCTTATAATGGCACATTACAAATCAAATCGATATACAATATCGATATACAATGAATTTCAATATAATCAAATCTTAAACGATTTCAAAACGATATATAATAAATACAATGTATATCAAAATTTAGAACACAAATCAATTTTTAAATGGTTCTTAAAAAAAAAGTGCAAACCAATTTTTGTTTTAAATGGCATTTCACCACCATTCAACGCTGCTAGGCTCGCAGTTCACCGCACTATTCAACGCAGCCTTAATGCAACTTAACTAGCTTAAACACAGAAAACTGGTCCACGGTCTCATAGTCCACAGCCACCAGTTTCATTTAGAAAACAATCACTAGTCTAAATGCAGCCCAAACATCTCTTGGATTTACGACCATCCCACTGCACGCAGCCTTCAGACGTAGTGAATGACACAGAAATCAGAGATACAACCCACGACACTGTGTATTTACGCTGATCCAGAGTCACCGCCGGCTTCTCTGTCACACACAGCAGACCTGGCCTCTCAGCCTCTCTGTCATAGGTAGCAGACTCAATGCATGTACCAGCTCAACAATGTAAGCTCTGATACCAATTGTAGGAGCAAAAATCACAGTGGAAACTAAATAATCACACACAGCATAAACAAACATGAAGACACAGATATTTTAACGTGGTTCACCCAACCAATCTGGGCTATGTCCACCAAACAGAGGCATCGGCAATCTCATTCATCAACTAGAAGATTACAACAACAGAGTTTCTCATCTGCTCTCCCACTCACCTCACATCCCTCATTCACATTTGCCTCTACGGGCTTACATTTTATAGCTGGGAGTAGAAACTGAATCATAAATTCACTCACAACAAATATAGGATGCAATAACTCCTCATCAGTATTAAATGGAGTCAATTTAGCAACAAATCCTATTGTTGTCACATTCACAAGATTTTCTCCAAATTTAATTAAAAGAAATCTCAACAATGACTTTATTCCATTATGAACTATACATGATTCGATCCATTGTCTTCTTTCATTATGTTTTTCCAAGTTTCGTCGTGGAAAGATTGTGAAATTTGTAGAATAGAATCTTACTTGGATTAATCCCCTCGTGTGCTTTCACAAGGTTTGAGCTTCACATTCTGTAGCGTAACTATTTGAAAATGCACAAGTTCTTCTCGATCACTGAGTGATTGAAATTCTCGGCTAAGGGCTCAGATTTGAAGCAAAGGCTCTGATAAGTTTGTTCATATATATGTGGGGTTATATAATATTTATTTAAAAAACTCATTGAAGTTGTATTTTTCTTTTAAATATGAAAAATGTGTAACATTATTGATATTATTTTTTATTTTGATATTTTGGAAATTGTTATAAAATTTATTTTAAAAAATCATATACAAATTTGATCAATCATATATATATATATATATATATATATATATATATTGTTTTTTAATGGAAAAGTTTGAATGTGGCTCCAGGTTTGATATGTGGAAACTAATGGCTACAGTTTGTAGCCTTGGGGCCCACCCTAGGTGGGTTCCTTCTTCCTCGTGGGCCACATTTGGATCGGGGTCACCACATCTGTAGAGGAGGAATTGGTGGACTACTCTGAGTACCCATATGAAGGGCTTCCAATTTGGTCCTATCTAGGAGTGACCTCACCACTCACAAATCTAATACCTCGAGTGACACCTTTGATAGATCAATGTGATATATATCATACTAAAATCTCTTTGGTTGACAAGGATGTGGTGGTATTTATGTGAACCTCCTCCAATTGTTCCACATGTGCCAATCTCGTTACAAATCCAACTCTTGAGGTCCCCCCTCACATTTTTGGTTCCATGTTCTCACTGCTTTTTGTTAGTAATTCCTTGGAGCCAGTTTTAGTTATTTTTCCTTCGCCAAAACCCCTCTTGTTGTTGAGGTTATGATAAAGGACCCAACAACCCTCCCTCATTTTGTGACGATAACTAAAAATTGTCTTCTCGCATCCCCTTGTGCTTTCCATAGTAAGTTTATAACCCTTGAAATTTTTAGTGGTAGTTTATCCTCAAACAATCAGTTTCCTCCCCTCCAACGGGTAGGGAAGGATGCTCAAAAGACAAGTAAGAAATGAGTGAAAAGAAAGGTTCAAGAACCCAACCTCATCCTGGGGGAAGATATCAAACTCAACAATATTTCAAAAATGGAGGAAACTGCAATGGCGTGTCATTTTGTGAGCAAGAGGATGGCTATGGAAGTCATGAGGAATTAGACCTCAAAACATTTCTCACTTATACTTGGTTATGCCCATCATTTCCTGATCCTTATAAAAGGCTAGATGGGTTGGATCACGACATCTTGGGAGGATGTGGAGAAACTAGTGTAAAGGAATTGGCAGTGGGGGTCACAAGCCTTGTATCTAAAGAAATGGACAGTTGATTTTGATGCTAGATTAAAGTGTTTAATAGTGTTACCCATTTGGGTTCAGCTTCCTACTCTTCCATTTCAATACTAGTTAGAAGAGGTATTAAGGAAGGTTGGAAATATTTTGGGGTTTTTTAAGAGGCATACACATCATTCAAGATCCCGACTATATGGCAATGCTGAGGATCTTAGTGATGGGTCGCATCAATAGGTATATTTTGAGGCTATCCTCTAGCCCTTAAACTTTTTTTTCTCACATTAATTTACATTTTTTAGCCATAATGTGCTTAGTGGGAAGACTAAAAGGTGCATGTCATATTTCATGGCATAATGTGGTTAATATGCAAACAAAAGAAGCATTTTTAGAGACATTTACTCTGCAGGGGCACGTTGGAGGCATCTAAAGAGATATATGAGGCTTGTCCACCACATTAACTCTCCAACTTGACTTGAGTCCCAATATTCCTCACCAACAACTTGAAGTCCACTAATAGCCAATGAACTCAAGTGCATGTGGAGATCTAAGGGAACTAGATCCACCAATTTCGATATTTTGGAGGGAAGTAGTCCTCCTCTCAAGAGAGCTGCCCCTCAGTGACTTTTTGTATAAATAATTGGCCTAAGGGCTCATTAAGATTTGAACTCTTAGAGCTAGGAAGAACTATTGAAGGTTAATATTATTTGATATGGTTTATTATCTATCATATCTAGGATTTACCTTGATAACAATTTTATATAATTGTTAATAACAAAAATTATCATAGTTTTAAGTGCATAACAATTACCATAGGCTTTAGGTTACTTGAAAAATTAAAAATAAAAATTGTATCATAATGGTTCTGGATTCTTTAAATATATTTATAGCAAACTTGAAATAGTTAACGAGTTGAAAAGTGATACTTTGATGATATGTTTTCTAGATTGCAATGAAAGTTGATAAAAGCACATAATGCTCACATGGAGGAGTGGGTGACTGTAAAAAATAACCATGATCATTCTCAGATTTTTATTTTGTATAATCCAGGCATGTAGTTCACTGTTAAATTTTAATATTGAGTAGGAGAGAGTAGCAGATCACATTAATATTTTGATTTTGAGTTTGGGTCGGTGAGACTAAGTAATTCAAATGTAACAATACAATGATCTTGGAATGCCCCCTTCTCTCCATGGATTTCAATTATGGATACAGTCAAGGTGTGTCCTATTAAGAAAAGCATATATCCAAAGAATATGATCCTCCGCTGCAACTTTCGCCTCCAATAATTCAACGAATTGCGAAGACTTCCTCCTCCAATAATTGATTCACAGCTATGCTGTGATGTTGACTGTATGATGGTTTCCCATTGAAATAAATGTGATGCCCATTTTATGTTTCTAAAAATTCATTCAAACCTAAAAAGTGGGTGAAGTTGATTTTTCTTTTGGTTTATGTGACCCGTCTGAAAATTTGCTTTAAAAATATGTGATTTTTCAATTAATATTTTGATAAAATTCGATAGGGATTTTTGTAAATCTAAGTTATAGTTGTCAAACTTCAAAATTTTGGGGGCTTCAAAAGTTTTTGATAATACTGAATCTATTTTCACCATTAAAAACCGAAAATTCTTAATAGTGTTGAATCCATTTTCACCATTAAAAACATGATTCAAACAATACTACTACTAAATTTAAAAAAAAAAATGTTTCCTAAGGAAGTGGTAGCATGGGCATTGAAGGAAAAGAGCTCAATGCCAGCCAGAAAGAAAGGGTCTATCGAAGAGTCTACAGGCCAACCAAAGGTTATCACCTACCTTCATGCTCAGGTACGATATTTCTCTCGTTCTTGGTTCAAGAAGTGACGAGAAAGAATGTTACGAAGCAACCAAATGGTGTTGCGATCTCAATGGACTTCTTCAGCCTCTAGTTTGAAGACTCGATGATGAATGTGGTTGAGGATTGCATGGTCATTCACGAGCCAATATTCCTCAATAACAAGGGAGGTGGGTGAGTGGTTTATGCCTCTACCATAGCCAACATGAGTTCCATGGTGAGTGGTTTATGCCTGTACCATAGCCAACATGAGTTCCCTTGCCACTCTCGCGGCTCATGGTGAAGCTGATGGAATCAAATTGGTGAGAAAAGGCTGTAGGAGTAGCAATGGTTGCAGGGCTGGAGCAGGTGGTCGAAAGAGGTCATAATGTGAGCGGGGTGGTCATTGAGAAGATCTAGAGCAATGCCATAATGTTGTGGATTAATATGACAAGAGGAGGAGCGGAAGGAGCATTGATTTCAGGCATGCAAGGGCATTGCGAGCTATAGGTGATATAGCCACAGGAAAGCTAGACAATACATAGGAGAGGTGACGAACGCCAAGTGGTGGATGTCATCATTTAATGTTTGGGAAAGTGGAATTGTTTGAAGGAGCACCCAAATCCGATGAATATTAAGAAATATATTATTATGGTGACATAAGTATTTTAAATCAGATATGGATGTCATCATTTAATGTCTGGGAAAGTGGAATTGTTTGAAGGACCATCTAAATCTGATAAACATTAAAAAATATATTATTATGGTGAGATAAGTATTTTAAATCATATATATAGTGTTTTAATCATAGCATGTGGTTATAAATTATATATTATTAAATTAAGAATATTATAGTTTTAACCTATTTAGAAATATGATAAAAAATGTATAAATACTTTCTTACTTTCTCACATTACACTTACACATCTCCCCCTTACTCCATATTAGGCTATAGGCCTCTCAACCCAAAAAGACTATCACTTATATAAAGTAATGTAAGAGGGCCAACAAAAAATGTTTAATATCAATAAATAAGTAAAAAACTTTGAATTTTTAAATTCCAATGGTTATAAATGATCAATTTTACAAATTTGTATGAAAATATATCATGCAATTTTTATTTATTTTTCAATTAAAAAAAATAATTAAAAGGACTTGATCTCTCTTTATGCGAAAAAACAACTAAGGGGGACTTGATCTCTCTTGATGTATGATGAATTGCAATTAAGATTGATCTATTATGTGGAATAAGAAATCTCTCTTTATACAAAGTTCACATGAAATTATTACTTTTAAGTGGAAATCCAAAATATTTTATTTATGGTTGACATTGATTTATTTCCTCAATCGCACATGTTGTGCATGCAAGAAATTACATATCTCTCTACTAGGATGGATAAATTCTCTCTCTATATATATGATATTAAAATATTTTATTTAAGAGTGATATATATTCTATTTATGGTTAATTTTATTTTTAATGCCACATGTTAATTGGATACTAATAGCTATCTATACGATCAAACATTGAATGAATTGCACATCTCCCTCATTCGCAAACATAGAAAACATTATTTTACTAACACTCACACACATATTAATACTTTTTTAAATACCACTCATCAACTCTATATTCAACATAGAAATTACATATCTCCTTCACAATGCTAAAAGTGCCTTTCACTACTTGGGACATTATAAAAAAAATCAATATTAATAGATATCTTTAGATTTTGGTCAAGGAAAAAAATCATATTAGCCAAAGGATTCTTATTTCAACTTGAGGTGGATGAGGATCTATTGATTTTTTATTTTATTTTTTTAATTGTCAAATGAATATGCTCAACACATGCTTAGTCTTAATGCTTATCAACGGTTGTAGTGTGTTACATATGTTAGGTTGTATTGACTTTTAATAAATTTAAAAAATTAGATTCGTGCCAAGTGGCTCCTTGCCCACCAATTTCCTAGGGATTTGAGATTATTTCAATTCTAATAAGTTCATATTCTAATTAGATGGGGAAATTAATATATAAGCAAATTTTATTTAGAAAAATGGTTAATTTTACAACAAGATGTGTAATTTTTTTTCTCAAATTAAATTAGATTCGTGCCAGATGATTCCTGCCCACCAATTTCCTAAGGATTTGAGATTATTCCAATTCTAATAAGTTCATATTCTAATTAAATGGGGAAATTAATATATATGCAAATTTTATTTAGCAAAATGGTCCATTTCACAATAAGATGTGTAATTCCTTTTTCTTTCTAAAGTTAAAATTGATCCATAAATTTTTTATATATAATTAAGCAAGTAAATATGTACATTGATAAGACATTTTTCGTGTTACATTAGTTTTTTTGTTACAATAAATTTTTTATTATATTTATAAAACCTTAAAATTATTTCAACAATATGATTATACTAATTTGAAAATAAAACCAAAGTTACATTCTAAGAAGCTAAGTATACTTATGATTCAGAGGCTAAGTACACTTATGATTCACCCTAAGTTTCTCATTGTAAAAAATCAAACACTATTCGAGACACTGCATAAAACATTTATGATAAATCTTGAGTTATACGAAGAAGTAACCTTTGAAAATATTCAAATACCAGCCGAGGATGATGTCATACAAGAATTAAGAGATTGACAATATAAACAAAAACTTAGACTTATATGAACCACTAGTTAACCATTGTTGCTTTCTTCCGGGAGTAAGATTTATGGGGGAGTAGTACAACTTCTTTAGATATAAAATTCACTTATGTGTTTATCTCATGGAAAACATATGTGTGTAGGAGAGGGGTTTTTAGTTATTGTGTGAATTGAATAATACCCAAATTACAAACGTGTATCCTATTTCTCATCAAGAGGATTACTAGATATGAGTTGTCCAACACTTGCTATGAGATATTCCCGTCAATTGCATATTTAAGCAATGCAAAGAGGGCAACTCCTATTTCCAACCCCATAGCCTCATTAGCGGGGCTACATGCACAGGAGATAGGAGTTTATAACACGCGAGTACTACGCCGTTTTTTTTTTATTATCTAAACGCGAGGTGGCTATCTCCTGCACATGTAGCCCCGCATTAATGAGGCTATGGGGTTGGAAATAGCATTTTCCTGCAAAGAGTGCACATAATCCACCACCTTTATTATTTGTATCAATCCCCAAATTGGTTTTGTCGATAAAGCATTGTTTATCGAGTATAAATAATAAAACCCACTCCCCATATAATAGATCACCCTAATATGTTCTATAAAAAAAATCCACACTATAAAGCGGGTTATATATTGTTTTTGTTTTTAGTAAAAAATTGTTTGATTTCTAATTACTTTTAAAATATTCTAAATAGATTTGATAAAGTTTACTGAAATTTTGAAAACAAATAAATATTAAATTAATTATTTTGAAAATAAAAAAATCTTATATGCAAATTAGTGTCACAGTATTTAATAAAAAACACACTTATCAAATTTAAATATTTATACTCAGTAATTTATTTTTACAGTTTACTTTTTTAATATGTATTTTTATTATATAATTTTACTAATAAAAATATATAAAACAATAAATATAATCATTAATATATTATATTATTTTAACTTTTTAATTAATATTTTGATAGTAAATTTAATATAAAATAACTAACAACATATTTTTAAGTTACATTATTCATTTAAATTAATTTATTTGCATAAATTATTTAGTTTTTTTTCTTTTAAATATAGTTTATTTATTTACACAATGTTTAATTAATTTAATTTTTATATGAAAAATATTGATGTTATATTTCAAAATTTATATATTTATAAGTTTTTAATACAATTTTTTATATAATAATGATAATTTAATTTTAAGAAATATAAATATGATATTATATGTAAGGCTATTTGAAATTGGAGTTTATGAGTACTCTATAGCATACTTTTGGGGTTTATGAGTACTATGTAGCATACTTTATATATACATGATTTTGGAAGTTTTTAACTCTATAAATATTTACATTAATCTAAATTAGCTATCAATTACATTTTACATAAGACGCTGGTACTAAGTAGCAACTCTGCATATTACACTTTTATATTGATTTCACTAATCAAGTGAGTTGGATTTTGCTTGCTGTAGTTTTGAATGAAGTGAGAAGAGCCAAAACCTGTAGCAAGACCTTGATTGAAGGAAAATACTTGTCTTTGTAGCCTTCATTTGTGGGGTATTCAAAAGCCCCATGTGACAAAGATGGGGCGAGATTTGTATTTCATGAGATTGTTTGAAACAAATAAAAATATGTAGCATTCTTTGACAATGTGTTTATCTCATAGATTTGGCAAACCCAATTAAGCCTCAAGATGTTGTGATGCCTATTTGGAGAAAGCACATTCCAAAAAGCAGTGGAGGTTAGTTTCATCCTCATTATAACATAAATAATAGAGCCATGTCCCTTCTATATTTCTTCTTTGGAGCTTGTCTCATGTAAGCACATGGTTATTTACAACAAGAAGAAACATATGTTTTTCATTAAGCACATGGTTCTTTACAACAAGCTAGAAGAAAAGTATGCTTCTCATTATTACTTTCACTTCCAAATTTTTCAACATCATCTTCATACATGGTATTATATCTTAATTTCATAATGTATTAATCATCCAAATTATTGAATGCCCACATCAATTTATCATCCCTTTCCTAAAGCTTGATGTGAACATTGGATAATTATAAAATGAATAAGTACTAGTATGCTAGATTACTTCCAAAAAAAAGTCCCCTTCATAGTAAGCCAACCTTATCTACACATGGTTGTAGTGGTAGAATTGCCAATATTATTTAACATAGCCCTATAACCTATAAAATATAACTTAGGAAAGCATCAAGGTCTTGTTGTTCATCTTAGTGATAGCTTCCCGTGTATTGATGTACCTATTTTTAAGTCAAATAATTTTGTATAAAAATATTATTATGATTTTCTTATTTTATATTAAAAAACAAAATAAAGTTTCCATTTTATTTTTTTTCTTTTATAACATGTTTGACTATAATAAATAATTTAAATATTCATTTGAATTTTCATAAATTTTCTAATTCTAATTCAGATCTTTCAAACTTTATAGAATAATTAAATTTTTAATTAATTATAAAACCTCGTATCCATCTCTGCACCTCTCTAAACCATTAAAGCAAAAGCCTCAATTTTTACCCTTAAACAATTAAGACATATTCTTTACACCAAGATGTAAGTTAATAAATCCTTTTCACTTTCCAATTTATCAATAAGCACTTCCTTAAAATGTGCCCTATAACCCAAAACCAATAAAACAATAAATTAAGCATAATTTTTCTTCAAGTGGATATCTAGTTCATAACCCAAATTAAGCATAATTCTTGTTCAAGTGGATATCTAGTTCATAACAGTAATGGATACCAATTTCAAGTATTTTCGAATTTTGAGAACAACCATAAAGATTTTCGAGCTTGGAAAAGAAACGCATGAAGACTGTTGGGCTGGCAGGGATGCTTACATGGATATGCACTTCGGAGATTGAAACAAATTTCAAATTTCTATGATTCTAAATAGGATTCTTATAAAGGCATCAGGGTGGAAAGAAAGAGAAGTTAAAATTATTGACAATTATTCTAATGAAATAAATATAAAATTTATTATTATTGAAAACAGAAAAAAATCATTTGACCAATACAATTTATATCTGAATAACCTAAAAGTGATTGTTTTTATTAAAATTAAAATTACTTTGATTAAAATGATGATTTGCATACAATTATCTTATGGTTGTTTTTATTAAAATTAAAATTAGAACCTAAAAGTGATTGTTTTTATTAAAATTAAAATTACTTTGATTAAAATGATGATTTGCATACAATTATCTTATGGTTGTTTTTATTAAAATTAAAATTAGTTTGATTAAAATTATGATTTGTATATAATTCTATCATCTTATAATGGTTGGGATTTATTTGTGCTGATAATGACGATATATTTTTCTGGTTAATATTATTTGATATGGTTTATTATCTATCATATCATGTCTAGGATTTGATAACAATTTTATATAATCATTAATAACAACAATTATCATAGTTTTAAGTGCACGACTGATGGGGCCAGCCCACGTGGTCCCGGCTATCTGTCTGCTGAGGTGTATTACTCCGTGGCAAAAGGTTATGATGTGTTGGTTGATTGTTTATCTGTGCGAATCAATTCGGGATCGGTACTTGTAGATCTGTTTTTAATGAGGTAGTACCCCAAACTTACCTCCACTCAACAGCTGTCTGCCTCGGAAATTTCGCAAGGATTTGGGGTTTAGGGTTCTCGACCCTTCGCGCCTATTCACTTTTGCTGTTCACGGTTGCTGTCATTCCTCTTTTGCTCTGCGAGCCTGCGACCTCCGGTTGATGTTTGTGGGTTGTGATTCTCTCCGTCCCTGGACTGTTTGGTCCGCTGGTTCGATGCCCAGCTGCCCTTCCAACTATGGTTGCGGCTATGTGCTTGACATTGCCTGTTCTTCCGGCGTCTTTTACTTGTAATGGTAAGTTTCGAAAACGTTGCTACGCGGTTAGATTTTCAACGATTGCTCTGGTTTGCTTTAGTCGTTTTCTTTGGAGCTCTTTAAGGTTTCTGTCTCTATACAATTTGCGGGTGCCTGTGAATGATTGGGGTTTTGTTTCCTTTCTGTTGTCAATTTGTTCCCCTGGAACTTTCGTGCTCCTCTGCAACGGTTTCGGTTCCTCCTCTCTGTTCTTGGTGGTTCGATGACGGCGTCCTCAGCTGGCAATTCCGCATGCAAACTTGGTAAGTTAGAGTTCTATGCCGGATTTATTTGTATGCTCCTTTTCCTGTTGCTAATGTCGCGGCTCCTTCGTGGGCAGGTATTTCTTCTGGGTTAGTTGGAGGTCCTGGTGCCGTGAACAGGTAAACTCGACTTCGGGTTTTGTGTTCTTGTCCTTCCTTGTATTTCTTTCACTGTTTATGATGCCGACCTAACTATACTTCTCTACCCATTTACTTGCAGGTGGGACTGTGCACGGCTACCATTAACATGCTCTCGGCAGTCTGCAATCCCGGGTAGTTCTTTTTCCTTGACGTTTGTCAGCTATTTCTTGGGTTTCTTCGACCTCCAAGGTCGGACTTGCGTGCAGACCTTAGACTGTTCTTTTCTTGAGTCGGCCTTTCGTTGTTCTCTGGTTGTAATTATGATGTTGAGCCTTGGTGTAAATTTATTCTTGTTCACTGTAGGTTAGCGACCATGTCTGTGGTCCTGAGTCGTTTTACTATTGCGGACAATATATAATGGAAACTTATACAGGGATTTTATAGGTGTAATGTACTTGTTCGGCTATATGGCTTATCTATATGAATCTGTTACTTTATAAACGACAAGGCCTGTATGTTATCTTACATACCTGGGGTTACGGTTGTGTGTGTTTGGCTTTGATTCTTCCTCCAGCGCGTTATCACTTTTCTTAATGCAACACCTGTAACACACTCTACTTGACAGTCTTGCTCAATACATTTGTTTGCACGGTTACACAGTTTGAACACAATGTAAATGAATGCACAGAATGTTTATTTCTCTGTTATCTCTGCTCTTACTTGTTTACACGAAGTCGGAACCCTCACAATGGTTCATTCCGCTCCTTTTATAATTCTGTCTACAAAAACAGTTGTTCATTACGTAACTGTTGTTGGTTATATCATTAGTTTCTACAGTTGGTCGCTAACTGACACATTCTGTTTTTCTTTGTATTTTCCAACCGTAATATGGTTGTTTCCAAGCACAGGAATGCTACCTAATTTGTTACTGTTCCTAATTAAAAGTAAAATTATCACAGTATTGTTTTTCTTTGGTTCTGGCAATTTAAAAAAAAAACACATTACATAGTTAATAATAACGATAGTAAAAGAAAAAATAAAAAATAACCAAGGCAGTGTTACTGCTGATCCATCAAACCGTGTCCTTAGTCCTTTTTGGGAACCTTGTCTGCCTTCTCTCTGACTTCACCCTGTTGACCAGATGCTCCTGCATCAACGACAATTACCATAGGCTTTAGGTTTTAAGTGCAAGTGTTATTGGAAAAAATAAAAATAAAACTTGTATCATAATGGTTCTGGATTCTTTAAATATATTTAAAGCAAACTTGAAACAGTGAACCAGTTGAAAAGTGATACTTTGATGATATGTTTTCCAGATTGCAATGAAAGTCGATTAAAACACACAATGCCCACATGGAGGAGTGGGCGAGTGGAAAAAATAACCGTGATCGCTCTCAGATTTTTGTTTATTGTAATTCAGGTGTGTAGTTCACTCTAAAATTTTAATATTCAGTGGCAGAGAGTAGCAGATCACACGAATATTTTGATTTTGAGTTTGGGTCGGTGAGACGATACAGTGATCCTGGAATGCCCCCTTCTCTCCACGGCTTTCAATTATGGATATAGTCAAGGTGCGTCCTATTAAGCAAAGCATATATCCAAAGAATATGCTCCTCCGCTGCAACTTTTGCCTCCAATAATTCAACGAATTGTGAAGACTTCCTCCTCCAATAATTGATTCACAGCTATGCTGCGATGTTGATTGTATGATGGTTTCCCATTGAAATAAATGTGCGCGATTCATGTTGATGTTGATTTTTCTTTGGTTTATCTCATCATTTTGAAATTTGCTTTAAAAATCATGTGAATTTTGGTAACATTTTGATAAAATTTGATAGGGATTTTTGGAAATTTAAGTTATAGTTGTCAAACTTCAAAATTTTAGGTGCTTCAAAAGTTTTTAATAATGCTAAATCTATTTCCACCATTAAAAACCTCAAATTTTTGATAATGCTAAATCCATTTTCACCATTAAAAGATGATTCAAACACTACTACTACGAAATTTAAAAAAAAATTTATAACAAAATTCCAATAACGATTCAATTCCTAACCTCACACCAATCTTAATTATTCCTAGGCTCTCTGTTCTTTACTTGATTGATGGACACATCTCAATGTGGCTGTTGCATGTTGATTTCAATGCATATTTTATTCAGGATATCAGAGACCAGATCGGATCATAAATGTAAACTATCAACAAATTTTGATGGTGATGTTGATTGTTGTCTGTACCTGTCTTTTTGCTCATTAATCACATCACATGTAAAATCACAAGATCTGATTTCATTATGAAGCCTACGTGACTAGATCCATGCTCTCATTTCATTATGTTTTTCAATGTTTTTGTAAATGTGTTAGAAAACCTGCACAGATGAATCTAGCTAGTAAAGGTTGAACACACAGCTTTGCAGAGCAAAAACACTAAAAGAATCGAAAGAGCCAAAAGAATGATCGATTGAGAAAATAAGTTACAATGCTCATTGTCAGGCCTCCGGGTGATTGTGCGACAGGCACCGGGCACGGGCGCACGATGGGCGCGCGACAACCGATTGTGCGACGGGTTTGCGACGAGCGGCGGTGGAGGCGCGACACAATTGTGACGTAACCTGTGACGATAGGAAGCACATGAAAAATGGCTAAGTGTCATGTACGCATATGTTATGTGAACGCACGAAGGTATATATGCATTAAAACGTGGGGCATAAAATATACCCAAGCCGACACCATAAAAATATAACGTGGGGGCTTCATGGTATAATTTAAGATGTCGGCCCAAGGTTATATGCCAAGATGTGAAGCGTATAAATAAGAGGTGGCTGCACCTCATTTCATCCATTCAACTTCGCTCACCTTTCATACGCTCAAGGTGTAAAACACTTGCGCAGATTTGGAGGTAGATACGCATACCTCATGCGTAGTCTAACCCAAGTGCGAGGAGGAAGTGACTTACGGTTTCAGGTATGAAGGTTCAGTTGTGAGTGCAGATTTGGGTTTCTAAGTGCCGGTTTGGGTGAGGCAAGTGTGCCGAGGTCCAGATTATGTGCAAATTGTATGCAGGACTTGACAGAGTAAGATAGGTAACCTGGGTGGGCATTCTTCTTTGTGCAAGAGTGCATATGATTGTGAAAGGCTATTCTATGCCTTGGTTGTAAAATTATTCTAAGTGTTGGCTTGGAGCTTGCCAAGCATCACTTGTATTGTAATATTGAAGAAGCTGTGATAATATATTGTTGGGCAGACTTTTCTAGGAGTTGCCCCTCCCTTTATACTTTCGTATTGTTGATGTTCTCGGTTTATTATACATGGTTAATGATTGAGAATAGTTTTCACTAAAGTATAAAGGATAATGCATTCATTCGGTTGCAAAACATAAGTTAAGTATGTTTATGTTGGAATAGGCGTAGTCCACAAGCGTTAGTATTGTTAAAAAGAAAGAGTTCGGTGGTGCCGCACCTCGCTACAAGCGGTTGGAAGATCACCGCAGGTGTAGGGGTGTGACAGTTGGTATCAGAGCTTCTTCAACTTGATTGGACAATGAAGCAAGATGAAGCTGCAGACTGTGCTAACAAGGAAGAGGAAGCCGTAATGATCAAAGATGTTGAAGACATGACTACAATGGAGGATGAACTTGAGGATGATCAAGTTGAACCAGGATCGTGCAGTTTGTCAACATGTTTGGATGAGGTCACTCACATGGAGGAGCCTCATGATGATGAAGTAAGTGATGATACTTGTGTTTCATTTGGGCATTTGGGAGATGGACCATGTGCAGTGAAGGGCAAAGTCAATTTGCCAAGGCAAGAGGACATCTCACCATGGATGACTATGATGGAACCTTGTATGGAAGAGCAAGGATTGTCAGTTGTTGGAAAGCTTGTTGGGGTTACTTGTGACCTTATGATGAAAGGTGCAAGGACCCGGGGCAAGGGTGGAACTTGATGATTGTTGTGGAAGAATGAGTCATGCTTTAGCCACATGAATTGGCTAAGTGCCCGGCATGACTCATGGACAGGTTGAGGAGGGCACACACTTGTGATGTTTTGGGTGGACTTGTCATGGCCGAGACCAAGAGCAAGACTTGATGGACTCTTTGGTGGAGGAGCTATGATGAAGGGACTCATGACATGATGATGAGATGGTTGGGTGACCGAGTTCACTAAAACGAAATTTGAAGACTTGGATGGGATGGCCAGATGTTGTGGTATGTCTACTTGGTTGGACTACATGGACAACTTAGTCATGGACATCAGGTTGGAGACTTGAAGACATGGAGCATGGCAGACCTATGCAAGGACATTGTGTGGAAGCACTTGTAGAGATGTCAAGGGACATCCAAAGAGGAGTGCTAGGGCAGGAATGTTATGCAGGAGGACTTGCTAGTGTGACATGGGGACTTGAGGATGGCACATTGCAGATGATGAAGAGAACTTCATGGACCTGAATGGGGCACATCAAGAGTTGATAAGATTGGAGACTTGAGGATGGCACATTGCAGATGATGAAGAGGACTTCATGGACCTGAATGGGGCACATTGAGAGTTGATAAGATTGAAGACTTGGATGGACTTGTGAGCAGCTATGGAGCATTCCTACTACATGAGGATGGGTTATGGAGCTCATGAGGACATGAGATTGTTGTGACTTTTAGGGACTTCATGTATGGTGGACTTAGAGATCTAATACATTGAGGAGCTGAGGTCAGGTGACTTTGATGTAGTATGGGATGCATACTTTCAAAGTGCATGTATGGGCATGGCTTGGAAGAGTGACTTGATGTAGAGGATCGATAAGAGGCACTTTGAGGTGATGAAGTTACAATGATGATGATGATGCTTTGGTGATACACTTGAGCATGGGTTGAGCCGAGACTCAACGACTTTCTATACATGAGAGCTGATTTGATCAAGGATCATGGGCAGCACATGGATAGGTAAGACAAGTGCATACTTGTTTCTATGAAGACTTGAGGATGGCACGTTGCAGATGATGGAGAGGGCTTCATGGACCTGAATGGGGCACATCGAGAGTCAGTTTGATGATCTCTTCACTTTGGAGGAGACACACACATGGACAACATATTGTAGATGACAGTGGTTCTACATATGTTGCGGTGATGTTTGCCTTATGTGGAGGAGACAACATCATGGATGATGGTATGTTGTCGAGGACGACAACGATTTCAGGTGGAGGAGAATGTCAGGCCTTCGGGTGATTGTGCGACGGGCACCAGGCACGGGCGCACGATGGGCGTGCGACAACCGATTGTGCGACGGGTTTGCGACGAGCGGCGGTGGAGGCGCGACACAATTGCGACGTAACCTGCGACGATAGGAAGCACACGAAAAATGGCTAAGTGTCATGTACGCATATGTTATGTGAACGCATGAAGGTTTATATGCATTAAAACGTGGGGCATAAAATATACCCAAGCCGACACCATAAAAATATAACGTGGGGGCTTCATGGTATAATTTAAGATGTCGGCCCAAGGTTATATGCCAAGATGTGAAGCGTATAAATAAGAGGTGGCTACACCTCATTTCATCCATTCAACTTCGCTCACCTTTCATACGCTCAAGGTGTAAAACACTTGCGCAGATTTGGAGGTAGATACGCATACCTCATGCGTAGTCTAACCCAAGTGCGAGGAGGAAGTGACTTACGGTTTGAGGTATGAAGGTTCAGTTGTGAGTGCAGATTTGGGTTTCTAAGTGCCGGTTTGGGTGAGGCAAGTGTGCCGAGGTCCAGATTATGTGCAGATTGTATGCAGGACTTGACAGAGTAAGATAGGTGGCCCGGGTGGGCATTCTTCTTTGTGCAAGAGTGCATATGATTGTGAAAGGCTGTTCTATGCCTTGGTTGTAAAATTATTCTAAGTGTTGGCTTGGAGCTTGCCAAGCATCACTTGTATTGTAATATTGAAGAAGCTGTGATAATATATTGTTGGGCAGACTTTTCTAGGAGTTGCCCCTCCCTTTATACTTGCGTATTGTTGATGTTCTCGGTTTATTATACATGGTTAATGATTGAGAATAGTTTTCACTAAAGTATAAAGGATAATGCATTCATTCGGTTGCAAAACATAAGTTAAGTATGTTTATGTTGGAATAGGCGTAGTCCACAAGCATTAGTATTGTTAAAAAGAAAGCGTTCGGTGGTGCCGCACCTCGCTACAAGCGGTTGGAAGATCACCGCAGGTGTAGGGGCGTGACACTCATGATATAGCATTACTGGGTGAAGATCCCAAGGTAATGCGCCATAGTGGTGATCAATGAGAGGACTCAACACCTACAACAAGTTCTGGAGAGAACTAACCAGTTGCGGAGTGAAAGGAGGAGTAAATCATGCAGAAGAACTAGCTAGTTGCGGAGTGAAAGGAGGAGCAAATCAAGGAGTAAATCATGCAAAAGAACTAGCCAGTTTCAGAGTGAAAGGAGGAGCAAATCAGGGAGTAAATCATGCAGAAAGGATCTTGCATGTAGTCCCATGCTCTAACTAAGTGTTTGCATGTGCCAGTAATGAAGCTCCTAGGTGTGTAGTACCTCCAACACCCCCCTTGAACACCACTATGGGAAAAAATAGAAAATGGGCCATAGCAACTAAGGCCAAAGGTCACCCAAAATATAGTGCAACTTGTATTAAAATTGAGGAAAGAGGGACAACCTCGTGGGAACCCCCCCGCCCCTCAAAATACAATGTAATCAAAAGAAAAGAGGAAGGAAAGACAGTTGTTAAGCAATTGTGTCCTTCACTCCAAGACGATCGCGCAGAGAGTGAAACTTCTACTCAATGAATGTCTTGGTGAAGATGTCTGCAGTTTGTTTTGCTGAAGGAAAAAAATGCAAATCAATGACCTGATCATGCACTAAGTCTCTGATGTAGTGCATATGGATCTCTATGTGCTTCATCCACTACCGCTGTACTGGATCCCTGCAAAATTTGAGAGTGCTCTGGTTTTCACACCAGAAGATAGTGGGTTGGTGGAATTGGATGTCCAACTCAGTGAGAAAGTGATGTAGCCACAGAGCCTGAATGGTGATGTTGACTACTCCTCTATACTTGGCCTCAGCTAAAGAGAGAGCAATAACAACCTGCTTCTTGCTCGACCAACAGATAGGGCCAGACCCTAGTTTGATTGAATATTCGGAGGTGAACTTGCGATCAATTTTGTCGCCCACCCAATCAGAATCTGTGAAGCCAAGAAGATTCAATGCAGTGCTTGCTGCATAGTGAATCCCAAAGGTGATGGTGCTCTGCACATATCGAAGGATGTGCTTGGCAGCATTCCAATGTAGCTCATGCGGCTCCTGCATGTATCTGGAAACTATCCCTACTGCATATGAAAGATCTGGTCTAGAGTGGGTGAGGTACAGTAAGCTCCCCACTAGCTGTCGGTAGAGAGTACTATCAACTAATGGAGTGTCACCTCCATCCTCAAGGTGGACCCCACACAGAAAAGGAGCTGGTGCTGGCTTGCAATTGGTCATGTGAAATCTCGAGGAGATCCCGTGCATACTTAGCCTGAGAGAGTTTGATGCCTATGGCATCCTAGCTGATCTTAAGACCAAGAAATAAGTGTAATGGACCCATGTCCGTCATCAAGAACCTATCATGCAAGGCCCTCTTGACTACAGCAATGGATGAATCTGAGCTACTGGTGATCAAGAGATCATCCACATATAAAACTACGATTAGAAGAGAATCATGTGTCCTAAGCATGTAAACATTCAGATTAGACTTACATCTTTTGAAGTTTTGTGATAAGAGAAAAGAATCCATCTTTGCATACCAAGCTCTCGGGGTCTGCTTAAGGCTGTAGAGAGACTTCTCTAGTCTACAGACCAAAGATGAATCCTAAATGAAACCATGTGGCTGCTCCATGTAGATCTCCTCAAATAGGTCTCCGTGAAGAAAGGTATTCTTCACATCCATCTGATGTACTTCCCACCCCTAGGCAGCCGCAATGGCAAGTGCAAGGTGTATGGAATCCATCTTTGCTACTGGAGCAAAGGTCTCATCATAATCAATGCCATGCACTTGATGGAAGCCTTTGGCTACTAGCCTGGCTTTCTGTTTGCTGATTTGCCTATCTGCAGCACTCTTGGTCCTGTAGACCCATTTTCATAGGACAAGTTTCCTTCCTGAAGGAAGGGGGACTAGATCCCAGGTTTGGTTCTCGAGGAAGGAGTTATACTCCTCCTCCACGGTGGACTCCCAAGAGGGATGCTCAACAGCCTCAGCATAAGACTGCAGATCAGAAGACTAAACCAAATGACAATGCTAGGATGGCATTGGTTCAGTGGCATTGAGGGCAGGGGGAGGCTCAATAAACTCTTAGCTAGTCCTCCACGGATCAGAATTATCCCCCACAAGACCATTTCTAGCAGCTCGGTGGTCTTGTACATATAGCTCATGTAAGCTCCTTGTTCTCTGATTTATGACAGGGGAAGTTGATTCACTGCTGGAAGCCCGATCTGGGCTTGGATGTGGTGAAGACTCTGTCTATGCATCTGCATGCTCTATTCGGCATCTGCATGCTCTGTATCTGCATCTGAGTGTATTGAGTCATCATCTCGGACATGAGGTAGATAAAAGGTGTCTGCATGCGGCAATTGAGGTGCATGAGAGAGACTTTCCTCAAATTTGACACTTCGCTCAATGATGAGCTTGTTTGTAGAGGAAATCAGGAGTCAGTATCCCTTCACACCATCAAGGTATCCAACAAAGATGCACTTAATGCTTTGTGGATCAAGAGCTTTCCTCTTTTGAGAGGGGATCCTGGCCCATGCTCAGGAGCTGAAAACAGGGAAGTGGGTGACCTCCGGTTTAGTGCTGCTCCAAGCCTCAAAGGGGGTCTGATCCTTGACAGACCTATGAGGAGATCTGTTCTGGATGTAGTTAGCACAATTAAGTGCTTCAGCCCATAGCTTATGAGGCGGTGACTTAGCATGTAGCATGCAGGAAGCCATCTCTTTAATAGATCGGTTCTTTCTCTTAGCGACTTCGTTCTACTGCGGAGTATATGGAACTGTGTACTGCAACTGTATGCCGGACTCAAGGCAAATGTTCTAAAGTGTTGTGTTAACATATTCCCCAGCATTGTCTGTATGGAGGGCTTTGACCTTTCTCTTTTACTGTGTCTCAACTAGTGCTTTGAAATCTTCAAAATGCGCAACAACTTCAGATTTGGCCCTGAGAAGATACACCCAAGTATACCGTGAGAAATCATCAATAAATGTAAGCACATACCTTGCTTTGTTGATGGAAGGATGAGGAAAAGGCCCCATGAGATCACTATGGATCAGATCTAGAGGAGAGGATGCTTTGTGAGTCTCGTCGTTGTCAAAATTTTCTCTAGGAGGTTTGCTAAGGACACACCCTTCACAAACTCCTTTGGAGAAACTGATATTTGTCAAGCCTTCCACCATCTCATGCTTGCTTAGCTGTTGCAAATACCTGTAATTTAAGTGACCAAACCTCTCGTGCCAAAGCCTACTACTATCATCAGCATGTGTAAGCAATAAGGCGGATTCAGATTCAATAAATTCAGAAAATGTATATAGTCTAGCTCCATTGTTCACCTCACCAGTTGTAATTTTGGAACCGCTATGTAGGTCATATATGTCACTACATCTGGAGTGAATTCCACTCTTTAGGGTGCCAAAATGAGTGATTTGATAAATTGAAAGCAGGTTTACCGAAAGTTTTGGAACATGAAGCACATCTTCAAAGATTCCATGTAAAAGTTCCACTCTACCATTTCCGGTGACCTCAATATGTAAGTCATCTCCCATGAGGATGGGAGGTCCTTTGTATGCATCCAAAGAGGAATAGAATTCCTTTGTAGCAGCCATATGATGTGATGCACCAAAATCTATAATCCATGCATCAGGGGAAGAGTTAATTGCAACTAAAGCATGAAAATTGTTACCTTTCCCATGTGGTGGATCCTCAGTTTTATTCTTGGCGTCCTAAGGGATGTGGTCCCCAAGGTTGTGCTTCTGAAGGATTTCTACCATTTGGTCAATTTGTTTCTTCAAGCAAGAGGATTCTGGATGGAATCCTCGGTGACAATAGGTGCATTTGTCTCCTTTCTTCCCTTTCTCATTCTGGAGCTGGAGCAGTCATTGAAGGGCTTGGTATACCCTTCCTTCTTTGGATGGGAATGCACTTTTCCCTTGTCTTTTTGCTGCTGATTTTTCTGATTTGAATCATATCTGTGATTTTTATTGTGGCTTCCATCATGCACAGCAAGTGCATGCGCTTTTGGAGGTTTGATTTTCCCCATGCCAATGAGTTTGTCTTGCTCAAAAGTGAGGGACTCCATGAACTCTTTGAGAGAAGGCATAGTGTAGAATTTACCTATTGCGAGCCTTACTAAATGAAATGTAGACACAAAGACGGAGTATTCTAGTCCGAGCTTTGACATAATAGAGAGAACTTGGCGACTCTCCTCCTTGGATTTGCCAATTCCATAACCCTTGAGTTGCAACAATAGATCATTATATTTGGTGAAGAAGTCTTGAATTCTGTCATAGTTCCGTGGATCCATTGAGAGTAGCTCCACTTCGAGTAGATTTCCTTTCATCTCATCCTATTTCCCATAGAGTTCTTCAACCTTTTTCCAAATCTCATTGGGAGTATTGCAGGAAGATAGATGAAATTGCAACTCTTGGGAGATGCACATGCATATGGATCTGTGGGCCTCATCCATGTGATTGAGGTACTTTGATTTCTCTATGGCTGAAGTGGGTTCCACTTCTGCAGCCATGGTAATCATGTACAACCCTTTCTGATGAAGGTATCGAGCCATTTGGTCCTTCCATTCGTGATAGTTATACAGTGTTAGGATCGATGCTTTGGGAAACTCCATTTTTCTGTCGATCTTCGATCTCCAAACTATAATACCTGCAAAATAAAGTACTGGTGAGCCTTTTATCTAGCAACCTGTGGGCTCTGATACCATGTAAAGGTTTTCCGTTACACCAAAACCCACAGGTGTTGGTAAACGTTCCAAACTAGTAACTAGGATCCCCAGGGGTGGAAATTACGGATTCCATAGAGGTGCGGTGATTCTTCCAATGAAGAAGTTTTCCATTACACCAAAACTCGTAGGTGTTGGTAAACATTCCAAACCAGTAACTAGGATCCCCAGGGTGGAAATTACGGATTCCTTAGAGATGCGGTGATTCTTCCAACACCCCCTCAAATGTAACTCGGGGGAATCGAACCTAGCTCCAAGATTTGATACCATGTAAATGTGTTAGAAAACTTGCACAGATGAATCTAGCTAGTAAAGGTTGAACACACAGCTTTGCAGAGCAAAAACACTAAAAGAATCGAAAGAGCAAAAAGAACGATTAATTCAGAAAATAGGTTACAATGCTCATGATATAACATTACTGGGTTAAGATCCCAAGGTAATGCACCATAGTGGTGATCAATGAGAGGACTCAACACCTACAACAAGTTCCGGAGAGAACTAGCCAGTTGCGAAGTGAAAGGAGGAGCAAATCAGGGAGTAAATCATGCAGAAGAACTAGCCAGTTGTGGAGTGAAAGGAGGAGCAAATTAGGGAGTAAATCATGCAGAAGAACTAGCCAGTTGCGGAGTGAAAGGAGGAGAAAATCAGGGAGTAAATCATGCAGAAAGGATCTTGCATGTAGTCTCATGCTCTAACTAAGTGTCCGCATGTGCCAGTAATGAAGGTCCTAGGTGTGTAGTACCTCCAACAGTTTCATCGTTGAAAGATTGTGAAATTTGTTAAAATAAGATTACTTGGATTCATGTTTGTAACTTCAAATTTATCTTGCTTCTCAAGCAGAAATTTGATAATCATCATTAATTTTTCATGATTATCAATTTTTTTGTTTTTAAATTTGTGGTTTTCATTTTTGTTGTTGTTGTTGTGAATGATGCATTCCGTAAAAGCTATAGAGAAACAACTCACAAAGTTACTTGAGTTGTATTCATATTTGAATTAAGCTCATCTTTATGCTCATAATTTTTACACATTAACTAATTAATTTTCATATATATATATATTAATTTTATTTATTTTCTTTTTCATTGAAATATAAATATTTATATATAGATATGAATAGTGAAGATATTGTAGTACTCATGTCTAGAATCTATATAATTACTAAAATTGATTTTATTTATTTATTTATTATTATTTTTTAATTTATACACAAAATAAAATTGATAGAGATCCAAAGTTGGATCTCGTATTCATTTTTTTGATAATCACTTGCCTTATTTAATTGAAATAAATTCAAACACCAATTATTTACTATGTTTTCTTAAAGAGAACTTAGTAGAAAATTAAGAAGAGAATGGCTGGAAAGGCAAAGGGGCTAAAGCATTATAACTTTGATGTGATTTAGTGTTGTTTTTGTCATCAATATAGTTGCATTCTGGACTAGTTTGTTTAGTGTTTTGCATGTAATAAGCATTTCAATTTTTTTTTTTGGGGAAATTCTAAATTTGTATGATGTAAAGTTATAAACTTTTTTGAAATAAATTTCTATTTTGTTTTTAATATTTGTATTATAGATTGTATAGCCTTCATATAATTATGTTAAAATTCAAATATGAAAGCTATTCATTTTTCTATAATGGTATTTTTATTAACTTCCAATCCTATCAATTGAATTATATATTTTTTGGTTGTTAAAATTTTATGCTTTTATTACATTGATTTATATTTTAATTTAATACATGGTTATGTTATATTTGTATTATAAATATAAACATGCAAATAGACCATACTTAAATATTTTGATAGAAAAAAGATAATATTAATCTATGATCGCATAATTTTATATTGAAATTATGGTAGTATTAATAATACCTAATTGATGAAATAAAACATTTTATATGCGCATTTATATTTCTATATTATACATGAACATTATTAATTTTTTAATAAAATAATAATTTAAGTTGAATAAATTTATAAAAATCAATATTTAATTTTTTTAATAAATCTATAATGTTCAATAATTTTTATATATTGCTATGAAAATTCATTTTATATATTATTATTATTTGTTTTATTCAACTAAATTCACTCTCATACGCTAACAATGACTATTTAAAAATGATTATTAAAAACTATATTAATAATATTTAAAATATTTATTATTAATAATATTTAAAAATACCTATTAATAATCATATTAAAATGTACATTATTAAATTTATAATAGTATGGTTTTTATTATAGATTTTAATAATAATGTTTATAATATTAAGATTTAATATTAAAATTTATAATATTGAGTGTTTATGTTATTAAATTTATAAGGTTAAAATTTATAATATTTGGTTTAATAATGGATATAATATTGAGTTTAATATTGGGTTTTAATATTTGAGTTCAATAATAAATTTTGATATTGGGTTTAATATTAGAGCTTTTATTATAGTGGTTTTAAATATTGGATTTATAGTATTGGGTTAATATTGAGTTTATAATATTCAATTTAATATTAGGATTTATAATATTGGGTTTAATATTCAGGTTTTAATATTTGGGTTTTAAATATTGGGTAATATTTGTGTTTATAATATTAGGTTTATAATTTCAGGCATAATATTAAGGTTTATAATATTGCATTTAATTGTTGGGATTCATAATATTAAGATTTTTAATATTGGGTTTTATATATATTGGGTTTGAAATTAGGGTTTATAATATTGGGTTTAATATAGGGGTTTGCAATATTGTGTTTCATATTAGGTTTGAAATTTGAGTTTCTAATATTACATTTTATAATGTTAAGGTTTATAATATTTGGTTTAATATTAGGGTTTAATATTGTGAGGTTGGAATGGTACTAAAATATATCCAACATCACTTTGTGACAAACATAGTCACAATGTGACAATCAATCTGATAATAATGATCACAATACATTGCAATTAATTCAAAGTCGCATTTTATGTTTCAAAATTAGGCTTTAACAATAAAGTTTGAATATTGCAATTTATAATATTTGGTTAAATATTTGAGTTTATAATATCAAGTTTAACATTTGGGTTTAAAATTGGGTTCTTAATAGTGGATTTATAATATTAGTGTTCATAATTTTGCGTTTAATAATAGAATTACATATTGAGTTTATAATATTAGGGTTTAATGTTGGGTTTATAATATGATGTTTAATATTGGGTTTACAATAATGAGTTTTTAATACTAGGTTTAATATTGAGTTTAATATTGGTTTTAGAATTTTGGGTTTAATATTGGGTTTAATAGTCGTTTTATAATATTGGGTTTAATATTAGGGTATAATATTGTGATGCTGGAACAGTACTGAAATCTATCCAACATCAGATTGTCATAAACATTGTGGTGATGTGACAATCTATCTAACAATCAATTTCTCAAGGTTACATTACATTGCAATAATTTTAGGGTTTTAAAATAGAATTCAATTTATAAGACTAGAAGTTAATACAAACACAAACATAGAAATATGAAAAACATCCATATTTGGATTTTAACATAACCATACGAAGGGGATACAATCTATAATTGAAAGGTTAAAAGCAAAGCGATAACTTTATTTGAAAAAATATGTATGTCTTTACATCATAAAATTCACTTTCCAAAATAAATTTGAATTATTTAATTACATGTAAAATATTAAACAACTTATTCCAAAATGCAACCATATGGATGACAACTCTATTGAAATTATTGAAAAATACAATGAATAACCTATTGAAATTATTGAAAAATACAATGAATAACCTATTGAAATATATTGAAAGTTATAACAAAAAATAGTAAAAAGTATTCATATCATTTGAAAACTACGGAAAACTATTAAAATATATTGAAGATATATATCTTACAATGATAGGGAGATCAATCATTGCTATTTTTCCTCCTAAGTCTAAACCCTATATAAACCCTATATTAAAAACCCTATATATTAAAAACCTTTATATTAAACCCAATATTATATGCCTAATATTAAACCCTACATTATAAACTCAAATATTATACACCTCAATATCAAACCCCAAACATTAAAACTCAAATGTTATAAACTCGATATTATAAATCCTAATATTAAACTTTAATATTATAAATTATATTCCTATAAACCATATTAAACACAAATATTTAAAACCCTAACATTAAACCAAATGTTATATATCCAATATTATAAACCCTAATATCTATTACAATGTAATAAATAGTGATATGGTTTATTCATAGTAAAAGTATTCACATAATTTGAAAACTATTAAAATTTACTGAAGATATATATGTTGCAATGGTATAGAGTTCAATCATTACTCATTTTTCTTCCTAAGTGAAAAAGTTATATAAAATCTATATAAACCCTATATAATAACCTTATATTTTAAAAACCCTATAAACCCTTATATTAAATCCAATATTATAAACTTAATATTTTAAACCCTAATATTATTATAATATAATAAATAATCATCTTTCTTTCTCCCTCCCTCCCTCCCTTCTTTCTTTCTATAAATTTAATATATAGTATATATATATATATACTTACTATTATTAATATACTTCACATATATAAAAAATATTAACAATTATATTAATAAATATATAATCATTATTGACCATAACATAATTGTGAAAGATATATAAGTATTATTAATAATAAGAAAAAGCTATTATTATTATATGTTAATTATATTATAGTTTGAAATATAACTAGTAATATATTAATATGATATTATATAATAGCATAATATTATATTAATATATAATATAATAATTATAAATATATAATATTATATAATAATATGGTTGTTATTATTTATATAATTAATATTGGTGAGATGGAACAAAAGTGGTTTAAGTTCAATAAATATATTAAAATACTTTTCATTCTTGAAATAATTCATTTTACAAAATATTATGAAAGCAATTTTTTCCCTAAAATTTTCAATTAAAAAAAATAATTAAAGGAACTTGACATCTATAATTAATATGGATCTATCATGTGGAATAATAAATATCTCTATATATAGATAGATATAAATAATTGCATATATCTCTCTTAAGATGGAAGAATTGTCTTTGATTAATTTCTTTTTCTTTCAATTATTTATTTATTTATTTAAGGTGGACATATATTATATTTATGGTTAGTGTTGAATTTTTTTCTTATTAATTTTATTTTGAATGCCATATGTTAACTCCATATTAAGCATTGAATCAATTACACATCTCCCTCATTCTTGGACACAGAAAGCACCTATCCATGGAATATGAATGTGCACATGTGCACAAAGTCTCTATAAAGATAATATAACAATATTTTACTTAAAGTGAATATTTAAATATTTTATTGATAGTTGGTATAGAAATTTTGTTGTGTTAATATTTTTTTAAATACAATTTGCCAACTTTGTTCAACACAAAAAGAATGATATATCTCCACATTAGCTAAAAATTCCTTTCAGCACAATATTTTTTTCTTAAAACATTATAAAAATCATTTTTCTAGGAAAAAAATACAATCTATTTCAAAGTAAAAGAGAAAATACACATCCATGATTTTATGAACATCAAATATATCACCGTTAGTTTTTCACTTGAGAAAATCAAACATGTTTTAAAAACTACATAAAACTTTGACCTTACATCTTGATAGGCACAAGCAAACATGTTGTAAAAACTACATAAAACCTTGACCATACATCTTGAGTTATAGGCACAAGGAGCCTTAAATAAAATAACAAAAAAAAGCAGCAAAGCATAACATCATACAAGAATTAAGAAACTTGAAAATATAAACAACAACTATGACTTATATGTTTATGAGATTGCTCTTATAACAATCAACTAGTTGATCATCCTCAATTGTAGGATTTATTACGAAGGAGAAAAGCTTCTTTAGATATGGAATTCACTTGTGTATTAATCCCAAATTAAACATGTGTGTAAGAGACGCCTTGAAAAATATTGGACATGGTTCTTAGCTACCATGTAAGTTGAATAAGACTCAATTTACAAACCTGTACCCTATTTGTGATCCAAAGGATTATTATTTCTAAGTTGCTAAACACGTAGAGCTATGAGATATTCTTGTCAGCGTCAACTACATATTTAAGCAATGCTAAGAGTGCACAAAATTCATCTTTATTATTTGAACCAATCTCTAAATTGACTTTTTCGAGAAAGTAGTGTCTAATCATAGTATAAAGAATAAAGCCTACTTTGCAAATAGGTAAATCTCCCTAACACGTTTTCTAAAAAAAACCACAGATTTTCATTATTAGTCTCTATCATAAGATTATTAGTCCTTAAATTGACCTCTCTCTCAATATGAGTATGTGTATAAAAATCAAATGATTAAACTCGAAGTTTTATTTTGTATGATTTAGTTTACCTTTTTCTCAGCTTATTAAACATTGATAAGGTTTTCTGTAAGTGAATCACTAATCAATCAATCGAGTTGGTTTATGTTTTTCTGGTGGGTTTTAATGAAGTGAGAAGAGCCAAAACTTATAGGGAGACCTTTATTTGAGGACTATGTTTGTCTTTAAATAGTCATGAATTGTAGGATATCCAAATAGCCCACATGACAAGGATGGGGAGACACTTGTATTTCTTGAGACTGCTTAAAAGAAGGAAAAACATGTAGCATTCCTCAAGCATGTGTTCATCCCATAAATGTGTCAAACCCAACAAACCTTAAGATGTTTCTATACCTATTTGGAGAAAGATAATTCCAAGAAGATGTTATATCCTAATTTTATAGTGTACGAACCATCCAACTTTTTGAATGCCCACACTAGTTCATCTTCCCCAAGCCAAAGCTTAATTTGAGATTTGGATAATTTTGCAATGAATAAGTGCCAATGTTGATGCTATATTGCTTCCAAACTAATTTCTTGCATAGTAAGCCAACCTTGTATTCTCATGGGTGTAATAGTAGAATTGCCAATCTTATTTAAAATACATCTCCCTATCCCTTGTAGCTGAAGAATAAGGTCATCTAGAAAAAATATGTTTCTACAATAACCAAAATCACATTAGCACCTATATGAACCTTTGTGCCTAATCCAACCTTCCACACCAAGAAATACGCCATGATGGGGAAAGCACAGGAGAGGAACTTCCATTGGTTGTAATAATTTGTAATATTCTTGTTTTTCTTTATGATCCAATCTAGCATAGTAAGGGGCAACACACTTGACAAAAATTATCCTTCTCTTGCTTTCTGATCCAATCTAGCATAGAGTAAGGGGCTTGGAAACAAGTATTCATCTCTAGATGCTATCACCAGATAGAATAACCAAAAGAGATTTTTCTCCTAGCACTCTACCAAACAAGTATTCTTCTCTAGATGCTATCACTAGATAGAATAACCAAAAGAAATTCTTCTCCTAGCACTCTACCAAACAATAGTATGTTCTTTAAGTCCCACCCTCCTTGCTTCCTGGGTGATGCCACTTTATTCCATTTAACAAGATGTGAACCCATATACTAGGAATTTCCTTTCTACAGGTAATTGAACAAAAATTGTGAATTTTGATAAGGATTTCCCTAGGAATCAAGGCTAGTAGATGGAAATACGTTGAAATTGCTTCAAGCCCAAATTTTATGAGAACCATCTGATGCCATCTAGAGATCCAATGGTTGCACTAAAAACTTATATGTTCCTCCACCTTTTTCAAGCCATTTCTAATCTGGTGTGCTAATTTTTTTGTTTTTACAACATAGTTAAGATATTTGATCCTGCCATCCAAGTCAAAAGGAAGAGAAGGAAAAATATCAATAAATCGATGTTTCACATTAGCCTCCAAAGATGGAAAGTAAATAATATACTTCAAGATGTTGATCTCCATTCTTGTAGCACCACAAAAAGTTTCAAAAATCTCCTTATATACCATACCTTCGGTGTTTGTGCAAAAACAAAAAATAGAAATTGTATGAGATGAACATATATGCCAATATAAATGCCTTGAATTCTATTTGCTCTCTTGCTTCAATGATAGCTCGAATCAAATAAGTCCCTATGCAATGAGGAGGAACATATAGGGAGACTGTGGAAAATGATGATGTAGACCTCTTGTAGGATTGAAAAAATCAGAACCTATTCCATTAACTAAAACTGCAAATGAAGAGCACATCACACAACCCATAATTCAATTAACTAGGGGTAAATTGAGTCTGACTTAAAGAAACAATAACCTTAAATATATCTAATAAACCTGATTGTAAATGACCCTACCTTTCAAAAACCATATTTTTTACATAAATCACCCTTGTAAGAATTAGTTTAAATTTGACTACAATCACTTCTACAACTATTTTGTACAAGCTATTCCAAAATAAAATGGGATAGAAGTCATTAAAGATGTTTAGATAATCCACCTTTGGAATAAGATATATGAATGTGTACTTATAACTTCGGATTAAGCCATATAAAATTACTCAACTATCAAAAAAAAAAAGCATAAAACTATTTCCCCTATATTTTCCGAGTCTAATGCTTTATATATTATAAAAAGTGGCTAACCCAAGCTGAGCCAAATATTCGAAACCTTTAAGCTTATGCCCATCATTATAATTTACTTCCCAAATATTGTTGAAGTTGTTTTGGTAGTGTGCAAAATTCCAAAATACTTAGCGTTGTTATAATTTTGAGTCTCGAGTCTAGCTTTTGGTCAAAGAGGAATTTTATCCTACATTCTTCCAATAATGGGATTCGATCCTCCAAATCTTATGAAAACGTGCCAGCTTTATTCTCTTCATAAATCCTCTCCAGTTGTGCCTCAATCTCCCTGAGTGAAAGAACTCATGGACGTTTTCTTTCTCATGCGCATGTAATAACTTTCTTCCTAAAACTTTCTGAGGGTGGCAGCAAATTAACTACAGGGGCTCTAAGTCGGGTTGAAGGTGTGTCTTACTTTCCCCATTGAAATTGCATTAGTGTAACTGCTCTTGTTGTTAATCTCATGTAGGGTTTATAAAAGACAATAACGTTAACTGGACAGATACAAATTCTTTTGTGAACTTACCACTCATTATATTGGAGTGTTGGTGGTGAGTTGGGACACTCTGTAGTCAAGTGAGGTTAGGTAGGCGGTGGAGATCGTTTATTGTCTTTCTTTTTACTTGTATTAGATTTTTTTGTTATAACATGTTTGACTATATAATATGATTATTTATTTAATTTTTTGAATAGCAAATATATGATGTACAAAAATACTAAACCATTGAAGGTAGATGATGATGTAAAAAAACTAAACAATTGAACCGTATTGGTTCTCAAATTTTTATTCTGTAAAATTCAGATTCGTAGTATTGAGTGGTTGGGAATATCATTAAGATTTTGATTTTCGGTCGCTAAAATGTAACGATACAGCGATGCTGGAATGTCCACCTTCTCTCCATGGCTTTCAAACATTTCGCCATTCGATACAGTCATGTTGCGTCCTATTAACGAAAGCATCTACCAAAGGAATATGCTCCTCAGCTGCAACTTTCTGCGTCCAATAATTCATCCCACTGCAAAGAATTCATTTTCCAATAATTGATTCACAACTATGCTGTGATGTTGATTGTATGAAGGTTTCCCATTGAAATAAATGTGATGCCCATTTTATGTTTATAATAACTCATTCAAACCTAAAAGGCCGTGACGTTGATTAGCCTTTTCAAACCTAAAGAGCGTTGATTCTGATTTTAGCCTTTTCAATGTAAATTATCAACCAATTTTGATGGTGTCGGTCATGGTTTTTCCCGCTTTTTGCACATTAATTACAATCACGCGTAAAGTCACATGACTTTACTCCATTACGAACCGTACATGATTCGATCCATTGTCTTCTTTCATTATGGAAAGATTGTGAAATTTGTCGAATAGAATCTTACTTCGATTAATCCCCTGGTTTGCTTTCACAAGGTTTGAGATTCACATTCTGTAGCGTAACTCTTTCAAAATGCACAAGTTCTTCTCGATCAGTGAGCGATTGAAATTCTCGGCTAAAGGCTAAGATTTGAAGCAGAGGCTCTGATAAGTTTGAGCTTCACATTCTGCAGCGTAACTCTTTCAACATGCACAAGTTCTTCTCGATCACTGAGCTATTGAAATTCCTCGCCAAGGGCTCAGATTTGAAGCAAACGCTCTGATAAGTTTGTTCATATATATATATATATATATGTGGGGGTTATATATTATTTATTTAAAAAAACTCATTAAAGTTGTGTTTTTCTTTTAAATATGAAAAGGTTGTAGCATTATTGATATTATCTTGTAATTATTTATTTTGATATTTTGGAAATTGTTACAAAATTTATTAAAAAAAAAAGCATATACAAATTTGATCAATCATATATATATATTTTTATGGAAAAGTTTGAATGTGGAGGTTTGATTTGTGGATACTAATAGATACAATTTAGAGTATGTTTGCAGCCTTGGGGCCCACCCTAGGTGGATTTCTTCTTCCTCATGGGCCACATTTGGATTAGGGTCATTGCGTCCATGGAGGAGGAGTTGGTGGACTAGTCTTAGGACCCATATGAAGGGCTTCCAATTTGTTCATATCTAGGCGTGACCTCACCATTAACAGATCTAACACTTTGAGCACCAACTTTGATAGATCAGTGTGAGATATATCATACGGTTGACAAGGATGTGGTGGTATTTCCGCGAACCTCCTCCAATGGTTCCACATGTGCCAATCTCATTACAACTCCACCTCTTGAGGTCCCCCCTCACATTTTTGGTCCCATGTTCTCACTCCTTTTTGTTGGTAATTCCTTGGAGGCATTGTTAGTTATTTTGCCTTCGACAAAAACCCCTCTTGTTGTCGTGGTTATGTTAAAGGACCCAACAACCCTCCCTCATTTTGTGTTGGTAACTAAAAATTGTTGTCCCACCTTCCCTTGTGATTTCCATAGTAAGTTTATAACCCTTCAAATTCTTAGTGGTAGTTTATCCTCAAATAATTAGTTGCCTCCCCTCCAGCATGTAGGGAAGGGTGCTTCAAAAACAAGTAAGAAATGAGTGAAAAGAAAGATTCATGAACCCAACCTCATCCTGGGGAAAGATATCAAACTCAACGATATTTCAAAAATGGAGGAAACTGTAGTGGTCTGTCATTTTGTGAGAAAGAGGATGGCTATGGTAGTAATGAGGAATTAGACCTCAAAACATTTCTCACCTATACTTGGTTATGCCCATCATTGCCTGATCCTTACAAAAGGCTAGATGGTTTGGATCACGACATCCTCGGAGGATGTGGAGAAACTGGTGTAAAGGCATTGGCAGTGGGGCTCACAAGCCTTGTATCTAAAGAAATGGACAATTGATTTTGATGCTAGATTAAAGTGGTTCTTAGTGTTACCCATTTGGGTTCAACTTCCTGCTCTTCCATTTCAATACTAGTCAGAAGAGGTATTGAGGTTGGAAATATTTTGGGGTTTTTTTATGAGCATACACATCATTTAAGATCTCGACTATATGGCAATGCTAAGGATCTTAGTGATGGGTCCCATCAATAGGTATATTTTGAGGCCCATTGTGCTATCCTCTAGCCCTTAAATTCTTTTTTCTCACATTAATTTACATTTTTTAGCCATAATGTGCTTAGTAGGAAGACTAAAGGGTGCATGTCATATTTCATGGCATAAGGTGGTTAATATGCAGACAAAAGAAGCATTTTTGGAGACATTTACTCTGCAAGGGCACATTGGAGGCATCTAGAGAGAATATATGAGGCTTGTCCACCACATTAACTCTCCAAATCAACTTGAGTCCTAATATTTCTCACCAACAACTTGAATTCCACTAGTAGCCGATGAACTCAAGTGCATGTGGAGATCAAAGGGAACTAGATCCACCAATTTCGATATTTTGGAGGGAAGGAGTCCTCTCAAGGGAGCTGCCCCTTAATCACTTTTTGTATAAATAATTGGCCTAAGGGCTCATTAGGATTCGAACTCTTAGATCTCGAAAGAGCTATTGAAGGCTAAGTACATGAGGTTGCTATCTCCATTTTGAGATGATGCGTTCGCACTCTGTTTTCTGTTAATGAAAGGTCCTTTGTTGGTCTACATCCGAGTTAGCTTAGGAGGGCCAAAAACCTTGGGTTAGCGCCCAACCCATAGGCCTTAGTTCCTCTTGTGTATTTTTCCTTTGTTTTTGTTTAAGTTGTTGTATTTCTTCCCTTGTTCAAGTAGGAATTAGATTGCAAAAATTGTAGTTGCAGGTTTGATCACCACCTCTCTTGTGGGAATTATGGTTGGAAGGTCTACAACAACAAGCCAAAAATATGTGTTTATGTTTCCTTGGAATTTGTTAGGTTTTTGAATGAAATTCTTTTGCATGCTTGATGAACAGAAGCTGAAGTTGTTTCTATCCACCCTCAATGATGCAACCTTGCACTGGTTTATGGGATTACCAGGAGGCAACATCACTACTTGGGCCCAAATGTGGCAAGCTCTAAATGAACAATACATGGATTACTGTAGGTCCAAATAAACTAAGGAATAAATCTTTAGGATGACCGTAGAAGTAGTTGATTCTTTAGAGGAATATGAGAAAATATTCTAGCTCAATTATAGGAGGGCTAACTATACCCTTGACCCTAAGTCACTCAAGCTAGCTCTTCTCTGAGGGATAAGGGAGGATGTAATGAAGACCCTCAAGATTCTTTATAGAGGAGACATCTACCAAATTCTTTTGATGAAATTAAAACAATATTCAGGAATCACTCTAGGGCTACTAGGAAAAAGGGTAGGTCTAGTCAAGGCTTGGTTAGTTCAACTCCCTATGCATCAACCATCAAACATGATACAGGAAGTATGTTGGAGGATTTCAAGAGTGAAATATTTCATACCTTTTCCATACAAATGGACACTACACAGCGTAAAAGGAAGAAAGAGGAAGCATAAAGGGAACTATCTATCCTTTTCCCTAGATGCATTAAGAGACATCCTAGAAATGAGTGCCCATTGAATGTCATAAAAGTTTGTTCTGTTTGTGAGGAAAACCATGCAAAAAAACAAATGTCTCTCTTTTCCAGGCCTAAAAGTTGTATACCAAAGGGCAGAAGGTGGTTCAAAGAAACTCTGCTTCATTAACCAAAGAAGGCCCCAAGGCCTAGAGCCATATCAACAAGGCATGCAAGGTGTACATTATCCTCCTTACAATCCAAATTAGAATGCACCTTTCTAGCCTTGGTACCCTTCCACTCATCTTTCATGGCCCATACCCTCTCCTTGGCCTTATACTCCTCAATATTCTCCTCAACCTATCAACCCTCCTTTCTAGCCATATCCACCTTAATCTCCTCAATGGGGCAACTCCTCACAAGGATGGATGCCTCAAACAACCCAACCTATTGCATTAATTGTAGGAATTTACAGGGTAAGTTCCTCAAACACTCACAAACAGATCACAAATCAATACACCAGTATTCTTAACGTGGTTTAAACCCTCAAAGAGGGAAACAGTCCATGGCCTGAGCCAACGCGACCACTTTAGGCAATTTATTAATAAAAGAATGAAAATTTACATAAGATTCTCTCATGAACGGTTACCCTACAAATGACCCTCCATGCTCTTTAAATAGAGATCATGGACCAATCGGGTGTCAAGCCATGGATCAAGTGTCGTTAATACTGAGGAGAGAATGAATTGTCGGATCACTACATATCATGACCATCGGATTGTAAGTTACAAAAGTACGTAGTAAAGAAACACACTTTAACTAACTCTACACTACACCAAGTTATACTTAACTATTTCCTGTGTGTCAGAATATCCTAACATCTCCCCTTAAGAACAACTTGGGATAGGATTGAAGGATGTACAAATATGACACAATAGGAGAAGGAAGAAGGCATTAGAGCCTATCTCCCCTTAGTGACAACTTCCTAAACTCCAACCATAAATTGACGTTTAGTAAACTTCACCTCTGTGAGAGCCTTTGTAAAGATGTTTGCAACTTGATCATCTGGTTGAACAATATTGCACTTCAAGAATATGGTCATGTATGAGCTTTCTGATGAAGTGCATGTGCAGTTCAATGCGTTTTCTGCGTTGATGTTGGACTGAATCTTTGCATAGTTGAATGACACTTTGATTATCACACCAAAGTGTAGTTAGATGCTGCTGCTGAAAGCCAAACTTTGACAGGATTTGACAAAGCCATATGGCTTCCTTACTAGCTTCTACAACACCGCGATACTCTGCTTTTGCTGAAAAAAGAGAAATGACACTTTGTTTCTTGCAAGCCCATGTAATAGGTCCTGAATCAAGAGTGAACACATAACCTGCAGTAGACTTCCGATCAGTGTCACTAGCCCAATCAAAATTAGTGAAACCAACCAATAGAAGAGATGCTTCTGCAATGTAATGAATCCCAAACTGAACAATACCTTGAACAAGTATTCTTTTAACTACTTTCAAATGACTTTCATGTAGGTAATTCAAATATAACATACAGTAATCCTGAAATACCCTCCTTTTCTCCATGGCTTTCAATCATGGATATAGTCAAGGTGCGTCCTATTAAGCAAAGCATCTATCCAAAGAATATGCTCCTCGGCTGCAAGCATTTATCCAAAGAATATGCTCCTCCGCTGCAACTTTCGCCTCCAATAATTCAACCAATTGCGAAGACTTCCTCCTCCAATAATTGATTCACAGCTATGCTGTGATGTTGATTGTATGAAGATTTGCCATTGATATAAATGGGATGCCCATTTTTATGTTTCTAATAATTCATTGAAACCCAAAAAGTGGGGGTGATGTTGATTAGTTTTTTCGTTCACAGTACGTAACCTTAATTGTACTCGGGCTCTATATTCTTTACTTGATTATTGGACATACCTCAATGTGGCCACTGCACGTTGATTTCAATGCATATTTTATTCAGAGTATGAAAGACCAGATCGGATCATAAATTTAAATTATCAACAAATTTTGATGGTGGTCGTTGTCTGTACCTGACATTTTGCTCATTAATCACAATCACACGTAAAATCACATGATCTGATTTCATTATGAACCTACGTGACTAGATCCATGGTCCAATTTCATTATGTTTTACAATGTTTCATCGTCGAAAGATTGTGAAATTTGTTGAAATAAGCTTTACTTGGATTCAGGTTTGTAGCTTCAAATTTATCTTGCTTCTCGAGCAGAAACGTGATAATCATCATTAATTTTCAGGCTGATTATTATTATTTTTAATTTGTGGTTTTCATTTTTTGTTTTGAATAATCTTCTATATGCATTTGGTAAAAACTATTGGTAAAAAGTACAGAGAAATAGTTCATAAAGTTATTTGAGTTGTATTGATATTTAAATTATACTATTTTTTATGTTCATTATTTTTACAAATTAATTAATTTATTTTAAATATATATATATATATATATTAATTTTTTTCATTGAAATACACATATTTACATATAGATATGAACAATAAGATGTTGCAGCACTCATATGTATAAATACAATAAAGATGTTGTTATACTTATTTCTATAATCCAGATTATTACTAAAATTGATTTGATTTCTTTATTATTAATATTATTTTTAATATACTTATAAATAAGATTGATAAAAAAAAATTGGATTTGGTACTCATTTTTTTGATGATCACTCGCAACCCTTAGTTGAGATCAAATCAAGTATTAATTATTTACTACATGTATTTCAAAGAGAAACTAGTAGAAAATTAAGAAGAGAATGGCTGGAAATGCAAAGGGGGCAAAGCATTATAATGTTGATGTGATTTGGTGTTGTTTTTGCTATTATTATGGTTGCATTTTGGATTAGTTTGTTTAGTGTATTGCATGTAATAAGTATTTTATTTTATTTTTTTAATTGAATTTTATGATGGGAAGCAATAATTTTTTTTTGAAATAAAATAATATTTCTATTATAGATTATATGTTCTTTATATGATTATGTTAAAATTCAAATATGAATGCTATTTATATTTTTATGGTTGTGTTTGTATTAACATCCAATCTTATGAATTGAATTTTATTTATTTTTGGATATTAGAATCTTATGTTTTATTACATTAATTTATGTTTTAATTTGATATATGATTATGTCATGAATGTAAACATGCAATGAATTGAATTTTATTTATTTTTGGATATTAGAATCTTATGTTTTATTACATTAATTTATGTTTTAATTTGATATATGATTATGTCATGAATGTAAACATGCAATGAGATCATATTTAAATATCTTCATAGAAAAAAAATGCATTTATATTATTTAATAGTTACATTAAATCTATAATTATATAATTTTAAATTGAAGTTATAGCAATGTTAGCATTTATCTATTTAATAAAAAATTATTTTATATACATATTTATACTTTTCTATTACATATAAACATTATTAGATTTAAAAAAAAATTGTTTAAATGGTTTAAATTGAATAAATTTATAAAATTCATTATTTAATTTTTAATATATTTATAAAATTCAATAATTTGTTTTCCACAAAGAACATATATATTTCATATTTAAGAAACCATTTTATATACTATTATTATTCATTTTAGTCAAGTAAGTTCATCCTCATACTATCACAATGACCATTTAAAAATGATTATTAATAATATTTAAAAATGTTAATTAAAAATTAACAATATATTAATAATATTTAATTAAAAATGTTTATTAATAATCATATTAAAGTTTATACTATTGAATTTATAATAATATTGATGTTTATAACATAGGGTTTAACTTTATAATATTATATTTATATTATTAAATTTATAATGTTAAAGATTAAAATATTTAATTTAATATTGGATATAATATTAAGGTTTATAATATTGGGTTTAATATTAAGATTTAATATTGGATTCAATATTTGGTTCAATATTGTGCTTAATATTTATGTTTTAATATTTGAGTTTTAAATATTGGGTTTATAGTATTGGAGTTAATATTGGGTTTATCATATTAGGTAATATTTGGGTTTATGATATTAGGTAATATTTGGGTATAATACTAAGGTTTATAATATTGGGTTTATATTATTAGGGTTCATAATATTAGGGTTTTTAATATTGGGTTTGATAATGCTGGAAATAATACTGAGAGGGGGGGTGAATCAGTATTATCAAATTCTTTTCAATATATCTTCCTTATTTATACTTTGAATAATTCTTCAAATATTGATCATTACTTTGTATGTCAGAATCATAAAATAATGAGCAGGAACAAGAAAAGCAAATAGTCACACAAAAGAACACCAGATATAAGGTGGAAACCCAATGTGGGTGAAAACCACCTGCTGCAATATGTCTCTATCTTATTTTAATAAGAAACTCCTTTTACAATGATTTTGTACTGGTGCAGTCCTTTACCAGTACGCAGGCTACAACCTGCAAAGAGCTACAACTCTCTCTCTCGTTTTCCAGTCTCTCCTGGAAGGGAGCTACAACCCCCTACTTCTTTTCTTTCAAGGACCACTTTTCATTAATTTTCAGACTGGATCCAAGAACATCAGAAAAACCATCAACTACACTTGCATCATCAATCTCTGATTTCACCAAAGCCAACCCGCATACAGATCTGCAAATATTTCCTTATAACTTTGCAGTTGTTCCATACATCAAACATACCCAGATCATAACATGTGTAAAATAAAACATGCATCAATAATTCAGACCCAGATTATTAGATTTATAGATCAAGCGTATGCCACATATCACAGATCAAAATCATATAGAGATACCACTATTCCAGCCTTAAGATTTTGACCCATCAATAAAACTTATCCTTCTCCTTACGCTCAGGTTCCTTCTTCATTCAAATCCAGATCTGCACCATAACCCAATCACAATATTCCAGATCTAGCACTTTATCAGATATTCAATAATTCAGAAGATGCTTTTTCAAATGATCTCCTTCCTCTTTTATAGCCTTAGTCCTTTCTCAATACCACGGTCCAAAACCATAGGATCAAAAAACTGTTGGACTAATACCATGAACCAACCATGAAAGTGCGTGAGATCAACACTTTTGGATGCAATACCACGGGCCAAAACCATAGGATCAAAAACTATCGAACTAATACCATGAACCAACCATGAAAGTGTGTGAGATCAACACTTTTGGATGCAATACCACGGGCCAAAACCATAGGATAAAAAACAATCGAACTAATACCATGAACCAATACTTGGGATCAACACTTCTGACGAGGTACCATGGTCCAAAACCATAGGTTCAAATACCAAGGACTAACTACCATGGACCAAAGGTAAGTTCTCCAACATATACGCGCTTTTCCTTGCATGAAAGTGCGTGAACTTTTTCTCTACATGCAATACCACGGACCAAAACCATAATAAACCAATACCACGAACCCAATACTTGGGATCAACACTTCTGACGAGGTACCATGGTCCAAAACCATAGGTTCAAATACCAAGGACTAACTACCATGGACCAAAGGTAAGTTCTCCAACATATACGCGCTTTTCCTTGCATGAAAGTGCGTGAACTTTTTTTTTCTCTACATGAAATAAACTTTTCTCTGCATAAAAGTGCGTGAACTTTTCTCTACATGAAATAAACTTTTCTCTGCATAAAAGTGCGTGAACTTTTCTCTACATGAAATAAACTTTTCTCTGCATAAAAGTGCGTGAACTTTTCTCTACATGAAATAAACTTTTCTCTGCATATAAGTGCATGAAATTTTCTCTACATTATAATATATTATCTGAGATGAGTGGGTTGCCATCAAGTACAACATATGTATCATAATGCCAACAATCTCCCCCTTTGGACTTGATGGCAACAACAACCAATCACTCTCCCCCTTTGACATCAAGGGCAAAGGGTTATGCTCCCCCTAAGAACATGCTCCCCCTGACTATAAACCAGATCTGCAAAGAAGAACCATAATCCATGACCATGAAAGAGATAGAGACGTATTGCAGCAATATTCAGACCAGCATCCATGATCTCCTTCTGTACTTCCTCCATAATGCCAACAATGCATGATATGCTCCCCCTGAACCTGTGCCATTCGATCTTTGACCAATCCGCAACCCAGCACATGTACGCATATACTTCAGATGAACCTTGCGTACAACCAACAATCAAAAGAGATTCAACAACAAGATGATGCATCAACAACCCCTAGCTTTTGCCTGAGGTATTCAAAGGTCTCCCTAGGCAATGGTTTGGTGAGTATATCAGCAACCTGTTCCTTAGAAGGAACATACTCCAACTTGACCTTTTGTTCAAGCACTTGTTCCCGGAGAAAGTGATACTTGATTGGTATGTGCTTGGTTTTTGAATGCATGACTGGGTTCTTTGAAATGCTGATTGCACTTGTATTATCACATAAGATGGAGATGGGTGGTGTACAAGTGATTTGAAAATCCTGCAAGGTCTGCATCATCCAAAGGAGTTGAGTGCAGCAAGATGCAGCAGCAACATATTCTGCTTCAGCTATAGACAAGGCAATCGAACTCTGTTTCTTGCTGAACCAAGATACTAATCTAGAACCCATAAAGAATGCACCACCACTTGTGCTCTTCCTGTCATCCACGCTTCCGGCCCAATCTGCATCAGTATAAGCATGAAGTGTGAGATCTGTATCTCTAGGATACCATAAGCCATAATTTTGAATCCCTTGAAGATATTTGAATATTCTCTTTACTGCCTAAAGATGAGTTTCCTTTGGATTTGCCTGAAATCTTCCAACTATTCCCACTGCATGCATGATGTCTGGATGGGTACCTGTCAAATAAAGTAGACTTCCAATCATAGATCTGTAGGTTGGTTGATGTACTGCTGCTGATTCATCATTTGCACTAAGGCTACATCCTGTGACCATGGGTGTACATATTGGTTTTGCATCTTCCATGCCATATTTCTTCAAAATCTGCTTGAGATACTTGGTTTGAGACAAGAAGATCCCTCCTTCCTTTTGTTGGATTTGCAGGCCCAGAAAATATGTCAATTCTCCAAGCAAGGACATTTCGAATTCTTTCTGCATCACCAAGGCAAAGCTTTGACTCATAGATTCTTCATTGCTGCCAAAGATAATGTCATCTACATACACAACAAGTATCAGCAATTTGTCATTTTCAATTTTTATATAAAGATTGCTATCTGCTGATCCTTTTGAAAAACCTTGTTGATGAAGATATTTGTCCAAACGATAGTACCAAGCCCTTGGAGCTTGTTTAAGACCATAGAGAGCCTTTTTCAATCTGCATACAAGATTTGGATCATTTCCAAGAATGAAACCATCTGGCTGCTCAATGTATACTTCTTCTTCTAAGTCTCCATTTAGAAAGGCTGATTTCACGTCCATTTGAAATACTTTGAACTTTTGAAAGCTTGAGAGAGCAAGGAACATTCAGATGGCCTCAAGTCTTGCAACAAGAGCAAAAGTTTCTTCAAAATCTATTCCTTCTTGCTGCGCATACCCTTTACAAACAAGTCTGGCCTTGTTTCTAATTACTTCCCCATTTTCATTCAACTTATTTTTGAAGACCCATTTTGTCCCTATAACATTCTTATCCTTTGGTCTAGGAACCAACTCCCAAGTGTTGTTCTTTTCGATCTGCTCAAGTTCTTCATCCATTGCTTTGACCCAACATTCATCTTTGCATGCCTCTTTTACATTTTGTGGTTCAGTGGATGAGAGTAATGCCAAATAGCTTGAAGCTTTTGCAATTGTTCTTCTTGTTTGTACACCTACTTCTTTTTGCCCCAAAATCTGAGATTCTGGATGATTCTTCTGAACGTACCTGGATGGAGTCTTCTCTTCTACCCTTATCTGTTCCTCTGGTGCTTCTTGAGGTTCTTCTTCTTCATCATTCTGTCTTTGAGGGTAGTCTTCATCTTCTTCGATATTTTCATGATTTACTTGCCTATGAATGTATCCTTTTTCATCAACCACTACATCAATGCTGTCAACAATTCTTCCAAGTCTTTTATTGTAGCACTTATATGCTTTACTGTGTGGAGAATAACCAAGAAGAATGCCTTCATCTGCTCTAGGTTCAAGTTTGCCAAGTTGCTCATCAGTATTCTTAATATAGCATTTGCTCCCAAAGATTTTGAAGTGTTTTACCGAAGGAGTCTCACCATACCAGAGTTCATGAGGAGTTTGAGTGCTGTTCACTCGGACATTTGTTTTATTGAGAATAACAACCGTAGCATATGCAGCTTCACCCCAGAAAGTTGCTGGAGTTCCAGACTCATCAAGCATAGCACGGGCCATTTGTTGGATTGTTATGTTCATCCTTTCCACCACTCCATTTTGCTGAGGAGTTCTAGATGTAGAGAATTCCCTTCTTATCCCATGTTCTTCACAGAAATCGAAAAACTCATTTGAGGTAAACTCCCCACCTCTGTCGGACTTGAGGCACTTAATTTTGTAACCTGATTCATTTTCAACCAAGGCTTTGAAGGATTTGAATTTTTCGAATGCTTCGTCTTTGTGCTTCAAAAGTCCTAACCAAACAAACCTGGAGAAATCGTCAATGAATAATATCAAGTATTCTTCTCCTCGAGGTGACCTCGTCTTGAAAGGACCACATACATCTGTATGGACTAGTTCAAGAGGCCCGCTGGCTGATCCTTCCTTCTCCGGGAAGTTGGTTCTGGTTTGCTTACCAAACTGACATGATTTGCATATAGTGTTGTCTGGAATTTTGATATCTGGAAGACCACGAACTGCCTAATATTTGCATGCCTTCCTTATTTGTGAAAAGCTTAGATGCCCCAACCTTCGGTGCCATAACCAATGTTCATCATCCTTGCTCAAATAGCATTGATGTTTTCCTTCTTCAAATATGTATAGATTATTTGGAGTTCTTCTACCTTTGATCACTGTTTTCCCTGTATCAAGATCACGAACGCTACATCCATTTGATCGAAATATTACCTCGGTTCCTTGATCGCACATCTGACTGACACTCAGAAGGTTATGCTTCAAGCCATCAACATACAAAACATTTCCAGCTTTAACCTTTTCTTTTAACTAAGCTGTGCCTTTTCCTTTTATAGCTGCTGGAGTATCATTTCCAAAAGAAACTTTCTTTCCCTTTTCTAAAGCAGAATATGATTCAAGTTTTTCTTTATCACCTGTCATATGCTTCGAACATCCACTGTCGATGTACCATAGATTTTCCTGTCCCTCTGCATAAAAGGCTATCCCACATCTTTCTGTTTGTGGTTCCTTTATTCTCCATGTTCTGGTGCTTGAGGCTTGTTCCTTTGTCTGCTAAAACCTGCTCCTGCATTCAGAATCTTTATGACCAAAGTTATTGCAAATAGAACATTCAACTTCATTTCCAAGAGCCGAAAAGTTGTTATAGGTCCTTTTTGTAATCCCGATCATACTTCTTTGTTTTTGAGCTTCTCTAGTCATGATTGTTTTATATGCAACACATTGAGCTGCTTTGTGACCAAAGTTATGGCAAGAGAAACATTACCCATTGAAGAAACTTCTGCGATTATCAAATCTACCGGCCAAATGATTGTAATTTCTATTGTCATCCATTCTTGAAGCAAATTGAGAAGATTTTACCTGTGGCTAGTTGTAGCTTTTGTTCATCCTTAAGATAGATTGCCCCTGGTTTACCTGATAGTCTTTGTTCGTTCTTGATGTATTTGGTCCCTGCTTTACCTGATGATCTCCATTGTGCTTTTGCTCATTCCTTCTTGCTGCATCAAGATAACTCTTTGAGGTGGATGCTTGAGATGTTTCTCCATTATACCCCAGACCTGTCTTGTTTAGCGGAGAACGCTGTACATTGATGATCTCATCCAGAGTTTCAGATCCTTTGACAAACTTAAGATTAATAGCCTTTGTTTTCTCAATTTCTTTTCTAAGGCCAACAATTTCACCTTCTAACTTTTCAAGATATTTTTCTTTTTCATCAATTTGAAATTGTAGAGTATGAATGATCATATTATTTTCTTCTATACATGTCTTAAGTCTAGAAATCTCTTCACAAAACCTATCCACATCTATAGCATCCATGTAATCATCATCTTCAAATGCCATTAAAAGTTTATAGTCATTACCTCGTTCATCTTCATCACTATTTGATAGACCATCACTGTCTTCATGAGTGTAGTAGCCTTTCTTATTTGCATTCTGTTTCTTGTTCCATATAATAGGTTCCTTTCCCTTGTTGATCTTATCCTTATGAGGAAATTTGGCAGCATAGTGACCTACTCTTCCACAAGAAAAGCATTTGAAGGGTAACTTACCTCTGAACCGTCCAGCACCCCGTTGAAGATTTCTGACAAAATTTGATTCTTCTTCTTCTTCTGACCCATGTCCTAATTCATAGTACTCTCCTTTACCTGAAGCCTTGAAGGCAGCTTCTTTCTTGTCAATGGACCTCCTTTTCTCATTTCATAAGCAGTTAGAATTCCATGTAGTTGTGACATTTTAAGATGCTGTAGATTCTCCTTTTCTTCTATAGCAGAAACTTTAGATTCAAACCTAGGTGACAAAGATCTTAGAACTTTTTCAACCACAACAGCCTCTTTTATTTCTTCACCCAAATTTTTCATACAATTAACAACCTCATCCACACGAAGAAAATAGTTAGCCACACTTTCATCATTATACATTCTGAGATTCTCATACTGAATCCTGAAGGTTTGAAGTTTTGCACGTTTTACCTGTTCATCTCCTTCGTAGCTCAAAACAATCTTGTCCCATATTTCTTTTGCGGATTTATATTGCATAACCTTCACGAATTCAGATTGAGATAGACATCCTAGAAGAGTATTAACCGCCTTTGCATTTGTTTCATATTTCTTCTTCTCAGCTGAATCTGTAGGAGTAGTTGATGGAAAAGTATACCCTGTTTCTATAATGTCCCATACTTCTGTACCCAAAGATTGAAGATAGGCAGTAACTCTTACCTTCCAATATACGAAGTTTGTCCCGTCAAAAATCGGTGGCCTGATTGATGCTTCCCTCTCGTAGTTGCTCATGATGTTAGATCTTCCTTCAAGCGATCAAGCTTCTTCAGAAGAACTTGGCTCTGATACCAATTGTTGGAAATAATACTGAGAGGGGGGGTGAATTAGTATTATCAGATTCTTTTCAATATATCTTCCTTATTTATACTTTGAATAATTCTTCAAATATTGATCATTACTTTGTATGTCAGAATCATAAAATAATGAGCAGGAACAAGAAAAGCAAATAGTCACACAAAAGAACACCAGATATAAGGTGGAAACCCAATGTGGGTGAAAACCACCTGCTGCAATATGTCTCTATCTTCTTTTAATAAGAAACTCCTTTTACAATGATTTTGTATTGGTGCAGTCCTTTACCAGTACGCAGGCTACAACCTGCAAAGAGCTACAACTCTCTCTCTCGTTTTCCAGTCTCTCCTGGAAGGGAGCTACAACCCCCTACTTATTTTCTTTCAAGGACCACTTTTCATTAATTTTCAGACTGGATCCAAGAACATCAGAAAAACCATCAACTACACTTGCATCATCAATCTCTGATTTCACCAAAGCCAACCCGCATACAGATCTGCAAATATTTCCTTATAACTTTGCAGTTGTTCCATACATCAGACATACCCAGATCATAACATGTGTAAAATAAAACATGCATTAATAATTCAGACCCAGATTATTAGATTTATGGATCAAGCGTATGCCACATATCACAGATCAAATCATATAGAGATACCACTATTCCAGCCTTAAGATTTTGACCCATCAATAGAACTTATCCTTCTCCTTACGCTCAGGTTCCTTCTTCATTCAAATCCAGATCTGCACCATAACCCAATCACAATATTCCAGATCTAGCACTTTATCAGATATTCAATAATTCAGAAGATGCTTTGTCAAATGATCTCCTTCCTCTTTTATAGCCTTAGTCCTTTCTCAATACCACGGTCCAAAACCATAGGATCAAAAAATTGTTGGACTAATACCATGAACCAACCATGAAAGTGCGTGAGATCAACACTTTTGGATGCAATACCACGGGCCAAAACCATAGGATCAAAAACTATCGAACTAATACCATGAACCAACCATGAAAGTGCGTGAGATCAACACTTTTGGATGCAATACCATGGGCCAAAACCATAGGATAAAAAACAGTCGAACTAATACCATGAACCAATACTTGGGATCAACACTTCTGACGAGGTACCATGGTCCAAAACCATAGGTTCAAATACCAAGGACTAACTACCATGGACCAAAGGTAAGTTCTCCAACATATACGCGCTTTTCTTGCATGAAAGTGCGTGAACTTTTTCTCTACATGCAATACCATGGACCAAAACCATAATAAACCAATACCACGAACCCAATACTTGGGATCAACACTTCTGACAAGGTACCATGGTCCAAAACCATAGGTTCAAATACCAAGGACTAACTACCATGGACCAAAGGTAAGTTCTCCAACATATACGCGCTTTTCCTGGCATGAAAGTGCGTGAACTTTTTTTTTTCTCTACATGAAATAAACTTTTCTCTGCATAAAAGTGCGTGAACTTTTCTCTACATGAAATAAACTTTTCTCTGCATAAAAGTGCGTGAACTTTTCTCTACATGAAATAAACTTTTCACTGCATAAAAGTGCGTGAACTTTTCTCTACATGAAATAAACTTTTCTCTGCATATAAGTGCATGAAATTTTCTCTACATTATAATATATTATCTGAGATGAGTGGGTTGCCATCAAGTACAACATATGTATCATAATGCCAACAGATAATGGTGTTTGAATTATTGGGTTATATATATATATATATATATATATGGGCTCATATAATTTTAAGGTTTATAATATTTAGTTTAATATTAGGGTTTATAATTTTAGGTTTAGTATTGAAGTCTATATTATTAGGGTTCATAATGTTAGGGTTTTTAATATTTGGGTTTGCATTATTAGGATTGAAATTTGAGTTTTTAATATCACATTTTATAATGTTAAGGTTTATAGTATTTGGTTTAAATTAGGATTTAATATTGTGAGGTTGGAATGGTACTAAAATATATCCAACGTCTCATTGTGACAAACATAGTCGCAATGTGACAATCAATCTTATAATCATTATCACAACATTACAATTTGAAATTAATTCAACGTCACATTTGATATTTCAAAATTAGGCTTTAACAAAAATATTTTTAATATTACAATTTATAATATCTCATTAAATATTTGGGTTTATAATATTTAGTTTAACATTTGAGTTCAGAATATTGGGTTTATAATATTAGGGTTCATAATATTGCATTTAATAATAAACTTTAATATTGAGTTTATAATATTAAGGTTTAATGTTGGGTTTATATTATTAGGTTTAATATTGGGTTTTAAATACTAGGTTTAATATTGGTTTTAGAACATTGGGTTTAATATTAGAGTTTAATGTTGGGTTTTAATATTTGGTTTATAATATTGAGTTTAATATTACGGTATAATATTGTGATGCTAGAATGGTATTGAAATCTATCCAACATCACATCGTCAAAAACATTGTGGCAATGTGGCACTCTATCTAACAAAATTTTTCACAAGATTACATTACGTTGCAATAATTTTAGGGTTTTAAAAATATAATTCAATTGATAAAACTCGAAGCTAATACATACACAACCATAGAAATATGAAAAGAATTCATATTTGGATTTTAACAGTATGAAGGGGATATAATCTATAAGAGAAAGGTTAAAATCAAAGTGAGAACTTTATTTGAAAAAATATTTATGTCTTTACATCATAAAATTCAATTTCCAAAATAAAGTTGAAATATTTAATTAAATGCAAAATATTAACAACCTATTCCAAAATGCAACCAGATTGATGACAACTCTATTGAAATTGTTGAAAAATACAATGAATAACCTATTGAAATCTATTGAAATTGTTAAAATTTATAACAAAAAATAGTAAAAAATATTCATATCATTTGAAAACTATGGAAAACTATTAAAATATACTGAAGATATATATCTTAGAGTGATATCGAGATCAATCATTGGTGCTTTTTCCTTCTAACTGTAAACCCTATATAAATCCTATATAAACCCTATATTAAAAACCCTATATTAAAAACCTTTATATTAAACCCAACATTATATACCTAATATTAAACCCTATATTACAAACCCAAATATTATATACCTAATATTAAACCCTATATTACAAACCCAAATATTATATACCTCAATATCAAACTCCAAACATTAAAACCATAATGTTATAAAACTAATATTATAAATCCTAATATTAAACTTTAATATTATAAACTATATTACTATAAACCATATTAAACAAAAATATTTAAAACCCTAATATTAAATTGAATGTTATAAATCCAATATTATAAACTGTAATATCTATTACAATGTAATAAATAGCAATATGGTTTATTCATAGTAAAAGTATTCATATAATTTGAAAACGATTAACTATAAATCATATTAAACACAAATATTTAAAACCTTAATATTAAACTGAATGTTATAAATTTAATATTATAAACCCTAATATCTATTACAATATAATAAATAATGATATGATTTATTCATAGTAAAAATATTCATATAATTTGAAAACTATTAAAATCTACTGAAGATATATAAATCCAATACTATAAACTCTAATATCTATCACAATGTAATAAATAGCGATATGGTTTATTCAAAACTATTAAAATCTACTAAAGATATATATGTTACAATGATATAGAGTTCAATCGTTACTACTCTTTCTTCTTAAGTGTAAACCTTATATAAATGTTATATTATAAACACTATATTATATAATAACCTTATATATTAAAAGACCTTATATTAAATCCAATGTTATAAATTCAATATTTAAAACCCTAATATTATTATAATGTAATAAATAACTCTAAAGTTAATTTATTGTAATAATATTGTGTTTATATATATATATATATAATCCATTAACAATAACAATAATAATTATATTAATAAATATATAATAACTATTGATCATGAGAGATAAAGAAGTATTATTAATAATAACAAAATTTTATTATTATTATGATGATGATGATAATGGTTAACGTCCACTGAGACCAAACTTTGGTCTATTAGACCTAAAGAAATGAATTATTTAGTTGGATTCAAGATTTTATTCCTATGCTCAAAAAGCTTGGAGAGAAGCCTCCCGAGCTCACTATAATTTTGACATCGTAAAAGGCTAGGAAGGTCAGTATTGCAACAAAGATTATGAAACTGAGATCTAATGTGGCTATACGCGGGGCACTCTAAGAGGAAGTGATTTCCATCCTCGATGTTCATATTCTCACAAAGATGGCAGATCCTTTCCATCCATGGTGTTTTGGGAACTGCCCAACGAACTGTTTCACTATGGAGCTCATGAGAGTTCGTTCTAATCTTGGCTATATTAATTTTCTTCTTTGATCTAGTTAAAAAAGAGAGATACTTTTGATCTTCTAGGGTGGGGTTGATGACCTCCTTATAATATCTTAATTTTCTTTTAGCTACTAAATATTTCTCACACTACATTTTTTCTTTGAACTTAGAAGTAACAATATTTTTAATGTTATTAATGTTTTACAATGTAACATTCTCGTCGATCTCCCAATGGTTTAACCAGGCCATGGTGTCTTTATACCAACCTCGTTTGAGCCTTAGGTGGTTTTGGCTAGAATTTAAAGCTAGCTTAGGAAGTCTATGGTCTCCTGTGTTATTGAGTTTGTGCTTGTACAACAGAAGCCTAGTCATAGCTAGGCTCTCAATAGGGGAAAGACCCACTTCTATAAGGAGAATAGGATAGGGTATATTGCTTTTAATTTTGAGGTTATATGTTATAAAACAGTTTTGGATTTGCTCAATCTTTCTCCAGGATTATCTAGAGATGCTGCAACCGCAATCCTCACATCCATATAAGATAACAGGAGTGACTAAAGTTTCAAAAAGGAACTTCTTTCTATCCCACATTACGAGGTTTGCCGTTTTACAATTATTTTCAAGACCAAAATAAGATTTCCACCCCCCATTAATCCTTTTCTCAATGTTATAGTTCCAATTGAGCTTGCGATGAATATCAATTCCTAGGTACTTGTAATAAGACACTTCCTCCAAGTTACTATTGTCATACATAAAATTAGCGTAAGTGTCCTTCTTGGATTTGATAATCATAACTTTTGTTTTTTTAGTGTTAACAGCCATACCCATGGTAGAGCAGAAATCCTTAAGAAGTCTGAGTTGCTTATCAAGATCCGATGGGCACCTTGCGAGAAGAACAATATCGTTAGCATAAAAAAGAAGGATGATGATTATACTAGCTAAGATCGTGCGAGCACAACCTGCTTCCTCTAAACAACCTTCTAGCATGTCGATGTAAATGCCAAATAGGGTAGAGGAGAGGGGGACACCTTGTTTAACTCTGATATTACACTTAATATCTTTTGACCACCCCTCATTGCTCTTTAACTTAGCAATTACATTCTCGTTGGATAGAGATTACTCACATTAATGATATATTAACTATATTATAGTTTGAAATACAACTATTAATATATTAATATGATATTATATAATAACATTATATATATAATATAATATAAATATAATAACCATCCATACATATATATATATATATATATATATATATATGATTGTTATTATTTATATAGTTATTTATAATAAGAAATAGTTAGCTTTTAATAAAATATACTTAATAATTATTAATGTATTTGATAGATAGTTTTTGGTGTATACCAAACATATTGATAAATGCGATTGTGCTAGTTTTTAAAGATCAAAAGCATTTTATAATAGAGTGTATAATGATTTTCTTTTATTGTAAAGAAGTATGACTTATATATGGCAATAGAAGTTTACAAGTAATACTAGTTAGATGGAAAAAAATTTGTTTAAGTTAAATAAATATTGTAAAACACTTTTCATTCTGGAAATAATCAATTTTCCAAAATATTATGATTTTTTTTTGAAAATTTTCCTAATTTTTTTCAATTAAAAATAACTAAAGGAACTTGACATATATAATTAATATGGATTTATCATGTGGAATAATAAATATATTTATATATAGATAGATATAAAGAATTGCATATATCTCTCTTACGATGGAGGAATTGTCTTTGATTAATTTCGTTTCTTTCAACTATTTATTTATTTATTTAAGGTGGACATATATTTTATTTATGATTAGGGTTGAATTTTTTTCTTATTAATTTTGTTTTGAATGGCACATGTTAACTCTATGTTAGGCATTGAATGAATTACACATCTCCCTCATTCTTGGGCACAGAAAGCACTTATCCATGGAATATGAACACGCCCATGGTGCGTGCACACACACTCTCTATAAAAATGATATAAGAATATTTTACTTAAAGTGGACATTAAAATATTTTATTTATAGTTGATATAGAAAAATATTTTTACATTAATATTTTTTTAAATACCACTTTCCAACTCTATGTTCAATACAAAAGGAATTACATATCTCCACATTCACTAAAAATTCCTTTCAACACAACAAATTTTTTCTTGAAACGTTATAAAAAGATAAAAAATAATTGATATCTTTATATATTTTTCTATGAAAAAATACATTATATTTCAAAGTAAAAGAGAAAGTATACATTCATGATTTTATTAACATCAAATATATCATCCTTAGTTCTTCACTTGAGAAAATAAAACATGTTGTAGAAACTACATAAAACCTTGACCATACATTTTGAGTTATAGGTGCAAAGAGCCTTAAACAAAATAACAAAAAAAAAAGTAGCAAAGCATGACATCATAGAAGAATTAAGAAACTAGAAAATATAAACAAAAACAAAGACTTATATGTTTATGAGGTTGCTCTTATAATAATCAACTAGTTGATCATCCTCAATTGTAGGATTTCTTATGGATGAGCAAAGCTTCTTTAGATATGTAATTCATTTGTGTATTAATCTCACATAAAACATGTGTGTAAGGGATGTCTTGAAAAACGTAGGACATGGTTCTTAGCTACTATGTGAGTCTAATAAGACTCGATTTACAAACCTATACCCTATTTGTCATCTAGACGATTATCAATTCTAAGTTGCTAAACACTTGGATCTATGATATTTAAGAAATGCGAAGAGTGCAAAAAATTCATCTTTACTATTTGAACCAATCCCTAAACTGAATTTTTCGAGAAAGTAGCGTCTAGTAGAAGTATATAGAATAAAATCCACTTTGCAAATAGGTACATTTCCCTAACATGCTCTGTAAGCAAAACCATCGCTTTTCATTATTAATCCTTGCCATAAGGCAACATGGACTATAGTAATCCATCTTTCTCTTTGAATATGAGCTCGTGTATAAAAATCAAATAATGAAACCTAATTTTTTATTCTCCGGGCTTTGGTTCATCTTTTTCTTAGCCTATTAAACACTAACAATGTTTTTTTGTTAGTGAATCACTAATCAATCAATCCAATTGGTTTCTGCTTAGTGGTAGGTTTGAATAAAGTGAGAAGAATCAAAACATATAGGGAGACCTTTATTGGAGGAGGATACTTGTCTTTAAATAGCCATTAGTTGTAGGATATCCAAATAGCTCACATGAAAAGGATGGGGAGACACTTGTATTTCTTGAGATTGTTTGAAACAAGGGAAAATATGTAGCATTCCTCAAGAATGTGTTCATCCCATAAATGTGTGAAATCCAACTAAACCTTAAGATGTTTCCATACCTATTTGGAGAAAGAGAATTCCAAGAAGAGGTGGAAGTTAGTCTCATCCTCATTACAACACAAATAATAAAACCATGGCCCTTCTATATTTCTCCTTTGTAGCGTGTCTCAAGTAAGCATCTGGTTCCTTAAAACAATCTAGAAGAAAAATATGCTTTTCATTACTACCTTCAATTCCATTTTTTCCAACATCGCCAAATGTTGGTAATTGAGCCATCCCAGTGTAGGGTCTTATATCCTAATTTTATACCGTATGAAACACCCAAATTTTTCAATGCCCACACTAGTTCATCTTCCCCAAACCAAAGCTTGATGTGAGCTTTGGATAATTTTTAAATGAATAAGTGCCAGTTATGATGCCATATTGCTCCCAAACCAATTTCTTGAGTAGTAAGCCAACCTTTTCTTCACATGGTTGTAATAGTAGAATTGCCGATATTATTTAACATACATCTCCCTATCCCTTGCTGTTGAAGAATAAGGTCATGTAGAAATTTTTGTTTCAACAATAACCAAAAATCACATTAGCACCTATATGAACCTTTGTGCCTAATCCAACCTTCCACACCATGAAATACCCCATGATAGAGAAATCATGAGAGAGGACCTTCCATTGATTGTAAGAATTTGTAATATTCTTGTTTTGATTTATGATCCAATCTAGAAGAGTAAGGGGTAAGATACTTGGAAACAATTATCCCTATCTTGCTTTCCCATCCAATCTAGCATAGAGTAAGGGGCTTGGAAATAATATTCTTCTCTAGATGTTACCACTAGATAGAATAACCAAAAGATATTTATCTCCTAGCATTGTGCCAAACAATGATATGTTATTTAAGTCCTGCCCTCCTTGCTTCTTGGGTGATGCCACTTTATTCCATTTAACAAGATGTGACCCTATATACTAGGAATTGCCTTTCCATAGGTAATTGAAACAAAATTTGTGAATTTTGATAAGGATCTCCCTAGGAGTCAGGGCTAGTAGATAGAAATAGATTGAAATTGCTTCAAGCCCAAATTTTATGAGAACCATCTGACCCCCTCTAGAGATCCAATGGTTGCAACAAAAACTTATATGTTTCTACACCTTTTTCAAGCCATTTATAATCTGGTGTGCTAATTTTTTGGTTTTTACAACATAATTAAGATATTTGATCGTGTCTTCCAAGTCAAAAGGAAGAAAAGGAAAACAGATCAATAAATTGGTGTCTCACATTAGCCTCCAAAGATGGAAAGTAAACTTCATGATGCATCTCCATACTTGTAGCACCACAAAAAGTTTCAAAGATCTCCTTATATACCATACCTTTGACCTAAGTGTAGAAACAAAAAATAGAAAATGTGTGAGATGAATAAATATGTGAGTATGAATGCCTTGAATTCTATTGGTTCTCCTACTTCAATGATAGCTCGACAGTCCCTCTGCAATGAGAATGAACATATAGGGAGATCGTGGAGAAAAAGATAGTGTAGACCTCTGGTAGGATTGAAGAATCAAAACCTATGCCATTAACTAAAACTACAAATAAAAATCACATCACACAACCCATAATTCAATTAACTAAGGGTAAGTGGAGTTGACTTAAAGAAGCAATAACCTTAAATATATTTAATAAACCTGATCATGAATAGTCCAACCTTTCAAAACCCATATTGTTGTACATATATCACCCTGGTAAGAATTGGTTTAAATTTGCCTACAATCACTTTTACAATTATTTTGTACAAGCTATTGCAAAAATGAGATGGGCGAGAAATCATTAAAGGTGTTTTCATAATCCACCTTAATGAATGTGTAATTATAACTTCCATGGGTTAAGCCATATTAACTTAACTATTAATAAATCTTCACCTCCATCTCAAAGAAACCAACATAAAACTCTATAGTCCATCCATCCAGTGCCAGATGTCTTTTTGAATTGAATACATGACATTGAAAATTAGTTAAAAGACCCAAGTTGTAGCATATTATTGCCATCCTATAATTTAACTTGCCTCAGAAAATATCCTAGAATAATTAGCATTTCCCCTAAGTTTTCCCAATATAATACCTTATAGATATTATAAAAAGTAGCTTGGGGTCCCAAGCTGGGCCAAATCTTCGAAACCTTCAACCCTATGACCATCATTATCATTTAGATCCCAAATAGTGTTGAAGTTCTTTTGGTAGTGTGCAAAATTATGAAAATACTTAGTGTTGCTCTAATTTTGAGTCTCTAGTCTAGCTTTTGGTCAAAGAGGAATTTCATCCTACATTCTTCCAATAATGGGATTCTATCCCCCAAAGCTTATAAGAACGTGCCAGCTTTATTCTCTTCATAAATCCCCTCCAGTTGTGCCTCAAGGACGTTTTCTTTTTCATTCGCATGTAATAACTTTCTTCCTAAAACTTTCAGAGGGTGGTAGCAAATTGACTACGGGGGATCTAAGTCAGGCTGAAGGTGTGTCTTACTTTCCCCAATTGAAATTGCATTAGTTAGGTTTGTTGGTAGAGATGGTTTGTTGTTTTTTTCTTCACATGTGTTAGAATCTCCTGTTATAACATGTTTGAAGATATAATATGACTATTTACCTTAATATGATGTAAAAGAAAAAACTAGACAATTGAACCTAAATGGTTCTCTGATTTTTATTTTGTAAAATTCAGACTCGTAGTATTGAGTGGTTGGGAATAGCATTAAGATTTTGATTTTCAGTCGCTAAAATGTAACGATACAGTGATGCTGGAATGTCCACCTTCTCTCCATGGCTTTCAAACATTTCGCCATTCGATACGGTCATGTTGCGTCCTATTAACGAAAGCATCTACCAAAGGAATATGCTCCTCAGCTGCAACTTTCCGCCTCCAATAATTCATCCCACTGCAAAGATTTCCTTTTCCAATAAATGATTCACAACTATGCTGTGATGTTGATTGTATGAAGGTTTCCCATTGAAATAAATGTGATGCCCATTTTATGTTTATAATAAACTCATTTAACCTAAAAGGCCGTGACGTTGATTATCCTTTTCCATGTAAATTATCAAGTAATTTTGATTTTCAAACCTAAAAAGCGTTGATTCTAATTTTAGCCTTTTTCAATGTAAATTATCAACCAATTTTGATGGTGCCGGTCATGGTTTTTCCCGCTTTTTGCACATTAATTACAATCACGCGTAAAGTCACATGACTTTATTCCATTTCGAACCGTACATGATTCGATCCATTGTCTTCTTTCATTAGGGAAAGATTCTGAAATTTGTCGAATGGAATCTTACTTGGATTAATCCTCTGGTGTGCTTTCACAAGGTTTGAGCTTCACATTTTGTAGCGTAACCCTTTCAAAATGCACAAGTTCTTCTCGATCACTGAGCGATTGAAATTCTCGGCTGAAGGCTCAGATTTGAAGCAAAGCCTCTGATAAGTTTGAGCTTCACATTATGTAGCGTAACTCTTTCAACATGCACAAGTTCTTCTCGATCACTAAGCTATTGAAATTCCCCGCCAATGGGCTCAGATTTGAAGTAAAGGCTCTGATAAGTTTGTTCATATTTATATGTGGGGTTATATATTATTTATTTAAAAAAAATCATTAAAGTTTTGTTTTTCATTAAAGTTGGTTTTTTTTTTTAAATATGAAAAAAGTGTAACATTATTGATATTATTGAATTTAGGCTTCTGTGATCCATATCAATTTTTGAGAGAAGATTCTTTGGCGAAAATCACATAGAGATACTTTTGTCGACGCCTTTCGAACCAACCAGTGTGGTTCATCGTTACGACATGTTGAGTGAGCAGATAGGGCAGAATATCCAATGACCCAATTTTTCTAGACTAGAATGACAATAGCGAGATTGGACCTTAAAACAGCTAGATTGGACCCGGAAACACCTAGTTTGACTTTATAAGTTAATTTAATATTCTTGTTAATGTAAATGGATCATTTTAATATATTAAGTGAATTATAAAATAGATTAATTTGAAATTGTTATTATAAATATTAAAACTATTTAATTAAATTCTAATTAAAATAAATTAATTTAAAATTGTTAGAATAAATTAATTTAAAATTGTTAGTTATCAAAGTTCTTAAATAAATATTATTTTGTTATAAAAGTTTAATTAAAATAAATTAATTTAAAATTGTTAGAATAAATTAATTTAAAATTGTTGGATATTATTTAGTTATAAAAGTTAAAATTAGAGTAAGCTATATAAATAGTTAATTATATTCTAATTAAAATATACGTCAAATATATATTAAAATAAAATTAATTTTATATTCTTAGTCAAAGAGTTTTTAGAAATATGAATGTTAGAAACATATTACCATAATTAATTAATAGTCTATTTACGGGTGAAAAATAATATATTAATTTTAAATTAATTAATTATAAAATAGATTAGTTTTAATTTTATAAAATAAAATTAAATTAAGTTTCAACTAATAGTCCAAGAGGGCTCTTTTTTTTTTTTTTTAATATAAATATTAGAGAATTGAAAAAATATTATCATATTAAAAAATAATTCATAGTTTATTTTTGAGGATGAAAGGAAGACAATGACTAGGAAGAGAGGGCTGGGACCCATCAACTACTTATCTCCCAACCATCCTCCTTATTGAGATTGTTCAGCCTTTTTTCAATCTCAAGGGCTTGCCTAAATTTCTGGTGATGGAACCGCGACACTTTAGCAATCACACTCGCTTCCTTGATGCAGACATGAAATATTATCTTGTAATTATTTATTTTGATATTTTGGAGATTGTTTCAAAATTTATTAAAAAAAAACATATACAAATTTGATCAATCATATATATATATATATATATATATATATATATATATATATATATATATATATATATTTTTATGGAAAAGTTTGAATGTGGAGGTTTGATTTGTGGATATTAATATATACAATTTAGAGTATATTTGCAGCCTTGGGGCCCACCTTAGGTGGATTTATTCTTCGTCGTGGGCCACATTTGGATCAGGGTCACTGCGTCCATGGACGAGGAGTTGGTGGACTAGTCTAAGGACCCATATGAAGGGCTTCCAATTTGTTCATATCTAGGTGTGACCTCACCACTGACAAATCTAACACCTCGAGCGCCAAATTTGATAGATCAGTGTGAGATATATCATACTCAACTCTCTTTGGTTGACAAGGATCTGGTGGTATTTCCGCGAACCTCCTCCAGTTGTTCCAAATGTGCCAATCTCATTACAACTCCACCTCTTTAGGTCCCCCCTCACATTTTTGGTTCCATGTTCTCACTGCTTTTTGTTGGTAATTCCTTGGAGGTAGTTTTAGTTATTTTTCCTTCACCAAAAACCCCTCTTGTTGTTGAGGTTATGGTAAGGGACCCAACAACCCTCCCTCATTTTGTGCGGGTAATTGAAAATTGTATTCTCAAATCCCCTTGTGCTTTCCATAGTAAGTTTATAACCCTTGGAATTCTTAGTGGTAGTTTATCCTCAAACAATCAGTTTCCTCCCCTCCAATGGGTAGGGAAGGATGCTCCAAAAACAAGTAAGAAATGAGTAAAAAGAAAGGTTCAAGAACCCAACCTCATCCTTGGAGAAGATATCAAACTCAACGATATTTCAAAAATGGAGGAAAGTGTAGTGGTGCGTCATTTTGTGAGCAAGAGGATGGCTATGGAAGTCATGAGGAATTAGACCTCAAAACATTTCTCACCTATACTTGGTTATGCCCATCATTTCCTAATCTTTACAAAAGGCTAGATGGGTTGGATCACGACATCTTGGGAGGATGTGGAGAAACTAGTGTAAAGGCATTGGCAGTGGGGCTCACAAGCCTTGTATCTAAAGAAATGGACAATTGATTTTGATGCTAGATTAAAGCAGTTCTTATCGTTACCCATTTGGGTTCATCTTCCTGATCTTTTGTTTCAATACTAGTCAAAAGAGGTATTAAGGGAGGTTGGAAATATTTTGGTTTTTTTTATGAGGCATACACATCATTCAAGATCTCGAATATAATGCAATGCCAAGGATATTAGTAATGGATCCCATCAATAGGTATATTTTGAGGCCCATTGTGCCATCCTCTATCCATTAAACTCTTTTTTTCTCACATTAATTTACATTTTTTAGCCATAATGTGCTTAGTAGGAAGACTAAAGGTTGCATGCCATATTTCATGGCCTAATGTGGTTAATATGCAAACAAAAGAAGAATTTTTGGAGACATTTACTCTACAGGGGCACATTGGAGGCATCTAGAGAGAATATATGAGGCTTGTCCACTACATTAACTCTTCAACTCGACTTAAGTCCCAAGATTCTCACCAACAAATTGAAGTCCACTAGCAGCTGATGAACTCAAGTGCATGTGGGGATCTAAGGGAACTAGATCCACCAATTTCAATATTTTGGAGGGAAGCATTCCTCCTCTTAAGGGAGATGCCCCTCAATCACTTTTTGTATAAATAAATAAGCATAAGGGATCATTAGGATTCAAACTTTTGGAGCTAGGAAGAGCTATTGAAGTCTAAGTACTTGAGATTGTTATCTCCATTTTGAGATGATGTGTTTTCACTCTATTTTATTTTAATGAAAGTTCATTTGTTGGTCTACATCTGAGCTAGCTTAGGAGGGCCTAAAACCTTGGGATAGCACCCAACCCAGAGGCTTTAATTCCTCTTGTGTATTTTTCCTTTGTTCTTTTTCAAGTTGTTGTACTTCTTCCCTTGTTTAAGTAGGAATTAGATTACAAAAATTGTAGTTGCAAGTTTAATCACCACCTCTCTCATGGGAATTATGGTTGGAAGGTCTACAATAACAAGCCAAAAATATGTGTTTATGTTTCCTTGGAATTGTCTAGGGTTTTTATTGAAATTATTTTGCATCCTTGATGAACAAAAGTTGAAGTTCTTTCTACCTATCCTCAAAGATGCAACCTTACACCAGTTTATGGGATTACTTGGAGGCAACATCACTACCTGGGCCCAAATTCAGCAAGCCTTTAATGAACAATACATGGATAAATGTAGGTCTAAATAAACAAAGGAAGAAATCTTTAGGATTACCGTAGGAGTAGATGAATCTTTACAGGAATATGACGAAAGATTCTAGCTATATTATAGGAGGGCTAACTGTACCCTTGACCCTGAGTCACTCAAGATAGTTCTTCTCTAAGGGATAAGGGAGGACGTAATGAAGACCCTCAACATGATTTCTAGGGGAGACATCTACCAATTTCCTTATGATGAAATTAAGACAGTATTCAGGAATCATTGTAGTGCTGCTAGGAAAAAGGGTTGGTCTAATAAAGGCTTGGTTAGTTCATCTCCCTATGCATCAACCACTAAACATGAGATATGAAGTATGTCAGGTGATTTCAATAGTGAATTGTTTCATACATTTTCCATACAGATGAACACTATGTAGAGTAAAAAGAAGCGAGAGGAAGCATAAAGGGAACTAGCTATCTTTTTCCCTAGATGCATTAAGAGACATCCCAGAAATGAGTGCCCATTGAATGTCATAAAACTTTGTTATGTATGTGAGGAAAACCATGAAAAAAACAAATGTCCCTCTCTTCCAGGCCTAAAATTTTTATACCAAGGGGTAGAAGGTGGTTTGAAGCAACTTTGCTTCATTAACCAAAGGAGGCCCCAAGGCCCTGAGCCATATCAACAAGGCATGCAAGGTGCACATTATCCTCCTTACAATCCAAATAAGAATGCACCTTTCTAGCCTTGGTACCCTTCGACTCATCCATCATGTCCATACCCTCTCCTTGGCCTTATACTCCTCAATATCGTCCTCAGCCTATCAACCCTCCTTTCTAGCCATATCCACCTTAATCTCCTCAATGGGGAAACTCCTCACAAGGATGTAGGTCTCAAAAAACCCAACCTACTGCTTTAATGCCTCCGCCTTAACCTCAACCACAAATCGTGCAACATAACCCACCTAAGAAACCTCAAATGCCTTCCCAACCCAATCCAAGCCCAAACAATAAGTAGGCACAACAAGTTTACAATGTAGAGACATCCTATCCTGCTGATGTTGTGGAAATCCAAGAGATCAACCTTCAGTCTAGGAAGGTACTTCCAGATGTTTACCCACCTTATCCACCTGAGGAGATTGAATAAGAGAGGAAGAAAGTGCCCCTCAAGCCAATTCACCTCATTACCCTAAAGGGTTGGTCCACCCTAACCAACACACCCTGGAAGAGGCTGAACTTCTAGGAGAATTGAAGAATTTGTGTGTTAAAATACCCATACTCCAGGCCATCAAAGATGCTCCAATTTACAACAATATTATCAAGGAAGAGTGTTTTAAAAGGTCTCTGAGAAGAAGAAGAGATAACATCACTATCAATGTTGTTGGGAAGCTGTCTGATCTGATGCTTGGGAGGGTAATCTCCCCAAAGTACTTGGATCCTGGTAGCCCAGTAGTGGATGTACACGTAGATAACATTATGGTCCCTAATACCTTCATTGACCTTGGGGCTGCAATAAATGTGATGACCAAGGAAACCATACTCAAGCAGAAGCTCCGACGGGCCTTAAGGATGACCAGTATAGTGTTGTAGCTTGTAGACAGATCTACAGTAGCTCCCGAGGGAGTTATTAAAGATGTAATGGTCTCCATTGACTCCTGGGAGTACCCCACTGAATTCCTTGTCCTCCAGTCCAAAACCAAGTTTAATGGCTACCCTCTCATCCTAGGAAGACCTTGGTTGGCCACTTTTGATGCCTATTGTGATCACCTACTGCAAAATTGTTCAAATGGTGCCAAATGATGTCAAAAGAATGCAAAAGAGAAGATAATATTGCAGTCATCTTCCAAGCCACATAACGACTCAAATCCCACATCATACCCTCTCCATTGGAAAGTGATATGGAAAAGCTTTCCAACGATATTTGGTTGTCCAAAAATGGACCCTTGGATCAAAAGATATGGTCTTTTGAAGTTTCAAGGATTTAAGCCTTAATATAGAAGGAATATTGGAGGTTTGATATCTGAGGTCCATTGACATCGGAGATCAGCAATCACACATCAGAGTAGCATGGTATATTGATGCATTGCATATCAGAGATCCGATATATCGGAGGTCCAGAAATATCGGAGATAGATGATCACCCACCAGAGCATCCAACATATCAATGACCACAGGTCGTCGATTGCACATTGCATATCAGTGCTCAGAGGAGATCGATGAATTAAAATATCGCAACATTGACAATCACATATCGAAACTTCTGAAAGTGAAAGCTTTTAAAAGGTGTGACAAGGGAAATGTGCCAATAGTGTAAAATCACTAGGGGACTCTAATATAGGTTTACAAAGGATTTCATCGCAAAAAGAAGGGAAAACGAGCCTTTTTCTCTCTCCTCTAGAAGGACGCATGGTGGCACAACATTGGCTCCGATAATGACACATGGTGGCATAGGATTGGCTCCCATAATAACACGTGGTGGCATATGATTGGTTCCAATAAGCTACAGTGGCATCTAACGTCATCATGACGTGGTAGTATGGAAGGATACGTGTTAGGAAGTTCTGGCATTTTGAGGGGCCTACGGGGGTAAATCTGGGTGACACGTTTCACCACTCAAGAAGTGTCACATGGAAATGATAACAACATAATCGAAGATCGGTGATCAGAGAATGAGCATGTCGCAACGCCCATGTTATTTCCTAGATTGGAAACCTCCCATGAGAGGGGCTCTGATATTTGGTTGGCTCGTGGTTAAAGAGGAACTTAAAGGACCACAAGTGCAAAGCACTTTACAAAGGAAAAATGGCCCCAAGTAGGAGTCTAAAGGCTGTAGCGCCTTAAGGTTAAGCGACTGGTCATGACGCCCAGTCTGATGAGAAATTTTTTTGAATGGGCTAAACAAAAGGGGCCAGGGAACATCGAAACTCTATTTTTACAATGTTTTTTTTGTATAAAAGTCCCGATGAGTAAAATTTTTGATAGTGTAATACACAAAAATTTAAAGAGATGGATTAGTCTATAGTTGTTACAATGAACCACTAAGGCCATCACAGGTGATCGCTCCTAACTCTATAAAATGGGGAATTCAAGCAGTTAAGGCGGAAAGAGACAGCTGAACGGGCTAAGTAGCTGAAGCAGAAAGTCATGGTATAGACGTGGCTTGGTCAGAGGCCATAACATGAAGTAGCGTGGAGATATTTTTCTATAATCATCATTCATTTTTTCCCATGTTTTGTTATTCGATTATTATTGTATTTTAAAGAAAGGAATCATTTTGTTGCAATGATTTGGGTGACAAAGCCTTCGCACCCCAAGACAGCTAGTCGATCAGAAAATTGGAACTCGCCTAAGATATTTTTGTAATTGTTTTCAAGCTCTCCATCTCCTTATAAAAGGAGGGAAGAAACACTTAAATAGGGTTCATAATTTTTGGAAAGACTTCTCTTAAGGGACCTTTTCTTGGTTTCATGAAGTCATGTATGAGTCTTGATGTACGATCATTTATTAGAAGATTAACACAATATTTCTGTTGATTCCGACTTATTGGATTGTAGTATGTTCATCTCCCTTTGTATTCTCATATATGTTAAATATTCCTCACAGATTGCATGTCATGTAGCTACTAGATATATTTCTCATTAAATGCATATTCATTTAGATCAAGCTATTAATGGATAATTTCTGTATTAATGTGGAAATTCAATCTTTAAAAAGTGCTCCATGTATCTCAACATTCCATAAGCATTTACCTACTTTTTCTTCTCTCCAACACCCTCCCTCAAATGCAAATCAGGGAATCAAACCTATCCAACACCCTCCCTCAAATGCAAACCAGGGAATCAAACCTGGGCCAAGGCTTTGATACCATGTTGAGGTTTTTCCAGTACACCAAAGCCCATAGACATTAGTAAACTTCCAAACCATTATCATTACCTTTTTGAGTGGTCCCAGGGTGGATCTTAGAGTGGTGGTTAGTCCACGTGATCGATTCCCAATGAGGTGAGTGTGAAAATCCAAAAAATAATATAGTCATGTCCCTTCTATATTTCTTCTTTGGAGCTTGTCTCATGTAAGCACATGGTTCTTTACAACAAGCTAGAGGAAAAATATGCTTTTCATTACTGCTTTTCGCTTCCAAAATTTTCAACACCACCAAATGTTGGGCACTACACCATCTTCATACATGGTATTATATCTTAATTTCATAATGTATTAACCACCCAAATTATTGAATGCCCACACCAATTCATCGTCCTTCTCCCAAAACTTGATGTGAACTTTGGATAATTATAAAATGAATAAATGTTAATATGCTAGATTACTTCCAAACAAGTCTCTACATAGTAAGCCAACCTTATGTAGACATGGTTGTAGTAGTAGAATTACAAATATTATTTAACATACATAGCCCTATAACCTATAAAATATAACCTAAGAAAGCATCAAGGTCTTCTTATTTATCTTAATAATGGCTCCAAGTATATTGATATACCAATTTTTAAGTCAAATAATTTTGTATAAACATGTAATTATGATTTTCTTATTTCATATTAAAAACATAATAAAATTTCCATTTTTTCTTTTTTCTTTTATAACATGTTTGACCATGATATTATTCATATTCATTTAAATTTTCATTGGTTTCCTAATTCTAATTCAAACCTCTCAAACTTTATAAACTAATTAAATTATTAATTAATCATAAAACCTCCTATGCATCTCTACACCTCTCTAAACCATTAAAGCAAAAGCCTCAATTATTTACCCCTAAACAATTAAGACATAGTCTTTACACAAAGATGTAAGTTAATAACTCCTTTTCACTTTCGAATTCGCACTTCCTTAAAATGTGCTTTATAACCCAAAACCAATAAAACAGTAAATTAAGCATAATTTTTCTTCAAGTGGATATCTAGTTCGTAACCCAAATTAAGCATAATTTTTGTTCAAGTGGATATCTAGTTCATAACAAGAAGGGATACCAATTTCAAGGATTTTCCAATTTTGAGAATAACCATAAGGATTTTCGTGCTAGGGAAAAAAACGCATTAAGGCATGTTGGGCTGACCAGGATGGTTACACGGATATGTACTTCGGAGATGAAACAATTTCGACAAAAAAACTAAAATTGCTGTGATTCTAAATAAGATTGTTATAAAGGCATCATAGTGGAAAGAAAGAGAAGTTAAAATTATTAACAATTATATATATAAAGAATTATTGGCTTTTTTTATACTGAAAAAAAAAACATCTCACTAATAAAATTTATATTTAAATAATTTTGATATAACTGTAACCTTAAAGTGATTGTTTTTATTAAAATTAAAATATGATGGGTATATAATTCTATCATCTTATAATGTGATTGTGTTTATTAAAATTAAAATTATGATTTATATATAATTCTATCATCTTATAATGGTTGGCATTTATTTATGCCGATAATGACAGTATATTTTAATTAGAATTCTGGTTAATCATAAATTGATATGGTTTATTATTTATCATATCATGTCTAGGATTTATCTTGATAACAATTTTATATAACAACAATTATCATAGGATTTACCTGGATAACAATTCTATATAATCGTTAATAACAATAATTATCATAGGTTTAAATGCACAACAATTACCATAGGCGTTAGGTTTTAAGTGAGAATTTAAAAATAAAAATTGTATCATAATGCTTCTGGATTATTTAAATATATGTATAACAAACTTAAAACACTGAACCAGTTGAAAAATGATACTTTGAAACACCAGATCAATCTCAACCATGATGATATGTTTTCCAGATTGCAATAAAAGTCGATAAAAACACACAATGCCCACATGGCGGAGTGGGAGAAAAACCGTGATTGTTCTCAGATTTTTATTTTGTATAATTTAGCCATGTAGTTCACCCTAAAATTTTAATATTGAGTGGGAGAGAGTAGCAGATCCCATTAATATTTTGATTTTGAGTTTGGGTTGGTGAGACTAAGCAATTCAAATCTAACGAAACACTGATCCTGGAATGCTTTCAAACATGGATACAGTCATGGTGCGTCCTAATGACCAAAGCATCTATCCAAAGAATATGCTCCTCTGCTGCAACTCTCGCCTCCAATAATTGAACCAATTGGGAAGACTTCCTCCTCCAATATTTGATTTACAGTTATACTGTGATGTTGATTGTATGAAGATTTGTCATTGAGATAAATGGGATGCCCATTTTTATGTTTCTAATAATTCATTGAAACCTAAAAGTGGGGGTAATGTTGATTAGTCTTTTCGTTCACAGTACGTAACTGTAGTTGTTCTCGGGCTTTATATTCTTTACTTGATTGATGTACGCAACTCAACGTGGCGACTGCATGTTGATTTCAATGCATATTTTATTCAGAGTATCAGAGACCAGATCGGATCATAAATGCAAATTATCAACAAATTTCGATGGTGGTCGTTGTCTTACTTGACATTTGTTAGTATTAATGGAGAAAGTTAGCTTTCTTATGTTTGAGTGTTTATTGCTTTAGAATAGGATTGAGATCTTATTTGTTAGGGAGTGATTTAAATCACCCGATATTATGCAAGTATATGTAATAGATTATGTGAATGTGATAGCATAGAGCGTTCTGCCACAGGAAGTCTCCAGGTAAAGCTCTCACTTAAGAGTGGCTCAGTTTGCAGTAATAATTTAGTCTTGTTATTTTTGACATGGTATCAGAGCTGATGGTTTGGAGTAGAGATCCAGTGAGGGCTGAGAGCCATAAAGGTTGAGATTTGTTTATGCTTTCAAACGCTGAGTTGGTGAGTGTAGAGGACGTTGTGGATCTTGGTGCAGGTCGTGGTTAGGTGTAGGTGGTGCGTCGTGGTGCCCATCCTCACAGGATCGAAGGATCTGAGATCTATGATCTGCTGCAGCTTGGAGGAGAGGTTGTTTGACTACGCGTGAAGGAGGCAGGATCAGATCGGAAGTGGTGTGCCCAGTTTTGGAGGATAAGTGCTTGATTGGTGGATCAACGTTGTTAATCACTGGATCATTGCTGATGCGTGATTCGTGGATGTTGTTTCATAGATCAGGGTTGCCTCAATCGACGAGCATGGAGTCTGCTGGGAAGGCGAGTGGAGGAGGCGTGTGGTGACTGTAGCTGTGGATCGGTGGCGTAGTTTGGAGGCCAAGAAGAGGAGACTATTAAGGCAGATCAGTGGAAGAAGTCAGATCTGCTATGGTTGGGAGCTAGCAAGAGACTATCTCTCGAAGGTTTGTCTGATGCTTTGAGTGATTCTGTCGATTTAAGGAGGCCAACAATTTGAGTTGCACCTGTCTTGGGACTTCAGTGTGGAGCTATTGCTGGTGCGTAGGCATAAGGGTGAGTTGGTTTCTTGGTGCCCGTAGATCCGTTGGTGAGTGTTGGTAAAGGAATTGTTCTTTGTTGTGAAGAGAAAATAGTTGAGAGTCAAATGCGTGGAGAGCCAATCTATTGGTCATGATACCAACATTGAGGTGTTCGGTCCTCGTTAAGGATTTGTGTCAACCTGTGTGGGCTAAGCTGACCTGTAGTGAGCCAGTCGCAGAGATGTTGGTGACTACCTCTTTGTGCAGTGTAAATAATCATTGATCAATGCCGAACACTCTTAACAGATACCAGTATCTGATTGTGGAGATTCATTGGTGACTACAGGCCTTGCATACATCAGATCAGCTAAATTGAATTTTAATGGTCAATGACTAAAGTGTCGATGGTGTTGATAGTGAATAGCCATTGAGCCACTATTCCTTTGTCTCTATCCACGGAAGAAGCCATCATTCACTGACATACTGTGAAGGGCCATTGAGTAATCAATTCATTGTATTTGTCAATGAAAGAGTTCTCTCTACCTAGCTATGATGATAGATAACTATTTGCTAGCATTGCAAGGCCTTGATAGTTGTCGGACTTGGAGGGAGCATTGGCGTTCCAATAGGTTTCAACTATAGTTGATAGAGGAAGAGTTGCATGCTACCACAATCAATCCTAGTGATTTGGAGGTTATGGTCTAACTCGAGCCCGTGTGCTGGCTACCTCTGCATAAGGACGCTGTGGTGTGATCCCATCTACGATCTCATTTGCCATCGAGGAGGAGGAGATCAGGCAGTCCTGTTGCAGGAGGATTCCATTTGTTGTTGAGGAACTTCCTGTGAAGTGATCTGCATGGGGTTGGTGAGAGTCATGGGATGCTACTAGTAGTGTGAGGAAATCTCTCACTGTGTGGAGGAAAGCTGTGTTGTGATTTGCGTGTTGCAGCTATTGCATGAGGCGTGTTGTAGCTGTTGTGGAGGTTGATAATAATGATCACTTTGTGACAAACATAGTCACAATGTGACAATCAATCTGATAATAATGATCACAATACATTCCAATTAATTCAAAGTCACATTTTATGTTTCAAAATTAGGCTTTAACAATAAAGTTTGAATATTGCAATTTATAATATTTGGTTAAATATTTGAGTTTATAATATCAAGTTTAACATTTGGGTTTAAAATTGGGTTGGTAATAGTGGATTTATAATATTAGTGTTCATAATATTGCGGTTAATAATAGAATTACATATTGAGTTTATAATATTAGGGTTTAATGTTGGGTTTATAATATGACGTTTAATATTGGGTTTACAATATTGAGTTTTTAATACTAGGTTTAATATTGAGTTTAATATTGGTTTTAGAATTTTGGGTTTAATATTCGTTTTATTATATTGGATTTAATATTAGGGTATAATATTGTGATGCTGGAATGGTACTGAAATCTATCCAACATTAGATTGTCATAAACATTGTGGTGATGTGACAATCTATCTAACAATCAATTTCGCAAGGTTACATTACATTGCAATAATTTTAGGGTTTTAAAAATAGAATTCAATTTATAAGACTAGAAGTTAATCCAAACACAAACATAGAAATATGAAAAACATCCATATTTGGATTTTAACATAACCATATGAAAGGGATACAATCTATAATTGAAAGGTTAAAAGCAAAGCAATAACTTTATTTGAAAAAATATGTATGTCTTTACATCATAAAATTCACTTTCCAAAATAAATTTGAAATATTTAATTACATGTAAAATATTAAACAACTTATTCCAAAATGCAACCATATGGATGACAACTATATTGAAATTATTGAAAAATACAATGAATAACCTATTGAAAGTTATTAGAAAGTTATAACAAAAAAATAGTAAAAAGTATTCATATCATTTGAAAACTACGGAAAACTATTAAAATATATTGAAGATATATATCTTACAATGATAGGGAGATCAGTCATTGCTATTTTTCCTCCTAAGTCTAAACCCTATATAAACCCTATATTAAAAACGCTATATATTAAAAACCCAATATTAAAAACCTTTATATTAAACCCAATATTATATGCCTAATATTAAACCCTACATTATAAACTCAAATATTATACACCTGAATATCAAACCCCAAACATTAAAACCCTAATGTTATAAACTCGATATTATAAATCCTAATATTAAACTTTGATATTATATATTATATTCCTATAAACCATATTAAACACAAATATTTAAAACCCTAACATTAAACCAAATGTTATAAATCCAATATTATAAACCCTAATATCTATTACAATGTAATAAATAGTGATATGGTTTATTCATAGTAAAAGTATTCACATAATTTGAAAACTATTAAAATTTACTGAAGATATATATGTTGCAATGATATAGAGTTCAATCATTACTCATTTTTCTTCCTAAGTGAAAAATTTATATAAAATCTATATAAACCCTATATTAAAAAATCTATATAATAACCTTATATTTTAAAAACACTATAAACCCTTATATTAAATCCAATATTATAAACTTAATATTTTAAACCCTAATATTATTATAATATAATAAATAATCATCTTTCTTTCTCCCTCCCTCCCTCCCTTCTTTCTTTCTATAAGTTTAATATATAGTGTATATATATTTACTATTATTAATATACTTCACATATATAAAAAATATTAACAATTATATTAATAAATATATAATCATTATTAACCATAAAGATATATAAGTATTATTAATAATAAGAAAAAGTTATTATTATTATATGTTAATTATATTATAGTTTGAAATATAACTAGTAATATATTAATATGATATTATATAATAACATAATATTATATTAATATATAATATAATAATTATAAATATATAATATTATATAATAATATCGTTGTTATTATTTATATAATTAATATCTGTGAGATGGAACAAAAGTGGTTTAAGTTCAATAAATATATTAAAATACTTTTCATTCTTGAAATAACCTATTTTACAAAATATTATGAAAGCAATTTTTCCCCTAAAATTTTCAATTAAAAAAAATAATTAAAGGAACTTGACATCTATAATTAATATGGATCTACCATGTGGAATAATAAATATCTCTATATATATAGATAGATATAAATAATTGCATATATCTCTCTTAAGATGGAAGAATTGTCTTTGATTAATTTCTTTTTCTTTCAATTATTTATTTATTTATTTAAGGTGGACATATATTATATTTATGGCTAGTGTTGAATTTTTTTCTTATTAATTTTATTTTGAATGCCACATGTTAACTCCATGTTAAGCATTGAATCAATTACACATCTCCCTCATTCTTGGACATAGAAAGCACCTATCCATGGAATATGAATGTGCACATGTGCACAGAGTCTCTATAAAGATAATATAACAATATTTTACTTAAAGTGAATATTTAAATATTTCATTGATAGTTGGTATAGAAATTTTTTTGTGTTAATATTTTTTTAAATACAATTTGCCAACTTACATTTAATTGTTCAATACAAAAAGAATGATATATCTCCACATTAGCTAAAAATTCCTTTCAACACAATATTTTTTCTTAAAACATTATAAAAAAAAATCATTTTTCTAGGAAAAAAATACAATCTATTTCAAAGTAAAAGAGAAAATACACATCCATGATTTTATGAACATCAAATATATCACCGTTAGTTTTTCACTTGAGAAAATCAAACATGTTTTAAAAACTACATAAAACTTTGACCATACATCTTGAGTTATAGGCACAAGCAAACATGTTTTAAAAACTACATAAAACCTTGACCATACATCTTGAGTTATAGGCACAAGGAGCCTTAAATAAAATAACAAAAAAAAGCAGCAAAGCATAACATCATACAAGAATTAAGAAACTTGAAAATATAAACAAAAACTATGACTTATATGTTTATGAGATTGCTCTTATAACAATCAACTAGTTGATCATCCTCAATTCTAGGATTTATTACGGAGGAGAAAAGCTTCTTTAGATATGGAATTCACTTGTGTATTAATCTCAAATTAAACATGTGTGTAAGGGACGCCTTGAAAAATATTGGACATGGTTCTTAGCTACCATGTAAGTTGAATAAGACTCAATTTACAAACCTATACCCTATTTGTGATCCAAAGGATTATTATTTCTAAGTTGCTAAACACGTGGAGCTATGAGATATTCTTGTCAGCGTCAACTACATATTTAAGCAATGCTAAGAGTGCACAAAATTCATCTTTATTATTTGAACCAATCTCTAAATTGACTTTTTCGAGAAAGTAGTGTCTAATCAAAGTATAAAGAATAAAACCTACTTTGCAAATAGGTAAATCTCCCTAACACGTTTTCTAAAAAAGGCACAGATTTTCATTATTAGTCTCTATCATAATATTATTAGTCCTTAAATTGATCTCTCTCTCAATATGAGTATGTGTATAAAAATCAAATGATTAAACTCGAAGTTTTATTTTGTATGATTTAGTTTACCTTTTTCTCAGCTTATTAAACATTGATAAGGTTTTCTGTAAGTGAATCACTAATCAATCAATCGAGTTGGTTTATGTTTTTTTGGTGGGTTTGAATGAAGTGAGAAGAGCCAAAACTTATAGGGAGACCTTTATTTGAGGAGTATGTTTGTCTTTAAATAGTCATGAATTGTAGGATATCTAAATAGCCCACATGACAAGGATGGGGAGACACTTGTATTTCTTGAGATTGCTTAAAAGAAGGAAAAACATGTAGCATTCCTCAAGCATGTGTTCATCCCTTAAATGTGTCAAACCCAACAAACATCAAGATGTTTCCATACCCATTTGGAGAAAGATAATTCCAAGAAGATGTTATATCCTAATTTTATAGTGTACGAACCATCCAACTTTTTGAATGCCCACACTAGTTCATCTTCCCCAAACCAAAGCTTAATTTGAGATTTGGATAATTTTGTAATGAATAAGTGCCAATGTTGATGCTATATTGCTTCCAAACTAATTTCTTGTTTAGTAAGCCAACCTTGTATTCTCATGGGTGTAATAGTAGAATTGCCAATCTTATTTAAAATACATCTCCCTATCCCTTGTTGCTGAAGAATAAGGTCATCTAGAAAAAATATGTTTCTACAATAACCAAAATCACATTAGCACCTATATGAACCTTTGTGCCTAATCCAACCTTCCAGAACAAGAAATACGCCATGATGGGGAAAGCACAGGAGAGGAACTTCCATTGGTTGTAATAATTTGTAATATTCTTGTTTTTCTTTATGATCCAATCTAGCATAGTAAGGGGCAACATACTTGACAAAAATTATCCTTCTCTTGCTTTCTGATCCAATCTAGCATAGAGTAAGGGGCTTGGAAAGAAGTATTCTTCTCTAGATGCTATCACTAGATAGAATAACCAAAAGAGATTTTTCTCCTAGCACTCTACCAAACAATAATATGTTCTTTAAGTCCCACCCTCCTTGCTTCCTAGGTGATGCCACTTTATTCCATTTAACAAGATGTGAACCCATATACTAGGAATTTCCTTTCTATAGGTAATTGAACAAAAATTGTGAATTTTGATAAGGATTTCCCTAGGAATCAAGGCTAGTAGATGGAAATACGTTGAAATTGCTTCAAGCCCAAATTTTATGAGAACCATCTGATGCCATCTAGAGATCCAATGGTTGCACTAAAAACTTATATGTTTCTCCACCTTTTTCAAGCCATTTCTAATCTGGTGTGCTAATTTTTTTGTTTTTACAACATAGTTAAGATATTTGATCCTGCCATCCAAGTCAAAAGGAAGAGAAGGAAAAAATATCAATAAATCGATGTTTCACATTAGCCTCCAAAGATGGAAAGTAAATAATATACTTCAAGATGTTGATCTCCATTCTTGTAGCACCACAAAAAGTTTCAAAAATCTCCTTATATACCATACCTTCGGTGTTTGTGCAAAAACAAATAATAGAAATTGTATGAGATGAACATATATGCCAATATAAATGCCTTGAATTCTATTTGTTCTCTTGCTTCAATGATAGCTCGAATCAAATAAGTCCCTATGCAATGAGGAGGAACATATAGGGAGACTGTGGAAAATGATGATGTAGACCTCTTGAAGGATTGAAAAAATCAGAACCTATTTCATTAACTAAAACTGCAAATGAAGAGCACATCACACAACCCATAATTCAATTAACTAGGGGTAAATTGAGTATGACTTAAAGAAGCAATAACCTTAAATATATCTAATAACCATGATCATGAATGACCCTACCTTTCAAAAACCATATTGTTTTACAAAAATCACCCTTTAAGAATTAGTTTAAATTTGTCTACAATCACTTCTACAATTATTTTGTAAAAGCTGTTGCAAAATAAGATGGGATATAAGTCATTAAAGGTGTTTAGATAATGCACCTTTAGAATAAGATATATGAATGTGTACTTATAACTTCCCTGGATTAAGCCATATAAACTTACTCAACTATCAAAAAAATTAACATAAAATTCTATAGTCTATCCATCCAATGTAAAATATATTTTTGAAATAAATGCATGACATTAAGAAGCTTGTTGGGAAACCCAAGTTGTAACATATCATTGTCATCCTATAATTTAATCTACCTCAAAAAATATCCTAGAATAATTAGCATTTCCCCTATATTTTCCGAGTCTAATGCTTTATATATTATATAAAATGTGGCTAACCCCAAGCTGAGCGAAATATTCAAAACCTTTAAGCTTATGCGCATCATTATAATTTAGTTCCCAAATATTGTTGAAGTTGTTTTGGTAGTGTGCAAAATTCCGAAAATACTTAGTGTTGTTCTAATTTTGAGTCTCGAGTCTAGCTTTTGGTCAAAGTCGAGGAATTTCATTCTACATTCTTCCAATAATGGGATTCGATCTCCAAAAACGTGCCAGCTTTATTCTCTTCATAAATCCCCTCCGGTTGTGCCTCAATCTCCCTGAGTGAAAGAACTCATGGACGTTTTATTTTCTCATGCGCATGGTAATAATAGATTTGTTACCACTTTCTTCCTAAAACTTTGACTACATGGGGTTCTAAGTCGGGCTGAAGGTGTGTCTTACTTTCGCCATTGAAATTGCATTAGTGTCAATGCTGTTAACTGGACAGATACAAATTCTTTTGTGAACTTACTACTCAATATATTGAAGTGGAGGTGGTGAGTTGGGACACAGTCAAGTGAGGAAGGGTAGGTTCGGTAGTGGAGATGGTTTGTTGTTTTTTTTTTCACATGCGTTAGAATCTAGTGTTATAACATGTTTGACTATATAATATGATTATTTACCTTAATTCATATATGATGTACAAAAATACTAAACCATTGAACGAGGTAGAGGTAAATGATGATGTAAAAAGAAACTACACAATTGAACCGTAACGGTTCTCAGATTTTTATTTTCTAAAATTCAGACTCGTAGTATTGAGTGATTGGGAATAGCATTAAGATTTTGATTTTCAGTCGCTAAGATGTAACGATACAGTGATGCTGGAATGTCCACCTTCTCTCCATGGCTTTCAAACATTTCGCCATTCGATACAGTCGTGTTGCGTCCTATTAACGAAAGCATCTACCAAAGGAATATGCTCCTCAGCTGCAACTTTCCGCCTACTGCAAAGAATTCCTTTTCCAATAATTGATTCACAACTATGGTGTGATGTTGATCGTATAAAGGTTTCCCATTGAAATAAATGTGATGCCCAATTTAGGTTTATAATAACTCATTTAAACCTAAAAGGCCGTGACGTTGATTATCCTTTTCAATGTAAATTATCAAGTAATTTTGATTTTGAAACCTAAAAAGCGTTGATTCTGATTTTAGCCCTTTTCAATGTAAATTATCAACCAATTTTGATGGTGCCGGTCATGGTTTTTCCCGCTTTTTGCACATTAATTACAATCACGCGTAAAGTCACATGACTTTATTCCATTACGAACCGTACATGATTCGATCCATTGTCTTCTTTCATTATGGAAATTTGTCGAATAGAATCTTACTTCGATTAATCCCCTGGTGTGCTTTCACAAGGTTTGAGATTCACATTCTGTAGCGTAACTCTTTCAAAATGCACAAGTTCTTCTCGATCAGTGAGCGATTGAAATTCTCGGCTAAAGGCTAAGATTTGAAGCAGAGGCTCTGATAAGTTTGAGCTTCACATTCTGCAGCGTAACTCTTTCAACATGCACAAGTTCTTCTCGATCACTGAGCTATTGAAATTCCTCGCCAAGGGCTCAGATTTGAAGCAAAGGCTCTGATAAGTTTGTTCATATATATATATATATATGTGGGGTTATATATTATTTATTTAAAAAACTCATTAAAGTTGTGTTTTTCTTTTAAATATGAAAAAGGTGTAACATTATTGATATTATCTTGTAATTATTTATTTTGATATTTTGGAAATTGTTACAAAATTTATTAAATAAAAGCATATACAAATTTGATCAATCATTCATATATATATATATTGTTTTTTTATGGAAATGTTTTTTTATGGAAAAGTTTGAATGTGGAGGTTTGATTTGTGGATACTAATAGATACAATTTAGAGTATGTTTGCAACCTTGGGGCCCACCCTAGGTGGATTTCTTCTTCCTCATGGGCCACGTTTGTATTAGGGTCACCACGTCCATGGAGGAGGAGTTGGTGGACTAGTCTGAGGACCCATATGAACGGCTTCCAATTTGGTCATATCTAGGCGTGACCTCACCACTGACAGATCTAACACTTTGAGCACCAACTTTGATAGATCACTGTGAGATATATCATACTCAACTCTCTTTGGTTGACAAGGATGTGGTGGTATTTCCGCGAAACTCCTCCAGTTGTTCCACATATGCCAATCTCATTACAACTCCACCTCTTGAGGTCCCCCCTCACATTTTTGGTTCCATGTTCTCACTGCTTTTGTTGGTAATTCCTTGGAGGGAGTTTTAGTTATTTTGCCTTCGCCAAAAACCCCTCTTGTTGTTGTGGTTATGTTAAAGGACCCAACAACCCTCCCTCATTTTGTGTCGGTAACTAAAAATTGTCGTCCAACCTCCCCTTGTGATTTCCATAGTAAGTTTATAACACTTCAAATTCTTAGTGGTAGTTTATCCTCAAATAATTAGTTGCCTCCCCTCTAGCAGGTAGGGAAGGGTGCTCCAAAAACAAGTAAGAAATGAGTGAAAAGAAAGATTCATGAACCCAACCTCATCCCGGGGAAAGATATCAAACTGAACGATATTTAAAAAATGGAGGAAACTGTAGTGGTTTGTCATTTTGTGAGAAAGAGGATGGTTATGGTAGTAATGAGGAATTAGACCTCAAAACATTTCTCACCTATACTTGGTTATGCCCATCATTGTCTGATCCTTACAAAAGGCTAGATGGTTTGGATCACGACATCTTGGGAGGATGTGGAGAAACTGGTGTAAAGGCATTGGCAGTGGGGCTCACAAGCCTTGTATCTAAAGAAATGGACAATTGATTTTGATGCTAGATTAAAGTGGTTCTTAGTGTTACCCATTTGGGTTCAACTTCCTGCTCTTCCATTTCAATACTAGTTAGAAGAGGTATTGAGGTTGGAAATGTTTTGGGGTTTTTTTATGAAGCATACACATCATTTAAGATCTCGACTATATGGCAATGCTGAGGATCTTAGTGATGGGTCCCATCAATAGGTATATTTTGAGGCCCATTGTGCTATCCTCTAGTCCTTAATTTTTTTTTCTCACATTAATTTACATTTTTTAGCCATAATGTGCTTAGTAGGAAGACTAAAGGGTGCATGTCATATTTCATGGCATAAGGTGGTTAATATGCTGACAAAAGAAGCATTTTTGGAGACATTTACTCTGCAGGGGCACATTGGAGGCATCTAGAGAGAATATATGAGGCTTGTCCACCACATTAACTCTCCAAATCGACTTGAGTCCCAATATTTCTCACCAACAACTTGAAGTCCACTAGTAGCCGATGAACTCAAGTGCATGTGGAGATCAAAGGGAATTAGATCCACCAATTTCGATATTTTGGAGGGAAGGAGTCCTCCTCTCAAGGGAGCTGCCCCTCAATCACTTTTTGTATAAATAATTGGCCTAAGGGCTCATTAGGATTCAAACTCTTAGATCTAGGAAGAGCTATTGAAGGCTAAGTACATGAGGATGTTATCTCCATTTTGAGATGATGTGTTTGCACTCTATTTTCTGTTAACGAAAGGTCCTTTGTTGGTCTACATTCGAGTTAGCTTAGGAGGGCCAAAAACCTTGGGTTAGCGCCCAACCCATAGGCCTTAGTTCCTCTCGTGTATTTTTCCTTTGTTCTCGTTTAAGTTGTTGTATTTCTTCCCTTGTTTAAGTAGGAATTAGATTGCAAAAATTGTAGTTGTAGGTTTGATCACCACCTCTCTTGTGCGAATTATGGTTGGAAGGTCTACAACAACAAGCCAAAAATATGTGTTTATGTTTCCTTGGAATTTGCTAGGTTTTTGAATGAAATTCTTTTGCATGCTTGATGAATAGAAGCTGAATTTGTTTCTATCCACCCTCAATGATGCAACCTTGCACTGGTTTATGGGATTACCATGAGGCAACATCACTACTTGGGCCCAAATGCAGCAAGCCTTTAATGAACAATACATGGATTACTGTAGGTCCAAATAAACTAAGGAATAATTCTTTAGGATGATCGTAGAAGTAGATGAATCTTTAGAGGAATATGAGAAAATATTCTAGCTCAATTATAGGAGGGCTAACTGTACCCTTGACCCTAAGTCACTCAAGCTAACTCTTCTCTGAGGGATAAGGGAGGATGTAATGGAGACCCTCAAGATTCTTTGCAGAGGAGACATCTACCAAATTCCTTATGATGAAATTAAAACAATATTCAGGAATCACTCTAGGGCTACTAGGAAAAAGGGTAGGTCTAGTCAAGGCTTGGTTAGTTCAACTCCCTATGCATCAACCATCAAACATGATACAGGAAGTATGTTGGAGGATTTCAAGAGTGAAATATTTCATACCTTTTCCATACAGATGGACACTACATAGAGTAAAAGGAAGAAAGAGGAAGCATAAAGGGAACTATCTATCCTTTTCCCTAGATGCATTAAGAGACATCCTAGAAATGAGTGCCCATTGAATGTCATAAAAGTTTGTTCTGTCTGTGAGGAAAACCATGCAAAAATCAAATGTCTCTCTTTTCCAGGCCTAAAAGTTGTATCCAAAGGGCAGAAGGTGGTTCAAAGAAACTCTACTTCATTAACCAAAGGAGGCCCCAAGGCCCAGAGCCATATCAATAAGGCATGCAAGGTGTACATTATCCTCCTTACAATCCAAATTAGAATGCACCTTTCTAGCCTTGGTACCCTTCCACTCATCCTTCATGGCCCATACCCTCTCCTTGGCCTTATACTCCTCAATATCCTCCTCAACCTATCAACCCTCCTTTCTAGCCATATCCACCTTAATCTCCTCAATGGGGCAACTCCTCACAAGGATGGATGCCTCAAACAACCCAACCTATTGCATTAATTGTAGGAATTTACAGGGTAAGTTCCTCAGACACTCACAAACAGATCACAAATCAATACACGAGTATTCTTGAAGTGGTTAAAACCCTCAAAGAGGGAAATAGTCCATGGCCTGAGCCAACGCGGATACTTCAGGCAATTTATTAATAAAAGAATGAAAATTTACATAAGATTCTCTCATGAACGGTTACCCTACAAATGGCCCTCCATGCTCTTTAAATAGAGATCATGGACCAATCGGGTGTCAAGCCATGGATCAAGTGTCGGTAATATCGAGGAGAGAATGAACCGTCGGATCACTACATATCATGACCGTCGGATTGTGAGTTACAAAAGTACGTAGTAAAGAAACACACTTTACCTAACTCTACATCACACCAAGTTATACTTAACTATTTCCCGTGTGTCAGAATATCTTAACATCCCCCCTTAAGAACAAATTGGGATAGGACTAAAGGATGTACAAATATGACACAATAGTAGAAGGAAGGAGGCATTAGAGCTTATTCCCCTTAGTGACAACTTCCTAAACTCCAACCATAAATTGAAGTTTAGTAAAATTCACCTCTGTGAGAGCCTTTGTAAAGATGTCTGCAACTTGATCATCTGGTTGAACAATATTGCACTTCAAGAATATGGTCATGTATGAGCTTTCTGATGAAGTGCATGTGCAGTTCAATGTGTTTTCTACGTTGATGTTGGACTGAATCTTTACATAGTTGAATGACACTTTGATTATCACACCAAAGTGTAATGAGATGCTGCTGCTGAAAGCCAAACTCTGACAGTATTTGACGAAGCCACACAACTTCCTTACTAGCTTCTACAACACCGCGATACTCTGCTTTTGCTGAAGAAAGAGAAATGACACTTTGTTTCTTGCAAGCCCATGTAATAGGTCCTGAATCAAGAGTGAACACATAACCTGCAGTGGACTTCCAATCAGTGTCACTAGCCCAATCGGAATTAGTGAAACCAACCAATAGAAGAGATGCTTCTGCACTGTAATGAATCCAAACTGAAACGAAATATTCTTTTAACTACTTTCCAACGACTTTCATGTGGGTAATTCAAATATAACACACAGTGATCCTGGAATACCCTCCTTCTCTCCATGGCTTTCAATCATGGATACAGTCAAGGTGCGTCCTATTAAGCAAAGCATCTATCCAAAGAATATGCTCCTCGGCTGCAAGCATTTATCCAAAGAATATGCTCCTCCGCTGCAACTTTCGCCTCCAATAATTCAACCAATTGCGAAGACTTCCTCCAATAATTGATTAACACCTATGCTGTGATGTTGATTGTATAAGATTTGTCATTGATATAAATGGGATGCCCATTTTTATGTTTCTAATAATTCATTGAAACCCAAAAGTGGGGGTGATGTTGATTAGTCTTTTCGTTCACAGTACGTAACCTTAATTGTTCTCGGGCTCTATATTCTTTACTTGATTGATGGACACACCTCAATGTGGCGACTGCAGGTTGATTTCAATGCATATTTTATTCAGAGTATGAGAGACCAGATAGGATCATAAATTTAAATTATCAACAAATTTTGATGGTGGTCGTTGTCTGTACCTGACATTTTGCTCATTAATCACAATCACACGCAAAATCACATGATCTGATTTCATTATGAACCTACGTGACTAGATCCATGGTCCGATTTAATTATGTTTTTCCATGTTTCATCGTCGAAAGATTGTGAAATTTGTTGAAATAAGCTTTACTTGGATTCAGGTTTGTAGCTTCAAATTTATCTTGCTTCTCGAGCAGAAACGTGATAATCATCATTAATTTTCAGGTCGATTATTATTATTATTTTTAATTTGTGGTTTTCATTTTTTGTTTTGAATAATCTTTTATATGAATTTGGTAAAAACTATTGGTAAAAACTATAAAGAAATGGTTCATAAAGTTATTTGAGTTGTATTCATATTTAAATTATACTATTTTTATGTTCATTATTTTTACAAATTAATTAATTTATTTTAAAAAATTAAATCAATAAATAAATAAATATCTATATATATATAGACATACAAATATTTATGTATAGATATGAACAATAAAGATGTTGCAGCGCTCATCTGTATAAATATGAACAATAAAGATGTTGTTATACGTATCTTTATAATCCAGATTATTACTAAAATTGATTTGATTTATTTATTATTAATATTATTTTTAATATACTTATAAAATAAGATTGATAAAAAAAATTGGATTGGGTACTCATTTTTTTTGATGATCACTTGCAAACTTTAGTTGAGATCAAATCAAGTATTAATTATTTACTACATGTTTTTCAAAGAGAAACTAGTAGAAAATTAAGAAGAGAATGGCTGGAAATGCAAAGGGGGCAAAGCATTATAATGTTGATGTGATTTGGTGTTGTTTTTGCTATTATTATGGTTGCATTTTGGATTAGTTTGTTTAATGTATTGCATGCAATAAGTATTTATTTAATTTTTTTTATTTTTTTTTTTCTGAAAATTGAATTTTATAATGAGAAGCAACAAACATTTTTTGAAATAAAATAATATTTCTATTATAGATTGTATGCTTTTTATATAATTATGTTAAAATTCAAATATGAATACTATTTATATTTTTATGGTTGTGTTTTTATTAACATCCAATCTTATGAATTGAATTTTATTTATTTTTGGACATCAAAATCTTATGTTTTTATTACATTAATTTATGTTTTAATTTCATATATGATTATGTCATGAATGTAAACATGCAATGAGATCATATTTAAATATTTTAATAGAAAAAAAATGCATTTATATTATTTAATAGTTACATTAAATCTATAATAACATAATTTTAAATTGAAGTTATGGCAGTATTAACATTGATCTATTTAATAAAAAAAAATATTTTATATACACATTTATATTTTTCTATTGCATATAAACATTATTAGATTGAAAAAAAATGGTTTAAATTGAATAAATTTATAAAGTTCATTATTTAATTTAAAAAGAAAATATTTTATATATACATTTATTTTCTCTGTTTCATATAAACATTATTAAATTTTTAATAAAATAATTATTTAAGTGAAATAAATCTTTAAAATTCATTATTTAATTTTTTAATATATTTATAAAATTCAATAATTTGTTTTCCACAAAGAACATATATATTTCATATTTAAGAAACCATTTTATATACTATTATTATTCATTTTAGTGAACTAAGTTCATCCTCATACTATCACAATGACCATTTAAAAATGATTATTAATAATATTCAAAAATGTTAATTAAAAATTAACAATATATTAATAATATTTAAAAATATTTAATCAAAAATGTTTATTAATAATCATATTAAGTTTATACTATTGAATTTATAATACTATGGTTTTTAATATAGAGTTTAATATTGATGTTTATAATATAGGGTTTAATATTAAAGTTTATAATATTATGTTTATATTATTAAATTTATAATGTTAAAGATTAAAATATTTAATTTAATATTGGATTTAATATTAGGGTTTATAATATTGGATTCAATATTGTTCAATATTGTGTTTAATATTTATGTTTTAATATTTGAGTTTTAAATATTAAGTTTATAATATTGGGGTTAATATTGGGTTTATCATATTAGGTAATATTTAGGTTTATGATATTAGGTAATATTTGGGTATAATACTAAGGTTTATAATATTGGGTTTATATTATTAGGGTTCATAATATTAGGGTTTTTAATATTGGGTTTGATAATGGTATTTGAATTATTGGGTTATATATATGTTGGGCTCATATAATTTTAAGGTTTATAATATTTAATTTAATATTAGGGTTTATAATTTTAGGTTTAGTATTGAAGTTTATATTATTAGGGTTCATAATGTTAGGGTTTTTAATATTTGGGTTTGCATTATTAGGATTGAAATTTGAGTTTTTAATATCACATTTTATAATGTTAAGGTTTATAATATTTGGTTTAAATTAGGGTTTAATATTGTGAGGTTGGAATGGTACTAAAATATATCCAACATCTCATTGTGACAAACATAGTCGCAATGTGACAATCAATCTTATAATCATTATCACAACATTACAATTTGAAATTAATTCAACGTCACATTTGATATTTCAAAATTAGGCTTTAACAAAAAGATTTTTAATATTACAATTTATAATATCTCATTAAATATTTGGGTTTATAATATTTAGTTTAACATTTGAGTTCGTAATATTGGGTTTATAATATTAGGATTCATAATATTGCATTTAATAATAAACTTTAATATTGAGTTTATAATATTAAGGTTTAATGTTGGGTTTATATTATTAGGTTTAATATTGAGTTTTTAATACTAGGTTTAATATTGGTTTTAGAATATTGGGTTTAATATTAGAGTTTAATGTTGGGTTTAATATTTGGTTTATAATGTTGAGTTTAATATTAAGGTATAATATTGTGATGCCAGAATGGTATTGAAATCTATCCAACATCACATTGTGGCAATGTGACACTCTATCTAACAAAATTTTTCACAAGGTTACATTACGTTGCAATAATTTTAGGGTTTTAAAAATATAATTCAATTGATAGAACTCGAAGCTAATACAAACACAACCATAGAAATATGAAAAGAATTCATATTTGGATTTTAACAGTATGAAGGGGATATAATCTATAATGGAAAGGTTAAAATCAAAGTGAGAAATTTATTTGAAAAAATATTTATGTCTTTACATCATAAAATTCAATTTCCAAAATAAAGTTGAAATATTTAATTAAATGCAAAATATTAAACAACCTATTCCAAAATGCAACTAGATTGATGACAACTCTATTGAAATTATTGAAAAATACAATGAATAACCTATTGAAATCTATTGAAATTGTTGAAAGTTATAACAAAAAATAGTAACAAATATTCATATCATTTGAAAACTATGGAAAACTATTAAAATATACTGAAGATATATATCTTACAGTGATATCGAGATCAATCATTGGTGCTTTTTCCTCCTAACTGTAAGCCCTATATAAATCCTATATAAACCCTATATAAACCCTATATTAAAAACCTTCATATTAAACCCAATATTATATACCTAATATTAAACCCTATATTACAAACCCAAATATTATATACCTAATATTAAACCCTATATTACAAACCCAAATATTATATACCTCAATATCAAACTCCAAACATTAAAACCCTAATGTTATAAACCCAATATTATAAATCCTAATATTAAACTTTAATATTATAAACTGTATTACTATAAACCATATTAAACACAAATATTTAAAACCTAATATTAAATTGAAAATTGAATGTTATAAATCCAATATTATAAACTGTAATATCTATTACAGTGTAATAAATACTGATATGGTTTATTCATAGTAAAAGTATTCATATAATTTGAAAACTATTAACTATAAATTATATTAAACACACATATTTAAAACCCTAACATTAAACTGAATGTTATAAATCTAATATTATAAACCCTAATATCTATTACAATGTAATAAATAATGATATAGTTTATTCATAGTAAAAGTATTCATATAAGTTGAAAACTATTAAAATCTACTAAAGATATATATGTTACAATGATATAGAGTTCAATCATTACTATATGTTACAATTATATAGAGTTCAATCATTACTGCTCTTTCTTCTTAAGTGTAAACCCTATATAAATGTTATATTATAAACACTATATTAAAAACTCTATATAATAACCTTATATATTAAAAGCCTTTATATTAAATCCAATGTTATAAATTCAATATTTAAAACCCTAATATTATTATAATGTAATAAATAACTCTAATGTTAATTCATTGTAATAATATATATATATATATATATATATATATATATATATATATATATATATAATCCATTAACAATAACAATAATAATGATATTAATAAATATATAATAATTATTGATCATGAGAGATAAATAAGTATTATTAATAATAGCAAAATTCTATTATTATTATTATGATGATGATGGTGGTTAACGTCCACTGAGACCAAACTTTGGTCTATCAGACCTAAAGAAATGAATTATTTAGTTGGATTCAAGATTTTATTCCTATGCTCAAAAAGCTTGGAGAGAAGCCTCCCGAGCTCACTATAATTTTGACATTGTAAAAGGCTAGGAAGGTCAATATTGCAACAAAGATTATGAAACTGAGATCTAATGTGGTTGTATGCGGGGCACTCTAAGAGGAAGTGATTTCCATCCTTGATGTTCATATTCTCACAAAGATGGTAGATCCTTTCCATCCATGGTGTTTTAGGAACTGCCCAACGAACCGTTTCACTATGGAGCTCATGAGAGTTCATTCTAATCTTGGCTATATTAATTTTATTCTTTGATCTAGTTAAAAAAGAGAGATACTTTTAATCTTCTAGGGTGGGGTTGATGACCTCCTTATAATATCTTAATTTTCTTTTAGCTACTAAATATTTCTCACACCACATTTTTACTTTGAACTTAGAAGTAACAATATTTTTAATGTTATTAATGTTTTGCAATGCAACATTCTCGTCGATCTCCCAATGGTTTAACTAGGCCCTGGTGTCTTTATACAAACCTCATTTGAGCCTTAGGTGGTTTTGGCTAGAATTTAAAGCTAGGTTAGGAAGTCTATGGTCTCCTGTGTTATTGAGTTTGTGCTTGTACAACAGAAGCCTAGTCATAGCTAGGCTCTCGATAGGGGAAAGACCCACTTCTATAAGGAGAATAGGATAGTGTATATTGCTTTTAATTTTGAGGTTATATGTTATAAAACACTTTTGGATTTGCTCAATCTTTCTCCAGGATTATCTAGAGATGCTGCAACCCCAATCCTCACATCCATATAAGATAACATGAGTGACTAAAGTTTCAAAAAGGAACTTCTTTCTATCCCGCATTACGAGGTTTGTCATTTTACAATTATTTTCAAGACCAAAATAAGATTTCCACCGCCCATTAATCCTTTTCTCAATGTTATAGTTCCAGTTGAGCTTGTGATGAATATCAATTCCTAGGTACTTGTAAGAAGACACTTCCTCCAAGTTACTATTGTCATACATAAAATTAGCGTAAGTGACCTTCTTGGATTTGATAATCATAACTTTTGTTTTTTCAGTGAAAACAGTCATACCCATGGTAGAACAAAAATCCTTAAGAAGTCTAAGTTGCTTATCAAGATCCGATTGGCACCTTGCGAGAAGAACAATATCGTTAGCATAAAGAAGAAGGATGATGACTATACTAGCTAAGATCGTGCGAGCAGAACCTGCTTCCTCTAAACAACCTTCTAGCATGTCGATGTAAATGCCAAATAGGGTGGGGGAGAGGGGGAAACCTTGTTTAACTCCGATATTACACTTAATATTTTTCGACCACCCCTCATTGCTCTTTAACTTAGAAATTACATTCTCGTTGGATAGAGATTACTCACATTAATGATATATTAACTATATTATAGTTTGAAATATAACTATTAATATATTAATATAATATTATATAATAACATTATATATAATATAATATAAATATAATAACTATAAATATATATATATATAATAATAATAATAATAATAATATGATTGTTATTATTTATATAGTTATTTATAATAAGAAATAGTTAACTTTTAATAAAATATACTTAATAATTATTAATGTATTTGATATATAGTTTTTGGTGTATATCAAATATATTGATAAATTGATTGTGCTAGTTTTTAAAGATCAAAAACATTTTATAATAGAATGTATAATGATTTTCTTTTATTGTAAAGAGAGTATGACTTATATATGGCAATAGAAGTTTACAAGTAATACTAGTTAGATGGAAAAGAAATTGTTTAAGTTAAATAAATATTGTAAAACACTTTTCATTCTGGAAATAATCAATTTTACAAAATATTATGATTTTTTTTTTCCTATTTTTTTTCAATAAAAAATAATTAAAGGAACTTGACATCTATAATTAATATGGATTTATCATGTGGAATAATAAATATATCTATATATAGATAGATATAAAGAATTTCATATATTTCTCTTAGGATGGAGGAATTGTCTTTGATTAAGTTTGTTTCTTTCAATTATTTATTTATTTATTTAAGGTGGACATATATTTTATTTATGATTAAGGTTGAATTTTTTTCTTATTAATTTTGTTTTGAATGGCACATGTTAACTCTATGTTAAGCATTGAATGAATTACACATCTCCCTCATTCTTGGACATAGAAAGCACCTATCCATGGAATATGAGCACACCCATGGTGGTGCACACACACTCTCTATAAAAATGATATAACAATATTTTACTTAAAGTGGACATTAAAATATTTTATTTATAGTTGATATAGAAAATATTTTTACATTAATATTTTTAGAAATACCACTTTCCAACTCTATGGTCAATACAAAAGGAATTACATATCTCCATATTCACTAAAAATTTCTTTCAACACAACAATTTTTTTCTTGAAACATTATAAAAAGATGAGAAATAATTGATATTTTTATATATTTTTCTAGGAAAAAATACGTTCTATTTCAAAGTAAAAGAGAAAGTATACATTCATGATTTTATGAACATCAAATATATCATCCTTAGTTCTTCACTTGAGAAAATCAAACATGTTGTACAAACTACATAAAAACCTTGACTATACATTTTGAGTTATAGGTGCAAAGAACCTTAAACAAAATAACCAAAAAAAAGCAGCAAAGCATGACGTCATAGAATAATTAAGAAACTAGAAAATATAAACAAAAACTAAGACTTATATGTTTATGAGGTTGCTCTTATAACAATCAACTAGTTGATCATCCTCAATTTTAGGATTTCGTAGGGACGAGCAAAGCTTCTTTAGATATGTAATTCATTTGTGTATTAATCTCACATAAAACATGTGTGTAAGGGATGTCTTGAAAAACGTAGGACATGGTTCTTAGCTACTATGTGAGTCTAATAAGACTCGATTTACAAACCGATACCCTATTTGTCATCTAGAGGATTATCAATTCTAAGTTGCTAAACACTTGGATCTATGATATTTAAGAAATGCGAAGAGTGCAAAAAATTCATCTTTACTATTTGAACCATTCCCTAAATTGAATTTTTCGAGAAAGTAGCGTCCAATAGAAGTATACATAATAAAATCCACTTTGCAAATAGGTACATTTCCCTAACATGCTCTATAAGAAAAACCATCGCTTTTCATTATTAATCCTTTCCATAAGGCAACATGGACTATAGTAATCCATCTGTCTCTTTGAATATGAGCTCGTGTATAAAAATCAAATAATGAAACCTAAACTTTTATTCTTCGGGCTTTGGTTCATCTTTTTCTTAGCCTATTAAACACTAACAATGTTTTTTTGTTAGTGAATCACTAATCAATCAATCCAATTGGTTTCTGCTTAGTGGTAGGTTTAAATAAAGTGAGAAGAATCAAAACATATAGGGAGACCTTTATTGGAGGAGGATACTTGTCTTTAAATAGCCATGTGTTGTAGGATATCCAAATAGCTCACATGACAAGGATGGGGAGACACTTGTATTTCTTGAGATTGTTTGAAACAAGGGAAAATATGTAGCATTCCTCAAGAATGTGTTCATCCCATAAATGTTTGAAACCCAACTAAACCTTAAGATGTTTCCATACCTATTTGGAGAAAGAGCATTCCAAGAAGAGGTGGAAGTTAGTCTCATCCTCATTACAACACAAATAATAAAACCATAGCCCTTCTATATTTCTCCTTTGTAGTGTGTCTCAAGTAAGCATCTGGTTCCTTAAAACAATCTAGAAGAAAAATATGCTTTTCATTACTACCTTTCAATTCCATTTTTTCCAATATTGCCAAATGTTGGTAATTGAGCCATCCCAGTGTAGGGTCTTATATCCTAATTTTATAGTGTATGAAACACCCAAATTTTTGAATGCCCACACTAATTCATCTTCCCCAAACCAAAGCTTGATGTGAGCTTTGGATAATTTTTAAATGAATAAGTGCCAGTGATGATACCATATCGCTTCCAAACCAATTTCTTGAGTAGTAAGCCAACCTTTTCTTCACATGGTTGTAATAGTAGAATTGCCAATATTATTTAACATACATCTCCCTATCCCTTGCAGTTGAAGCATAAGGTCATGTAGAAAATTTTTGTTTCAACAATAACCAAAAATCACATTAGCACCCATATGAACCTTTGTGCCTAATCCAACCTTCCACACCATGAAATACCCCATGATAGAGAAATCATGAGAGAGGACCTTCCATTGATTGTAAGAATTTGTAATATTCTTGTTTTGATTTATGATCCAATCTAGAAGAGCAAGGGGTAAGATACTTGGGAACAATTATCCCTATCTTGCTTTCCCATCCAATCTAGCATAGAGCAAGGGGCTTGGAAAGAATATTCTTCTCTAGATGTTACCACTAGGTAGAATAACCAAAAGATATTTATCTCCTAGCATTGTACCAAACAATGATATGTTATTTAAGTCCTGCCCTCCTTGCTTCTTGGGTGATGCCACTTTATTCCATTTAACAAGATGTGACCCCATATACTAGGAATTGCCTTTCCATAGGTAATTGAAACAAAATTTGTGAATTTTGATAAGGATCTCCCTAGGAGTCAGGGCTAGTAGATAGAAATAGATTGAAATTGCTTCAAGCCCAAATTTTATGAGAACCATCTGACCCCCTCTAGAGATCCAATGGTTGCAACAAAAACTTATATGTTTCTACACCTTTTTCAAGCCATTTATAATCTGGTGTGCTAATTTTTTGGTTTTTACAACATAATTAAGATATTTGATCATGTCATCCAAGTCAAAAGGAAGAAAAGGAAAACAGATCAATAAATTGGTGTCTCACATTAGCCTCCAAAGATGGAAAGTAAACTTCATGATGCATCTCCATACTTGTAGCACCACAAAAAGTTTCAAAGATCTCCTTATATACCATACCTTCGACCTAAGTGTAGAAACAAAAAATAGAAAATGTGTGAGATGAATAAATATGCAAGTATGAATGCCTTGAATTCTATTGGTTCTCCTACTTCAATGATAGCTCAAAATTCCCTCTGCAATGAGAATGAACATATAGGGAGATCGTGGAGAAAAATATGGTGTAGACCTCTGGTAGGATTGAAGAAATCAAAACCTATGCCATTAACTAAAACTACAAATAAAAATCACATCACAAAACCCATAATTCAAATAAGTAAGGGTAAGTGGAGTTGACTTAAAAGAAGCAATAACCTTAAATATATTTAATAAACCTGATCATGAATAGTCCAACCTTTCAAAACCCATATTGTTGTACATATATCACCCTGGTAAGAATTGGTTTAAATTTGCCTACAATCACTTTTACAATTATTTTGTACAAGCTATTGCAAAATGAGATGGGCGAGAAATCATTAAAGATGTTTTCATAATCCACCTTTAATAAATGTGTAATTATAACTTCCATGGGTTAAGCCATATTAACTTAACTATTAATAAATCTTCACCTCCATCTCAAAGAAACCAACATAAAGCTCTATAGTCCATCCATCCAGTGCGAGATATCTTTTTGAATTGAACACATGACATTGAAAATTAGTTAAAATATTATTGCCATCCTATAATTTAACCTACCTCAGAAAATATCCTAGAATAATTAGCATTTCCCCTATGTTTTCCTAATATAATACCTTATAGATATTATAAAAAGTGGCTTGTGGTCCCAAGCTGAGCCAAATCTTCGAAACCTTTAACCTTATGATCATCACTATCATTTAGTTCCCAAATAGTTTGAAGTTCTTTTGGTAGTGTGCAAAATTATGAAAATACTTAGTGTTGCTCTAATTTAGAGTCTCTAGTCTAGCTTTTGGTGAAAGAGGAATTTCATCATACATTCTTTCAATAATGGGATTCTATCCTCCAAAGCTTATGAGAACGTGCCAGCTTTATTCTCTTCATAAATCCCCTCCAGTTGTGCCTCAGTCTCACTGAGTGAAAGAACTCAAGGACGTTTTCTTTTTCATTCGCATGTAATAACTTTCTTCCTAAAACTTTCAGAGGGTGGTAGCAAATTGACTACAGGGGGATCTAAGTCAGGCTGAAGGTGTGTCTTACTTTGCCCAATTGAAATTGCATTAGTTAGGTTTGTTGGTAGAGATGGTTTGTTGTTTTTTTCTTCACGTGTTAGAATCTCCTGTTATAACATGTTTGAAGATATAATATGACTATTTACCTTAATTTCTTGGAATAGGTAGATGATGATGTAAAAGAAAAAACTAGACAATTGAACCGTAAAATTCAGACTCGGTAGTATTGAGTGGTTGGGAATAGCATTAAGATTTTGATTTTCAGTCGCTAAAATGTAACGATACAGTGATGCTGGAATGTCCACCTTCTCTCCATGGCTTTCAAACATTTCGCCATTCGATACAGTCGTGTTGCGTCCTATTAACGAAAGCATCTACCAAAGGAATATGCTCCTCAGCTGCAACTTTCCGCCTTCAATAATTCATCCCACTGCAAAGAATTCCTTTTCCAATAATTGATTCACAACCATGGTGTGATGTTGATTGTATGAAGGTTTCCCATTGAAATAAATGTGATGCCCATTTTATGTTTATAATAACTCATTCAAACCTAAAAGGCCGTGACGTTGATTAGCCTTTTCAATGTAACTTATCAAGTAATTTTGATTTTCAAACCTAAAAAGCGTTGATTCTGATTTTAGCCTTTTCAATGTAAATTATCAACCAATTTTGATGGTGCCGGTCATGGTTTTTCCCGCTTTTTGCACATTAATTACAATCACGCGTGAAGTCACATGACTTTATTCCATGACGAACCGTACATGATTCCATCCATGGTCTTCTTTCATTATTTTTTTCCAAGTTTCGTCGTGGAAAGATTGTGAAATTTGTCGAATAGATTCTTACTTGGATTAATCCCCTGGTGTGCTTTCACAAGGTTTGAGCTTCACATTCTGTAGCGTAACTCTTTCAAAATGCACAAGTTCTTCTCGATCACTGAGCGATTGAAATTCTCGGCTAAGGGCTCAGGTTTGAAGCAAAGGCTCTGATAAGTTTGTTCCTATATATATGTGGGGTTATATATTATTTATTTAAAAAACTCATTAGAGTTGTATTTTTCTTGTAGATATGAAAAATGTGCAACATTATTGATATTATTTTTTATTTTGATATTTTGGAAATGGTTATAATTTATTTAAAAAAAGCGTATACAAATTTGATCAATCATACATATATATTGTTTTTTAATGGAAAAGTTTGAATGTGGAAGTTTAATCTGTGGAAACTAATGGCTATAGTTTGCAGCCTTGGGCCCACCCTAGGTGGGTTCCTTCTTCCTCGTGGGCCACACTTGGATCAGGGTCACTTCGTCCATGGATGAGGAGTTGGTGGACTACTTCGAGTACCCATATGAAGGGCTTCCAATTTGGTCCTATCTAGGAGTGACCTCACCATTGACAAATCTAACACCTTGAGTGATGCCTTTAATAGATCAATGTGATATATATATCATACTAAAATCTCTTTGGTTGACAAGGATGTGGTGGTATTTATGTGAACCTCCTCAAGTTGTTCCACATGTGCCAATCTCATTACAAATCCACCTCTTGAGGTCCCCCGCCCCCCCTCACATTTTTGGTTCCATGTTCTCACTACTTTTTGTTGGTAATTCCTTGGAGGTAGTTTTAGTTATTTTGCCTTCGCCAAAAACCCCTCTTGTTATTGAGGTTATGGTAAAGGACCCAACAACCCTGCCTCATTTTGTGCCGATAACTGAAAATTGTCTTCTTGCATCCCCTTGTGCTTTCCATAGTAAGTTTATAACCCTTGAAATTCTTAGTGGTAGTTTATCCTCAAACAATCAGTTTCCTCCCCTCCAATAGGCACGGAAGGATGCTCCAAAAACAAGTAAGAAATGAGTGAAAAGAAAGGTTCACGAACCCAACCTCATCCTGGGGAAGATATCAAACTCAACGATATTTCAAAAATGGAGGAAACTGCGGTGGTGTGTCATTTTGTGAGCAAGAGGATGGCTATGGAAGTCATGAGGAATTAGACTTCAAAACATTTCTCACCTATACTTGGTTATGCCCATCATTTCTTGATCCTTAAAAAAGGCTAGATGGGTTGGATCACGACATCTTGGGAGGATGTGGAGAAACTAGTGTAAAGGCATTGGCAGTGGGGTTCACAAGCCTTGTATCTAAAGTAATGGACAATTGATTTTGATGCTAGATTAAAGCAATTCTTATTGTTGCCCATTTGGGTTCATCTTCCTGCTTTTTCGTTTCAATACTAGTCAAAAGAGGTATTAAGGGAGGTTGGAAATATTTTGGGTTTTTTTTAGAAGGCATACACATCATTCAAGACCTCGACTATATGGAAATACCGAGGATCTTAGTGATGGATCCCATCAATAGGTATATTTTGATGCCCATTGTACTATCCTCTATCCCTTAAACTCTTTTTTTCTCACATTAATTTACATGTTTTAGCCATAATGTGCTTAGTAGGAAGACTAAAGGTTGCATACCATATTTCATGGCGTAATGTGGTTAATATGCTGACAAAAGAAGAATTTTTGGGGACATTTACTCTACAGGGGCACATTGGAGGCATCTAGAGAGAATATTTGAGGCTTGTCTACTACATTAACTCTTCACCTCGACTTGAGTCCCAAGATTCCTCACCAACAACTTGAATTCCACTAGCAGTCGATGAACCCAAGTGCATGTGGGGATCTAAGGGAACTAGATCCACCGATTTCGATATTTTGGAGGGAAGCAATCCTCCTCTCAAGGCAGATGCCTCTCAATCACTTTTTGTATAAATAATTAGGCCTAAGGGATCATTAGGATTCAAACTCTTGGAGCTAGGAAGAGCTATTGAAGTCTAAGAACTTGAGACTGTTATCTCCATTTTGAGATGATGCGTTTTCACTCTATTTTATTTTAATGAAAGGTCATTCGTTGGTCTACATCTGAGCTAGCTTAGGAGGGCCAAAAACCTTGGGTTAGCACCCAACCTGGAGGCTTTAATTTCTCTCTTGTATTTTTCCTTTGTTGTTTTTCAAGTTGTTGTACTTCGTCCCTTGTCTAAGTAGGAATTAGATTGCAAAAATTGTAGTTGCAAGTTTGATCACCACCTCTCTCATGGGAATTATGGTTGGAAGGTCTATAATAACACGCCAAAAATATGTGTTTATGTTTCCTTGGAATTTTCTAGGGTTTCTATTGAAATTATTTTTCATGCTTGATGAACAAAAGTTGAAGTTGTTTCTACCTACCCTCAAAGATGCAACCTTACGCTGGTTTATGGGATTACCTGGAGGAAACATCACTACCTGGGCCCAAATTCAGCAAGCCTTTAATGAACAATACATGGATTACTATAGGTCCAAATAAACAAAGGAAGAAATGTTTAGGATGACCCTAGGAGCAGCTGAATATTTAGAATAATATGAGGAAAGATTCTAGCTCAATTATAGGAGGGCTAACTGTACCCTTGACCCTGAGTCACTCAAGCTAGTTCTTCTCTGAGGGATAAGGGAGGATGTAATGGAGACCCTCAACATGATTTCTAGGGGAGACATCTACCAATTTCCTTATGATGAAATTAAGATAGTATTCAGGAATCACTCTAGGGCCGCTAGGAAAAAGGGTTGGTCTAGTAAAGGCTTGGTTAGTTCATCTCCCTATGCATCAACCACCAAACATGAGATATGAAGTATGTTGGGGGATTTCAATAGTGAATTGTTTCATACATTTTCCATAAATATGAACACTGTGTAGAGTAAAAGGAAGTGAGCGGAAGCATAAAGGGAACTAGCTATCTTTTTCCCTGGATGCATTAAGAGACATCCTAGAAATGAGTGCCCATTGAATGTCATAAAATTTTGTTCTGTATGTGAGGAAAACCATGAAAAAAACAAATGTGCCTCTCTTGCAGGCGTAAAAGTTGTATACCAAGGGGTAGAAGGTGGTTTGAAGCAACTTTTCTTCATTAACCAAAGGATGCCCCAAGGCCCTGAGCCATATCAATAAGGCATGCAAGGTGCACATTATCCTCCTTACAATCCAAATCAGAATGCACCTTTCCAGCCTTGGTACCCTTCCACTCATCCATCATGTCCCATACCCTCTCCTTGGCCTTATACTCCTCAATATCCTCCTCTACCTATCAACCCTCCTTTCTAGCCATATGCACCTTAATATCCTCAATGGGGCAACTCCTCACAAGGATGTAGGTCTTAACCAACCCAACCTATTGCTTTAATGCCTCCACCTTAACCTCAACCACAAATCGTGCAACATAACCCACCTAAGAAACCTCAAATGCCTTCCCAACCCAATCCAAGCCCAAATAATAAGAAGGCACAACAAGTTTACAATGTGGAGACATAATATCCTGCTTATGTTGTGGAAATCCAAGAGATCAACCTTCAGTCTAGGAAGGTACATCCAGATGTTTATCGACATTCTCCACCTGAAGAGATTGAATAAGAGAGGGAGAAAGTGCCCCTCAAGCCAATGCACCTCATTACCCTAAAAGGTTTGTCCACCCTAACCAACACACCCTGGAAGAGGCTGAACTTCTAAGAGAATTGAAGAATTTGTTTGTTAAAATACCCATACTCCAGGCCATCAAAGATGCTCCAATTTACAACATTATTATCAAGGAAGATTGTTTTAAAAGGTCTCAGAGAAGAAGAAGAGATACCATCACTATCAAAGTTGTTGGGAAGCTGTTTGATTTGATGCTTGGGAGGGTAATCTCCCCAAAATACTTGGATCCTGGTAGCCCAATAGTGGATGTACACATAGATAACATTATGGTCCCTAATACCTTCATTGACCTTGGGGTTGAAATAAATGTGATGACCAAGGAAATCATGCTCAAGCTCAAGCTCCAAGGGGCCTTGAGAAAGACCACTATAGTGTTGTAGCTTGCATATAGATCCACAATAGCCCCCAAGGGAGTTATTAGGGATGTAATGGTCTCGATTGACTCATGGGAGTACCCCACTGATTTCCTTGTCCTCCAGCCCAAAACCAAGTTTAATGGCTACCCTCTCATCCTAGGAAGACCTTGGTTTGCCATGTTGATGCCTATTGTTGTCACCTACTGCAAAATTGTTCAAATGGTGCCAAATGATAAAATAATGAAAAAGAGAAGATAATATTGTAGTCATCTTCCAAGCTACATAAGGACTCAAATCCCACATCATACCCTCTCCATTGGAAAGTGATTTGAAAAAGTTTTCCAATGATATGTGGAAGTCCAAAAATGGACTCTTGGATCAAAAGATATGGTCTTTTAAAGTTTCAAGGACTCAAGCCTTAATAAAGAAGGAATATTGGAGGTTCGATATCCAAGGTCCAGTGACATCGGAGATCAACGATCACACGTCAGAGTAGCATGGAATATTGACACATCACATATCAGAGATCTGATATATCAGAGGTCCAACAATATCGGAGATCGAAAATCGCCCACCAGAGCATCCAGCGTATGAGCGACCACAGGTTCTCGATCGCACATCGCATATCGGAGCTTGGAGGAGATCGATGAATTAAAATATTGCAACATCGACAATCACATATTAGAACTTCTGAAAGTGAAAGCTTTTAAAAGGTACGACAAGGGAAATGTGCCGATAGTGTAAAATCACTGAGGGACTCAAATATAGGTTTACAAAGGATTTCATCGCAAAAAGGAGGGCAGACGAGTCCTTTTCTCTCTCCTCCAGAAGGACATGTGGCGGCATAAGATTGGCTCCGATAATGACACGTGGCGACATAGGATTGGCTCCAATAATAACACGTGGCGACATATGATTGGTTCTGATAAGCTATAGTGGCATCTGACGTCAGCATGACGTGGAGGTACAGAAGGATACGTGTTAGGCAGTTTTGGCGTTTTGAGGGGCCTAAGGGGGTGAATCTGGGTGACATGTTTCACCACTCAAGAAGTGTCACATGGAAATGATGACAACACAATTGAAGATTGGCGATCAGAGAATGAGCATGTTGCAACTCCCATGTTATTTCCCTGATTGGAAACCCCTTATGAGAGGGGCCTTGATATTTGGCTGGCGCGTGGTTAAAGAGGAACTTAAAGGACCACAAGTGTAAAGCACTTTATAAAGGAAAAACAGCCCCCAGTAGGAGTCTAAAGGCCGTAGTGCCTTAAGGCTAAGCGACTAGTCATGACACTCGGTCTGATGAGACAATTTTTTCAAGGGGCTAAACAAAAGGGGCCAAGGAACATCAAAACTCTATTTTTACAATGTTTTTAAGTATAAAAGTCCCGACGAGTAAAATTTTTGATAGTGTAATACACAAAACTTTAAAGAGATGGATGAGTCGACAACTATTACAAAGAACCAATAAGGCCATCACAGGTGATCTCTCCTAACTCCAGAAAATGGGGAATTCAAGAAGTTAAGGCGGAAAGAGACAGCTGAACCGGCCAAGTAGCTGAAGCGGAACGTCATGGTATAGACGTGGCTTGATCAGAGGCCATCACAGGAAGTGGCGTGGAGATATTTTTCTATAATCATCATTCATTTTTTCCCATGTTTTGTTATTTTGTTATTGTTGTATTTTAAAGAAAGGAATCATTCTATTGCAATGATTTGGGTGACAGAGCCTTCGCATGCCAAGATAGCTAGTTGATCAGACAACTGGAACTCGGCTAAGATATTTTTGTAATTGTTTTCAAGCTCTCCCTCTCCTTATAAAAGGAGGGAAGAAACACTTAAATAGGGTTCATAATTTTTGGAAAGACTTCTCTTAAGGGACCTTTTCCTGGTTTCATAAAGGCATGTATGAATCTTGATGTACGCTCTTTTCTTAGAAGATTAATACAATATTTCTGTTGATTCCAACTTATTGGATTGTAGTATGTTCATCTCCCTTTGTATTTTCATATATGTTAAATATTCCTCACAACTTGCATGTCATGTAGTTGCTAGATATATTTCTCATTAAATGCATATTCATTTAGATCAAGCTATTGATGGATAATTTTTGTATTAATGTGGAAATTCAGTCCTTGAAAAGCGCTCCATGTATTTCAGCATTCCATAAGAATTTCCTTAATTTTGCTTCTCTCCAACACCCTCCCTCAAACACAAATAAGGGAATCAAACCTATCCAACACCCTCCCTCAAATGCAAATCAGGGAATCAAACTTGGGCCAAGGCTTTGGTACCATGTTGAGGTTTTTCCATTACACCAAAACCCATAGACATTAGTAAAATTACAAACAATTATCATTACCTTTTTGAGTGGTCCCAAGGTGGATCCCAGAGTGGTGGTTAGTCCATGTGATCAATTCCCAATGAGGTGAATGTGAACAACAAATAATATAGTCGTGTCCCTTCTATATTTCTTCTTTGGAGCTTGTCTCATGTAAGCACATGGTTCTTTACAACAAGCTAGAGGAAAAATATGTTTTTCGTTATTGCTTTTCACTTCCAGAATTTTCAACACCACCAAATTTTGGGCACTACACCATCTTCATACATGGTATTATATCTTAATTTCATAATGTATTAACCACCCAAACTATTGAATGCCCACACCAATTCATCATCCCTCTCCCAACGCTTGATGTGAACTTTGGATAATTATGAAATGAATAAATGCTAGTATGCTAGATTACTTCCAAACAAGTCTCTGCATAGTAAGCCAACCTTATCTAGACATGGTTGTAGTAGTAGAATTGCCAATATTATTTAACATACATAGCCCTATAACATATGAAATATAACCTAAGAAAGCATCAAGGTCTTCTTATTCATCTTAGTAATGGCTCCAAGTATATTGATATAGCAAGTTTTAAGTCAAATAATTTTGTATAAATATGTAATTATGATTTTCTTATTTCATGTTAAAAAACATAATAAAATTTCCATTTTTTCTTTTTTCTTTTATAACATGTTTGACTATGATAAATAATTTAACATCATTAGTTTCCCATTCTAATTCAAACCTCTCAAACTTTATAAAGTAATTAAATTATTAATTAATCATAAAACCTCCTATGCATCTCTACACCTCTCTAAACCATTAAAGCAAAAGCCTCAATTATTTACCCCTATACAATTAAGACATAGTCTTTACACAAAGATGTAAGTTAATAAATCCTTTTCACTTTCGAATTTATCAATACGCACTTCCTTAAAATGTGCTTTATAACCCAAAACCAATAAAACTTTAAAGTAAGCATAATTTTTCTTCAAGTGGATATCTAGTTCGTAACCCAAACTAAGCATAATTCTTGTTCAAGTGGATATCTTGTTCATAACAAGAAGGGATACCAATTTCAAGGATTTTCGAATTTTGAGAATTACGATAAGGATTTTCGTGCTAGTGAAAAAAACGCATTAATGCATGCTGGGCTGGCCAGGATGGTTACATGGATATGTACTTCGGAGATTGAAACAATTTCCAAAAAAAAGATTAAAATTTCTATGATTCTAAATAAGATTCTTATAAAGGCATCATGGTGGAAAGAAAGAGAAGTTAAAATTATTGACCATTATATATGTAAAAAAAATATTGGGTTTTTTTATACGGAAAAAATAAAATTATTTGAATAATAAGATTTATATCTAAATAATTTTGATATAACTGTAACCTTAAAGTGATTGTTTTTATTAAAATTAAAATTATGATTGGTATATAATTCTATCCTCTTATAATGTGATTGTGTTTATTAAAATTAAAATTATGATTGGCATATAATTCTATCATTTTATAATGGTTGGCATTTATTTATGCTGATAATGACAATATATTTTAATTAGAATTCTGGTTAATCATTAATTGATATGGTTTATTATCTATCATATCATGTCTAGGATTTACCTTCTAGGATTTACCTTGATAACAATTTTATATAACAACAATTATCATAGGATTTACCTTGATAACGATTCTATATAATCGTTAATAACAATAATTATCGTAGGTTTTAAGTGCACAACAATTACTATAGGCGTTAGTTTTTAATTGCACCCAGCGTGCATGATGAGACGGCTGGGGCGGATGGCTTTCGCTCCCCCCAGCCGAGTTCGAACCCTGCGGAGGTCCCCCTTCGGCGCATTGTGACGGCTCTGCTGTATCTGTTGGCTTCGGCCGTATTGTAATCTGGCTTCGGCCGTATCTGTCTGGCTTCGGCCATAATGTAATCATGAGGGCTGCGGCCATATATGGATTTTCACTTTGAAAAAAAAAAGCGTTAGTTTTTAATTGAAAAATAAAAAATAAAAATTGTATCATAATGCTTTTGGATTATTTAAATATATGTATAACAAACTTAAAACACTGAACCAATTGAAAAATGATACTTAGAAACACCAGAGCAATCTCAACCATGAGATATGTTTTCCAGATTGCAATAAAAGTCGATAAAAACACACAATGCCCACATGGCGGAGTGGGAGAAAACCTGTGATTGTTCTCAGATTTTTATTTTGTATAATTCAGGCGTGTAGTTCACCCTAAAATTTTAATATTGAGTGGGAGAGAGTAGCAGATGTTGGGTCCCTATAATACTAGTGATTACCCCATTACTATTGTAGTTATACCCCTTATTTATATTGATGTACCCATGTAGTGCCCATATTGTTACTATTGTGCCACATAGAAGCCCACTATTGTTATTGTTGTGCCCTACAATATTATTGTTATGTAGGCTTTGATTGTATTGGGACCACTTAGACTCCTATATATAGAAAGGAGGTATTTTCATTTGTATCATCCAAGAATTGTTCATTTATGTAATGTAAAGGAGGTTGCCCCCTCGAAGAGGCTGAATTCTAAGGCGTGGATCTCTCTTTTCTATCTTTTTGTGAGCTGGTTTCATAACATTTGGTATCAGAGCTTTGGATTCTAGGGTTTCGCTGCTCCAAACAGGTCATCGTGGAATTTTCGCTATAACTTTTTTTTTGTGACGTTTCAGAAGTCGCAAAAAAAACCCATTTGAGAAGACATCGCGCTGAACCTTGGGTCCGAATTTCAGAGCTTTTCGCGCGATATTTTCGGAGATATGATTTCAGGAATTTGGTCTTTTTGATGACTCCTGAATTACACTCAAAACAGGTGACCTGGGGAAAATCGTCATAACTTTCTTTCTGAGCATCGGATTGAAGTTTTGTAAGAAGGTACAGAAAGAGGACGGACTGTAGTTTCTTGTGGGTGTTTTTCAGATCCAAAGATCGAAACAGTGACTCGTGGCACGTCGTACAACTTCGCTCTACTGAACCAGTCTAAAAGCAAGTCACCGTGGGAGATTTCACATAACTCTTCCTTGGAGAATCCAATTTGGCTCAGACTTGTGGCATTGGAAAGAGGACGTAGAAGGCTACTACAGGTAACAATTTCAGAATTGGATGATCCGAAATTACAGAGATACATCAGATTCAATATCAGGCTTCTATAAAGTGAAAAAAGGTGTGTAGTTTTTATTTTTATTTTTGTGTAAGCTTGGTTTAACAAAATTCAAAGGGCATAGTAAAGCATTATTATCGGTAACTGATGCCCCGAGGAAAGAAAATGCAAACACCTAGTAAGGAACCTGAAAGCTCTAGCATGACTCATGAAGAAGAGGAAGAAATGCTACATGATATATCAAAATTACAAGAACAAGTGCAACAAATGTCACGCTCACAAAAGCTAACAGAAGCTAAGATAAGTGGCGTGGAATCTAAGGTAAATGGTGTGGAATCTAAGATAAAGGGCATGGAAGCTAAGATGGAGGATTCGATGGCAAATTTGAAGATAGATTTGAATACAAACATGGAAGAATTGAAGAAGTTGCTACAAGAAAGGGTCACTAATGGTGAAAAGGTAGTAAAGGAAACTCATGATGAGAACAAAAGAAATGTTAATCATGATTCCATAGACTCTAATGTTGGATCAAAGACTCACCATGTTCCAAAAATCGATATGAGGAAGTTTGATGGCAAGGATCCCGCCACATGGATATTACAGATGGAGCAATTCTTCGATCTCAATAATGTGCAAAACACACAAAAGGTACGTATGGCAACTTTATATTTGGAACCAAATCAGTTTGTATGGTATCAATGGCTTTGTTCTCGTAAACCATTTATCACTTGGGCAATTTTTACGGAAGAATTAATAGCACATTATGAGGATACAAAAAGCAACACTTTTTTTAGCCAATTGATAAGTCTCAAACAAAAGGGTTCAATAATGGAGCACATTGAGGAGTTCCAAAAATTGAACATAAGGGTAAAAGATATTCCAGAAGAGCATAGGATTGATGTGTTCATAGGGTCTTTAAAGGATAATATCCAACATGATGTGCGCCTTTGGGAACCTGATTCATTAGAGAAGGCATTCAGGTTAGCAAGAAAAATGGAAAGCAAAATTATGGCAACTAGGAAGCATACCATTCACAACTATAAAGAAGGAAGTGTTGTTGCCCATAGTCTTCCACAACCTACAAGGTTGACACCACAACAATTGGAAGAAAAAAGAGCAAAAGGGCTTTGTTACAATTGTGATAGCAAATACACAAAAGGTCATAAGTGTGCTGAGAAGAAATTATTCTACATAGATTGTGAAGAGGAAGAAGAAAAGGAGCAAGAAAGGTCAAAAGAAGAGGATATATTCCAGGAACAAAGCCTAGATGAAGAACAAATAAATCCAACCATATCTTGTAATGCATTGGCGGGAATTACCACTCCTCAAACCATCAAGATAGAAGGACAAATCAAGAAGAAAAAGGTAATAGTGTTGATTGATTCAGGAAGCACCCACAATTTTATTCATTGTAGGGTAGCAAAAGAATTGAATTGCTTCCTATATCCAGCACCAGAGTGTCAAGTGATGATTGCAAATGGAGGAACAATAAATTGTTCTGGAAAGTGCCATAATATCAAGCTATCCATGGGAGAATATGTATTGACTAGCCCAATGCTTTCCATTCCAATGGGAGGTGCTGATGTTGTACTAGGAGTCCAATGGCTACAATCCTTGGGTACAATAGCTTTTAATTTTCAAGAACTTTTCATGAAATTTTCTGTGGAAGGAAAGGAAGTTGAATTAAGGGGTATTGCAGGGAAACCAGGAAAGATAATCAGCTCTAATGGAATGACAAAGCTTCTAAAAAAGGAGCAAAGAGGTGTAATTGCACAATTATGTTCACTAGATGTTTCCACATTGGAATCATCTATTTCTCCAGATCTCCAAAAAGTCCTGGACAATCATTCCAAGGTATTTGAGACTCCCAAAGGTCTCCCACCTATGCGTGATCATGATCATGCTATTCATCTGATTCCAGGAAGTGTTCCTCCAAACATCAGGCCGTACAGATATCCATATGTCCAAAAAAGTGAAATTGAACGTATGGTTGCAGAAATGCTAGAGGCTGGTATAATTCAACCGAGTCAAAGTTCTTTCTCAGCTCCAGTAGTATTGGTGCACAAGAAGGATGGATCATGGCGCATGTGTCCAGATTATAGGGAGCTCAACAAGCTCACTATTAAAGATAAGTTCCCCATTCCTGTTATTGATGAATTACTGGATGAATTGCATGGATCAATTTACTTCACCAAGTTGGATCTTCGTTCGGGATATCATCAAATTAGAATGAAGATCGAAGACATTCCGAAAACAGCATTTAGAACTCATGAGGGTCATTATGAATTTTTGGTCATGCCTTTTGGCCTTACCAATGCACCTTCAACATTTCAAGGTTTGATGAATTCAATTTTCAAACCATTCCTTAGAAAATTTGTGTTAGTATTTTTTGATGATATACTAATCTACAGCAAGTCTTGGAAGGATCATGTTGAACATGTTGACAGGGTGTTACAACTATTGGAGGAGAAACAATTATATGCAAAAAGATCCAAATGTTTCTTTGGAGTCCAGGAGGTGGAATATTTGGGTCATATTGTATCTCATGAAGGAGTTAAGGTAGACCCTAGCAAAATTAAAGCCATTAAGGAATGGAAAATCCCCACATCCATAAAGCATCTGCGAGGATTTCTTGGGTTGACAGGGTATTATCGCAAGTTTGTTAAGAATTATGGGAGAATAGCAGCACCTCTAACAACATTATTGAAGAAAGATTCATTTTCATGGACTTCGGAAGCAACAAAGGCCTTTGAACATCTTAAAGAGGCAATGTGCCAAGCACCGGTCTTAGCTACGCCGGACTTCACAAAAACCTTTATTGTGGAATGTGATGCTTCAGGAAATGGAATTGGTGTTGTTCTAATGCAAGATGAAAGACCCATTGCTTTTGAAAGTCGTCCAATCAAGGGAAAGTTTTTAAGAAAAGCTATTTATGAGAAGGAAATGTTGGCAATACTCCATGCACTTAAGAAATGGCGACCCTACCTAATGGGAAGACACTTCAAGGTAAAAACGGATCATGATAGCCTTAAATACTTTTTAGAACAAAGATTATCCTCTGAAGAGCAACAAAAGTGGGTCACAAAGATGTTGGGTTATGACTTTGAAATCATCTACAAAAAAGGGAAGCAAAATGTGGTGGCAGATGCACTCTCAAGAAAGGATGAGGATGTGGAAGCATTGTTGTGTGCCATTTCTATTATCCAACCAGATTGGATAAACGAAGCAAGGGAGGAATGGAAGAACGACGAAGAAGTGTGGGCACTTATTCAAAAGCTACAACAAGATTCCAGTACTTCTGATACATTTAGCTGGAAAAATGATTCGTTATGGTACAAAGATCGCTTATACCTCTGTAAGAATTCCCAGCTAAAACAAAAGATTCTTATGGAATTGCACACTTCTCCCTTAGGAGGGCACTCAGGATTTTTAAAAACTTACCACAGGGTTAAGAAGGAATTTTTTTGGGATGGCCTTAAATCAGATATTCAAAAGTTTGTGGCAGAATGTTTGGTTTGCCAGCAAAATAAAGTTGAAACAATTAAGACACCGGGTCTATTACAACCTTTATCCATTCCAAGCCAACGTTGGGAGGAGGTTTCAATGGATTTTATCACAGGTTTACCCAAGTCTGAGGGAAAGAGTGTCATCATGGTGGTAGTTGACAGACTTACCAAGTATGCACACTTTTGTGCATTATCACATCCATTTAAAGCCAGTACAGTTTCTACTGCATTTATGGAAACAGTTCAAAAGCTACATGGAAACCCAAAGATTATTGTAAGTGACAGAGATCCCATTTTCACTGGAAATTTTTGGACAGAATTATTTTCTTGTCTTGGTACTCAGTTAGCTCATAGCTCATCTTATCATCCTCAATCTGATGGGCAAACTGAGATAGTAAACAAATGTTTGGAAGGATACCTTCGTTGCTTTGTATCTGATAAACAGACACAATGGGTCAAATGGTTGCCTCTGGCTGAATGGTGGTATAACACTTCCTTTCATACAGCAACAAAAATGACCCCATTTATGGCACTTTATGGGTATCAACCACCATCCATCACATCATATTTAAGAGAAAATTCTAAGGTTCAGGCAGTGGAACATCACATCGAACATCAACAACAAGTCCTCCAACTCTTAAAGGATAACCTTGTGTTGGCACAGAATAGAATGAAACAACAGGCAGATCAGCATCGCAGTGAAAGAAGTTTTGATGTAGGTGATTGGGTATTCCTACGGCTACAACCATATAAGCAAATGTCCCTCAAGCAAGCTAAGAAGGATAATAAATTATCACCAAAGTATTATGGTCCGTACAAGGTGTTGCAAAAGATTGGTACTATGGCATACAAATTGGAGCTTCCTGCAGCTTCTCGATTGCACCCAGTTTTCCATGTTTCATGCTTAAAGAAGGTTATAGACGACAAGCTCCCAGTTCAAACAATATTGCCAGAACTTGACGAAGAAGGAAAAATTATATTGGAACCGGAAGCAGTTATAGAAACAAGAACTCGACAGCTACGAAATCGATCAATTTCAGAGTACCTTATCAAGTGGAAGAACTTATCCGCTGAAGATTCCACATGGGAGGACGAGAATTTTATGCAGAAGTATCCTGAACTACTCAAGCGTTGAGGACAACACTTTTTTGAAGGAGAGGGGCATGTTGGGTCCCTATAATACTAGCGATTACCCCATTACTATTGTAGTTATACCCCTTATTTATATTGATGTACCCATGTAGTGCCCATATTGTTACTATTGTGCCACATAGAAGCCCACTATTGTTATTGTTGTGCCCTACAATATTATTGTTATGTAGGCTTTGATTGTATTGGGACCACTTAGACTCCTATATATAGAAAGGAGGTATTTTCATTTGTATCATCCAAGAATTGTTCATTTATGTAATGTAAAGGAGGTTGCCCCCTCGAAGAGGCTGAATTCTAAGGCGTGGATCTCTCTTTTCTATCTTTTTGTGAGCTGGTTTCATAACAGCAGATCACATTAATATTTTGATTTTGAGTAACTAAGTAATTCAAAATGTAACGATACACTGATCCTGGAATCCTTTCAATCATGGATACAGTCGTGGTGCGTCCTAATGACCAAAGCATCTATCCAAAGAATATGCTCCTCCACTGCAACTTTCGCCTCCAATAATTCAACCAATTGCGAAGACTTCCTCCTCCAATTTTTGATTTACAGTTATACTGTGATATTGATTGTATGAAGATTTGCCATTGAAATAAATGGGATGCCCATTTTTATGTTTCTAATAATTCATTGAAACCTAAAAAGTGGGGGTGATGTTGATTAGTCTTTTCGTTCATAGTACGTAACCGTAATTGTTCTCGGGCTCTATATTCTTTACTTGATTGATGGACGCAACTCAACATGGCCACTGCACGTTGATTTCAATGCATATTTTATTCAGAGTACCCGATCCGATCATAAATGTAAATTATCAACAAATTTTGATGGTGGTCGTTGTCTGTACTTGACATTTGTTAGTATTAATGGAGAAAGTTAGCTTTCTAATGTTTGAGTGTTTATTGTTTTAGAATAGGATTGAGATCTTATTTTTTAGGGAGTGATTTAAACCACCAGATATTGTGCAAGTATATGTAATAGATTATGTGAATGTGATGGCATAGAGCGTTTTGCCACAGGAAGTCTCCAAGTGAAGCTCTCACTAAGAGCTGCTCAGTTTGCAGTGATAATTCAGTGATGCTATTTTTGACATTAGTGAGAGCTGCTAAGTTTGCAGTGATAATTCAGTGATGCTATTTTTGACATGGTATCAGAGCTGCTGGTTTGGAGTAGAGATCTAGTGAGGGCTGAGAGCCATAAAGGCTGAGATTTGTTTATGCTTTCAAACGCTGAGTTGGTGAGCGTAGAGGACATTGTGGAACTCGGTGCAGGTTGTGGTTAGGTGAAGGTGGTGCGTCGTGGTGCCCATCCTCACAGGATCAGAGGATCTAAGATCTATGATCTGTTGCAGCTTGGAGGAGAGGTTGTTTGACTGCCGGTGAAGGAGGCAGGATCAGATCGGAAGTGGTGTGCCCAGTTTTGGAGGATGAGTGCTTGATCGGTGGATCCACGTTGTTAATCACTGGATCGCTGCTGCTGCGTGATTCGTGGATGTTGTTTGACAGATCAGGGCTACCTCAATCGACGAACGTGGAGTCTGCTAGGAAGCCGAGCGGAGGAGGCATGTGGTGACTGTAGTTTCGGATCGGTGGTGTAGTTTGGAGGCCAAGAAGAGGAGACTATTAAGGAAGATCAGTGGAAGAAGTCAGATTTGTTGTGGTTGGGAGCAAGTAGGACACTGTCTCTCAAAGGTTTGTCTGATGCTTTGAGTGATTCTGTTGATTTAAGGAGGCCAACAATTTGAGTTGCACCTATGTTGGGATTTCGGTGGGGAGCTATTGCTGGTGCGTAGGCATAAGGGTGAGTTGGTTGCTTGGTGCCCGTAGATCCGTTGGTGAGTGTTGGTAAAGGAATTGTTCTTTGTTGTGAAGAGAAAATCGTTGAAAGTCAAATGCGTGGAGAGCCAATCTGTTGATCATGATACCAACATTGAGGTGTTGGGTCCTCATTAAGGATTTGTGTTAACCTGTGTGGGCCGAGTTGACCCATAGTGAGCCAGTTGCAGAGACGTTGGTGACTACCTATTTGTGCAGTGTAAATAGTCATTGATGAATGTCGAACACTCTTAACACATACCAGTATCTGACTGTGGAGATTCATTGGTGACTACAAGCCTTGCGTACATCAGATTAGCTGAATCGAATTTTAATGGTCAATGACTGGAGTGTGGATGGTGTTGATAGTGAATAGCCATTGAGCCACTATTCCTTTGTATTTGTCCACAGAAGAAGCCATCGTTCACTGACATACTTTGAAGAGCCATTGAGCAATCAATTCATTGTATTTGTCAACGAAAGAGTTCTCTCTACCCACCTATGATGATAGATAACTAATTTGCTAGCATTGCAGGGCCTTGATAGTTGTTGGACTTAGAGGGAGCATCGACATTCCAATAGGTTTCACCTATAGTTGACGGAGGAAGAGTTGTGTGTTGCCACAATCAATCCTAGTAATCTGGAGGCTGTGGTCTGACTCGAGCCCATGTGCTCGCTGCCTCTGCATAAGGAGGCCGTTGTGGGATCCAATCTACGATCTCATTTGCCATCGAGGAGGAGGAGATCTGGCGGCCCTGCTGCAAGAGGATGCCATCTGCTGTTGAGGAACTTCTTGTGAAGTGATTTGCGTGGGGCTGGTGAGAGTCATGGGATGCTGCTAGCAGTGTGAGGAAATCTCTCACTGTGTGGAGAAAAGTCGTGTTGTGATCTACGTGTTGCACCTGTTGCGTGAGGTGTGTTGCAGCTGTTGCTGAGGCCAATTTGCTGCAGAAGAACGCAATGGAAGAAGACCTGTGGCAAAGAGCGCTATTAAGGGCATTGTTGTTGAAGAGCATTGTTGGTGAGGAGGCGCAACAGTGGAGGCCGAAGTGGCTGTTTGGACGGATCTCGATTTTTGCTGCTGTTATAGTCGTCTCATTTTGTTGTGGGAGTTGATTAACGTTGTGGTGTGTTGCTTGGCAACGGTTGAACTGGAGGCCGATTTAGTTGGTTGGAGGCCGAATTGACAGTGGCGATGAGCGCATGTGTTTAGACAAGCATAGGAAGCTGAGGGGGACACCGAGCTGTGTCTTCCACTGCCTGGATGGAACTGGGATCATGCTGGTGGAGAGAACCGAGAGCATCGGTGTGACATTCGACTGTGGTGCTTTGGTGTGGCTGCTAGAGCAGACTGAAGTGCGCAGTAGTGAGCATGGTGGATCAATTTCTAGATCCGAAATTGATAGGGGAGAAAATGGGTCTTCAAAGTAAACTGAAAGAGTCTCGTAGAAAACTGAGGAGAAAGCGTCAGAGGAGAAATGCAAAATATTGTTTTGCTGAATTTAGTGATGTGTTTCAGGTTAACGTTGATGGACCAGTTGCTGATCAAGATGCAAATATGGAATTTGATGAGATTATTAAATGGTTAATGCCAGATTTACTGTCTTTTTTAGGTATGAATTATGAAATATGGGCAAATGAAATGAAAACAATATTATGGAAGGTAAATTTACTGGATTATGTTGAAGATGTTATTAATGATAGTGGAGATGCATCAACATTAAGTCTTATAACATCTGCATTAGATGATAACATCATACTCAGCATAATATATGAATATGGAGAGATTCTTAGTGCAAAATTCTTATGGGATGTTTTAGAAATGAAACACTGTTTGAATGAGGGTAATTATGCTGAAGATATTGCTCTTGAAAATGATCCCATATTTGATTGTGAAACTGAAGATGCAATGATGGGTGATGAATGTGTGTCTATAACTAAAACTTGTGATGATGAAAAGACATCCATTATTGTAGAACCTGAAATTTTTCCTAATGCCGAAATCAAGTTTGATGAGACTTATATACCTCATGATGAGTGGATCAATTTGATGATTGAAAAACATCTTATTGATGAATTACTGTTTGGTGAGAAGGAAGGCCTATCTTCACATACAGATCAAATGTAGAACATGCTTGTAACAATGGAACTGAGTGAAGAGGCTGAAGGCATAACTATGTCAGCAGAGAGGGATGGAGTAGGGATAGATGGAGAAATGAAAGCTCTCTTGAAGGAGCAGGAAGACAAAAGAAAATGTGGTCCTCTTTATAAGTCTAACATTGTTTTTTGTGCAGATACTAGGAGACAAGAAGAAGCAATTGAAGAATCCCAAGAACCTGCAAATGCAAAGAATGTTAGTATATATTCGAAGAGGAGGATAAGAGTTCATGTGTTCCTCTAGAGGGGGAGAAAACGTAAAAAGGAGACGAAGCTCCATCATTTTCTTATGGCAAAGAAAGAAGACAAAAATGAAAGCTTTGTCTTTTACCATTGTAAGCCTAGCTGAGACCGAGGCTCATTAATCACAATCACACGTAAAATCACATGATCTAATTTCATTATAAACCCTATGTGACTAGATCCATGGTCGGATTTCATTATGTTTTTCAATGTTTCATCGTTGAAAGATTGTGAAATTTGTTGAAATAAGCTACTTGTATTAAGGTTTGTAACTTCAAATTTATATTGCTTCTCTAGCAGAAATTTGATAATCATCATTAATGTGGTTTTTTTTGTTTTTCTTGTTTTGAATTATCCCTTATATGCGTTCTGTAAAAGCTGTAGAGAAATAACTAACAAAGTTATTAGTCCCTGCCATGAGGCAACAGGGACTACAGTAATCCAAATGCATCGAAATATTCTTTTATATTAATCCATCCGCATAAATCAAGACACCAGAACACATCAAACTTACAATTTTAATACAATTTTTTTTTTCGGCCTTATTAAATATCTTCTAGATGCGGGGAGGTACATATTGTTAGTTTGACAACGAATTAGTAATTTTAGGTAAATGTAAATAGACAGTTGTATACCGGATAATTAGTTATGTAATGATAGTTGGTGATATAAAACTATCGAATGCCCATGGAATAAAAATGCGGAGAATCATTGTTGAATAAAATTCCAATCCATTCAGTTTCTTGTCTTGGTTATTCGGTTAAGCTTTCTTGTATTTCTTTCTTGTTTATTTTTCCCCTTCATTATTTCAGTTAGCGTTTCAACAAGTGGTATTAGAGCTTCGAGGGAGATAGCCTGGGCGTGAAGGAGAAATGTTGTCTGCGTTCTATGCGTTGAAGGACGGCTGTGCAAAGGGGTGAGGTTGAAGGCTGTGCGTTTTGTGCGTTGGAAGACCAGCGTGTTTTCTGTGCTGTGAGTGTTGAAAGACCAGCGAATAATCTGTGTGTTGCTGTCTCTGACGTGGCTGTACATAAGCCCATACGGTGTGCTCTGTTCTCTGCGTTGTAGAATATGCGTGCTGAATGTCCAGAGGTGTGATGAATGTCCAGAGGTGACTTGAAGCTGCGTTGAAGACGTTGTGTTGCTGTGTGTTGCAGTTCAGCAAGGAATGCAGAGCACTGTCCAGTGAGAAACGCAGAGCCAGTTTGCTGCGTGAAGTGCCAGATTGCTGTCCAGAGTGAGACTGAGGCGTTTTTTCTTTGCTGCGTGAAGTGCCAGAGTGAGACTGAGGAATTTTTCCTGCCAAAATCCGGGTATTTTTTTTTTAAATGTAAAGAATTTTTTGTTTAAGGGGGTGAATGTGAGAAAAATAGGAGAAAAGAAGACAGTTTTTTTTTGGAAAGGAGACAGTTTTTTTTTGGAAAGGAGAAAAGAAGTTTTTCTTGGGTTTTTTCTTTGAATTTAAAAAAAAACAGAGGTTTTTCCCTGGAAAATTAAAAAATAAAACAGTGGTTTTTTTTTCCCTGGAAAAATTATTCAGCAACTGAAGTAGGGAGAGTTTAAAACTTGGAAATCCTTTGTTGGCATTGGATATTTTTTTTGGGAAGAAGAAAATTGAAATATTTTTTTTTTTAAAACCCTAGACTGAAGATTGAAAGTAAATGGCCAAGATGTCGAATGCAAAATTCGAGGTGGAGAAATTCACCGGAAAGAGCAATTTTGCTCTTTGGAAACTGAAGGTTAAGGATCTGCTTGTGCAACAAGGGTTGCACAAGGCATTGGATGGGGCAACTAAGAAACCTGCAACCATGACTACTTCAGACTGGGAGGACTTGGATGCCCGAGCTCTTAGTACCATCCAGTTATGCCTAGCGGATGAAGTTCTCTTCAACATTGTTGAAGAGACTACGGCGTCAGGATTGTGGGAAAAACTTGAAAAACTCTATATGACAAAATCGTTAACCAACAGAATTTATCTGAAATGACAGTTATACAGTCTTCGAATGAAAGACGGTTCAAACATTGCAGAACATTTGAATGTTTTTAATACACTAATTTGTCAATTAATAGATATGGAAGTCAAGATACAGGAAGAAGATAAAACCATAACCTTGCTGTGTTCTCTGCCTGAATCATGGGATCACTTCGTAACTTCAATCAGTTTCAGCTCTGCTGATTCTTTGAAGTTTGAATCAGTCGTGGGAGCTCTTCTGTCTGAAGAAGTACGAAGGAAATCCAGCACTGAAACAGCTGCATCAGAAGCCATGGTCGCTAGAGGACGCTCGAAGGAAAGAGGAGAAAAACCAAGGGGGTCTTCCAGGTCGAAATCGAAGGGCAAGAAGTGTAAGGCAAAATGTTGGAACTGCGGTAAAGTTGGACACTTGAAGAAGGACTGTTGGAAACGGAAAGAATCCGAAAACCTGAAGAACGAAGTGAATCAGGCTGATTCAGGTATGGCAGACGAAGTTTTATCTGCTGAAGAATTGTGTATGATAGATGAAACTTCACCTGAATGTAATGTCTCTCAGAGTTTTGATAGCTGGCTGTTAGACTCTGGTGCTTCGCATCACATGTGCCCACATAGAAATTGGTTTACTTCGTATGAAAATGTAAACGGTAGTTCTGTGTTTGTGGGTAACAATATGTCATGTCAGACTGTTGGGATGGGAGATATCAGGATTAAGATGTATGATAACACAGTTAGGACATTAACTAGTGTTAGACATGTACCTGATTTGAAGAAAAATTTAATCTCTTTGGGAGTGTTGGATTCAGATGGTTATAAGTTTACAGGTCAGGATGGCGTCTTGAAAGTCTTCAAAGGAGCCCTTATGGTTATGAAGGCAGAAAAGGTCAGAAATCTTTACAGGTTAAAAGGAAATACTCAGGTCGGTGAAGCAGCGGTTGCGTCAGAAAAGGAAGAAGCAGGTACTCGTCTGTGGCATCAGCGTTTGGGTCATATGAGCGAGAAAGGTCTTCATATACTGATGAAACATAAATCTCTTCCCGGTCTGAAATCCTTGAATTTAGATTTTTGTAAACATTGTGTGTATGGAAAACAGTGTAAACAGAGATTTAAAGTTGGAAATCATAATAGTAAAGATGTTTTAGACTACATTCATTCTGATCTGTGGGGGCCTTCCCCTGTTGTGTCATATGGAGGTGCATTGTATTTTTTAACGTTCATTGATGATTACTCTCGTAGAGTTTGGGTCTATATGCTAAAAAGGAAAGCTGATGTATTAAATGTCTTTAAACAATTTAAAGTAATGGTAGAGAAAAGAACAGGCAAATCTATTAAATGTCTAAGAACTGACAATGGTGGTGAGTTCACTTCTGTTGAATTTGAACAATACTGTAAGGATGAGGGCATTGTTAGACACAAAACTGCTGTTTATACTCCTCAGCAAAATGGTGTTGCTGAGCGTATGAATCAGACTCTTATGGAAAGAGCCAGAAGCATGATCAGCAATGCTAACTTGCAAAAGGAGTTGTGGGCAGAAGCAGTATCTACTGCTTGTTATTTAGTTAACAGATCACCTTCAATAGCAATTGATTGTAAAATTCCTGAAGAAGTTTGGACAGGTCAGTCTTGTGACTATTCTCATTTGAGGATATTTGGCTGTGATGCTTATTCTCTTATTCCGAAAAATCAGCGTTCAAAATTAGATCCAACGTCGAAATGTTATGTCTTTGTTGGGTATGACTATGCAGTGAAAGGATATAGGTTGTGGGATCCTACATTGCGGAAGATAGTCATTAGTAGAGATGTAACATTTGATGAATCCTCTTTGTTAAAATCAAATGTTGAAAGAATTGAACAGGAACAGGTATCGCCGAGTCAACGAGTTCAGTTGGAGGCTAGATCTTTCGGTGACAGTCGAAAAGAAGGAGAGACTTCTGGAGACAAAGGTGTTGAATACACAAAGGAAGCCGTTGAAGCTTCTGAACCAGTGCAAGTTTCTGAACCAGTTCAGCAACCAGTCGCTCTGAGAAGGTCTACAAGGGAAAGGAAAACTCCCAAAAGGTATGAAGATTCTGCTTCATCTATTGCTTTGGTTACTGAAGATGGGGAACCTTCTTGTTATCAGGAAGCAATAGATGATATAGATAGCGAGAAATGGAAAATGGCTATGGAAGAAGAAATGGACTCCTTAGCCAAGAACAATACCTGGGATCTTGTAGAGCTTCCTGAAGGGAGAAGTGTTGTTGGATGTAAATGGGTCTTCAAGCTGAAACGGAAAGTTGATGGTAGTATTGAAAGGTATAAGGCGCGACTGGTAGCAAAAGGGTATTCTCAGGTTGAAGGTATAGACTTTCATGAGATTTTTTCTCCAGTTGTAAAACTTGTTTCTATACGTACTGTGTTGGCACTAACTGCATTGCTTAATCTTGAGTTAGAACAGTTAGATGTTAAAACAACTTTTCTACATGGTGATTTGAACGAAGAGATATATATGGAACAACCAGAAGGTTTTGTACGAGGTCGCAGCGGAAGATTAGTTTGCAAGCTCAGGAAATCATTGTATGGTCTGAGGCAGTGTCCCAGACAATGGTACAAGAAGTTTGATTCCTTCATGGTGAGCCAGAACTTTATAAGAAGTGAGTATGATCATTGTGTGTACTTCAAAAGTTTCAATGGCATATTCATTATCTTAGCTTTGTATGTTGACGATATGCTTATTGCAAGCAAAAGCATGGAAGAGATCAACAGGTTAAAGGCTCAACTCTCTAGGACGTTTGATATGAAGGATCTTGGAGCAGCAAAACATATCTTGGGCATGGAGATACACAGAGACAAGAAAAATGGTAAGCTTTGGTTGTCACAGCAGAAGTATGTGGAGAAGGTACTTGAAAAGTTCTCTATGAATAATGTGAAACCTGTTAATGTTCCTTTAGCTTCCCATTTTAAGCTTTCTTCAGTTTTGAGTCCTAGAGCTGATGAAGAAAAGCAGTATATGTCTCATGTACCATATGCAAACGATGTAGGCAACTTAATGTATGCGATGGTATCTACAAGACCTGACATTTCACATGTAGTTGGAGTTGTCAGCAGGTTCATGGCAGATCCAGGTAAAGAACATTGGCAAGCAGTGAAATGGGTGCTTCGATATCTAAGAGGCACAAGTGACCATTGCATCGTCTTTAATGGTAGTGAAGGATCAGTCTGCGGATATGTAGATGCTGACTATGCAGGTGATTTGGACAAAAGAAGATCTACTACAGGTTATGTCTTTACTCTTGCAGGTGGAGCAATTAGTTGGATGTCAAAGCTTTAAGAAACGGTTGCATTGTCCACTTCCGAAGCTGAATATATAGCTGCTTCAGATGCTAGTAAAGAAGCAATTTGGTTAAAGGGTTTGCTTGATGAGATTGGAAGGACGCAAGAGAAAGTGAATGTACTTTGTGACAGTCAAAGCGCTATTCACTTGGCTACAAACCCTGCCTATCATAGCAGAACCAAGCACATTGATGTAAGGTATCATTTTCTGAGACATGTGATCGATGGCGGAAAAGTAGCTCTTAAAAAGGTCCATACACGAGAAAATTGTGCAGACATATTCACAAAGCCAGTTACAATAGAGAAGCTGCGGTGGTGTTTAGCTTCTCTTGGCTTGCAGGAAAGATGATGAATGGGAAAATTGTTGTCAAGGTGGAGTTTGTTAGTTTGACAACGAATTAGTAATTTTAGGTAAATGTAAATAGACAGTTGTATACCAGATAATTAGTTATGTAACGATAGTTGGTGATATAAAACTATCGAATGCCCATGGAATAAAAATGCGGAGAATCATTGTTGAATAAAATTCCAATCCATTCAGTTTCTTGTCTTGGTTATTCGGTTAAGCTTTCTTGTATTTCTTTCTTGTTTATTTTTCCCCTTCATTATTTCAGTTAGCGTTTCAACACATATGGTATCAAATTCTTCCGTTAAAAAACATATTGTGAAGCAAAATTTTCATAGTCACTGAATGCTGGCCAGTATTACTTGGTTACATTAATCGTTTTCTAAAGTATGTCTACCAGATTGTTTGCCAAGTATGTTGACCAGCCAGATTACACCTATTACACTTGTTTGTATTAAAGGGCAATAGCCATAAGGAATGACACCTTGTTGCATGATTAAGGGTGGATGTTATGTTGGTCACATGTTTTCTTTATGTCGATATTGATATTGCACCGCTTTCTTTATGTTGATACTGTGAAGCGACAGTGATCTCCTCTGCTCCAATTCTCTTTGTTGCTCTGTGCAGCAAGAGAACTCTGCTCCAATTTGTTGGGCAACAATTCTGGTGAAGTACTAATTAGTGATAAATTATGAAAAAAGCACATTTTTTTTGTAAGTTTGGTAAGATTTTCTGATTTTCGAGTTTACATGTTCATTATTCATCCTGATACGAAGGGAGGGTAGCACAAGATTCGAATCCAAGATCTCAGGTTCGGTGAGACTTCATTCCATGGGCATCGCCACTTGAACTACCCTAGGAAGACAGTAAAGCACAAATTTTGAGGAAACTAAAATTCTGAGAAAAATACAATCATGTACCTCAGTTTATGGCTCCTCTCCCCTGCGTGCAAAGGTCCTCAAGCATGTATGACAACAATTTCTTTTTCTATATGACGAAAACTTCTTTTTCTATGACGATAATTGCTTTTTCTAGGACCTTATTGTTGTCCAGAGACAAGAATATCATAAAGAAAATTAAAAACAACATTTTTTACTAAGTACAATTTTTTCCTTCCATTTCATGTTTTGAATGAGATGAACATCCTTTTGGACACCATAGCAATTTGAGAAGCTCCTAATGTTTCATTATCAGTTGTACTGATTATTAAATTTAGAACACAAAATTAATTCCTCCTTGCAAATATTTTGATAGTGACTAATTTTGCAAGGTTTTGAAAGGCACGCGACACTTACTTTAAATGGCTCTCAAAGAAGTTGAAAACTTAAGGCATATAACCTACCTTGACCATTTTTGACGACTACAGCCTATTTGTATACAATCCTACATACCACCGGTATGCCTTAGACCAGTAAAAGTCCTGATCATCTCCCATAAGGAGAAAGGGAAATTAGCGTTGATACATGCCACCTCTTTATATACTTAATTTTTTCAGAACTTCCAAAACCAAAGCTCGCATCTTCAGCCAAAGGTCAAGTGTGGAAATCATTGGCTTACTTAGTGACCCAAGATGACTGTTTCATTGATCCACGTTTCCAGTTTCATTGTACGAAACTTTCCACATTCTAACAGGTTTCATGCTATTACTATTTTAAACCAGGCCCAAAGTTGTTCAAAATTTGGAAGCCATTACTTACATGGATTTTGGTCTTTATTTTTATATATCATTTTAGCTATAATTGACAATATGAAAAAGACAGTATGGTTTTATCATGTGCAGATAAGTTCTCTTTTAAATGCATGGAATTAACTTAAAATCCCTTCCATATATCCTTTATCGTCCCATTTTTAAGAAGATAGACAGTTGGGTTTATTCATATGCAGATAAGTTCTCTTTTAAATGCTGAGACCTTCCATATATCCTTTATCATCCCATTTTTAGGAATACAGAAAGAAAAATGTCGAGAATTAACACAGAAAAAGGGATATGCCTACCTTTCTAGTCGTGGATATGTTGTTGGTTAAGATGTTGCTGCCTAAGCCTCTTCTAGCTACGCCTTTACTTTGTTGCTGCTCATGTTCTTATTAGGAGAGTTACCTATTCCTTATTCATTTCAATAAACTTCTCTATCTGTTGCCTAAGCCTCTACTTTGGTGTTGCCCATGTTCTTGTCGCGAGAGTTACCTATTCCTGATTAATTTTAATAAACTTCTCTATCTGCTGCCATTGTTCACGATTGCTTTCTTAAATTTCAAGATAGAAAGGAAGTTGTTACCAGCTACTATCAGAGTTCAACCAGTAGCACCACAAAAGACGCAAGCTCCCAGTTACAGATCCCAGTACAGATGCAAGTGATTTGGAACCTGTTGATCCAGATTGAGTTTATATGAACTTGTTGATCCGGATTGAGTTTATACGATTCTAGAGGAAGATATAGTTCCACAGTAGCACCCATCAGCCTCCATCTCTCACGTTAATATAAAACGAAAGAAGTTAAAGGCCTCAGACTTTTGTTGTGAGTCTTGTGTACTAATACAATACAATCAGGTTTACCCATAGAGCTTGCTTCGTATACAGAGTGAGAGGAACATTAGTTTATGGGTGTTATAGATGAACAAGTGATAAAACTAACTGATTGAATCATAAATGAAAATCACAGGTTGTTCTTCCGATTTGTGTCTGTTACCCTTCAGGTTCTTGTTGTGTTCAGACCGCAGGGTGGATTTGTCAATGGGTGCGCAGTTGAGCCACTTTTCTTTGCGTTTTTGCAGTGACATGTTCTGGAAAAGGCTTATTCTCCATTCACAGAGGCCAGAGTTGACCATGGGCTATTTGAGCATGTCCGACCGGTGGCAGAGCGAACGATGGAACTTGGCACACATATTTTAAGCGGATTCCAAAGCTACAGCATGGTAACATGGTTTCAATAATAATCATCATTGTTGTTATAAAGATTTTGTTGGAAGAATCACCGCATCTCTATGGAATCTGTCCACAATAGAGATCCTAATTACTGATTTGGAACATTTACCAGAACCTACGAAATTTTGGTGTAACTAAAACCTCTTCAGATTTAGCCACCACACTCTTTGAAAAGTTTATAAATTTAAATTCATGGTTTCCGGAGCTTCGTCACTACTTCCCATAACAATCATCATCGTTATTCTCATCGTTGTCATAACAATTATTCACCAATACGCCCTTATTCTAAATCACTTCATAAATATTTGTGAAAAGGTTATCAACTATTTTCCTTTTAAAATCAATTTGAGTGAGACTGATAAATCCAGTTTTAGATAGCGTTGATTTTATAATGCCTTTCCTTGTGGTAGAGTTAGCATCATCGATGGGAATGGAAATAAATCTTCGAAATTTGGAATAATTGCAACTTAACTTTATAAATGATTTCCCAAGTGACACTCTTAAAAGCATGTTCAAACCTGCATGACTCTATCAATGAACTAAAATTTAATAAAATTATATACTTTGAGGACGTGCATTAGAGATGTCATGATTTTCTTGGTCTTTCTTCCCTTTGGAAACCAAAGAAAGGGCCATTGTTTTATACAATACTTTCATTTTTCTTGATAACGAATCTTTGGTTAAGAGAATAATATGCTATTAAAATTATTCTCATTTAAATTGTTTATCAATTTGCACATTATGTTTTTTTATGAATTTATTTTTCGAAATTTTGTGGTTGAATATGAACTTCAAACCGACTTAAAAATAAATGACCCTCATAACAATTTTAAGAAGAAAGAGTTAGAAAGAGCCATTATTTTATACAATATTTTTTTGCCAAAATTTTATATAATACTTTCATTTTTGTTGGTTAAAAATTTGTGGTTAAAGAATAATGTTATTAATATTATTAAATGGTTCATCAATTTGCACACTAGGTTTTGTTCGCTATCATTTATTGAAAGGGTATAATTATCAATTTGTTTATTCAAAATTGAGATAATTCATATACAGAACATCTTCGGGAGGAGATTTAATCAAGCAAAATTCGGTAACTGAATAAGAAAATTAAACTAACTAAAAATAAAATACCTTCCCGAAAAAGGAGAAAGAGTGGTCAGGAACAAGGATTAACGAGGATTTGCGCACATGTTTTGATACTAAATGACTTTTGCATTTACAATATCCCATGTACTTGACTAACTTGGATCATTGTAAATTTCAGCAAAGTTCTTAGAACACATTGGAAACCCCTCAATTATTCCTGCACTTCCTCGATGAACATGTGGAAATAGACAGGACGAAGTGTTCACAAGTGTGGTTCTGAATAGTTATGCCTGCACTTCCTCGATGAACATGTGAAAATAGACATGACAAAGTGTTCAAAAGTGTGGTTCAGAATAAAGCTAAACCATATCATATAAGATGAAAACTCATTTCATATGCTAAATGTTTTCTTTTTCTTAAAGCCCTGCAGGGACTTGCAACTTTCCTTGTTTGAGTTGTATTCTTATGCCTATAGCTCTTACAAATAAATAAATTTATTTATATATATATCATTTGATGTTTATTTTCTTTTTTTTTTTTCACCTAGGTGGAAAAACCTATCAACTCAGGTGTCAAAACCAACAGTGAGGACAGCCATCTCTGGCTGCTATCCGCGAATGTCGGTTTGACTCATCATAGTTAGATAGGAAAACCACGCCACCTGAAATAACCCGCTGGTGGTCCGTAAGGGAGCAGGCTCATCACTCCTGCCAGATGCCTCTGGGTCTTGAGCCGTTAACCTGTTTCCTTACGTCCGAGGAAGACGAGCTCTTAGCCAAGCAGAAGCAGTTTTACGGCATACTCCAGGCCGATGTTTATTTTCTTTTATATATATATATATGTGTAATATATTAATCAATTTCTATATATATGAAATTCATGTTTATTATTTATGAAATTATTAAAATTGATTTTATTTATTTATTATTGTTGTTTTTAATCTACTTACACATTTATAATGGATAAGATTATTAAAATTGATTTTATTTATTTATTATTATTATTTTTAATCTACTCACAAATTTATAAGATTCACTTGATGATCACTCTCAACTTTTAGTTGAGATCAAGTCAAGCATCAATTATTTACTACATGTTTTTTAAAGAGAAGCCTGTAGAAAATTAAGAAGAGAATGGATGGAAATACAAACGGGTTAAAGATTATAAAGTTGATGTGATTTGTAGTTGTTTTTGCCATCAATATAGTTGCATTTTGGACTAGTTTGTTTAGTATTTTGTATGTAATAAGTATTTCAATTTTTTTGGAAATTGAATTTTATGATATAAAGGCAATATGAATGTTATTCATATTTCTATAGTTATGTTTTTATTAACTTCCAATTCTATTTATTGAATTTTTTTTTAGATATTAGAATCTTATATTTTAAGTTCATATAGGGTTATGTTATATTTGTATTATGAATGCAAACATACAAAATACCATGTTTAAGTATATTATAGAAAAAATATATATTTATATTATTTAATATTTACATTGAATAAATGATTGTATAATTTTAAATTGAAGTTCCAGCAATATTGACATATATCTATTTGATAAAAAAAATCATTTTATATGTACGTTTATGTTTCTCTATTGCATATAAACATTATTAGATTTTTAATAAGATAATTGTTTAAGTTGAATAAATTTATAAAATTCATTATTTAATTTTTTTTATAGATTTATAATTTTAATAATTTTTTTAAATTTTTTTTTTTTCTAAATATATTATTTTTTTTCCTGAGGGAAATAATATTTATTTAATATTAGGAAATTTATTTTATTTACTATTATTATTCATTTTATTCAATTAAGCCTCATACGGTAACAATGTTAAAAATGATTATTAATAACAATATTAATATTATTTAAAATAGTTTATTAAAAATTAACAATAAATATATATTAGTATTTAAAATAGTTTATTAAAAATTAACAATAAATATATTAATAATCTTTAAAAAGTTTATTTAATACTTATCAATAATCATATTAAAATTTATGTTATTGAATCTATAATACTATAGTTTTTATTTTATTTTCCAAAGAAAAAAATCGTAATTTTTATTAGCAAAATAAGAAAATTACATATTGTATCATTTACATGTGAGTATGCATAATCACAGGTAATGGATCACGCCATTCTATCCAGATCAATTTTCATATAGATCATCCATTATATACATTAAAAGACATAAATATATACAAATAAAAACATAGGTGTCTATATAGTTCAAAACATATAAAATAAGAAATGCTTCTAGCTGCCGAATGATACTGGCAAATCATTCGGATGTAAACCCATCATGTTCAATGAATGGCCAGTGGAAGAATTGATAGAACTCCTAGTCTCGGAATTCTTGAATCAACCACTGGCCCATGTGCTATTGCGCAGCCTCCTTGGAAAGAAAGTCAGCGACCAAATTCCTTTCCTTGTATATATGTGAGCATACAATAAAATCAAAATGTGATTTTAAAGTGATGACTTCATCTAGTAAACCCCTGAGTGTGTGCACGTGACAATGATATGCATAGTTGATCCAGTTTATAACAAGCTTAGAGTCCCCAAAGATCTGAATCCTATCACAGTTTTTGTTCTAGAGCAAAAATGAGAAGGTATTTGAGACAATTTAGTTCAACAAAATTGTTGGTTCCTCTCTCCAATCCCATTTTGAGCTTGAAATAATGTGATTCAGTAATGTGTAGTACAACACCACCCCCACATCTAGTGTCCTGTGCCAACCCATCAAAATATGCCCAAGGGATATTCTTATCAATAACTTCAGGAATGATGACATGTGTATGTTTATTTGCCAATTCCTAAGGGATCAAATGATATATAGAAGAAATTTGGTTACAAGTGGTTGGCCATAGTATGGGGGCATCCTGAAAAATAGTATGATTCCTGGTCAACCAAATACCCCAACATACTAACAGAGGGAGGTTCCTTATTTTCTGTGTTGCTTCATAATTCCACCAAGATTTCTAGGCATCAGATAGATGAGACCCATCCCATCTGAGCACTATGTTGAGGGAGTGATTAATCTGTAGCCACACCTAACTAGTCACAGGGAAATGAAGGAATAGGTGATCAATATCTTCGACCCGGTCTTTGCAAAAACAACATCTAGATTGACCATGATAGGAATGATGCTTTAGATTATCATCCATGGGCACTTTATTTGATAGTATACGCCACATGAATAGGAGGTCTTTGTGAGGTGCTTTAAGCTTCCAAAGCAGTCTCCACCACCAAATGACCTCCACTGGATCCTATGCTGATATTAGAGCTAAGTATCCTTCCCTGGGGGTGTATCAACCATGTGATGCTACCGCCCATATGATTTCATCCTCCTGTTTAGTAATCCTAATGTGTGCTTCTTCCAGAGCCCCAATGAAATGATGCCAAACCTTGCTCCACCTTTCCAGTGTCCTGAGTTCCTGTGCATTAAACCATTTCTGTGAGATCCAAGATGAGTTTCTTCCATTTGCTATTTGTGAGAGCTGAGTGATCCTATCGAGTGCAAGTGTCTGCCTGAGCTCCAGTGATAGAATGTGTGTATTACCACATCCCGACCAAGCATCAATGCCTAGTCACACCAGCTCACCATTTCCAATATGTTAGGCGAGTCCGTTCTTAATGACATTGATGGAATGAGTAATAGCTTTCCATATGATAAACGCTCCAGAATTGCCCCGGATTGGCCTACGTATCCAGTCCATTACTGATAGAGGGTGTATGTATTTATAATAAACCACCTCTTTCCATAGGCTATCAGATGTGATAATCTGCCACCCCTTCTTCGCAACAAGTGCCTTTGCAAATAAGTGTAGATTCTTTATGCCCCAACCTCCCAATTTTTTTGGTTTACCAATTCTTTCCCATCTAACCTAGGCAAAAGTCCTCCCAACATTTTTTCCCCGCCATAAGAATCGGAAACAAATTTGTTGTATTATGTTGATTATGCATTTTGGGATCCATGCAAGAGCCATCCAATATAATGGGATGGCCTCTGGAATATATTTTACAAGAGTTTATCTTCCCACTCTGGAAAGCCATCTCTGCTGCCATATATTGATTCGCCCTTTGATTTTTGCAATAATCCATCTATAGTCTGTAATGCGATAATCATTTGGCTTGAGCTTGAATCCAAGGTATTTGAGTATTATCTCCATTTCTTACCCGACAAAATGAAAATGATGTAATGCATGTCTTTGCACATTTTTTAAATAGGACACCAGCATGATGGTGGACTTGTTGTAGTTGAGCTCCATACACGTAGCTTTACAAAACATGGATAGAATATTCTTGAAGCAAGTGGTATCATGGATAGAACCATCTAAAAAAAAAGTACATCATCTGCACACAATAGATGAGAAAGGTATGAAACATTTGACATCTTTAATGCACCTAAAGACCCTTCAGCATGGGCTTTTAATATAAGTCTACTTAGATTCTCCATGATCAGGAGGAATAAGAGAGGTGATAAAGGACACCCCTATTGCAGACCACGTTCATCATGGAAAAACTTAGATGCAACCCCATTAATGAGTATGCTATATGATGCAGATGTGAAACAAAACATGATCCATTTAATGAATGAGTGAGGGAATCCAATATGGGTAAGAATGGGCTGGAGGTATGTCCAACTAGCTCTGTCAAATGCTTTAGATAGGTCAATCTTTAGTATGATACTCTTAGAATTCTTGAGCTTAATCGAGTGCATCCCTTCTTGTGCTGTCCCAATGGCTTCATGAATCTGTTGATGATTTAGGAATGCAAATTGTTCCTTGGAAATCATCTTGGATAAAATAGGCTTGACACGATTTGAAATAATTTTTTATATAATTTTGTATATGAAATTTCATAAGGATACATGATGATAATCATCAAAGGATTGAGGGTTATTAGCTTTGGGTATGAGAGCAATAAAATTTGAAGTGAACCCCTCATGCATCTTCCTCGAAAGTCTGCAATCCTCAATAGCCATTAGGAGGTCAGCACTAATATGTTCAAAGAAGGTAAGGTAAAATTCCATAGGCCAACCATCAAGTCCTGGGCTTTTATCTCTTTTAAAGCACTTCAACAAAGCTTCGATTCCCCCCAAAGTCACTGGCTCATTTAGTGTCTCTATATCCTCTGCCTCAACAAATATAGGTTTTGTACCAGCAATATGGAGTACCTCAGCAATGATAGCATCTTTAGGTGCCCTGTACATTGGGGAGAAATGTCCAATACCCATATCAATGAGCTGATTGAAGGTATTGGATTCCCTTCCAGTATGGTCTCTTAAATTCCAAATTGTATTACTTATTTTTCGCCCCCTAGCACATTGTTGAAAGAAATTTGAATTTTCATCCCCAACCTTTAGCCAAGCCACTCTTCTCTTCAATCTCCATGTCTCCTCTTACTATATCAAAAGGAAAATATTTTCATTTTCCAACCTTATCAAGTGTTCCTTACTGTCACAGGATGTATAACTAGCAATACCCTTGCCCTCTAACTCCGATATGTTAGATTCAATTTTCTGAATAGTAGCCTCATCCCTTTTATTTTTTCTTTAGCCCTTCTTATGGTTCTGAGTTTGATATAGGATAAATTGATGGCAATCACCACAGCTAGAGTGGATTTGTTTTCTAGTCCACAGTGAGTCCAGGATTCCATGATTAATTTATGAAATTTTGCTTTAGCAAGCCATGTTGAGTTAAATTTGAAAGGGGAATTTGGCTTGTAATTGGAATTCATAATTTCCAAATAGATCGAGGAGTAGTCAGATATACCCCCCGATCCCACCCATTGTCTAATTCTGTCCAACTTCTCCAACAGAGGTGATTTGATAATGAATCAATCCAATCTTTTGGCTAGAGCATCCTCTCCTGTTCTCCTATTCCACCAAGTCGGCAGTATCTTGGCTGAGTCAATGTTCATGAGGTTATTATAGTCCAACAGGTGTTCAAAGTATGCTGTCAAGGGGCCAGTCTATGCTCTATTACCCCAAGATTCAACATGACCCAAGGAAAAATTTAGGTCTCCTCCTATGATTATATTGTCATCATGCATGAATGATGTAGTCATCAACCTATCCCAAAAGCCCTCCCTATTATGACTGGGTCCATAAATATTTATCAGTCTGAGAGGTACATTAATTTAAGTGGTTGTGAAGTCAGCCCACAAAAATCCTTCTCCACCCCAAATATTGTCAATCTTGATAGACTTATTATTGAAACCCAATGCGCATCCCCCAAATCTCCCTCTCACATCCAAAATATGGAAAATATAGCCCGATAGCATGTTTGACAAAATATTGTTGATGGAACCCCCATCTCCCAAAGTCTCTTGTAGCAATAATACATCAATCCTAACTGAGCCTATTAGTCTTATGAGAACCAATTTCTTGTCCGAGCTGGCCAAACCCCTACAATTGAAAGATAGGCACTTCATGGGATAACTCGATTATAGTTTCCTTTTGCTCGAAGAACTCGGTCAATAGGAATATAGATACCAATCACCACCTCAATTTCTGCTTTGAGGATGGCTTTAGACATATTGGATTTTCTGCTCGTGGGAAATTTTTGAGCTCTTGTGTTCGGAGGGTCCTCTCCAAAGCTGAAAGTGAGGGGTCGGGGATGGGTCTGAGATCTAAGGTTGTACCTATGCGAGATATTGGAAGAAGAGTCCTCCATAATAGGTAGAACTGAGAGAGATTCCAAGGAAATGGTTGGTGTAGTAACCAGATTAGTAGGGGTAGCTTATGCAACTGGACAATTAATTGAACTCAATTTACATGCATCTAAACCCAATCTCAAAGAAGCTAATGATAACAATGCAATGCCAGAATTCATAAAAATATGAGAAGATGGGGGAGAGGAATTAATAGTACCCGCAATAAATCAGGATCCCTTGAACATGAGAAAGTGACCTAAGCATCAGGAGTCCGAGTGTCTGCATGATGAAATGCCTCCACATCCACCCTCCACCTCCTCTGGGGTTCCTCAGATATGTTCTGTGTAGGGGTCGATTCAACATCTGATATAGTCCTCGTACCCGTAGTAAAAAAAATCTCGGGATCTCAGTATGCACCTTGGTAATTAGCGGAAAATCCTTATACAAGTCCCCCACCTCATGACACCGCTTGCACTGAAATGGGATACCCTCATAATCAAGTATATGACATCTAATAATATCCCTAATTCGAAGCCAATAAATCTCCACCATCCCCTCTCTAGTATCCAAGTGTACGAGAATCCTAGCAATGGCTAAACAATGTGATTCTATGTAGGTTCTATCATGGTCGAGATATATGCCAAGGTCATCCCCTATGCACTTGAAGATTTCCCCCAACTAGAATTGTAACGACAGCTCTGGGAGTCTAACCCATATCAGACCCGCCCCCAATTTCTTCTTTTCTGGGTCGAAGAGTGGCGACCAACTCTTGAGTAGCACTGGGGTCATCTCTATATGCCAATATTTTGACAGGACCCAATTTGCTTGGTTTGGTTGCGGGAAGATGAGTGCAAACCAACCACTTGTCATGGTAATAAATGCCAGCATTTGGTCCAATAAGTGTCCCCAAATTTCCACAGTCCAACCCTTCAATCGCGTAGGGGTATATTTCTGGACACGAACCCTTCCAACAAGCACAATACTCTCAATAAATGTAGCTTGGGCCATGTTGATACCTTCTTCGAATACTAACAAATGCACCCTCTCATGCACCTTGGTGCATTTTGTTTTATTCTTCCCCCCTGTCCTCTATGCTTGGTCTATTGGGTGTTATTCGTCCTCTGCCGACTGATACTCATCTGAATCTGATGCTCTGGTGTCCTCAATACTAGGTTCTTGACAAGTGATGCCATCAAAACATCTTGAAGTGCGAGCCACAGGAGTAGGTCGCAAGCCTTGGGGGTCTACTCCTAATGAGATCGGTACATTATTCCCAGTATTTACAAAACCATATGTATCAGTCCCATCAACGGTTGTGCCCCCAACCACCACATAAGATGCCCCCTGTACATTTGTGGCCAAACCCTGTTGTTCGAGTTCCCAGTACTGTAACTCCCATGGTGCTGGGATATTCAAGATCGGGTGAGCGTGGTCCTCTTATAGTTGAAGAAAGTCTGCATTTATCATTGAGCCACCCAGGCATTTAGGGAAACCTCCACATCATCCATCTCCAATGTAAATGCATCGACATGGACTTCCGATTCATGGTGTATCACTGGTGAAAACCTAGTTTGGTGCTGATGTGGCTCCTCCACCCAAATTTGGGAAGCCTGCATAGAATGAAAAGAATAATCCACAAGCTCATCGTCCATACAAAACGACGTTCACATGCACTCCGTTATACTATCCCTATGTGCTTCTATGCATTGCACCCTCCGATAGACGTTGGCCCAGCTGATCAAAACGTTCTCCTCCACCATTCGATCCCCTTATCTGTTGACGCAAAAAACCTGCGTGACCATAAGCTGCCAAACCAATGTGAATAAATATAAACTTGGTGTATTGGCTCTTGTCTTCCAGCGGTTGTGACCATCCCCTTACCTTGTTACTACTCCCGGTTACAGGTGAAAGCCCATCTTCTCACCAAAAACACCCTAGCCTGCTTTAGACGCCATCAATACTATAATTTTCATATTAATAATATATATAAAAAATAATATTTAAAAAATCTTATTAATAATCATATTAAAGTTTACGGTATTGAATTTATAATACTATAGTTTTTAATAACAATTTTTCCTTATATTAATAATATTATAAACTTTTATTTAAAAATGCTTATTAATAATGATATTAAAGTTTATCTTATGGAAATTTGAAATTATAATACTATAGTTTTGAATATAAGGTTTAATAATGATGTTTATAATATTGGAATTTTTAATATTATATTTAATATTAAAAATTATAATATTGGGTTTATATTATTAAATTTATAATGTTAAAGTTTATAATATTTAGTTTAATATTGGGTATAATATTCAAGTTTAATATTGGATTTTGATATTGGGTTTAATATTAGGGTTTTTATTATAGGAGTTTTAAATATTGAGTTCATAGTATTAGGGTCGATATTGAGTTTATAATATTCAGTTTAATATCAAGGTTTATAATATTGGGTTTAATATTATGGTTTTATATTGGGTTCAACATTCATGTTTTAATATTTGAGTATTAAATGTTAAGTTTATAGTATTTGGGTTAATATTGAGTTTATTATATTAGGTAATATTTGGGTTTATAATATTAGGTTTATAATTTTGGGTATAATATTAAGGTTTATAATATTGGGTTTATATTATTAGGGTTCATAATATTAGGGTTTTTAATATTGGATTTGATAATGGTGTTTGAATTATTGAGTTTTATATATATTGTGTTTGAAATTATGGTTTGTAATATTACGTTTTATAATGCTAAGATTTATAATATTTGGTTCAATATTAGATTTAATATTAGGGTATTTATCATATGGGTTTTAATATTTGGGTTTATAATATTGGGATTTAATATTGGGTTTAATATTAGGGTTTATAATATTGAGTTTATATTATTAGGGTTCATAATATTAGGGTTTTAAATATTGGGTTCAATATTGAAGTTTGCATTATTGGGTTTAATATTGGGTTTGCATTATTGTGTTTAATATTATGTTTTATAATGTTAAAGTTTATAATATTTGTTTTAATATTGTGAGATTGGAATGATACTAAAATATATCCAACATCACATTGCGACAAACATAGTCGCAATGTGACAATCAATCTGATAATCATCATCACAATGGTACAATATACTGCAATTAATTCAATGTCGCATTTGATGTTTCAAAATTGGGCTTTAACAATAAGGTTTTTAATATTACACTTTATAATATCTCATTAAATATTTGGGTTTATAATATTAAGTTTAACATTTGGGTTTAAAATTGTGTTCGTAATATTGAGTTTATAATATTGGGGTTCATAATATTGTGTTTAATAATAAACTTAAATATTGAGTTTATAGTATTAGGGTTTAATGTTGGGTTTATAATATCAGGTTTGATATTGGGTTTACAATATTGAGTTTTTAATACTAGGTTTAATATTAAGATTAATACTAGTTTTAGAATATTGGGTTTAATATTTGGTTTAAGTTTAGGGTATAATATTGTGATGTTGGAATGGTATTGAAATCTATCCAACATCGTACTGTCACAAACATTGTGGCATTGTGACAATCTATCTAACAATCATTTTCACAATGTTACATTACATTGCAATAATTTTAAGGTTTTAAAAATAGAATTCAATTGATAAGATTGGAAGTTAATACAAACACAACCATAGAAATATGAAAAGCATTCATATTTGGATTTTAACATAATCATATGAAGGGGATACAATCTATAATTGAAAGGTTAAAAATAAAGTGAGAACTTTATTTGAAAAATATTTGTCTTTACATCATAAAATTCAATTTTCAAAATCAAGTTGAACTATTTAATTACATGCAAAATATTAAACAACCAATTCCAAAATGCAACTAGATTGATGACAAATCTATTGAAATTATAGAAAGTTATAACAAAAAATAGTAAAAAGCATTCATATCGTTTAAAACTATGAAAAACAATTAAAATATACGGAAGATATATATCTTACAATGAAATGGGTATATCATTGCTATTTTTTCCTCCTAAGTGTAAACCCTACATAAATCCTATATAAACCCTCTATTAAAAACCTTTATATTAACCTAATATTAAACCCTATATTATAAACCTAAATATTATACACCTCAATTTCAAACCCCAAACATTAAAATCTTAATTTTATAAACCAATTATTATAAATCCTAATATTAAACTTTAATATTACTATAAACCATATTAAACACAAATATTTAAAACCCTAATATTAAACTAAATATTATAAATCCAATATTATAAACCCTAATATCTATTACAATGTAATAAATAACGATATGGTTTATTCATAGTAAAAATATTTATATAATTTGAAAACTATTAAAATCTACAGAAGATATATATGTTACAATGATATAGAGTTCAATCATTACTCCTCTTTCCTCGTAAGTGTAAACCCTATATAGATTCTATATAAGCCCTATATTAAAAACCTTATAAAATCCGATGTTATAAACTCAATATTTTAAACCCTAATATTATTATAATGTAATATATAACCATAAAATTAATTCATTATAATAATATTACATATATATATATATATATATAATATATATATATATATATAATAATAATTATTCATCATAATATAAGTGTGAGAGATAAATAAGTATTATTAATAATAACAAAATGCTAAAATGCTATTATTATATTATATGTTAATTATATTATATTTGAAATATAACTATTAATATAATATTATATAATAATATAATATAATAACCATAAATATATAAATGTTATTATTTATATAATTATTAATAATAAGAAATAGTTAGCCTTTAATAAGATATATTTAATAATTATTAATGTGGTTAATATACACTTATTGGTGTATATTAAACACATTGATAAATATAGTTGTGTTAGATTTTAAAAATAAAAAACATTTTATAATAGAGTGCATAAAGACTTTTTATTATTATAAAGAGAGTAGGGCTTATATATGGTAGTAAAAGCTTACAATTAGTTAGATGGAAACAAAAGCTATTTAAGTTCAATAATTATATAAAATACTTTTCATTCTTGAAATAATCAATTTTACAAAATATGATGAAAGTAATTTTTTTCAATTAAAGAAAATTATTAAAGGAACTTAACATTTATAATTAATATGGATTTATCATGTGGAATAAAAAATCTCTTTTTATATAGATAGATATAAATAATTGCATGTATCTCTCTTAGGATGGAGCAATTGCATTTGATTAAGTTCTCTCTCTTTTATTTATTTATTTAAGGTGGACAATTTAAGGTGGACATATATTTTATTTATGATTAGTGTTGAATTTTTTCCTTAATAATTTTGTTTTGAATGCCACATGTTAACTCCATGTTAATCATTTAAACGAATTACACATATATTTCATTCTTGGACATATAAAACACCTATCCATGGAATATGAGCACGGTCATGCGTGCACACACACTCTCTATAAATATGATATAACAATATTTTACTTAAGGTGGACATTGACATTTTTTATTTATGGTTGATATAGAAAATATTTTTGCATTAATATTTTTTTAAATACCACTTGCCAACTCTATGTCCAACACAAAAAGAATTACATATTTCCACATTCGCTAAAAATTCCTTTCAACAAAATAAGTTTTTTCTTGAGACATTATAAAAAAATCAATAATAATGAATATCTTTATATATTTTTCTAAGAAAAAAAATACATTCTGTTTCAAAGTAAAAAAAGAAAATACACACTCATGACTTTATGAACATCAAATATATCACCCTTAGTTCTTCACTTGAGAAAATAAAAAATGTTGTAAAAAATACTTAAAACCTTGACCATACATCTTGAGTTATTGGCGGAAGGAGCCTTAAAAAAACAACAACAACAATAACAAAGCATGACAACATACAAGAATTAGAAAACTTAAAAATATAAACAAAAGCTAAGACTTATATGTTTATGAGGTTGCTCTTATAACAATCAACTAGTTGATCATCCTCAATTGTAGGATTTCTTAGGGAGGAACAAGGCTCCTTTAGATATGGAATTCACTTGTGTATTAATATCACATAAAACATGTGTGTAAGAGACATCTTGAAAAAGGTTAGACATGGTTCTTAGCTACTATCTGAGTTGAATAAGACTCGATTTACAAACCTATACCCTATTTTTCATCGGATTATCATTCTAAGTTGCTAAACACGTTTGGAGCTATGAGATATTCTTGTCAGTGTCAACTACATATTTAAGCAATGCAAAGAGTGCACAAAATTCATCTTTATTATTTGAACCAATCCCTAAATTGACCTTTTTTGGGAAAGTAGTCTCTAATCGAAGTATAAAGAATAAAACCCACTTTTCAAATAGGTACACCTCCTTAACATGCTCTATGGAAAAAAACCCACAACTTTTCATTATTAATCCATGTCATATGTTAGGAGGGATTATAGTAATTGATTTGTCTTTGAATATGAGCCCGTGTATAAAAATCAAATGATTAAACCTAAAGTTTTACTCTACATGTTTTAGTTCACTTTTTTCTCAACCCATTAAATACCGATAATATTTTCTATTAGCGAATCACTAATCAATCAATTGAGTTGGTTTCTTCTTAGTGGTGGGTTTGAATGAAGTGAGAAGAGCCAAAACCTATAGGGAGACCTTTATTGGAGGAGGATATTTGTCTTTAAATAGCCATGAGTTGTAGGATATCCAAATAACCCACATGACAAGGATGGGGAGACTCTTGTATTTCTTGAGAATGCTTGAAACAAGGAAAAACATGTAGCATTCCTCAAGAATGTTTTCATCTCATAAATGTGTCAAACCCAACTAAACCTTAAGATGTTTCCATACCTATTTGGAGAAAGAAAATTCCAAGAAGAGGTGGAGGTTAGTCTCATCCTCATTACAACACAAATAATAAAACCATGACCCTTATATATTTCTCCTTTGGAGTTTGTCCCAAGTAAGCATGTGGTTCCTTAAAACAACCTAGAAGAAAAATATCGTTACTACCTTTCACTTCCAATTTTTTCAATACCACCAAATGTTGGGAATTCAACCATCCTATTGTAGGGTCTTATATCCTAATTTTGTATTGTATGAACCACCCAAATTTTTGAATGCCCACACTAGTTCAACTTCCCCAAACCAAAAATTGATGTGAACTTTGGATAATTTTGAAATGAATAAGTGCCAATGTTGATGCCATATTGCTTCCAAACCAAATTCTTGCATAGTAAGCCAACCTTGTCTTCAGATGGTTGTAATAGTAGAATTGCCAATATTATTTAACATACACCTCCCTATCCCTTGTAGTTGAAGAATAAGGTCATCTATAAAAAATATCTTTCAACAATAACCAAAAATCACATTAGCACCTATATGAACCTTTGTGCCCAATCCAACCTTCCAAACCAGAAAATATGCCATGATAGGGAAAGCATGGGAGAGGACCTTCCATTGGTTGTAAGAATTTGTAATATTCTTATTTTTTTTATGATCTAATCTAGCAGAGTAAGGGGCAACATACTTGGCAAAAATTATCCTTCTCTTGCTTTCTGATCCAATCTAGCATAGAGGAAGGGGCTTGTAAATGAGTATTATTCTCTAGATGCTATCACTAGATAGAATAACCAAAAGAGATTTTTCTCTTAACACTCTGCCAAACAATAATATGTTCTTTAAGTCCCACCCTCCTTTCTTCTTGGGTCAAGCCACTTTATTCCATTTAACGAGATGTGACCCCATATACTAGGAATTGCCTTTCCATAGGTAATTGAAACAAAATCTGTGAATTTCGATAAGGATCTCCCTAGGAATGAGGGCTAGTAGATGAAAATAAATTGGAATTTCTTCAAGACCAAATTTTATGAGAACCATCTAACCCCCTCTAGAGATCCAATGGTTGCACCAAAAAATTATATGTTTCTCCACCTTTTTCAAGCCATTTCCAAACTGGTGTGCTAAGTTTTTATTTTTTACGACATAGTTAAGATATTTGATCTTGCCATCCAAGTCAAACGGACGAGAAGGAAAAAATATCAATAAATTGGTGTCTCACATTAGCCTCCAAAGATGGAAAGTAAATAATAGACTTCAATATGTTGATCTCCATTCTTGTAGCACCACAAAAAGTTTTGAAGATATCCTTATATACCATACCTTCAGCCTAAGTGTACAGACAAAAAATAGAAAATGTGTGAGATGAACACATGTGCCAACATGAATGCCTTGAATTCTATTGGTTCTCCTGCTTCAACGATAGCTAGACTATGGCCCTATGCAATGAGGAGGAACATATAGGGAGATTGTGGAAAATGATGATATAGACCTCTGGTAGGATTGAAAAAATGAGGACCTATATCATTAACTAAATTTGCAAATGAAGAACACATAACACAACCCATAATTCAATTAACTAGGGGTAAGTCCATAAATAAGTAATTACCTTAAATATATCTAATAAACCTCATCATGAATGACCCTACCTTTCAAAAACCATATTGTTGTACGAAGATCACCCTTGTAAGAATTGGTTTAAATTTGACTAGAATCACTTTTACAATTATTTTGTACAAGCTATTGCAAAATGAGATGGGTTAGAAGTCATTAAAGATGCTTAGATAATCCACCTTTAGAATAAGATAGATAAATGTGTAATTATAACTTCCATGCATTAAGCTATATGAACTTACTCAACTATTAATAAATCCTCACCTCTACCTCAGGCATGCATGACCTAAGTTGTAGCATACCTCCACCTCAAGAATGCATGACATTAAGAAGCTCATTGGCAAACCCAAGTTATAGCATATCATTGCCATCTTATAATTTAATCTACCTCAAAAAATGTCCTAGAATAATTATCATTTCCCCTATGTTTTCCTAGTCTAATGCCTTATAGATATTATAAAAAATGGCTAGTCTAATACTTTATAAATATTATAAAAAGTGGCTAGTCTAATACCTTATAAATATTATAAAAAGTGGCTAAACCCAAACAATCTGAGCCAAAACTTCGAAACCTTTAACCTTATGACCATCATTATCATTTAGTTCCCAAATAGTGTTGAAGTTCTTTTAGTAGTGTGCAAAATTCTGAAAATACTTAGGGTTGCTCTAATTTTGAGTATCCAGTCGAGATTTTGGTCAAAGAGGAATTTCATCCTACATCCTTCCAGTGATGGGATTCGATCCTCAAAGCTTATGAGAATGTGCCAGCTTTATTCTCTTCATAAATCCCCTCCAGTTGTGCCCCAATTTCCCTGAGTGAAATTGTTGAGATTTTCTGTTTGATATAAAATAGGCAAAAATCTCAGTAGATGACAACAATAGGATTTTTTGTTGCTAGATTAACTCCAGGTTGTTGGGAGAGAGTTAATGCATCCTAAATTTGATGTGAGAGGATTTATGAGGCAGTTAGATTCTCCTTGCTATAAAACAGGTATTCATACAGATGGTTTTGAGTGTGTGAGAGTTTGTGAGGATTTGATTAAGTATATAATCTCCTGTTTTATTAATAAGATTGCCGATGCCTATGTTTGGTGGACGTAGCCCAGATTGGTTGGGTGAACCACGTTAAATTGCTGTGTCTCCTGTGCTTGATTTTATTTGCTGAGTATATGTTTAATTTGCTGTGCATCTTAGCTCTAACAATTGGTATCAGAGCTTTGTTGGAGGTGGAGCACAGTTGATTGCTGGTGGTGCATTGGATCAGGCAGCGTGCTGGAGCGCAGGTGTTGCTGGAGCGTTGGTGCGCACTGCTGTTGATGCGTTGGGCGTGGACCAACTGCTGATGCATGATTGAGCCTGCGTGGATATTATAAACCTGCGTGGAGTTCCGGAGTGCTGGTGCGTTGAGTCCCGGAGTGCTGAGCTGATTGGACCTGCGCTGAGTTGAGGTGGTATTCAATCGATTGCTGTGTGGATTCCAGTGGATTGCTGGAGCATGGATCGTGGATTGCTGCGTGGATTCCAAGGTTTGCATTTCACTGTGATCAGCAATGGTGTGGTTTCTGTGATGTATTATTTTTTGAATTCACTGGCTCATTAAGCGGTACCAGATCTATTTTTTTAATCCTTGACAAATCTGTTGGAGTACACCAATTTGAAGCGCTTGTGGACATTGTGAACATTGTTTTGATTTAAGCGGATTTGAATACACAACTTCCAAGTTTGAGGAATTAATCACAGTGAACCATCAATTTTTTAAAAATTGGAGAGCAGAATATACGCTATGAGAAAACTCTAAGCACTTCATAAATGATCGTCATTCGATTATCACAGCAAAACATTGCTGCCCGTACGCCTCTCACGAGTGGCATTCAATGATCTTTTTGATAATGAAGTTGTGTTTCTTTAGTCAATGAAATCCCAGATCTCAAGGCTTCTTTTCCCACAACAGCCTCGGCTTCTTGCCTGCAACAGAGTGTTTGCCCAGAGAATTTAGTCCTGTACAACGTAAATCTGTTGAGGTACGTCCATCTTAGCCTCCATTTAAACGCCTGGGTTCTTTCTGTTTGAGCTTCAAATTAAATTGGGTTGATTCAAATCAGAGATTTTGCATCTTATTCCTGTTTCTGGTTGCTATAAATCTTTTTAAAATTTCAGATCAGTTTGTTTTAATCAATCACACGGATGGAACAAATAACGTTAATATGCGATATCTATGTTTTGGCAAGTGTATTTGTTCAAATTTAATTGAAGTGTTAGGCAAGATGTTGGGGGCAATTTTTTGCGATTGTAAGGCATAGGTAGTTTGTTTTTTAATTGCTGGTATTTAAAAGGTGGATATTGGAGATTATTGTGGTTTTTTTTTTGGTTGATACAAAATGGCGAAAACTCAGAGTGCCCGGTTTGAAATTGAGAAGTTTAATGGCAAAAATAATTTCGAGATCTGGAAGGTGAAGATGTATGATTTGCTTGTCCAACATGGTGTGGCAAAGGCGTTGTTGGGCAAATCCAAACAGCCTTACAACATCACAGATAATGAGTGGGCCGAGATGGATGAAAGAGCGATAAGTGCTATTTGACTGTGTCTAGTTGATGATGTCCTGTTTAATATCGTGTCGGAGACAACAGCTGCTGGTTTATGGACGAAACTGGAGAAACTGTACATGACCAAATCCTTAACCAACAGGAATCTCCTGAAGCGATAGTTGTACAGTTTGCGAATGAAGGAAGGTACATCGATTGCTGATCATTTAAATGCTTTTAATACTCTTCTTGTGCAATTACAAAGTATAGAAGTAAAAATTCAATCCGAGGATAAAGCTATTACTTTATTGTGCTCGTTGCCCGAGTCATGGGATCATTTTGTTACTTCTATAAGTCTTAGTTCATCAGAAACTATTGAGTTTGATGATGTAGTTGCATCCTTATTATCGGAAGAAACAAGGAGAAGGTCGCATTCCGAAACCTCTACATCAGAAGTTATGATGGTTAGAGGTTGTTCGAAAGAAAGACGCCCCAGGAAGCCGAGCGATTCACATTCAAAGTCGAAAGGGAAGAAGAGTAAGCTAAAGTGTTGGTTTTGTGGCAAATCAGGGCATTTAAAGAAGGACTGTTGGAAGCGACAGCAGCAAACTTCTAAGGCAGATTCTTCGACAGAGAAGAAGGAGGCAAATATGACAGATACAGGTTCGACATCTGGTTCAGGTATGAGTGATGAAGTATTATCAGTTAATGCGTCAAATCATGGGAAACATTGGTTGTTAGATTCCGGTGCATCAAACCACATGTGTATTCATAAAGACTGGTTTAAGACATATAAATCAATTGATGATGGTGTTGTGTACATGGGTAATGATGTAACATGTAATATTGTGGGGATTGAGAGTATACAACTGCAAATGTTTGATGGGACAACTAAAATGTTAACTGATGTGAGGCATGTACCAGATTTAAGGAACAATTTGATTTCATTAGGAGCACTGGATTCAAATGGATATAAAACTGTAATTCAAGGTGGAGTAATGAAAATTTACAAAGGTATTTTACTAGTTATGAAAGCTAAGAAGGTAGGAAATCTATTTCAGTTAGAAGGAAGTACAGGGTCAGATTATGTGTCTACGGTGTCTGAACATGATAGTAGTTCCATCCACTTATGGCATCAAAGATTGGGGCATATGAGTGAAAGAGGGTTAAAATTTTTGGCTGATCGCAAGTTACTTCCAAATCTAAAGTCTGGAAAGTTAGATTTCTGTAAGCATTGTCTGTTTGGAAAACAAAGTAAGCAAAAATTTAAAACATGCAAACATACTAGTAAAGGCATACTTGATTATATCCATTTAGATGTTTGGGGACCAGCCCCTACAACCTCATATGGTGGTTCGTCCTATTTTGTATCATTTATTGATGACTTTTCTAGGAAAGTGTGGGTCTACATGTTGAAAAGGAAGTCTGATGTTTTTTCAGTTTTCAAGCAGTTTAGAGCATTGGTAGAAAACAACACTGGTAGAACAATAAAATGTTTAAGAACTGACAATGGTGGTGAGTTTACTTCCAAGGAGTTTGACAGCTATTGCAAGGATGCAGGGATCGAGAGACATAAGAGCACGGTTTATACTCCTCAGCAGAATGGAGTTGCTGAACGGATGAACAAGACTCTTCTAGAGAGAGCAAGGAGTATGCTGAGTAATGTTGGGTTGCAAAAGGAGTTGTGGATGGAAGTGGTGGCAACAACTTGTTATGTGATAAACCGATCTCCATCAACGACGATAGGCTGCAAGATTTCGCAAGAGGTATGGAAAGGACACCCTTGTGACTATTCTAAACTCAGAGTGTTTGGTTGTGATGCATATGCTCTAGTGCCTAAACATCAGCGAACTAAATTAGATCCAAAGTCTAAAAGGTATATCTTTGTTGGGTATGGTGTTGGAACAAAGGGATATAGATTGTGGGATCCTACTACCCGCAAAATCATCATCAACAGAGATGTAAAGTTTAATGAATCCTCTCTTGTACAGTTAGATGTAGATAGTAGATTGAAACAGGATGATGTATCTGACTTTCAGCACATTCAGTTTGATAGCATTTCTAATGATAGTCATGATGACCATAGTTCAGATACTAGTCATGAACAGGTTTCAGAATCAGAACATGAACAGGGTTCAGGTTTAGATCATGAACAGGTCTCAGATACTGATCATCAAGAAGTTCCTGCAGATGGTAGTCAGCCAATCGAGGAAGTGCCAGAAACATCCTTAAGGAGGTTGACAAGAATCAAACGGCCACCGAGAAGGTATGATGATTATGTTACTTCAGTTTCATTTACTGCTAATGACGATGAACCTCTGTGCTATCAGGAGGCAATAGAAGGTTCGAAAAGTGACAAGTGGAAAGCAGCCATGAAGGACGAAATGATGGCCTTAGGTAAGAATGGCACATGGGATCTGGTTGAGCTTTCGAAAGATAGGAAAACTGTGGGGTGTAAATGGGTTTTCAAGCTGAAACGAGGTGTGAATGATACGGAAGATAGGTACAAAGCGCGGCTGGTTGCAAAAGGGTTTTCTCAGAAAGCTGGCATTGACTTTCATGAGATTTTTTCACTAGTAGTTAAAATTGTTTCAATTAGAATTGTGTTAGCATTAGTGGCTTTGCTTGATTTAGAGTTGCAGCAATTAGATGTTAAGACTGCATTTCTACATGGAGACTTAGATGAGGAAATATATATGGAACAACCAGAAGGGTTTGTTCAGCATCGCAATGAGAAATTTGTCTGCAGGCTTAAGAAGTCATTATATGGCCTGAAGCAGTCGCCTCGGCAGTGGTATAAGAAGTTTGATTCTTTCATGTTGAGTTAGAAATATGTTAGAAGTGAATATGATCATTGTGTTTATTTTAAACAGTTAAATAATGGCATATTCATTATCTTGGTATTGTATGTTGACGATATGCTTTTAGCAAGCAAAAGCATAGAAGAAATCAACAGGTTGAAGGCTCAGATGGCAAGGACATTTGATATGAAAGATCTGGGAGTAGCAAGACAGATTTTGGGCATGGAGATTTTCAGAGACAGGAGCAATGGTAAGCTATCGCTATCACAACAAAAGTATATTGAGAAAATACTTTTGAGGTTTGGTATGAATAACGTGAAGCCTGTGTCAGTCCCTCTCGCTTCCCATTTCAAGCTTTCTTCGAGTTTATGTCCTAATTCAGATGAAGAAAAGGAATTTATGTCTCGAATTCCATATGCTAATGTAGTATGGTGTTTAATGTATGCGATGGTGTGTACACGACCAGATATTTCACATGTAGTTGGAGTTGTCAGCAGGTATATGGCAAATCCGGGTAAAGAGCACTGGTCAGCAGTGAAATGGGTGCTTCGGTATTTGAGAGGCACAAGTAGTTATTGTATCACTTACAATAAGAGTAGTGAATTTGTTTGCGGATATGTTGATTCCGATTTTGCAGGTGATTTGGATAAGAGTAGGTCAACTTCAGGGTACGTCTTTACTCTTGCAGGTCGAGCTATTAGCTAGATGTCAAAGCTATAGAATATTGTTGCTTTATCCACTACTGAAGCAGAATACATTGCTGCTTCTCATGCTTGCAAAGAAGCGATTTGGTTGAAAGGTTTGTTTGGTGAATTTGGTAGGTTGTAGGACAACAACAAGTTATTTTGTGACAGTCAAAGTGCAATACATTTGGCTAAGAATCCGGCCTATCATAGTAAATCAAAGCATATACCGATCAAGTACCATTTTGTAAGATAGGTTATCACTGAAAGGGGAGTCTCTCTTGAAAAGGTGCATACAAAGGAGAATTGTGCAGACATGTTCACGAAACCAGTTTTGTTAGAGAAGCTACGATGGTGTTTGGCTTCTCTTGGCTTGCAGAAAAGATAAAATAATAAAGAAACAGGGCATCAGGCTAATTGTTGTCAAGGTGGAGATTGTTGAGATTTTCTGTTTGATATAAAATAGGCAAAAATCTCAGTAGATGACAACAATAGGATTTTTTGTTGTTAGATTAACTCCAGGTCGTTGGGAGAGAGTTAATGCATCCTAAATTTGATGTGAGAGGATTTATGAGGCAGTTAGATTCTCCTTGCTATAAAACAGGTATCCATACGGATGGTTTTGAGTGTGTGAGAGTTTGTGAGGATTTGATTAAGTATGTAATTTCCTGTTTGATTAATAAGATTGCCGATGCCTATGTTTGGTGGACGTAGCCCAGATTGGTTGGGTGAACCACGTTAAATTGCTATGTCTCCTGTGCTTGATTTTATTTGTTGAGTATATGTTTAATTTGCTGTGCATCTTAGCTCTAACAGAAATAACTCATGGACGTTGTCTTTCTCATGTGCATGCAATAACTTTCTTCTTAAAACTTTAAGAGGGTGGTAGCAAATCGACTACAGAAGGTGTGTCTTACTTTCCCCAATTGAAATTGCATTAGAGTCACTGTCGTTGTTAATTTCATGTAGGGAATAAAAGACAATTATGTTAACTAGACAGATACAGATTTTTTTGTGAACTTATAGCTCACCATATTAGAGTGTAGGTGGTGAGTTGGGACCGTCCGTGGTCAAGTGAGGTAGGTTCGGTAGTGTAGATGATTTGTTGTTAGACTCTAGTGAAGAAACAAAACAATTAAACCATATATACGCTATGAGAAAACTCTAAGCACTTCATAAATGATCGTCATTCGATTATCACAGCAAAACATTGCTGCCCGTACGCCTCTCACGAGTGGCATTCAATGATCTTTTTGATAATGAAGTTGCGTTTCTTTAATCAATGAAATCCCAGATCTCAAGGCTTCTTTTCCCACAAAAGCCTCGGCTTCTTGCCTGCAACAGAGTGTTTGCCCAGAGAATTTAGTCCTGTACAACGTAAATCTGTTGAGGTACGTCCATCTTAGCCTCCATTTAAACACCTGGGTTCTTTCTGTTTGAGCTTCAAATTAAATTGGGTTGATTCAGATCAGAGATTTTGCATCTTATTCCTGTTTCTGGTGGCTAGAAATCTTTTTAAAATTTCAGATCAGTTTGTTTTAATCAATCACACGGATGGAACAAATAACGTTAATATGCGATATCTATGTTTTGGCAAGTGTATTTGTTCAAATTTAATTGAAGTGTTAGGCAAGATGTTGGGGGAAATTTTTGCGATTGTAAGGCATAGGTAGTTTGTTTTTTAATTGCTGGTATTTAAAAGGTGGATATTGGAGATTATTGTGGTTTTTTTTTTGGTTGATACAAAATGGCGAAAACTCAGAGTGCCCGGTTTGAAATTGAGAAGTTTAATGGCAAAAATAATTTCGAGATCTGGAAGGTGAAGATGTATGATTTGCTTGTCCAACATGGTGTGGCGAAGGCGTTGTTGGGCAAATCCAAACAGCCTTACAGCATCACAGATAATGAGTGGGCCGAGATGGATGAAAGAGCGATAAGTGCTATTTGACTGTGTCTAGCTGATGATGTCCTGTTTAATATCGTGTCGGAGACAACAGCTGCTGGTTTATGGACGAAACTGGAGAAACTGTACATGACCAAATCCTTAATCAACAGGAATCTCCTGAAGCGATAGTTGTACAGTTTGCGAATGAAGGAAGGTACATCGATTGCTGATCATTTAAATGCTTTTAATACTCTTCTTGTGCAATTACAAAGTATAGAAGTAAAAATTCAATCCGAGGATAAAGCTATTACTTTATTGTGCTCGTTGCCCGAGTCATGGGATCATTTTGTTACTTCTATAAGTCTTAGTTCATCAGAAACTATTGAGTTTGATGATGTAGTTGCATCCTTATTATCGGAAGAAACAAGGAGAAGGTCGCATTCCGAAACCTCTACATCAGAAGCTATGATGGTTAGAGGTTGTTCGAAAGAAAGACGCCCCAGGAAGCCGAGCGATTCACATTCAAAGTCGAAAGGGAAGAAGAGTAAGCTAAAGTGTTGGTTTTGTGGCAAATCAGGGCATTTAAAGAAGGACTGTTGGAAGCGACAACAGCAAACTTCTAAGGCAGATTCTTCGACAGAGAAGAAGGAGGCAAATATGACAGATACAGGTTCGACATCTGGTTCAGGTATGAGTGATGAAGTATTATCAGTTAATGCGTCAAATCATGGGAAACATTGGTTGTTAGATTCCGGTGCATCAAACCACATGTGTATTCATAAAGACTGGTTTAAGACATATAAATCAATTGATGATGGTGTTGTGTACATGGGTAATGATGTAACATGTAATATTGTGGGGATTGAGAGTATACAACTGCAAATGTTTGATGGGACAACTAAAATGTTAACTGATGTGAGGCATGTACCAGATTTAAGGAACAATTTGATTTCATTAGGAGCACTGGATTCAAATGGATATAAAACTGTAATTCAAGGTGGAGTAATGAAAATTTACAAAGGTATTTTACTAGTTATGAAAGCTAAGAAGGTAGGAAATCTATTTCAGTTAGAAGGAAGTACAGGGTCAGATTATGTGTCTACGGTGTCTGAACATGACAGTAGTTCCATCCACTTATGGCATCAAAGATTGGGGCATATGAGTGAAAGAGGGTTAAAAATTTTGGCTGATCGCAAGTTACTTCCAAATCTAAAGTCTGGAAAGTTAGATTTCTATAAGCATTGTCTGTTTGGAAAACAAAGTAAGCAAAAATTTAAAACATGCAAACATACTAGTAAAGGCATACTTGATTATATCCATTTAGATGTTTGGGGACCAGCCCCTACAACCTCATATGGTGGTTCGTCCTATTTTGTATCATTTATTGATGAATTTTCTATGGAAAGTGTGGGTCTACATGTTGAAAAGGAAGTCTGATGTTTTTTCAGTTTTCAAGCAGTTTAGAGCATTGGTAGAAAACAACACTGGTAGAACAATAAAATGTTTAAGAACTGACAATGGTGGTGAGTTTACTTCCAAGGAGTTTGACAGCTATTGCAAGGATGCAGGGATCGAGAGACATAAGAGCACGGTTTATACTCCTCAGCAGAATGGAGTTGCTGAACGGATGAACAAGACTCTTCTAGAGAGAGCAAGGAGTATGCTGAGTAATGTTGGGTTGCAAAAGGAGTTGTGGACGGAAGTGGTGGCAACAACTTGTTATGTGATAAACCGATCTCCATCAACGACGATAGGCTGCAAGATTTCGCAAGAGGTATGGAAAGGACACCCTTGTGACTATTCTAAACTCAGAGTGTTTGGTTGTGATGCATATGCTCTAGTGCCTAAACATCAGCGAACTAAATTAGATCCAAAGTCTAAAAGGTATATCTTTGTTGGGTATGGTGTTGGAACAAAGGGATATAGATTGTGGGATCCTACTACCCGCAAAATCATCATCAACAGAGATGTAAAGTTTAATGAATCCTCTCTTGTACAGTTAGATGTAGATAGTAGATTGAAACAGGATGATGTATCTGACTTTCAACACATTCAGTTTGATAGCATTTCTAATGATAGTCATGATGACCATAGTTCAGATACTAGTCATGAACAGGTTTCAGAATCAGAACATGAACAGGGTTCAGGTTTAGATCATGAACAGGTCTCAGATACTGATCATCAAGAAGTTCCTGCAGATGGTAGTCAGCCAATCGAGGAAGTGCCAGAAACATCCATAAGGAGGTCGACAAGAATCAAATGGCCACCGAGAAGGTATGATGATTATGTTACTTCAGTTTCATTTACTGCTAATGACGATGAACCTCTGTGCTATCAGGAGGCAATAGAAGGTTCGAAAAGTGACAAGTGGAAAGCAGCCATGAAGGACGAAATGATGGCCTTAGGTAAGAACGGCACATGGGATCTGGTTGAGCTTCCGAAAGATAGGAAAACTGTGGGGTGTAAATGGGTTTTCAAGCTGAAACGAGGTGTGAATGATATGGAAGACAGGTACAAAGCGTGGCTGGTTGCAAAAGGGTTTTCTCAGAAAGCTGGCATTGACTTTCATGAGATTTTTTCACTAGTAGTTAAAATTGTTTCAATTAGAATTGTGTTAGCATTAGTGGCTTTGCTTGATTTAGAGTTGCAGCAATTAGATGTTAAGACTGCATTTCTACATGGAGACTTAGATGAGGAAATATATATGGAACAACCGGAAGGGTTTGTTCAGCATCGCAATGAGAAATTTGTCTGCAGGCTCAAGAAGTCATTATATGGCCTGAAGCAGTCGCCTCGGCAGTGGTATAAGAAGTTTGATTCTTTCATGTTGAGTTAGAAATATGTTAGAAGTGAATATGATCATTGTGTTTATTTTAAACAGTTAAATAATGGCATATTCATTATCTTGGTATTGTATGTTGACGATATGCTTTTAGCAAGCAAAAGCATAGAAGAAATCAACAGGTTGAAGGCTCAGATGGCAAGGACATTTGATATGAAAGATCTGGGAGTAGCAAGACAGATTTTGGGCATGGAGATTTTCAGAGACAGGAGCAATGGTAAGCTATGGCTATCACAACAAAAGTATATTGAGAAAATACTTTTGAGGTTTGGTATGAATAACATGAAGCCTGTGTCAGTCCCTCTCGCTTCCCATTTCAAGCTTTCTTCGAGTTTATGTCCTACTTCAGATGAAGAAAAGGAATTTATGTCTCGAATTCCATATGCTAATGTAGTATGGTGTTTAATGTATGCGATGGTGTGTACACGACCAGATATTTCACATGTAGTTGGAGTTGTCAGCAGGTATATGGCAAATCCGGGTAAAGAGCACTGGTCAACAGTGAAATGGGTGCTTCGGTATTTGAGAGGCACAAGTAGTTATTGTATCACTTACAATAAGAGTAGTGAATTTGTTTGCGGATATGTTGATTCCGATTTTGCAGGTGATTTGGATAAGAGTAGGTCAACTTCAGGGTACGTCTTTACTCTTGCAGGTGGAGCTATTAGCTAGATGTCAAAGCTATAGAATGTTGGAAATAATACTGAGAGGGGGGGTGAATCAGTATTATCAGATCAATCAAACTTTTCAATGCTCAGAAACATATACGCTACTTCAATTAGGTGAACCAGCGTGTACACGCTACTGTGACTAAATAAAACAGCGTATAAGAAGAAAACTCATAATTTAGTTAGCTTATTCTTCAGTTAAGTTCATCAGGACATTATTCATCACATTAACAGTAACCAGGTGCAGTATAACAGAACAGATCAAAAGCCACACACATGAACACCAAGATATAAGGTGGAAACCCAATGTGGGTGAAAACCACCTGCTGCAATTCGTCTCTTTCTTCTTTAATGAGAAACTTCTTTTACAATGTACTGGTGCAGTCCTTTACCAGTACGCAGGCTACAACCTGCAGAGGGCTACAACCCTCTTAGCTTTTGTACTAGCCGATCCATTTACTAGTACGTAGGTGCCTACCTACAAAATGCTTCTTTACTCGTTTTCCAGCTGCTAGTGGAAGGGAGCTGCAACCCCCTGGCTCTTGTACTGGCTGATATGTTTACCAGTACGTAGGTGCCAGCCTACGATCTACCCGGGACCACGTTTCATCAATTTTCAGACTGGATCCATAAGACAATCATCATTGTAGTACAACCTGCATCATCAATCACTGAAACACCCAATTCTGAATCACTGTAACCCTGTCAACAACAACCAGATAACCTAGCAATAACCAGATCCAACTCCATATTCAAATATCATACTTCACATTGTATACGCTACTTGGATGAACCCAACCTGCGTGTATACGCTCTTTTACCAAAATCAACCCGCGTACAGATCTGTAAATTCAACCTTAAAACTCTGTAGCTATATCAGACATCAAAACATACCCAGATCATAATAATAAACATGCGTCAGTAGATCTAGTCTATCCAGAGTCAAACCATATGAAGATAATCATTCCAACCCTTGAGATCTCGTTCCATCATTCATCATCCTCCACATGAGTGAAACCTTGGTTCAGATCACCAACCCATAACCAGCACTTGGATCTCACACTTCCTCAGATCTTCATCACTCATACTCACACCTTTTGGCCTAATGATCTTCTCCTTATATAGCCTTAGGTCCTTCACAATACCAAGAGCCAAAACCATAGTAACACAATACCATCAACTTCAAAACTAGGGATCGACACGCCCGTCGAGACACAATGGTCCGAAACCATAGGCACAACTTCCAAGGACTAACCGCCATGGACCAAAGGTACTTTTCCACATACACGCGCTTTTGATGAAGCCAACTAGCGTGTACACGCGACTTGGGCTTAACGAACCTGCGTGTATGAACTTTCTTGCCATGCTGTACTAAGATCTGTCCTCTGATTAAGTTGCCATCACTTGTACCAACCTCTGAGCACCTGTACCAACCTCTGAGTGAGTTGCCATCAAGGACAACACTTGAATCATAATGCCAACAATCTCCCCCTTTGGACTTGATGGCAACCACCACACCAAGTCACTCTCCCCCTTTGACATCAAGGGCAAAGGGTGGACCAAGATATTCTCTTCTTTGGTATACCTTCTGCTGTCCATACTCCCCCTGAGTACCTGCTGAAATCTCCAAATGTGCTCCCCCTTTGTGTATGCCAAAGTGTACCAATCTATCCATCCTGCTCTTGCTGAATTGTGCTGTTCATGCTCCCCTTGACTGTAGGCAAGATCTGCAAAAGATGTTCTTCAAGAAGAACAAATACTTATACATCATAGAAGACCTTCCTATCACCAAAAGACTCAACATACATTCATCACCCAACCTAGTGGGGATATACCAATATTGACTCATCCACCTAACCATGTGGAGATACATGATAATACATGAACATTTCATCATTCATCCCAGGCATAGTGGGGAAACCAACATAGGCCGTTACATGACCTTGACATCATAAAAGAGATACATGACATAGTGATGAAATATCTAGACCAAGACTTATGAAAGCCACCAGCAGCATCATGATCTGTACCATAAGCATCAGCCTGCAATACCATTCCTAAACAGTAAGATGTATCATTTAGCTTCATAGACTTTATCAACAACTTCTAACCATAATGCCAACAATGCATTATTTGAAGTATATGCTCCCCCTGAGCTTGTGCCATAAGTATCAAGACATTTCCAGACATCCTCAGCAGACTGTAACTATTAACCAATAGAGCATATACTGGACTGGATTATATCAGACCCCCTTTTTTTTGAGTCTGTCCCCACTGCTTTTTCACAAACTGACATATACGCGACTTTGCAGTGTGAAACTCGCGTATATACGCGTCTTTCCTTCATGAAACTTGCGTATGATAATTAGAACACTGAAGTTTTACACCTTCAGCTCCCCCTGAGTCTGTTATGTCTGTGCTGTGCTGAGTACCCTGTGCTGTGCCATATTTTTCTGACTGAACTTCCTTCTTCTTCCATATCTTCAAGCATGTTGATGATTTCTTCTTATCATGAGCTTTGTTCCTGCAATCTCTTGCTTTATGTCCAAACTTGTTACATGCATAGCATCTTACATGTTTCATATTCCTTCTGTAGCAATCAGCAGCTTTGTGGCCAAACATATTGCAAGAAAAGCAATATCCATTAAAGTACCTTGAATGTGGTGATCTTTTTGCATGATGGTCTTGAAACCTTCTTCTTCTACATATGGCTGCAACATGTCCAAGATTATGACATACATAACATTCAACATTATTCAGTGGAGGAAATAATCGTCTATCACGTCCATACTTAGGAGTAGAGAATCTTCCTTGAGGAATTTCTTTCCTTGGTTGTTCCTTGTTGGGCATTTCAGATTTCTCATTAGAGTTTCTTGCCTCACCTTGTGAACTAGATTCACCTTCAATATATTCATGAAAACCAAGACCAGTCTTGATAGCAGGAGATCTTTGACTACTAAGAATATCATCCAAGACTTTAGAGCTATCTTGAAATCGTAAAAGCTTATCCTTTTCTTCTAATTTGCTTTTCAAGATATTTACCTCCACTTGATGTTGTTCTTCCTTTTCAAGACATTGCTTCTTCAAGGTCTCTTCAGCTTTCCTTCCTTCATCCAACTGATGCCTTAGTTTGAGGATCTCGTTTTCTTGCTCTTTATTTAGTGCTAGCAGCATTTCTCGAATTCTGGAGGCACATTCCAACTGATCTTCTAATCTGATGATTTCTTCCTTGAGGGCATTCTCCCTTTTGCTAGGTAGATCTTGTTCATCTATGATTTGATCTGATGCTTCATTTGCTTGTCCATCTTCAATCTGAGGTGCTTCAGGATCTGAATACTTGCTTCCACTCAGCAACAGGTTGTCATTGTTCCTTTGAGCTGTCTTCTTCTTCTGACGTGCTTTCTTCCCCATTGTTCTACGAATCTCCTTCAAGCGATCAAGCTTCTCTGAAGGACCTGCTCCGATACCAATTGTTGGAAATAATACTGAGAGGGGGGGTGAATCAGTATTATCAGATCAATCAAACTTTTCAATGCTCAGAAACATATACGCTACTTCAATTAGGTGAACCAGCGTGTACACGCTACTGTGACTAAATAAAACAGCGTATAAGAAGAAAACTCATAATTTAGTTAGCTTATTCTTCAGTTAAGTTCATCAGGACATTATTCATCACATTAACAGTAACCAGGTGCAGTATAACAGAACAGATCAAAAGCCACACACATGAACACCAAGATATAAGGTGGAAACCCAATGTGGGTGAAAACCACCTGCTGCAATTCGTCTCTTTCTTCTTTAATGAGAAACTTCTTTTACAATGTACTGGTGCAGTCCTTTACCAGTACGCAGGCTACAACCTGCAGAGGGCTACAACCCTCTTAGCTTTTGTACTAGCCGATCCATTTACTAGTACGTAGGTGCCTACCTACAAAATGCTTCTTTACTCGTTTTCCAGCTGCTAGTGGAAGGGAGCTGCAACCCCCTGGCTCTTGTACTGGCTGATATGTTTACCAGTACGTAGGTGCCAGCCTACGATCTACCCGGGACCACGTTTCATCAATTTTCAGACTGGATCCATAAGACAATCATCATTGTAGTACAACCTGCATCATCAATCACTGAAACACCCAATTCTGAATCACTGTAACCCTGTCAACAACAATCAGATAACCTAGCAATAACCAGATCCAACTCCATATTCAAATATCATACTTCACATTGTATACGCTACTTGGATGAACCCAACCTGCGTGTATACGCTCTTTTACCAAAATCAACCCGCGTACAGATCTGTAAATTCAACCTTAAAACTCTGTAGCTATATCAGACATCAAAACATACCCAAATCATAATAATAAACATGCATCAGTAGATCTAGTCTATCCAGAGTCAAACCATATGAAGATAATCATTCCAACCCTTGAGATCTCGTTCCATCATTCATCATCCTCCACATGAGTGAAACCTTGGTTTAGATCACCAACCCATAACCAGCACTTGGATCTCACACTTCCTCAGATCTTCATCACTCATACTCACACTTTTTGGCCTAATGATCTTTTCCTTATATAGCCTTAGGTCCTTCACAATACCAAGAGCCAAAACCATAGTAACACAATACCATCAACTTCAAAACTAGGGATCGACACGCCCGTCGAGACACAATGGTCCGAAACCATAGGCACAACTTCCAAGGACTAACCGCCATGGACCAAAGGTACTTTTCCACATACACGCGCTTTTGATGAAGCCAACTAGCGTGTACACGTGACTTGGGCTTAACGAACCTGCGTGTATGAACTTTCTTGCCATGCTGTACTAAGATCTGTCCTCTGATTAAGTTGCCATCACTTGTACCAACCTCTGGGCACCTGTACCAACCTCTGAGTGAGTTGCCATCAAGGACAACACTTGAATCATAATGCCAACATAGAATATTGTTGCTTTATCCACTACTGAAGCAGAATACATTGCTGCTTCTCATGCTTGCAAAGAAGCGATTTGGTTGAAAGGTTTGTTTGGTGAATTTGGTAGGTTGTAGGACAACAAGAAGTTATTTTGTGACAGTCAAAGTGCAATACATTTGGCTAAGAATCCGGCCTATCATAGTAAATCAAAGCATATACCGATCAAGTACCATTTTGTAAGATAGGTTATCATTAAAAGGGGAGTCTCTCTTGAAAAGGTGCATACAAAGGAGAATTGTGCAGACATGTTCACGAAACCAGTTTTGTTAGAGAAGCTATGATGGTGTTTGGCTTCTCTTGGCTTGCAGAAAAGATAAAATAATAAAGAAACATGGCATCAGGCTAATTGTTGTCAAGGTGGAGATTGTTGAGATTTTCTGTTTGATATAAAATAGGCAAAAATCTCAGTAGATGACAACAATAGGATTTTTTGTTGTTAGATTAACTCCAGGTCGTTGGGAGAGAGTTAATGCATCCTAAATTTGATGTGAGAGGATTTATGAGTCAGTTAGATTCTCCTTGCTATAAAACAGGTATCCATACAGATGGTTTTGAGTGTGTGAGAGTTTGTGAGGATTTGATTAAGTATGTAATTTCCTGTTTGATTAATAAGATTGCCGATGCCTATGTTTGGTGGACGTAGCCCAAATTGGTTGGGTGAACCACGTTAAATTGCTATGTCTCCTGTGCTTGATTTTATTTGCTGAGTATATGTTTAATTTGCTGTGCATCTTAGCTCTAACAGAAATAACTCATGGACGTTGTCTTTCTCATGTGCATGCAATAACTTTCTTCTTAAAACTTTAAGAGGGTGGTAGCAAATCGACTACAGAAGGTGTGTCTTACTTTCCCCAATTGAAATTGCATTAGAGTCACTGTCGTTGTTAATTTCATGTAGGGAATAAAAGACAATTATGTTAACTAGACAGATACAGATTTTTTTTGTGAACTTATAGCTCACCATATTAGAGTGTAGGTGGTGAGTTGGGACCGTCCGTGGTCAAGTGAGGTAGGTTCGGTAGTGTAGATGATTTGTTGTTAGACTCTAGTGAAGAAACAAAACAATTAAACCAAAATATATGATGTACAAAATAAACTAAACAATTGAACCGTAATGGTTCTCAGATTTTTATTTTGTAAAATTCAGACTTGTAGTATTGAGTGGGTCATAATAGCATTATGATTTCGATTTTCAGTCGCTAAAATGTAATGATACAGTGATGCTAGAATGCCCACCTTCTCTCCATGGATTTCAAACGTTTCGCCATTCGATACAGTTGTGTTGTGTCCTATTAAGGAAAGCATCTACCAAAGTAATATGCTCCTCGGCTGCAACTTTCCGCCTCCAATAATTCATCCCACTGCACAGATTTCCTTTTCCAATAAATGATTCACAACTATGCTGTGATGTTGATTGTATGAAGGTTTCCCATTGAAATAAATGTGATGCCCATTTTATGTTTATAATAACTCATTCAAACCTAAAAGGCCGTGATGTTGATTAGCCTTTTCTATGTAGATTTTCAAACCTGAAAAGCGGTGATGCTGATTTTAGCCTTTTCATTGTAAATTAATCAACAAATTTTGATGGTCAGGCCCGTCGTTGTTTTTCCCACTTTTTGCAGATTAATTACAATCACACGTAAAATCACATTATTTTATTCCATTACGAACCGTACGTGATTCGATCCGTTGTCTGCTTTCATGATGTTTTTCGAAGTTTCATCGTGGAAAGATTGTGAAATTTGTTGAATAGAAGCTTACTTGGATTAAACCCCTGGTGTTCTCTCACAATGTTTGAGCTTCACATTCTATGGCGTAACTCTTTCAACATGCACAAGTTCTTCTCGATCACCGAGCGATTGAAATTCTCGACCAAGGGCTCACATTTGAGGCAAAGGCTCTAATAAGATATATATATATATATATATATATATATATATATATATATATATATACACGCTTGTGTGGTTATATATTATTTATTTAAAAAACTCATTAAAATTGTGTTTTTATTTTAAATATGAAAAAGAGGTAATATTATTGGTATTATCTTGCAATTATTTATTTTGATATTTTGGAAATTGTTATAAAATTTATAAAAAAAACTGTATACAAATTTTATCAATCACATATATATTGTTTTTTATGGAAAATTTTGAATGTGGAGGTTTGATAGGTGGATAATAATGGCTACGGTTTAGAGTTTATTTGTGGCCTTGCGGCTACCCGAGGCATGTTCCTTCTTCCTCGTGGGCCACATTTGGATTAGAGTCATCACTTCCAAGGAGGAGTTGGTGGACTACTCTGAGGACGCATATGAAGGGCTTTCAATTTGGTCCTATCTAGGCATGACCTCACCATTGACATATCTAACACATCAAGTGTTGGCTTTGACAAATTAATGTGATACATATTGTGCTCAACTCTCTTTGGTTGATAAGGATGTGGTGGTATTTCCGTGAACCTCCTCCAATTGTTCCACATGTGTCGATCTCATTACAACTCCACCTCTGAGGCCCCCCCTCACATTTCTGGTTCCACGTTCTCACTGCTCTTTGTTGGTAATTACGTGGAAGCGTTTTAGTTATTTTGCCTTCGCCAAAACCCCCGCTTGTTTTCGAGGTTATGGTAAAGGACCCAAAAGCCCTCCCTTATATTGTGCGAGTAACTGAAAATTGTCTTCTGACCTCCCCTTCCGATTTCCTTAGTAAGTGTATAATGCTTAAAATTATTAGTGGTAGTTTATCCTCAAACAATCAATCACCTCCACTCCAAAGGGTAAGGAAGGATGCTAAAAAACAAGTAAGAAATGAGTGAAAAGAAAGGTTCATGAGCCCAACCTCATCTTGGGGAAACATATCAATCTCAATGATATTTCAAAAATGGAGGAAACTGTAGTGCTGTGTCATTTTATGAGCAAGAGGATGACTATGGAAGCCATGAGGAATTAGATCTCAAACAATTTCTCACCTATACTTGGTTATGCCCATCATTGCCTGATCCTTACAAAAGGCTAGATGGGTTGGATCACGACATCTTGGGAGGATGTGGAGAAACTGATGTAAAGGACTACCATTGGGGCTCACAAGCTTTGTATCTAAAGAAATGGACAATTGAGTTTGATGCTAGATCAGAGTGGCTCTAGTGATACCAATTTGGGTTCAACTTCCTACTCTTCCATTTCAATACTAGTCAAAAGAGGTATTAAGGGAGGTTGGAAATATTTTGTTTTTTTTAATGATGTAGACACATAAATCAAGATCTTTGCTATATGGCAATGTCGAGGATCTTAGTAGGACTCAATCTTGCCTTGGAATTACCTGATTTCATCACAATTAAAGCTAGGTCTAAAGTCCATAAGCATGCACTAGATTACGGGGAAATACCCTACAAATGCAGGGGTTGCCACTCGTATGGAAACTTGGGGGATGATTGCCCCTATGGAAATACTAAGAAAAAGTGGGTTCGTAAATCCTTGAGGGGAGTGGACTCTTATAAATCCCTTCTATAAAGTGTTGTTGAAGGGGCTCATAACTCCAAATAAAATGCTTTAGCCCCCTCTTCAAATTCAGATGGTACAGTATTGACACCTGTTGAAGAACCCACTTGACCTCTTTCTATGGCTCCTACTCTAGTTACAAAGGAAGTGGACCACTCCCCTGCCACATCCATGGTGACCTCCTCGATGGGTAAGCAAATGAGTATTTCCCCTTTGTCCTCCTTTTCATTTCGAAATGAATTGTCTATATGAACTACTAGTCTTACTTATCCACATACATTTTTCCTTTAGCAAATCTCCCTCATATCTCATTTCCCCTCCCCCCCCCCCACACCATTTTTCACTACCCTACTCTTGTCTTGGTGAAGCCCTCACTGCCCCTTTTAGATCTATCCTTTCTCTCCAAAGAACACTTCCAACCACATTACTCGACTCCCTTGTCTTTGCCATATAGCTTCAAATCCCTTTCATCCATCTTGTCAAACCCCTTCTCCTCATCTTAGGACTTTACATTAGAACCAGGAGGGGCTATCAATATATAGAAGAATCGTGCATCCAAGGACCTAATTGAGGGATAAAATATATCATATCAATTGCAATGAAACAAGCATCTACAAATGTTTGACAATGAAAACAACGGTCAATATTATGGGATCTTAGATCATTTTCACCTGCAAAAGATTTGAAATGAGGGTATTATTCCTAAATATCAGGGATTTGGCCAAATGTATTGTGTGATATTGCCCCCATTGAATTTTGTGATGTTCTTTTAGGTTAACCATACTTGTGGAAGCATCATGTTGTATATGTGTCTAAACCTCATAGTGTCATTATTACTTTACGAAATAAGTATACAATATAACTAAAGGTAGCTTCAACTACCACCATTTCTTTGATCTCCTTAAGCAATGCAAGAAGCTCATCTCCCATACTAGGATATTTTTCTTCTTCTTTATTCCATCTGAAAGTGAGTATAAGGTTGTGACCACATCCATGACCTCCACACAGGGCCTCTCCACATAGAAAAAACAAGTGGACAAAGGCTAGGAAGAGTATAAAGACATCATTTCCTAACCTATTGGGGTACCTTTGCACTGTTAGGTCAAGCACTCAATCGATCTGACCCCTGGTGCATGTTTACCCCAATGGGCCAGTCTATCCCCACTCTCTTCTAGAAATGAGGAAATCAAGCACCAAATCCAATATTTTCTTCAGAAAGGGAATATAAAACCAAGCTCCTCACCCTATATAAGCCCAATTATACAATCTTGTTTCCAATCAAAGCATTACATTCTAGGGAATGATATAGTCATCCACACTAATCACGAGCCTATATAGTTCATGCAAGCACAAGGAAAATTGTAGAACAACTGCCATCAAAGTTGGTCCATACACTTGTAGCAATTTCATCTCAACATCAAATATAAGATAGGAAGCACCAATCATGTCCCTGACTCCCTCAGTTAACCTCCAATTGCAACACTAACCACAATTCTCTATTCCTGCATACATGAGGCCTCTAGGTTGGCCCAACTCTGTGAGAGTGATCCTCACTTTGCTACCACTTACTAGATGTTGAGTATAAGGAAGACCATCATTGAATTTCATCTTCAGGATAGATGGTTATGTCATATAGGCCATATCTATGTTCCTTCAAGTGAGCATGCAAAGCTGATTTGGGAAGCTCACTATAGTCAGATGCCTGGACACTTTGGTGTGGAAAACACAGTGGTGCTGCTATAAAAGTATTTCTATTGATTGTAACTTCGATAAGATGTCAGCAGGTAGATCAGGTCCTGCACTTCCCATGCCGTTATGAAACCAACGGTTAAGAAGCAAGGCATGTACACCCATTTGCCTAGTCTTATTAGGCCCTGGGAATCCATCTTGATGGACCACATGTCTAGTCTTCCTTCACACCAGTAGGGAAATGAGTGTGTTTTTGTGGTTATTGATCGATTTTCTAAGAGGGCCATTCTAACAACCTACAAAAAGAATGTCACAATAGAGTCCACTACCAAACTCTTCTTTGAATAGGTGTGGGTACATTTTGGGATACCATAGACCATCATATCAGATTGAGATTATAGGTTCCTAAGCACATTTTCGTCAAGCCTCTAGTCACTATTGGACACCAAACTCACCAAATCCATTGCCTTCTACCATAAAATTGTGTTGAAAAATGTAGTAAGAAATTGTCAATTTGATTTTTCCTTGATTAAATTGATTAAATTCGAATTTCCACATCAGCAGACAACTTGGATGATACTAAATTGTGTGAAATGAATTGTGTCACCCATTTTACTTAGTAAAGTCAAATTGGAGGAGTTAGAGTTTAGTTCAGCATATTTGATTGCTAATTTGTAGAAATCAAGGTTAGTTATCTCAGGTTTTTTTCATTTAAACTAGTTCCAACTTTTGGAGGAACTAGTGGAAGGCTAGTTAAGCAATGGGACTTCAGTCAAACTCAATGATAATCCAGTTAACCGATCAATCAACCCAAAATAGATAGTGCATTCAGAGAATTCAAGTTACCTAGTTGAGGTGGAGATTTGAATGCAAAGTAACATCAGTTGTAGACTAGTCTTGAGTGTACATGTGTTGCATGTAGTCAGGTGATCAACCTGAGGAATTGTGCAATTCAATTTGAGGAATTTCCTGAATAATAGGTGTCTAATTCCTCAAGGAATTGTGCAAGGAAATAAGCATTCAAGCAGAGGAAAAATTTCACTAACTCTGGGTCAGAGGCCTTTAGTGAGCAAAGAGATAGGTTATGCAATTGCAGGGAATGCTCAATTGAGTAAAGAAATTGTAATGCATCTCTATTCATTTTATTAATGCAAGAAAGCATTAGGGTTTTTAGCAATTTTCTTTCCTTAGATAAAAATACTTTTTGCATGTGTGTTATTTCTTCTTACATGTTTGAGATTTTCTTTATAAGTTGTGAATTAATGTCTGCAGAGCACTAGAGTAGGTTTGTGTCTTGTGATTTTGATTAAATTTTCATGAGCAATTGCAAATATACATCCTAATTTCTACATGTTATCAGAGTTGGATTCACATTAGAGCAAGAAATTCGAAGTTGTTTCTTAGAGGTTCAAATTTGAAGATTAGTGTAGCATGATTTCTTCAGAGCTAGGAAGATGACCTTTAATGGACTAAGGCTATAGTATGCCTTGGAAAACACCTCAAATTTTGTTGCATGGAAGGAACACATGGAGGCAGTATTGCATGACAATTAATTTATTGAATATGTCAAGACATATAATCCAAGACCACCAACAACTGATGTCCAAGACCTTTCACAAAAGAAGAAAGATGTAGCCAAGGTGAGGAGAATAATATTGGAGGGAGTACAAGATCATATTGTCTCAAATATCCATGGAAAATAAACTTCTTTCGCGATGTGGAAAGCACTGACATAATTGTTTAAGAATGGAAGTGACCATAGGAAGCTGACGGTCAAGGATAAACTTCAAAGTATCAAGATGCAAAAGAATGACACTATAATGCAGTATTAGATCATTTTCACACAATGTCGTGATGAAATGGGTTGGGTTGGTGTTACTGTCCCTAAGGATGACTTAGTAATCCTAGCCCTTTTGGGTCTTCCCAAGAGCTGGCATAGCTATCAAGATTATGTGAATGGGCGGGAGAAACTACTGAATTGGGAATGCTTATGGTCCAATTTTTACATGAGGAAATAAGGTGGAATACCAGAGATGGGACTTCATCAAAGGGAGAGGATGAAGAAAAAATTGCATTGTCTGGAAAGGAAAAGAAGGGAAAAGGGAAGAAATCCCAATCCAAAACAAAATCCAGTCAAGGGGGCAAGAAGAAAGATTTGTTAAAAATTAAATGCTTCCATTGTCATGAATTCGGGCACTATGCCACAAAGTGTCCACACAACAAGACAAGAAAGAAGACCTCAAGAGGAGAAACATGTGAAGCTTTGGCTTCACAATTCGAGCTTGACTTTACCCTCATTGCATGCATGACCAACATAGTGATGGGGAGTGTGTGGTACCTTGACTCCACTGCATCATTCCACATGACAAGGTGTAGAGACATTTTTAGTGACATGGAGGAGAAATATTTGTAGATGCACATCGAGATGGGGGATGACGGAAGGTATAGTACAACCGAGATTGGTACATTCACCTTTCAGAGTGAGTTGGGCTCCCCCCTAGGCTCAAGGATGTCATGTTCATTCTAGGCCAAAAGAAAAATATCATCTCTGTCATAGTTCATGTGAAGAACCTATACAAGCTAGATGTGGAGGATTATGCTACCTTGAGCACAAAGGTAGAGAAGGTGTAGAGTTGAGATATCAATGAACTTTGGCATCAAATACTTGGCCATTTACATCATGGCACTTTGAAGATAATGTATTAGATATATGCAAGCCTCCCCAAAGGAGCACTTGAGTAGTAGGATGCATGCAAATGATGTACGTTGGGGAAGTACACAAAATCCACATTCCATGATCGGGACAACAAAGCACAAGCAATCCTTGAAAGGATCCACTCTGATGTCTGGTGACCTTTCTTGACAACCTCCACTGCCAGACACAAATATTTTTTCATTTTTATGGATGACTTCTCATGGAAGTCCTGGATCTTCTTCATGCGGAAGAAGGATGAGACATTCTCTAAGTTCATAGAATTAAAGCCATTGGTTTGATAAAGAAATGAGAAAGAAGGTGAAGGATCTCAGTAGTGATAATGGAGGTGAGTACATGTCGAATGAATTTAAATTTTTGTCTAAAAGAATCCATTCAATGAGAGTTGAAAACACCCCACAACCCACAATAGAGCGGGGTGGCCGAGAGAAAGAACCATAGCATTGCGGGAGTAGCGAGGGTGATGTTGCATGATCAAGACCTACCTCTACATTTGTGGTCCAAGGCATGCAACGTAACAATCTATTTGTTGAATTAGAGTCCTCATCGGATTCTGGCCATGATTACAATGGAGGAGGATTTCTTAGGGAGAAAGTCAGATGTGTCACCTTCGGGATTTTTTGAGCCTCTGTTTACTTCCATGTCTCCAAAGAATCAAGGAAGAATCTGATCCGATAATAGGATTAAGGGAATTTGTGGGTTACATAGAAACTCCCCACAACTACCATGTGTACTTTCCATCCCTTAAAATGGAAATTGTTCAAAGGGATGTAAAATTTGTTGAAGATAAAGAAATTTTGTGCACTCTTGAGAGGGAGCTTCAGATCCCACCAGAATAGGAACTTTTAGCTCCAAAGGAGGAGCCTCAGGAAGTTGTGGAGCAACCACAAATTTAGGAGCAGAGAGTGGAGATATCCACTCAAGAAGAACCATCCAGAGAAGGCAAGAAAAGCACCAGGGAAGCTGAGAGACTTGTATAGGATGCGACGAAGAATGTGGGTGCTCCTTTAGATCAACACAAGTAGAGAAGGTCACCAAATTGGTAAACTAGCTCTAATGACTAAGCTTGTAGAGACTAGACCATATTATTTTGAGGAAGTAGTAGAGAAACTTGTATGGGTTGATGCAATGGTGGAGGAATACAAATCCATTTTAAAAACAATGTATGGGAAGTAGCCCCAAGACCAATAGACAATCAATTATGGGTTCGAGATAGATCTTCAAGCTAAAGTATGTAGCAGACGAAAGCATAGAAAAGTACAAGGCCAGATTTGTGGCCAAGGGGTACTCTCAAGTTGAGGGGATTGACTATGAGGATACCTTTGCTCTTGTAACAAGGTACTCATCCATTAGATCAATTCTTACTCTGGTTGCACAGATGGGGTGGAAGATCCATCAGATGGATGTAAAAACAAAATTCCTAAATGAAGTTATTAAGGAGGAGGTGTTTATCAAGAAACCAGAAGGTTTTGATACTTTTGATCGTGAGTCTCATGTGTAAAAAATCAATTGAACATTTTATGATCTCAAGAAAGCACCTGTGCTTGGTACATTAGGATTGATAACTATCTCACCAGATTGGGCTTCACCAAAAGTGAAGCAGATGCAAACCTCTATCACATCTTGGTAGAAGGTAGATTGTTAATTATTGTCTTGTATGTTGATGATTTAATTTTAACTAGTGATGAGAAACCGATCAGATCTTGTAATGAGGACCTTTCAAGAGAGTTTTAAATAAAAGACATGGTTCTGGTGCACTACTTCCTCAAATTGGAAGTATGGCAAGGCGATGGGGACTTGTTTTTCTCTCAGGGAAAGTATGCCAATGAGATACTTCATAGGTTCCACATGGATAGTTGAAAACCCATGGAGACACCTCTAGTGACCAACTAGAGGAAAAAGGATGCCACTTTAGGCGAGGAAGTGGATGTTACTCTTTATCGGCAGTTGGTGGGTTCACTAATGTATCTTGTGAACACACGACTAGATATGTGCTATGTAGTCAACCAACTGAGCCAAGCTATGGTTAGGCCAAGATAATTATTTTGGAAGGTAGCTAAGAATTTTCTACGGTACCTCAGAGGCACTACCTAGTTTGGACTATGGTACAGATGAACAAAGGGAATGAAACTATGCTGCTTCACAAATGTAGATTGGGCAAGGAGTCCATCAGACTGAAAGAGTACATTAGGTGGAATTTTTGGTGTTGGGTCCAAAACGGTTTCTTGGTATAGCAGGAAGCAGAGATCTATCACACTCAACTCGGCAGAAGTAGAATACATGGTTGTTATTCAAGCAACATGTGAGGCGATATGGATGAGAAAGATACTTGTTGGATTATTTGGTTAGATGATGGATCCAACTGTGATCTAATGTGTAATCAAAGTCATATAAAACTCTATGAAAATATTATTTTTCATGATCGATCCAAGCATATAGATATTCGGTATCACCATTTTTGGGATTGTGTGAAGAGGCATATAATGCTATTGCAATACATTTCGACAGAGGAACAAGATGTTGACATCTTGACAAAGGCCTTGTCAAGAGGGAAGTTCGAGTTCCATAGGTGTTGGATAGGGGTGGTTGATAATCCTTTCTTACTGAGAGGGAGTGTTAAAAAATGTAGCAAGAAATTCTCAATTTGATTTTGCCTTGATTAAATTGATAAAATTTGAATTTCCACTTCAAGAGACAACTTGGATCACGTTAACTTGTGTGACATGGCTTGTGTCACCTAGTTTTCTCGTAAATTTGAGTTGAAGGAGTTAGAGTTCAGTTCAACATGTGTGATTGCTAATTTGTATCAATCAAGGTCAATTATCTCAAGTTGTTTTCAGTTAAACTAGTTCCAACATTTGGAGGCACTAGTGGAAGGTCAGTCAAGCAATGGGACTTCAGTCAAACTCAATGATCATCTAGTTAACTCATCAATCAACCCAAAATAGCTAGTGCAAGTAGACAATTTGAGTTACCTAGTTGAGGTGGAGATTGCAAGGAAATGTAACATTAGTTGTATACAAGTCTTGAGTGTACATGTATTCCATGCAATTAGATGACCAACTTAAGGAATTGTGCAATTCAATTTGAGAAATTTCCTAAATAATAGTGGCTTCATTCCTCAAGGAACTACGCAAGGAAATAGGAGCTCAATTAGAGGCAAAATTTGACTAATTCTGGGTCAGAGGCCTTCAATGAGAATAGAGATATATTATGCACTTACAAGGTATGCTCAGTTGAGCAAAGAAATTGTAATACATCTCTCTTCATTTGATTAGTGCAAGTAGACATTGAGGTTTTTAGCAGATTGCTTTCCCCAGATAAAAATAATGTTGCATGTGTTTTATTACTTCTTGCATGTTTAATATTTTTTTTTTAATTTCTGAATTAATGTCCGCATAATAGTAGAGTAGGTTTTTGTCTTGTGATTTTGATTGAAACTTCATGAGTATTTTCAAATCTACAACCTAATTTATATAAGCTGATAGCCAATATTAGGTTGTTAATAAGATGATCGTTCATATCTTGCACATGTAAAACTATAAACATCCACTGACATTGGATGAAATTCCCCCATATGTTCCACACAAATACAATAAATCCCTCCATAGCTTGATCAACCATATCCTTTTCAGGTGGGCTTGGGATGTCAACCATTGAATCTAATTGATGTAACACTACCCTTGCATCCACACAAATATAATATTCCCATGCTCACTCTCAGGCCACCAAATCCACCAAATTCATTAAAAATCAACACATTTTGTAGTAGGTCCATGATATTTTATAGAAATCCAATATTGTTGGCTTAAGGGGGCCTAACCCGGGTTCAATGTTAATTAGCCAAACAAATCCCTACACTACTGGCCCTTTGGGCATCAGCCTGTGGAGCGCAGACCGAAGTCTCACCTGAAGCAGTATGGGGGAATGCTAGAACCAAGTTTCTGAACCCTGAGATGGTTGCGATGTCATTTGATTCCTTCTATCCCTGCCTTCGCGTAGGTCTCTTCGCTCTAGGGCTTGTAAGATGAGCCCTTTATTCTGTCCTTTAATACCTCCGCAAAAGGGTATGATCATCCTTCACATAGCCCTAATCGGTTGCTCAGGTACTTTTGCACGGCTATGGCAATGTGCCATGTAGATTCCCCAATTAGTCTAAGTGATTTGCTTATCTTATCAAATAATTAAATTTAGCACCGCGTAAACAGATATCCTTGATCATGTTCAGTTATCCAATTTGTTTCTATTCATTCATGCATCATATAAGCATAATAAAGGAAATTCATACATGACCTATCAAGATGTGATAACAAAACAAAGACCCATAAATTGCAGAATATCTTTCTTTATTAATACCTTCCAAGTATTTACAAACTTTGTCCACCTTGCACACACAGCTGCAGGGGTCCATGCACTCAGCCGTAGACTTCTACCCTAGGCCTCTGCACACTCAGTTGCAGAGCCTCTACCTACGCTATGACCCAAGACTTAGACTTCTTACTTTAGAGTTATGACTCTCTTACATTATTCATTATTCTCTGTCTCTAAAACTACTTAGAGCTTAACTCTTTTTATACAATCCCATGGTCCGTGGACCATGGGTAGATCTCTTACATCCAACTTTACTTTACAAAACTAAGGGCAGACTACCCTTTATGACACATAACACCTTTGCACTCCGCGACCACAAAATGCGAAGACTTTACCATTTTATTACAAGGTTTAACTCAAACATGGGCTTTTAGCCCAAAAAATTCCCTTGGGGGATCCCACTCCCAACAAGCCCCCAACACAAACATAGTGACTCACCCTCGAGTCACTCAGTAGGCGTAGAGATCTTTGTGTGAAGCCCATCCAATTCAACCCATATGACCACTACCTCGGCCATGCACTGAGTTGCCTCCTGCTTCTCATCTTCCATTGTCTTCTCGGTCATTGCTCCTGCGCTGTCAGCCTAAAGCTTTTGTTGTGTTGCTTGAAGAGTCACAAGCTTGCCTTCAATATTTCCTATGACTACGTAAGCTTCCTCCAGCTAGGGCTTTAGTTGTGCCTTTAGCACTGCTTCCTTGTGCAGTGATGCGTCCACTTGTTCCTTCAGCTGCTTGGCCTCCTGCAATTTAGCTAGCCTCTGTGTTAGAGCGACGGTTCGCATTGTGTCCTTAACTTCATCGTAGTGGTATTTTATCTCGTATGCTTCTATCTCCAGCCTCTGTACATTTGGGACCTCCTGAAAACTTTTTAGGACCTCAAATGATTGATCGAACAATTGTGTGCAGTCTGCTACTGCACTTGCCACCACCACAACTGCCTCTCTGACAACGGTCGCCTACTGTTCCTTTACTTCTGGCAGTGTGTAGGGATGGGCCCTCAACTATAACTCGGTAATTTTCAGGTTCAACTACAGTTGAACCCGCACCATCTTAGTCTGAGTGTCACACACCCTTGTGGCCAACCTATGGATGTGTACCTTGATTGGCTCTTCCTCCGAAGTGGCCAACGTTGGGACCATTCTGCATGCCTCCTCAACAACCTACATGATCTTCTTTCTCTGGTTGGTTGCCTCAGTCTCAGTGGCAATGACATCATTTCTCTGTAGGGCCATCTGTTCATTGTTGATCCACTGTTCGCTGATCACCTGGAGGGCGTAGTGCTCTCGAGCCCTCATTTCTACAATTACTCCATCCTGCAAGAGGTGGAGTGCTTCGTGCGGAAGCACTACCAGGTTCAACCCAACTCCTTTCAAGGTGTTGATAGTGGTCCTATCAGCCTCATTGTCTATGGTCAGTGCTCCATTCGGCAGCACTATCGCACTGGAAGCCTTCGTGTGTAGCATATTGGTACCCTCTGAAGTGTCGATGGCCAAGCTGGTAGACATCGTACCATCTTGCGACGCGCGGGTCTGCAACTCCTACAACCTAGTTTGGATAGCCCTTAGTATGATCTGCTGCTACCGTTCAAATTGTTGCATGGCCTCCGCATTGACATCTTTGACTATGTCACTGATATCATGTAAGTCACCCTCTGTCAATGTGATAGGGTCCAGTGAGGTCTTGGTCGCCTTGGATTTCTTTCTAAACCCACCCTTCTCCAGCTCTCTTGGGCACTTAATGCGGGTGGATGTCTCCTAAGGGTCTGTGACGTGTTGTTCTATTTATTCTTCTTCTGTCTCAAGTGAAGGCGACCACACGTCTTTGTCAGAGCCATGCTCTGCTCTAGCTATCTGCTTATCTGTCTTCTTTTCTGCCTGGGCCTTCTCAACGACCTCCTTTTTCCTCTTTTTCACCAATTGTGCCATCTCCAGCTTGGCCTCCTCCTTCTTCTTCTATGCGATGGACTTGATGCAACCCACCACCAAGTCCGTGGTAGTGCACCACTCCACTGGCCATTGATCGAGCACTGCATCGATGGCGTCATCCATGGGCAGATACGGTAAGTCGTACCACTTCTGTGTAGGGTCCTTCCATGCCATGATGGAGACTCGATGGAAATGGGCTTTGAACTCCGCGTAGCTCTGCAGGTTATCGTACATCGTGGGTGACAATCATGGCTTGCGATTGATGGCCATCTTGATATTCATCTCCATCAAGATCCAAAAGATCTTGTTGTCCCGAACTCGTTGCACATCCTTGATTGCCCATAGCGAAGCGTACTTTACTGCTTTAGGAAGTTCTAGCACGATCAAAGGGAACTGGCTGTCCTTTGGTAGCTCCCACGTTACCAGCACAATCGACAGTAAGAGCCACACGTAGTGGAATGTCTTTCTTTGCTCTTGTGCTTCACGATAGTTCGCCAAGAACTCTCTGTGAAGGTAGTTCGACTAGTTAAATTGGACTCCTTCCACGCATTGTTGTATTAGTGCGACGATGGGCATTGACACCTCGTCAGTGCGACACTTCCACATCACCTTCCCTAAAAGGATTTGCATTTCTACCTTCACAGCAGGGCCATAGATGTTGGAGATAGCATACCCATGCGGCTTCTTCACCAGCTTGAATTTTTCCTTCATTGACTCTGCAAGAGCTTGTTCGCCACCCTTGCTTCCAAAGATCATTGTTGGATTCTCACTTGTATATGGCAGGCGTGTTATGTAGTGAATCAACATATCTATGATGGGTATCGGCTACTCTAGCCATAGACACCCATCATGCACCAAGCACAACAGCTGCTTGATGACCAAAACTGTCACCGGGGTGTAGTTATAGTTCCGCACCCAGAGTAGGTTAAGCAACCCTGCCTTCTCTACTACTTTGAGCCATCTTCGCGGCTCCAATGTGGTCATTCTCGTATTTGTGTCTATGATGTGGTGCATCAGCTGCTCGGTCACCAAGGGCAGGAACTTCTCATGGTTCGCCAAGTCCTAGTCTTCAAGCTTCAGTATCGACACTCGTGCCAGACACAGACCGTCGAAAGCAATTTCATCCAGTAGCAGAGGGGTTTGTAGGGGAGTCTTACTCTCGTCAATGTCCTTTGGGAACTTAGAATTAGGCTTGCGCGGAGGGACATACTCCGAAAACCTCGTAATAGGGTCAGCACTGTGGGCTTCAACCTCCTCTACTTATATTCCCACATCCTCATCGTCCATCAGGATGTATTCGATATCTTCCTCCTTGGCTTCTAGGTTTATAACCTTGCCTTTCTCCTGTGTAGTGGGCTTCGGTGGGTTTATCCTTGGCAATGCGCACATGGTATGGCAAGCTGCTTGCCCTTCTTGTCCTTCATAGTCTCTTTGGTTGGGGTTGGATTCGGTCTCGGTGTTCTCAATGACTTAGGGACCTCTGCCAATACTTCGGCTACTTCTGGGGCAACTACTTCTGCCTCCATTTCCATTTCTTGTGTCAACCCTTCTACTACTTGCATTGTATTGATAACTACTAGGGGTGTTGACATAACACTCTCTATCAGTGCTCACGATCTCTCGGGCAAGTTCGCAAATGCAGGAGTTTGTTTGAGAGCCTCAAAGAACTCTGGGTCCATAGGTGTCTGAGAGCTCAACAACCAAATACTCAAAATGCCAAGTGTTTCTTGATGGACAACCACTTGTAATTTATAGGAAATTTTGAATTCAAATCCCACCGTTCTCCCCAAAATTATTTCATTAATGCCAGATTGGTGATAGATTTTCAAGGATCTAAGCCATAAATTTCATCTTAAATGCCAGTCGCCCGCTCCATTTGACCTCACTTTTGCCGTCTTTTCATGAACAATGACTATAACACTCACTTTCTAGCTAACCTACGTGATTGCTCCTTGGGTAGTATAGTTCCCTTCATGTTGCTACAGACCCAGTGACACTTCCTTTCTTCGCACCATCCTCCAATCGCACAGCTCCCCAACCCGGGCAGTGTAGTTTATAGTCCTATGCCTCCTTTCAGCTGCCTGGAGTGCTAAGATTGTGCTACCTTCATTTAATCACATGGTTGAACCGCCAGTGTATGGCTTCAAGTGACTGCCATTCACCTTTCCTGAGAAGGTTCTCCATTTAATTTGACCAACTTTACCGCTCCTCCATCAATAATCTCCTTAATAACATAAGACCCTAACCAGTGCATCCTGAACTTCCCTGGAAATTTATCAAACTTACTATCATATAACAAAACTAGGTCATTTACCTTAAATGAGCGCAACTTAATGTGTCGATCATGCCATGCCTTTTTGTGCTGCTTTTGGACCTGCTGGTGAAATCCAGCCAAAAATCTCTCTTCTTCGAGCTCATCCAGTTGTGCAAGCCTCTCCTCCAGGGCTCCACGATCTGTCATACCTGTAAGTACTGCTATGTGGAGACTAGGCACGATGTATTTCATAGGAATTACCACTTCAACCCCATAGACAAGCCTAAAGGGGGTTTGTGTAGTCAACTTCTTGCATGTCGTTCGATAAGCCCATAATACTATAGGTATGCCTAGGTCCCAATCACTTCATTGAGCACTACAAACCTTGGTTAGCATGTTTTTGAGCACTTTGTTGAACGCTTCCACCATCCCGTTAGCCTGCAGATGATAAGGCATGCTCTTTTGGTGGTATACCTAAAATTCCCCCATCAACGTGTTCATCGTCTCATTCAGGAAGTGCGTACCACGATCACTCATCAAGATCTTTGGACAACCAAGTTGTGTTAGTACATGCTCAAATAGGAACTTCACGGTAGTTGCACCCATGCAATCCTTCATCGGTTGTGCCTCTGCCCAATGAGTCAAATACTCTGTCATGGTGAAAATGTACCTTGCTCCTGTCTTTCCTTGTGGCTAAATGGGTCCTACAAAATCTATCGCCCATTTCTCAAAGGGTTGCCACGTCATTTGTGGATTCAAAGGCATCTCATCCCTTCGTGATGGCCTGTCAGTCCTTTGACACAAATCACACGCCTTGCAATATGCTTTTGAGTCATGATGGAGGGTTGGCCACAACAACCTTGCCAATAGAATCTTTTGCGCGGTTTCTTTCCCTGCATAATATCCTTTCGTGGCACCCCCATGAGTGTTCACGTGGATGTTTCTTCTTTCAAACTCAGGCAAATATCGTCACAATACCTCATCAGTCCCCATCTTGTATAGATGCCTAGCAATGATAGAGAAATCTTCCGCGTGCACCACTAATTCCTTCTTTTGTTGGACAGTGTATCCTTGCAAAGCAGTTCCTATTGTTAGGAAGTCTATTATATCCTCGAAGTGACCATCCACAATGCGCACTGCAAATAGCTACGCGTTAGGTAATCCTTCTTCCAGGTTAGTGGGTTCATCCCTTGTTTCAGTGCGCGACAGATGGTTTGGTCCCGTGTTCAGTCGTCCAGGCTTCATGACAACTTAAAAATCATACTCCTGGAAAAATAAGAGCCACCTGCAGATTCTCCCCCCCAACACAGGCTTATTGACCGGCTACTTCAGCACGGAGTGATCTATATACATCTTAAACTGGCCTCCTAGCAAGTAGTGGCTATACTTCTAGAGTGCATACACCATATCTAACCCTTTGCGCTCGGTGGTGGAATAGTTCTTCTCCACTTAGGATAATATTTGGGTTACGAATGCGATAGGATAATCCAAGCCTTCTCCACCAGCCTGTGTCAGTACTGCTCCCAACATTATACATGACGTGTTGATATGTACATGAAACTCTTCCAATCCAAGAAGACTATAATAGGCATGGTGACCAATATATCCAAGCTCTTCTTACAGTCATCGTTCCAACAGAATGTGACATCCTTCTTTAACAATTTATCCATAGACGTGATGATCTGGGCATAGCCTTCGATAAACTTTCTGTAATATCTTGTATGTCCCAAGGTAGCACGCAACTGTTTCACACTCCTCGGCACTTCCAAGTTCAGTATCACCATAATCTTTGCAGGGTATACCATCAATCCTTGTCTGCAAACCACATGCCCCAACAAGTTCCCAAAAGGAACACAAAAAAGACACTTCTTGAGATTGAGTGAAATCTGGTATCTTCGACAGGCATCTAGCATTAGGCACAAGCTTGCTACATGGCATTTAACCAGCCTAAACACAATCTAGTCATCAACATATACCTCTAGGAACTTATGAATAAATTCCTTGAACGCAGCAACAACTACGCTTGAGAAGATTACATGCACATTCTTCAATCCAAACGGCATTACAGTGTACTTAAAACAACCCCACTCAGTGAAAAAGGTTGTCTTGTTCCTATCCTCCGGTGCAATTTTGATCTGGTGGTACCCCAAGAACCCATCAGTGAAGGAATATGCTTCTTAGCCACCTACATTATCCAACACTTCATTAGTGAATGGAGTCGGGAAATGATCATGTACACAAGCGTCATTCAGCTTTCTGATATCCACACATATCCTTATTTCATCCTTCTGCCTCTTTTCCTGTACCACCATTGGACTTACCCAGTTAGATTCTTCCACAGGCTCAATGATGCCTACCATGAGCATCTTGTCTAGCTCTAAGTGGACCTTTTCCTTATATTTCAGATTTAGACGGTAAGGCCTTTGCTTAACCAGCTTTGCGTTGGGTTTCAATGTAATATTCATCATTCCTAGGTCCCCGATTATCCCTTTTAGATCCATAAACTTGGTAGGGAATAAATCTTGGTATTTGCAAAGAAATTCGGCGACCTTATCCACCGTTGCATCGTCCCAGTAGTCTCCAATCTTTGCAAATTTGAGTTCTGCCTCCATACCAATGTTTACTTGTTTTGTTTTCAACGGCGCGATTATATCAGGGTTCTCAATCTATGGTCCTTGAACCTCGCGGTGGCCTTTTGTTCTAGAATTTTAATCTTTCAATGATCCTCATCCTCTGCTTTAGCAGTTACATTATAACATTCTAGCATGTGACTTAGCTAAGTAGCCCATTCAGGATAAATTGGGTCTAAAGTATCTTGTAGTATCTTAAAGATTGTTGCTTTCACTTCTTGTAGCGCTTCATCAATACTGTCAAGCCCATCCTCAAAACTGAATGTCATCATGAATCCCTTGTGTAGGATATCCCATTCGCCTGTCCCATAGCGGAGCTCAATTTCTATGTACCAGTTCATTGGGACAGTTTCCAGGGTGTGACAGAACAAGTGCACCCATTCAGGTTGGGGCTTTTCTCCATAAGCCTGGGTCCATTTGGCCAAATGCATGCATGGATCACCCTGCCCATCATACTTGTTTTTCATTTACATCTTCGGCTTCCCAAAGAGAGTTCTCATCATTCTCTTACATTCGTGCCAATTATCAAAGCCTCCCTTGTGCGTACCCCACCATTTTGCGGGCGTAGTGCATAGGGCCCAGTCCAACACATGGAAGTGCTTCTTTTCTGGTACCTCCTTTCAAATGCATCCAAAAAGATATCTACCTCATTCAAACCATCATAAGTAAGCAGATTTCTTACCTCTGAGGACACACATCACAGCAACCGGGTCATCATGGTGCAATTCAGCATAGTCACTTCATGTAACCCATTCTTCCAACGCTCTAACTCTTCATCGGTGTCCGAAGTGTAGGAACTCTCGTGATCCCATGTAATTCCTCCATCTGTGGTGGGATTCACCCAATTTTGATCTCACGTCGTTATCTTATAGGTACAGTCCAAATTTTCATCACTCTCATAATCGCGAATTGGTTCAGTATAGCGTGATCCCTCAGTAGGATCTAGAGGTACTATTACGTGTAGTGATTTCTTCTCAAATATCATCTTCCACTTATTTAGATTGATTACCTTATTCATATCAGTGGCCCAATCAATTCCTAGGAGCACAGGATAGGGATTGTTGTCATCAACTATCTCTATTGCATCAAAATCAGCCAACACGCTTGCTCCCTCAATATCCACGTCACCCCTACAGCTGCCCCATGGGGATGATCTTCTGCTATTGGCCATCCTTAGCTGAATCGGAGACCATTGCAACATGGGTCTCCTGTTCATTACAAAGTATTCTTTGGTAGGACGTTCGCGTCTAACCCCAGGTCCAAAATAACCTGATCCATCTCATACTCTCTTATCTGCGTGGTCTGTCTCATCTCCTATCCGTCCTTGTTTTATGTTTTCCAATATTTCGTACTACACGTGGCTCACCTAGCATGGTTCCAGCGCATCTAATGATGAGCTCTTGTAACCCTTTCATAGCCTTACTATCATGCAGTAACTTCATACAGGTCTTCAGGAAAGTTGTGAGCATAGAGGGGTCCATCTCCTGCTCGGGCTTATCCTTGCTTCCTGAGGTGGAGGCCTCAGCGAAGCTCTTCTTAGCTTCCATGAAGGTTTCATGTGCACACTCCAAACTGAGCTCAGCCTCCTTTTTCGGAGCTTTGTGAATCCATGTACTATCTTCTAGTTGTTTCCCCTTGTCATCCCCTATCGCGTTTCCACTTCTGAGCACTATATTTACATTTGGATCCTCTTCACGCGGCTCAGACCTCATCATCTGTGTTGACCACTACGTGTCAACTACCCATAGTAGTACACCCCCTTTTCTTCGCAAAAGGGATAGCGCTTGAGCAACGTGTCTGTGTCTATCATCATCATCCTGATCATATTGTTTTGTAAACCGAGTCTGCATGTGTAAATTGTAAACAATCTTAGCAGAGTTGAGTCATGTATGTAAATTGCCTAGGTGGACCTAATTTTCTAGTGATAATCTACGTTTCGGAAGGTTTTTTGTCTCACCGATCCATGATCAGCAGAGTTTTCCTTCACCCTAACCCCAAAGACGAAATGAATTTTGTCACTAGAATCTTAGGGGAATCCTAGTGCGTTGATCTGCTAGATTATAGTTGGTCGCAGAATTGGATGATCTACGAGGTCTATGTCAAATGGGTTTTCCCCCCTTCAGATGTAAAATTGTAAAAGTCATGATGTAAAGTGTCTTGAGGGTTAGGAAATGTTTTAATCCTCTCACAGGTCCTAGGTCCTAGGTGATTTTTCCAAAGGCTAAGTTTGAGGATCCATTTAAAAATAAAAATTAAAAAATTGGAAAAAAAAAGCAATAAAAAAATAAAAGATATAAATAATTAAAAAATTAAAAATAAATAAATAAAAATAATAATAGAATAATAATAAAATTTAAAAATAATTAAAAAATAAAATAAAATAAAAATTTTAAAAATAATAAAATAATAATAAGTCAAATTTTTGAGTAAATAAATGCAGAATTTCAATTAAAAGGCATTTAAAAATTCGATGGATGAGATTAAAAGATATCTTGATTCTCATCAACAGTCGAGATCGTTTTGACATGGATCACTCGAACTACCTGTTGGGAATTTTTCCTTTAAATAGGGTGCTAGGGGTCATTTGAGATCAGATTGGATCTGAGAGTCGGGTGCTAAAGAAAGATCTCTTGTAGTCATTTTTGTGCAATAAAGAAAGACTTTGGGGTTAAAAATCTTGCTGGTGTTACTCTTTTAGAAATGCTATAAGATCTTTTATTTTTCTGCATAATTTTATTTTCAGCTATTGATTTTAGCTTGATGAAGATTCATTCAGGGACAGGTATCTTGTCTGATCTCTAGGGTTTGAATGATAGTTTAGATTTTGAAATATAATGGCAGGTATCTCCATTTGATCTGGATTTCACTATCGTTTTTTCCCTCTGTGTTAATGGTTGATTTTAAGCTATGCAGAAAATCTTAGTTTTGAGTTTACCGGCGTTAGGGGAAGCTCTCGATTGAACCAGCCAACTCCCGGATTGCATTTTCTGAAAGAGCCCAGCTAGTCTTAATTCTGGGCTTATCATCTGAATTTTTTTATGAATGCATGCAGGGTTTTCTGAAGTATCTCACATTAAAATTAAATTTTGATAATATTACTGTGATTATTGAGAAAGCTGGCTTCTTAAGAGTCAAAAATCTGTAAATGTTGTAATTATTTAGTTGATTTAGGGTTTTCAGTTTTGTTTTCTACACATATTATTTTTGGGTTTTTTGTTTTTTGCCATTACAGGTTGCAGGGTTTTTTGAAGATTTCCGAGGGTTTGACCAGAGTTATTTATTGTTCAGGGTTTATTTTTGTTGCAGGAAAAAAAAAATCGATTTTTTTTTTAGGTAGGCTAGATTGCTGCCATACCTCCTGCGTGAATCCATTTTTTTTCTGATTATGCTGGCCATTCCAGCTTCCACCCAGCCATACATACATCGTTGTCCATGTGATCATTTTTTTTCTCCTCACGCAGCCTCATCGCTGCCATAACTAGCGTGCTTTTCTGCAGCCTCCATTTCCTCCAGCGTTCTGCTTTCCTTGCCACACACGCCATCCCTCTGTTGCAAACTTCATCACATTTGCTCTGGCACACAGTCTCTTCTCCCATCCATGCAGGTTTCTTCCCATCAATCACTGGCCTATCCTTCCACCTGCGTACTGCCATACGTCTGCCCATTTTCAACTTTCCTTCTGCCCACGCAGCTCCAACGCTCATCATCGCTCCACACAATCATTGTTTTCCTCAAAGCGAAGCCTGCAAACCTGCAAGAAAATTCCCTTGAGCCTCGAGACTGCTATCGAAGTTTTCAAGCTGCCAGGTCTGCGTTCCTCCCTCGGCCATCACGTGTACACACACCAAAATAGTAAGGTTTCGATTTTTTTTTTCTATCCGTGGGTGAAGCTTAAGATTAACATAGTTAGAACACATTTGAATTTTAGGTTGACGTATTTTTTTTTTTTTTTAATGAAGTGTGTGTTCACATATTAAAAAAAAAAAAAAAAATTAAAAAAATTAAAAGGAATTTGATTTTCATTTTTGTTTGATATGGTTAGGTGTTAGAGTTAGACTTTTTTTTATTTATTATTTAATTTTGAACTTATTTAACTTAGGTTTTAGTTTTAGCTTTAGATATATTTAATTTTAGTTTTGTTCCATTTTTTATTTTGATTTTAAAATAAATCCAAAAAATTAAAAAAAAACAATAAAAAAAAATAAAAAGCATAAAAAAGGTTCCTTTAGTTTCTATAGATTAGGTTAGTTTAGATTATATTTTATTTTTTTTGGTTTTGTTTCATTTTGAATTTAAAATTTTAAAATCATAAGAAATATAAAAATTATAAAATTATAAAAAGCAATAAGAGTTTCTTTTAGTTTATTAGATTTTAATTTTATTTAGGTTTTTAGTTTTATTTAGTTTTGTTTAATTTTTGGGGTAAAATAGATATCTATATCTATATATATATAAATATAAATATATTTGAAAAAGCTTAGCAAAAAATTGAAAAATCATTTTGGTGTCTTTTTTGTGGCATTTTTCTATAGCTAAATGCACTTAAATGTTCATTTGAAGTCAGCTATGTGAAAGTGGTAACTAGTCAGCATTTAAATTTAATGATCATTTAAAGCGTTTAATCTTTTGAACTTTAATTGCTGGAATATTGTTAAGACATTGAGCATTTATCAAATATCTCGCATTTGGCAAAAGTTAACCTTAGTTTCAGTTATTTGATGGTAAATGATTGTTAATGAGCTCATATTTCTACAAGAATTTGATAAATAATCATTAAGTCATTAACTCCATAAGGCATTGGTTTATTAACTTAATAAAATCAAATAAGTGCTTGTTTTCCCTCGTGTCTCCCAACCCAACTGGTCCACAGTTGGTCATCCATTGTCCCATAGGGTCTACCCCCCTTAGCCGCGGGAGACAGGCTTAAATGGAGAGATCGGGGATCAGGGTGACAGCCCTCGGTCTGAGCGTTGTCGTGACAATCTGTGCGACAACAATCTGCAGGTTCTGAGTTAGTGGAGGTGGTAACGCCCCTTTGTCATGTATCCTAGCTATCAGCGTAGGACAGTCTTCTGTTTCATGATCAAGCAACGTGAAATACTTGCACGACGAATACGTTGGATTAGTGAAATCATGAGCATAGTGTCCTAGTCCTTCGCAATTGTAGCAAATCAATTATCCCCAACTTCTACTAGGTCCTCCTCCGCCTCAGCCTCGTCCGCGCCCTTGAAATCCCGTTTGCACCATCCCCACGCTCTGGTCAGGGGGCCGCATTTCGTCCTGAACCCTATATGCAGGAGTTCTATCCATCATCAATTCATAGCTCCTGCAAGCACGCTCATCATGCCCTACCGACCTACAAAAGTTGCAGAACAGTTGTTGCAGTGTCTGTACAAACTTTTGTAGCAAGTGATAATTATCCGTGGCATGTTTCTCGGCTACCTAACAGATAGCGCACCATAATGCAGGCCCCGCGCTAGGTCATGCTTGAGCTTTTGGCCTTAAAAGCATAGATCCCCCTCCTACAATATAGTTCGCAAAGATCGGGAAATGGTCCTTGTCATGCCCTTGACTCTTGCATTTCAAGCACCATACCTCTTCATGCACCTCTAGTCGAATCGTCCTATCCTGCTTTAGACTTTACATCTCAAGGCATAGATTCTTCAACTGCACATGGATCTGCTGAACTCCTAGATTTGGATCTTGCATCAGAGTTTCATCTAGTCTCATGGCAATCTCCAAGACCTTCGCCTGAGTGGTTATCTTCAGCTGTGACAATGCAACCCTTAAGTGTGGCAAGAGCGAAGCAGCAAACCACTTGCAATGTTGTCCATCTGTTAGGTTCATGTTGGCTTCGTGGATTGTACATTTCAACCTCTAATATAGTTCCCAAGGCGTCTCACCTGGTTGCATCACGATTTCTTTGAATCCCACAATCGACTGCGCCTTAGATTTAGCATACTGGATTATTTATTCAGTGTTGTCTGGATGTCTGCCACTCTAACATTCGGGTTATCATTAGAGTACCTAATATACCAGGTTAGCGTGCGATCTTGCAGAGCACTAACCAGTGTCTCCTTCTTTATATGATCATTTGTAACACCTTGAGCTTCCCATACAGCCTTACAACGAACCAGAATTGGTCCGGGTCCTCATTTCCCAAGCCTTTGAACAAACGCAGCTTCACTATATTTTCCATACTAAACTGTGGTGGAGGTGGAGGTGGTACGGGTGAAGTTGGAGGCAATGGTGGTGAGGTCGGAGGTGGTGTGGGTGGAGGTGGTATTTGCAGGAATCCTTGTCTTATTAATTGAATAGCACTTTGTGGAGAAACCTTCACTATTTCTTCCTCGTCACCTCACAGAGGTGAAATCAATGGACTATACTCTAGACCCTTTTTTCCTTCGTTCCTGTAAGTTTTTCCACTTCGCGTAGTCCCGAACATCAAGGTAGTTTCATAACCCGTTTTTCACACAATATCATTTTAATCCAGGTATTAAAATATTTTATGTACTTACCTCACAGTCCTTTGAAAAAGTGCCACTCAGCCTCGCTGTAGCTGATTGAGGTGTCGACCGCGAATTCAGTCACAAATCCTCCTATGGCACCATCAAGCCAATGATCAATAGTGCAGGCGATCTTATCTTCCGATGCTTCCAATTTCTGTATTATCTCCGAGGTCCACATAATAGGACCGTCAAGTTTCCACCTTCCTTGGCTATCTGCTAGCTTCGCGATCCACTCATATAGCTCAATAGGGAAAGAGCAGAAAAAGATCTCGTGGATCTTTGTATACAGGTATCTGTCCAACCACTGTTCCTTTTTCAATCGCAGGTTTCTGTTCTCTTGGGCTGCGAATTCGTGGATCTTCCTATCCAACCAGTCTCCAATATCCTTCTTAGTTGGATCCTAGTGACATGACATCACACATCTCTTATGCAAATTCCAGCCCCAGTAACGGAACCATTTGTTAGCTTGAGGGGGCCTGACCCAGGTTCATTGTTAATTAGCTAAGCAAATCCCTACACTACTGGCCCTTTTGGCATCATCCAGCGGAGCGCAGACTAAAGTATCATCGGAAGCAATATGGGGGGCTGTTGGAACCAAGTTTCTGCACCTTGAGATGGTTGCGATGTCGTTTGATTCCTTATATCCCTACCTTCATGTAGGCCGCTTTGCTCTAGGGCTTGTAAGACGAGCCCTTTATTCTGTCCTTTAATACCTCCGCGAAAGGGTATGATCAACCTTTGCATAGCCTTAGTTGGCTGCTTAGGTACTTTCACATTATTATGGCAGTGTGCCATGTAGATTCCCCAATTAGTCTAAGTAATTTTCTTATCTTATCAAATAATTAAAGTTAGCACCACGTAAACATATATCCTTGATCACGTTTAGTTATCCAATGTATTTATATTCATTCGTGCATCATATAAGCATAATAAAGGAAATTCATACATGACCTATCAAGATGAAATTACAGAAAAAAGACCCGGAAATTGTAGAATATATTTCTTTATTAATATCTTCCAAGTGTTTACAAACTATGTCCACCCTGTGCACATAATTGTAGGGATCCATGCACTGAGTTGTGAACTTCTACCCTATGCCTCTACATACTCAGCTGCAGAGCCTCTACCTACGCTATGACCCAAGACTTAGACTTCTTACTTCAGAGCTACGACTCTCTTACATTATTCATTATTATCTATCTCTAAAAGTACTTAAAGCTTAGCTCTTTTTGTACAATCCCATGGTCTGTGGACCATGGGCAGATCTCTTACATCTAACTTTACAAAACTAAGGGCAGACTACCCTTTATGACACATAACACCTTCACGCTCTGTGACCACAAAATGTGGAGACTTTACCATTTTATTACAAAATTTAACTCAAACATGGGATTTTAGCCCCAAAACTGCCCTTGGGGGATTCCGCTCCCAACAAATACCATATTATAATCAATGCCATGATCAACATCGAATGCCACACAATTTTCAGGTGGGAAACAAGATTTGGTTGCATTTGTAGAAATAACACCTTATAGGACCCCCTTGAAAGATTCAACCAATTTTCTATGGAGCTTACACCATCACCAAGGTTGTTGGTGATGATGCTTTTGAGCTCAGTATTTTCCCCTTCCTTGGCTTACACCTAGTGTACAATATGAACCTCCTTCGACCATACTTTCCACCATTATTGGATGTATAAGAGATAGCAGAGCAATGTATACTAGTATAACTCAACCTCGACTACATGGAACATGCAACCAATGATTAGATTATGGACATACAGGTTAAGGTCACTTTCCAATAGAGGATCCAACTTTATGAAGTCATCAAATTAAGGCATCTGCTACACCAAGGCAAGTGACTCACATAGGGCTAAGTTCATCAGGAGTTTCCCTATCTAATGGGGTAATTCAACGCAATGGGGACCATAACTTCCTAAGGGGGGAGAATTGTGTTGAAATTTCCATGCCCTTTAGACCTAGTATGAGCCCTAGCTACGAACACAACAAATTAGAGAATCCCAACACAAAATAAATTTGCACAATGGAAATATAAAAATAGTGAAATCAATAAAGTACACAAGGTTTATGAGCCCAAAAATCATTTCTCATGAGTCCATCAATAAGAAAAAAATAGGGCTTATGTACCAGGGATCATGTCCCCTTACAACCCCTGATATAAACTAATATACAATGAAATACATAGTCTATCCATGGAATAAAACCTAGGGTTTTAGATTTGATCCTTTAGATCTTCAATCTTCTTAATAAAAAATTACAAAGGACATAATATACACTCACATGGATTGATCCCCTTAGTCCATTTAATTTAGTATTTTGTTTTAGTGCAATTCCATCTATTACTACATGCTTCCTTTGTCACTGTTAGCCAACTCCTTTAGACCAATCAACTTACTTCCCACCTAACATACTTCTTGATTCAACTTCTCAGATCTAGGCTACTCCCTTTAACCCACATGCTATAGTTATCCACATAAAACTCTTCCATTCATCCCTCTATACTATTTTAGATCTCAACTAGCTTGGTCCTTCCTCTTCTTAGGCCATGACCACCACTGATCTTCTCACGACTGGCCTTACTCCTTGTCCTAAGGGCCTTGACCATGCTGTAACAATATATGATCAATCTTGGCCCATTACTCCTTTAGATCTAAGGCTCTCGAACTCCACTCTCCAACCTCTTCCTTAATATTTAAGGCTCTAGGCCTACTCTAGACCCCATTCTGCCACAAATATAGGGTTCAAGTTGCTTCCTGAACCTTAGAAGGCCCTATAGCCTTAGCAACCCACCTTCAAGACCAGATTTTCTCTCTAAACATGATATTCATACCTCCAGTAATAAACATAATTCATCATCAAGAACTCCGCAACCCTCTTTCTTGAACAAAAGCCCTCCTTCATTGTTAGCAACTCCTTTCTTTGCCTCGTTGGCCTATCCATAGGCCTGAGACACCTTGGACCTGCCTCTTAGTCCTCTGAGGCCTCTCGATCCCTCTCCTCTTCCTACAACCCTCTCTTATCCTTCTATTCTAGCTATTAAGCCCTTTTATTCCCTCCTACAATAGATTGAGGCCCTTTGGGCTACCTGTAATAAAATTTTAGGTCTTTGGCCCTCCTCCAAGACACAAAATAGAACTCATCCCTTGAACAAAATTTCACACAATAGAAAAAAGGATACTTCAACAACCTATATTCTTCCTCTGCTACATATGCAAGTAACTCGACCTATTCTTCTAGATTAGAAATCATAGAACACACTTTTCTGTAATGCTACTTGTTCCTCCTTGGAGATCTGTGGCTCTCTTCTTGTCTTGTTGTTCTCACAATATGAGTTGCTATGGCATGAATAACCTCCCCATTGGTCTCTAAGAAATATAGGCTCTCTAGTGTTTCCTTAGGAGCCCCTTTAGTCAAAGAAAGGTTTCCTCCACAACAATTAGAATAAAAAAATGATTAACTTGGGTTTCAAGCCCAGTGTTTTGGGTAGAAACCCCAACCACTTGGGTAGTTTTCCAAACCAACTAAATTTTGGTGGGTTTTCACCACTCATAAATACCTTGCGAGCTACCCAAATTCCAATAGATTGATCCATGCGGAAATATGTGGCTATCCGCCTTTTCCATCAAATCACCATGATCAATAATTTTTTCCTGCTATTGGTCGTTTACAAGCCCATGATTTTGGTAAACCATGATATCCACCATTGGTATTCAAGAGGCGGAAGAAAGAAACATAAAAATCAAATCATATAATTAACTTTTACCATATACGACTATTTTTTAGTTTTAACCATAATAATTTATATATTCACCCATGGTTTCTGTAACCCATGGTGTTGGACTTATGACGAAAGTGCATGAATGTAAGTGGAAAACACTATAAATAATATAAATATGAGTGTTCTCTATTGTAAAAGCATGGATATTTTTCTCATGATATAGTCCGACGATATTTTTACCATTTAAAATAATTACGCTAAAAGGCGTTCTCTTTGTGAGATTATGTGTGAGATTATGTGGGAAAACATTGTTTGCCCCACCCAAAGAGAGAGCTTTATTTTTTCCCTTCAAACCAATTATATTTTGACACGTTTAGCAAGTTTGGTAGAAATTGGGGCGTTTCGTCCTTGAGCAATGAATCCAAGTTTTGTATAAATTGGGGGGCGTGTCTGTCCTTAAGCAATGAATCCATCGTCTTGGCCCACATTTATGAACCCATCATCTTGGATTGTTGCCACAGATCCACAACTTTGTATCGTATTGTATCCACTGCTTCATGATTTTCAAGGAGGAGGAATGATTCAGGTTCACCTCCTACTTCTCGACTTCATAGGACTCTCCAGTTGCACCCCATAATGTTTTCATTTCTCCTATGTCTATACATAACACTCTTAAATTCTTTAATGGAATCGAGGGAGGTAACGAGGAGTTCGAACAGTTCTCCCAAATGAGATATATTAATGGTGGTAACTGCCCACTGCTGCTGAATACTCATTCAAGAGAATGACTTTCTGCCTGAAGCAGTTGAAACATGCTTATATTACAACTTCCTACAAAGTTTTCAATAGATTGTTCATGGCCATTTCCGCGAACCATGCAAATTCCAGGCACCTAATTTTTTCATGGTTAGAGACACATTTTTATAACACAACGCTATTTTGAAATTCGGTCAAAAGTTTCAAAGTACTTATAGGTGATGGGTCAAACACATTATGAAGAAGATTGTCTGTGAATCACCAAAGGCGACACAGATATTCTGAATTCTCAGCCATATCTCTGCCAAGGTCCTCTAAGGTGGTCGTGCATTCTTATACAATTCTTATTGTCCACCTCCACCAAGGATCTTTTTTCCAGCTTCCAAGTACGTAACAACCCTTCCCAGTCGGATCCATCCCATATTCTTATGGAAATATCCCTATCTTCTCCTATAAAAGAATAGGTAATATCTAAGAAAATGTACTTCTCCCCTTTATCTAGAGCATCATAACTAACTTCAAGTCTGCTTCGGATATCATTAGGAATTATTCTGGAGGTTTTGTGCAATGGCGCATTCCAATACTTTAAATCATCACTTCCATGAAGAAGCGCCCCAAGTACTTTAAGTGATAATGACCAACCTTTGCAGATATCCAAAAGCTTTTGAATTACTTCCTCAAATCCTACAATAGGACACGGTTGACCGAAGACATGCTAGCAAGAAAGCTCTTGTGAGTGCTCCGCATTGAGGCCTTTTAGTGTGTAAAAGGATGACTCCCCAATAGTTGAGCTTCTAAGCACACATTTATTGCGAGATGTAATTAAAATTACGCTGCGTAGATGAATGGTGTCTTTAAGTGGTGCACATAATGCATTGAGTTGATCAATATGACCAACATCATCTAGAATGATGAGGGCCCGTTGAGAAATTGTTTTGAGCTTCTCTATGCCTTCATCAACGCTTTTTATTCGTACATTTGATTGAACCAAATCCTTAAGAAGGCTACCCAACGCTTTTTATTAAAATATTTATGCAACTTGGAAGAAAAATTGTCTTCCAAAGTTTAATGCCACCCAACTATCGATACATGGTTAAAAATGGTTAAATTTTTTCTGAGTAAATTAATTAATTTAATTTAGCCATGTTTAAAATTAATTTAACTTTTTTTCAATAATTTCTCAAATTAATTTTTTTTCCTTTATTTTAAGAATTTATTTCATGTTATTTTAAAAAAATTCAAAGAAATTGAACTCTTCTGCTATGTACTTTGTGCTTACTAGAACTACCATTGTTATGGGACATTTATGTTAGTGTAACTTTTTTCTTATATTTAACTTCTTACATTTTTTAGAATGATATATAAAAACTCAAATTTTGATTACATTTCATTGTCTAAATATTTGGCTTGATTATTGCCTTCCGCATTCCCCGCGTTCCTTTGCACCTCTGGTTGCAATTTCTAGTTAAACTCTTTTCATATGACTTTACATTATTTCTTTTATGCTCTTGTGAGATTTATTTACTGTTAATATTTTATCTTTTCCTCGGACAATTCATATTAGAAAGATACACCAATACTAATTGATGATATAGTAATGGAAGTGAGTACCAATTATGAAAAAATGACCAAAAAAGAGAGAAAATCTCATTAATGCTAAATCATTTTTAGCTCCAAAAATTCATTAAAGTTCCTTTTAACTCATAATTTAAGACAAAACCACATTACAATCCAAGGAGGGAGTAATGAAATACTTCTGGAGAAGGTGATGAAGAACAACCACTTGAATTAGCTTTGAAAGGTCTCACATTGTCACTTCATCTTAAAAAAGAGTTCTAGCAAAAATAAGTCGCAACAAGTAGAACAAACCAGTAATATGGAGGTACATATTTCTATTGTTCTTGATTGGGTATCATTATGCATGACTGAGAATTAGAAATTAGTTGAAGAGCTAGATGCTAAAGAGTTGGCCATTTTTTAATAACAATTGTTGACCAACACAAATCACATTATGATATAGCTAAAAATTACATTTTAAAATGAGAACGCCTTTTCCCACTTTGTCATTGTCACTGAGCAAGAGGCAAAAAAATATGAGGTTAAAAAGAAAGACAAGTGAGATAAAAGTAGCTCTTAGTCCTACATCTTTATTCATGACCCTTTAGCTATTCAATCACGTAAATCTACAGTAGCAGTCAGATTAGGAACACCCCAAAAAGCTTGAAAGCAACATAATTGTTTATTGGTATTAGATCATATGTCACCATGAACATAAATAAGTCACGTAAATCTACAGTAGCAGTCAGATTAGGAACACCCCAAAAAGCTTGAAAGCAACATAATTGTTTATTGGTATTAGATCATATGTCACCATGAACATAAATAAGTGACTAGAGAGTATTGAGGGCACGTGAGAGATTTATGTGCATTTGAGAAATTTATCTCAAATAATTTTTTAATTTCATTAATATCTAGAAAATTTTACAAAATCATCAACAATTTTTTAAAAATGATTTATTAACTTCATTAATAAAATCAATATTTTTAGTGATTTTCAAAATACCCAATCAGGCTTTTCATTAGACAAAAAACTAAGCAAATCAAGGTAAGTTGGTATTCAGGTATGCTATGATTTTCAAAATACCCAACCAGGCTCCTCATCAGACAAAAAACTAAGCAAATCAAGGTAAGTTGGTATTCAGGTATGCTATGATGATCACAGAGAAATGCTTTCTTCAAATCGTGAATGGTTAAGGACTCAAGGACGATATTTATATATGTATGACTTAGTCTAAATTATACACGAAATGACTTTTTTCAAAACATTAATTTTAATCAAAATCTGGCAGAGATTTTTAAAAACTTAGGTTTAAGTTGTTTAATCTATATAATTTGAGTGCCCCAAGATTTTCGGGGTGTTGAATTCATTTATTCATTCAAAAATGTATTTTAAATAACAAAAAAATCACATTCTTATTAGAAATTGTATAGCCAGATTATGGAGAAAAAAACTAATTCCTCTATAAGTTAAACTAAGCCCATATATATTACAAGAAGAATGAAATGTGATTAAGACATTGTGGAGCAATGATTTCGACAACCTGACTGCTTTTCTAGAAACTAAAATTAAAAAATTACTAACCAATGATAATGGAGACCAATTAGCACTTACATGGCAACCACTGTCAAATGCAAAGAACATAGAGAAAGAAATATTTGTATTAATACAAAACATAATAGTCCGGTCAATGAAAGAATATATTGAATATTGACTTAGGACACACAGGAGGACATATTTGCATTAATACACAACATAATAGTCCGATCAAGAAAGGAATATTTGGAATATATTGAATATTGACTTAAAAAGTTTTAAAAAATCACATCATGATGGTTCTGGATTCTTTAAATCTATGTATAATCTCAAATAAACTTGAAACATAATGGTAGTTTGAAACTCCAAGCAATCCCTCCCAAGCATGATGTATGTTTTTCCAGATTGAAATAAAAGTCGATAAAAAATACATTTGTGCCCCATATGACAATGCCCACTGCGGAGTCCGCGAGTGAAAAATAAATAATAAAAAAACCATTTTCATCACATAACCGTCAACGTTCTTAGATTTTTAAATTGTATAATTCAGGCGTGTGGTTCACTCTAAAATTTTAACATTGAATGGGTGAGAGTAGCAGGTCACATTAATATTTTTGGTTTGACTCTGAGTCCGTATGAGTAGTAATTCAAATGTCACGAGATAGTGATGCTGGAATGCCCACCTTATGTCCACGGCCTTCGATCATTTCGCTATTCGATACAATCACGGTGACATGTATCCAGAATATGTGTTTTGGATTATTTTTTTTCCAGAATGGTGTGAAATAGTTTTGGTTAGATTTTGAGTTGTTATTTTGATGGGATAAAATAGGGGTGGGATTTTTGCAAATCTATTTCAAACACTAAAATGTTAGAGGTCAGAGTTGATGATGGGACTTGCTTTTCTATTTCTTGTATCTTCCTACACTAAGGCCGAATGCGTGACGCCTCCAGATATTTGAATACCGGTGTGACTCTTTGCAAATCAATTCCAAACACCAAAACTGTAGAGGCGGGAATTGGTGATGGGACTTGCTTTTTTATTGCTTGTATCTTTCTACACTAAAGACGTATGGGTGACGTCTCAAGAGATTTAAACATGAAATTTGAAGTTTTTGTTCAAAATGAAGTGAAATTACTTTTTAGATTTCCAAATTTTATTATTTAAAATGTATTATTAAATATATAAATAAATTTAAAATTTTGAAAATTTATAATTCTAATTATCGCAACCAAATTCAACCCTAGAATATATCCATGAAAATTTCCAAAAAAACATCCAAACTTACAACGAGTAAACTACTGCCCAATCCTAGAATATATCCAAAAACATCCAAACTTAAAACAAGTAAACTACTGCCCAACCCTAAAATATATCCAGAAAAACTTCCCAAAAAAATTCAAACTTAAAACAAGTAAACTACTGCCCAAGAATCATTCGTTGTGACTTTCAGTCTCCCATAATTCAAACCTAAAAAAATGTGATATTGATTAGTCTTTTCGTTCACGGTACGTAATCTTAGTTGCTCTCATGCTCTATCACCTTGAAAAAAAATTCCAGAATGATTGACACAACTCAGCATGGCGACTGCACGTTGGTTTCAATGCATACTTATTCAGATTCGGCTCATAAATGTAAATTATCAACCGATTTTAATGGTGCCGGTTGTTGTTTTTCCTGCTTTTTTTCTCATCAATTACAATCGCATAATTTGATTTCATCATGAACCCTACGTGACTCGACCCATGGTCGGGAAGGGTAGGGAAATTGGTTGATAAACAACAGCTTAAATGGTCCTGAGGTGGTTGATCAATGCCCAAATATGATCACCTCCGTGACTCCCTGTGTCCAAATGTTTTGATTATTAATTGTTTAATCAATCTGAAACCGTTGCAATTTAGTTAAAAAACTTTACCAGAAAACTGTAATAAATTATTCATATTTGAAATCTATGAAATCAATGCCACTTGAAATTATGGCTAGCAGTGATAGTATGATTATTTTATTTTTGTTAGTCAAGTTGTTTGAGTTTTTTTAAAGATTATATCATGTTTGATTTGTGGTTTATTTCTATTTAGAAGTATTTATGACTTGAGAAAAAAGACCTAGTCAAAATCAGAATCACACCAACCCTTAACATAATTAGATTTCTAAATTCTAAATTTCCAACAAATAACTTTCACATCAAAGAATGACTTAACATACATCCGTTACCATTTATTCTACACCACTAAATAAATAATTTTATAAATAATATTTAAAACAAAAAATTAAAATAAAATAAAACTATAAAGATAAGATAAAAACCATTTTACAATAGAGAATGTACACTGATTTACTAGATTGATTGCGAAGAAAGTATGATCTTTATCTTTACATGGCAATGTAATAGTGGCCCACTATTTAGCACTACTATAATGATCCAGATCAATAAATACAACAAAACACTTTTCACTCTTAACCTTAAATTTGTATAAATGATTAATTTCACAAATTATTATGAAAACACATTGCAAATATCTTCTCCCAATTTTTTCAATTAAAAATGAAAATTAATTAAACTGATTACTTGTACTTAATATGGATTTATAATGTGGAATAAGAAATCGATCTCTATATATTTCACATAAGTTTCTTTTAATGTGGAAAAAAAAAATCATTTTCTTTCTATATAGTTTACATAATTTTCGTTTTTAAGAATGGGATTGAAAATATTTTATGACGTAGTCTTTAACGCGACTTTTGAAAGCTTTTCCGGCTATTTTTTCCGGTGAAAATCCGGCAGTGATTTATTGGAATCCAAGTTTGATAGCTAATTTTTGCACAATGAAACCGTCCCAGGGGTTTTTCAGGGTGCTGAATCCGAATATGCAGTTAAAAAACCATTTTAACTGCAACAAATCATGATTTCATCTCAATTTCTTCCGCCGGATTCCGTCACCAGAATCTCAAAAAGTCGCATTATAGACAACTCCATATTTTATTATGGTTAATATTATTAATTTTTTCAATTTCACATAAAGACCATGTTAAACATAAAAATAATTACATATTTACTTCTATTAAGATGGATGAATTGTTCTTTAACTAAATTTCTTAATGTTGAATTTTTTTCTTATTAAATTTATTTTGAATGCCACATATTAACTCTATGTTAACCATTGAAGGAAGTATACATCTGACTCATTATTAGACATATAAAACATCTATCCATGGAATAAGAGCACAGACACATTCTTTCTCTCTCCATATATAAAGATGATATAAAACTATTTTATTTATGGTTAATATAGAAATATATTTTTGTAATTACTATTTTTTAAAATATTATTTGTGAACTCCATATTCGACATAAGAATTACATATCTTCTTCACAAAACTGTCTTTCAACACAATAGGGTTTCCTTGAGACATTATAAAAAAGAAAATCAGTAATAATGAATATCTTTACATTCTTTCCTAAAGAAAAAAGTACATGTACATTCTATTTCAAGATAAAAGTGAAAGTACACACATGGTTCTAGGGACATTAGACATGTCACCCTCGGTTATTCGCATGAGAGACAAACAATATAAAACCTTGACCATACATCTTGAGTTACAGGTTCAAGGAACCTTAAACAAAATAAATAAATACCAACAAAGCATGACATTATACAAGAGTTAAGAAACTTGAAAATATGAATGAAAACTAAGACTTATATGTCTATGAGGTTCAAGCTCTCATAACAATCAACTAATTGTTCGGTTTGGAACCTGATTATCTTGATTGTTCAGAGGCTTTTGTTTTAGTCGCATTGGATCGCTATTCCTAATGGGGCAACCACATCGTCTGTTTAATCGCTCTCAGGGGGGTCCAGGGGAGGCAACGAGGACTTTTATGAGGCCCCCCTGCAGGGATTCGGGGGCAATGCCCTCAAAGCTAAAAACAGATGAAAAAATGCCTTGTAAAATATTGTAATTTCATAGTCAATATGGGCCTTTCATTAGACAAATGATTTGAAAGTAGAAATTATGTTAATTTAGGGTTTTTTTCCTAGAAGGCACCCCATTGGTTTATACAAGGGAATTTTATTGCGATTGTGTATTATTATTCTGAGTGAAAGAGAGAGAGGAGACTATGTGAGAGCGAAGAGGAAATTACAGCGGATCTGTTGTAGGTTATATCTCTTCATTTTGTTGGATAATATAAAAAGAAGGACTAATGTTTTGTCTGTGGACATAGTCCAAATTGGGTGAACCACATATATCTGTGTCTCTCTTGTTTTATGCATTTCTACATTTGTGTTTCCACAATATTTTGTGTATTTCATTGCTCTGTTAATTAATTTCTAACAACTAGTATCAAAGCCGAAGGTCTATTTGGCTAATAAAATCGCAGGAGAGAAGGGTTCTTAGTTCGAGTTGGAGCAATGGTAGAAGATGGTAGGTTTAGGGTCGATAAATTTATTGGCCAAAACTACCAGTTGTGGAAGATGAAGATGAGATATTATTTATATCAAAAATATCTATACCTACCATTGAGAGGAAAATCAAAGAAGTTGGTGAGTATGACAGACGCGGAATGGGAGATTCTTAACAGAAAGTCACTAGGAACAATACGTCTGTGTCTGGTGGCATCAACGACATTCAACATTTCAAAGGAAACGACAAAAAAATGTTTAATAACGACATTGGCCAAACTATATGAAAAACCCTCAGCCTTAAATAAGGTATTTCTTATGAACCGTCTATTTGATATGAAGATGTTAGAAGGTGGATCTATTGCTGATCATTTAAATGAATTTAACATAGTTACCTGTCAATTAAGTTCTATAGGAGTAAATTTTGATGATGAAGTTAAGACTCTGTTGTTTCCGTGCTCATTCCCATAAAGTTGGAATGGTTTAGTTATGGTTATTAGTAACTTTGTCTCTAGATCTAGTACTTTAAAGTTTGATGATGTTGTTGGTGCCATCCTTAGTAAGGAAATGCGATAAAAAAGCCCAAGTGAGACATCCGGCAATGCTTTGATTGCAAAGATTAGGGGAAGAAAAATGGAAAGAGGAAGGAGCCCAAGAAATCATAGTTAGTCAAGAAAAGGTAGATCCAAATCCAAATCAAGGATAATGTGCTAGAAATATGGGAAGAAAGGACACCTTAAGAAATACTACAAATCTTGAAAGGGAAAGGAAGGAGATGGACAGTGAGAGATCAATCATGAAGTGAGTGTGAAAAGTGATGTGTTGCAAGATGCTTTGATTCTTTCATTAGAGAATATTATTTATGTCTGTGTGGTAGATTCACGGGCCTCATTCCATGCCACACTTGATAGGAACCATTTTCATGACCATGTTACAGGAGATTTTGGACAGGTTCGTCTGGGTGATGATAAACCTTGTAAAATCATTGGAATTGGTAAGGTTTTTATAAATAAATATAACGAAAACCAATGGCTATTGAAGGAGTGTTGACTTTGTGGGGCCTGACCCAAGTTCAGCGTTAGTTAGCCAAACAAATCCCTACACTACTGGCCCTTTCGGCATCAGCCTGTGAAGCGCAGATCGAAGTCTCACTCGAAGCAATATGGGGGGATGTTGGAACCAAGTTTCTGCACCCTGAGATGGTCATGATGTCGGTTTATACCCTATGTTCCTACTTTCATGCAGGTCACTAAGTTGTAGGGCTTTATGAGACTACCCTTTATTCTGCCCTTCAGTACCTCCGCAAAGGTGTACAATTTACCTTCGTGCAACCTTAACCCATGATCCAGGTACTTCCATGCTGCTATGACAACATATTGTATAGGTTCCCAAGTTATCTTAAGTATTTTACTTATCTTACTAATCAACCACAGTTAGTGCCGCGTAAACTTATATCCTTACTTGTGTTTAATCAACTAATACAGTCACATATATTCACGCATCACATGAACATTGTAAATTAATGTAGGTTTTAACCCTGTACAAAAATTACCTGAATAAGAATTCTAAGAACATAAAATAAACAATACGAGAGCATAACACATAAGACACATATACATAGATATTTTCCCTTGGATCCAAAAACCGAGACTACCAGCTTGATTTTTCATTATGTTCTTTTCAATGTTACAATACATATTTATACATGCCAAAGCATCCAATACCATGGACTGACGACCATCGTGTCCAAAACCATGACCCGAAAACCATCGCGTCCAAAACCATGTGCGAAAACCATGCACAAAACCATAGGTAGGTCCACCCAACCTAATATAGGGTTCAAATAAAAAAAATCCCCTGGGCGCTGCCCCGAACCCCGTAAAGGGGCGCTACTCGCCCCCCTCAAACCCCTCGGATAGGGGGGGGCCCTCCGCCCCCTCGCTGTGCAATCGGCACAACAAAGGGGGGGATCTAACCCCTTGGTTAACTACGTAGGCTAGTTGTGGAAAGAATATAACACAACCCAACATTCTCCCACTTGTTGGTTTCTTTCCACAGGGGGCCATAGGAAAGCTTAGTCATTTGTCCAGCCCTGCAATGCCCATTATTTCTCTACACCAAGATAAATTCTCAGAGCTCACATATTTTTTCGATGCATCTGCAGTATTCTTTGAAGTGTCCACCTTTACCAGCAACACCTTTTTGTCTTCTATCATATCCCTCACAAAGTGATACTGAACATCAATATGTTTTGTCTTTGAATGATAAGCAGGGTTCTTTGCCAAGAAAATTATACTTTGGATGTCACAGTCTATCCTTATAGCTCCCTGTACTAACCCCATACTTGAACACAATATTTGCAACCAAAATTCTTCCTTTCTTGCATGAGTGGCTGCCATGTATTCTGCCTCTGTAGTTGATAGTGCCACTATAGATTGTTTCTTACTCATCCAATTGACTGCACCTCCAAATAGGTTAAACACATACCCACTTGTAGATCTTCTCTGATCCAGATCTCTAGCCCAGTTTGCATCAACAAATCCACGGATATCCAACACTCTATCCAATCTTGGTCTTCCTTGGTAGCAGAAGCCATAATCACTAGTGCCACACAAATATCTGAAAACTCGCTTCACTATTGTCCAATGGTCCTTCCCTGGTTTTGACATAAACCTGCTCAATACTCCCACTCCATGTGCAATGTCTGGTCTAGTACATACCATCACATACATCAGGCTACCGACTGCACTTGCATATGGAAGACGGGACATGTCCTCTTCCTCTTCTTGTGTCTTGGGAGACTGTTCAGAAGATAAATTTACACCTACAGGAATAGGAACCTTCACTGGTTTACTATCTTGCATATTAGACCTCTACAATATTTTCTCGACATACTTCCTCTTGTTTAACTAGGGATTTCTCTTTTCCCGATCTCTTTTAATTTCCATGCCCAAAATATAGTTTGCGGCACTAAGATCTTTCATGTCGAATTTGGAGGACAATTGGGTCTTCAAATCCTAGATAATTTCTTTGTCATTTCCAACCAACAACATATCATCCACATACAAGACCAAAAAAATAACATGGTCACCAATTAGTTTGAAATACACATAGTGATCTGCTTTGCATCTAGTGCAGCCAAGTCCCCGTATAAATGTATCAAATTTCTGATACCACATCCTTGGTGACTAATTTAATCCATACAGAGACTTCTTTAACCTGCATACCAGTACTTTCTTACCCTTCACCACAAAGCCTTCAGGTTGGATCATGTATATCTCCTCTTCCAGATCCCCGTGAATAAATGTTGTCTTCACATCCATCTGTTCTACCTCAAAATTAAAAGCAATAACAACATATAAAAGTAATTTAATAGAAGCTACCTTGGTAACAGGAGAAAAAATATCACCAAAATCAATTCCCGACACCTAGGTATAACCTTTTGCTACCAACCGAGCTTTGTATTTCTCCACCTTTCCTTCTGCATTTGTCTTCTTCTTGAACACCCATTTGCTACCAACAGGTTTCCTTCCAGTCGGCAACTCCACCAGATCCCATGCCTCATTTTTGTGCAAAGATGCCATTTCATCAACCATGGCCTCTTTCTAAAGTTTTCCATCCTCTGAATCTATTGCTTCCTTCACAGTTCTGGGATCATCATTAGTAATAGATAAAGAAAAATTTGAACAGAAATCAGATGGACTATACCTTTATGGCTACCTTCTTTTTTGAACTGATCTTCTCACACCCGGAGTTTGTGGCTCTTCATCTTCTAATTCCTCTTTTGCTGTAGAGTTTGATTCTTCCTCCTTAAGCTCGAAATCTATCTTCTCAGGTCTTTTAGTTGGACTTCATGTTCAATAACATCTTTCACCTCTCTAATTGTTGAAATGTGGCAACAAGAATATTACAATTTAATTTGTCCTTGAATTAAATTGTGAATTAAAATAGAATTTAGTCTTAACAGCTACTTGGAAATAATTAATTAGGTTATTTTGACTTAATTAGTTGGAAGAATTCAAGTTAGAAGTCTTTCTGAAGTCATGCAAGAGTTATCCCTTAAATTAAGGAGATAAGATTGAGTTATATTTGAGTTGTAATTAGTTAACTCAGTTTATTGAGTTAAGTCCAGCTAAATTAGTTCAAAACTATTTGAGGAACTAATAGAGAGTTAATAGTCAGTTGACGCATGCATGCACTCAACTAGTGTACTCTAGTTAACTGAATATTCCCTCATTAGAAACTCATACATGTCTATTCTAAGAAAGACCTAGTTGAGATTAAAGTCAAGGATAGTGTACTATCAGTTGCATGTGTTTTATTATAAAGAAAACTCATGCATGTAGGAGGAACCAATGCCTTGAGGATTGCGCAGTTCTAACAGTGTGCGAGAACAGTGTTCCACTTGGTGAGGTGAAGATCATCCCAGAGGAACAACACAAGGAAATACGATCATGGAGGGCAGAGAGGAAGGCTTGAGAGAAGCCTAGATTGCCTATGAGCATCTTTGAGGATTGTACTGAGAGCTAGCTAGTTGTGAGAGCTAAGGCTTTGTATAATTCCTATGTATCTCCAACTTGTATGATAATACAGATAGTGGGGTTTTTAGCTGAGGCTTTCCCCAAAGTATTTTCTTGTGTATTGTGCAATTGATTCTTCTTCTTCTGGTTATATTGTTCAGCTCGATCTTTAATCTTCTGCAAAATGATAGTAGAAGTAGGTTATAGTATTCTTCTTTGATTTATTTTGCATTATTGGGTTAACCTATAGTCAGATTTTCTACATAGGTCCCAGAGTGAGATTTGTAGAGAATTTGCAGAATTTATACATGGTATCAGAGCCAAGTTTATCGGAGCTGTGAATAGCATACGGAGAAGAGAATTCGAAGTTTGAAGTTTGGGGTTGCAGGTGCAAATCAAATTCTTATCATACTTCAAGGTTGGCCAATGGCGTTCTATGGCTTGAGACTCGGGTATGCCTTGGAAGGTAGCTCGAATTACGTAGCATGAAAAGATAGATTGGAGGTTGTATTAGAAGATAATGGCTTGAAGGATTTCATTGATCAGGAAATCCCAAAGCCAACTTCAACTAATGCACAAGAGTTGGTTGAGTGGAAGAAGTGTGTGGCGATGGCGAGACAGATCATCCTTGAGGGAGTTCGAGACCATATTGTCTCGAGTCTCCATGGGAAAGATACTCCATTTTCAATTTGGAAGACATTGAAGGACCTCTACCAGAACAGTAGCGACTAGTGGAAATTGGCACCCAAGGATAAGCTTCGAAGAATCAAGATGGAGAAGGGCGATACTATTTCCACATATCTGAATAAGCTCACCACCTGTAAAGATGAGCTTAGCAGTGTGGGAATAACTACTGTCGGTGATGATATGGTGAGCCTCACTCTCCTTGGCCTTCCAAAGAGCTGGAATAGCTACCAGGACTCTGTGAATGGAAGGGAGAAATTACTAGATTAGGAACAATTGTGGTCGGATCTCATGCAGGAGGAGATCAGGAGGAGCACACAAGATGGTTCTTCATCAAAGAATGATGATCAAGAAATTTTGTCCTCAGCGAGTAAGTCAAGGAAAGGGAAGGGGAAGGCTTCCCATTCCAAATCAAATTCTTCTCATGGAGGGAAGAAGGGTGACAAGTCTAAAGTGATATGCTTTAATTGTCATGAGATGGGACATTATGCAACTAATTGCCCATCAAAGAAGTCCAAGAAGGGATCCTCGGAAGGATCAGAAGGTGAGGCATTAGCCTCTCAATTCGAAATGGACTTTACCCTCATCGCATGAATGGTGTCATCGACAATGGGATGTGTCTGGCATCTTGACAGTGGAGCCTCATTCCACATGACCGATGATAAAAGTTTATTCAATGCCTTGGAGGAGAAATACCTCAAGATACGCATAGAGATGGGTTACGACGGAAGGTATAGTGTTTCAGGAGTGGGCACGGTTGCTTTTTAGAGGGAGCATGGAGCTCATATCACCTTGACAGATGTGAAAGATGTGCCTGTACTGAAGAAGAACTTGGTGTCGGTCACGATGTTGGAGGACAAAGGCTACGATGTTGTCTTCAGTAAAGGAAAGGTGTTCCTAAGACACATAGCCATGGGTCAGACCAAGAGGATAGGGATTCGACTGAAGAATCTCTATAAATTAGAGGTAAATGATTGTGCAGCATTGAGTATGAAACCAGAATTGGTGCAAAGCCAAGACATTGGCGAGTAGTGGCATAGGCGGTTGGGCCATTTGCATCATAGGTCTTTGAAGATAATGCAACAGATATCTATGGGACTTCCCAAAGGTAAACTTGAGCAAGTTGACACATGCAAAGGTTGTACCTTGGGAAAGTACACCAACTCTTCCTTTCATGATCAAGGCAATCGAGCAAAGGCTATCTTAGAGTGATTTCATACTGGTGTGTGTGGACCATTCTCGATGGAATCCTTGGCGAAGCAAAGGTATTTTGTGATTTTCATTGATGACCATTCTCGTAAACGCTGGATTTATTTCAGGCACAAGAAAGACCAAACCTTTACAAAGTTTTGTGAGTTCAAAGCTTTGGATGAGAAAGAGTCAGGGAAGAAGATCAAGGCCTTGAGAAGCGACAACAATGGATAATATGTCTCTCAAGAATTTAAGGATTTTTGTGCAGTAGAAGGAATTAAACGAGAGTTGACGGAACCTCATAACCCACAGAAGAATGGGGTGGCCGAGAGGAAGAATAGAACTATTTTAGGGGTAGCACGAGCAATTATACATAACCAAGGCCTACCACTTCACTTGTGGGCTGAGGCATGCAACACAATGGTCTATTTGCATAATAGAAGCCCACATCGCATACTTGGGATGAAGACACCAGAGGAAGCTTTCTCCGATAAGAGACTAGATGTGGGTCACTTCAGGATCTTTGGCTCATCGACATATTGCCATGTGACAAAGGATGCATGGAAGAAGCTTGAGCCAGCAACAGAGTTGGGGATACCTGTGGGGTATATTGATACACCTCACAACTATCGGGTGTACTTGCCTACCAGTTGGAGGACAGTGGTTCATAGAGATCTCAAGTTTGATGGGCAGAAGGCCATGCGAGTTTCCCTTGAGTGGGAGCTCCAACTACAGGCTGTGGAGGAGCTGTTGGTTCCTAAGGAGGAGGAGCCTCAGACTAATGCGGAGCATCCGCATGCAAAGGTTCCAAGAGTGGAGACATCCACTCAAGCAGAGTGGAGAGAAGAGAAGCTGACAGATTGTTTGAGGATGCGAGAGAGAACGTGGGAGCACCATTTTCTTAGCACAGACAGAGGAGGTCACCTCATAGGTACACTGGATACATGGCCCTTGCTGGGGAATGTGTTGAGACTGAGCCATCTTCCTTTGAGGAAGTAGTGCTGCAACTGATTTGGGATGATGCTATGGTGGAGGAGTATGACTCCATAGTTCGTAATAGTGTTTGGGACATGGTTCTGAGACTGGAGAATAAGTCAGTTGTGAGTTCCCGTTGGCTTTACAAGGTAAAGCAAGCTGCTGATTATGGGAGGATCATGTTGTTGCAGTATATTTCGACAAAGGAGCAAGATACTGACATTTTGAAAAAGGCATTGTCAAAGTGTAAATTCGAGTTCCATAGAGATGTGTTCAGGGTGGCAGATAATCCCTTTCTTGTTGAGAGGGAGTGTTGAAATGTGGAAACAAGACTATTCCAATTTAATTTGTCCTTGAATTAAATTGTGAATTAAAATCAAATTTATTCTTAACAGCTACTTGGAAATATTGTTTAGATAATATTCGGCAAAATCACATAACCAATCTTTTGTCGACGCGTTTTGAAATAATTAATTAAGTTATTTTGACTTAATTAGTTGGAGAAATTCAAGTTAGAAGTCTTTCTGAAGTCATGCAAGAGTTATCCCTTAAATTAAGGAGATAAGCCTTAAATTAAGGAGATAAGATTGAGATATATTTGAGTTGTAATTAGTTAACTCAATTTACTGAGTTAAGTCTAGTTAAATTAGTTCGAAATTGTTTTAGGAAGTAAGAGAGAGTTAACAGTTAGTTGATGCATGCATGCACTCAACTAGAGTACTCCAGTTAACTAAAGATTCAATCATCAGAAACTCATGCATGTCTATTCTGAGAAAGACCCAGTTGAGATTAAAGTCAAGGACGGTGTACTATCAGTTGCATGTGTTTTCATATAAAGAAAACTCATGCATGCAAAAGGAATCAATGCCTTGAGTTGCACAATTTTGACAGTGTGTGAGAGCAGTGTTCCACTTGGTGAGGTGAAGATCATCCCAGAGGAACAGTGCAAGGAAATAGGAGCTTGGAGGGCAAAGAGGAAGGCTTGAGAAGCCTAGATTACATGTGAGCATCTTTGAGGATTGTACTGAGAGCTGGCTAGATGTGAGAGCTAAGGCTTTGTATAATCCCTATGTATTTCCACCTTGTGTGATAATACAGATAGTGGGGTTTTTAGTTGAGTCTTTCCCCAAAGTATTTTCATGTGTATTGTGCGATTGATTCTTCTTTTACTAGTCATATTGTTCATCTCGGTCTTTAAGCTTTCGCAAATTGATAGTAGAAGTAGGTTATAGTATTCTTCTTTGATTTATATTGCATTATTGGGTTAACCTACAGTCAGATTTTTTACATAGGTCTCAGAGCGAGATTTGTAGAGAATTTGCAGAATTTCTATACTGAACACCACATCTCGGCTGTACACAACCTTCATTGTTACTCAGTTCCAAAGCTTATAACCCTTTAAGCCATCCTTATACCCAATAAAGATTCACTTTTTAGATTTACTATCCAACTTGGTTCTTTTCTCCTTTGGAGCATGTACATATGCATCACATATAAATGCCCTCAGATGTGAAAGAGAGGGTTTCTTACCAGTCCATTCCTCTTGTGGAATCTTATCCTCCAACACTGATGAAGGTGATCTATTGACTAGGTAACATGTTGTCTCCACTGCCTCTGCCCATAATTCCTGTCCTAACCTGGCACCACTGAGCATGCTTCTTGCCCTTTCCATCAACGTCTAGTTCATTCTTTCTGCAACTCCATTTTTCTCAGGTGTGTATGGAGTAGTCTTCTATCATGCTATACCAAACTTCTTACAGAATTCTTCAAATTCCTTACTGCAAAACTGTCCACTGTTATGTGTCCTCAGCACCTTTATCTTCTTCTCTGTCTGGTTTTCCACTAGAGACTTAAATTCTTTAAACCTATCAAAGACTTCAAATTTCTTCTTAAAGAAATATATCCATGTATTCCTTGAGAAGTCATCTATAAATGGTACATAGTACATAGACTTACCTAGTGATGGAACCTTCATAGATCCAAACACATCACTATGCACAAGCTCTAATATCTGTTTCGCCCTCTTACCACCAGAGGGGAAACTCACTTGATTCTGCTTCCCATATACACAATTTTCACAGAAATCAAAATCCAGAGAGCTATTACTCATACCTTCTACCATACCTTTACCATGAAGTATTCAAAGGCCCTTCTCTCCAATATGTCCAAGACTTTGATGCCATAACATGGTCTTCTCTCCAGAGACCACTAGATTTTCTGCTCCACTTTCAAGAACCACAGAATTGTTGCACCCATCAACAACAGTGATACCTTTCAGCTTGTACAGAGTTCCAATTTTAACTCCCCACATCAATACCAGTGCTCCCCCAACCATCTTGCAGGTATCCTTCTCGAACACTATTTTTACACCTGCATCATCCAACTTGCTTACAGAAATCAGATTTCTGGCCAATGCAGGAATATGCAGAACACTCGGAAGTGTTCTAACCCTTCCACCTTGCAACTTCAACTTTACTTTTCCATGACCAACGATTCTAGACTTCCTATCATCCCCTAAGAAGACATCACCACCATCATATTTCTCATACTCATAGAACCACTCTCTATGGGGAGTAAAGTGAAAGGATGCACCTGAGTTAATCAACCATGCCTCATGATCTACATGTGTACTCGAAGAAGCCAAGTACACTTTCCCACCTTCATCTGACGTGGTTTTCGCCTTTGCAGAAGGAGAATCACTAAATCCCTTTCCTTTTTCAAGAGCTTTAGATTTACAGTCCCTTTTGTAGTGCCCTTCCTTTCTGTATTTCTAGCAAACCACCTTTACAGGTTTTCCTAGAGATTTATATCTCCCTCTAGATTTAGATCTCCTACTCGATGACTTATTTTTGTTTCTGTTATGGGACTGTCCTCGTACAGACAAGGCATCACAATTCTGGCTCTCCATATTTTTCTATCTCATCTCCTCCGTTAGTAAGGATGAGACTATTTCATTAAACTGCAAGGCAGTTGCATTACTACCTATTGTAATAACCATACTATCCCACGAATCTGGTAGAGAACACAACAAACTGATGCACTTAACTTCATCTGAAGTTTTAATATCAACATACAATAACTGACTTACCACAGTATTAAATGCATTCAGATGCTCTGTCACCAAGTCTCCATCTTTCATGCTAAGGTTATACAGCTTTTTCCGCAGGAACAATTTATTCATCGAGAGACTTAGATTGGTACAAAGTCCCTAACTTTTCCCACAAAGCCTTCACCATAGCTTCCCTGATACATTCAACAATACTGAATCTGAGACACACAATCATATTGTTCTCTTTGCCTTCCGATCCAACTTCTTCCATTCTTCATTTGACACTCCTGTTGGTTTAGTACCCAGATCTACCGTGATCCACTAATCTTTATCCACCAATAGATCCTCCATCTTGAGTTTCCATAACTCAAAACTCTAACAATTAAATTTCTCGATCTCTATCTTTCCACTGCTCACCATCTTCTTTCACGACTAGAATCAAACCCGTAGATCTCCCACTAAACAGGGTATACCATAGGCCCGGACAAAACCCCTCAGCAACAAAAGTGTCCCCTTGAAGACAAAACAACTCTGATACCAAATGTAGGTTTTAACCCCGTACAAAAATTACCTGAATACAAATTCTAAGAATGGAAAATAAACAATGTGAGAGCTTAACACATAAAACACATATACATAGAGATTTCCCCTGGATCCCAAAACTGGGACTACCAACTTGATTTTTCATTATGTTCCTTTCAATGTTACAATACATATTTATACATGCCAAAGAATCCAATACCATGGACTGGAAACCATCGCATCCAAAACCATGGACCGAAAACCATCACATCCAAAACCATGTGCGAAAACCATGCACAAAACCATAGGTAAGTCTGCCCAACCTAATATAGGGTCCAAAAAAAAAATTCCCCAGGGCACTCCCCTGGACCCCGTAGAGGGGGGCTGCCACCCCCCCTGTGGCACCCCCATTGCACAATCAGCACAATGAAGGGGGGGCTCTGCCCCCCCTCTAACCTCTCGGTTAACTACGTGAGCTAGTCATGGAAAGAATATAACACAACCAAACAATTAAACCCAAAACGCAATATAACCAGATGCATTAACAAGAAATAAATACACAGAATTTGCAGAATACTTCTCTTTATTGATATCTTCAAATTAATACAGACTATTTGTCCTGCGCACACAACTACAGGGGTCTGAGCACTCAGTTACAGACTTCCACCCTAGGCCTCTATGCACTCAGCTGCAGATCTTATACCTACGCTAAGGCCCGAGAACACTTAGACTCCAATGCTTAACTCCTCACTTCATCCTTCGCTATCCACTTTGAACTACTTAGAGCTTACTTATTTAGCTCCCTTTTATACAATCCCATGGTTTGAAGACCATGGGTGGATCTTTACAGCTAACTTTACACTTTCCAAAATAAGGGCAGATAACCCTTTATGACTCTTGACACCTTCAAGCTCTGCGACCACAAAATGCAGAGGCTTTACAACTTTATTATAAAATTGTCCCAAAACATGGGCTTTTAGCCCCAAAACTGTCCTTGGGGAAACCCGTTCCCAAGAGGCCCCCAACACAAACATGGTGACTCGCCCTTGAGTCACTCTACAGGCATGGAGATCTTGGCACAAAGACCTCCTAGCTCGACCTGTATGACGGCAACCTCGGCAGTGCACTGTGCGACCGCTTGCTTCGCTTCTTCAACCAACTACTCGGTCGTTGGTCCTAAACTGTTAGCCTGAAGCTTCTACTGAGTTGCTTGTAGATTAGCAAGCTTGCCTTCAATAGAGGTCGTGACCAAATAAGCCTCATCCAACCAGGGCTTCAAGCACACCTTTAGCACTGCCTCTTTGTGCTGCGCTGCATCTACCTGTTCTTTTAGTGTTTTGGCCTCCTGCAACTTTGCCAGTCTCTAGTGAGAGTGACGGTGTGCACTGTACCTTTTACATCTTCATAGCATTGCTGCAGTTCTCGCACCTCTGTTTCCAGCTGTTGTACATTAGCGTCCTCCTACATGCTCATCAAGACCTCGAATGATTGTTCAAACAAACATGTGCAGTCTGCTATTGCACTGTCTACAACCGTTATCGCCTCTGTGACAGCAGTTGCATGCTTCTCCTTTACTTCTGGCGGAGTTGAAGGCTGGGCCTTCAACTATAAATCTGCAATCTGTAGGTTCAGCTCCAGCTGAACCTTAGCCAACTGTGTGTGATAATCTTCCTCAGGAATGGCCAATTTGGGTACCATTCAGGAAGCTTCCCTCATGGCCTTAATCATGCGCATATTTGTGTTAGTAAGTTCCACCATGGAAGTGAGGGTGGTGTCTCACTGCAGGTCCATCTGCTCATTATTAATCTTCTGCTCACTGATCACCTACAAAGTGCAGTGTTCGTGGGCCCTCAGTTCCATGATCAGTCTATCCTGCAGTAGGTGGAGCACCTCACTAGGGAGCACTGATAAGTTCAACCCCACTCCCTTGAGGGCGCTGACAGTGGGCCTATCAACTTCATTTTTTGTGGTCAATGCTCCATTCGACAACACTATCACTTGGGAGACCTTTGCAGGCAGCATCTCGGCAACTTCTGAAGTATCGATAGCGAGGTTGGTGGAAACCATGCCATCCTGTGATGTGTGGGTTTGCAGCTCCTGCAGACCCATCTATATGGCTACCAATACCGTGTCTCCAATATCATGCAAATCTCCTTCTATGAGGGTGATTGGGTCTAGCGATACCTTACTGGATGTGGATTTCTTCCTCGACCCCACTTTTTCTTGTTCCCTTGGACGCTTGATGTGGTTCGACATTCTCTGTGGGTCCGTGTGATGCTGCTCTGTTTTCTCGTCCATTTCTTCCTCTATTTTGGGCGAAGGCGACCTCGCACCTTTGTCAGAGCCATTATATGATTTTCCTATCTAATTTTCCGTCTACTGGGCAGAATCGCGCTCTGCCTGGGCCTTGTCAACAACCTCCTTCTTCCTCTTCTTAGCCAGCTATGCCATCTTGAGCTTGGCCTCCTCCTTTTTACGCTGCGCAGCGGTTTACTAAACCCTGCCGCCAAGTCTAAGGCAGTGTGCCACTTTGCCGGCCAACACTCAAGAACTGCACAAATTGCCTCGTCCATTACCAAGTAAGGCAAGTCATGCCATGTCTGCTCAGAGTCCTTCTTTGCCCTGATTGATATGTGGTGAAAGTCTGCCTTGAACTCCACGTACTCTTACAGCTTGCTAAACACAGTAGGCAACAATCGCGGTTTGTGACTGATAGCCATGCAGATGTTTATTTCCATAAATATCTAGAATATCTTGCTATCCTTGATGCATTGAGCATCCTTTGTCTCCCACAACAAAGCATATTTTGTTGCTTCTGGTAGGTCCAACGCGATAGAGGGGAATTGATTGTCTTGCGACAGCTCCCAAGCTACCAGCACAATAGACAACAAGAGCCATGCATAGTTGAAGGTCTTGCTGAGCTCCTGTGCCTCACAGTAGTTCACAAGGAACTCACTGTAGAGATAACGCGCCCAACTAAACTAGACTTCTTCAGCGCTTGGGCTGTAAGAGAAACGACTAGTGCCGACACTTCATCTGCGCGACACTTCCTGATAACCGTTCCTGCCAAAATCTGCATGGCCACCTTGACTATAGGGTCATAGATACTCGAGACGGAATAACCTTGTGGCTTCTTGATGAGCTTGAATTTCTTCTTCATGGCCTCCGTGAGGGCCTACTCACCACCTTTTTTGCCAAACATCATGGCCAGATCTTCCCCTGTGTAGGGCAGCTGCGTGATCCTATTAATCAATCTCTCGGTGATGGGTATTGGCTCCTCCAGCCACAGACACCCATTGTGCACCAAGCATAGTAGCTGCTTTATGACCAATACTGTGATGGCGGTGTGATTGTAGTGAGTTACCCATAGCAGGTCGAACGGACCTGCCTTGTCTACTCCCTTGAGCCACTTCTGCCTTTCCAATGCAGTCATCCTAGTGGTTGTGTCAACAACCTGGCACATTAATTGTTCTGTTGCCAAGTGCAAGAACTTTTCATGGTCATCTAAGTCCCAATCTTCTAGTTTTAATAGAGGAACCCACCCCAAGCATGGTCCTTCAAAGACAATATCGTTCGGCAATAGAGGGGTGTGCAAGGCCACCTTGCTCTTGTCAGTGTCCTTTGGCACCTTGGTCTTGCCCTTGCGTGAAGGGACGTACTCGGGCAACTTAGTGATAGAGTGAGAACCCTTGCCTTCAACTTCCTCCACTTCCACTGCCAAGTCCTCATCATCCATCAGGATGTCCTCAATTTCTTCCTCTTCCAGCTCCAAGTTAATGGTTTTGCCCTTTTCCTGTGCTTTTCCTACTGTGGGTTTCTTCTCGGCGACACACGCACTGGTATCACAGCCTTTGCACTCTCCTTGGTTGGGGTTGGCTTCGGTCTAGGTGTTCGTGGTGACTTGGGAACATTAGCTAATACCTCTGCAACCTCTAGAGCAGCTCCCTCTACCTCCCTAACAACCTCCAACATAGCCCCCTTGGCTTCCACTACTTCAGCGCTCAAAGCTTCTACGGGCGTCAACATGATGCTATGCAACAACTCCTGTGTCTCCTTTGGCAATGTCTCAAATACTGAAATTGCTAGCAAAAATTCATAGTTTTCATGATTCATGTGTGCCTAATAGCTCAACAACACAATGTTCAAAATGCCAAGTGTTTTTCATTGGGCCTCCACCTATAATTTATAGGGAATTTTGAATTCAAATCCGACTGTTCCCCCCATATTCGATTCATTAATGCTAGATTGGTGGCAGATTTCCAAGGATCTTACCCATAAAATTTGTCTTAAATATCGACCGCTCGCTCTATTTGGCCGCATTCCTACCATCAAATCATGAACAATGACTTTAACAGTCACTTTCCAACTAACCTGCGTGATTTCTCCCTGGGTAGCGCAGCTCTCTTTGTGTTGTTGCGAACCCTGTGACATTTCCTCATCCCGCACAATCCTCCAATCGCACAGTTCCCCAACCCGAGTAGTGTAGTTTATAGTCCCGCACCTCCTTTCAGCTGCATGGAGCGCTAAGACTATGCTACCTTCATATAGTCATCTCGCTGGATCATCGGTGTATGGCTTCAATCAACTTCCATTCACCTTTCCTAGGAAGGGATCTCCATTCAATTTAACCCACTGAATTGCTTCGCCGTCAGTAATCTCCTTAATGACATAAGGCCCTAGCCAGTGCATTCTGAACTTCCCTGGAAATTTATCAAACTTACTATCATATAACAAAACCAGAAAATTTACCTTAAAGGTGTGCAACTTAATGTGCCGATCATGCCATGCTATTTCGCGTTACTTTTGGACCTGTTGGTGAAATCCAACTAGAAATATCTCTTCCTCAAGCTCAGCAAGCTGTGCGGGCCTCTCTTCTAGGGCTCCGTGATCGTTCATACCCGTTAGTGCCGCTATGTGCAGACTAGGCATAACGTATTCCATGGGCATCATTGCTTCAACACCATATACAAACCTAAAGGGTGTCTGTCGAGTCAAATTTTTACATGTCGTCCAATAGGCCCATAGTACTCCGAGTATGTGTAGGTCCCAATCTCTTCGTTGGGCATTGCAAACCTTGGTCATCATGTTCTCCAACACCTTATTGAATGCTTCCACCATTCTATTAGCCTGTGGGTGATAAGGCGTGCTTTTCTGGTGCTATATATGAAATTCCCCTATTAGCGCGTTGATCGTTTCGTTCAGAAAGTGCGTACCATGATCACTAATCAAAATCTTTGGACAACCACATTACGTCAGTACATACTCAAAGGGGAACTTCGCAATAGTTGCACCTATGCAATTCTTCACAGGCTATGCCTCTGTCCATCGAGTCAAATACTCAGTCGCGGTGATAATGTACCACGCTCCCATCTTCTTTCCTTGGGGCTAAATAGGTCCCACAAAATCTATCGCCCATTTTTCGAAAGGTTGCAACATCATCTATGGGTTCAGAGGTAGCTTGTCTCTCCGCGATGTCCTGCCAGTCCTTTGACACACATCACCCACCTTACAGTAAGCTTTTGAATCCTGATGGAGGGTTGGCCACCACAACCCTGCACGTAGAATCTTCTGCGCAGTTGCTCTTCCTGCATAATTCCCTCCCGCAGTACCCCCATGAGTATCCTCAAGGATACTGCTCCTTTCGAACTTTGGTACATATCGTCGTAATACTTCATCGGATCCCATTTTGTACAGATGTCTAGGAATGACAAAAAATTCTATCGCGCATACCACTAACTCCTTTTTCTGTTGGACAGTGTAACCTTTAGGGGCGTTTCCTATCGTTAGGAAGTGCATGATGTCTTCAAATTGACCATCTGCGATGCGCATTGCAAATAGTTGTGCGTCACACAATCCCTCCTCAAAATTAGTGGGCTCTTCCCCTATTTCGATGCATGACAGATGGTTTGGTATCATGTTCAGTCGTCCAGGCTTCACAATAACCTCAAAATCATACTCCTGGAACAATAACAACCATCTAAAGATCCCCCCCCCCCCCAACATAGGGTTATTGACTAGGTATTTCAATGCAAAATGATCTGTATACATCTTAAAATGTCCACCCAGCAAATAGTGTCTAATCTTTTGGAGCACATATACCATGGCTAACCCTTCGTGCTCGATGGTGGAATATTTCTTCTCAGCCTTCGATAACCTCCTTCTTGTGAATGCTATAGGATGGTCCAATTCTCCTCCACTAGCTTGTGTCAGTACTGCTCCTAGTGCCATACATGATGCATCTACATGTACATGAAACTCCTTTTTCCATTCTGGGAAGACTAAAATCATCGCGGTGACCCTTTTCCTTTTCAATACATCCAAGCTTTTTTGACAGTCCTCATTCCAACAGAATGTGACATCCTTTTTCAACAACTTCTCCATAGGCGCAATGATATGGGCATAGCCCTTGATAAACTTCCTGTAATACCTAGTATGTCCTAAGGTTGTGCGTATCTGTTTTACACTCCTCAACAGCTCCAAGTTAAGTATCACTACGATCTTCATGGGATCTACCATCAGTCCCTGTCTACAAACCACATGACCTAGTAGAGTCCCAAAAGGCACAAAAAACAAACATTTCTTCAAATTAAACACAATTTGGTACCTTCGACGGGTATCTAGAATTAAGAGTAGACTGGCCACATGGTTTTCACCAACCCAAACACAGTGAAGTCATCAAAGTACACCTCCAGAAACTTATGAATTAATTCTTTGAATGTAGCAATGACTACATGCAAAAAAATCATAGGCTCATTCTTCAATCCAAAAGGCATTACAGTGTATTGAAAACATCCCCACTCAATCACGAAGGTCTTCTTGCTTCTATCTTCAGGTATGATTTTGATCTGATGGTACCCAGAGAACCCATCAGTGAAGGAGTACACTTCCTCGCCACCTACATTATCCAATGCCTCATCAGTGAACGAAGTCGGGAAAGGATCATGTACACAAGCCTCATTCAACTTCCTGAGATCTATGCATATCCTTATTTCATCCTTTTATTTCTTTTCCTCTACCACCATTGGGCTTACCCAATCATATTATTCTATGGGCTCAATGATGCATGCCGCGAGCATCTTGTCTACTTCTAAGCAGACCTTCTCCTTATACTTCGGATTGAGACGGTAAGGTCTTTGCTTAACCGACTTTGAGTCGAGTTTTAATGTGACCTTCATAACACCTAAGACTCCTATTATCCCCTTTAGCTCCATAAAATTGGTAGGGAACAAATCCTGGTATTTGCGGAGCAATTTAGTGACCTTATCTACCATCGGGTCATCCGAGTAGTCTACAATCTTCACAAATTTGGGCTCTGCCTCCGTACCAATATTTACCTGTTTCGTTTTCATTGGCGCGATTATATCAGGATTCTCGATATGTAGTCGTAGTGACCCTCGGTTTTAGGGATATTAATCTTTCGTGGATCCTCGTCTTCTTCTTCAGTAGTCACGTTATAGCATTCTAGTGCATGGCTCAGCTCAGTAGTCCAATCGGGTTGAATTAGATCCAAAGGATTTTGTGGTATCCTAAAGATTGCTTCTTTAACTTCTTATAGCGCTTCGTCAATACAATCAAACCCATCTTCGAAGTTGAACGTCATTATGAATCCTTCGCGCAGAATATACCATTCACCTATGCCATGGCGGAGCTCTGTCTCCAAGTACCAGTTCATCGGGATAACATCCAATGTGTGACAGAACAAGTTCACCCATTCAGGTTGGGGCTTCGCTCCGTAAGCCTTATCCCATTTGGCCAAGTGTGTGCCCGGATCATCCTTCCCATCATATTTATCTGTCATTCGTACCTTTGGCTTCCCAAATCGTGTCTGCATCATCCTCCTACACTCGTGCCAATCATCAAAGCTACCCTTGTGCTGTAGAAATTCCCATTGTAGATCAACAGATTATGCAATATACTAAAAACAAAATACAAGATCTACTTCTACAACACTTTGCGGAAGCTTAATCAAATTGAGTAAGATCAATTGAACACATATAACTGATAAGAAGAAATCAATCACACATAACACAGAAGAAATAACCTAGGAAAAGCCTCAGCCTAAAACCCCAACTCTGTATTATCATACAAGTGGAAATATAGTCCAGATTACAAAAAGAATCACCTCACAAGCTATCATGCTCTCTTTACAATCCCTTTATTTCTCATAGATAGTCAAATACCTCTCTCAAACCTTCTCCTCTGCCCTCTAAGCCTCTTATTTCTTTGCGCAATTTTCCTTGGGGTCCAGTGCAGCCACTTGTGTGAATTGGCCTTTTCACACACTCACTAACCTCTGATCCAATTGTGCAATCCTGAAGGAGATAAATCATTCTCCATGGATGACCTTCCTTTATAGGAAAAATCCATCCAACTGATAGTACACTGTCCCTCCTCTGATCTCAACTGGGTCTCTATCTGAATTGACATGCATGAGTTATTCATGAGATGATATTCAATTATCTAAAGTGTAGTAGTTATATGAAAGCATGCATTAACTAACTAAACTCCCATTAATTTAAACAAATTGTTTAAATCAATCTAACTGGACTTGACTTAGTTAACTGAGCCAACTAATTACAACTCAAATTAGAAATCATCCTTATCTCTTTAACTGATGGATAAATTCATCAATTAATAGAGAAACTGTTGCATGTCCTCACAAAGACTTCATGTTTGATTTTTCACAACTAATTAACTCATGGTGAATTAATTAATTTATTTTCAAACAGCTGTTAAGTTCAAATTCGAATTTTACTTCACTATTTTAGTTTAGGGACTGACTAAAATAGGAATCCATCTCGAACTGCTAAAAATAGCAATGCTATTTTTAGCACTTCCATTTTTCATTCCCTGTTGCTCAATCCAACACTAGTATCCAAACTGCTATTTATAGCAGTGCTATTTTTAGCACTTCTATTTTTAGCATTTCTTGTTGCTATTTTCAACACTCCCTCTTAACAAGAAAGACATTCATCTCAAACCCGATACTGTACCTTTGGAATGTTCTGCATGCAACACTTCTCTCAAGTGTGGTTGCTCTAGCAACTCTAGAAACAAAAAAAGCTCCCAACTGACCTCTCTGTTGGGCTAGAAACATACTCTGATGCTGAAGCTCTACCTGCTGCTGACAAGTGCTCCCTCTCTGACCTTTGAGCTGCTGCAACACTCCATGCATCTTGCATTGTTGCACACCTCTTTGTGCCATTCTGCACTGGTGCAACACTCCTATGCCTCTCGCATTGTTGCAGCTTGCTAGCTATGTACTGTCTTGGGATAATTGCACTATAGTTCTCTCTTCTGCTCCATCCGCATCTGTCTCTACCCACTCATCTAGTCCTACTACTCCTCATTGGGGCTCCCGTAGCAAGGTCTAATCAAAGAGGCTAGGTACCTCAAGGATCCTACCCCTATTTCAGCCTTCTTGGGACTATCACTTCACATCGCCCCACCTCACACCTGGAGGTATGGATGCATGTGATCTCTCTGCCCACTTGGCTTGAAATTCCCCCCTACTGGAGATCTCTGCATGAGTGGATGCCTCCACTCAGTCTCCTCTCGGCTTCTCTAGTTGTGGCTCCTCCACAACCTCCTGAAGTTGCTTCACCAATTGTGGCTCCTCCATAATTGTTTGAGACTTCTTCCAGTGTTGCATGTTAAGAGGTAATGTACTCTCCCTCTCAACCACCAAGTCTCTAACATTTTCCTTGCTCCTCAAGGCTTTGCATGCATCTTGTACCTTAAGCGCATACAAGTTCTTAGCTAGCACACAAATCTATTTCATCTTTCCCGCCGTCACGAAATTTTCTAGAAAAAGAGATGATTTTAAATCAGCGATATCTCCCTCATCCGAACTTTGATTCAGCTGATTTTTTTCTTGAATTTGGTCTTTTTCTGCAAGGAATCCAGATCTGCTATTTGTTTCTAAAAATTTTGCACAAAAATTTTCATATCTGCTCTGAAAACTCGCGGCCCAAAACTCAAAACTTCGAAATCTCCTCTAATATATTCTTTTTGTTTTGATCACCTTTTCTCCAATACCATGTAGAAATTTTTCTACAAAACCTTGCTCTGACACCATATAGAAATTCCCACTGTAGATCAACAGATTATGCAATATACTAAAAACACAATACAAGATCTACTTCTACAACATTTTGTGAAAGCTTAATCGAATTGAGCAAGATCAATTGAACACATATAATTATAAGAAGAAATCAATCACACATAACATAGAAGAAATAACCCGGGGAAAGCCTCAGCCTAAAACCCCAACTCTATATTATCATACAAGTGGAAATATAGTCCGAATTACAAAAAGAATCAGCTCACAAGCTATCCTTCTCTCTCTGCAATCCCTCTGCTGCTCATAGATAGTCAAAGGCCTCTCTCAAACCTTCTCCTCTGCCCTCCAAGCCTCCTATTTCTTTGCGCAATTTTCCTTGGGGTCCAGTGTAGCCACTTGTGTGAGTTTGCCTCTTCACACACTCACTAACCTCTGATCCAATTGTGCAATCCTGAAGGAGATAAATCCTTCTCCATGGATGAGCTTCCTTTATAGGAAAAATCCATCCAACTGATAGTACACTGTCCATCCTCTTATCTCAACTGGGTCTTTGTTTGAACTGACATGCATGAGTTATTCATGAGAGAATATTCAGTTATCTGAAGTGTAGCAGTTATATGCAAGCATGCATTAACTATCTGAATTCACATTAATTTAAACAAATTGTTTAAATCAATCTAACTGGACTTGACTCAGTTAACTGAGCCAACTAATTACAACTCAAATTAGAACTCATCCTTATCTCTTTAACTGATGGATAAATTCCTCAATTAATATAGAAACTGTTGCATGTCCTCACAAAGACTTCATGTTTGATTTTTCACAACTAATTAACTCATGGTCAATTAATTTATTTATTTTCAAACAGCTGTTAAGTTCAAATTCGAATTTTACTTCACTATTTTAGTTTAGGGACTGACTAAAATAGGAATCCATCCTGAACTGCTAAAAATAGAAATGTTATTTTTAGCAATTCCATTTTTCATTCCTTGTTGCTCAATCTAGCACTGGTACCCAAACTACTATTTATAGCAATGCTACTTTTTATCATTTCTTGTTGCTATTTTCAACATGTACGTACCCACCATCTCATAAGCGTAGCGCGCAGTGCCTTGTCCAAGGCTTGGAAGCGCTGCGTCTCTGGTACTTCCTTTGCAAATGCATCCAAAAATACATCTACATCATTCAAGCCATCATAAGTAGGCATATTTCTTACCTCTGATGATACACAACGTAGCAACCGGGTCATCATGTTACAGCTTAGTGTGGTTACTTCATGTAGTCGATTCTATCAGCGCTCTAATTCTTCATTAGAGTCTGAGGTGCAGGAAGTCTCGCAATCCCATGTAATTCATCCATCCACTATCGAATTCACCCAATTGTGGTCTCACACTGTTATCTTATATATGCAGTCCAAATCATCATCGCTCTCATAATCGCGGACTGGTTCAGTATAGCGAGATCCTTTAGCAGGATCTAGGGGTACAATTACATGAAGCGATTTCTTTTCGAATATCATATTTCGCCTCTTTAGGTTGATTACCCAGTTCATGTCAGTAGCCCAATCAATGCCTAGGAGCATAGGGTAGGGGTTGTTGTCATCCACAATTTCTATCACTTCAAAGTTAGGCATGTGCTCATGCCTTCAATGTCTACAGTTACTCCTTGCAACCGTCCCATGGGGATGATCTTTTGCTGATTTTCCATCCTTAACTGAATCAGGGACCACTGCAACGCGGGTCTTCCCATCTACTCCCAAGTCTTCTTTGGTGAAACGTTTGCGTCTGACCCCAGATCCAGAATAACCTAATCCATTTCATATTCTCCTATCTGCGCGGTCAGTCTCATCTCTCGTCCTGTCCTTGCTTTATGCTTACCAATCTTCTGTACAATGTGTGGTTCACCCAAAGTATTACCGATGCATCTATTTATAAGCTCCTATAACCCCTTCACAGCCTTGCTATCACGCAATAGCTTCATGCAGGTCTCTAGAAAGGTCGTAAGCATAGAAGGGTCCATTTCCTGATCAGGCTTATCCTTGCTCCTTGAGGTAGATGCCTTAGCGAAGCTCTTCTTTGCTTCCATGAACATTTCACGTGCGTGCTCCAAATCAAATTTAGCCTCCTTCGCTGGAGCTTTGCGAACCCATGCGTTGTCTTCGGGTTGTTTCCCCTTATCATTGCCTATTGCAATTCCACTTTGGAGCACTATATTCACATTTGGATCCTCTTTACGAGGCTCAGACCTCATCATTTGCAGGTTTTGAGTCGGCCGAGGTGGTAGCACCACTTTTTTGCGTATCCTTGCCATCAGTGTAGGACAGTCCTCTATCTCATGATCAAACTGAGTATAATATTTTCACGACGGATGTGTCGGGTTAGTGCATTCACAGGAATAATGTCCTAGTCCTCCGCAATTGTAGCAGATTAGTTGTCCCCGACCTGTTCCAAGTCCTCCTTTTCCTCGGCCTCATTCGTGCCCCTGGAAGCCTGTTCGCACCATTCCAATGCTCTAGTCAGGGGGTTACGTTTTTTCCTGAACTCTATAGGCGGGTGTTTTGTCAATCATTAATTCATAACTTCGGCAGTTGCGCTCATCATTCCCTACTGACCTGCAAAAGTTGTAGAACAATTGTTGCGGTGTTTTTACAAACTTCTGCAGCAAATGGCAATTATCAATTGTATGTTTCCCTACTACTTGACATATAGCACACCATAACTCAAGCCCCACGCTCGGTCCTACTTCAGCTTCCGGCCTTAGGGGCATCGGTCCTCCTCCTACAATATAGTTCGCAAAGACCAGGAAGTGGTCTTTGTCATGCCCCTAACCTTTACATTTCAGGCACCATATTTCTTTGTGCACCTCTGGTCGAACTATCATGTCTTGCTTCAAACTTTGCATTTCAAGGAAAAGATTTTGCAACTGCGCATGGATCTCCTGAACCCCTAAATTTGGATCTTGCATTAGCATTTCATGCAGTCTTATGGAAATCTCCAAGGCCTATGCTTGAGTCATAATCTTCTGTTGTGATAGTGCAACCCTTAGGTGAGGCAGGAGCAAAGCCATGAACCATTCGCAGTGTTGTCCATTTGTTAAGTTCATATTGGCTTCACAGATTTTACATTTCAATATCTGATCCATTTCCCAAGGTGTCTCACCTGGTTTCATTGAAATTTCCTTGAACCACACAATCGACTCTACCTCGAATTTAGGCCTACTGAACTCTTTATTCAACGCAGTCTGGATTTCTGCCAACCCAGTGTTTGGGTTATCATTAGAGTGCTTGATGTACCAAGTTAGCACGCAATCCTGCAAAGCATTAACAAATGTTTCCTTCTTCAAGTGATCATCTGTGATGCCCTGAGCTTCCCATACAGCTTTCATGACGAACCAAAACTGGTCTGGGTCCTCATTTTCCAAGTCCTTAAACAAAGGTAGCTTTACTTAATTCGCCATGTTGAACTACGGTGGACGTGGTGGTAGTGTGGGCGAAGTCATAGGTGATGGTGGTGAAGTTGGGGGTGGTGTAGGTGGAGGTTGCAATAGCAGGAATCCCTGTCTTATTAACTAAACTGCACTTCACAAAGAATCCTGTGCTACTCCCTCTTCGTCATCTAATAGTGGTGAAATCAGTGGGCTATATTCAGGACCATTTCTTCCTTCATTTTTGTAAGTATTTCCACTTTGCATAGCTCTGAACATCAAGGTAGTTGCATAACCTATTTTTCGCACAATAACATCTTAATTCAAGTATTTAAAGAATTCAAGTATTACCTTGTGGAACTTTGAAAAAGCGTCGCTCCGCCTCATTGTAACTAACCAAGGTATCAACCATGAATTCAGTCACAAATCCTCCTATGATGCAATCGAGCTAATGATCGACAACACGAGTGATCTTATCCTCAGAGGCTTCCAGTTTTTGTACTAACTCCGGGGTCCAGACAATAGGACCGTCAAGTCTCCACCTTCCTTGGCTATCTGCTAGCTTCGCAATCCACTCGTATAACTCAACTGGAAAGGAACAGAAAAAAGATCTCATGGATTTTTGTATACAGGTACCTGTCCATCTACTGTTCCTTTGTCTGTCGTGGATTTCTATTCTCCTGGGCCACGAATTCATGGATTTTCTTATCCAACCAGTCTTTGACCTCTTTCTTAGTTAGATTGCAGTGATACGACATCACACATCTCTCATGCAGATTCTAGTCCCGACAACGGAACCATTTGTTGGATTTTTGGGGTCTTACCCAGGTTCACCATCAGTTAGCCAAACAAATCCCTACACTAGTGGCCCTTTTGGCATCAGCGTACAAAGCACAGACTGAAGTCTCACCTAAGGCAGTATGGTGGGATGCTGGAACCAAGTTTTTGCACCCTGAGATGGTCGCGATGTCTGTTTATACCCTCTATTCCTACTTTCATGCAGGTCACTAAGTTGTAGGGCTTTGTCAATCTACCCTTTATTTCGCCCTTCAGTACCTCCACGAAGGTGTACAATTGACCTTCGTGTAGCCTTAACCCACGATCCAGGTACTTCCATGTTGCTATGACAATGTATTGTATAGGTTCCCAAGTTATGTTAAGTGTTTTACTTATCTTACTAATCAACCATAGTTAGCGCCGCATAAGCTGATATCCTTACTTGTGTTTAATTAACCAATCCAGTCACATAAATTCACACATCACATAAACATTGTAAATTAAACCCAAAATGCAATATAACTAGATGCATTAACAAGAAATACATACACAAAATTTGAAGAATACTTCTCTTTATTGATATCTTCAGATTAATACATTCTATCCGCCCTATGCACATAGTTGTAGGGGTCCGCACACTCAGCTACAAACTTCCACCCTAGGCCTTTGCGCACTCAGCTGCAGAGCCTCTACCTATGCTAATACCCGAGAACACTTAGACTCCAATGCTTAACTCCTCACTTCATCCTTCGATATCCACTTTGAACTACTTGGAGCTTACTTACTTAGCTCCTTTTTATACAATCCCATGGTTTGCATACCATGGGTGGATCTTTATAGCTAACTTTACACTTTACAAAATAAGGGCAGGAAACCCTTTATGACTCTTGACACCTTCATGCTCCACAACCACAAAATGCGGAGACTTTACAACTTTATTACTAAATTATCCCAAAACATGGGCTTTTAGCCCCAAAATTGTCCATGGGGGAACCTGTTCCCAACAAGGAGGTAAGGCATGTTCCAGATCATAAAAAAATAATATAATTTCAATAATCAACTAATTGTTGGGTGTGGAGCCTAATTATCTTCTTGATTGTTCAAAGGTTTTTGTTGCAGTCACATTGGATCCCTGTTCCTAACAGGGTGGCAACACCGCCCATTTAATCATTGTCAAGGGGGTCTAGTGGGGGCAATGACAACTTTATGAGCCCTCCCTGGCAGGTGTTCAGGGGCAGTGCCCCCGAAGCTAAAAATAGATGAAAATTTTCTTTCTAAAATATTGTAATTTCGTAGTCAATTTGGGACATTCATTAGGCAGATGATCTGACAGTAGAATTTATGTTAGTTTAGCATTTTTCCCCTAGAAGGCACCCCCTCATTTTATATGAGGGAGTTGTATTTCGATTGCGTATTATTATTCTGAGCGAGAGAGAGAGGAGACTATGTGAGAGAGAAGAGGAAATTACAGTGGATCTGTTGTAGGTTGTATCTATTCATTTTGTTGGTTAATATAAAAGGAAGGACTGGTTGTTTGTCCATGCACGTAACCCAAATTGGGTGAACCATGTATATATGTGTCTCTCTTGTTTTATGCATTTTTGCATTTGTGTTTCTGCAATATTTTGTGTATTTCATTACTCCGTTAATTAATTTCTAACACTAATTTATCATCCTTGTGTTCTTCCAAGAGTAGAATTTCTTGAGAAGTAAAGCTTCTTTATATATAGAATCTGCTTGTGTATTCATCTCACAGAAAACATGTGTAGGAGATATCTTGGAAAATGTCGAAAATGTTCTTAGATACTATACGAGTTTAATAAGGTCCTCTTGAAAAAGGTTGCAAATGATATTAGCTATTGTACAAGTTTAATAAAACCCACTTTACAGACTTGTACCCTATTTATCATCTAGAATATTAACAATTTTGAGTTGCTAAACACTTAGAACTATGAGATATTCTTGTAAGCTTCAGTTGCACATTTAAAAAATGCAAAGAGTGCATAAAATTCACCTTTATTATTTTCAATAATCCCCAAATTGGATTTTTCGAGAAAGTAGTGTCTAACCAAATTATAAAGAATAAAAACCACTTTGCAAATAGGTACATAACCCTAACATGCTTTGTCCAAGAATAACCCCACACCTTTTCATTATTTATATTGATTTCACTAATCAATCGAGTTGGTTTCCGCTTATTGGTAGGTTTTATTGAAATGAAAAGAGCCAAACCCTACATGCACACTTTGATTTGAGGAGAATTGTTGTCTTCAAATAGCCATGAGTTGTAGGATATTCCCACATGAAAAGGATAGGGAGTGATTTGTATTTCTTGAGATTGATTGAAACAAAGATAAGCATGTAGAATTCCTCAATAGTGTATTCATCCTATAGATGTGTCAAACCCTATTAGGCCTCATGATTTTTCCATACCTATTTGGAGAAAGAAAATTCCAGTAAGGGGTGGAAGTTAGTCTCATCCTCGTTAAAATATAAATAATAGAACCATGTCACTTTTATATTTCTCATTTGGATCCTATACCATGTAATAACATGGTTCCTTAAAACAAGCTAGAAGAAATGAATGTTTTTCACTACTACCTTTCACTTCCAATTTTTTCAATACCACCAAATGTTGGGAAGTGAACCATCCTCCTCCTGTAGGGTCTTATATCCTAATTTTACAGTGCATTGACCACCAAAATTATTGAATTTCCACACTAGTTCATCTTCCCCATCCCAATTCTTGATGTGATCTTTGGATAATTTTGGAATGAATAAGTGCCAAGGTTGATGCCAGGTTTCTTCCAAACCAATTTCCTGCATAGTAAGTCGACCTTGTCTTCACATGGTTGTAATAGTAGAATTGGAAATCTTATTTAACATAAATCTCCCTATCCCTTATAGTTGAAGAATAAGATCATATAGAAAAAATATGTTTCAACCACATCCAACAATAACATCAACACCTATATAAACCTTTGTGCTTGATCCAACCTTCCATGCTAGGAAATACCCCATTATAGGGAAATCATAGGAGAGGACCTTCCATTGGTTGGAAGAATTTAAAATCTTCTTCTCTTGCTTTATGATACAATCTAGCATAGAGTAATGGGTAACATACTTGAAAACAAGTATCCTTCTCTTGCTTTCTGATCCAATCTAGCATAAAATAAGGGTCAACATACTTGGGAAAAAGTATCCTTCTCTGGAGGCTATCACTAGATAGAATAACCCAAAGAGGTTTTTCTCCAAGCACTCTATGAAACAAGAATATGTTCTTTAACTCCCACCCTCCTTGCATTTTAGGTGATGCCACAAGATTCCATTTAATAAGATGTGACTGCATATACTTGGTACTGCTCCTCCACATGTAATTGAAGGAAAATTTGTGAATTTTCTTAAGGATATCCCTAGGAATCAGGGCTAGTAAATGGAAATAAATTGAAATTACTTCAAGCATAAATTATATAAGAACCATCTAACCCCCTCTAGAGATCCAATGGTTGCACCAAAAACTTATACGTTTCTCCACCTTTGTCAATAGCGAATAACCATTCTCAATCTGTTATGCCATTTTTTTTAGGTTTTATAACATATCTAAGATTTGTGATCTTGTCATCCAATTCAAAAGGAAAAGAAGGAAAAAATGCCAATCAATTGGTGACAAACATTATCCTTCAAATATGGAAAGTAAATATCAAACTTCAAGATGTTGATATCCATTCTTCTAGCACCACAAAAAGTGTGAAAGATCTCTTTATATACCATACCTTCAACATGAATGCATAAACAAAAATAATTGTATCATCAACAAAAAGTAAATGTGCGAGATGCACAAATATACCAATCCAAATTCCCTAAATTATATCAGTTCTCCTACTTTAGTGATATCTTGCTAAGGTCCTCTGCATGAGGAGGATTATATAGGGAGAGAATGGAAACTGGTGATGCATACATATGGTAGGATTGAAAAAATTAGAGCCTATGCAATTAACTAGAACTACAAATGAAGATTGTATCGCACAACCCATAATTAAATTAACTAGGGGTAAGCCAAGTCCTGCTTAGAGGAGCAATAACCTTAAATATATTCAAGAAACTTAACCATATGCCTAGGAGAGACCAATTTTGACCATTGAAAATATCCCTTAGAGAGATCAAATTTTGAGAAATTTTATGGGAATTCATGAATTAGCCTACCTTGATAAACCCATATTGTTCTAGGGAGATTACCAACCTAACCATATGCGTAGGAGAGACCAATTTTTACCATTGATCATATGCCTTGGAGAGATTAAATTTTGGGAACTGTTGTGAGACATCATGAATAACCCTACCTTTGATAAACCCATATTATTCTAGGGAGATCACCCTTGTAAGAACTAGTTTAGATTTAACTACCTTTGTGATCCTTAAACTATTTTGGATATTCCACTAGACAGTTTGTCACAACACATCTGATAAAATTATATTTAAAATATAAAATTCTACACTCTTACAGTTTTATTTCCTTTTAGATTTTTAGATATGTAGATTATTGTTAATATTGTATGCATGTGAATTAAAATTATCCATAAAATAGAGAACAATGAAAACAATATCAAACACACATTTGACACAAGCTATGACCTCGAAAACCATTTTGGGAGAAAAACCATCTAGAAGGTGAGGTTGCTCTGCTCTTTTTCTCTAAATAGAATATGTCTGCGAGTACAAAGGATTATGGCATGTGGCCTATGGGCTAATACAATACAAAACTATTCTCTGTCTGCTCTATCTCCTATCCCTCTCGACTATTTTTTTCTCAACTATGGAACAAATGCACTTTAAGGAATGGAATTCCTTTCCCTCCTAGTGGCCTGTTTGTGTTATATTCTTTCCATGACTAGCCCACGTAGTTAACCGGGGTTTGAGGGGTAACCCCACTTTATGGGGTCTAGGGCAGTGCCCCAGAAAATTTTGGTTTTGGACCCTATGTTAGGTTGGGCGGACCCACCTATGGTTTTGTGCATGTTTTTCGCACATGTTTTTTTTGGACGCGATGGTTTTTGGTCCATGGTTTTGGACACGATGGTTTTCGGTCCATGGTATTGGATGCTTCAGCATGTATAAATATGTATTATAACATTGAAAGGAACATAATGAAACTCAAGTTGGTAGTCCCGGTTTTGGGATCGAGGGGAAAATCTCTATATATATGTGTTTTATGTGTTATGCTCTCGCATTGTTTATTTTCCGTGCTTTAGAATTTGTATGCAGGTAATTTCTGAATGGGATTAAAACCAACATTTGATATCAGAGTAGTTTTGGCTTCAAGGGGATGCCTTTGTTGCTAAGGGGTTTCACTCGGGCCTGTGGTAGACCCTTTTTAGTGGCAGATCTGCAAGATCGATTTTGGTGGTGAAAGAAGATGGCGAGCAGCGGAAAGATAGAGATTGAGAAATTTAATGGTCAGAGTTTTGAGTTGTGGAAACTCAAGATGGAGGATTTGTTGGTGGATAAAGATCAGCGGATCATGGTAGATCCAGTTACTAAACCAACGGGAGTGTCCGATGAAGAATGGAAGAAGTTGGATCGGAAGGCAAAGAGCACAATACGATTATGTGTCTCAGATTCAGTATTGCTGAATGTATCAGGGGAAGCTACAACAAAGGCTTTGTGGGACAAGTTAGGGACTTTGTACCAATCTAAGTCTCTGGTGAATAAATTGTTCCTACGGAAAAAGTTGTATAACCTGAGGATGAAAGATGGAGACTCAGTGACAGAGCATCTGAATGCATTTAATACTGTGGTAAGTCAGTTAACATCTGTTGATATTAAAATTTCAGATGAAGATAAGTGCATTAGTTTGTTGCGTTCTCTACCAGATTCGTGGGATAGTCTGGTTATTGCAATAGGTAGCAATGCAACTGCCTTGTAGTTTGATGAAATAGTCTTAGCTTTGCTGACGGAGGAGATGAGATGGAAAAATATGGAGAGCCAGAATGGTGATGCCTTGTCTGTACAAGGAAGGTCCCAGAACAGAAACAAAAATAAGTCATTGAGTGGGAGATCTAAATCTAGAGGGACATCTAAATCTCTAAGAAAACCTATAAAGGTGGTGTGCTGGAAATGCGGAAATGAAGGCCACTTTAAAAGGGACTGTAAATCTAAAGCTCCTGACAAAGGAAAGGGATCTGATGAGGCTCCTTCTATAGAGGTAAAAACCACCTCAGATGAAGGTGGGGATATGTACTTGGCTTCTTCAAGTACACACGTAGATCATGAGGCGTGGTTGATTGACTCAGGTGCATCATTTCACTTCACTACCCATAGAAAGTGGTTTTGCGAGTATGAGAAATATGATGGTGGTGATGTCTTCTTGGGGGATGACAGGAAGGCTAGATTCGTTGGTTGCAGAAAAGTAAAGTTGAAGTTGCAAGGTGTAAGGGTTAGAACGCTTCCAGGTGTTCTACATATTCCTGTATTAGCCAGAAATATTATTTCTGTAAGTAAGCTGGATGATGCAAGTGTAAAAACAGTGTTCGAGAAGGATACTTGCAAAATGGTTCGAGGAGCACTGGTATTGATGCAGGGAGTTCGGATTGGAACTCTGTAAAAGCTACAAGGTAGCATTGTTATTGATGGGTGCAATAGTTCTATGGTTCCTGAAAGTGGAGCAGAAAATCTAGTGGTCTTTGCAGAGAAGACCATGCTATGGCATCAAAGGCTTAGACATATTGGAGAGAAGGGCCTTCGAATACTTCATGGTAAAGGTATGGTAGAAGGTATGAGTAATAGCTCTCTGGATTTTGATTTCTGTGAAAATTGTGTATATGGGAAGCAGAATCGGGTGAGTTTCCCCTCTGGTGGTAAGAGGACAAAATAGATATTAGAGCTTGTGTAGTGATGTGTTTGGACCTGTGAAGGTTCCATCACTGGGTAAGTCTATGTACTATGTATCATTTATAAATGACTTCTCAAGGAATACATGGATATATTTCCTTAAGAAGAAACCTGAAGTCTTTGACAGGTTTAAAGAATTTAAGGCTCTAGTGGAAAACCAGACAGAGAAGAAGATAAAGGTGCTGAGGACAGATAATGGTGGAGAGATTTGCAGCAAGGAATTTGAAGAATTTTGTAAGAAGTGTGGTATATCATGGCAGAAGACTACTCCATATACACCTCAGCAAAATGGAGTTGCAAAAAGAATGAACAAGATGTTCATGGGAAGGGCAAGAAGCATGCTCAGTGGTGCTGGGTTAGGACAGGAATTCTAGGCAGAGGTGGTGGATACTACATGTTACCTAGTCAACAGGTCACCTTCATCAGCATTGGAGGATAAGACTCCACAAAAGGTATGGACTGGTAAGAAACCCTCTCTTTCACATCTAAGGGTATTTAGATGTGATGTATATGTACATGTTCCAAAGGAGAAAAGAACCAAGTTGGATAGTAAATCTGAAAAGTGCATCTTTATTGGGTATAAGGATGGTTTAAAGGGTTATAAGCTTTGGAACCCAATAACAAGGAAGGTTGTGTACAACTAAGATGTGGTGTTTAGAGAGGTGAAAGATGTTATTAAACATGAAGTCCAACCAAAGGAACCTAAGAAGATAGAGTTTGAGCTAAAGGAGGAAGAATCACACTCTACATCAGAGGAGGAATCAGAAGATGAAGAGCCACAAACTCCAGTTGTGAGAAAATCAGTTCGAGAAAGAAGGCAGCCAGAAAGGTATAGTCCATCTACTTTCTATTCAAATTTTTCTTTGTCTGTTATTGATGATGATCCCAGAACTGTGAAGGAAGCAGTGGATTCAGAGGATGGAAAACTTTGGAAAGAGGCCATGGTTGATGAAATGGCATCTTTGCACAAAATTGAGGCTTGGGATTTGGTGGAGTTTCCAATTGGAAGGAAACCCATTGGCAGCAAATGGGTGTTCAAAAAGAAGACAAATGCAGAAGGAAAAGTGGAGAAATACAAAGCCCGGTTGGTAGCAAAAGGCTATTCCCAGGTGCCAAGAATTGATTTTGGTGATATTTTTCCCCCTGTTGCCAAGGTAACTTCTATTAGATTACTTTTATCTGTTGGTGTTGCTTTTGATTTTGAGGCAGAACAGATGGATGGAAAGACAACATTTCTTCATGGGGATCTGGAAGAGGAAATCTACATGAAACAACCTGAAGGCTTTGCGGTGAAGGGTAAGAAAGAACTGGTATGCAAGTTAAAGAAGTCTTTGTATGGGTTAAAACAGTCACCAAGGATGTGGTATCAGAAATTTGATACATTTATACAGGGACTTGGCTTCACCAGAAGCAAAGCAGATCATTGTGTGTATTTTAAATTAATTGGTGACCGTGTTATTTATCTGGTCTTGTATGTGGATGATATGTTGCTGGTTGGAAATGACAAAGAAATTATCCAGGATTTGAAGACCCAATTGTCCTCCAAATTCGCCATGAAAGATCTTGGTGCTGCGAACTATATTTTGGGCATGAAAATTGAAAGAGATCAGGCAAAGAGGAAGCTCTGGTTAAACCAGAGGAAGTATGTCGAGACAATACTACAGAGGTTTAATTTGCAGGATAGTAAACTGGTGAAGGTTCCTATTCCTGTAGGTGTGAGGTTATCTGCTGAACAGTGTCCCAAGACACAAGAAGCAGAAGAGGACATGTCCCATGTTCCATATGCAAGTGCAGTCGGTAGCTTGATGTTTGCAATGGTATGTACTAGACCAGACATTTCACATGCAGTGGGAGTATTGAGCAGGTTTATGTCAAAACCAGGAAAGGAGCATTGGACAACAGTGAAGCGGGTTTTCAGGGATTTGCGTGGCACTAGTGATTATGGTTTGTGCTACCAAGGAAGACCAGGATTGGAAAAAGTGTTGGATATTCATGGCTTTGTTGATGCAGACTGGGCTAGAGATCTAGATCAGAGAAGATCTACAAGTGGGTATGTGTTTAACCTATTTGGAGGTGTATTCAGTTGGATGAGTAAGAAACAATCTGTAGTGGCACTATCAACTACAAAGGCAGAATACATGGCAGCCACTCATGCAAGCAAGGAAGCAGTTTGGTTGCAGAGATTGTGTTCAAGTATGGGGTTAGTATAGGAAGCTATAAGGATAGACTATGATAGCCAAAGTGCAATTTTCTTAGCAAAGAACCTTGCATATCATTCAAAGACAAAGCACATCGATGTTTAGTATCACTTTGTGAGGGATATGATAGAAGACAAAAAGGTGTTGTTGGTAAAGGTGGACACTTTGAGGAATACTACAGATGCATTGACAAAATCTGTGAGCTCTGAGAATTTCTCTTGGTGTAGAGAAACAATGGGCGTTGCAGGGCTGGATAAATGACTAAGCTCTCTTGTGGCCCCCTGTGGAAAGAAAACAATAAGTGGGAGAATGTTGGGTTGTGTTATATTCTTTCCACGACTAGCCCATGTAGTTAACCGGGGGTTTGACGGGGGGAGATCACAGGGGGTTTGAGGGGTACCCATAACCCCACTTTATGGGGTCTGGGACAGTTCCCCAGAAAATTTTGGTTTTAGACCCTATGTTAGGTTGGGCGGACCCACCTATGGTTTTGTGCATGTTTTTTGCACATGTTTTTTTTAGACGCGGTGGTTTTCGGTCCATGGTTTTGGACGCGATGGTTTTCGGTCCATGGTATTGGATGCTTTGGCATGTATAAATATGTATTATAACATTGAAAGGAACATAATGAAAAATCAAGCTGGTAGTCCTAGTTTTGGGATCCACGGGAAATCTCTGTGTATATGTGTTTTATGTGTTATGCTCTCGTATTGTTTATTTTCCATGTTTTAGAATTTGTATGCAGGTAATTTCTATACGGGATTAAAACCAACAATAGCTTTTGTCAAATGTGTGTGTGATATTTTTGACCATTGATCATATGCCTTGGAGAGATTAAATTTTGAGAATTGTTGTGAGACATCATGAATAAGCCTACCTTTGATAAACCCATATTGTTCTAGGGAGATCACCCTTACAAGAATTGGTTTAGATTTAACTACCTTTGTGATCCTTAAACTGTTGTGGATATCCTACTAGATAGTTCATCACAACAGATCCGATAAAATTATATTTAAAATATAAAATTCTACACTCTTACAATTTTATTTCCTTTTAGATTTCTAGATATGTAGATTATTTTTAATAGTGTATGCATGCAAATTAAAATTATGCATAAAATAGAGAACAATGAAAACAATATCACACACACATTTGACACAAGCTATGACCTCGAAAACCATTTTGGGAAACAAACCATCTAGAAGGTGAGGTTGCTCTGCTCTTTTTCTCTAAATAGAATATGTCTGCAAGTACAAAGGAGTATGGCATGTGGCCTATGGGCTACTACAATACACAATTCTTCTCTGTCTGCTCTATCTCCTATCCCTCTCAACTATTTTTTTCTCAACTATGGAACAAATGCACTCTAAGGAATGGAATCCCTTTCCTCCTAGTGGCCTGGTTATAACAAAACCCATTATCCTAATAGTGGTTAGGTTTGACTACCTCAACTCTTAACCTGGGCTACTATATAGACTATTCTAGAGTCTTGTTCATCATAATCACATGGATATCCCCTTTTTCATGAATAATGGGGGCTGACGTAGCATTTTCTTGTTAGATGATCCAAAATACAAAATTCATAGTTCACAAAGTTAGGATAGAATATTTATTTATTTAGAATATTTAATTAAATATTGGAGACACTTAAAAATAGAATATTGTTGTAAAATATATGACATCTAGAATAATGTCATATCTTAGGCTCCAATTTAGGAGTAGAGTTAGTAGATTGGTTAGAATGGAATTTATTGTAAATGGACACTTGTTAATTTAATAAGTAGTCCATAACTAGAATAGGTTAGGAAATTAAGCTTATATATAGTTCATTCTCCTAATTTCAAGAGTGTTGGAGTGTGTGTGTAAACTCTTGCAAAATTAATATGTAATTTCTTTTCTGATTAATAAAATTGTGTGTTTGAGGACACTTCTGCCATTATTGTGGTATTGGAGCACTAGTAATGCAGTTGATGTGAGGAGGAGATTCCAGCTCTACAAGTTCTTGGAAAACTCCATTGAATTGATCAACAAATGATTGGTATGAAAATTGTCCAATATTTGTTCAAAGGAAAAGAAATTTTGTTATTTTATTGATTTTAGATTTTTAAATCTAAAAATCAATTTTTGTATTATTATCAAAAAATTGTTGTGTGTCTTGAATTTCTATTATCAAAATTTGTTGTGTATCTTGAATTTTTGTTATTTGATCCACTTCAACTTCTGCCAAACTTCTCCATGCATCACGCTCTCCAAGGAATCGAAAACAAACTATTCTTAATTCTCCCAGAAATGAAATATTATGTCTCAGTGCTTACTCTGCCATAGGAATAGTTCCACCAGCTTCTACAATCTGTTTCTCAAGCTGAAACAGAGTATCCATCAACATTTTTCCCATTTTACTTTGTGGCGTGAATTTACTGCTGCAAGATTTTCTTCCAATTCCTTAATTTTCTTATCTTTCTCCTCAGCGACAATATTTAAACGAGTGAATTCTTCATGTATTGCCGAATCAAGGAGAAACCTCCTTCCCTTTAGTGATGGAGGCTTCAACTATGACTTCAAATCCCGAACAACTGTCTTTAATTCTGCAATTTCGTGCTTCTTTTTTTTGCGAAGTTTATGATAAATCCATCTTGATATCGGATTCTAAGGCCTCTTTTGTGCCAGAGTTGAGAACCTACTTGATAGATTGCTGAAATGTAGTTGCCCAAGACTTTAGATCAAAGAAATTTTACTTGCACCGATTAGAGGATGAGCCCTCGCACTTTCTGACCATCCCAAATTCGTTGAATCCTGCACCACAAGCATGTTATAGAGAATATTGTGTGATGATTTACGAGCATATTTTAAAGTATTATATCATTTGTGCGGATAGTGACTACCTAGATTTGATAAATTGCAGCATGCCCACAGGTTCATGGTTGAGCAACTGCAGTTTATGGTTTTATTTCATGCAAGTGCAAGTTGTTAAATCGGGGTAGCAGGAAATCCCTGATTGGGATTTATTTATAACAGTGGATCTGTAGGGGCGAAATTGGAATTTCTGACAACTAGCTCAGCCCAGATAAAACTGGTGGGAGTTTAGTTCTCAGATTCCCTATTTCTCAAAAGTTAGCAGCGCAGGTTCGATTCCCATTTACAATAGAATATTGTATGGGATTTAACTCAAGCGAAGTCTAAACATATTATACATTTCTGCTTGGAAAATAATAGGAAATTTCTACCAATATCCATGAGATCTGTAGCTAGAGTAGTAGAAAGTGCCAACCAAATCGCGACTGGCAATATTGTTTGCCTTAGCGCGCAAGAGCTTATCGAATGTGACAAACCTCAGAACAACGGCTTCCACGGAGGACCGTACTATTATTTGTAATATTTTTTTACGAGTAATAAGGTGTGAAAGGATCATTTGTAAGTTCCGTTGAAGTGGTAAAATTTTGTAATTCTTGGAGTAATAAGGAGATTCTATCTGTGGTAATTTTTTATTTTTTATTTTGGAGAGATAAGAGTGACATTGTTACTCAAAGTATTTTTTTTACTTTGAGGGGGGGTTAAAATATTTCTTGCACACAATTTTGCAAGGGGATTGTAAATCAATCAAACTTTTTAAAGTTTTCATTGTAAATTATTAAGAGAAATTGACTAGAGCCAAGTGCAAAGCTCAGTAATTTTTCTCCTTCAATGACTATACGAGGGTCAAGGCCAAGCCCCGATAGATAATTTTTTGTGGTGTGTTTCGTGTGACGTGTTGCTCATATTTTTCTTTGTGCTTGATTGTTTTTGGTGCAAAGCTTCAAAACTACAATGTCAAAGTTAATTAATCTGTTCTCCGATTCTGATAAGCTCGAAGGGGTAAAATCATACAAAACATGGAAATGTCTCATTGAAATCACTCTAATATATAATGAATTGTGGCAAGACATATGTGATGGAGACATTAAGCCAAATAAACCCACATATGTAGTTTCACTTGCAAAATGGGAAGTTAAAAATGTTAAGGCACTATCTCTTATAAAGTCTTCAGTTAATGATGAGATGTATATTCATATTGAAAACGCCTCAGATGCATGGTCTACTTTGCATACTTTCAAAGATCTATTTGATACACAACCTGAATCAAAAAAGGTTGATCTACAATTTAAGTTGCTTAAAAAAAAACTAATTGAAGGAGGAGATGTGCTTGAGTATATCTCCAGGCTTAAAAATATTAAGCAACAAATAGTAAAAGCCAGATTTCCACTAGTAGATGATAATTTCATGACCATAATTCTAATTGCTGGATTGCCTTCTTCTTACACGCATTTTTTGGAAACTCTACAAGTGACTGGAAAGTTAGATAAATTAAATTTTGATGAGCTAAGTGAGATGTTAGCTCAACATGCCAAAACTTTTGGGAAGAAGAAACAAGGGGAAGATGTCTTCTTCATAGAAGCCAGCACAAGTAAATCATCAACTGACAATTCTAGAGGAAGAGGATGTTTCAATCCACATCCAACAGCACATAGTGGATAAGGTCTTGGAAGAAGCCAAAATCGAGGAAACTTTCAAGGAAGAGGAAACAGTGAAGGTAGAGGAAACTTTCAAAATAGAGGCAACTTTCAAGGCAGAGGAAACAGTCAAGGAAGAGGTCAAAATCAAAGTAGAGGGCCAACTCAAAACAGAGGTCAAAGTAGAGGTAGAGGACAGTATCAAGGAAGAGGAAGAGACTTGAATCAAAGTGTATGAAGAAAATGTAACAAAGTGGGCCATTTTGCAGAAGATTGTAGAACTTTCATTGATAAAATTCCAAATTTCCATCAAAACACAGCTCAATTTTCCACTGATCAAGATAATGATGGTTCAGAATATGTCTTCACATCAAGTCAAAGATCAAAATCAGCAGCATTAGTTTCCACCTTTTTTCAAAGTGATTAAAAAGATGCATGGATTTTAGATACAGGAGCAACTCAACACATGACCTCTTGATAAGACTTCTTTTGGAAATACCAACCATGCCACCTTAGTTCAATCTTTCTTGTTGATGATACAAAACACACTCCTTATGGAAAAGGTGTTGTTAAATTTTATCTTCTTGACATTGGAGAAATATTGATTTCAAATGTATGGTATATACCCACCTTTAAAAAGAATTTGTTGTCTTTAATCTCGATCTGGCAAGCTGGACATCAAGTGGTTTTGGAGGATGGCCTAGTTAAAATTAATTCAATCAAACAGAACATGAAAACACAGTGATGACAGGATATGAAGATTGAAAATTGTTACGAATGAAAGGAACAATTATTCCAAGGAATTCAGACTTTGTAGGGGCAACGAGCACAAACATTTCACCTATCAGATTATGGCATGTGAGATATGGACATCTAAACTTTGACAGTCTCTCTTGACTGCAAAAACAAGGAATGTTTAAGGGAATTCCTACCTTCAAGAAATAAAATGCAAGATGTGAATCTTGGATGTATGGAAAACAAAGTCGGGAACCTTTCCTGACAAGCTCATGGTGAGAAAATAGGCACTGGAAATTAGTACACAATGACATTTGTGGATGCTTGAAAACCTCTCTAGGTGGTTGAAAACATTTCTTACTCTTTATTAACAATTTCAGCAGAATGACATGGGTTCACTTCTTGAAGCATAAGTTAGAGGCATTTGAAAAGTTTAAAACTTTTCGTCAACTTGTTGAAAATAAGTCAAAGAAAAGATTGGCACTCTTTGAACTAACAATGGAGGAGAATTCACTTCAAATGAATTTCAAAGTTATTGCAGAGACAATGGGATCAAACAACATCTTACAAATGTCTACACTCCACAACAAAATGGAGTAGTAGAAAGAATGAATCACAATTTGTTAGGAATGGCGAGATCTATGTTAACTTTTAAAAAATTAAGTCCTATTTATTGGGAAGAAGCAATCCATACAGTTGTTTATTCAAGGAACAAGCCTCCCACTGCTTCTTTGGGTGGAATCACACCTTATGAAGCATGGTTTGGTTTCACACCTAAAGTTAAACACCTTAGGGTTTTTGGTTCTGTGTGTTATGCCTTAGTTTCAAAAGAAAAATGAACTAAGCTTGACTCACGAAGTTTGAAATGCATAATGATTGGATATTCAGATGAGAAGAAAGGGTACAAACTTCTGTCAAATGGGAAATTTATTATCTGTAGAGATGTAATTTTTTATGAAACAGAGAGTAAGAGTGCTGAAGAAATAGAACATCTTCTTCAAAAATTGGAAACAAAAGGAGATAAAAGAAAAGGAAATATTCAAAGTCAACCAAATTCACAAAATTGGTATGAACTTGATTTTCCTTCCTCTGAAGATGATTCATCCAGTCCATCTACTTCACCAACACAGTCTGGATCTTATGTCAGTTCATCAAAATCTCCTAGTAGCAGTAGTTCTTCTAACAATGATTCTCCGCCCCTAGAATCTGCGGTTGGTCAGCGTACCTCTATTTACATTAATCCTCTTTATAATGATGGTGACCTTTCAAAATCTCAAACAAGTGAACATCAATTGCCAAAATGGGTTGTTCAAATTTTGAAAGATGTAAGGCCTGATGAGAAAATTAAAACAGGAATAAGGGGGTCCACCAGGAAGGAAGGAAAATTTTCTTTAATCATGAATGCTTTTACTGAACCCTCCACGTACAAAGAGGTAGTAAAATATAAAGAATGGAAACAAGCTATGGTTGAAGAATATAAGGCAGTTCAAGACAACAACACTTAGAAACTTGTTGATTGTCCTCAAAGTGTTAAACCCATCGGATTCAAATGGGTTTACAGAATTAAGTACAACCAAAATGGAGAAATCGACAAGTACAAAGCTAGACTTGTGGCTAAAGGTTTTGCATAGCAGGAAGGCATTGATTATGAGGAGACTTTTGCTCCTATAGCAAAATGGAACACCATGCGCTTAATACTCGCATTAGCAACACAAAAAGGATGGAAAGTTCATCAGATGGATGTAAAGAGTGCTTTCCTCAATGGATATTTACAAGAAGATGTATATATGACACAACCACAAGGTTTTGAGATTAAAGGGCAAGAACATAAAGTTTGTAAACTGATTAAGGCTTTATATGGGTTAAAACAAGCTCCACGGGCTTGGTATGCCAAAATGGATGAATACCTTTGGAAAGTTGGATTTCAACGAAGTGAATCTAATGACACTTTGTATGTACGTCAATAGGGTGAACATCTAGTGATTCTTGTTATGTATGTAGATGAATTGATCATTACTGGAAACAATGATGATCATATTGTACAGGTGAAACAGGAGTTACATGCAGGATTTAAGATGACATATTTGGGACTAATTCACTACTATCTTGGAGTTGAAGTATTCCAACGTCCACTTCATATTTTCAATTCTCAGAGTAAGTATGCAGCAGAAGTTCTTCAGCAATTTGGAATATAGGATTGCAAGCCCATTCTTACCCCCATGGAACAAAACTTGAAACTTTCAAAATTTGAAGGGGGGGAAAGGTGGACAACAATACTTATAGACAGTTGATTGGCATCTTGATTTATCTAACAACGACTCAACCAGATCTGACTTATGCAGTTAGTATTCTTTCACATTTTATGCAAGAACCATGAGACAGCCACTAGAATGCAGCCAAAAGGGTTCTACGATATATCCAAGGAACAAAATATTTTGGTCTTCTTTACAAAAAGACAAAAAACTTTGTACTTGGCAGATTTTCAAATGCTAACTGTGCTGGCAGTATTGATGATCAAGCATCAACCTCTGGTTATTTAATGAACATGGGGTCAGCTGCAGTATCTTGGAGTTGCAGGAAACAAGCTATAGTGGCCACTTCTTCAGTCGAAGTAGAATACATATCAGCATGGGAAGCAACATGTGAAATTGTTTGGTTGTGTATAGTTTTGCAGGATTTGGGCATTCCTCAAGTAGAAGCTACATCATTATTCATCGACAACCAGTCAGCCATAAAGCTTTCCAAGAATCCAGTTTTTTATTCCAAAACAAAACATGTGGACACTAAGTATCATCACATTAGATCGGTCATTGCCAAGGATGTCATCAAGCCAGTTTATTGTCCTTCAGAAGATCAAGTCTCCGATATTTTCATAAAACCACTTGGCAGAATCAAATTTACTAAGTTCAGAGATGAACTTAGTATCTGTTGTAATGTATCTTTGGATCATAGGGGGGAATGTTAGATGATCCAAAATACAAAATTCATAGTTCACAAAGTTAGGATAGAATATTTATTTATTTAGAATATTTAATTAAATATTGGATACACTTAGAAATAAAATATTGTTGTAAAAGATATGACATCTAGAATAATGTCGTATCTTAGGCTCCAATTTAGAAGTAGCATTAGTAGATTGGTTAGAATGGGATTTATTGTAAATGGACACTTGTTAATTTAATAAGTAGTCCATAATTAGAATATGTTAGGAAATTAAGCTTATATATAGTTCATTCTACTGATTGCAATAGTGTTGGAGTGTGTGTGTAAACTCTTTGCAAAATTAATATGTAATTTCTTTTATGATTAATAAAATTGTGTGTCTAAGGACACTTCTGCCATTGTTTCTTGAATTATGATGGTGAAAATAGAAAGGTCAACTTCTATGTAGCATAACTTTCACATATGGACTCTGATTGACGTGATTCTTGTGCCATTTGAAAGGTTTCTGCATGTAAAATAGGAAAAAAAAGGTGGTATGCTAAATTAGTAAAGTTTTACCCCACAAAAAACACCATTTGATGCCTCAAAATACTCCAAGAAGGTTTCATACCCTAATTTTCCAAACTAGGTCTCATTGGTAAAAAGGGCCTTGTGAGCCAATCCCTCCACTTTTTCAACTCTGAAATCTTTGATATGGATGAAAAATAATATAATGATATAATACATATCACAACTTCCCATTTTTGGAGGATTTTGGTCCCCAAAAGCTTCTAAAAGAGGTGAGGACATTTTTCCTCCACCTTCTCTCAGGTGTACCATTTCACTTTTCCTGGAAGTTGTCCTTTCAACCCAATCTACCAATGATCATGCTACCCATGTCTTGTAGTTCTAGACATCTTCTACAATATTTTATCTTCTTCCAACTCCTCTTGAGCATCTAGTGCCAAATCCTCCACAAAAGGTAGGACATGTTCCTCTTCCTGATCTAGCGTGGAAGGCTCATAGACTTTCAGATTCTCTACATTCACAACTGAGTAAATGCACATATATGGTGGTAATAGAGTCAATACGTATTATCACCCACCTTTTCTAGTATCTTGAAGGGGCCAAACCATAAAGCCTTGATTTTCATACCAGGCCCCTTTAGCCTCTTGTTCAATTATATCCATACTCTGTCTCCCACCTTGAACTATTTCTCTATTTTGTGGTGATCATGCCTAGCCTTATTTTTCTTGTATGACTTCTATAGTGTCTCTTTTACCTATATATGGATTTGTTTGATCTACTTTATAAGTATTTCAACCCTCAAGGCATCTCATGTAAGATCTTCCCTCACTCCTCCTTGTTGTCCATATGCAATGTCCAAAGGTGAAGGCGACAAATATCCAAAACAAGTTTCAAATGGGGAATTTCCTGTAGAAGTGTGGACTTCTCTATTGTAATAATATTGTATATATACGAGATATTCATCCCAGGTCTTCAGATGCTTTTGGTTGTATCCAATGAGAAGCTACACCAAATTCATGTCGACTACTTTTATCTACCCATCTATCCATGGATGGAAAGTTGTAGTTTTGTTCAACTTTGTGTCAATGGTCTCCCACAATGTAGTCTAGAATGCACTAAGAAATCTTGTGAAATGATGCTCCATGGTATCCCAAATTTCACCTAGACTTGTCCAAATAAAATTTTTTATTGCTTCTTACCCATTGATGGTATTTTTATAGGGCATCATAACACACATCTTGTTAACCCTGCCAACTACCATGAACATATAGTCATATCCCTTCCTGATTGTTGGCAAATCTTTCACAAAGTCTATGGAAATTATTTTCCAAGGATGAGTGGGTATAGGTAAGGAATGACATAGACCCGGTTTGCTATTGCTAGGCTTGTCAGTACAAGAAAGCCTGCATCCTCTTATGAACCTAGCTACCTTCTCTTTTATTTTGGGCCAATACACATACCTTTGTAGGTTCACCATGGTCTTCCCTACACCAAAGTACCCTACAACATTAGACGTGTGAGCCTCTCTATTCATCTACAATCAATCACCTTTAGGAACACATAACTTATCCAACTTGTAGAGTAACCCATCCTGGAGATGGTAGTCAATGGTGTTGTCACCATCGTGCTCTACAACTGCTAATATACCTCCTTGAAGTCCTCATTCTCTAAATATGAGTCTCTTTATACATCATGGGTGAATGGCTCCATGTGCATAAAAGCTCCCAAAGTTGTGATATTTGATGTGGGTGGCCTTAAGAGCATGTCGATCAACTTATTTTTTCTCCCCTTCTTGTACTTGATCACCAAATGAAACTGTTGTAGAAACCCCATCCACTAGTAATGCCTAGTTTGTTTTATCTTACTCTGGGTTGAAAGTATTTTAATGAATAATGATCTATGTGGATTATTGTCTCCTTTCCCATCACATAGTGCTTTCATTTCTTCACAATTTGCACCTGGGCATAGAGCTTCTTGTCATAGTTAGGGTAGTTAAGAACTTCCCCATGAAATACGTCAGAATGGTAGCACAGAGGAATTCCTCCCTGCATTAAGACCGTTCCCATATCATACACACTCACATCTTTCTCTAGTTCAAAGGGTTGTTGCAATTTTGGTAATGCTAGAACTGGTGCTTGACCTATCTTCTTCTTTAGCTCCTCGAAGGACTTATGCTGACCCATTCCTCACTGGGAAATCTTGCCACTTGTTGTTATGGAATGGAGTGGTGCTACTATCGTTGAAAATATGTGATGAATTTCCTCAGGTATTGTGCCACCCCAATGAAACTTCTGACCTCAGAAACATTAGTAGGCACTCACCATTTCATGATGGCCTCCATCTTGGTAGGAACTATCTTCATCTCTCCTCCAACTATCAAATACCCCAGATACACCAAAGACTAATACACAAACTCAAACTTCTTGATATTTGCTAACAACTAGTGCTTATTTAATGTCTCTAGCACCTGTGTCAAATGTGAGATGTGCTCCTCCCAGGTAGAAATGTATACCTATATATCATCCAAATAGAAAATAACAAACATACCTATAAAAGTGTGTAATGCATCATTCACTACTAACCACTCATACAAACCTTGCTTGGTTTTGAATGTAGTCTTTGTGAAATTTCCACGAATGCAACTGGAAATTATTCTCCTAACTAAATGCAGTTTATTTGTCTTATGTTAATTATTAATGAAAAATAATTAATAATTCACTAATGAATTATTCATAATAAAAACATTCAAGAATTAGAAACATGAACTGAGAAATAGATGCATACACACAATAAAAATTAACACCATTATTTTGGACTAAATGTTCTTGTAAAATCATCAAAGGGAAAGCTGGTGCAACAGTTGAGGGTTTATTTTATTATGCAACAATTTGAGAATTACTACAATTGGATTCCCAACTGGCTATCCTCCAATAATACACTAGAAAAGTATACTAGAGATCTTATATCTCCTCTGAAAATCAACACAGCCTCCTAAGGCTTGCTTGCACTCGAGACTAGAAACTCGCACTGCTACTTGGAACATGCATTACTTCCTTTTAGAAACACATAGAACCATGGATTTTCCTCCAACCGAGACATTTAACCTCCCTCTTCCTTTTAAATGAATTCACTCTTCCTTCCAAACACTAATTCAGCCTCCATAAACTAATCAAACCCTCTAGTGGCAACTCACACCACTAGAATCGCTAACTTGCACTGCATAAATCAGCCTCTTCTACAAAAAATTCAACCTCCTCTTTTCCTGCATCCTATATGTTAGAAAACTAAGGAAAATATCCTCGATATCTTTGCTCTAAAATCTAGGCTTGTTGGTACAACAAATCATCCATCCTCTTATGAACCTAGCTACTTTCTCATGCATCTTGGGCCAATACACCTGCCTCTACAAGTTGGCCATGTTCTTCCTTACACCAAAGTGCCCTAAAACCTTAGAGGTGCAAGCCTCTCTAATTAGCTGCAATCACTCACCTTCAGGAGCACATAGCTAATGCAAACTATAGAGTAACCTATCCTAGAGATGGTATTCAATGGTGTATTCACCATCATGCACATGAATGACTCTGCAACGATTGATACACCTCCTTGAATTCCTCATCCTTTGAATATGCCTCTCTGTATGCATTGTGGGCGAATGACTTCATGTGCATTAGAGTACCCAAAGTTGTGATATTTGATGTGGGTGGAACTGAGAGCATGTCAACTAACTTATTTGTGCTTCCCTTCTCCTAATTGATCACCAAATGAAACTGTTGTAGAAACCCCATCCACTTGTAATGCCTAGTATGCTATAGCTTACTCTAGGCTCGCAAGTACTATAGCAACTAATGAGCCGTGTGGATTACTATCTCCTTTCCTATTAGATAGTTCTTCCACTTCTTCATATATTGCACCAGGGCATAAAACGCCTTGTTGTATGTAGGATAGTTAAGAACTTCTCAATGAAATACTTCATATTGGTAGCATACAAGCCTTTCTCCCTGCATCAAGATTGCTCCAATAACATAGCCACTCACATTTGTCTCCACTTCAAAGGGATCCTGAAAGTTTGATAATGTCAGAACTGGTGTTCGAATGATCTTCTTCTTTAGCTCCTTGAAGGCCCTTTATCAACACTTTCCCCACTCGAAAATCTTGCCACTTATTTTTATGGCATGGAGTGGTGCTACTACCACTGAAAATAGGGCGATGAATTTCCTCAGGTACTGTGCTACCCCAATGAAACTCCTGACCCTAGAAAAATTAGTAGGTACTGACCATTTCATGATAGCCTGCATCTTGGCAGGATCTATCTTCAATGCTCCTCTACCAATCACATACCCCTGATACACCAAATATTTTTGTGCAAACTCACACTTCTTGAGATTTTCTAGCAGTTGCTGCTTCTTTAATGTCTCTAGCACCTGTGTCGAATGTGAGATATGCTCCTTCCAGGTAGCACTGTATACCAATATATCATCCAAATAGTCAATAACAAATGAATCTATAAAAGGGCACAATACATCATTCATTAATCTCATAAACGTAGCAAGTGCATTACATAGGCCAAACGACATGACTAACGACTCATATAAACCTTGCATGGTTTTGAAGGCGGTCTTCTGGGTACATTTTTCTATGACTCGAACCTAGCAATATCCAAAATTTAAGTCCAGTTTGGTGAAGTATTTTTCTTTCCACAACCGATCCAATAGATAATCTATCCTAGGCAGGGGATACTTGTTCTTGAGCATGCTTTTTCTTCATTTCCTTGTAATCTATACACATCCACCAATTCCCATCCTTCCTTGGCACAATGATGATGGGTGACCCACATGGTGATGTATTCAGTCGAATGACACCCTATTCTAGTAGATGCTGCAACTATTTCTTCACCTCACTTTCTTCTATAATAGACTTCCTCTACAACCCATTGTTTGGCAATAGGGAGACTGGAAATAACTGTGTCTCATGCTCTACTTCCCTCTTAGGTGGTAACCCTTTAGGCTCTCAAAACACATACTTGTATACCTGTAGCAACTCTTCCAGATGTTGTTTATTTTTCTTAGTACACCCCTCTAGGGATTCCTTGCCTCTTACTAACTCTTCTATAGACTAATTTTCACTTTAAAATGATAAAACATACTTCTTGCTGAAACTGATCAATTTCCTGGCTTGGTTGGAAATTATAAGTAAAATTTTTTCCTTGCCTTTGTGCGTGTTGATGATGAACAATTTTCCATCCTTGACAAGCCGATACTAGATGGATCTCTGCATGAATATGGCATCTTGAACGTACATGTAGGGACTCCCAAACATGATTCTACATACATCAAGGGGAACCACATCTAGTTCTACTTCATCAATAAAATCAACATTGATGGAAAATCTAATTTTGAACTATTTTGTTATCTTCAAATCCGCATCCTTATTTACCCATGTGAGTGGATATGGTCTTGGATGATCAAAAATTCCAATCCCAATTTCTTGACCATCTTTGTCGTAATGAGGTTCTCTTGTGATCCCGAGTCAAATAGAGCATCAATCTTGGTCTTCATGACCTGTATCTTTATATGGAAGAGTTTGGTAATTTCTTTCTCTTATTTCTATTGAAGACGACATAGATTCACCTCCTTCTACACTAATGTACATAAAATTTTCTCATCCACATTTGAGCTACTTTCAACTTGGTTTCTCAAATCAGTGGCCATGAGATTCTTCTTCTTATTGTCTTTCTTTTTTTTCTTCAGGTTAAGCTTTGGATGCAACTTCCAACACTTTTCCTCTGCATGGTTATCAATGATATAGTCGTTGTTGGGATATTTTTACTGATGCATCATGGTTTCCATATTTTTATCTTTCGCCCCTTTTTTCTTCTTGTTCCCCTCCTTAGAAGTGTCTTGTTTCTCCCTTTGCTTCGATCCACTTAGTTTCCCCTTTTCCAAGCCTTTTCTCTCCAGGTACTGTGCTTGTACACAAGCCTCATCGAATGATATGGGATTGAACAACATCACTTACCCACACAGATGGTGGTGTAGACTGCCCAAATAATTGAGTACATATGGGTTATTTGGGAGGAATACCCAACATTATGGCGATCTTTTTGAACTCTGTGGTGTACTCCTACACACTTTGCCCTGACTTTTGCTTGACGTAGTGCCATTGGATCCACTAGTCCTCTACGTAGCCAATAGGGTAAAACTATCACTTAATGAGGGTTTTAAAGTCCCCCCCACTTAGTCATTGGAGGCTCTCCTTCCAACCTCAAGGTTTCTGTGTGGATTTCCCACCAAGTCAGAGCATGGCCCTCTAATTTTGGTCATGCAAATTAGATATTTTGTTCTTCCTCAATATGGTGGACACTAAAATACACTTCTAGCTGTTGCAACTAGTGGTTTAGCTTTAGAGCATCAATCTCACCATGCTATGTCTTGATATATTCATTTTCTTCCATTTTGAATAGGGATTGTGATTGATTCATAACACTTGAACTGGGATTTTTTTTTTCGGGTCCTCTCTTCGATTCTTTGTTTCTCTTAGATCTCCTGATCCCCCCTTTTATTTGACCTATGCGTTAGAACCTCCATCTTCTCTGAATATCCCAAGATTATTACTCAGAGTCATCATGAGGATATTTACATTATGATTTATATCCGTGACTTGTTGTTCCAGTTGTGAAAATATCTCCTTTGTAGGATCACAAGGGTTATCCATGGATTCAATTAGGGTTTTAGGAAATTTGGCCAAGCCAATCTAGATCCTCTACAAATATCCAAAATATACATAAATAAACTTTCTGTAATACCAATATGATCCATAAACAACCATGGATATTCCACTAGACAATTTGTCAGAACAAATATGATAAAATTATATTTAAAATCTAAAATTATACACTATTACAATTTTATTTTCTTTTAGATTTTTATTTCTATAGATTATTACTAATATTGTATGCATACAAATTAAAATTATGTATAAAATAGAGAACAACTAAATACAAGTTCACACACACATTTGACACAAGATATGATCTAGGAAATCCTTTCGGGAGAAAAATCCAACTGGAAGGTGAGGGCACTCTTCTCTCTTTCTCTGAATAGAAAATGTCTGCGAGTACAAAGAAGTGTGGGATATGAACTGTGGGCTACTAAAATGCAAAATTCCTCTTTTTGTTCTCTATAACCTATCCCTCTTAGCTATTTTTTGCTTAGCTTTGGAATAAATTCATTTGAAAGAATGAAACCCCTTTTCCTCCTAGTGGCCCTTTTATAACACAACACAATAACCTACTAGTGGTTAGGTTTGAATACCTCAACTCTTAACCAAAGTTACAATATAGAATCTTCTAGATTCTTCTTCATCACAATCACATGGCTAGCACCCTTTTCATGAATAATGGGTGCTTATGTGGCATCCTCTCAAATTATGGTGGTGAAAACAAGAGGGTCAACCTTTGAGTGGTATAACTTTTTCATACGAACTCCGATTGATGCAATTATTGTGCTGTTGGAAAGGTTTACATGTCGAATATGAGAAAAAGGGTATGTAACTAAATAAATAAAAAATTTACCCCCAAAAAATGTCATTTGATGCCTCAAAATTCTCCTAGAAGGTTTCAAACCTCAATTTGCAAACTAAGTCCAGTCGATAAAAAGGTTCTTGTGAGTTGATTCCTCCATTTTTTATACAATGAAAGCATCACGGTGGATGAAAAATAGTATAATTATCTAATATAGATCACTTCGGTAAACACATATTGTTCTAGGTAGATCACCCTTGTAACAATTGGTCTAAATTTGACCATTGTCACTTTTGTAATGATTTTTCAGCCATTTTGATGAACCTACTCCATATATATTAATAAATTCTCACCCTCCACCTCAAAGAAATCAACATAGAGCTTTATAATCTATCCATCCAATGTGGGACTTTTATTTTTTGAAATGAGTGCATGGCATTAAGAAACTCGTTGGCAAACCCAAGTTGGAATACCATTGCCATCCTATGCTTTAATCAACCTCAAAAAAAGTGTTAGAATCATTAGCATTTCCCCTATGTTTTCCTAGTCTCATGCCTTATAAATTTTATCAAAAGAGGCTAATGTTGAAATTCCTTGTAGATTCAAACTAATGTAATTTTATAAAACAAAAGAATTGAATCTACTCTATTCATAAGTAGAAACAATTAATTGATCAAGAAATCACGAAGCATACAAGAGAAAGAATTCAATCAACACATTACACAATGATTTCATTAGTCAAAAAATATGAGAAGATTGCAATGCTTTGCGCAAGCTCGAGCAACCTTTGCATCATCTCTATCTATCTCAACGCTTACTAGAAAATCCTAGGCCGATACTTAACCAATTTTGTGCTTGCCCAAGTCCCTATTTCCTTGCATCATTTCCTTAGGAATTAGCCCCTATTAATTTAGGAAATTCGTCAATTGGAATTGTGCAATTGTCATAGGCCTTCCTCTGACTGCATGCACCACCTGTACAATTTGGATGATTATACAACTGATAGTACACTTCCCTTGAACTCCAATCTCAACTGAGTAAATCTTAGATCTGACATGCATGAGTTATTTATGAGTGAATCATCTGTTAACTGGTTGAACACATGAAGCAACACCCCACTGTCTGACCTCCTACTAGTTCCTCCATTAGTTGGAACTAGTTTAATTGAGTTTAACTCAATTAAACTGAATTAATTAATTACAAATCAAAATAAACTCAACGAGGGCTCCTATAAAGTAGGAGAAACTCTACATGAATCTAGTTAGACCCTCAACTCGAATTAACTGAGCCAACTAAGTCAAATTAACTTAGTTAACTCGTACAAGTTATATTGTGATGTGGAATTACAATTTTTCCCCTAATTTAATTCAAGTTAAATTAAGTCATGATTTTTCTTGTTGCATTTTCAACACTCCCTCTCAACAAGAAAGGGATCATCAGATACCCCAATCCTACCTCTATGGAACTTGAATTTTCCTCTTGACAGTGCCTTATTCAATATGTCTGTATCCTATTCCTCTGTAGGAATGTACTCCAGTAACATGATTCTACTTTGCACACAATCTCATAGATGGTGATACTGGATGTCAATATGCTTGGACCAATCATGAAAAACTGGATTCTCAGAGAGTTTGATACAACTCTGATTGTCACAGTAAATCATTGTAGGATACATCTATTGACCAAATAACCCAACAAGGATCTTCCTCATCTAGATATCCTCACAAGATGCTTGACTAGCAGCCATGAACTCTGCTTCTACTGAACTGAGTGCAACTAATCTCTTCTTCTTGATGTACCAAGAAACTATTGTTGACCCGGTAAGTGTCCTATGATATAGTAATCAAAGTTAGGCTTAGTCTTTTCATCATTTTAGTCAATTTGTAAAAACAATTGCTACGATCTCTTAGAGATCAAGTAAATAGTATTTTGAGTGAAGATAATAATAAATTTGGGTTTTTCATCATTGAGGCGAATCAAGCAGTGTCTTTTCAAGTTAGTTGCGAGGTCAATTCATCAAATCATTATCATTACAAGTTGGTGTTGTGCTTTCATATTTCAATTTGCAACTAAACATTGTAAACAAAGGAGGTTTGCCATGCATGTAAGGTGACAAGTGCATGCATTTGGTTCTCAAAAAGTCATTGAAACAATTTCTCCTCCTCCTCAAATGTTATGAACAACCAAAGAGATTTGTTGCGTTTTGTCTATAGGGGTTCGTTGTGCTTCTACAAATTGGAGGCTTTCTTGTGCCATGATCATTCTTAGGTTCCAAATTTCTCTTCTCTAAGATAATTCATGATGTATATTGTTAATTTCATCTTTAGTAATTGAGAAGAATGCCTAGAAAATCTCGCAATCCTCATAAACTTAAATTTGTTGCGCTTTATTATTGTGCTACTGTCAAAGGCATGAAGTTTTGATAGAATATAAGGGCTTTGATATTATTTCTTATGTCTGGAGGTTAAAGGAGATATTTGTGAATGGAAATATCATCAATCAACCATTTTTCTGAGTGAAAAAGTTCAATGCCTAATCAGATTTAGTCCAATGGAATTCGTTCCGCTTAGGCGCAACGCTTCTACTGTAGATAATTATTTTCAAAGAAGGGAGGTTTTTAGTTTGGTCAAGTGTTTCTTAATAGTATTTGATGATTTAGGAGTCATTTTCCACCTGTTTGGAACATTTAGAGGTACAGGGAATGATCAGAAGTATACAAATGAAATTCGTTGCGCTTCTGTTGTAGGTGATATTTTTTTTAAGGATGGAGGTTTTACAGTATGAAAAGAGGTTATTCAAAGGATATCTGATTTTTTTTAGGTTATATTTCACATGTTTGATACATTCAGAAGCCTAGGAGGTGATCAGAAGCATGCAAATCATGAATTTGTTGCACTTACGAAGTAAAGCAGTGAATGAGTTTCACTTCCACACAATCAACAATTCGACCATGAAATTTGTATCTAGACCTAATGTAATTGAATCTCATGATTATGAGAAGCTTCCTTAAGTGTATTGCAAGTTCACCATTCAAGAATTTATCATATAATATGAAAAGGAAGCTCGCTGTGCTTTTCCTGTAAGGGATTTGCTGCATTTTTTAATGTTTTAGAAATTAACTTCAAAATCGATTTTTGACCAAATGGATATGAATTTTGAAAAAATGAAGACATTTTTTCAAAACTAAGCTAAATTACAATAAGCTCATTTAGTTTTGTAATAGGTGTCATATATTGGAATATTCTAATGAATCTTTACAACTTATTTTTCAGATTTTGTCATTTCCTGTTTTAGTGGTGATATTTGGGTGCAGATTCCGAGGAGCCATGGAAGAATTTTAGAAAAATTAGAGAGGCTTCTCTCAAGAACACGCTCATCAATTAAAAAATCCTTCTATTTTGTAAAACTGTCATGATTCGAGAGATATGATCTAATATTTGACTCCTATTTTCTAGAAATTTGGTGCCTCTTTCCTAGCAAGCAGTGTTTAAATCTAATATAACTGACTCTATCTTTGGGGAAATGGTTGAGCTTGACCTCATAAGTCCAAGGATGAGATAATTGTATATATTTCATGAATTTCGATGTGCAAAGGGTTGGTTGGTCAGGGTTAGAGAAATAAAAGCACTATGCATTGTACTTTTCCATTTTAAATTTTTCAATGAATGATCAAGGTTGAGGTCTATTTTCTTAGGAATTCATGTATTAGTTTTTGATGGTGATGCGTTCTCCTATGTTGTAAGTTTCTATATTGTTACAATCATGCTTGAATGTTAGGTCTTCATGTTTAATTAAGCAAAATTTGTTTCAGAATTCACTTTTAAAGTGCTATGTTATGGCTTAATGAACATTTTAATGTTTTCTTCTATTAAGATATCTAAAATTCATCCTTAGCTAGATGCTTTAGATATTGTCAATTCCATAATTCCTCTGCTCACCTCTCTGCAAAAAAGTTTGATTAAAAACACCAGAAGGATTACCTACCTTTCCCCTGTTAAAGGTTTCCTCATTTTTTATACTCTCACTGAAAACCATTAGCTCCATATGACTCCATGCCCAATGGATTTTCCCTCTTCCCTATCATTGAACTTTTAAACCTATTCCCCTCTGATCTCAATACCTAGCCTAAAATATAAGTCAACTAGTCATCTAACTGACTAGAGATTCATATAGATAGAGTCATATCTAAAGCTGGAAGGGCTAGATTCCAGTTTAAAGTGGTTTGTGGTTACCTTTGGGTTCCTCTTGTCAACCTGGAGAAATTACGAAGTGCTAATAGACCCAATACTGAAGATTCCACCTAATGTGCTCTTCCTATTTGATGGACTCCCTACCCAATGTGTATCTGTGAAGCCTTGAAAATTCACTCTCTCTATCCCTCTGTACCAAAGACCAAACTGAGTGGTTCCTATGAGGTATCTCAACAAGTGTTTAGTTGCTTTCCAAGTCAGTTTTGTTTGATTAACCATTGCTTGACTAAGTTGGTTAACTGCAAAGCACATGTATGGTCGTGTGTTCACCAAATACATAAGTGAACCCACAAGCTCCCTGTAAATAAAAACCTCCACTACTTCACTTGAAATAGCATCTTCCTTCCTCCAATTCCCTGCTAGAGGAGTCTCCATGGGTTTGTTGATCTCCATGTGGAACTTCTTCAATATCTCATTAACATACTTTCTTTGAGAGACAAATAGTTTCCCATCTCCATACCAAGGAAATAATGCATGATCCCCACATCCTTCATCTCGAATTCTCTTGCAATATCCTCCTTGCAATATTTTAACAACTTCTTATCACCTGTTAGAATTAAATCATTGACATATAATACTATAATCAATAATTTACCTTCAACCAGAATACGGTGAAGGTTCTCATGTACTTCAATTTTGGTGAAGCCCAACCTACTGAAATAACTGTGGATCCTGGTGTACCAAGCATGAGGTGCTTGTTTCAATCCATACAAGACTCACTTGAGTTTGTACACATGCGACTATTTGTCGAACGTCTCAAATCCTTCTGGTTGATCAATGTACACCTCTTCCTCAATCACTCCGTTGAGGAAGGTTGTCTTCACATCCATCTGATGTATCTTCCATCCCATCTATGTTGAAAGTGCTAGAATATATTTGATTGAAGAGTACCTTGCTACTGGAGCAAAGGTATCCTTGTAATCAATTCCCTCCACCTGAGAGAACCCCTTGGCCATAAATTTGGCCTTGTGTTTCTCGACACTCCGATCTTCTGCTTGCTTCACCTTGTAGATCCACCTGGAACCTACCATTGACTTGTCCTCTAGCCTTGGGACAACTTCCCAAGAAATTCTCCTGATAATGGAGTCATACTCTACCATGGCATCAACCCACACTAGTTGTTACACTACTTCCTCAAATGAGGATAGTTCAGTCTTTACACTCTCACTCATCGGAGCCATGTAGCCAGTGTATTGATATGGTGACCTTCTCTACCTGCTCTGTGATGTGGGTTCTCCCACATTCTCTCTAACATCATGCATCAATCTGTAAGCTTCTCTGGTGCACTTCCTTCCATTTATGGATGTCTTTGAATGAGTGGGTTCTTCCACTCTCTAATCCTCTACATGTGGCTTGTCCACATCATCCTGAGGTTATTGCTTTGGAGCTAAAAGTTCCTCGTCTACATTTAACTGAAGCTCCCTCTCAAGGGAACATCTCATGGCCTTCTCTTCATCAAAATTCACATCTCTACAAACAACTATCATGGTGTGAGATGGCAAGTACACCTGATAGTTGTGAGGTGTATTAGTGTACCCCACAAATATTCCCAACTGAGCCATTGGCTCTAGATTTTTCCTTGAATCCTTGGTAACATGACAGTAAATTGATGAACCAAAGATCCTGCAGTGTGGTACATCTGGTTTCTTCCTTAAAAAATCTTCTTCTAGTGTACTCATCTCAAGAATCAGATGAAGACTCATGTTTTACACATACACAGTTGCGTTGCATGATTCAACCCATAAGTTCAACGGTAGGCCCTCATCATGTAACATTGCTCGTGTAGCTCCCACAATAGTTTTGTTCTTCCTTTCAGCCACCCCATTTTTTTGTGGGTTATGGGGTGCTATTAACTCTCGTCTAATTCCTTCTAATGCACAAAAGTTCTTGAATTCATTCAACACATATTCTCCACCGTTATCACTCCTGAGAGCCTTCACTTTCCTTCCAGTGTCTTTCTCAACAAGTTCTTTAAATTCACAAAATTTAGAGAATGTTTAATATTTCTTCTGCATGAAGAAAATCCAACACTTACGTGAGAAATCATCTAGAAATATTACTTAATACCTTTTCTTGGTCATGGAGGCTGTCGATAATGGTCCACACACATCTGAGTGAACTCTTTCAAGGATCGCTTACGCTTGACTGTCCTTTTCATGAAAAGTGGATTTGTGAACTTCCCCATTGTACACCCTTTGCATGTATCTCACTACTTTAGTGCACCCTTGGGAAGTCCTGTAGAAATTTGTTGCATGATATTCAAGGCTCGATGGTGCAAGTGGCCCAATATTCTATGCCATAATTCACTAATGTCTTGGCTCTGCACCTTCTCTTCTTTTGTGCTCAATGCTGAACAATATTCTACATCCAATTTGTAGAGGTTCTTTACCCAAACATTGATCTGCTTCACTTTTCTTGTGGGTATGTGATGAATGAAAGCCCTTCCTTTGCTAAATATCACATCATAGCCATGGTCCTCCAACATAGCAACTAAAACTAAATTCTTCTTCAGACCCAGAACATACATGACATCTTTTAATGTGAGAGGAGAGCCAAACTTCCTTTGAAAAGTAACAGTACCAATGCCGGTCGCATTGTACTTTCCATCATCTCCCATATCTATGTGCATTTGGAGGTCTTTCTCCTCCAAGTCACTGGAAAATTCTTTGTTGCCCATCATACGGAATTACATTGCACTATCGAGATAGCACACACTACCCATCAATGATGTCACCATGCATGCAATGAGGGTTAAATCCAACTCGAATTGTGAAGCAAGTGCTTCACCTACCACTCCTCCTGAGGGATTATTTCTGGCCTTCTTGTGTGGAAACTTCGTGGCATAGTGTCCCAACTCATGATAGTGAAAACGTTTAATCTTCAACAAGTCCTTCTTCTTTTTTCCCCGACCAGAATCTCCTTTGGATTATGATTTATTCCCTTTCTCTTTCTTTGCCTTCCAACCAAGGCACACTTCTCCTCATCATCATGCTTGGATGAGGTTCCATCTATGGTACTCCACCTTATCTGTTCTTGCACCAAGTCGTACCACAAACGCTCCCACTTTGGTAGATGCTCCCTCCCATTTACCGAATCCTGGTAGTTGTACCAACTCTTGTGAAGACCTAGAAGTGTTAGGCTGACCAAATCATCTTCAACACTCTAATACCAACATTCCCAAGATAATCCCGACATTGGGTGAACTTTCTCAAGTACTGTGGTATTATGTCACCCTTCTCCATCTTGATATTTTGAATCTTTTCCTTAAGTGCTAGCTTCATGTGGTCACTGTTGTTCTGAAACAAGTTAATCAAGGCTTGCCACATTGCAAATGGTGTATGCTTCTCGTGGAGGTTTCAGACAATATGATCTCAAACTCCTTATAGTATGATCCTTCTTGCCTTTGCAACACATTTCTTCCACTCTGCTAGATCTTGAGCATTTGGTCGTTGTAGGCTTAGGAATATCATTGTCTATGAATTCCTTCAACTCGTTGTCTTCCAATACTACCTCCATCCTGTCCTTCCAAGAAATATAATTCGAATTAACCTCAGGGGCATATTCGAGTATCAATCCATAGAACGGCATCCTGCTGGTTCTGAAGAATGATCACGCAAATTCGATTTCACCTGCAAAGACGAACTTATATTCTTCTCTTCTACTATGATTTCTGCTCTGATACCATGTACAAATTCCTTATAGGTTCAAACCTCTTATGTAATTTTCTAAAACAAAATATTTGAATCTACTCTACTCATGGGCAAAAACAATTCATCGATCAAGAAATCATGGAGCATACAAGAGAAAGAATTCAATCAACACATTACACAATGATTTCCCGGGGAAATCCACAACTAAAAACCCGTGCTATTTGTATATTGCATTAGTAAGAAAATATGAGAAGATTACAATGCTTTTCTCAAGCCCAAGCAACCTTTGCACTATCTCTATCTGTCTCACCGCTTCCTAAACAAGCCTAGGCCAATACTTAACCAATTTTCTGCTTTCCTAAGTCCCTATTTCCTTGCAATGTTTCCTTGGGAATTAGCCCATATTAATTAGGGAAATTCCTCAATTGGAATTGCAGAGTCATCATAGGCCTTTCTCTGACTACATGCACCACCTGTACAATTTGGATGATTATACACCTGATAGTACACTGCCCTTGAACTCCAATCTCAACTATGTAACTCTCAGATCTGACATGCATGAGTTATTTATGAGTGAATCATCAGTTAACTAGTTTAATAAATGAAGCAACACCCTACTTTTTGACCTCCTACTAGTTCCTCCATTAGTTGGAACTAGTTTAATTGATTTTAATTCAGTGAAACTATATAAATTAATTACAACTCAAAATAAACTTAACCAATGGTCCTATAAAGTAGGAAACACTCTACATGACTCTAGTTAGAACTTCAACTCAAGTTAATTGAGCCAACTAAGTCAAATTAACTTAGTTAACTCGTACAAGTTGTCTTGTGATGTGGAATTACAATTTTTCTCCTAATTTGATTCAAGGGAAAATTAAATCAAGATTTTTCTTATTGCATTTTCAACAGCTAGCCCCAGATGAGCCAAAACTTTGAAAACTTTAACCTTATGTGGTAGCATCATTATCATTTAGTTCCCAAATAATGTTCAAGTTACTTTGGTAGTTTTCAAAATTATGAAAATACTTGATGTTTCTCTAATTTTGAGTCTCCAATCTAGCTTTTGGTCCAAAAGGAATTTTATCCTACATTATTCCGATAATGGGATTTGATCCTCCCAACCTTATGAGAATGTGACAGCTTTATTCTCTTTGTAAATCCCCTCGAGTTGTGCCTTAGTATCCCTAAGTGAAAAAACTCATGGACATTGTCTTTCTCGTACCCATGCAATAACTTTTTATTTTGTGGTAGCAAATTGACTACAGGGGTCCAAAAAGTATTTCCCACTTTTTTTTAATTGTGATTGCATTAGCTCACTGTCATAGATAATTATGTCGATTGTGTCCCAAGGATGTGGTCCAACAGTTAGGTTGGGAGGTTTGGTCCCCACAGGTCTTGTGGTCCAATCGTCGGCAGGACTATGTATGCCTGAGAGTTGCACCAGACATAATTTCTTCAGTTGAAAAAGATAATTATATGAATTGGACATATACAAATCCCTATACCAAATTACAACTCATCGTAGACAAAAACCAAGCCAAATCAAACTAAAATATCAATAAGTTTTTTCAAAGTGATCTACAAAGTAACTAATCAATCGAACTCTGATATTTTGTATTTTTATTATGTAGTATTGAGTGGTTGAGAGTAGCACTAAGATTTTGATTTTTAGTCGCTAAATTGTAACGATACAATGATGTTGCACTACCCACCTTCTCTCCATGGCTTTCAAACATTTCACCATTTGATATAGTCATGTTTCTTCCTATTAATGAAAGCATCTACCGTGGGGATATGCTTCTCGACTCCAAATTTCAGCCTCCAATAATTCATTCCATTGCAAAGACTTCCTCTTCCAATAATTGATTCACGTGTTGTGGTGTTGATTGTATGAAGGTTTCCCATTTTTATAAGTGGTTTGCAACAGTTTTGGTTTCCAATTTTTGTTGTAGCAATACTTTATATGTCAAAGGATCAGATGATCCAGACTATAATGCTTAATATTCTCCTTTCTATGATCAGAACATATGTACATATTTTTCCTATTAACATGAAAATCTGTGTATTTTCTTCCCTTGGAAAAAAGAAAAGAAGATTTCCCGTTGAAATAAATATGATGCCCATTTTATGTTTCTAATACTTCATTCTAACCTAAATAGCGGCGATATTGATGGACAACTATCAAACAAATTTTGATAGTTCCCGTCGTTTTTTACAGTCACACGTAAAATCACATGATCTGATTTCATTACGAACCGTATTGACTCGATCCATAGTCTAATTTCATTTTGTTTTTCGAAGTTTTTGCGTGGAAAGATTGTGAAATTTGTCGAATATAAGCTCACTGGATTAATCGCATGGTGTGCACCTTCACATTCCACGGCGTAACTCTTTGAACATGCACATGTTCTTCTCGTTCATTGAGCTATTGAAACTCTCGGCCAAGGGCTCAGATTTGAAGCAAAGTCTCTAATAGGTGTGCTCTCTTATATATATATGAAAACTATGTTTTTCGTTTTCAATATGACAAGGTGAAACATTATTGATATTATTTTGTATTTATTTATTTTTGAATTTTGAATTTTTTTGGAAATTGTTATAAAGTTTATAAAAAAAAGTGTGCACAAATTTTATTATTTATATATATATATAGTTTTTGGATGAAAAAGTTTGAGTATGGAGGTTCGATTCTTGTACACTGATCACTAGAGTCTGGACTCTGTTTTTAGCCTTGGGGCTTACCTTAGGTAGGTCCCTTCTTCCTCATGGGCTATAGTTGGATCAGGGCCAACGCTTCCATGGAGGAGGAGTTGGTGGACTACTCCGAGGATGCATATGAAGGACTCCTAATTGGTCCTATATAGGCGCGACCTCATAGCTAACAAGTCTAAAACCCGAGGCATCGACTTCGACAGTTTAATGTAATACATATGGTACTCAACTCTTTTTGATTGAAAATGATGTGGTGGTATTTTTGTGAACCTCCTCTAGTTGTTCCACATGTGCCGATCTCATTAAGTTTATGATAAATATGTTTTTGTGTGACAAAGGAGTCTTGTCTTTGGAGTCAGATACCATGACTAGCTAGATTCCTTTCTGCGTGATGGGGAGATTAGGGGATGACCAACGGATGGCCTGAGGGAATAAAAGTGAGGGATACAATAGAATCAGTAGAAACCATATGAGCTAAGGATTCTAAGACATCATAAAGATAGATGTGAAAATGATATAAGAATGGCAAGCGCATGTAAATTAGTGCAAGAGGAGAGAATGATAGATGAAGTTGGTGCAGTGTTGCATAATGGAGTAAAATTTTGATGCAATAGTAAGGGAAGGGTGAGATTTGCATTAGAGTCTACGATAGACAAAAGGAAAACAATAAAAACCATAGAAGGAATAAGAAGGCAACTTCAAGCCAAAAGGTATGATCACCTAATAATTTGTTGCAATTAATTTTAGTTAGTGAAGACAATAGAGATATTAGTAAAGATAGCTAAGGAAATCAATCAAGTAGTGAGACAAAAAGTGTATAGATACTAGGAAATCAAGCAATAATACAACAAAGTAATGCCATGCAAAACACAATGTTGGGAGTTGATCCTACTTTGCAAATTCATGTCTTTCATGACACTAGAATAGAGGATCCCAAGCAAAATCGTTTTGTTTGTGAGGCAGTATGGGCTGTCAAGTAGGTCCAATATGGACAGATGAAGGTTTCATAGCCAGAGACCACCTTTAGAGACTACACACTTACATGGTATATGAAATATAAGTCTATTGCACGAGGAGGACAAGGTAGATCATTGGAAGAAATTAGGCAAACACTACTGAAAGAATTCTAGAAACCAAAATAAGAATCTTGGTGCATCACAAAGATTAAGAAAATTAAACAGAATATGAATGAAATAGTATGGGACTTTGATTAGAGGTTTAATATTTTGCTAAATTGACTGACATTTCAAATTCTAGATGCATAGCATAAGGAATGGCTTATTGCAGGATTTTTGCCTTATATACGTATTCCATTAGCTTAGCATAAGTTTTCTTCGCAGTCTTAAGTCTTAGAAACTATCATGAAGTTGGAAGCATCTCCTACAGGATGGCACAAGTTTAGTCGTAGCTAGCAACCTTGACAATAAAACTACATGATTTAGCAAAAGGTAAGGAGAAGCACAAATGATTTTTGTGTATTATATGTAGGAAAGAGGGACACCACAGGAACGAATACCCAACCATGACATAATACATGGATATAGGAGTTATAAATCTTTTGGCTTAATTCCAAGGGATATGGTGTGAAGTGTGTATTGTATGGGGATATATACCAATAGTCGATCCTATGATATATAAGTACCAAAGTTGAGTTAAAACTCTATTATACAACTTTTTCAAGTTATTTGGAAACAACATCCATATATGTCATGCATTGGATTTGATGAGGGATTGCACCACTGATGCATATAGGGTATAGGAAGGTGAAGGAAGTGAATCCACGATGCTTATCGAGAACATGCCCAAATCTTATAATCAACATAGAGGCCAAGGGATGTAGGGAAGAGGAAAAGGATTTCAAGGCCAAGTTAGAGAAGGATTTGGAAGAGGCAAGGGCATAATAATTTGTTATAACTATGGGAAGCTAGGACACACTGTGTGAGATTTCCCCAACCCCTGCACAATGTGCACATACTGTAAATAATTATATCATGCTACAAGATATTTCCCTAGGCTTATTGTAAAGTGGTAGGTGAAAAGAGGACAAAACACACAAATTACTTTTGCTAAAGCACACGCAAATCATCCACAAGTAGGAGTGGTTACGCGCAGAGGGAATAGGACTGGAGCAGATGCACTTGGACAAGGAAGCTAACTACACTAATGGACACTAGAAGCCACAAAATTTTTGGCTTATTGGCATTTATATTGATGTCATCTGATGTATGCCATGTATTCGTGAGCCTATATGTATTGTATTGAGTCCTATGTATGCTTTTTGAAGGTTGTCATGATGTTCCACAAGGTTGTCATAGTTTCAAAGGGTATGTAGGAAGTTTTCATGATGTATCAAGCTCACTCCTAAAGTTGAGATACAATATTGATGTCACTTGATATATTCCTTATAATTATGAGTTTAATGCCTTGTATCAAGTCATACACATGTTTTCATAGTGTCAATTGTGTGTGGAAGGTTGTCATAATGTCTCAAGCTCACTCCTAAAGCTGAGATCCAAGCGGTGGCCAAAGTAGAGTGAAAAACTTGAATATTGAGATCCATATGCTACTCATGCGTGGGAAACTAATGTACATATGCTTCTCTTGTGTGGGAAACTAGCGCACATGTCTTGGAAGTGAAATTTCCAAAATATGTGCGCACTTCAAATGTTTTTATTGGTTTTTTCAATGGTTTTTGTTTGGAATTTTTTATTAGAAGGTCAGAAAAGGTCAACTAAATTCTAGAACGAGGTTAAACTGAAGAATATTTCTCATTAAATGAAGTTAGTGGTTATATCAATTCAAGGAGAATGATCCCAACCAATTCTATGGTATGAAAAGAGTGGTTGAGTGCTCCACCATCTAATGCATTTACTGATTTAACTATCTCAGAAAAATGCAAATAGGAGGAAGCTATGTGTTTATTTGGTTGGTTATTTTGGTGTGTGAGAGAGAGTTTGTACATGGTGTGCTAAGGATAGAATTTTCATATTTCAGTGGTTGTAGCAGACTATGTAGAACTTTAGAATTCTTCAAAAATCAGATATCAATTATGAATCAAGATTGTGTGCAGGGATTGAATACTTATTTTGAAGGAGTGTGTACGGAAAATTTCTCTATCATCAAAAGAGTGGCTTAGTGGTAGTTGAAGGATCTTTTGTTGATGCTATCATTTGTAATTTCAGTTGTGTTTCAGTCTGGAATATCTTTCTAATCTTCGGAACTATTTGTATATTGAGGTTGTGGCCTCAAACTAGTGCATGCAAATTATTCTATTGTAGGAGTGGTGGCTCCAGGTTGGTGGTGGCCAATTGATCTCATTTATAAGTAGTATGGGGTCCTTGATAGTGGTGGCTAGCTAATGTATGTAAATGAGAATATTTTAAAGAAATAGAGAAGAAGAAGCAACAAATAGTTTGGTGGTTTTTTACCCTAGGGGTTTTCCACCTAAAAATCTTGGTGTCTTCATGTGATGTTATTTATGTTTTATGTGTGCATGTTTATGTCCTTGTTTTGTTGAAGTTTATATTCTAAAGAAATTATTATTTGCAGAAAAAATTGTAATATTTGTGCAATACTAATTCACCCCTCCCCTCCCCCCCTCAATATTTCTAGTTTTTAACAAGTGATACTAAGAGCGTCTCCTTTATTTGCAGCTTAACCAATGAAAGGAGAATTTGAGAGGAGATCATGGCTGGCCAAGAGGTTAAAATTTATGTTTTTGATGGGGAGAATTACAATGTGTGGAAGTTGAGGATGCAAGAACATTTGATGAGCCTAGGAATTGATGTCTATTCCACTGTGGTGCTAGGATATGTTAGAAAAATTATATATTACAGGGCAATGGAACACATAAAATATATTGCAGAAATATAAACACAGAAAATACATAAAACAAGAGAGACACAGATATACGTGGTTCACCCAATTTGGGATACGTCCACGGAGAAACAACCAGTCCTTCCTTTTATATTATCCAGCAAAATGAATAGATACAACCTACAGCAGATCCGTTGTAATTCCCTCTTTGCTCTCACGCAATCTCCTCTCTCTTTCTCACTTAGAATGCATATCTACATAGATGCAATATGTTAGGTCCCTATAATACTAGTGATTCCCCCACTACTATTATCGTTGTATCCCTTATTGTTATTGTTGTGCCCCTATTGTCCCCATATTGTTATTATTGTGCCCCATAGAATCCCTCTATTGTTATTTTTGTGCATTTATATTATTATTGTTAGGTCAGCTTGGTTATATTGTGACCCCTTAGACTCCTATATATAGAAAGGATGTTTTTTCATTTGAATCATCCAAGAATTGTTCATTTGTGTAATTTAAAGGAGGTTTCCCCCTCAAAGAGGCTTATTTCTAAGGCGTTCATATATCTTTTCTATCTTTTTGTGAACTGGTTTCATAACATTTGGTATCAGAGCTTTGGATTCTAGGGTTTTGCTGCTCCAAACAGGTTATCATGGAATTTTCGTTATAACTTTTTTATGCGAAGTTTTAGAAGCTAAAAAAAAAACCATTTGAGATGAAATCGCATTGAACCTCCGGTCTGAATTGGGATCCTGTCTCGCTATATTTTCAGAAATATAATTTGAGGAAGTTAGGGTTTTTGCAAACCCTCGAATTACATTCCAAACAGATCACCTTGGGAAAATCGTCGTAACTTTCGCTCTGAGCATCAGATTGAATTTTCGTAAGAAGTTATAGAAAGAGCACGGACTGTGGTTTTTTTGGGTATAATTTTCAGAACCTAAGGTTGAAACAATGACCCATGGCATGTCATACAAGTTCGCTCTACTGAACCAGTCTATACTTATGCCATCGTGGGAGATTTGGCATAACTCTTCGTTGGAGAATCCAATATTTATCAGAATTACGGGGTTAGAAAGATTGCTCAGAGGGTTACCATAGGAAGCAATTTTAGACTTGGGAGATCCAAAATTACAGAGATACATCAGATTCAATATCGAGCTCCTACAAAGTGAAACGAGGTGTGTAGTTTTTTTAAATGTTTGCATAATCTTGGTTTTAAAAATTAGTTTGAAGGAATTCAAAGGGCATAGTGAAGCATTATTATCGGTAATTGGTGCTCCATTGAAAGAAAATGGAAACACCTAGTAAGCAACCTGAAAGCTCTAGCATGACTCATGAAGAAGATGAAAAAATGCAACATGATATATCAAAATTACGAGACCAAGTGCAACAAATTTCACTCGCACAAAAAGTAACAGAAAATAAGATGGATGGTTTAAAGAAAGACGTAGAAGCTAAGATGGATGGTTTAAAGAAAGGCGTAGAAGCTAAGATGGATGGTTTAAAGAAAGGTGTAGAAGCTAAGATGAATGACGTGGAAGCTAAGATGGATGGCATGGAAGCTAAGATGGATAGTGTGGAAGCTAAGATGGATGGCGTGGAAGCTAAGATGGATGATTTAAAGAAAGGCATGGAAGATTTGTAGACAAATTTGAAGACAGATTTGACAAAGTTTCTACAAGAAATGCTTACTAATGGCGAAAGGGTAGGAAAGGGAACTCATGATGAGAACAAAATAAATGTTAATCATGATTTCATAGACTCTAATGTTGGATCGAAGAACCACCATGTTCCAAAGATTGATATGAGGAAGTTTGATGGCAAGGATCCCGGAACATGGATATTACAGATGGAGCAATTTTTCGATCTCCATAATGTGCAAAACATACAAAAGGTATGCATTGAAACTTTATATTTGGAACCAAATCAGTTTGTATGGTATCGATGGCTTTGCTCTTGTAAACAAATTGTCACTTGGGCTATTTTTATGGATGAAATGATAGCACATTATGAGGATACAAAAAGCAACACTTTTTTTAGCCAATTGATAAATCTTAAACAAAATGATTCAATGATGGAGCACATTGAGGACTTCCAAAAATTGAATATAAGGGTAAAATATATTCTAGAGGAGCATAGGATTTATGTGTTCATAGGGACTTTAAAAGATAACATCCACAATGAGGTTCACCTTTGGGAACCAAATTCATGGAGAAGGCATTTAGGTTGGCAAGAAAAATGGAAAGAAAAATTATGGCAACAAGGAAGCCTACCACTCACAATCATAAATATGGAAGTGTTACTGCCCCTAGCCATCCACAACCTACAAGGTTGACACCACAACAATTGGAAGAAAAAAGAGCAAAAGGGCTTTGTTACAGTTGTGATAGAAAATAAACTAGAGGTCATAAGTGTGAACAGAAGAAATTATTTTACATAGATTGTGAAGAGGAGGAAGAAAAGGAACAAGAAATGTCAAAAGAAGAAGATATACACCAGGAACAAACCCTATAAAAAGAAGAAATGAATCCGACCATATCTTGTAATGCATTGGATGGAATTACCACTCCTCAAACTATTAAGATAGAAGGGCATATCAAGAAGAAAAAGGTAATAGTGTTGATTGATTAAGGAAGTACCCATAATTTTATTCATTTAAGATAGCCAAGGAATTGAATTTCTTCCTATATCCAGCACCAGAGTTTCAAGTGATGGTTGCAAGTGGAGGAACCATAAATTGCTCAAGAAAGTGCCATAATATCAAGCTATCTATGGGAGAATATGTATTGAATATCCCAATGCTTTCCATTCCAATGGGTGGTGTTGATGTTGTACTAGGAGTCCAATGGCTACAATCCTTGGGTACAATAACTTTTAATTTTCAAGAACTTATCATGAAGTTCTCTTCAGAAGGAAAGGAAGTTGAATTAAGGGGTATCGCAGGGAAACTGGGAAAGATAATCAGCTCTAATGGAATGACAAAGCTTCTAAAGAAAAAAACAACGAGGCATAATTGCACTATTATGTTCACTAGAGGTTCCCACATCGAAATCATCTATTTCTCCAAATCTCCAAGAAGTCTTGGACAATCATTCCAAGGTATTTGAGACTCTCAAAGGCCTCCCACCTATTCGTGATCATGATCATGCTATTAATTTAATTCCAGGAAGTGTTCCTCCAAACATCATGCCTTACAGATATCCCTATGTCCAAAAGAGTGAAATTGAACGTATGGTTGCAGAAATGCTAGAGGTTGGTATAATTCAACCTAGTCAAAGTTCTTTCTCTACTCCAGTAGTATTGGTTCACAAGAAGGATGGATCATGGCGCATGTGTCTAGATTATAGGGAGCTCAACAAGCTCACTATTAAAGATAAATTTCCCATTCTTGTCATTGATGAATTATTAGATGAATTGCATGGATCAATTTACTTCACAAAGTTGGATCTTTGTTCAGGATATCATCAAATCAGAATGAAGACTGAAGACATTCCAAAAATAGCATTTAGAACTCATGAGGGTCATTATGAATTTTTGGTCATGCCTTTTGGCCTTACTAATGCACCTTCTACATTTCAAGGTTTGATGAATTCCATTTTCAAACCCTTCCTTAGAAAATTTGTGTTAGTATTTTTTGATGATATACTAATCTACAACAAGTCTTGGAAGGATCATGTCCAACATGTTGAAATGGTGCTCAAACTATTAGAGGAGAAACAATTATATGCAAAAACCTCCAAATGTTTCTTTGGAGTACAAGAGGTGGAATATCTGGGTCATATTGTATCTGATGAAGGTGTTAAGGTAGACCCTAGAAAAATTAAAACCATTAAGGAATGGAAAATCCCCACATCCATAAAGCATCTACGAGGATTTCTCAGGTTGACAGGGTATTATAACAAGTTTGTTAAGAATTATGGGAGGATAGCAGCACCTCTAACAACATTATTGAAGAAAGATGCATTTTAATGGACTCTAGAAGCAACGAAGGCCTTTGAACATCTTAAAGAGGCAATGTGCCAAGCACTAGTCTTAGCTACACCGAACTTCACAAAAACCTTTATTGTGGAATGTGATGCCTCAGGAAATGGAATTGGTGTTGTTTTAATTCAAGAAGAAAGACCCATTGCTTTTGAAACTCGTCCAATCAAAGAAAAGTATTTACACAAAGCTATTTATGAGAAGGAAATGTTGGCAATACTACACGCACTTAAGAAATGGCGACCCTACCTAATGGGAATACACTTCAAGGTAAAAACAGATCATGATAGTCTTAAATACTTTTTAGAACAAAGATTATCTTCAGAAGACCAGCAAAAATGGGTCACAAAGATGTTGGGTTATGACTTTGAAATCATTTACATAAAAGGGAAGAAAAATGTTGTGGCAAATGGACTCTCAAGAAAGGATGAGGATGTGGAAGCATTTCTTTGTGCCATTTCTATTATCCAACCAGATTGGATAAATGAAGCAAGGGATGAATGGAAGAATGACGAGGAAGTGTGGGCACTCATTCAAAAGATACAACAAGATCCCAGTACATCTGATACATTTAGCTGGAAAAATGATTCATTATGGTACAAGGATTGGTTATACCTATGTAAGAATTCACAACTCAAACAAAAGATTCTTAGGGAATTGCACACCTCTCCTTTAGGAGGGCACTCGGGATTTCTAAAAACCTACCACAGGGTTAAGAAGGATTTTTTTTTGGATGGCCTTAAATCGGATATTCAAAAGTTTGTGGTGGAATATTTGGTTTTCCAACAAAATAAATTTGAAACGATTAATACCCCAGGACTATTGCAACCTTTATCTATTCCAAGCCAACATTGGGAGGAGGTTTCAATGGATTTTATCACAGGTTTACCCAAGTCTGAAGGAAAGAGTGTTATCATGGTGGTAGTTAATAGACTTACCAAGTATGCACACTTTTGTGCATTATCTCATCCATTTAAAGTGAGTACAGTTTCTATTGCATTTATGGAAACAATTCAAAAGCTACATGGAAACCCAAAGATTATTGTAAGTGACAGAGATCCCATTTTCACTGGAAATTTTTGGACAGAATTATTTTCTTGTCTTGGTACTCAGTTAGCTCATCGCTCATCTTATCATCCTCAATCTGATGGGAAAACTAATACAATAAACAAATGTTTGGAAGGTTAGATTTTTTGCTTTGTATCTGATAAACAGTCACAATGGGTCAAATGGTTGCCTTTGGTTGAATGGTGGTATAACACTTCCTTCCATACTGCAACAAAAATGACCCCATTTATGGAACTTTATGGATATCATCCACCATGCATCACATCATATTTAAGAGAAAATTATAAGGTTCAAGCAGTGGAAGATCACATCGAACATCAACAACAAGTTCTCAAACTCTTAAAGGATAACCTCGCCTTGGCACAAAATAGAATGAAATAGCAGGTAGATCAACATCGCAGTGAAAGAAGTTTTGATGTAGGAGATTGGGTATTCCTATGGCTACAACCATATAAACAAGTGTCCCTCAAGCAAGCTAAGAAGGATAATAAATTATCACCAAAGTATTATGGTCCATACAAGGTGTTGCAAAAGATAGGTACTATGGCATACAAATTGGTGCTTCCCGTAGCTTCTAGAGGGCACCTAGTTTTCCATGTTTCATGCTTAAAGAAGGTTATAGGTGACAAGCCTCCAGTTCAAACAATATTGCTAGAACTTGATGAGGAAGGAAAAATCATATTGGAACCTAAAGCAATCAAAGAAACAAGAACTCGACAGCTACGAAATCGATCAATTTCAGAGGATCTCATCAAGTGGAAGAACTTACCTGTTGAAGATTCCACATGGAAGGATGATAATTTTATACAGAAGCATCCAGCACTACTCAAGCATTGAGGACAACACTTTTTTGAAGGAGAGGGGCATGTTAGGTCCCTATAATACTAGTGATTCCCCCATTACTATTATCATTGTATTCCTTATTGTTATTGTTGTGCCCCTATTGTCCCCATATTGTTATTATTGTGCCCCATAGAATCCCTCTATTTTTATTTGTGTGCCTTTATGTTATTATTGTTAGGTTGGCTTGGTTATATTGTGACCCCTTAGACTCCTATATATAGAAAGTATGTTTTGTCATTTGAATCATCCAAGAATTGTTCATTTGTGTAATGTAAAGGAGGCTTCCCCCTCGAAGAGGCTTATTTTTAAGGCGTTCATCTATATTTTCTATCTTTTTGTGAGATGGTTTCATAACACAATACCATTCTCTCATATATAGAGAGGGGTTTCCTTCTAGGGAAAAAACCCTAAATTAAACATAACTTCTACCGTCAGATCTCCGCCTAATGAACGGCCCAGATTGACTACGAAATTACAACATTTTACAAGAAACTTTTACATCTATTTTTAGCTTCAGGGGTTGTGCCCCCGATCCTCCATCGGGGGGGGGGGGGTGCTCCCAAAGATCGCAGTCGCCTCCCCTAGACCCCCCTTGCAACGTACATTTTATGGGCGACATTGCCACCACATTACAAACTGGGGTCCAATGTTGCGATACCTCTAAATAAAGATGATAATCAGGCTCCACACCCAACAGGACACATAGTCCTTGATATCCTTTCTATGGATCATGATGGAAAGAAGGTTTATCAAAACAATTCTAAGGCGAAAAATATTATTTTGGCTAGACTTAGTGAGACTAAACTTATTAAGGTCATGCAATGTAAACCAGTGAAGGAAATATGGGACAAGTTATAAAACAATTATGAAGGGAATGAAAAGGTGAATTCCTGAAGAAGGTAAAGCTCCAAACCTACAAAATGAGGTTTGAGAGCCTAAAGATGAGTAAGATGAAAACATTGGTGAATACTTTCGCAAGGTTGAGGAAGTAACAAATTTGATCAAGGGTATAAATGAGAATTTTGAAGACGAGATCATTATTAAAAAAAAATGTATTTCCTTTCCATCAAGGTTCAATCCAAAGGTATCACCCAAGAACATCACGGAAGAGGAAGAATGATCTAGTAGAGAATCAAATCAAGAATTTTCTTAGTTTGCAAGAAAGCTAGAAATGGGTTCCGAAAAATAGAAAGGAAAACTCCCCTTCAAGTGTTTTGATTGTAAAAGGGTTGGAAATTTTTCTGCAAAGTTTCCATTCACTAAGAGAAGGAAAAGAGAAGAAAAAGGAGACAAAGAGCAAGAATAAAATTCAGAAGTATCAGAAAGGTAAATCTCAAAATAAAAATAGATTTTACTCCAAAGAAGAAAGTGACTCTTCAAAAGATAGCAGTGAGCCCTCATCATCAAAAGAAGAGCACAATAAATGTGTTCTTATTGCCTTTAATTCTAAACATGGATTTAATCTTGAATATTAAAGATAGATGATTAAGGAGAGATCATTAATGCACTAGATGAGCTTAGGAAGACAAGAAACAAGAATAAGTTGATGAAGGAGGAAATGTGCAAAATGAAGGAGAATAAGAGTCATATTGTTGATGAGTCTTTGAAGACACTTTTAGAGGAGCTACAAAATTTCAAGGAGTCCTTTCTTCAATATATTATGGTTAAGAAAAACAACTTGGTCGAGTTAGAGCGAGAGAATGAGTCTTTGAAGTTGAATATTTTTGGGGTTTAGAGTGCATGTTCTAATGAAGAGAAGGATTTAATTTGTCTAAAAACACAATGGAGGAGGAAAGAAGAAAGGATGATGTGCTCACAAATTAGCTAAGAGATTGGAAAGAAAGTTTCCACAAACTTGAAGAAGAAATTGTTGGCTTAAGATCTGATCTATCAAAGGAAAAATCTCAAGCATGTCTAAATCAAAATTTCATAAAGGGGTCTAAAACCCTAAACGACATTCTCAATGTGAAAAGGTCACTTGAACAAAAACTAGCTTAGTGTTAAAACCTCAATAAGATGTCAAAAATCAGCCAAGATCAAGTTATGCAAATGCTCTAAAAATAAAATATAGCCATGCAAACACTTCAACTAACAACAAGGGAAAACAAGGCAAAGGCATTCCATTCAAATCAACATAAAACCATCATGGAGATTCCAAGAATCAACGAAGGTCGTCCAAATCTACTTCCCCTCGGTGGAAGCACGATGTCAAGTTTCCTACTTTATTTTATGGTTATTTGTTTGCATGTCACAATTTTGGACACAAGGCTATCAATTGTAGAATGAAGCGTTTTCCAAGAGAGATGCTGATAGATCAAGGGTTGTTCAAGGCTCTAACACCATGCATGCTAATGATAGAAATCCTTTTTCTCCACTAATGAATGAGATCAAGTGTTTCACATGCAATAATTTTGGTCATAAATCAAGTGAATACTTATCTAGCTTTTCAAGTTCCTTCCTGCAACATACTCAACAGAGGCCTAGTCAGCAAAAAGTGGTGAGAATACGGAAAGAGAAGGTTGAAAATTCTGAAAAATGTGAGCTATCATTGATAGCTCATGATCAGAATGAGTAGTGGCTTATTTATAGTGGATGCTCCAAGCACATGACTGGTGATACAAGCAAATTATTCTAACTAACAAAGTACAGGAAAGGCAATGTTAGCTTTGTAAATGATATTGCGATCCCCATAAGAGGTAAAGAAACAGTTAGGTTGGATAAAAAGACCAAGGCCTAGAATTTGCACTATTTTGATGGATTGAAACACTTCTTCTTAGTTTGAGTGAGATGTGCGATAAAAGGCATGATGTGATATTCATATCCAAAGAGTATGAAATGGGAAATTCAAAATCAGGAAGGTTGGCAGAAAAAGAAATAAAAAATGATAACAACATGTATATATTTGATGACACTAGACATAAGTGTTGCATGAGAAAGATATATGAGTCTTGGCTATGGCATCAAATATTGGGCCATGTCAAATTTGACAACCTATTCAAAATCAGTAAGATTGGAGCAGTTAAGGGCTTACCAAAATTTTCCAAACTAGACAACATCGTATTTAAGTCTTATTAGCTTGGGAAACAAACTAGAATGCAATTCAAGAATAAGGATTATTCGACCTCTAGACCATTGGATTTGGTGCATACAAACACTTGTGGACCTACAAGGAAGAAAATCCCAAGAGGTGAGAAATATTTCATTTTGTTTGTTGATGACTGCACAAGGGCCACTTGGATCATGCTCGTGAAGGAGAAGTCTAAATATTTTAGCATGTTCAAGTATTTAAGTCACTATTTGATAATGAGAAGGACCTAAATATTGAGTGTCTTAGGTATGGTAGAGGCAGTGAGTACATGTCTAAAGAATTTGAAGAATTTTACGAGGAGCATGGGATCAAGAGGCAATACTCCGTAGCTAGAACACTTCAACAACATGGTGTGGTAGAGAGGAAAAATAGGTTATTCTAAGACATGAAACGGGCTATGATGGATGAGGCTGGTGTTCTAGATACTTTTTGGGGAGAAGCAACTCAAGTAGCAGTATATTTGGCCAACAAGATTCTCCTTAGGCCTAATAGTGACAAAACTCCATATGAGTTGTGGAAAGGGATATCTATAAGAGTTGGCCACTTCAAAGTCTTTGGGAGCAAGGCTACATAAAAAGAACTGAAGACAATTTTGAAAAGTTTGAGTCAAGAGCTAACAAAGGCATATTCCTTGGAAATTTATTCAAGAGAAAGGGGTAGAAATCCTACAACAAGAGGACCAAAAAGGTAGTGGAAAGCATTGATATTGTTGTTGATGAGGCATTACCAAAAGTTGATGATTCCAAAGAGGTTGCAGTTGATTATGATTTTATAGAAGATGAGGACCAAGAAGCATCAAACAAGGATGAGGAAGAGGAAGAGGATGAGAAGACCTCCTCTACAAAGAAGGCTCCACCAAGTCACATTCAAAAGAAGCATCTAGAAATTCAAATCCTTGGGAAAAAATAACTAGGAGAGAAAATAAGGAGGAAATTGTTGAGCATCTAAGACCAAGTGCACGTTTCTTGATTGTCTCAAATATAGCCCAAGAGTTTCATCTAAGCTAGTGAATGTAATGCCTACTTAATCTTATCATGAAAATTTTACTAGGGTTTAAATCACCTTAAAATATTGACTTATAATTATCAAGAAATATTGGTACATACCTACATTGGTGAAATTGTAAATTTAGTACTGATATAAATTTTGTTATTATTCCCAATTTACCTCCCCAAATATCTTTAAAATTTTGAGAAGACATAGTCCTCTCCAATTAATTACCAAATTATATATATTCATACCTCATCCCAAAAATGTCCTCTCATATTTACTTGGGAGAAGACATGGTCCTCTCCAATTAATTACCAATTTATATATTCATCTCTCATCCCCAAAATATTTACTTGGGAGAAGACATGGTCCTCTCCAATTAATTACCCAATTTTATATTCATATCACATCCCCAAAATGTCCTCTCATATTTACTTGGGAGAAGACATGGTCCTCTCCAATTAATTACCCAATTTTATATTCATATCACATCCCCAAAATGTCCTCTCATATTTACTTGGGAGAAGACATGGTCCTCTCCAATTAATTACCAATTTATATATTCATCTCTCATCCCCAAAATATTTACTTGGGAGAAGACATGGTCCTCTCCAATTAATTACCCAATTTTATATTCATATCACATCCCCAAATGTCCTCTCATGTTTACTTGGGAGAAGAGAAGTCAAATGTAAGGATGAGGGAGTAGTTATGACATTAATGAGAGGTGGTTGAGGTGGAGAGGAGAAGGGGGAGCATAAAAGGGGAAGGATGAGGGAAGGAGGGGGGATCCTGGGCTTGATTTTGGTATTGGTTTGGTTGTGGTTTTGAAGGATTTTTTTTAGAGTAAGGTGGGGAAGAGAGAAGGGAGAGAAGGAGAGTATTGTTTATCTTGGACACACTACATCTGGTTGGACTTGGGCTCAGAAGGCTAGGGAGCTTGTGGAGGTTTCATAGGCTACGAAATACTTCCTAGTTGGCTGGGAGGTAAATCCAGTTGGTAGTCAAGAGGAGCATCCCAGCAGGATCAAGAGCTCAGGGGCATCTCAACCAGGCTATCAGAACAGGTATTCCTCTACTTATAGATTACTCATGTAAGTGATTGAAATGAAATACTCACTATTTAATTGTAGGAAATAAATTTTAATGGTAAGTTATCATTGACTAAATGTTTAGTTAGAAATAAATTATTTCTCATTTTATTGCATTTTGAAATTGAGAATTTTAGTTCTGTAGAGGACCCTAGGGTGGAGCCTTACACGTGGTATTAGAGTAGGTTCAAAATCTGAACCCAAGACCCACTAGACACAAATCTCTGCTAAATTTTCTTTTAAAGAGTATGTGAAACTGATTTCTCCACCTTACTCTTAGCTCTACTTCCCCTATGTATTAGAAGGTGATTCATACTCCACCTATCTAGTTGACTTGTCATAATCATCATAATAGAACAACAACACACGTGCTCTCACCAAGATTGAATATGGCCAGAAACAAAAGAATGCATGCTCATAAATTTTGGGCCTCAGTTTTAGGCACCATCTTCAACAAATGGCTTATATACCCATTAGGATGCAATTTCTTTTCTAACATTTCACCCATGAGTTTCTGAGCATCATTGTTCTACCTACTCTACATAAACCATATATTAGGGAGTCATAAGTTGATGCATTGGTGCACAATTTTTATCTTTATATATATTTTTTTTGGGCATTCTGTTGAATAGATCACAAGCAAGTTCCATTTTACCTTCCTTGCAAAGGCCTCGGAGTAGCATGTTATAAATAAGAATGTCAATGGCAAAGCATTGCTCCATTATATCTTCGATCTCACTTGTTCTAATTCCTCAACTTCCACTTCCCGCCATTATAATCTTCCCTAGTAAAAGCCTCTTATATTCCTCGGTGTTATCGGGAAATCTAGTGTCTATGCAGAGCTGCTAGTCCCACTAAGGCTGGTAGCTACCTTAGAAACAAACAAACTAAAACCACTTTCATTTTCCTTTATGAGAAGTAGATAAGAGGGGAATAAAGGATACCAACCTCTGTCTTGCACTTGGTTCCTTGTTTGATTCCTCTCCCTTCTGATAGATCTTTGCCACTCGCTTCCTCGTCTACCCAGCTTCAAAGAGCACCTATAGAATCAAAGCAGCATAACACTATCCAAGAACATAGATCTACTATCATAAACAATATAGGACCAGATATATATTGACCACACAAATGTATATATCATCAATCATACAAGAATGTGGAGGAAAACTTGAATAGATTTATTAATAATCAAGAATAGCAAAGAGGATTACAACCAATTGTTCTGACCCATCATCATCCTCTCAGCAAGAAAGCCCTTCTTCACCTCATGAAAAGCTTAGATCACCCAACACTATGATGTTACACCAAGAAACCAGCAGCACTTCCTTACAAGATACAAAATTCCAGCCTCTGGATCTCTGGGATGAGGGATCCATATATAGATGTTTGCAAGGGGGGTGAGTCAGATTTTGAGATTTGATTAGTGTCCTCTCTCTAATAGTTCTTTATTCCACTTGGAGATTGATGATCTCTTACTCATCCCTGGGCGAATGCAGAGAGGCAAGTGTCACAGGAGAAGTTTCTGGAAGATTCCATGATCCTCCACCTTGCAGATTGACCCTGCCATTTGTCCACTCTCGCCCATCGCACCCCATAGAAGGTTTTTTCAGTATGCATCACACCTCCCATGTGTATTTAGGTGGGATGCAGCGCACTTTGACCATGGAGCAGGTGAGATGGTCTAGTTTTGACCAGTTCTGAGTAGTTTTTCATGGAGAACTTCTGGGAGAAGATGTAATCAGTTGACATTATTCTTTTAGAGGTCGGAACAACACTTTTAGGGACTTAAGAGCCCTTGGTTTATGGAAATTTATGATTGGAGTTGCAGTGCCCAAAAATGTCTATAACAGTTGCCCCCTAAAGCATGAGGTCGTTAATCTGTTTTGATGTCGGGTGAAATGATTTATCATGAGGATCTGAAGTTTTTTCGAGCTGGAAGGCAACCTGTGATAAGATACAGTACAATACATTATCTTCATAATATTTTCATGATCTAGCTGACGCGGGCATTCCCATGCTTAGCTTTATAAATTCATTTTCATGTACATAAGACAGATAATCGTCTGAGTGCAGACTGATGATTCTGGTAGAGCCAACATCCTTTGGATTGGATGATTATCTGTGCAGTAATAATGTACATTTGATGTCTTTATTTTCCTGAATATATATCGCAGCCCAAATGGATGAAACTAGATCCGGGGTCTTCAATCTCGTTTGATCTTCACTCAAAGTACAAGTCGATCCATGTGAGAGATGTTCTGGAGTCGAACATGGAAAGACATCGCCTGATTAGCAGCCAATGATGTAAGTTGTTAACAGGCGTGAGAGGAATCACCGATAATGATGATGACCCTCAAGGTACTACAGTACAATTCACGTGGTGTGAATAAAGGGACTTGGCATCGAACACCATGCAAAATCTTTCTGTCGAAGGCCATTGATGTAAACCTATCGCCGGAAGTGAGAAACTTACCATTGAGGCATGCAAGCTTCAAAGTATTGAAAGGGTTGTTCCTAGATCGACTTCTTGGATAATGAGCTGATGTCGACAAGAAGTGATCCATCATAGGAGGGCTTTAGTGAATCCCACATCAATGACATGGAATGGAGCAAATGATTTTAATGGAGGTGAAAACGATATGATGACATAAGGTTCAGGGTGGCGGTCATCAAAGAATGGAGCGTAAATGTATTACAGCGGATGAGACACAGGTGAATTCTTTGAGCGACTTCTCTTGAACATATCGGCGACACTAACATGATGGATTGGTAGCGTTAACCCCAAATATGGATGGTGTGATGGACCCATGGTGATATGACCAGTGAACGGAATAACCCAACCTGACTCGGATGCGGAGTGAAAGTGTCATGTTCAAGAACGACTTGCTACCAATAAAGTTTCTTCAAGTTTTCTTCCCAATTTTTCCCCAGTCATTGTTGACCGATACCTATTTATTTTTGTCAAGCTTGAGGAGGATAACATATGCTTGTTATATAATTTGTCCTTCAGGCAAACCCATCACTATGTTTTAACGAGCCTAGCGATAGTGAAACTCGTTCTTGTCTGTATGGACAAGTTTGTCGCTATTCGGTTTTAACGAGTTTAACGACAAGGATAACTCAGTCCTTTTCAATTTTAGAGAGTCTGAAAAAGGGACGTAAAGAAAACTCCAATAATCCTTTTTCGTCATATAATCCCTTGAGTCTGAAAAAGTATAAAACAATACAAAAGGATGAATTTTCAGTACTTTTAACGAGCCGAACAAAACAAGCGCTCGATATTTTTGTGTAATAATCCCTCAAGTCCAAAAAGATTAAAATCTAAAGGAGGGATAGCACTTCCGGTCACTTTAACGAGCTGGAGAGGCCAATTTCTCGGCAATCTTTTCATATTTTACGAGTCAGTTGAAAAGAGCTTAAAGGAGACTCGTTTTTTGAGGAACAAGTGATAATTTCGGGTAGCAGCTAATTCCAGGTAAGGTTTGGAATTTTCCAATCACGGCACTGTCACAAGGATGGCTAACAGGATCACTCTTCGTAGCTATTCCTTAAAAAGAGTAAACAATCAAATGGAGGTGAATGATTGGCCAATACAGAGTGGAGGTGATGGATTTCCGGGGTGATCCGGATTTGGTACTGCCGGCTGGCGAGCAGTGGGGTGTCATCGGTAAATTCACTGACCATGTCTTTGTTTATCGTTTCTTTTTATAATTTTCTTGTGCTTTCTTCTATCAGGACTAATCAAAACTCATGTACTCATGCAGATGTTGGACCAGTTCGGCCAGTAGTACGCCTGAGAGTGCCCGCTTCCGTTCCAGTAGGAGAGGTTGTGGGAAGGGCTATCCTTCACGACCTTGATGTGGTCGAGACTCTTTCAGCATTCCAGGATCAGGTCAAAGGCCTCACTCTTGGTATTCTGGACGTGAGGACTGACGAGTTGCCTCTGAGGTTGCAACGACATACTACTGGCGTGCCGAGTCGATGGACTAGGCTTTTACGCATGATTGCACAGGCGGTGACTTGTTATCACCAGCATCATTAGACTAGGGTGCCCCCTAGAATTTTGAGTTTTGGGTCATTTTACCAATTTTGTCTTGGTTATAGAACATTATGTATAAACCATAAATAGTTATATATATATATTTTTGATTTTCGGAGTTTTATTTTGGTTAAGTTACATGATCCTGATGCAAATACTAATGAAATGCTTCTTTTTATAAATGTTGCAAATGTCTATCTAACACATAATTTGCCAATGAATCTGTTAATGTGTTTAAGTTTCTGGAAATATGCTGATATTGAATAAAATCAAATTTCCTTTCCAAAATCTTGACCCTTAGGAACATGCGATCGATAGCTAGATTTCGGACGAAGTAGATACCAGTGAGTTGTAGTATGACGAGCTGTGAGTCTAGCCTAATGACAAGTTGGCATATGCCATGTGTGATGGCATCAGAGAGAAGTTCTACCAACGCGCTATATTCAGCGATGTTATTTGTTGACCGACCAATACATACCCCTCTGAAACTTACTAACTCGTCGCTTGGATCAAAAATGGCCCAGGCCGCAGAAGATAGGTTCCGCGAACTACGACTCGCTTCGTCGACATATCCAGCAAATGATTCCAATAGGTTCGGCATCTGCAACAAATATAAAAAGTGGATTACTTGACCAAAACGATTACTCTTAGCGAAAACAAAAATGTAACAAAAGCATATGGGTTACCACACTGAATCATGCGTAGTAACGCTTAAGGTACAACCCATTACAGGGTTGCGCCAGTGGAATCCCGTCATAATCCATTAACTCGTAGGCTCCTTTTGCTAATACACACTTAACAATATAGGGGCCCATCCACAAAGACTTGAACTTACCTGCTCCCAATTTATCGGATTCCTGGTCGTAAAGTAAGACCAAGTCACCTTCTGAGAAGACACGGGGTTTGACATTCTTGTCGAACTGCGCCTTGACTCGTTTCTTATGGGCTTCGTTAGCCAAAGCAGCATCACGACGGGTTTCATCCAATTGGATTGGTTCCAAGAAATGAGCCTCCTCTTCTAAAGTTCTAGGGAGAAGGTCGACTGCGAGTTTGAGGGACAAGATTTCACATTGAACTGGTAAGATTGCTTCTAGGCCATACACCAGTTGAAAAGGTGTAAACCCGGTTGCATTCCTTACCGATGTTTAGTATGCCCACAAGGCTGAGTACAGGATCAGGTGCCAACTCCTTTTGTGGACTCCAATCATCCTTTGCAGCATCTGCTTCAGGACTTTGTTGATTGCTTCAACTTGTCCATTGGCCTGCGGGTAATATGGAGTAGAGCTGTCGTGGGACAACCCCAATTTGGCAGCCAATTCGACCATCATGTGATTGCGAAAATGCGATCCATGATCTATGACTATAGCCTGTGGAACGCCGAATCTGGCGACTACATGATTGAAAAAGAAAAGGGCAGCTATTTCACCAGTGTTATCTAATGTAGGCATTGCCTCGGCCCATTTGGTAAAATAGTCTACCGCGACTATGATATACCCATGCCCCCCGGTCGAGGTGGGGTTACATGTCATGAAATCAATGCCCCATTTGGCGAAAGGCCCAACAGCAACTATCGGTTGCAGGGGTGCGGGTGGTTTTCTGGTTTTGCTATCGAAAATTTGACATGCATGGCAACTTCTGACTATGGTTATGCAATCTTTGAACATTGTTGGCCAGAAGTATCCTGCTCTTAAAAAAATTTGCGTCGTAGCGTAACCAGATTGATGCCCCCCACATGCGCCTGAATGGCAATCATTCAAGACTTTTTCAGCCTCCTCATGGGTGAGGCACCTCCTCATAACTGTATCGACGCCCCGACGGTAAAGTGTATCACCGACGATCATGTAGTCTTTTGATTGGTATCGAATACGTTTTTGTTCTGAGTGAGAGGTATTAGACCTATATTTTTGGGTTTGGAGATAGATGATTATATCTCCATACCATGAATTGCTTGAAGATATCAGAAACAAAGATTCATCCACGATGGTTTCTTCAGATGTTTCATATTTGGACGACGATGGGAGATCGCATAGTAATTCCGCAAAAACCAGGGATTTCTTTGATTTGGAATTTACGAATTCCAGATCAAACTCTTGAAGAATTGCTATCCATTTTGAATATTTTACCCCCAGCAATTGTCGCGACAATATATAAGTCATGGGGTTGCAATATGACAAAATGGTAGTTTTTCGAAAGAGGACATAGTGTTGAAATCGTTGTATCGCTTGAACAGCTGCGAGAGCCAGATTTTCAACATAGGAATACTTGCTTTCTGTATCATTTAAGTTCCTACTCAAATAATATATAGGATGTTCAATTTCGTTGTCTACTTGAACTAAAACCATTGCGATGGTTGTATCCGCTGCAGCCAGATACAGGTTAAAGTCTTTTTTATAATCAAGAGCGTACATTATGATGCTTTCATTAGGGATTCTTTTAAAGCATCAAATGAAGCTTGCGCGACCTAATCCCAGACGAAGGGTACTTCTTTTTTCAATAGATGTGTATAACCTTTAGCAAGTTCAACATAATTTGGAATGAACCTCCTCAGAAAGTTTGCTTTCCCTTCGAGTTTTTGAATCTGAAGCAAATTTGAAGGTGGAGGAAAATTAATGATTGCCTGAACCTTACAGGGGTCGAGACGGGTCCCGTACTTTGAGACTACAAATCCAAGCAAACGACCAGAACTGACACAGAACACACATTTGTGTGGATTGAGTCGTATCTTGTAGTGTCGGCAACGTAGAAATATCGCTCTCAAATGCTGCGGATGATTGGTCCGCTTTCGCGAATGAGCCGAAAGGTCGTCGAGATATGGTTGAACGATGTTTTTGATGTCATGGAAGGCATAATTCATCGCCCTCTGAAATGTTGCCCCTACGTTCTTTAAACCAAAGGGTAATTTACGATATGCAAATGTGCCCCACGGACAAATAAACGCAGTCTTTGACTGGTCCTGTGGGTGGATATTTATTTGATTATACCCGGAGAATCCATCCATAAATGAAAAGATTTCACATTCGGCGCATTCATCAATTATCTGGTCAATAAAGGGTGTAGGGTAGTTGTCTTTTGGACAAGCTTGATTTACATCCCTATAATCGATGCACACTCTAATTGTTCCTTGTTTTTTCATCACAGGAACAATTTTTGATACCCAATCGGTTAGAGGAACCGGGTAAATAAAACCAGCATGGAGAACTTTCTCAACTTCTGCCTTGATGGCAGCGGCTCTCTTGGGGTGCACCTGTCGTAGCCGTTGTCGTACTGGTTTGACATCTGGATACATCTTTATTTCGTGTTCAACTATACTCGAGTCAATGCTTGGCATTTCATCATATGACCAAGCAAAGACATCTCTGAATTCGCGAAAAAGAGCGTTATATATTTCTAGTTCTGGAGGAGAACAACATTTGCCAACATAAATATTCTCTACAACATTTGTTTTGGTCGAGATATTTATGGCGATAGTCTCTTCAATATTGGACAAGTTTCGCTCGGAATCCACCGTGTTTACAGTATTTGATAGGAAATCAAAAACTGAAGGATGATGAAGGTCATCAGGAGTATCTTCTTGACAATCCGGAAGATGGGAACGATGGTGGTAATCTTCCCATGGCGCCCCTTCAATTATCATTGACTGAACAATTCCTTCATCGGTGTAATGCACTTGCGACCAAGGATCTGAAGGGGTGCCATATTCCTTAGACCTATCTATCCAAACGCTTGATGAGCGTTGATTCGGGTCTGCCTCCCATGCCAAAAACATTGATTGCTACAATATTTCTATTGGGCTTGGAGGCAATACCTGCAGATGATCCATGTTAATATCGTTTTCTGAGATCTTTTGAATTGAAGATATCATATTGCAGGTTCCTACCAACACCACTTCCGCCAGATTGATTGGAGGCGGGAGAGAAAAAGTTCCCATTAATATAGGGTCTTTTAGTAGGCCTACTCCGATATTTTGAAGCGAATGGGGGCTTCCATGGATCATTGGAATGCTTCCCATAACTTGGGAACTATTGGGGAGAAATGTTTGTTGGTCGACGATCGTAATTCCTCCTTGAAAAGGAAATGCAATCTTTCTAAAGTAGGTCGACACAACAACAGCCATAGCATATATCCAAGGCCTTCCCAGTAGGATGTTGTAATCGAGGTTTCTGTCGATTACTTCAACATCTATTTCTATTGTTTTCCCTCCCAATTCAGCTTGCAAGTTACTTAGAATACCATATGGGGTATATGTTCGTCCATCAAATGCTTTTAATGTCGTCGAAGATCATGACAAGGTTGGAGATCCTAAAGTTTTCCAGTAACTCATCAACATAATACATGTAGATGCCCCCTCATCAATAATTGTTCGATGAACAGTTTTGTTGAGGGCTTTCACTTGAATGAGGAAAGCTAGTTGAGCTAGTAACTAAGGATCATATCTTTTGTGATCAAAGGACACAAGATTAGAATCTTTTGGGTCAATCCCACCTATTGTTGATAATAAAGCCTACTTTTTGGAGGGGAAATTTTGCAGTACCTCAAGTGTTGACATAGTGGATGGTGATTGGGTCAGATCTTCCACTATATTATAATGTTGTGCCACTCTGGCACGAGGATTAAATGTTGACTTGTGTACTACTCCCTTTGGCGGTTTTATTGTTAGCTATGGAATGATGGGCGGCGCAACTTTTGTCGAAGTTGTTGTCGAACTACTAGGTTGATCTTTATCCTTGTTGTTTGACAGTTGTGGATTCCCGTAATCTTTATTTCTTGTCGATATCAAAGCATCATTTCGTTGTTTCGAAACCGACAACATCAGCACTTGGGATGGGGAAGCATTGTCACTAGCAACCAGATTTGTTCCTGGATTTGGAAACGGATCAGTCAATACCGCCGAGGTTTTTGAATTCTTGAAGAATTTTCTAAGCTCAGCTTTATATGGACAATCTCTTTTCCAATGATCCTCATCACATATAAGACATGGACGATTTGGTTTCTTATCTCCAGAAGGGTTTGCATAAGATTTTTCAGGTGATGATTCCTCCTGTTTCTTCTTCTTCCCTTTGTTTTTCTTCTTGCCTCCTAGTTGCTTGGTTTCTTTGCCTTTATTGGTTGAGATGGCATTTACTTCCGAGGTGAGAAGTTCTTCTTTTGCATTTTGACTAGAAATCTTATGGGCCTTTTTAGATGTAGCCTTTGTTGATTTTCGTGTCTGTCGTACCAATCACGCCATCGCCGGCATGAGAGTCATTGTTCGATTTAGGAGGAGGAGGAACGGAAAATTCGGTCTGGGAGCGTCAGGGATTTTATCGTAGAGTGTGCCAGACTGAGTATAAATCAAGTCTAAATATTGCGCACGAGCAATAACTTGCTCTTCAGTGACAACTCCTCCCTTTGCCACATCTTTTGTAATGGAAGGTAATAATGACTTAATAAACCATTCAGCTAAAAGCTGATCAGGAACATACGTTTTTACCATTATACGACGATGTCGCCACTCATGAATATGATCGGATATGTGAGTGCCCGTCGTTTGCTTGAAATTGGTGAGAAGTTCTGTCCCCGTTTCATGCCTTATGGGTAACTGAAAATGGGTTAAAAAGGTTGTGGCTAGGGCACTGAAGTTATCAAACGAAGCTCTAGGTAATTCGATATACCATTTTGCTGCTGAACCAGTTAACGTCCTCTGAAGAAGGCGAAGCCTAATCGAATCATCGTTTAGGGTGTTTGATGAACACCACAGGTGAAAGGTCATCACATGATTTGACGGGTCTTCACCCGGATTTCCATTAAATTTAGGAATATCTGACGGAAGTTTATGCGGAATCGCTGGCCACCAAGCGGCGTAAGCAATTGGATCGTTCGTTAGCCGATTTAGATCCGGTAACTCTAAAGTTGCCACGAAGGGTAACTGTTGATTCAGATTTGGTGAAGCATACCAGGATAAGATGGGATTGCCTGAGCAGTTGGTCTTTGCATACCAGCATATTGCATTTGATGCTGGTAACTTTGGTAAGGTTGATGGGCATAACCATTATAGAAAGGTTGGTTTTGACCGTTTTGAATATACGGCTACCCATTATTTGCAAAGATTTGTTGCTCAGATCCTTGGTATACTTGTTGGAATTGCAGTTGTTGATATTACACCAGCCATGGTTGTGAAGCCATGTACTGTTGTCCAATACTAGTTGTTTGACCAAGATGAGGGGTAAGTGTACCCGTTTGGGCCTGTGTCATTCCACTAGTTGGCGATTGTGGTTGAGTTGCGGGGACAAGAGGTTGTTGCATTACAACCTGAGAAACCTGAGGTTGGCATACAACAAGCAACGCTTGTACTTGCGACACTGTCACAATAGCCGGCGTAGTTGGTATATTTGACATAGGTAAACATTGTTGCATCGAATATACAACTCTTGGTTGTTGAGGTAGTATTGGCACCCAACCGCTAGATGTAATTCCAGCATAACCTGAATTTTGTTGTGAACTCTCGTATGGTTGTCCTCCCGAAGGAGACAATGAAAGGGTATATTTCCCCCCATACGGTGGTAATCTGGTACTCAAAGGAATGGTTTTTCCTTGAGGACCGGACTGCCCAAATTGACACCGTGAAGGATCAATTTGCTGAGACTCAACATAAGAGTTCTCGGATATTATCCCGGATGAACAAACAGGAACGAACCATACTGTCAAAATAGCCCCTGAGTGGGCTCCATCTAGCGATTGAGAGCTAGTTGGGACAGATGGTATGCCGACGAACTTTGTTGGAGTGACAACGGGAAGTTCTGCCGCTGCTGTGTCAGATGACACAGTCCTAGATGTCGACGATTGTTCAGACATTTCTAGTCTATCCAAAAGATTTCCTAGCGATTCTACAGGAGCTTCCGATAACGGTAGACTAATTTCTGATGAAGAAGGATATAGGGTGATCCCAACTCCAAATTGCGATGGAGTACTAGATGGAGGATCCTCCACAATCTATTCTATAGCAATCAGACTAGGTGGAAGAGGTAGACCGTCAGGTCCGTAAAATATTTCTGGTGCCGAAGAAGGTATAGAATCTGCAGCAACAGATGTTTGGGGAATAACACCTTCTGAATTAGCTGTAGATGGAGCTGTTTCAATAATACAAGTGTTTACCTTCACAATAGGATCAGCCCTACTGTCCTTTGGTGGCTGCGGAACTTCTTCTATAAAGGCAGGGATACCAGAAATGTTTGGAGTAACCAGAGTCTCCGATGATGTTGGAACACTTGTTCTAACTTTACTAGGGGATTTGGAACCGGTTAAACGAGTTCGCTTTGTCCGTAACAGCTTTGATTCTGGAGACAAAGACGGTTGACTCGTAAGTCTCCGCGAATGACGGGGTTTCAATTGACTTTCTTCCATGATTGCAGATTACTCGATCAACTAAAAATCAAGGGGAAGTATGTTTCCGAATTAAATGAATTTTAGATGCTTTGACACAACTTGTTTTTTCAATTTTTAAGAGTCAAGAAAAAACAAAAGATGACTCTAGTCGCCTTCGATTTTTAATGAGCCTGAATTGACAAGTGCTCAGATGGACCTTTTCCTTTAAGGAGTCTGAAAAGGAACGAAAGAGACTGCTCTGGAAATCTAGATAGAGGGATTACCAAACCAATCGCAAAACTGCAGAATACTTTTTACAGTACGGCAGTCAATCTTCCCGAATGTTGTGTTCAGTGCATTGCGATCGATAGGGCGGCAGACACGGCTTCCTATGGATAAAGGATAAAGCCTATTGTGGTCTCCCAATATATACTCAACGGTACGTGGGAGCACAAGTCCGTACTGGAACTTATCGTCTCAAAGTGGAGGAATCACCCAACCAGCAATGAAAACAATAGTTACCAGGCTTTACGACGCCAAAATACATCTCTAGCCTAGACTTCTAAATGTTGTGCGTTAGGTTCCAAAGCATTTTTAGATTCATTAAATTTATTTTACAGTTGATCTTGCTTAAGAAATTTTCCTTTCAGGTTCACCGCGTGATGTAGATATACAATTACTAAAATTCAATCTAAAGTGATAAACAATCATTTAATCTTCTTTTTGCAATGAAAATCCTAGCTACTAAGGAAAGAGAGACGAAATTCTTTCAACATAGAGAAGAGAGCACACACTATATGCATTGTCCTAAATCAAATCAACAAACAGTCTAAATGCAAATGCACATGCATGTATTTGTTTTCAACCTTCTTAATGTGTGAATGATAAAAAGAAAGCTAAGTACAAATCTGAATTATTTTTCAAAACGACATTACTAACAAGTTTCTTTTCAAGACAAAACGAAGGCAATGACGACACTTTGCGATTTGGAATTGAAAACTTGCTTTCGACACTTGAAAAACTATTAATTCAAATCAAATACAAGAGTAACAGTGTAATCGACTATCAAGAACAACTGGATTCTCTTCTATGACTAAAAACGACACTTGTGACACTTTCGAATCAAGAAACGACAGTTCAATTACGCTACTTATTTGTAAAAGAGAACTGAAAATGGCTCAAAATACATAAAAACATTTACAGTTCTTTGCACAATGGAGGAAGAATAATGGCAAGGAAGGGGGTTTCAACAGAGGTATACTGACTACAGACAGCAAAACTCCTGAATAGAGCTGAAAAGGGTGAACACAGAAACCAAAATCTAAGAGCAGAAGAGGCCTTGTCTAATCAGCGCACCTGTAACATAGGGAAAGTGAGATGCAGCGCACCTACTACACTCGGGAAGTGTGATGCTTCCATATTCCAAAGAAGAGACAATGCGATGATCCAGGGACGAGACTTCAACTGGGTTCCAGGTCACAGTTTGCAGCTTAGTTCAGGGATTTAGGCCGAGCAAGTGGTAATCAGTAAATAAATCACAGGGGTAGATCTAAGGAGGTTACTAGAGCTACCACAAGGGAAATTAGAGAGCTTGTAAATCGATTTTTCAGTTCATAAACAAAACCCGGAGATAGACTGAAGCAACATTGATCTACTTTGCACTTGCATAGCAAATGCAGTTCAAAGGCTAGCTGGCTTGACTTCAGGCTCCGTTTATAAGTTTATAAAGTAAACAAATATAGACAAACAAACAATCTATTCGCTCCCCAGTGGAGTCGCCATTTTGTTATCGGGAAATCTAGTGTCTATGCAGAGCTGCTAGTCCAACTAAGGCTGGTAGCTACCTTAGAAACAAACAAACTAAAACCACTTTCATTTTCCTTTAAGAGAAGTAGATAAGAGGGCAATAAAGGAGACCAACCTCTGTCTTGCACTTGGTTCCTTGTTTGATTCCTCTCCCTTCTGATAGATCTTTGCCACTCGCTTCCTCGTCTACCCAGCTTCAAAGAGAACCTGTAGAATCAAAGCAGCATAACACTATCCAAGAACATAGATCTATTATCATAAACAATATAGGACCAGATATATATTGACCACACAAATGCATATATCATCAATCATACAAGAATGTGGAGGAAAACGTGAATAACTTTATTAATAATCAAGAACAGCAAAGAGGATTACAACCAATTGTTCTGACCCAGCATCATTCTCTCAGCAAGAAAGCCCTTCTTCACCTCATGAAAAGCTTAGATCACCCAACACTATGATGTTACACCATGAAACCAGCAGCACTTCCTTACAAGATACAAAATTCCAGCCTCTGGATCTCTGGGATGAAGGATCCATATATAGATGTTTGCAAGGGGGGTGAGTCGGCTTTTGAGATTTGATTAGTGTCCTCTCTCTGATAGTTCTTGATTCCACTTGGAGATTGATGATCTCTTACTCATCCCTGGGCGAATGCAGAGAGGCAAGTGTCACAGGAGAAGTTTCTAGAAGATTCCATGATCCTCCACCTTGCAGATTGACCCTTCCATTTGTCCACTCTCGCCCATCGCACCCCATATAATGGTTTTTCAGTATGCATCACACCTCCCGTGTGTATTTAGGTGGGATGTAGTGCACTTTGACCATGGAGCAGGTGAGATGGTCCAGTTTTGACCAGTTCTGAGTAGTTTTTCATGGTGAACATCTGGGAGAAGATGTAATCAGTAGACCTTGTTCTTTTAGAGGTTGGAACAACACTTTTAGGGACTTAAGAGCCCTTGGTTTATGGACATTTATGATTGGGGTTGCAGTGCCCAAAAATGTCTATAACACTCGTGCACTACACACTCCTCATATACTTCTAATGCCGAAGCAGAGAAGTGCATTAAAACACTCTGTAAGACTAACATAATTTTAGAGGCCGTGGAAACCTTCAAGCATATGCTTTCAGCTAAATTTATTCTCGAACTCGTCACTTGCACTTTTCTATTAAGTAGCTTAGTCCGAGCGAATCAACACGAATTAGCATTGTCTCTTTACAAAATTATGATTGAATTAGAAATTGTCCCTGATGTTGTAACTTTAAGCATTGTCCTCAATTTTCACTATAAAGTGGGCAGAATGGATTAGACATTCGAAGTGTTTGAAGAAATGGAAGCATGTGGGTATGTTTGAAATGTTATAGTTTTCAATACCCTTATCAATTCTTTAGCTTCAGATGTAGGAACTACTTTAATTTGCACTCCTTTTGGTCCATACATTATCAATCGTATATGGAGAGGTACCTTGACTACATCGATTCTAACTAGACCACCCCAGAATATAGACAGTCCATTTAAACCATTGTCTACTGTATAGGATGTCACTTTGTATGTATAAAATACTCCTTGATTTTCCCTTTCAGTTGGCTTTGTGGTGCAAGCAAGGGCAAATATTCAGTATGTACAATAGCTGCCTGTCGATGATGAAGATGCACTCCAGGCGTGTCATACAACTTCCCTTCTCCATGAAATGCATCAATCTGAATGGGACCAAGTGTGGTGCCGGGCACAACAGATTGGATAGGTTTGTATCTTCTTGCTGTTCTTGCTGCTGTTGCAACAAAATCCTTAAGTGCCATTGTTTTTAGTAAAGCATTAATGAATGCCGACTTCCCCACATTAACGGACCCCAGAACATAAACATTGTGCCCCTTTCTTTGTTGTTGAATTTCTGATACAACTCCAACAAACCCTGACAATGATTTTGAACTTGTCAAGTGAATAATAAAAACGCAGTTTAATGATCAAAGCTTTATCATGACGAATATGAGACAACTTTTCATGAAGTTGCTCAACAGAAATGAATTGTTTTCCCCCAGAATAGCCCCCATGTCCACCAACAGCAGTGAGCATGTGTCCATGGGATAGCAGCCGACATCTTCCACATAGTATAGACCTCAACTGGTGATGTTTCTTTTTCAATTCGTCGGTCTCTGGGATTACATAACTAGGGCCATCAACCTCCACAGTTGCAAAGGTGCCCCACATCCATAACAGACAGGCTCCATAGACATCTCTGGTACCTTATTCTTCTTTTCTTTCTCTTCTCCTTTATATTGGAATGAGCAGAATCGTGCTTATCCAGAGCCTTTTCTAGAAATATCTGGCCCCTGCTCTTATCAGAGGGCCCAAATCCAAGTCCACCTGCATCGTCTTTTCTTCAAAACCTTACATAATGATGGTCCCTTTACACCAATGTTTTCTAGGAATTTTACTGTGGGTCTCAACTTCTCTTCCCTCAAGCCAAGAAGCTGAGGAGCATTGTAAATAGTTCTACCCAGGTCTTCTTTTCCCAACCCAAGCTTTAGCAGAAGTTGCACTTTTGATCCAAACTTCATTCTGTTTTTCAACAGTTGTGGATGTCTTTGATAGATCTTGCCCATTAAGCTGGGATCCACTCCCAAACTTTCAAGTTGGGATACCGCTGGCCTGAAATCATGTTTCTTCCAAACCTTTGTTGGTTGTCTCCACGTAGGCATTCAAACACCTTGGATGGTGAGAATTCATGCTCCTTGAGCACGGGAAACTATAAAATGTGTGAGTTCTTTCGGGCAAAGAAACAGGCTTCGAGTGAACTTTTGTAAGGAAAGAAAATTACTGTAGGGAATGGAAGTGAATGATAGGAGGGAGTCCTTACACGATAGGGTTTGCATCTAAACACATCACTACATGTTGTGAAGCTTTCTCATCACCACATCACAGTCAACAGGGTAAGAATCCTTGAGCTAAGGATCGATCCATGACCTCAATCCTACCCCTTTTCTAGTATGTTTCTTGCTAACGTGGGTCCCTGAGGGGTATGTAGCTGAAAATTTTAATGCTTAGAAGGAAGTCCCTTAAACCTGCAATATATTTTGTTGCTTTATTCAGATCTGTAACTAGTTTCCTTAAAACCAGCAAACTCAAAGTAAGTATTGCGACATAGATGTTCAAGTCAGCTCATAATACAATAAATCCAGTATAGTCTTCCTCGACTTCTGCAAGAATCAACAGAGAGCAATAAGCTTTTGTGCTTGAAATTTACCAAAATTTAGCTTTAAAATATATATATATATATATATATAGATAATATTGCAAACAAACTTTGTGTACTTGCAGATTTGATTTCCAGCTTATGTTATATTCATAATTGAGTAGTTAACAAAAAAATAAGAGATTCCCAATGGATACAAACACTGTGAATCACGTGTTAGTTCTCATGATATTCACTATATCACCTCTACTCGTTGGGGGTCAATCCCCTCCATGTCACTCGGTAGAATTCTTGGTTGTTCAGAAAAAAATGGAATAATTTTTAAGATAGTGAGTGATATTGCAAATATAATTTTAAAAGTGATTATATATTAAATTTATTATGATTTTCCTAGCATAATGGAATAGTGATTGTTAGTACAAGTTATTCTATAAATTTGAGGCATTAAGTTGTTTTAGGAATACTACTTAATGATGGTCATTTACTACTTATTATGGTGCACTCAAACATCCACTCCAATGAGCTATACAATTTTATCCTCAATTTTTCAAATTTCACGTAAATTTTTTTTCTTTTCTGAGACTTTTAGGATCAGACCTCTTTATTTAGGATTTAGTTGTCCCACTTACTATTTTTTTTTTGGGAATGTAGAGGTTTTGAGTTAAAAAAAAAAAAAGGACACCCAACTCCATTGCATTTTTTTCCAGTGGAAAAATCTGTAACCTTTTATTAAAGAATGAAAAGTTACAATTGCAGATGCATGGTGCATTTCCATAAGCTGCCCAATGGGCTCCAGTGCCATGGCACCCGACGCAACGTTACATGACTAACGTGCAAAAAATGATGAGAAGAAAATAGAGAGAGAGAGAGGAAGAGTAAGGAAAGCGAGAAAAACTTCAGTCACGCTTCAGGTTTTTCTTCCTTTTTTCTTTTCGACCTTGCGCCACTCTCCTTGGGTGGGCTCAATCGAGGCTATGACTAACTGTGTTTCAGCTTTCTGCGAGCCTGATTCCTTGTCTGAATCTGATGTGTCTGAATGGTGGTGCCGTTTTATCCCTCCCATATTCTGGTCGTCGTTTATCTTCTCTGCCTGATTTGGATGAACTTGTGGAGCCTTTTTGTCTGATATGTTTTCCTTCTGATTCCCTGTTTCAGCTTCCTCTATGATGGTATCATCCTCTTTTGCTTCTGATTCTTCGTCTTCTGGTATCGAAGAGGCTTTCTTTTCCAGGACTCTCTTCTTTACGACATCATCTATATTCTGCCATCCTTTGGGCTTCCTTGGTTGTGGCTTGCTCTTGTTGAGGCTTTTACATGCATTGTACAGATGACCTGTTTTTTGACATCCCCTGCATCTGAAAGCTGTATTCTCATAGTCCAAAGATTGTTTGCACTGTGAGTTATTGAAGTTCAGGATGATGCTTTCAGGTAATCCTTGGCTAAGATCTACCTCGACACATATTCTAGCAAAAGTAAAGATTCCCTTTATGTGTCTCTCTGTATCAATCTTTAACGTTCTCCCGAGGGTATTCCCAATAACTAATAAGGCCTTGGAGTGCCAAAAATGTATCAGGAGATTATGCAGCCTAACCCATACTGGCATCCTTGATACCACCATAGTATTGGCATCAAACTCCGGGAACCATGGGGTAACAAAAAGTCCCGCACTGCCCCAGAACCATGGCCCTTGATTGAGAATTTTTTCCCTTTCATCTTCTAAGAGGAAAGTTACTATGAAGAAGCCCTTAGAGAATAGGTGTATTTGGCAGTTTTTTGTCCAGACCGTGTGGATCCATTGGTGTAATGCATTGGTTCTAGGCCAAAAATCGTTAAATCTACAAATAACAGCATTTTTTTGTAGATCTGAGAATATGTACTTTACCTCTGGTAAATCCAGGGAGATGGAGGGATTCTCTGACGATTGATCCACAATATACTGCCCTGGAGGTACATTTGCAGCTGTAGATTCTTTCCCCTTTGGGGGTTCTTTCCCTTTGGCTGCATCGCGATAGGTACCTGTAGGTTTTGAGGAAGCTCCCTTAGATCCACCTCGCAATCGGAGATTGAGGATAATAGTTGAGTCCTTTGCAACCCTGTAATGCTGGAGCGTGTATTGATCCTGCAAGCAGAGCCCTGAAAATAATAGATTTTGTAATGCAACTAGAATTCCCAGTTTGTCCTGGATCTCTTTTTTTAACTCCAATACACTCATTCGTTTCCAGATCTGCACACAAACGTGTCTGCCTTCTGTTGATCTGATAAAGATTTGCTTCAGATCCGCTGTGTCTACCTTGATCAAGTCCCGTTTTACGGATTTTTTTTCTGGATCTGGCGGACTTCCCTCTATCTTCTGCCTGGATCTGGGCAGATCGGATAGATCCGCCCCCGATCTACAATACTTGGCCTGATCTGATGAGCCGTTTCCCAGATCAGGGCTCCTGTTGGGTCGATCTCCCATTTGCACGACATAGTCTGTGAGCCCTCTGTTAAAACGATGCGAGTGTCCTCTGCTCATACACAGTAGATCCGGCCTGGATCTGCGAGGATGGGGCCATGCAGATGAGTGAAGAGGTGAATCTGCCTTATGCGATCCCCTTTGTTTGCATGCAGTAAGCGCCTGAATAGATATTCGCCTGACGCACAATAGACTAGCCGATCTCTTGAAAAACAGGACGGTCTCTAACTGTTTCCAGCCCCAGGGATAGATTCTGGGCCCCAGGACAAAAAATGTCTGCAAATCTCTGGCCTCGGTCGACTTTGCTTGGTTCTTCGTCAGATCAGTTTTATTTTTCCCGTCGTGCAGTAGGTGATTTGGGCGAGGGATGACTGCTGCTTTGAGGAGGTCCGATTCTTCCCAGGCATTGGGCCGCTTAATCAGGCCGTCACAGCATACCAGCTCCGCGCTCAGAAAATCGATCCTGTGAGGGGCGAGGACTGCTTCCTTCCCTCCCACGCTGCCTCCGACAACCGCAAGGACAAGGGTTTCCTCCCCTGCGCAGAAAAGAATCTCAGCGTTTGCCATCGCTCTGTCTGTACACTCTCACCCAACTCCATTGCATTGCACCAAACATAATTCTCTTTTCTTTTAGTAGATTTTAATACATTAAAGTTGTCAAAATAAGAACAAAAACAGATTGGTATGTTAGAATCACTTACAATATACAATATTATTATCTTAAAAGCATGTAGCACTAGCCATTCTATATAAATCAATTGGATAGTATACATCTAACAATTAATGCCAATATTGAGTTGATTGAGACAGTTAGGCATCACTTAAAAAAAAAAAACTAATCTAACATTATTGATGGAATTTCAAAAGGGCACCTAGTATAAATAATGTGATTAAAAATGGTAAGATAATGATTATGTGAATGCTCAAAATATACATAAGATGGATTTAGGATGATTGTTTAGGAATATCTAAAGATATTTAGGGGTGACTAGCAGTGCGTGGTAAGACTTACTTAGATAGCAATAGGAGAGGATTTAGTAGACCCATGGTTATCTTCTCAATATTAGAAATAGTCGTTTACAAGAATGAAAAAAGGAAAACTTGCACCTATCATTATGCAAAACATGTGTGAACCAAGTAAGAATTGACCAGGCCCTAAGATGTGCTAATAAGTCTTACGTATCATACATATATTTGAACAAATGGTGAGGACGCAAAGAAATCAAGGTCAAGGAGGGTCTTCACAAGGACCTCCCACAAATAACCCATTGCCTTCACCAGAGTTGGCTCTCATCTTGCAATCCCTAGAGGCAATTAATGAGACTTTAAAAGGGCGCCAAACAAATGAAGTGGAAGTGGAGCACCCTCCCTCGGGGTTAGGAAATCTCGAGGGATCAAGAGACTTTGATAGAGGACCTCCAATCGAGGACATTTCTAGGGAGCTCCAGAAGATTGAGCTCCTGGAGTTTGCAAGAGGTCATGCCAGCGAACGTGCAGAAGCCTGGTTAGAAGGAATGAGAAGGTGCTTTGCACTAAGGGATTACAATATCAATTCAAAAGCTAAAATAGCAATATTCCAACTCAGAGATAGTGCTCTGAATTGGTGGGGTAACTTGGAGCATCAACTACACCTCACTCCAGACACAGTTGCTTGGGAATTATTTAAGGAGAGATTAAGGAAAAAGTACCTGCTAGCATATTATGAAGAACAACAGGTAGGAGCCTTCCATGCCCTGGAACAGGAAAATCATACGATGGAAGAATATGAAATTAGATTCATGGAATTGGTCAAGTATATCTCCTACATGGATACTGACCAGCACTAAGCAAATCATTTTATTTATGGATTGAACTCTAAGATTAGGGCAATGGTTCAGATGTGGAAACCATCCTCAGTTGCAGAAGTTGTGGAATAGGCTCGTTATGTCGAAGAACACTTAGACTTAAAGGGTGAAAACAAAACCATTTTTCCATGCCAACCAAGGTTTATGGGGAAGGCCCCTCATACCTTCCAAAGGGGAGGAAGTTTGAGGCCACCACCATATGGAAATAGGGTGGTACCCAGAGCACCAACAGTGGGGATTTCAATGGTTGCTAGTGTAGCTTCACCCGCAGCTTCAAGGGCACGTTCAAATCAAGGCCATACACAAGGAGCAACAAGTAGGGGTAGGGATCCCAAGGAAAGGAACTCTTTCCAAAGAACTCCCCAACATTCGATTCAAGGTCTACCACGCATCACTTGCTAGGGATGCAGGGGACCTCATTACCAGCGTGACTACCCTGAGTTACAAGTTGGTAACAATTGGAGAGAAGGAAAAGCACCAATGGGGGGGGCAAGTAGCCACCATCAAATCTATGCCGCAGTTGATAACCAGCAAGTTGAACACCAATCTGCCGTGGTAGAAACCTTAGGTATGATAAACAAAGTAAAAGTTAAAATTTTGTTTGATTCTGGTGCTACAGATAGTTTCATTTCACCAGTTGCATTAGAAAAATGTGGGTTAGCAGCCTATGAGCACGATGATTTTAAGAAAGTTGAGATGGCTTTTGGGATAAAACAAGTGTTAGGGCCTAGTGTTGACCAATGTCAGGTAAACCTCGGGGTGTGTATGAGTAAGTTGAAGGCATACGTCACAACAATGGGGATGTATGATGTAATTATTGGAATGGACTAGCTAGAAGCTCATCGAGCTCTGGTAGACTGTTCCAAGAAGAAGGTGATTTGTTTAGCTGATGAAGGTAGGCCAATTGATATTTTTGGAATCAAGAGAGGAGTGTCACTACGATTCATATCCATGATGAAGGTAAAACGTTGTCTCTGACAAGGTTGCAAGATATATGTAGTCGAGGCTGTAAGTGACCAGAAAGGACCCTCCCTAGATCAACATCCAATTTTGTCAGAATTCAAGGATGTTTTTCCTAAGGAATTGCTTGGATTACCTCCTGTAAGGGAGATTGATTTCACAATCGACCTAAAACCTGGTGTAGAACCAATATCTAAGACACCCTATAGGATGACAACTCTAGAACTTTGTGAGTTGCAGATGCAATTAAAAGAGCTCTTAGACTTGGGATTTATCAGACCTAGTATTTCACCTTGGGGTGCACTAGTGATTTTTTTCAAGAAGAAGGATGGTTCCTTACGGCTATGCATAGATTATAGGGACTTGAATAGAGCCACAATAAAGAATAGGTACCCGATACCTCGAATAGATGACCTATTTGATCAAATGAAGGGAGCAGTGATTTTCTCAAAGATCGATCTACGATCTGGATACCACCAATTGAGGATTAAGGAAGAGGACATCTCAAAAACTGCATTTCAAACTCGGTTTGGGCACTATGAGTTCGTAGTTGTTCCATTTGGTTTGACCAATGCACCAGTAGTATTCATGAGCCTCATGAATGGTGTGTTCATGAAGTATTTGGACCAATTTGCGCAACTCTTTCGGGTTGACATTCTTGTGTATTCTCATTTCAGGAGAAGGAATTTCAGCTGACCAAGAAAAGGTGAAGGCCATAATGGATTGGCCAGTACCAAAAAATTCTCATGAGGTATGTAGTTTTATGGGGCTAGCAAGGTATTATCGTAGGTTTGTGGAAGGGTTTTCAAGGATTGCAAAACCCATCACCACATTATAGCGAAAGGGGGTCAGGTATGAATGGGCATATGAATGTGACATTGCATTCACAGAACTAAAGAGGTTACTAACTAGTGCATTGATCCTCCGAGTACCGAACATGGGAAAAGACTTCATTGTCTGCACCGATGCTTCGAAGCAAGGATTGGGTGTAGTATTGATGCAAGAAGGCGGAGTAATAGCTTATGCATCTAGAAAATTGAAGAAACATTAAGAGTTGTATGCTACCCATGACTTAGAATTAGCAGCAATGATGTTAGCCTTGAAACTATGGAGACACTACCTCCTTGGGAAACGATTTGAGTTAAGAACAGATCATCAAAGCCTAAAGTATCTCTTCACTCAAAGGTATTTGAATGCTAGAAAAAGGTGATGGAGCGAATTCATGAATGAGTATGATTTTGAGATCTCATACATCAAAGGAAAGGAGAATGTGGTGGCGGATGCACTAAGTAGGAGACCACAAACTTTCTCCCTAGTAGCCTTAAAGGTAAATTTGAGGGAACATGTGCTAGAGAAACTCTTTGAAGATAGTTGGTATCTAAAGGTTATCTTAGCACTCTAGAGTGGGAAGTAGATAGAACCAAAGTTTGAGGGAAATGTCCTTGAACCAGATGGACTATTGAGATTTCAAGGGAGAATGTACATACCTAAGGAAGGGGGTATAAGAGGGACCGTCCTTGAATAGTCACATAGAGCACTCTATTGTGCACATCCTAGAGTAAAGAATATGTAAGCAGACACAAAGAAACTCTTCTTCTGGGCAGGCATGAAGCACGACATAGTTCATTTTTTTGCCAAATGTCTTGAATGTCAACGAGTGAAGGCTGATCATCACCATCCAGCAGGACTCCTACAACCTCATGACATCCCTATGTCTAAATGGGAGGTAATTTCCATGGATTTTGTTGTGGGTTTGCCACTCACTTCATAGAGGCACAATGTTATATTCATTATAGTATATAAATTGACCAAAAGTGCGCATTTCATTCCAGTAAGAGACACATATGATGTTACTGATGTGGCACGAGTGTTTATAAGTGAAGTTATTCGACTACAAAGGTTACCCACAAAGATCATTTCTGATAGAGACTCTCGATTTACATTTAGGTTTTGGACAAGTTTGCAGTCAGCATTAGGGACTTAGTTGAACCTAAGCATTGCATATCATCCAGAAACAGATGGGCAAACTGAAAGAGTAAATCTGGTTCTTGAAGACATGCTTAGGATGTACGTCATGGATAATCAGACTCAGTGGGAAAGGTACTTACCATTGGTAGAGTTTGCATATAATAACAGTTACCATAGTTCAATCGGGATGCCTCCTTATCAAGCCCTATATGGAAGGCCATGTAGGACACCGTTGAGTTGGGAAAAGTTGGAGGACTGAGTAATAGTTGGCCCAAAATTAGTTCAAGAATTGGAGGAACAGGTAAAGCAGATTCAACAAAGGTTAAAGGAAGCACAAGATAGACAGAAGAGTTATGCTGATTCACATAGGATTGACCACAGCTATGAAGTAGGGGACCAAGTTTTTATTTGTATCTGACCCAATAAAAGCACCATTCGGTTTGGGAAGGGAACGAAATTGTCACCTCGGTTCGTAGGACCTTTTAGGATCAAGGAGAAGATTGGACCAGTTGCCTACCGTTTTGTACTGCCACCCCATTTGCATAAAAATCATGATGTTTTTCATGTATATATTTTATGACATTATGTTTTTGATGAATCTCACAAACTGGATTGGAGGGAATTGCAGGTCTCGGACATGGGAACCATAGTGGTCGAACCATTACACATATTGGACTGTAGGGTTTGACATCTCAGATGTCACACGGTGGACCAATTTAATGTCGAGCGGGACAACTATAGCCCAGGATCTACTACCTGGGAGGATGCAGAGACTATATGTCGTGACTACCTCTCACTTTTTGAGCATCTGTGATGCCCATTTTTTACTTAGACAGCTACCTATGTTAAAGTTCTATTTTTCAGTTCCATGTTATTTATTTATTAACATTATGTAATATTGATGCATTTGGTTGGACATGTGAAACTACTTATATAAATCATTTGATGGATTTGGTATTGAGGATGGAAATGGTTGATGTATGGCCTAATGTATGACTCAGTTAGTGATGAATTATCTAGTCCATGACTTATCAGAATTATTTTGTTTCATATAAGTGGATATGATTTAATTAATGATTGACTTAGTGAATTTATGATTTATTTCCAGTATGAACTGCAAGATTGACACGTGGATACTAGACTTAATAACATGATGATTAAATATCACTTACATATCTTGCTGTTATATAAATGCATGAATGAGAGCTAACCCACAGGTTGGAAAGAACTATATGATAGCTGAGATCTAATATTCCATTGGGGAAGGTCAAGACATCTCATCGGGAAAGGTATAATGTACATTGTTCTATTACATTTTGTATCTACTGGATATGCACTCTTATGACATGGGTAAAATGTGAATTATAGGTGACAAGACTAACTGACTAGATTATTCGATGACAAGTATCCAACCAGCATTGTAGTGTGTTCCATATTAGGGTGTTGACCCTAGTTGTGAGGAGGGGTGGAGGTATTTCCCACTGTGTAACCTCCAAACCTGGAATCGTGGGAGGGTAGTGGTGGACATGCTCCCCTAAACATGTGATGACGATTTCCAGTTGCCTGCTAGGGAAGTTAGGTCGATATAGTTGACGCTTCCGCAATATTGGTTTTATCAGTGGTTATATTGGTATAGCCGATTCCACCATATATAGTAGCAGAGGATGGATAGGGTGGGAATGGAAGTAGGTCAGAAAGGATAGGAGGATATAGATCAATTGGAGACTCTTGATGGAGCACAATTTCATTGTCTGACTTATCAAATTTTACTACTATAACTCTCTCTATTTTGATATGCCTTATTTCCAAACTGCTTCGAACTCCTTGTACCTTTTACACTCTAACATTGGGACGAAGTTTTTTGAAGGAGGAGCATATGTAGTGCCTACTTAATCTTATCATGAAAATTTTACTAGGGTTTAAATCACCTTAAAATATTGACTTATAATTATCAAGAAATATTGGTACATACCTACATTGGTGAAACTGTAAATTTAGTATTGATATAAATTTTGTTATTATTCCCAATTTACCTCTCCAAATATCTTTAAAATTTTGAGAAGACATAGTCCTCTCCAATTAATTACCAAATTATATATATTCATACCTCATCCACAAAATGTCCTCTCATATTTATTTGGGAGAAGACATGGTCCTCTCCAATAAATTACCAATTTATATATTCATCTCTCATCCCCAAAATATTTACTTGGGAGAAGACATGGTCCTCTCCAATTAATTACCCCAATTTTATATTCATATGACATCCCCAAAATGTCCTCTCATATTTACTTGGGAGAAGAGATGGTCCTCTCCAATTAATTACCCAATTTTATATTCATATAACATACCCAAAATGTCCTCTCATATTTACTTGGGAGAAGACATGGTCCCCTCCAATTAATTACTAATTTATATATTTATCTCTCATCCCCAAATTATTTAGTTGGGAGAAGACGTGGTCCTCTCCAAGTAATTACCCAATTTTATATTCATATCCCATCCCCAAATGTCCTCTCATGTTTACTTCGGAGAAGAGAAGTCAAATGTAAGGATGAGGGAGTAGTTATGACATTAATGAGAGGTGGTTGAGGTGGAGAGGAGAAGGGGGAGCACAAAAGGGGAAGGATGAGGGAAGGAGGGGGGATCCTGGGCTTGATTTTGGTATTGGTTTGGTTGTGGTTTTGGAGGATTTGTTTTGAGAGTAAGGTGGGGAAGAGAGAAGGGAGAGAAGGAGAGTATTGTTTATCTTGGACACATTACATCTGGTTGGACTTGGGCTCAGAGGGCTAGGGAACCTGTGGAGGTTTCCTAGGCTAGGAAATACTTCTTAGTTGGCTGGGAGGTAAATCCAGTCAGTAGTCAAGAGGAGCATCCTAGCAGGATCAAGAGCTCAAGGGCATCTCAACCAGGCTATCAGAACAGGTATTCCTCTACTTATAGATTACTCATGTAAGTGATTGAAATGAAATTATCACTATTTAATTGTAGGAAATAAATTTTAATGGCAAGTTATTATTGACTAAATGTTTAGTTAGAAATAAATTATTTCTCGTTTTATTACATTTTGAAATTGAGAACTTTAGTTCTGTAGAGGACCCTAGGGTGGAGCCTTACAGTGAAGACAAAATTTGGATCAAGGCAATGAATGAGGAGTTGGCAAATATTGAGAATACCAACACATGGGAGCTTGTACGAAGGCCAAAGGACAAGGACATTATTGGGACCAAGTGTCTCTTCAAGAACAAGCTAAATGAAGAAGGAAAACCGTGAGAAACAAGGCAAGACTTGTGTGCAAAGCGTGTACTTAGGTACAAGGTAATGATTTTGATGAAACGTCTACACTGGTAGCTAGATTAGATGCTATTAGAATGTTCTTGGCCTTTGCATGTTACAAAAATGTAAGAGTTTATCAAAATGGATGTTAAACTAGCCTTCTTGAATGGTGATCTATAAGAGGAAGATTACATAAAACAACCAAAAGGATTTCAATTAGCTAATGGTGAGAACCAAGTTTGCAAGTTGAAAAAGGATATCTATGGGTTGAAACAGGCTCTAAGAGCTTGGTATGCAAAGTTAGATAAACATATAAAACAACAATTTATACATCAAATTTGAAGGTGATCATTTTCTAATTATTGTTGTGTATGTAGATGATATAATCTTTGGGAGAAATTTGGAGGAGATGGGCTACAAATTTGCAGAAGATATGAAAAAGTAATTTGAGATGTCAATGTTGGGTGAGCTTACTTTCTTCCTAAGGTTACAAGTTACTCAAACAAATAAAGGAATTTTCATTTCTTAGTCCAAGTATCTAAGGGAGAAATTGAAGAAATTTGGCATGGAATATTGCAAACTGATGAGCACTCCTATGGTGACTCACTGGAAATTGAGTAAATATGATGAGTCTCTAGAGTTAAATCAGTCCATTTATCATTCTATGAATGGAATCTTATTGTATCTAACCACTTATAGGCCTAACATAATGCAATTTGTAGGATTGGTCTCAAGATTTCAAGCTAATCCCAAGGAGATTCATGTAAATGCAGTGAAAAGGATCTTCAAATACCTATAAAGCACTCTTGACTATGGCTTATGGTATCCCATAGTTAAACATTTCAATTTGATTACTTATAATGATGCAGAATGAGCTAGTAGTATTAATGTCATAAAAAGTAATTTAGGAGAAATTTCCTTTTTGGGAGGTTGTTTGGTCTTTTGGGAAAGTAAAAATCAAAGTTTCATATCATTGTCCACTTCTAAAGTTGAATATGTGGCAAAAACCACTTATTTCACTCACATACTATGGATGGAGAAAATTGTTCTAGACATGTAGATTGAATACAATGATCCTCTTCCTATCATGGTTGAAAACACAAGTCCAATAAGCATCTCCAAAATCTAGTCCTTCACTCCAAGACCAAGCACATACCAATCAAGTATCATTTTCTAAAAGATCAAGTGGTTAACAAATTTGTAAGTTTGGAGTATGTGGCCACAAATGAACAAATTGTAGACATCTTCACTAAGCCACTTCCAAGGGAGAATTTTGAATATCTTAGAGAGAATATGGGTGTGGTACCCTTTTCAAAGGCATTGAGGAGTTTTTCATGGAACTATATGCCATCTCAATGGTGGGTCAAAAGCGAAAATCAATTAAAAAAGTTTGGAGAGTTGGTGGTGGTTGCTGGGTGTGGTGCCCTTTTCAAAGGCATTGAGGAGTTTTTCATGGAACTATATGCCATCTCAATGCTAGGTCAAAAGTGAAAATCAATTAAAAAAGTTTGGAGAGTTGGTGGTGGTTGCTTGGCCACATGTATCTCGTTACAATATGAATTGTTTTGCTTGCTTCTTATTTCGCATCTCTTCAATACGTATATCTTCTCATGTATGCAGGCAAAGAGTGTTCAGTAGCTCAAGGGGAGTGTATGATGCAACACCTCAGGGGGAGTATGTACGAAATGGCCATGCATCTCATTTTCTATATGTATCTTGTCTTGACATGTAAAACCCCTTTCCATTGATGTCAAAGAGGGAGAGAGTTTTGTGTGTGCTCAACTTTAGAAGTTAACTTTAGTGAGAGAAGTTTTAGGTTTAAATCATTGGAAAAGGGGGATCTTGTTGGCATATTGGTGTTTCCATTGATGTCACTTGATGTATACCATGTATTCATAAGCCTATATGTATTGTATTGAGTCTTATGTATGCTTTTAGAAGGTTGTCATAATGTCACGGGGTTTGTTGGAAGTTTTCATGATGTATCAAGCTCACTCCTGAAGCTGAGCTACAAAATTGATGCCACTTGGTATATGCCCTATAATTATGAGTTTGATGCCTTTTACTGGGTCATATACATGTTTTAATGGTGTAAATTGTGTGTTTAAGGTTGTCATAATGTCTCAAGCTCACTCCTAAAGCTGAGCTCCAAGTGGTGGCAAAAGTAGAGTGAAAAACTTGAAGATTGAGATGTGCATGCTACTCCTATGTGGGAAACTAGCATACACACACTACTCTTGTGCAAGAAACTAGCGTACATGTCCTGGAAGTGAAATTTATGAAATATTCACACACTTCAAATGTTTTTATTGGTTTTTTTGATGGTTTTTGTTTGGGATTTTTTATTAAAAGGTCGAAAAAGGTTAAATAACTTCTAGAAGGAGGTTAAGGTGAAGAATGTTTCTCATTAATTGAAGTTCGTGGCTATATCAAGTCAAGGAGAATGATCCAAACCAATTCTATGGTATGAAAAAAGTGGTAGAGTGCTCCATCATTTAATGCATTTACCGATTTAACTATCTCAAAAAATTACAAATAGGAGGAAGTTATGTGTTTGTTTGGTTGGTTATTTCGGTATGTGAGAGAGAGAGTGTGTGCAACTGTGTGCTAAGGAGATAATGTTTGTATTTCAATGGTTGTAGTAGACTATGCAGAACTTCAAAATTATTTTGAAATCAGATATCTGTTGTGAATCAGAATTGTGTGCAGGGATTAAAGACTTGCTTTTAAGGAGTGTGTATGGATAATTTCTCTATCATTGGAAGAGTGCCTTAGTGGAAGCTGAAGGGTCTTTCATTAATGTTATTATTTGTATCTGTAGTTTTGTTTCAATCTAGAATATATTTCTATTCTTGAGAACTATTTGTATATTGAGGTTGTGGCCTCAAACTAGTGCATGTATATAATTCTATTGTAGGAGTGGAAGCTCCAAGTAGGTGGTGGCAAACTAATCTCGTTTATAAGGAGTAAGGATTCCTTAATGGTGGTGGCTAGCTGATGTTTGTAAATAGAATATTTTAAAGTAATAGAGAAGAAGGAGCAATTAACATTTCAATGGTTTTTTACCCTAGGTGTTTTCCACCTAAAAATATTGGTGTCTTCATGTGATGTTATTTATGTTTTATGTGTGCATGTTTATCACCTTGTTCATTTGAAGTTTATATTATGAAGAAATTGTTATTTGGAGAAAAAATTGTAATATTTGTGAAATATTGATTCACCCTCCCCCTCTAAGTGTTGCTAGTTTATGACAAGAACTAAATCCAATATTTGATCAAATAAAGGATAAAGACCCCTAAAATGAAGCCATAGGAGAAATGGTTGCAACATAATGGTGTCCTTTAAATTCAATCACGTAGCAAGGACTTCCTATCTTTGACATGCCACTAGTCTATGACAATTTTGCACTTACAGAAACTACTAAAGAGGTAATCTTGATTATAAATTTCTTAAAGAATTGTCTAGAACTAATGAAGGATGGAGGGGCACTTGCTAAGCTATGCAAGATGTTGGCTACATGGGGCCTGACCTAGGTTCAGCAGTGAGTTTAGCCAAGCAAATCCCAGTACTACTGGCCCTTTCGGCAATAGTGCGCGGAGCGCGGATTGAGGTCTCACCGGAAGTAGTATGGGAGGGTGTTGGAACCAGGTTTCCGCACCCTGAGGATGTTTGATATGAGTGATAGGTACGTGATTCAACCTTCGCGCTTACTATATTAGGTGCACCAGTGGGCTCCTTGCGTCCTATGGGACTGCCTTCGCACAGATCCAACCGCAGTGCGACCAACATTAATTACCCAAGTCTTCCTTAGTTAGGTTCTTTTCGTTAATTACTTAGAAAGTTTTCATACATAAACATACATACAAGTGCGTGCATATAGATAAACAGATACCATTAACGCCGAACATCAAAATATAGATCTATGAAACAGATGCACAATATGTCGAATCAACTTAGCCTTATTAATGATCCTTTTCAAGTTCAATTCAATACAGACCCCAGCTTCAGGGTCCATGCACTCAGCTGCAGAGCCTTTACCTACTACTACGACCCAATACCTTTAGATCCACTTCTATCCTCTAACCATGCCTTCGCATCTATCTATTATTTTCCAAAAACTCAGAACTATCTTTACACTTAGAGCCTCACTCTATTTATACAATCCCATGGTCCGCAGACCATGGGTAGTCCGACACAACTTTACATTAAATTACATTATTTTAGGGTGGACAACCCTATGACTCTGTTGGCATTATGACACAAGTTGGCACTATGACACAGGTGTTGTCCTTGATGGAAACTCACTCAGATGGCAGATCACTATTCAGGCTCTCAGAATGAAAGAAAAAGAGGTATACGCAGGTTCCCTTTGATGAAGTCGCGTATACATGTGGGATTACCGACCAAAAATCGCGTATTCGTATGCACGCACTTTCATGCACGGAAAAGTGTGTACATGTGGGAAAGCTTATTTTTGGGTCCATGGTATTTGGACCTATGGTTTTGGACCTTGGTATTGCATCTGAAGTATTAAACCCAAGTATTGGGTTCCTAGTATTGGTTCTCTATGGTTTTCGACCATGGTTTGAGTAAGGCCTTAGACTATAAAAAGGAGGAGATCATTTTGAAAAGGTATTGACTCAAGTATTGAATATCTTATGAAGAGCAAGATTTGGAATACTGGTGATTGGTTTATGGTGCATAACTGAATCTGAATCAAGGAGGAACCTGAGTGCAAGAAGATGGATAAGTTCTATTGATGGGTTTGACACATTAGAGGCACATATACATGCTGGTTCAGTAAATCAAAACAACGTATATGCTGGTTGGCCTTAATACAGAAGCGTATGCATGCAGGTTTCTACATATTGAAGTAGCGTACGTCTCTTGAAATATGTTTTAGCTACTTTTGTTTATTGCTGCAGTGTTCTAGGTTCAGAATTGGTGTCTGGTTACTGTTACTATTTTCTGGGTACAACATTCAGAGAAGTGACTATTTGATTCAGTTTGTTTGGTGCAAAGAAGATTGGTTGATGCAAGATATACTTGATGTTTGATTGATGTTATTCATGGATCCAGTCTGAAAATTTATGAAACGTGGTCCCTGGAAGAAAATAGAAGGTTGTAGCCTTCTGTAGGTCAGCACCTACGTACTAGTACCTCAGCTAGTACAAGAGCTAAGGGGGTTGTAGCTCCCTTCCAGGAGAAGCTGGAGAACAAGAGAAGGTTGTACCCTTCTACAGGTAGAAGCCTGTGTACTGGTATAAGACTGCGCCAGTACATATCCATTGTAAAAAGAAGTTTCTAATTGAAAGAATATAGAGACGAATTGTAGCAGGTGGTTTTCACCCACATTGGGTTTCCACCTTATATCTTGTGTTCTTGTGTGTGACTGTCTGACCTATTTTTACTATTCCTGGTTACTGTTTATATGGTTCTGACACACAGATTAATGATCAACATCAGAAGAATAAATTAAATTACAAGTTTGCAAGTTATATGGAAATTTCCTTAACTGTAGTTGCGTATATACGTTGTTTTCACTAACTAAAGTAGCATATGCAAATCTGATCGTGAAATGGAAAATAATTGACCTGATAATATTGATTCACCCCCCCCCCCCCCCCTCTCAGTATTATTTCCAACAATTGGTATCAGAGCAAGTCTTTCAGAAGAAGCTTGATCGCTTTAAGAAAGATCTATCATCATGAGAAACTACGAGAAAGAAGCATCGATCAGGCCACCAATTTTTGATGGGAGCAACTTCATCTATTGAAAGCTAAGAATCACATCCTATCTTCAATCTCTTGGTACAGAAGTCTGGGATATCGTGGAAACAGGATACACATTTCCATCAGCAACTCCTACAGATATGGCTGGTAAGAAGCAGTATGAAACAAATGCAAAGGCTGTCAATACTCTATTAGGGAGTCTATCTCAATAAAAATTCGTCAAGGTTATGCAGCTCAAAACCACAAAAGAAATATGGGACAAGATCGTTCTGAGCTATGAAGGAGATGATAAGGTAAAACGAGCAAAACTACAAACTCTCAGAATTCAATATGAAAATCTCAGAATGCACAATGATGAAAGTGTGGCTAACTATTTCCTACGTATAAATGAGATTGTTAATTGTTTGAAAAACTTGGGTGAAGAAGTAAAAGAAGTTGTTTTGGTTGAAAAGGTTCTAAGATCTTTGTCTTCTAAGTTTGAATCAAAAGTTTCTACCATAGAAGAAAAACAGAATCTACAGAGCATTACCATGTCACAGCTACACGAAATCTTAACTGCTTATGAAATGAGAAAAGGGGGACCATCAGACAAGAGAGAAGCCGCATTCAAAGCCTCAGGAAAAGGACATTACAATGACTCAGGACATATGTCAAAAGAAGAGGAAGAATCAAATTTTTTCAAGAACCTTCAACGGGGTTCTGGAAGATTCAGAGGTAAGCTACCTTTCAAATGTTTTGCTTGTGGAAGAGTCGGTCACTATGCTGCCAAGTGTCCTCATAAAGATAAGCTTGACAAAGGTAAGGAACCAGTTAGATGGAATAGAAAACAAAATGTAAGTAAGAAGAACTATTACACACATGAAGACAGTGATGGTTTTCAATTAGTGATGAAGATGAACAAGGTAATGATTATAGACTTTTGATGGCTTTTGAAGATGATGATTTCTTGGATGCTATAGATGAAGAAGGTCTTTATGAAGAAATTTCTAAACTCAAAATTTGTTTAGAAGAAAAGAATATGATTATAGATACTCTATCATTCGAACATGCTGAAAGGGAAAAACACAATGAAAAGTTAGAATGTGAAATTGTGGGACTTAGAAAAGACATTAAGAAAACAAAAGCTCTTAATCTTAGATTTGCTAAAGGATTTGAAACTTTAGATGAGATTATCAAAGTGCAGCGTTCTCCTCTAATCAAGACTGGTCTTGGGTATACTGAATAAACATCTCAAGCACAAAAGCCATCTACCTCCAAAAGTTACCTTGAAGCGGTAAGGAGAAGTGAACAGGTTGACAATCGATAGCAAAGGAACAATGAAGATCATCAGGTAAATCAGGGAAAATTTACTTCAAGAATGAACAGATATCACCAAGTAAATCAAGAGTAATCTACTTCAAGGATGAACAAAAGCTACAACCAAACGCAGGTAAATCATTCTCAATTTGCCTCAAGAACGAATGGCTATTACAATCACCTAGACGGAAGGTTTGATGATCATAGGAATTTCTTCAATGGCCAATGTTTCTCTTGTCATAACTTTGGACATAAAGCAGCTCAATGTGTTGCCTACAAGACCATCATGACCAGAGAAGCACGAAATCAAAGGAGTGTGACTGGAATCATGAAAATAACCTACATTAACTTTTCTACTCTTGAAAATGAAATAGAATGTTCTATTTGTAACAACTTTGGTCATGAAGATTCTGAATGCAGGAGTAGGTTTCGGCAAACAACTCAAAAGGAACAAGCTTCATTGAGCCCCAAAACATGGATGAAGAAAGAACCACAACCAGAAAGATGTGGTATAGCCTCATATGCGAAAGGGCAAGAAAATCAATGGTACATCAACAGTGGATGCTCGAAACATATGACAGGTGATAAAGAAAAACTTCAATCATATAGTGCCTTAGAAAAAGAAAAGAAGGTCTCATTTGAAAATGACACCCCTGCATTCATAAAAGGTAAAGGTTCTGTTCTTTTGAAAGAAAAGGTCAAATTTGGGAATGTTATGTATGTTGATGGCTTAAAGCATAATCAATTAAGTGTCAGTCAAATGTGTGATCAAGGAAATGAGGTAATATTTCGATCAAATGGATGTATTTTTCATGAGCTTGATACAGGAGAAACAATGATCAAAGGCATAAGAACACCAAATAATTTATACATACTCAAGGGAGGACAACAACTTTCTATCTAATCAAGAATAATGAACACTAGCTATGGCACAGAAGATTGGGGCATCTAAGGTTCTCTCAGATAAGGAAAGCATGCAAATATCAGTCGGTTCATGATCTCCTTGACATCAGAATTCCAGACAATACAATATGTAAATCATGTCAATTTGGGAAGCAAGCCAGAACTAATTTCCCTGAGAAGGAAAGATCAGCTAGTAGGCCACTTCAACTTGTCCATACTGATGTATGTGGTCCATCTAGGAAAAGGTCACCTCGAGGAGAAGAATACCTTATATTGTTCATTGACAACTTTTCCAGGATATGTTGGATAGGACTTATGAAGCATAAAGACAAAGCTTTCAAAAATTTAAAAGCAATCAAATCTTTGGTTGAAAACGAATCAGATCGTAGAATCAAATGCCTCAGGTCTAATAGAGGTGGGGAATTTACCTCGGATGAATTTTTCAATTTTGGTGAAGAACATGGAATAAGAAGGGAATTCTCTACTGCAAGGACTCCTCAGCAAAATGGAGTAGTGGAAAGGATGAACAGAACGGTTCAACAAATGGCTCGTGCTACGCTTGATGAGTCTGGAACTCCTGCAACCTTCTAGGGTGAAGCTGCATTTGCTGTAGTTACTATTCTCAACAAGACAAACGTCCGAGTAAACAGCACTCAAACTCCTCATGAACTTTGGTATGGTAAGACTCCCACAGTAAAATACTTCAAAATTTTTGGAAGCAAATGTTACATCAAAAATACTGATGAAAACCTTGGTAAGTTTGAACCTAGAGTAGATGAAGGCATTCTTCTTGGTTACTCTCCCCACAACAAAGCATATAAGTGTTACAATAAAAGACTTGGAAAAATTGTTGAAAGTATTGATGTAGTGGTTGATGAAGAAGGAAACATTCCTAGGCAAGTAAAATATGAGGATTTCGAAGATGATGAGGACTATCCTTCAACAACAAATCAGACTCATGATGAAGAAGAAACCCATGAGGCACCAGAAGAATAGATAAGGATAGAAGAAAAGACTCCATCTAGGTACATTGAGAAGAATCATCTAGAAACTCAAATTTTGGGGCAGAAAGAGGCAGGTGTACAAACAAGAATAACCGTTTCAGAAGCTTCAAGCTATCTAGCATTGCTCTCCTCCACTGAACCACAAAATGTAAGTGAGGCAGGCAAAGATGAATGCTGGGTCAAGGCCATGAATGAAGAACTGGAGCAGATTGAAAATAATAACACTTGAGAGTTGGTCCCTAGACCAAAAGATAAGAATGTCATAGGGACAAAATGGATATTCAAAAACAAGCTAAATGAAAATGGAGATGTTATTAGAAACAAGGCTAGACTTGTTTGTAAAGGGTATGTGCAACAAGAAGGTATAGACTTTGAAGAAACTTTTGCACTAGTTTCCAGACTTGAGGCCATAAGAATGTTCCTTGCTCTTTCTAGCTTTCAGAAGTTCAAAGTATTTCAAATGGACATGAAATCTACCTTTCTGAATGGAGACTTGGATGAAGAAGTATATATTGAGCAACCAGATGGGTTTATCCTTGGAAATGATCCAAAACTTGTATGCAAACTCAAAAAGGCTCTCTATGGCCTTAAACAGGCCCCAGGGGCTTGGTATTATCGTTTGGATAAGTATCTCCATCAACAAGGTTTTACAAAAGCATCAATAGATAGCAATCTATATATAAAAATTGACAATGATAAGTTGTTAATACTTGTTGTATATGTTGATGATATCATCTCTGGTAGCAATGAAGAAGACATGAATCAAAACTTTTCCTTGGTGATGCAAAAAGAATTTGAAATGTCCCTGCTTGGTGAGCTCACATATTTTCTTGGTTTACAAGTCCAACAAAACAAAGACGATATTTTTCTATCACAAACCAAGTATCTCAAGCAGATCTTGAAGAAATATGGGATGGAGGATTCAAAACCAGTATGTACCCCTATGGTAATAGGATGCAGCCTCAGTGCAAATGATGAATCAGCAGCAGTACATCAACCAACCTATAGATCCATGATTGGTAGTCTGCTCTATCTAACAGGTACCCAACCAGACATTATGCATGTAGTGCGAATAGTTGTAAGGTTTCAGGCAAATCCAAAGGAAACTCATCTTCAGGCAATTAAGATAATTTTCAAGTATCTTCAAGGAACTCAAAACTATGGCTTATGGTATCCTAGAGATACAAATCTCACACTTCATGCATATACTGATGCAGATTGGGCAGGAAGCGTGGATGACAGAAAAAGCACTAGTGGTGGTGCATTCTTCATGGGTTCTGTTAGCGCTCAAATCTGGCCTCAGGCTGAGGAAGGCAAAACTCAAGGCAACATCAAACCACTTAGCCTCGTAGCTAGCCCTACGAGGACAGGAGAGGGCTCTCTCCGGGTCTATCTCGGCAAAAGGTCTTCAAAGGGCTGAGATGACCAATAAAGAACACTGATTTTAGGCTAGTAAACTGATAGGGAAAGTTTGATTTCAAATTTTTAGGGTTTTGTTGGAAAATTGAGCACGGCAATTTTGGGTGCGGGGATGAGACACAGTTTTTGCAGAGGTCTTTTTGGGGCAAGGTAGGAGATTGTCTTGATGCCTTTGAAGGAATTGAATGGATAGATATGACTGGTGAGGAGATAAGGAGAGCAAGAAACCATCAGGAGTTCTCCTTAAACAGATGAAAACATAGATATTAAGCAAACTTAAAGGCAGAGCATAGAAACCATGAATTCTACCTTAACACTTCATTTACTTAATTTGCAGAAGAGAAGAGTAGGAAAGTGATACACATAACAAACTTAAAAGTACATGAGAGAAACACACCATCAACACAAATCACCACAGGAATCCCAAATAGTGCTGCAAAACCCTGGTCTTTCCTTTGCCAAAATTGCAGAGATACAATGTGTAATACAGTCTAAGCTTATCCCTCAAGAGTCCAACCATGAAAATGACTAAGAAAGTACATAATATAGGCAAGCTAACACATTTCCTTGCCTCTAGGGGTCGAACTCATCATCCTAGGATCTGTTTCAACCAATTCTAAACTGAGCACTACAATCTAGGCAATCAAAACAACTTGCCTCTATAAGTTAGGAAACCAATTCATTCATTAATTTTTTGCTATTTTATGAATGAATCTTCTAGAATAGGTAAAAAAGTGTCATGTCATCATGAAAATACATTAGTTACATCAAAGAGGGTGAAAAATCCCATGAAAAGTCAAAACTAGTCAAAAGTTGCGTTGTCCTAAGCTGTAGATGAAAAACTGGCAAATTTCCCTGATGCGTAGCGCCCCAATTCTCTACACGTAGCGCGCCTTTGAGCCAACTTTTGAGGCAATTCCTGGAATCCAAATAAGGCAAAATTAGGCTTGTTGGAAAGGTCTGGATGTCTACTTTCCAACCCAAGTGGAATTTCTCAATTTGGTGTCCATTTGCCCCTCCAAAATTGCAATCTCCCAAGACTGCTTCCTGTGTGTCCAGAAAGTGGCAGAAAGTCATTTTTTGCATATTTTTTGACCTTCTGAGGGCTCAAAACCTGATGAAATGTCTTGGAAATTTCTGAGAAAGTGTAATTTGTCATGAAAAATCCAAAAATGCTGAGTTTTTGAGAAATGGACTTGCCCATCTTCAGGGTAGCGCGCCTGAGCCCTACGCGTAGCGCGACTTTCAGATGCTTTTTGGAGGCCTTCCCGATGTCCAAATTGGGCGCAGGATAGCTCGTTGGAAAGGTATTTGAGTATAATTTCCAACACAACTATAATTTTTCAATTTGGAGTTCATTTTCCCTGTCAAAAATCAAATCTCCCAAGACTGGTCAAAATGTGCCAAATGAGGCTGCCTCAAGGCAGAGTGCTGTTGCAGTCAACTTTTGAATGCCTTCCTCAACTCCAAATTGAGCTCATGATAGCTCATTGGAAATATATTTGTGTCTAGTTATCATTTGACTCATCAAGAAAGTAATTTGGCCAACCAAGCTAGGAGAAAACTTGATTTTCCCAAGGTCACTTCAGAGGTGCATCAATTCTCCTGAGGTGATTGTATTTTTGACATTTCTCTAAAACCATGACACCTGTGTAAAATGTGAGGTGGGGGTTTCTTATTTGGCATGTTTTGGACAAAAACCTCTCTCAGTTTTCCAAAATTCATCTTTGATTGCTCAGAAACATCATGTGAGTAAAACCTACCCCGATGTGTGGAACAAGAGATTTTGTCGAAATGAAGTGAAATGAAGGGGATAAGGGGCTTCTAAATTCTTGGGGAAATTTTTGGAAGTAGGGAGGGATGTTAGGAAGCAGGGGAAAGTGGAATCTCAGAGATATAGCGAGGGGAAGGGGTCCAAAAGGGCAAAACATAGGCCCAACCTAGAAAATTGCCAGGTTGTAGCAAGAAACTAGGGTTTGTGCAAAAATGAGGAATTTGGGGGATCTCAGTGATGGGAAGTGTTTGATAAGGTACATGAAAGATAGGGGAAGGTGTATGAACATCTGGATACAAGCTTTGCTAATGATTTGACCATCCAAGAGAAATTAGCTTTCAAAACCCTAGGAGAGAGAAATGACCTTGCCCAGGTGCAACTGAAGCATGAACAAGGTGTAAAATAACTCATTAGACACTGACATGATAATGACAACCCTTTGAATGATGATAGAATCAGCTGAATAGTGACATGGAACGACATTTGGACAACCTTAGAAGGAGTGAAAGCAAACCCTAGACCTAATGCCTAGTGACCAAATTTTGCTTGAAGACTCACTGAAATGACAAAATTTGACCTTGACACTTCAAAATCACTTTGTATGAGCACGTTTGATCACTGGAGGAAGGCTGGAAAGACTGACACTAACAGGTTCTAGATTAGTATCTTGGTTCAACAAGAAACAAAGTTCAATTGCATTATCTACAGCTGAAGCAGAATATGTGGTTGTTGCATCTTGTTGCACACTACTCCTTTGGATGATGCATACATTGCAAGACCTTCAAATCACTTGTACTCCACCTATCTCCATTTTTTGTGATAATACAAGTGCAATCAGTATTTCAAAGAATCTTGTCATGCATTCAAAGACTAAGCACATACCTATCAAGTATCATTTTCTCCGGGAACAAGTGCTTGAACAAAAGGTCAAATTGGAGTATGTTCCCTCTAAGGAACAAGTTGCTGATATACTCACCAAACCTCTACCCAGGGAGACATTTGAATACCTTAGACAGAAGCTGGGAGTAGTTGATGCATCATCTTGCTGTTGAAACTAGTCTATTTCAGAGAAAAGTGGGTATATGCGAGTTTAATGAGGAGAATCCGTGGACATACACCAGTTTATGTGGATACAGTCGCGTACATGTTGGTTTGAAGACAAACAGTGGACCTGGCTCAGGATGAAAGGAGTCTGATATGGGTCTGACAGAGACCATCTGGCACAGGTTTAGGGGGAGCATACATATTCTTCTAATAATGCATTGTTGGCATTATCCTAGAAGATCTTGGTTCAAGTTCACAAAATTTTGGTTTCAGGGGGAATAGGTGCAGAAGGAGAACATGGTTGCTGATCTGAATGATGATTGACAGATGCTGCTGATGATAGTTGTTGATAACTATCTGGTTGTAGATATTTCATCTCTATGTCAGGAATTTCTTTTCTTGTCAAGGTCATGTAACGGCCTACTTTGATTTCCCCACTATGCCTGGGATGGATAATGTAACGTTCTTGTTTTATCTTGTGTAAAATTTTGGTGTATCCCCACTTGGTTGGGTGGATGAGTCAATCCCCACTTGGTTGGGAGATGGATGTATGTATGAGTCTTTGGTGGTAGGAAGGTCATTTATGATGTATATGGTTATGTATCTTCTTGTAAAACATCTTCTTGTAGACCTTGCCTACAGTCAGGGGGAGCATGGACATTACAACAGAACAGAGATTCCAGCATGTACTTAGGGGGAGCATAACCCTTTGCCCTTGATGTCAAAGGGGGAGAATGACTTTGAGTGACTTGGGGTTGCCATCAAGTCCAAAGGGGGATATTGTTGGCATTATGACACAAGTTGGCATTATGACATAGGTGTTGTCCTTGATGGCAACTCACTCAGATGGCAAATCACTGTTCAGGCTCTCATAATGAAAGAAAAATAGGTATACGCAGGTTCCCTTTGACGAAGTTGCGTATACACGCGGGATTTCCGAACAAAAGTCGCGTATTCGTATGCATGCACTTTCATGCACGGAAAAGCACGTACATGTGGGAAAGCTTATTTTTGGGTCCATGGTATTTGGACCTATGGTTTTCGACCTTGGTATTGCATCCGAAGTATTGAACCCAGGTATAGGGTTCCTAGTATTGGTTCTCTATGGTTTTGGACCATGGTTTGACTAAGGCCTTAGACTATAAAAAGGAGGAGATCATTTGGCAAAGGTATTGACTCAAGTATTGAATATCTTATGAAGAGCAAGATCTGGAATACTAGTGATTGATTTATGGTGCATAGCTGAATCTGATTCAAGGAGGAACCTGAGCACAAGAAGATGGATAAGTTCTATTGATGGGTTCGACACATCAAAGGCGTGTATACACACTGGTTCAATAAATCAAAATAGCGTATACGCTGGTTGGCCTTAATATAGAAGCGTATGCACGCAGGTTTCTGCATATTGAAGAAGCGTACATCTCTTGAAATATGTTTTAGCTACTTTTTTTTATTGCTGCAGTTTTTTGGGTTCAGAATTGGTGTCTGGTTACTGTTACTATTTTCTGGGTACAACATTCAGAGAAGTGACTATTTGATTCAGTTTGTTTGGTGCAAAGGAGATTGGTTGATGCAGATATACTTGATGTTTGATTTATGTTATTCATGGATCCAGTCTGAAAATTTATGAAACATGGTCCCTGGAAGAAAATAGAAGGTTGTAGCCTTCTGTAGGTTAGCACCTACATACTAGTACCTCAGCTAGTACAAGAGCTAAGGGGGTTGTAGCTCCCTTCCAGGAGAAGCTGGAGAACGAGAGAAGGTTGTAGCCTTCTGCAGGTAGAAGCCTGTGTACTGGTATAAGACTGCACTAGTATAGATCCATTGTAAAAAGAAGTTTCTAATTGAAAGAAGATAGAGATGAATTGCAGCAGGTGGTTTTCACCCACATTGGGTTTCCACCTTATATCTTGTGTTCTTGTGTGTGACTGTCTAATCTATTTTTACTATTCCTAGTTACTATTTATATGGTTCTGACACACAGATTAATGATCAACATCAGAAGAATAAATTAAATTACAAGTCTGCAAGTTATACGCGAATTTCCTTAACTGTAGTTGCGTATATACGCTGTTTTCACTAACTGAAATAGCGTATGCAAATCTGATTGTGAAATGGAAAATAATTGACCTGATAATATTGATTCACACCCCCCCCCTCTCAGTATTATTTCCAACAGACTCATCCTAAACTTTCGCGCTTCGCACCCGCATTTCGCGAAGTCTTTACATTATATTGACCAACACTCAGGCTTTAAGCCCCAAAAAGATGTTATGGGGGGATATGTTGCCCAACAGGCCCCCAAAACAATCATTGTGACTCGTCCTGAGTCACTCTTCTAGTGCGGCAATCTTGGTACGAAGTCCATCCAAGAGGTTGCGCGCAGCTTGGGTGTTTGTAGCAAATTGTTCAGCTGTCTACTGTATCTGTTGTACACGTAGCTCTAAACCTTCGTGAGCAGGGTCACCTTCCTGTCCAACCATATATAGTTCCTACATCTATGCCAGCTTCCCTTCAATGGTAGCTATAATTGTGAATCCTTCATCGATCCATGGTTGTATGCATTCTTTAAGCAGGGCTTCTTTTTGGAATGCAGCCTCTAATTGGTCCTTCAGTGCCCTTGCCTATTGTAGTCTAGCGAGTTGTTGAGTAAGGACAACCGTCTACATAGTGCCTCAGACACTATCGTACTCCTGTTGCAACTCGCGCACCCTGGTCTCTAGGCGCTGCAGATTTGGGTCTTCATGTAGGTGTGTAAGCATGATGAGTGCTTGCTCTAACAGCCTGGCGCAATCCTGTGATGCCTGGCCAATTTGTTCCAACCCCATTTGGATAGCACGGGCACACTTCTCTTTGAATTCTAGGGGCGTGGAGGGCTACGCCTTCAATCGTAGCTCAGCGATCTGCAGGTTTAGCTCCAACTAAACCTTTGTCGTTTCCTCCCCAGCCTCGCGGACTCCAGCTGCCAATCTATATATCCGTTTTGTTGCTGGGAGCTCTGCCAGCACGGCCAACTTTGGAATGCTCTTGCATGCATCTTCTATAGCCTGTTCTAGTTCGCGAGCCTGCACAACCAACTCATCCCGCTAGATGCTGAGCTAATCCATGTTGATTTTTTGTTCATGCAGGACCTGGATTGCACGGCCTTCTCGGGCGCAGCGCTCTGTGATGACCCCATCCTGCAGCTGGTATAGAATTTCACGTGGCAGGGCAGCCAAGTTCAAGCTGATGCCTTTCATGCTGCTCATCACAACCCAGTCACCCTCACTTGTTGTTGCTAGTGCGCCTTTGGGCAAGATGAAGGTGTTGCCCATACAGGTGCATAGCGTCTGTTCAGCCTCAGCAATTCCTGCTGTGACATACTGGGCCATTGTGCCTGTTTGGGGGTGTTATACCTGTAAACCTTGTAGCTACATGCTGAGTGCCCCCAACACAGTGTTCTGCTCCATTCGCAATCCTTGGAGCACGTCCTTTGCGACCTCATGAATCATTTCATTAATATCCAATAGATCACCTTTTGTGAGCATGATCGGGTCGACGAACGTCTTTGTGGCTTTTCCCTTCTTTCAGGGAGCTGTTTTCTCAGGGCCGCACGACTGCTTGAGTTGGGTCGATGCAGAACTGAGGTCTGCGTGTTCCTCGGTCCTATCCCCTTCCCCGGTCTGCTGCCCCGTGGACATCTCCTGGCCCTCCTCGAGCTCTCTGGTTGGTGCGGTTGTGGTCTCTGCCATCTGCGTTGTTGTTGCTGCATCAGCTGCCTTCTGCTATGTGGCTGCTTTTTGTTCTTGGCGCCTCCTCTCAGCCAGCTACGCGATGCGCAGCTTGGTGTCCTTCTTTTTTTGCTGAGCTGCGACCTTCTCCATTTCCGCCAAGTCCGGGGCATGCCACTCCGGAGGCCATGACTCCATTACTGCGAAGATCGCATCATCCGTTGTGATGAATGGAAGCTTCACCCATTTTTGTGCCCGGTCCTTGCGTGCCCGGATTTACAAGTAACGCATATCTGCCTTGAATTCTGCCACACTGCAAGCTGTTATGAACCATAGGGGACAAGTGCAGCCTGTAGTTGATCCATGTTCAGATTCTCGCCTCTACGAACATCCAAAACACCTTTATCTCACGAATCTTATGCATGCCTTTTGTATCCCAAGTGAGGTGTACCTCGCGGCTTCGAGCAGGTCACCCTCAATAGTGGGAAACTGGTTGTCCTCCAGTAGCTCCCCTGCAACCAAAAGGATGGATAAGAGCAACCATGCATAGTGGAAGGTCTTACCCTACTCCTGGGCATCCCTGCAGTTCATCAAGAACTCGTCGCAGAGGAACTCCGCCCAGTTGAACTAGACCCCCTCTGTGCATTGCTCTGCCAATGTAGTCACAGACGCTAGTACTTCGCCGATGCGGCATTTCCTCATTAGCTTGTCGTCTAGTGGCACCCAGCTACGCACACCCCTTGGTATTTAATGCTTGCTATTGCATACCCCCGCTTTCTCTTTTCTAGTTTATACTTGGCCTTCATAGCTTCTTCGAGGGCCAAGTCGTTGTTTTTTCATGCTATGGCCACGGGGTCATTTCCTTTGACTAGTAGTCGAGAAATTCAGTGAATTAGATCAGCCAAAGATACCCATCATGCACCAGGCACAGTAGCTGCCTGATGACAAAAATGGTGATGGGCGCACGGTGGTAGTGGGGTATCCATCGTAGATGGAGTAACCCAACCCTCTCCACACCGCACAACCATTTCTGCTTCATTAACCTCTCTATGGCCAACTGTGGGAACTTCTCACTATCTGTGAGGTCCCAATATTCGAACTTCATAGTAGGTACTCGTCCCAACGGTGAACCTTCAAACCTTATATCATCGGGGAGGAGCGGGGTCTGGAGTGCACTCTTTGTGGCCTCCAGGTCCTTCGGTACCTTGGCTTTCCCCTTCCACGGGGGAATGTAATGAGGTAACTTTGTCGCAGAAGGCATTTTGGAGACATCCTCTACCTCATCATCTTGTGCCTCAATTTGGGTGATCAAGGCTTGCAAGTCTTCCTCCTCCTCCTCTGTTTCAATGGTGACGGCTTTTCCCTTCTCTGCCATTAACAATTTGCCAAACCGTGGGTTTCTTGGAGATACATGGACTGGCCCCATTGTTTTCTTATCTTTCTATGGCCGTAGTGTGTGTGGTGATTTTGGAACTTCTGGCGCAGCTGCCACCTCTCCAGGCTCCTCCTTGGTCATACGAGGCTCCGCGGTAACTTTGGCGAATCGCACTCTTGTTCTAGCAGCCGTCATTATGTCTACACTTGAGGATGGTAAGAGTACGTGGCACTCAATGCTCTATACTTGCTCAATTCTCAAACAACCAAGCGCTGCCTTATGGTTGGCCTTGGGGGTTTTATAGCATCTTTTGAATTTGAATTTGATCCTTCCCCCCACTTCTGAGTCATTAATGCCTTCTTGGTGGCAGATCGTCCCAAATCTAGCTCTTAATTCATGTCTTAATTTCCCACTGCCCGCTCCTTTTTGCCTTAAATTGGACCTCTTATCATGAACAGTGACACCAACAATCACCTCCCAGCCTACCCACATAGCAGCGCAACCCCCTATGTGTGGCTGCGACCCCTGTGACATACCAATCCTGCGCGCAACCTCCGTATCACACAACTCCCATACAGACTCTTTTATAGTCCTGCGCTCTCTTTCAACTGCTTGGAGTGTTGAGACTGTGCTCTCCACGGATAGTCAGGTGGTCACACCACCTATGCGAGGCTTCAATTTACCTTCCAGCCCGGTCCGCGGGCACCCCTCAATTACCCTCACGTCTGTTAGTGTGTCGCGTTCTTCCTTGTATGGTGCACTCCCCTGTTTACTTTTTCTAGTAAGGTGTGGTCGCAACCATGGTAGCAGGGCCACAAATTCTTCTAATGTAGTAGTATGGCTGGCTATACCTTGTCCTATCGTGCTTAGTTTCTTGGCGCAGCATGCTTGCATGATTTCGGTTTCCAGTTTGTTGATTTCTTCGTCCAATAACATGCTTTTCTTTCCCAGCCGTACCTGATCTTCTTTGAGTTCATGAAGTTTCAAGTTCCCTCGCCGAATGGCTTCCTGTAACTGCATAATTCCTTTACCTGGGTCCTCACGTACTGTCCCAACTGTGGGAGCTATTGTATGGGGATTCTTCTCTACTCTTATGGTCTCGTCTCTTCTCTTCAGTGTTGGAGTCATTTCCGTGCTCAGGTTTTTGCTCATGGCCCTATAGGCCCATCGAACCGTTGGTACGCGCAGGTCCCAATCAGTTCATCTCGCCTGGTGAACTCTATTCATGATTCTGCATAGCTTTTTGAGTGCTTCGATGTGGAATATTTGTGGTGTGTGTCGCGTTTCCTACTGTTGCGTCTTGTTTCGATTTTCGATCCTTAGTTTGGGGTGTGCTTGCACAGCACACGTCTGCACCCATCAACACAGGTGGGCATGCAAGCTCCTTTGTCTTGGCTGCCTGGCTCTCGTTCGATGCTAGGGACTTCAAAACCATAAGTGCATCTTCCTTCTACATCCACGCCAGTTTACAATGGATTCCTGATGTGTAGTCCACCATCTTGCGGGTGTTGTGCGCAGTTCCCATTCCAGCACACCGTACTGCTGCTGTTTGGATACTACACTTTCAAATTTGTCCAGGAATTCATCCACCGCTATCACTCCATCATATGTTGGCAGTTCCCTTGCCTCTGTTGTCATGCAATGCATTGATCTAATCATCATGTTGCAATTCAGCGTTGTCACTTCGTGCAACCGATTCTGCCAGCGTTCAACTTCTTCGTCTGAATCCGAAGTACAGGACTTGTCACATTCCCATGAGATTCTTCCATCTGCAGTCGAGTTCACCTAATCCTAGTCTCGTGCCATTATCTATTAAATAAAATCCAACTCATCGTCACTTTCATCGTCGCGCATTGGTTCAGTGTAGTGCACTCCTTCGATTAGGTCTAGCAAGACTACTACGCGTAGGGACTTTTTCTTGAATATCTTCTTCTGCTTCTTTAGGATGATGACTCCATTCATATTAGTGGCCCAATCTATTCCTAGCAACGTGGGATAGGGATTGTTGTCATCAACAATCTCAATTACTTCAAAGTTTGTCTGTGTGCTCACACCTTCGATATCAACTATTACCCCTTGCAACCTGCCCATGGGCAAAATCTTCTATTGGCTCGCCATTCGTAATTGAATAGGGGACCACTGCAATGCCGGACTACCCATGCGTTCTCATGTTTGCTTCGGGTAACACATTCGCGTTCGATCCCAGATCTAGAATGACCTAATCCATTCTGTACTCACCAATCTGTTCCATCAATCTCATTTCCCTCTTAGTGCTCAATGCATTCTTTCCTAGTTTCCAGACTACGCGTGGTTCCCCTGACCCTGTACACCTAGTGATCAACTCCTGTAGTCCCTTAACTGCCTTATTGTCACACAACAGTTTCATGCATGTCTCCAAAAAGGTAGTGAGAATGGAAGGATCCATTCCTATCTCTGGTTGATTCTTACTACCTGAAGTGGAGGCCTCCGTGAAGCTCTTCTTAGCTTCCATGAACGTCTCCTTTGCATGTTTTAAGTCAAACTTAGATTCCTTTGCGGGACCCTTGTGAACCCATGTATCTTCCTCAGGCTGCTTCCCCTTATCTTCCCCTGTGGTCGCACTGCTTCTAAACATCATGTTCACATTTGGGTCTTCTTTGCATAGTTCAAACCTCATCATTTGGATATTCTGAGTCAGAGGAGGCTGGAATACCCCTTTTTCATGCATCTATGTGATCAATGTAGGATAATCTACTATTTCGTGATCAAAATGAGCACAGTACGAATAGGATATCCTTGTTAGATCAGTGTAATCGCAAGCATAGTGCCCTGGTCCTCCGCAATTGTAGCAAATCAACTGTCCACGGCCCCTTCCTGGTCCCATTCCTCCTCGTCCTCGACCTCGCCCCTGAAATCCAACGCACGCCATCCCCGCAGTTGGGTCGAAGGCTCGCGTTTCTGTCTACATCCTATAGGCTGGGGTCTAATCCATCATTAACTCGTAACTGCAACAAGTGCACTCATTGTGGCCTACTGACCTACAGAAATTACAAAACAACTGTTGGGGAGTCTGTGTATACTTCTGCAACAAATGACAATTATTCGTCGTGTGTTTTCCTCCTATTTGACAGATCGCACACCATAACATGGGTGTCACACTTTGCCCTGCCTGTGCCTCCAGTCTCAATGGCATTGGCCCCCCTCCTACCAAGTAGTTCGTGAATACTGGACAGTGGTCCTTGTCATGGCCCTAGCCTTTGCATTTTACACACCATACTTCCTCGTGCGCCTTTGGTCGCAATGCCCTATCTTGCTTCAAGCTCTACATTTCCAGGCAGAGATTATGTAGTTGTGCGTGGATTTGTTGAAATCCTAACCCAAGATCTTGTATTGGGGTCTCATGCAAACTCATCGCCATTTCCAACACTTCGGTCTAGGTGGAAATTTTCTGTTGTAACAGCACCATCCTCAAGTGCGGTGTCAGGGATGCCACAAACCATGGGCGATTTTGTGCATCCATGAGTGTCATATTAGCCTCGCGGATTGTACTCTTTAGTCATTGATCTAGATCCCAAGGAGTCTCGCCTAGAAGCATCGCGATCTCTTTAAACCCGATGATTAACTATGTCTCTGATTTCAGCTGACTAAATTCTCTGTTCAACACATTCTGGATCTTTGTTATCCCTGCGTTTGGGTGGTCATTAGAGTGCTTGATATACCATGTCAACGCGCAATCCTGCAGCGCGCTCACTAATGTAGCCTTCTTAATGTTGTCATTCATGACCCCTTGCGCTTCCCACACTGCTCTTACCACAAACTAGAACTGGTTTGGATTCTCATTCCCTACTCCTATGAATACGAGTAGCTTAATCGAACTCGTCATGCTGAACTGCGAGGTTGGTGGAGGTGGAGTGGGTGGAGATGGAGGTGAGGGAGGTGAAGCGGGTGGTGGCATGGGTGGAGGTGGTAACTGTGGGATGTGGTGCCTTATCAAGCTGACCGCACTTCTCGGAGAGACCCGAGCAAGCTCTTCCTTGCTTTCTCGTGAAGGTGAAATTAAAGGGTTGTTTGCTAATTCCCTGCTACCTTTGTAGATATTTCTGCTCCGCATCGTCCTAAACATTAATGTATTCGCATAACCCGTTTTTCACATAAAAACATCTTAATCCAAATATTCAATGATTTAATATACTTACCTTGTAGTCCCTTAAGAAAACGTCATTTTTCCTCACTGTAGCTCACGATCGTGTCCACCGGAAACTCAGTGATAAATCCCCCTATTATCCAGTCGAGCCAATGGTCCACAGCTCGCGTGATCTTGTCTTCTGATGCCTCTAGTCTATGCACTAATTCTGGAGTCCACACTATCAGTTGGTCGAGCTTACACCTTCCCTGGCTGTCGGCTAATCTCGCAATCCACTCATACAGTTCAGAGGGAAAGGATGCAAAGAAAATCTCGTGGATTTCTGTATACACGTAACGATCTAGCCACCTTTTCTCAGATACCTGCGAAGTTCTATTTTCCTGTGTCGCGAACTCGTGAATCTTCTTGTCCAACCACTCTTCAATTTCCTTCTTTGTTGTGTTCCAGTGGCATGACATCAGACATCCCTTAAGCAAATCCCTGCCCTGGCAACTGAACCATTTGTTCGCTATGTGGGGCCTGACCCATGTTCAGCAGTGAGTTTAGCCAAGCAAAACTCGGTACTACTGGCCCTTTTGGCAACAGTGCACGGAGTGCAGACTGAGGTCTCACCCGAAGTAGTATGGGAGGGTGTTAGAACCAGGTTTCCACACCCTGGGGATGTCTGATATGGGTGATAGGTACGTGATTCAACCTTCGCGCTTACTAGATTACGCGAACCAGCGGGCTCCTTGCATCCTGTGGGACTGCCTTCGCACAGATCCAGCCACCATGCAACAAGTATTAATTACCAAAGTCTTCCTTAGTTAGGTTTTGTTCATTAATTACTTAGAAAGTTTTCATACACAAACATACATACAAGTGCGCGCATATAGATAAACAGATACCATTAACGCCGAACATCAAAATATATATCTACGAAACAGATGCACAACATGCCGAATCAGCTTAGCTTTATTAATGATCCTTTTCAAGTTCAGTTTAATACAGACCCAAATCCACCCTGTGCACTCAGCTGCAGGGGTCCGCGCACTCATTTGCAGACTCTACTAGGCCTCTGCGCACTCAGCTGCAGAGCCTTTACCTACTACTACGACCCAATACCTTCAGATCCACTTCTATCCTCTAACCATGCCTTTGCATCTATCTATTATTTTCCAAAAACTCAAAAATATCTTTACACTTAGAGCCTCGCTCTCTTTATACAATCCCATGGTCTGCGAACCATGGGTAGGCCGACACAACTTTACATTAAATTACATTATTTTAGGGCAAACAGCCCTATGAATCATCCTAAACTTTCAAGCTCCGCACCTGCATTTCACGAAGTCTTTACATTATATTGGCCAACACTCAGGCTTTAAGCCCCAAAAACATGCTATGGGGAGATCCGCTGCCCAACATAGGACAATTGACCAATCTGCACAAGAACAAGAATTGCTTACTGCAAAAAGCCCTTGGTGAATAATCAAGTAGGTTATGTGCAAGAAAATAACGAATAGAGAATTCAAACTTAATGCGTAGATAGAATCTTATGACATGGAAAGCATTATTTTGAATCTAGGGTTGGATATAAATATTCTTCCTAAGCAAAATTTGGAAATGACAGGGAGGCCGAAGTTGGCCTGGTCACCTATCTCATTGAGATTGGCAAACTAGTACATAATTTTCCCTATTGGTCGATTTTTAAGGGTAGAGGTAAACATTGATGGAGTAAGAAGTATTATTGATTTTGTGGTCACATTAGAGAAAATTTCAGCCTAAAAGTGCCCATGAAATTTTCACTTAATTTCCATTTCATAATATGTAAACAAGTCAACATCCTTTAAATTTAAAAATAGGTACATACAAATATTTGTAGGGAAAAGAAGAAAACTATTTTTTTCAGTTGTATTTTTGGCTTATCGCCTTATAGATTAACTCAAATTTCAAGTGTATACGCTAGCTAGACGTGGAATTAAATTCCACATCTAACGAGTACCCATTATGCATACTTTTGAGAAGACCCACATTGATAAAAAAAAATGAAGATACATTAAAAAAGCGTGTCCAAAGGAATTTTCAAAACCAAAGGAATAGTCCCACCTGTAGTGGAGGTATAACCTTGGCATAGTAGAAAATATGGAGAGCAAGGTCTCTCATCACAATGTGCTCGAGAAAAGAGTAAGCTATTATAAGAAAGAAAGGTGGTAATAATTGTTTGCATGTGTGTTGCATGAGGTGGGTTGGCCATGCCACCCCTCCTCTTAAATGCGATGGGAGGCAATGGGGTGGCAAACTCCCACCTCTTCCAACATATCAAATTCTAGCACGCAATCAAAAAGTTATAAACATATATATAAAAATTTCAACCAAGATAAATTTATCGCTACAAGATCCACGTACAAGACTAAAACTGTGAAGATACACAATTTTGACACAATGAAGGTGCCATCGAAATATGACACTTGATTTATCAAAATAAAAAGAGTTGATTGAATTTTAAAAACTACTTTATTTTCATGGTATAGAATTCAATATTAACCATAACAAGGTACAAAAATGAAATATAATCATTGACATATTTGGTTAAATGTATTTAATGTATGTTTAAAATATAATATATAATGATTTTATATAAGTAAAAATTAAATATATTGTAATCGAAAACATCAAACCTAGTAATTTAAAATTCAAAATTTATAGACAGTTTCACTTGCGTTAATTTAAATATATATATATATATATATATATATATATATATATATATTATTTAGTATTAGAAATTAAAAATAATTTCAAACTTATATTTACTATATGGTAAATATTTTTTTTTAAGCAAGAAAAATATAAAAAAATATTTGCAAAACTTTACATAAAGTACAGTCTTAGAAAACCAAAGTAGGCAGTGTCTAGGATGAGGTGATATTTACAGAAAAACATGTATGCCTTGAGGAGAGTATTGGAGAGACCATTTTCCCATGAGAGGGAAACTAGTTGGTCTACCAAGGAGTTTTGATCCAAAATTGTAACATATTGCTCCACAACAAAATGAATATGACTGACACTAAGGAGACAATAACAATAAAAAAACAATAAAAATTAAGACATTGAGTATGCCTTTCTTGGGAATTTAGTGTGCTTGGTTAAGTTGGTCCTTTTTCTAGTCATTCTTGATCTGGTTGTGTTTAACTTGCTCCCTTTGATCCTTTTCCCTCCAAGCTTGTTCCTATTATTTTTGGTAGAGGAAGGGGTCATCAAATCCTTCAGGAAGCCATGGAGGCTGCTCCCACTCAATAGGAATTGTCCATGTGTAGGAGGCTTCCTCCCTCCATGAGGGTTCTTGCTTGGTTTGACCCTCAACATCAATATAGCTAGCCAAATTCAGTGCTTTCCTTGCTTTTTTTGGGGAGCTATGGCATCCAATGACCTTCTATTTCTTAGCCTGAGACATTGAGTGAATAGGACTTGAGGGTCTATGTCCCTAACCAGAAGAATCTACTACTTTTGTCTTGTCATGCAAATTAGAAAAAGCTTGAAGAGGGGGAGGAGGGGGAAAAGTAATCCCCAACACTATGGACATATTCCTCAAGGTCGTGTGCGTATGAACTAGGTAAGAGTTGATTTCTGCTATTCAGCCTTCCACCCTCCCCCTAGATTCTTTCTATTCCCTGAGATGTTTTCCTATTAGGTTCTGGATGACCCAGTGGCCATTTACTATATTCCTTCACTCCTTTTATTCTATGGTAGCGATGAGGTGATGGATATGCATCGACATGTCTTCATCAAATTGTTCTTCGTCGTGACCATGCCAAGGAGGGAGAGGTTGGTACATGCATCCTCTGCCACCTCTCTTAGTTCGAATCCTTTCATGACCATGATAATCAGACCTAAAAATTCTATGCCTCTGACCTGAAACCCCTAGCCCTGCTAAACCCATAATGACCAACCACCCCCGAGCACAGAAATTGAGGGAATGAATGACATGCTTCATGTTAATGGTGAAATTCATGTCTCTCACTGCCAATAGATTCATTTTCCTCATTTCATCCTCCTTCACTTGTCTGCAATGAATGTGACATTCAGTGTTATCAGAGAATGTCTGCCACCCAACCCTTCTCATTAAACATTCATGGAGCCCTGACATTCAAAATCGACCATGCCTCAATTGATGCGAAAGCACTCAGATTTAGAGAATGCCAGCTAAAATTTTTAATCAATACATAAATAAAAGCTTAAAAATAATGCTTTTCTATAATATTTTTATTTCTAATTAATTTTAAAAATATATTTAATATAACATATATTTTTATTTTTATTTTGAATTACTTATTATATTTATGAATACTTTTAGAAATATATTTAATATAGCATATACTTTTTTTTTGAGTTACTAAAATTGGACGCTGAAATGTAATTAATGTCCATATTAATAATTGTTATGTTTGGACGTACGCAAGTATACAGTATATATATTATGGGTAATGTTAGACTTTAAAATAATAATAATAAATTAATTAAATATGTAATCTTGAAATAATCATAAAAATATTATATTATATATATGAGAACTTTATTTTAGTTTATAGATATAATGAGAATTTGTTTGGTATTGAGTTAGCCAAGCGTTATACTTCTTAATGTCTAAAATGAAGTAATGAAGTGACCAAATGTCAAGTAGATGATTTGTATTCATGGGCTTGGTAATAGTGTCACAGATTATATGATATTTGATATTATTCTTTCCAATCAAATAGTAAATGTTAACATTTTAAATTACCATGAAAGTGACTCTTATCATATACCTTTAACCCTAACTCTAAACTTGGTCATTCACTAAAACTCCATGAAAGAAAATTTTGATAATCAAATGCACCTACTTTTTGACAAAAATAAAGCTAATATCTTAAAGGATTTAAATAGAGCATTAAACCTCCTAACTTATTAAGACAACATTGAGGACATCTATCATGATTTTATTACAACTCTTTATACTTCTAATACCAAGTTCTATATCGAGGTGTCATGTAAAAATAATAATATACCAACCAACCCTTAATGAATTTAAAATTGTTAGAAATCCCATTAGGGATGCTTCTAATTTGTCTTCAAAACTTAATAAGCTAAACAAAAACAAAGTCCTTATTAAAAGAAATAAATTGCACTATATAAATAGAAATCAAGAGAAATTGTTACACCCATCTAAACTGGATCCTAGGAAAATTTTATGGAAAGTTCTAATTAATAAAACTAAGGAAAATAATAATATGATTTCCTTAAAGTAACCTAATTCTTACCTTAAAAATGTGACAACCATTTTGTCATGCCTCTTGTAAATATTGTTATGAATTGTAATCCATATAAATAATGTGGAGATGTAAAATATTGATTGGCTAATGGAAGTGGACACATATTCATAGGTCTGATGAGTAGGAGTTGCATGTAAACTCAAGTCACTGTATTTATTTCACCACCTATCTCCTTGATGGATTTATGGCACTACTAGTGCAAGCATTGAATCTAGGAATAGGATTCTTGAGTGAAGGACAAGCCATGCAGTCTCGGTTCTCATGGAAAGTGTGGGCATGGTTAACACGCATGGAAGAGACACAAAGCAATGCCCCATGTTCTAAAAGGTGGGTGAGATAGATAAACAAGTAGACAAACTTCATAAAGGATCGAGCAAGAGAGAGATCACAGAGAAAAACAAAAGAAAAGAAAACGCACAAGGCAAGAGAATGTAGAGCTTGAAATTGGCAATGGACATGAATTTTTTGGGAGAGATAATCTTTCTTTAGCACGTGTTTTGTGGTTGGGATAACAATATTTATGTTTTTTAAGGCCAGTGGGTGTGCTTGTGATTTAGTTGGTTAGGGAGATTTCAATGGAGTTGAAACAATTTGTTTTAGCATTGGGGATGATAAAGCACTTCAAAGGTTGGGACACAAAAGTACTAGTTAAAAGGAATGATAAACCACTAAGTGTTAGCCTTGGGGCTTATAAACCACTTATGTACGTGCTCAGTAAGTTGATAAACCATATAGTGGGTTCGTGATTCCTATAGTGTTAGCTTAGAGAAGAAAATGGATAAACCACACATATAGTGTGTTTGTTCTCTACTAGAACTGAGTTATAACTCACTGAGCCTTGGATTTACCCCTATGGTTGATTTCTATTGGATAGAGAGCCACTGTGGTGTTAACGTTGGAGGCAGTCGATTAACCACCTGGAAAATGGACTCTTCTCCTTACCAAATATCAACTGGTTATTTGTGAGAATACTCTTGAGAAATTACCTCCTCAGACTCTGAATCCATCTTGGGGGTGGTCAGCTACAAGAAATATTATAGTGTAGCTAGCCTATGGATGGGCGAATAGTTTAAGTTCCTTCCTCAATCACCAATCATTAAGCTATACAAATAAGTGTATCTACTTGTACTTGTATTGCATTATGAGCGTTGAATGATGATGTTAAGGGTTATAACAATGAATGCATAAGTTTTTCTTATGGAGGAATGGTGTTATTCTTAGTTTCCATCAATGAGATGCATATGTAATTGTTCTCATGGTTTGAGAGGGATTTGCAGATCCATGTGACTGTTGATACTTCCCTGAGTGCAAGGTTACTTACCTTGTATATATGGTTATTTTTTGAGTTTAAATTACTATCAATTTGTGTGATTTCTATTGTTTAAGACATTATGAATACCATGGATATTTGTTACTTATGGACTAGTGAAATTTTGTTGTTGATTTTGTGTGTGGCATGTTATATCAGTGGATCTAATAGTGCCTACTGGATCCATTATGCAATTAATGGAATTTTGTGTATCTAAATTTATGGTTAAGTCTAAGTGATAGTTAACCAATTTCTATGTCTGTCAGTAGGCATGTTGAAAAATTTATTTCCCTTACTATGGCAATGTTTAATGCCCATAATGTTGGTGTGGGGATGAGGGATTCATTCCTATCGTAATCTTGATGTTGGGTATTTTTGTCTCTAAGAATAGTTTCAAAATCCATTAAAGTTCTTAAGACTCCTTGATCCAGGTTGATATTGGTGGCCACCCACATATTCGACTAGTACCCCCACCACTATTTTTTTCAGTTCTCTTAATTGTAGCATAATTTACTATTTTTGGCAGTTTTTCGGGTCCTGAATTTTCGGAGCTGTTTTGAGGCCCTAAACGATGTTTTTTAGGAAAATGGTCAATCATGACAAAAAAAATTGTAGTCAAAAGTTGTATTCCTCAGATAGGTCTTTCTAACGAGGTATCATACGCATCGAACAGAGATCGTATGCCAAAGTTACAACCCTAGGAATTTGATGTACTAATTTACCCAACTAGACCCACAAACTTTTGGAGCTTCATGTCCTAGGATTAGATTTCTAGATGTTTATGGTTTCCCATCATTTCTCAATAATAAATAGGCCTTGGAGCCCCATTGTAACATAGTTAAGAAGGTATGTAGCCACCACATCTCTTCTTCGAGATAAGCTACTATCACCTAAGCTAGTTTATTTCCATTTTGCATGTCAACAGTTTAGAGTATTTGTTATTAATGAATTGAAGTTGTATTTTCACTATATCTACATGTTTCTATTTATATCTATATTTCATTTTGTTCCTTCATAAATTTGGATTAGTGGTGTCATAACAGTCTGATCTCTTTGTCTTTCTGTGCATGTCCCCAACGAGGTCGGGGTATAAGGTGTTAGGGCTCGAACTAATTGAACCTTTGCAAGATTGGCCTTGCCAACCTTGATGACCTCCCATGGAAAAAGAAAAGAAATATGAGGTAGCAAGAGATAGTTTCAAAATATTGCTTGAAGAAGCCCTCGAGAGACAGAGGAATGCAGTGATGGATAGCTTTCCCAAATCCTTCGACGGATGCACACAAGCAACACATTTTTATCCAGAAGCCACTCTAGAGGTGCCAGTCCCTTTAAGGTACAAGTCAACTTTGACATTCCCATATTTGAAGGCCAAATAGATGTAGAATCCATAGATAAATAGTTAAATCTATTGGAAGGTTATTTTCGATTCATGATTTTTCGAATAGGTGAAAGGTTACATTTTCACTCCTCAAAGCCACCCCCCATCTAAAGCATTGATGAGAAACCTACTATGAGCAGAGGAACGAGAGGGAACCCTATCTACTTTCAACCACACCCACTTGAAATTATTTTCAAGATGTTGTCAAGGAACAATATTATTGTTGGTGGAAAAATAATGGATGGTTTGAGACCCCGGGTTTGGGCATAGGGGCCAACATAGGATCCATCATATTCTAGCACAACACTGACATTTTCACTTTATTCAAGATGAATAAGGTGTCTCACTTGAGGCATACTTTGACCTTAGTTAGTTAAGGGGCTAAGGGGCTAGAATCAGGTGTAGGAATGAACCACATGGAGGTTATCAATACCCAATAAACTTTGAACTATAAAAATTAGAGACCCAACCATAACATATCATGCACACATAGAGAAATATTATCACATACGTATAACCATATTAAAATTTTGAAAAAACAACATAAGAGCATACACAAAGGTACACATATATAACTGTAAACTCTTCTTCTTTTAAATCTCGCAACATTACAATATTTCAGCTGGCTCGAAGGCCTCAAAGACATAACAAGAAACTAACATGATAGAGAAATACAAAAACAAGATAATAAGGAATAGAGCATGCTCAAATGACTCCGCAATAAATTTTCAATATACTCTTTGTTTCTCCCTTCTTGTAGGTTTTCCCCTCGACCTTCTTAAACCCTTCACTTGCTTGGACTGCTACTTCTCCCGGATGCTCTGCCTTATTTCTCTTTCAGCTGCCACTATTAATTTTTTGTGTTTACTTCCTCAACTGTTAGTTTTCCTCTCATCTCGGTGTTGACTTCCTAGGTCCTAGTTTCTCTATCCTTCCTTCCACAACTATTAGTCTTTGGTAAGTCCCTTCTTCTTCTGCAACTATCTCCTTTGTAACTTCCAAATAGTTACCTCTGGTCAAAATGTGGTCAACCTCCATAATGTATCACAACCGAACAACGAAGGACCCAATAGGCCTCAATCACAGTGCATTGACTTGTCCCTAAGTCAATCATTATCTAATGTTGGTAGTTCAATTGGTGTTGATGGTGCTTATTCTTGTGTTGTTCCTTCTTGACTAGATCCTTCCAATGAAGGACCCAACCCTGTGATAGAATTAATTGTTTCATTTTTTATCTGCATGTATGCATTGAGGGTTGTCTTCCATGAGCCTATGAGAGTGTGTTCTTAGTCGAGGAATTGTGTCGTGCATTTGAAAATCAGATTATCAGGACGTGTCCTCAGGAGAGTATTCCATTGCGTTTATGTTTCCTCGTTGATATGCTACAGTGTCTCCAAGTGAGTCTGAGCTAGCGACTTAAATTCATGAAGGATATGATTTTCCTTTCTCAAGTCATATTCGATTTGTTGAATCTAAGCCTCGAGGGCATCCACCTATGCCATAAGCTCCTTCTATTGTGTCTTGTCTTTGGTACCTATAACATGGTTAAACAGATGATTAGTGTGGTGGAACAAAGGATAAAATGGTTGATTTTTCCTGGCCAGACATCCTGACCAGTCGTGCACTTGCTCCAAGAGTCCCTGAGCTTCCTCTGCAGCCTGGATGATAGAGGCCTTCAAACTAGCCACTTATGCTATTTTCTGCTAAATTTTGCCTGCATACTAGGTGGACAAATCAAGTAGTGTCATCTGAGTGGAAATAATATTTCTCTTAAGCTCTCAGTTGGTCAAGATAAGGTCATCACAAGCAACTTTGATGTGTTAGCAAATTTCAAGAAGAGTGCAAGGTCAGAAATATTCTAGGGCATCTATGACTATATCTGCGACTAAGGGCCATAGATCAGGAAAAAAATTAGTAATTTGGTCGAGCTGACTCTAGAGAGTTTGTTTCTCTTGGAGGAGATGGTCTCATTCTTCTACAAGGGAAACAATCTGCTATTACCATTGCTTATGTTCAATAGCCATAACAATGTGCAACGCCTCTGCTTGGCGTGCAACCAGTTGAATGAAAGTAAACAATTGGGTTGAGGACCAACCTTGGAGGTCATCAAGGTTCATTGTGGAAGGTCCATGGAACTAAATTTGCAAATTTTTTCCACTAGCAAATGATTTTTGAGATTTCTCTTGGGAAATCTCTCTCGCTACGAGGGCTTGACTGTATCGGATCAATGCAGATTAGGGTGGGTTGCGGTGGTGATGATGAGATGGTATCAAAGGGTAGGGGCAATGCATGGAATGTAGTTGGAAGGGGAGGGGTAGTAATATGACTAGTGACTGTGAGTGGACTTGATTCAAGTAACAAATACAACATAGACATTTGAGCAGTCTCCATGCTTGTAATGTGGGTTGTACTTGTCCCATTCATATTTGTAGTAATTGATTGGATAACAGAGTTGACCTCCATTTCCGTTTCTATACTAGTCAAAGTTTGAGATGGCATGATGTACAAAATGGTGGTGGATGTGGAGGTTGTGCGAGGTGATGGATTGCGCAACTGTGGTGATATGGGGAAGGGGAAGGTAGATTTTCCTCGATGATGGGTGTGGTGGTGTGTGAATGGGGTTCTTCATCCGTGAGATCAACAACTAGGGTGGAGGTGGTCTTAGTCTTTTTCTTGGTCCCAGATGGTGGCTTGGTGGTAATAGGTCAAGGATTCAGAATTGTAGGTTCCGACTAAGAGTGGGGGCTACTACAGGAATTGAAGCAACAAGAGGGCTACAAGTCAAAGAAATAGGAACCTTGAACTGTGAAATTTAGAAAAAGTGGGAAATGGACTTACTGAGGCGCCGAGATTCACCATATTTTCCTACAAGGACTACATATGCATCTCAAGCCCCTTCATGACTGATTTTAGTGTCTCCTCGGTCATTCACTTCCTTTATGCCGCAGGGGTTTGTACTGGAAGTGGTTGGGGCACCATTCCTCCAAACAATTATATATGCCTACCCTCCCAAACTTCTCCAGCATCCCTGACCAAGAAGAGACTTCAATATGGAAGGCTTCTTTAGTTAACATAAACATTTGGGCCCACATCTGAAATGTGTCAGGATGGACACACTTTTGAAATATTTAGGTGCTACCATGGTTGATGTTGAACAAAATATCATGTGAGTATTCATCAAGGAGAAACTTCAGGATTATTGGTGTGACCCTGGTGACTTCCAACATCTTCTTATACTAGCTGACAAAGGAGGCCTCATTGATTTCTTTGTTGTTGGGGTCCCCGAGGTCCGCCATGGTACATACCTAAGAGCAAGTGGTTTGTCTTCAGTAACTGTTACCATCTCTCGACCCTTTGGTGGGAACCATTTCTACATGGCCCATGTGACAATGAAATATCCATAAATAAAGTGAGTAGCCCTTTTATACACATCTTCACAAGAGTCAAAAAGTTCCTATAGTAGAAAGTTGCACCAATTCAACTACGCATCTTGCACACAAGACACCACAATTGAAATGGTGTCTAATGTTTGCTCGCCTCTCGAAAAATGTCACATAAGTTTCCCAACAATTGTGTAACAGGAAAATTTGATGTTGGGTTTATTAATTAGATCTATCACAACACCCTTGCCTCCTCACTGGGTACCATACCTGTTATAATAGTTGTCATCGTTTGTTTTCTTCCCTCGCTTGGAAGCATTTTGAAAAGTAGTTGATATCCCGACTCCAGTAGAAGTCAGGCATGTGAGTCTCTAAATGTCAACAACATGGATTAGGTATTCCTTATCTAACCATAATGACCCTCCATGTATCCCACTGATGAGGAATTTTGTGCATTTCATCACTACTCCTGTCATGACGAATACTGGGAGACTCCTTAAATTTAGCAGCGTCGGTCTCTGTATTCACCTTAAGTCTTATATAACTTTTATTAGTTGGCTTCCATCGGTTTTGATTACAGGTTCTGTGTATACCTCCCGCTTGAGTGTTGGAAACTGGAATGAATTTGAGAGGTCATTGTCTACAAGCACAACTTTATCATACTTGCCATAGAGATGCTCTTTCTTTGTAATTCTTGAATCTGGCTCAACTTTTGGAATATAAATTACAGTCTTCGTCATAGCTACAGAGCGACAATGATAAACAAAGAACACGAGGGGCTTGAACTTGGACTGGGAACATGGAAAATTAGATACAGACTCCAGACTTGGTAATTCGACCACCTCAGCTTTTGGTTCTGAGAAAATTATCATTGCCATGCAAATTAAATAGAAAATCCCGACACGACATTTTTTATTAGACCACTTAACTAATTAATATGGTAACTTTCCCCACTTGGTCTCAATCATGGCAACAATGAAGATGATTGAGTCGGACCTAACTCGAATGACACAAAATTGTAAAAGGAGGGTGGAATTGATGGGTAATTATGGTGTTATGATGGCAGACACCTAGAAGTTGATGAAAAATCACACCAGGGATATTTTGGGAAATATTTAGCCCTAATTCAAATTGACAAAACGAATTATTTCTTAATTATTATGGATATGACTACTAACACGTGTGACTCCCCAACCATAAGAACTTGCAGCGGAGTGAAAATACTTCTACAACTAAAAGAAATGACGAAATTTGATTCTTGACTAACTCTGATTGAAACAACTAACCAACTAAATTAACTGACACAACTAATGTACTACAAAGGACTGATTGACTCTACCTAAACCTACCTACAACCCCCTTTTGAAGATTCAATCAATTTGGTGCAAAATTGTTTGAGCCATGGGAAGGTTTCAAACGTGCACCATTCACCCATCCCAGAAGCAAAACATCATCCAATTGTGTGAGCTTGACAACTCTTGATTGCTTCACTTCTGCAACAATGAAGGGTCCTAACCAATGCATTTGTAGCTTCCCAGGAAACTTTAAGAATTTATTGTCATATAGGAAAACATGTCCTCCAACTATAAAGGATTTCTACTTGATATGCCTGTCATGCCATGCCTTCTGCCTCTACTTCTCATCAGTTTGGTGGAAATAAGCCAGAAACCTAGCCTCATCCTGTTCTAAGACCTCTTACTAATGGGCCAAACTCCACTTTATCTCTATCCCCACCACTCCAAAACTTAAGTTGACTTCCTTCTCTTTCTCTCTCTCCTAGAATTCTAACACCAATCCTTCTTGGTGTAGCTCTTTCTACCTTTTCCCAATCTCCCATAGTTCTCTCTCCTGCCATTTCTTAGATATATTCACTCTCCTTTGTGCCTTCAAATCTATAGCCCTCTAGAAGTCATACATGTCCATTTCCTCAATATTTTCATAGCTCCCCGCTAGGGAGTGTTAGGGTCCTATAATAATAGGATTCATAATTTTGAATTGACTATGGTTAGTCTTGTAATATTGTACATAATTTTGCTTTCTGCAAAATTCTTTCCATATTAAAAATTAAAAAAATGTAAAGAGGGTATGTCCTAAAAGAATGATCAAAGGACACAAAGAAAGAAAAATATCAAAAAAGTGAAAAATATAAACCCTAAAAAGAAATAAAACAAATCATGAAAGTGTGCAAATTCAAATGCCACTACTTTTTACTTTTTTTTATGCAAAATAAGGTTGTGTGAATCTTGTCACAAATGCCACAATCCATGATGGTCAAGTAGCTTAATCTTGACTTATTCATGCTTTAAATTTTATGTTGATAGATAGAGAATAAAGATTTAGCCAAATTGTTTAACCTTGGCAGATCAGTAGTTAGGTAGAGAATAAAAATGAGCTCATCAACTTAATCTGAGCCATCGGAAGTTATAAGGTTAGAATTAGGTAGTTTTCTTGTCAAAATAAAAGGAAATAAAGGGTCAGCAAGCTCAAATGCACCCAATAAAGTGAAGAAAAAATGCTAGGATAAATAAAGGGTAGGTAGAAGAAAGGTTGCAAATGTACAAGGTTGCTGAGTCAAAAGCACATTTATCATGCTTAATCCTATGTTTCAAATGCAAGAGCATTTATGGGAAAGAAAAGATGTTCACAAGTTGGTTTAACTAATTTTCCCTCATTTCGCTATGCCCCCACATGTTTATTTGCTAATTTCCCCATTATCCCTTTATCAGTTATAAATCCACTTTTCCTTTCATTTTGACCCTTACCTCTTGGTTTCATACATTTCCCTAGTAATTACCCTTCAAAAATCATCCCCCTACCCAAAACCCTTTTTCCCTAGTGTGAAACCCATTTCCCATTCCAAATATTACCCTCCCCCCTTATTAATTTCCCTATTTCCCTTCAAAAACCCATAGAAACCCCCTTATCCTAAGTTTTTATCCCCCCGCATTATCTAATTAATTTCCCCACTTTATATTTCCCCGACAAACCCTTTTTAATCCACCAACCCTTGGTACAGTTAGAAAACCTTGCCACATAACCCCTAGTCCCACTTTATTAACCCGTTGCTTATATTTAATCCCAACCTTATACACTAATTAATTACAATTTGTTGTAATTAAAACCACAAGCCCCACAAATCCCTTCCCCAATTCCCTCCGTGTAGCTTAACCACAGGACAACCGTCCGATCTCCTGCCCCTAGATCTGACGATGCGCATCCCTATCTCATGGGTTCACTGCCCGACGAATAGCTACCCAAGAGCACATGAGATTCGCGGTTTTGCCTGGGCTCTTTTTTGCTATGTGGCAGCACCAGGCTAGATCGTGTGCTTGCGAAAAATACCGCCTACCCTCCAAAAGTGGTGTGATGGCCCAGAAAACTGCCTCCCCTCTAAGACCAAAAACTGCCCACTTTTCATTTATAGTTTCTGCACCAAAATGTGACCATTACCCTTTAAAAGGCTATAAAAGCCCCAATTCACTCTTTTCGCTCATTTTTCACTACAACTACTGCTCACGCCATTTTTCTACACCGTGAACCTCTGTGACCAAATTTACCATCGTTTGCCACCTGAAGAAGCTTCGGACACCTAATTCAAGCAACGAGTTCACAGTTCAATCTACCATACCCTCTGCATTCGCCACTGAACCCAATTTGCAAGCCAGACCATTGATTTCCAGGTATTCTTGGAAAAACTAGAACGGCCCCTGAATTTGAAAATGCTCAGTCTAATTGAAAGCTTAATTAATTGAAATAAATTAGGGAATTTGCCTAAATTTAAGACAAGCTTATTTGTATATCCCAAACCCTTCTTTTTTAACTATAATTATGCTCTCATGGTACCAGAAATCCCAAACCTCATTTCTAGAATCTCTACAAGGCTAATTCATATCCATAAACTCAGTTATGGCTTCCCAAACCTCTCTGGATGTGAGACCTCTATCAACCCCTCACTTGGACATTGACCACCTTGCATTAGCAGACAAAGATTTCCAAATAAAGGACACAGCCTCCCCTGCCTACCTTCTAAAGCTCCACTGCTGGAGTAAGGACAAGTTCCTAAACCAGGATGATGACATTCACCTTTGGGAGTCTAATTTACCCAAGTATTTGTTCCCAGAAGTACACCCATTACCTAACATCATCCACTTATGTCATGCCTGTCACATTCCTAGCCAAAGGGCTATTATCACCCCTAAATAACAGCGTTATTTACCATCATTACAGATTCTATTAACCAAATGTTGCAGGTCAACCAAGCCCTAATGAGACCCCACTCTCTATTGGAGACTTGCTGGACCTATATGTCAAGTTAGACTTGGCCAAAATAACACAAATTTTCCAGACTTTCATCATAGAGGACCGCCATACAACCACAATAGTCCCCCTTATGCTACCACCATTTTTTCAGAGAGAGGCAGACAGGTTATTGCTATGTTCTCTTGCATCTTAGTATATACCTCAAATGAGCATGTGCATGAGGTTGTCCTGGCCTTTCTTTCCATTTTTAGCCCAGGAAAGCCTCTTGATGTGATTTACAACTATGCTCAGTTCATTGAAGATAGGATGCATGAACAATTCACCAGATTACCTGCTGAAAGAGTCTTCAAGTACTCTTCTGTATTATTTCACATGTTTTTATATTATCAATCAGAAAAATTCCCTATCAGCATCCAGAAGTTGAATACCAAGGGAAATCAAAGATCATTTATTTATTGGAAACCCTTGATCCAAAGGTACTCCAGTACATTCACCTATAAGGACTTCATTGATTCATTTTTCCATCCAGTCATGAACATGCTAACCAATAACCCTCAGCCCATAATTAGCCAAGAGATCAAGAGGGTGTTACAGTTGGCCAAGAATAGCAAGGTGGGAGACTGGTATTTGTACCAGAACCACATAGATATTAGAATATATGGATGCCAACTTTCCCCTTACAAACTACCCAAATACCTCCCTATGAGGATATTTGCACTAGAATATTTTAGGCAGATCATCAATTATGATGAATTCAACTTCCTAGCAGCTAGGAAGAAAACCCAATTCAAAATGAAAAATCAATTGGGCCCCTTCATTTGCAATACCAAAGAAGCTGGACCTAAGGTAGACAAGATGTTACAACAAATTAAGTTCAAAAACAGTTTTATGTGGCAATATGACCCTCATGGGGTCATAAATAAGTTGAGAATCAGGGTCAAATTGGGACCTTTCATCCACCATCCTAAACCGGATATTTAGAGGTTTGCCAACCAATCAGAATGGTTGGAAAACACATTAATTGACATGGATAGCACAATAGTGGATGTAGAAATACACTGATTTATGTAGAGAAACAAATTGATGAAAGTTCTTCCCTGCATGTTCCAGAACTAGGGGAACCCATGAATATTCCTCCTGTTTTATAGACCCTAGCAAATGAGGAGAGAATCCCAAAGAGAAACAGGGAGGAGTGTTCCAGTTCTACTATGGAAACCACAGATGAGCATTTTGAGCTCAGGAAAAAGCCTAAGCCGAATCCTGTAACTGAACAGGAAGAAACCATTGAATCAGTGGAAATCACTGACACTAATACAATGGTGGAAAGAAGCAAAGGCACAACTTCTTTAGGAGAAACACAACAGCCATAAACATCTAACACTCAACTAATTGAGAGACAACTCAGTGTTGAGGTTTCTTCTTTTACTAGGCCAGCAGTTAAGGAAAACGATATCAAGGACAAGTACAAGGAGATCAAGTTGAGAAATGAGAAGTTGAAGGCTGAAACATATGCCCAATACTTCCAAAACACACGAGCTAATCAGAGTAGGTTGATGTCAAATTTTGACATCAAAGCAGGAAAAATGCAAGTGTCCTTCATGCAGCCTATTGTTCAATAGCCAAAACATCCATTGACTACAGAAAAACCGACTTCGAGGTGTTGGCCGGGGATGTTCATCCCATTGACCAGATTGAATTCCACAAGAAGGCTGGAGAGATGATCTACTCCACCTTGATAGGGAAGGCCATGGATGCACATAAGATGTATAATTCATTAGATAATATTATAGCCCAATATAAATTGGAAAAAGCCTCCTCACAGGCCAAGGACAACAGGATCAAGTCATTGAAGGACTTGGTAATTGAGTTGGGACATGATCCAAATGACATCAAAGCTGCTGAGAAGTTGATCAAGAAGAAGAATGAGGACATTGTAGCTCTTAAAAAACAATTAAAACTTCCTCATTCAGATCACCCACAGACAAAAGAGGTCTTGGAGAGCCAAACACATCAAGAAGAGATGATGGACCTGGTTTTACAATTGAATGATCAATTGAAGGAAATAGAAAAGGAGTCAGATAGCTTGATACAGGTAAAACAAAATATTCGGGAGACTGCCCTTGCCACTGCTATCCCAACAGTTACTACTACAGTACCTTCCACTTTGGCAGCATCATTAGATCCTACTTCTCCAATGGCTACAGCACTGCTAGCTTCTACAGTGTCTACATCAGCAACAGGGTCAACAACAATAGGGTCAACAGGTGATGAGGCTAGCAAATTGGTTAAGGAAATGGAAGACATGTCCATTCAGACCACAGAAATGAACAAGCTCAAGGAAAAGGTGACCAATCTAGAGACTGACTATAAGCTTGCACAGATTATGCACAAAGAAGAAGTGCAGAAATCAACCAGGATGAATGAAAGAATAAAAAACTTGGAGAAGGAATTGACTTTAAATGAACCCCTTGGATAGGCTAAGGAACAATTATGGGCCAATATCATTGACTTTGTCAATGATATTTGGCCATGAATTCAAGTAATTTTTTAACAGATTGACTTAGTAAAGCAGGCTACATAAGTTAGACAGAGAGTGAAAATAGAATTGGGAGATTTGCCAGAGGAAGCAACATGGATCATTCACTTCCTTAACTCCAAAAATAAGTATGAATTGCAGGAATTAGAGATACCTAATAGGACAGGTACAATACACGAAGTAAAAAGGGTCCGCACCAAGAGGAATTTAATGCTAAACCTTGAAGATAAGTGCCAAACCATGCAAATGGCTATAGACAGGTTCATGGTTAAATTTTAAGTTTTGAGGCAAAAGGGTCTACCCAATCCCTTGATAATAAATGATAATTTAATGCCACAAGAGGACTACAACAGGAAAATCAGAGAAGTGGCTAGAGATCAAGTGAACACTTCATCTATGAAGGGGATCCCAACTGGTAAGGTCCTATACCAAAATTTTGAGAACTTGTTTTACCTCCAGCATGAGGTAAAACACCTTTTTGTGAATAAGCCCACTTTTGCCAAGTACACGGAGGCAGATGAGATTTATAGGAAAATGATAAATATCCAATTACCAGATGCAGAAACATGGGAGAAATTGAATGACTTACTGTAGAAATACACGGTCAAAATGTAAAAATGTACAGTAAGGGTAAAAGGCACAATAAAAGGATAATGACAGGCCAACCAGATGAAAGAGTATTAGGTAAAAGTGTATGAGTTGAAAGATCAGAGTAAGAAGAGCATTCAGCGTGAAGACCAAATAACAAAGAAGAGATTAAAAGGAAAAATATAAGAACTTAAAGACAGCATAACCTAATAAATAGGGATAGCAAACAGCAATTCAATAGTTGTCTCTATCTTCTTGCATGAAGATATTTCTTTCTCCTAGATTAACTCCCAAGACAGTTTGGGATATTTTGTAAATTATTTTTGTATAAATACTTCATAGTTCGAAGTATTGAGTGTGGATTTCTATACATTTGTAGAGTTATTTGGATCATAAACCTAAGGGTTATTGTAACAAATCTTTCAAGTCAGCAGACTGGACCAAGTAATAAAGAGATTGCATTATAGGATTCATGTGTTGAGCTATTACAGTGAAGTATTTTCTTTGTCAGATTTTGTTATTTTCTTATGGATTTCACAAACTTAAATTTCATCTAAAGTTGAATGAATTAACTGGAAATTTATCTCAGAATTTGTTTAAGTGCACTATGTTTTGAACAATTGATCATTTCTATGTTTTCCTCTGATATCTGGATTTGAGAATCCTTAATTTCTCTCCCATCCCAGTTGACCTCTTTCACTTTCTTCATAATCCGGCCTAAGGAACCCTTAATTGCTCCATGGATTCGATTCAAAACCACTTCACCATCCAGCCTTTTAGATCTGAAGTAACTCAGCTATCTTGCCCTGTAGACACTATTTTTAAAACTTGATCTAGTCCTGTTTGTTTGACATTTGACCCCATAGCCCAATGGTAAAAAACATCCCTCTATTCATCTAAGTAAGTGATCCCACCACCAAAATCCAAATCAAAACCCAAGTACAATCATAACTAGCCTAAAATCAATTAACTAAACAAAGTTAAACCATAAAGAGAGAGCCCTCTCTGAGCATTAGGAAGGCTAGATCCTAATCTCCAAAGTTGGTTTGTGGTTACCTCTAATCATTTCTTTCTTAACAACTCTAGAGAAATATTGGAGTGATAACACATTGGCGACCATACTGGGGACTTCGATCCTCAGTGTAATAAAACTTTCAAAATTCATCTTTTTCCCCTTAAGGTCATTTTAAGGAGTTGATGTTAAAAAGTTCCAAAAAAAAATTAAAAAATTAAAATTCTCACTCCCAAAAAGTCTCACTATACTAGGGCAAATCCAGATCCAAACCCTGCTACAATAGTTGATGACCCTAAAAGAATTTTAAGAAAACCAGAAAAGGTAGAAACTCAAGCAAGTAGTAGCCAGTTAGTTAAAGCAAATTCACTCCCCAAGGAATTATCAACTTTAGAGGAAATTCCATTTGATTTGTCATTTGACCTCTCATTGTTTAGAACTAAATCAGAGAATGCAATTCATGAAACTGTGTTAGACCCTAATTTTATTCAATTCATTGAGTCAAAAAAGGTGCCTATACATCCAGATTTAGATAAACTTGTGTTGGATACTTTTGACAAGTTAGAAGCTTTAACCTCCACATTAATAAGCCATATAGATGATGCTTACCTTCAACAATCAGTTGAATTAGCTGCCCTCACTGTTGTTGCCTCTGAAATTTCTGCACAATCTTCAAATACTGTAAATACACCTTCATTTACTACCACCTCACCTATAATATCCACCACAGTTCATTCCCCTAAACCAGTTGTTCATCAGCTTCCTATCCAAAAAAACACCTCAACCTCGTATAATTCATCTCCATCCATTTCAAGCCCTTCCTCAAGCACTCACACTTTACCCCCTAGTCAAGCCAAAATCTCATCCATGGCAAACAGATATGCACCTTTGGTTTTACCAGCATAGCTCCATGCCATGCCCCAAGATTATCAAAGCAAAATCTTTTTGTTTGATGCTACTGGTCAATATACTGCCCAACAGCATGTGAACAAAATGACTTACTATTTTGAGTTGCATGAGATTGATGAATCTAATGTCCAAATGAGGTTGTTTGCCCAAACATTAACTGGGGATGTTAAGAAATGGTTCAAAGCTTTACCTGCTAATCATATTGCAGACTTACCTGCTTTTCATATATTGTTTATTGATATGTGGGAGAGAAAGAAAAACCCTCTGCAAATAATTTCTGAATATGATAACATTAGAAGAGCTCCTAATGAGTCAGTTCTGGATTATTGTACTAGGTTCAATAGCATCTACAATGCAATCCCTGCTAATATTAAGCCTCCACTAGACCTAGCATTGATTGAATTCCTTTTGGTTTTGACACTGATATGTCATACCAATTAAGAGAAAGAAACCCTGAAACATTGGAACAAATGAAAAGTAATGATGTTAGTGTAGAAGCCAATCTATTAGCTACGAAAGCTAGAATGAGAAATGAAAAAAGAGTTGTCATTCAAGAGGAAACTTCCACTTCTGATGGTAAAATCGATAGTTTATTAAAGAGTTTAGAAAGAACAATGGATATATTAGAAAACATGGAAAGAAAAACTCAGTGGGAAAATCAACAGCCACCCCCAATAAGAAACCCCAACTTCAGGAAGATTCCTAACATTGGAATGAATGCAATACCATATTAGCAAATCAGACCATCCTTCCAGGAAAACTATGTTTAGGGTTCACAAAACCATGAGGGAGAGGATGACACCCAGATAAATTTATTAGGGATCAAAAAATAAGATGTTGTTTTTCTTACTCAAGAAGAACAAGAATTGTACATGCTGCAACAATTGCATTTAGAATATGGAGAGTCCTTCTACTTTAAATAGGGCTATGAGTATTCCATATATGAAGTTCACAAATAGTATAGCCTAAGAAGTAAAAAGAAAAATGCTATTCCCACTAAGAGATCAATCCAAACCCAAACTGAAAAGATAACAAAAGCTTTTGTAACCAAAGTCCTGCAAATCCTCCCTAGGGGAACTCAGGAGACTTCTAACCCAAAAATTGTAGATGTAACTTCATCTAAAACTCAAACTGAAACTGTTACTCAAATCATTCCAAATAAGAGAATTCAAAACAAAACTGCTGAAACACAGACTGAAGTGCCTAGTATAGAAAAAGAAGATAAAAACACACAGACCACATTTGCTAAGGAAGATCTCATCCAATCAAGCAAAACTCAATTGCCTTTCAACATTAAAACTGAGATAGCAAAATTGAAAATATCAATCCCTTGAGCTAGTGAAAAATTAATCATATAGATCATAGATCACTGAAACATTGAATATAGGTGAAGGGGAGGATGTTGTGAATTCGAATGGTGATCAACCTGAGTTATTGTTTGGTCCTGAAGTAAATGGCTGTTGGAAATAATACTGAGAGGGGGGGTGAATCAGTATTATCAAGTCACTTAATTTCTTTTTCAAACCCAAATCATATACGCTACTTCAGTTAGATAAAACTGCGTATATACGCAACTACAGAGAAGGAAACCCGCGTATGCAATGCAAACTTATAATTTAGTTTATCTTACTGATGTTGATCATTAATCTGTGTATTAGGATCAAATAAACAGTAACCAGAAATAGTAAAACAGATCTGAATACAATCGCACACACAAGAACACAAGATATAAGGTGGAAACCCAATGTGGGTGAAAACCACCTGCTGCAATTCGTTTCTATCTTCTTTTAATTAGAAACTTCTTTTTACAATGTATTGGTGCAGTCCTTTACCAGTACGCAGGCTGCAACCTACAGAGAGCTACCACCCTCTCTCGTTCTCCAACTTCTCCTGGAAGGGAGCTACAACCCCCTTAGCTCTTGCACTAGCCAAGATACTAGTACATAGGTGCTGGCCTATAGAAGGCTACAACCTTCTCTTTCTTCCAGGGACCTCGTTTCATAAATTTTCAGACTGGATCCACATCAATCAAATATCAAGAATTTCGGCATCAACCAATCACCTTTTTCACCAATCAAAACTGAATCAAAATAAACATTTCTCTGACAGCTGTACCCAGAACACAGTAACTATAACCACACACCAATTCTGAACCTAGACCACTGCAGCAATAAACAGAAACAGCTAGAACATAAATTAAGAGATGTACGCTACTTCACTATTCATAACCTACATGTATACGCTTCTGTGTCAAAGCCAACCTACGTATACGCTTCTTTCCCTTACCAAAAAAGTGTGTATATGTGCCTTCGCTTTACTGAACATGCGTATAGATCTATAAAGGATAATTCACTCATTCAAAAATTCAGACACTGATTAGCCCAGAGTATTAGATTTATAGATCAAGCATGCGCCACATATAACAGATCAAAATCATACAAAGATACTATCATTCAAGCCTTAAGATTATGACCCAACAATAGAACTTATCCTTCTCTTTGCACTAAGGTTCCTCCTTCATTCAGATCCAGATCTGCACCATAAACTCAATCACCAATATTTCAGATCTAGCACTTATTAGATATTCAATTAATTCAGATCATCCTTTGCCAAATGATCTCCTTCCCCTTTTATACTCTTAGGCCTTTCACAATACCACAGTCCAAAACCATAATAACACAATACCATGGACCCAATACTTGGGATCAACGTTTCTGACGAAATACCATGGTCCAAAACCATAGGTTCAAATACCAAGGACTAACTACCACGGATCAAAAGTAAGTTCTCCAACATATACGCGCTTTCCCTTGCATGAAAGTGTGTGTATACACATACGCACCTTTGTAATGTCTAACCCGCATGTATACGCGCCTTTGTCTTGGTGAACCTGTGTATATATCTTTTCCTTCATTCTGAAAGACTGAACTGAGATCTGTCACCAAAGAGAGTTGCCATCAAGGACAACACCTGTGCCATAGCTCCAAACCTGTGCCATAATGCCAACAATCTCCCCCTTTGGACTTGATGGCAACCCCAAGATTCGCAAGGTCATTCTCCCCCTTTGTCATCAAGGGAAAAGGGTTGTGCTCCCCCTGAGTACATGCTGAAATCTCTGCCCTGCTGTGCTAACCATGCTCCCCCTGACTGTAGGCAAGATCTGCAAAAAGATGTTCTTCAAGAAGAACCATACATCATAAATGACCTTCCTATCACCAAAAAGACTCAATACATACATCCATCACCCAACCAAGTGGGGATACATCAGAAATTTACATATGACAACCAAGTTCATTACCTGTTCATCCCAGGCATAGTGGGGAAACCAAAATAGGCCGTTACATGACCTTGAAACCATAAAAGAGATACATGACATAGAGACGAAATATCTAGAACAAAACTTATGAAAGTCACCAATAACTGATAGCAGCAGCATCTGTCAATCACCATTCAGATCAGCAACCAAGATTTCCTTTTGTTCTCCCTCTACCTTTGTTCCACCTGAACTCAACAACATCTGAGAACTAGAACCAAAAGTTTCTAAGATAATGCCAACAATGCATCATTAGAAGTTTATCTGCTCCCCTTGAACCTGTGCTGAATGGTCTCTGTCAGACCCATATCAGAATATCTTCAACCAGGGTCTGTCCCTACTGATATCCATCAAACCTCCATATACGCTACTGTCTCTGCACAAACCAGCGTATGTACGCGGATCCTCCTCAGGCAACTCGCGTACACCCATTTTTCTCTGAAACAGACAAGATTTAACAGCAAGATGATGCATCAACTACTCCCAGCTTCTGTCTGAGGTATTCAAAAGTTTCCCTAGGCAGTGGTTTAGTGATAATATCAGCAACTTGTTCCTTAGAAGGAACATACTCCAATTTGACCTTTTGTTCCAACACTTGTTCCCAGAGAAAGTGATACTTGATCGGTATGTGCTTGGCCTTTGAATGCATGACAAGGTTCTTTGAAATGTTGATTGCACTTGTGTTATCACATAAGATGGAGATAGGTGGTGTACAAGTGATTTGAAAATCCTGCAAGGTCTGCATCATCCAAAGGAGTTGAGTGCAGCAAGATGCAGCAGCCACATATTCCGCTTCAGCTGTAGATAAAGCAATCGAACTCTGTTTCTTGCTGAACCAAGATACTAATCTAGAACCCATAAAGAATGCACCTCCACTTGTGCTCTTCCTATCATCCACGCTTCCGGCCCAATCTGCATCTGTATAAGCATGAAGTGTGAGATCTGTATCTCTAGGATACCATAAGCCATAGTTTTGAGTTCCTTGAAGGTATTTGAAGATTCTCTTAACTGCCTGCAGATGAGTTTCCTTTGGATTTTCCTGAAATCTTCCAACCATTCCTACTGCATGCATGGTATCTGGTCGGGTACCTGTCAAATAAAGTAGACTTCCAATCATGGATCTATAGGTTGGTTGATGCATTGCTGCTGATTCATCATTTGTATTGAGACTGCATCCTGTAACCAAGGGGGTACATACTGGTTTTGCATCTTCCATGCCATATTTCTTCAAGATCTGCTTGAGATACTTGGTTTGAGACAAAAACATACCGCCTTCATTTTGTTGGATTTGCAATCCAAGAAAATATGTCAGTTCTCCAAGCAAAGACATTTCGAATTCTTTTTGCATCACCAAGGCAAAGCTTTGACTCATAGCTTCTTGATTGCTACCAAAGATAATATCATCTACATACACAACAAGTATTAGCAATTTGTCATTTTCAATTTTTATATAAATATTGCTATCTGCTGATCCTTTTGAAAAACCTTGTCGATGAAGATATTTTTCCAAACAGTAGTACCAAGCCCTTGGAGCCTGTTTAAGACCATAGAGAGCCTTTTTTAATCTGCATACAAGATTTGGATCATTCCCAAGAATGAAACCATCTGGTTGCTCAATGTACACTTCTTCTTCTAAGTTTCCATTCAGAAAGGCTGATTTCACGTCCATTTGGATTACTTTGAACTTCTAAAAGCTTGAGAGAGCGAGAAACATTCGAATGGCCTCAAGTCTAGCAACGGGAGCAAAATTTTCTTCAAAGTCTATTCCTTCTTGTTGAGCATACCCTTTACAAACAAGTCTGGCCTTGTTTCTAATCACTTCCCCATTTTCATTCATCTTGTTTTTAAAGATCCATTTTGTCCCTATGACATTCTTATCTTTTGGTCTAGGAACCAGCTCCAAAGTGTTATTCTTTTCAATCTGCTCAAGTTCTTCATCCATTGACTTGACCCAGCATTCATCTTTGCATGACTCTTTTACATTTTGTGGTTTAGTGGAGGAGAGCAATGCCAAATAGCTTGAGGCTTCTGCAATTGTTCTTCTTGTTTGTATACCTACCTCTTTCTGCCCCAAAATTTGAGATTCTGGATGATTCTTCTGAACGTACCTGGATGGAGTCTTTTCTTCTATCCTTATCTGTTCCTCTGGTGCCTCTTGAGGTTCTTCTTCATCATCAGTCTGATTTGAAGGATGGTCTTCATCCTCTTCGATATTTTCATAATTTACTTGCCTAGGAATGTTTCCTTCTTCATCAACCACTACATTAATGATGTCAACTATTCTTCCAAGTCTTTTGTTGTAACACTTATATGCTTTGCTGTGAGGAGAATAACCAAGGAGAATGCCTTCATATGCTCTAGGTTCAAATTTGCCAAGATGTTCATCATTATTCTTAATATAGCATTTGCTTCCAAAGATTTTGAAATGTTTTACCGAAGGAGTCTCACCATACCAAAGCTCATGAGGAGTTTGAGTGTTGTTCACCCAGACATTTGTTTTGTTGAGAATAACAACCGCAGAAAATGCAGCTTCACCCCAGAAGGTTGCAGGAGTTCCAGACTCATCAAGCATAACACGAGCCATTTGTTGAACTGTTCTGTTCATCCTTTCCACTACTCCATTTTGCTGAGGAGTCCTAGCTATAGAGAATTCCCTTCTTATTCCATGTTCTTCACAAAAATCAAAAGATTCATTTGAGGTAAACTTTCCACCTCTCTCAGACTTGAGGCACTTAATTTTGTGATCTGATTCGTTTTCAACCAAGGCTTTGAAAGATTTGAATTTTTCGAAGGCTTCGTCTTTGTGCTTCATAAGTCCTATCCAAACCATCCTGGAGATGTCATTAATGAATAATATAAAGTATTCTTCTCCTCGAGGTGACCTTTTCCTAGATGGACCACATACATCTATATGGACTAGTTCAAGAGGCCTGCTAGCTAATCCTTCCTTCTCAGGGAAGTTAGTTCTGGTTTGCTTACCAAACTGACATGATTTGCATATTGTATTATCTGGAATTCTGATGTCTGGAAGACCACGAACTGCCTGGTATTTGCATGCTTTCCTTATCTGTGAAAAGCTTAGATGCCCCAACCTCTGGTGCCATAACCAGTGTTCATCATTCTTGCTCAAATAGCATTGTTGTTGTCCTTCTTCAAATATGTATAAATTATTTGGAGTTCTTATGCCTTTGATCACTGTTTTTCCTGTATCAAGATCACGAACACTACATCCATTTGATCAAAATATTACCTCAGTTCCTTGATCGCACATCTGACTGACACTCAGTAGATTATGCTTCAAGCCATCAACATACAAAACATTTCCAGCCTTGACTTTTTCTTTCAACTGAACAATGCCTTTTCCTTTTATGACTGCAGGGGTATCATTTCCAAAAGAAACTTTCTTTCCTTTTTCTAAAGCACTATATGATTGAAGTTTTTCTTTATCACTTATCATATACTTCGAACATCCACTGTCGATGTACCATTGATTTTCCTATCCTTCTGCATATAAAGCTATCCCACATCTTTCTGGTTGCGGTTCCTTCATTCTCCATGTTTTGGTATTTGAGGTTTGTTCCTTCTGAGTTGTCTTTTGAAACCTGCTCCTGCATTCAGAATCTTCATGACCGAAGTTATTAAAAATAGAACATTAAATTTCACTTTCAAGGGCAGAAAAGTTGTTGTAGGTCCTTTTCGTGATTCCAGTCATACTTCTTTGTTTTTGAGCTTCTCTAGTCATGATTGTCTTATAGGCAACACATTGAGCTTCTTTGTGACCAAATTTATGGCAAGAGAAACATTGGCCATTGAAGAAACTCCTGCGATTATCAAATCTATCAACCAACCGATTGTAGTTTCTACTGACATCCATTCTTGAGCTAAATTGGGAAGATTTTACCTGTGGCTGGTTGTGGTTTCTGTTTGTCCTTAAGGTAGATTGCCCCCGATTTTCTTGATAGTCTTTGTTCATTCTTGAGGTAAACTGTCCCTGATTTACCTGATGATTTATATTAGGCCTTTTCTCGCTCCTCCTTGCTGCATCAAGATAACTTTTGGAGGTGGATGCTTGAGATGCTTCTCCATTATATCCCAGACCTGTCTTGATTAGTGGAGAACGTTGCACATTGATAATCTCATCCAGAGTTTCAGATCCTTTAACAAATATAAGATTAAGAGCTTTTGTTTTCTCAATCTCTTTTCTAAGACCAACAATTTCACATTCCAATTTTTCATGATGTTTTTCCCTTTCGGTCAGTTGACATTGTAGAGAATCAATAATCACCTTTTTCTCTTCTAAACAAATTTTGAGATTAGAAATCTCTTCATAAAGACCTTCTTCATCTATATCATCCATGTAATCATCATCTTCAAAAGCCATTAAAAGTTTATAATTATTACCTCGTTCATCTTCGTCACTATTTGAAAGTCCATCACTATCTTCATGAGTGTAATAGCTTTTCTTATTTGCATTATGTTTCTTGTTCCATCTAACAGGTTCCTTCCCCTTGTCAATCTTATCCTTATGAGGACATTTGGCAGCATAGTGACCAACTCTTCCACAAGCAAAGCATTTGAAAGGTAACTTACCTCAGAATCGTCCAGCACCCCGTTGAAGGTTTTTGACAAAATTTGATTCTTCTTCTTCTTCTGACACGTGTCCTGACTCATAGTAATCTCCTTTGCCTAAAGCCTTGAAGGCAACTTCTCTCCTGTCTGATGGTCTTCCTTTCCTCATTTCATAAGCAGTCGGAATTCCCTGCAGCTGTGACATGGTAAGGTTTCGTAGATTCTCTTTTTCTTCTATTGCAGAAACTTTAGATTCAAACTTAGGGGACAAAGATCTTAGAACTTTTTCAACCACAACAGCCTCTTTTATTTCTTCTCCCAAGTTTTTCATACAATTAACAATCTCATCTACACGAAGGAAATAGTTAGCCACACTTTCATCATTGTGCATTTTGAGATTTTCATACTGAATTATGAGGGTTTGAAGTTTTGCTCGTTTTACCTGATCATCTCCTTCATAGCTCAGAACAATCTTGTCCCATATTTCTTTTGCAGATTTATACTGCATAACCTTCACGAACTCTGATTGAGATAGACATCCTAATAGAGTATTGACAACCTTTGCATTTGTTTCATATTTCTTCTTCTCAGCCGAATCTATAGGAGTTGCTGATGGAAAAGTGTACCCTGTATCTATGATATCCCAGACTTCTATACCAAGAGATTGAAGATAGGCAGTAACTCTTACCTTCCAATATACGAAGTTTGTCCCGTCAAAGATTGGTGGCCTGATAGATGCTTCTCTCTCGTAGTTGCTCATGATGATGGATCTTCCTTCAAGCGATCAAGCTTCTTCAGAAGGACTTGCTCTGATACCAATTGTTGGAAATAATATTGAGAGGGGGGGTGAATCAGTATTATCAAGTCATTTATTTTCTTTTTCAAACCCAGATCATATACGCTACTTCAGTTAGATAAAACCGGGTATATACACAACTACAGAGAAGGAAACCCGCGTATGCAATGCAAACTTATAATTTAGTTTATCTTACGGATGTTGATCATTAATCAGTGTATTAGGATCAAATAAACAGTAACCAGAAACAGTAAAATAGATCTAAAGACAATCACACACACAAGAACACAAGATATAAGGTGGAAACCCAATGTGGGTGAAAACCACCTGCTGCAATTTGTTTCTATCTTCTTTTAATTAGAAACTTCTTTTTACAATGTACTGGTGCAGTCCTTTACCAGTACGCAGGCTACAACCTACAGAGAGCTACCACCCTCTCTCGTTCTCCAGCTTCTCCTGGAAGGGAGCTACAACCCCCTTAGCTCTTGCACTAGCCAAGATACTAGTACGTAGGTGCTGGCCTACAAAAGGCTACAACCTTCTCTTTCTTCTAGGGACCTCGTTTCATAAATTTTCAGACTGGATCCACATCAATCAAATATCAAGAATTTCTGCATCAACCAATCACCTTTTTCACCAATCAAAACTGAATCAAAATAAACATTTCTCTGACAGTTGTACCCAGAACACAGTAACTGTAACCACACACCAATTCTGAACCCAGACCACTGCAACAATAAACAAAAATAGCTAGAACATAAATTAAGAGATGTACGCTACTTCACTGTTCAGAACCTGCATGTATATGCTTCTGTGTCAAAGCCAACCTGCGTATACGCTTCTTTCCCTTACCAAAATAGCGTGTATACGCGCCTTCGCTTTACTGAACCTGCGTATAGATCTATAAAGGATAATTCACTCTTTCAAAAATTCAGACACTGATTAGCCCAGAGTATCAGATTTATAGATCAAGCATGCGCCACATATAACAGATCAAAATCATACAAAGATACTATCATTCAAGCATTAAGATTATGACCCAACAATAGAACTTATCCTTCTCTTTGTGCTAAGGTTCCTCCTTCATTCAGATCCAAATCTGCACCATAAACTCAATCACCAATATTTCAGATCTAGCACTTATTAGATATTCAATTAATTCAGATCATCCTTTGCCAAATGATCTCCTTCCCCTTTTATACTCTTAGGCCTTGCACAATACCACGGTCCAAAACCATAATAACACAATACCATGGACCCAATACTTGGTATCAACGTTTCTGACGAAATACCATGGTCCAAAACCATAGGTTCAAATACCAAGGACTAACTACCACGGATCAAAAGTAAGTTCTCCAACATATACATGCTTTTCCTTGCATGAAAGTGTGTGTATATGCATACGCGCCTTTGTAACGTCTAACCCCGTGTATACGCGCCTTTATCTTGGTGAACCTGTGTATATATCTTTTCCTTCATTCTGAAAGCCTGAACTGAGATATGTCACCAAAGAGAGTTGCCATCAAGGACAACACCTGTGCCATAGCTCCAAACCTGTGCCATAATGCCAACAATGGCACCCATCAACAAGGGGGCATTCCTCCTTTCTACATTAGCTTGAACATTCATGATAAAATGTTACATAATGCTATGCTAGACTCAGGGGCATCCCATAACTTAATGCCAAAGGCAATCATGGAGAGACTAAACTTAGATATCACCAAACCATACAAGGACCTCTTTTCCTTTGACTCTAGCCAAGTTAAATTCCTCGGCTTGATCAAGGATTTGTGTGTAACTCTAGTCTAGTGCCCAGCAAAGAGTATTGTGATGGAAATAGTAGTTGATAACATCCCACCCAAATATGGAGCATTGTTATCTCGCTCATGGGGAGAAAAATTGCAGGGATCTTTACAATTAGATATGTCATATGCCACCATCTCTATTTTTGGTCAACAAAGAAAACTTTATAGAGATAGCTTAATGAAATACATGGTTAGTAGTGCAGAAAAATCACAGAATTTCCCTATATACTCCATGCATTCTCATATGGACTCTTTTATCTTGTACAATTTAGAACATGACAAAAAGGAAATCATAGTTGTAGAAGAAAAATAAAAACCACCTGATAGTGAAAACATTTTTCATGAGTCTCTATGGCATTTGTATTTTGATGGATCTGTGAATAGACTAGGAGCAGGTGCAGGAGTGTGGATTAGCAACATGGAAAACAATCATTCTGAGGGTCATGCATTTAGATTAAACTTTAAATGCACAAATAACATGGAAGAATATGAAGCTCTAATCCTAGGACTACAAATGGTTAGAAAACTTGAAGCCAAGAGAGTTTCTATAATGGGAGACTCATAATTGATTATTAAACAAATCAAAGGTGAATACTCTGTAAATAATCCCAGACTGAGCCAATATAAAGAGACTTTCCTAGATTTGATCAAAGACCTTCTTGAAACCGACTTTGCTGCCATTCCTAAGAAACAGAATATGCAAGCCCACAATCTGGCCACTTTTTCCAGTACCTGTAAATTTCCTTTTCAGCCCAACCACCAGTACACTGCAGAAGTCAGACATAGGCCTATCATACCTAACAATTTGAAATATTGGTAGACTTTCTCACAATATTCTCAAATTTATGATTTCATGAATGCTGAAGGGGAGTTTCAAAATTGTAATATAGACACAGATTGTACAGTAGACAATGACATAGATAGTGGGATAGATGTAAATATTTTAGATATAGGTAAACCCACTAATTTCACTAAACTAGAAATAGATAACTTAGAAAATGTAGAAATAGAAGAAATAATGAATGATGATCCTGAAATTCTAAACCTTAAAAATATTTTTTTGCCTAAGGGATTAGTCCCCTTAGAAGATTTGTTTGATTCAAATGATGTAGCTAGGAAACCAAAAATGGAGCCTTTAAGAGCAGATATAGAAGAATGTAACATAGGAACTGAAGAAAGACCTAAGTTCATTAAAATATCAAAAGCCTTGCCTCCAGATGAAAAGGTTAAATATATAAGTCTGTTCAAAGAGTTTCAAGATGTCTTTGCTTGGAGTTATGAATACCTAAATTCTTATGCAACCAGCATAATTCAACACAAGATACCTATCAAAGAAGATCATAAACCTTTTAAACAGAAACTTAGGAGAATTAATCCAGTTCTTATGCCATCAATTGAAAAGGAAGTCAAAATGATGTATGATGCCCAAATCATAGCTCCCATTAGATATTCAGATTAGGTCTCAAACTTAGTTACTACTAGGAAGAAAACAGGAGAAAACAGACTTTGCATTGATTTCAGAAATCTAAACAAAGTGTCATTGAAAGATAACTATCCTCTCCCAAAAATGGACCATATTCTTCAGAGGGTAGTAGGTTCATCCAGAATTTCATTGCTTGATGGATTTTCTGGATACAACCAAATCTTAGTTCAACCAGAGGACCAAGCAAAAACTGCATTTACTACTCCTTGGGGTACTTTCATGTATTTGAAAATGCCTTTTGGATTAATGAATGCAGGAGCAACATTTCAAAGAGATATGGATATAGATTTTGCCAAAGAAATCCATGACTTCCTAGTTGTTTACCAAGATGACATCACAGTCTTTTCCAAATCTGATAATGAACATCTAGATCACTTGAGAAGAGTTTTCATTAAATGCAGAAAATTTGGTATTTCCTTAAATCCCAAAAAGACACTCTTTGGTCTAGAAGAAGGTAAACTCTTGGGACATATAATATCTAAAGATGGAATTAGAATAGATCCAGCTAGAATAGAGGCTATCCTGACCATCACCCATCCTAGAAACATCAAAGAATTACAGTCATTTTTAGGAAAAATAAATTTTCTTAGGAGATTCATTTCAAATTTAGCAGAATTTTCATGTCGAGCCTTCCTTCTTCTAAACACGACAACGATTGTGTTTTCGTGGTCATCGACAAATTCTCTAAGATGGCCATTATGGTGGCCTACAAGAAGAGTATCATAGCAGAGGCCACTGCTAAGCTCTTATTTGAGCGAGTGTGGGTGCACTTTGGGATCCCATGGTCCATTTTCTCAAATCAGGACAATAGATTCCTAAGTGCATTTTGGTCAAGTCTCTAGTCAATGTTGGATACCAGACTTATTAAGTGCACGACTTTCCATCCACAAATTGATAGCCAAAGAAAGGTCGTCATCAAGATTATTGTACACATTCTGCGCATGTATAACTCAAAGAATCCACGCACATGGGATGAAATCCTCCCCTATGTCCAAGAAAACTACAACAAAGCTCTCCATGACTCAACAGGCCACAACCCCTTTCAGCTAGGGCTAGGATTTCATCCATTATGTCCCATTGATGTGGCCATACCATTTGCAGCTACTCATGCAGATTTGACTCACATCCAGGTCGAAGCCAACATGGATAACAACTTCATTGAGCACATTCAACACTTCTTCCAGTAGGTCCATGATATATTGGACAAAGTCAATGCTAAGTACAAGCAGTGCCATGATTAGCATCGAGTTCCGCACAAGTTCCAGGTGGGTGACAATGTTTGGCTACATTTGCAGAAGGAATGTCTCGGTGGACCCCATCGCAAGCTTTGCCCACTCTGATATGGGCCATACACCATCACCAAGGCTATATGGTACAATGCCTTCGAGCTCAACATTCCACCATTCACCATTCCTTGGTCTGCACCCAGTGTTCAATGTATATCGCCTTCAACCATACTTTTCACCATTGTTCGACACATCCGACATTGCAGAACAACTCACACCAACAGAGCTAAACCCAGAATGCATGAAACAAAACACAACTGATCAAATCATGGGTACACATATCTAGAACACTCACCAACAAAGGATCCAACTATATCGAGTTGTCAAAGCAGGCCAACTCCTTCACCAGGGCAAGTGGTTCACCAAGGACCATGTGCAACAAAAATTTCCTCACCTCATGGAGGCTCTACATGCAATGGGGACCATTGCTTCCTAAGGAGAACTGATCCATGTGGATATTGGTGTCCACCGGTCTATTCCACCTAGACCTTAGATTAGTTTCATTTGTTTCCTTGTTTATTGAGCATTTACTATTTTTCGTAGTTTTTTGGGTCTTGAACTTCTAGAGCAGGTTTGACCCCCTAAATGGAATTTTTTTGAGGTCCACAGTAGGCCCATAGCCTTAGCAACCGACCTGTCACAAATCCTATATTACTCGGAGAGATATTTCCAACAAGGTATCATACGCGCCAAACGGAGATAATATGACCAAGTTACAACCCCGAGAAGTTGGGTACCAAACTAACCCCAACAGGGCCCACAAACTCTTAGCATTCCATCTCATGGGGTTATGGTTTTGGTTGTATAGGGTTTTCCCTTGTTTAATAATAAATAGGCCCTTGAGCCTCATTGTAACACAGTTCAAAGGCATGTAGCCACCACATCCTTTCTCAAAGATAAGCTAGCATCACCTGAGCCAGTTTATTTCCATTTCTGTTTGTAAGCATATTTCAGTATTCGATATTAATGAAATAAAGTGTTATTTTCATTGCATCTATGTATTTATGGTTAAATCTATGAATTGTTGTGTTCCTATTTAAGTTTAGATCATGCAAACATCTTTTATAATGAAAAGATATTTGATCCCTCTCGACGCGTGATAGATCCAGAATTAAGATGGATCTACGATGGTTTACAACTTTTATTTAAAAGAAAAAATGAACACAAAAACTAAAAAATAAAAACAATGTTTCAACACTTCTAACACACTTTGATGAAGTGAGAAAATATTGATCACTAGATTCAAGCAAGAATTGACTCAATCTAATCATTCTTGTAAGCACGTAGTGCTTATGTAATCCCTTGTTGCATTGCAACTTGCATATATCATTGTTAGAGGATTAAAGTGAAAAAAAAAAAAAAAAAAACATTACATTTTGATGAGAAAGTGTTAAGCCTCTACTAAAATGTAAGAAAATTATAAACTCCACAAAATAATGAGTCTCATTATTTTATAAAAGGGAAGTTTTAGTAAGTTTATGTACAATCTTAAGTAATTTTAATAATTAACATAGCCATATAAATTAAATGGCTCGTAAATATTGGTAGGTATCGAAACATTTATTTTATGATACATTTTATATTGCCAAAATTTTGAGAAATAATAATAATTATTATCTAAATTATAAGTTTATATATATATATATATATATATTCTGAAGAAAAAAATCATTACTTTCTATTAAGAAAATAAAAAGTTACATCAGTATATGTGCATGGTGCATTCAGTAAACTGCCCCATAAGAGGCCATTAAGGAGTCTGGCTATTAAGAATACCAGTTGTTATATCCTAATCTACCTCAGGCTGAGAAAGGTAGGTCTAGGGTAACATCAAACCACGCTTAACCTGGTAGCTAGCCCTACTAGGTCGGGAGAGGGCTCTCTCCTTGTCAATCTCAAAGAAAATATGGCAAACAAGGCTTTAGATGATTGATATGAATACTAATTTTAAGCTAGGTATATGCTCAGAGGATTTTGATTGATTTTAATGGTTGGTTGCTGCATCAGATGAGGAAGGCAGCTTTGGGTCCGAGAAATCAACTCAGATTTGCAGAGGTTTCTTTGGGGCAAGGTAGGCGAGTGTTTTAGCACTTTGAATTGGGTGTGATGGTGAGTCTAAAGACTAGTGAAAATTTGGAGAGGGCATGCAAGTTTCATGAGTCCTCTTCAAATAGCAGAAAACATTTAAAACTAAATAAACCCCAAGGCAGAGCACTGAAACATCAATGAATTCCACCCTTTAATCTTGATTCATTTAGTTATGCAGAAAAAGATAGATGATGGAACATATAAACATAAGATAAACTAAATAATAGAGGAGAAAACAATTCTAATTCACATTACCACAAGAATCCCACAAAATGCTGCAAAACCCTTGTTTATTTCCTTGCCAAACTGCAGAAGTGATGTACAAAGTAGCTCAATGCATCCACAAGAGTCCAACCTTGATGAATGACTAAGAAAGTACAAGATATAGGTATCAAACCACCTATGCTAGCCATGAAGGGTCGAATCCATGAGTAAAGGAGCTGTTTCAACAAGATCTAAACTAGGAATTGAAAAATAAGTAGTGGAACAGCTTTCCTCTAAAACTATGGAAAATTATTCATTCAGCTCAAAACCACCTATAACCGATGTATCTACCTCCTTAAATCATTTTTCATCATTTTTACATCATACTACATCAATTTACATCATATTACATCATGAATTTTACCGTGAGAGAAGAAAAAGTCAAACTAGTAGAAAACTAGGCAAATTCTGAGTTTTTGAGCAAAATTGGCAAAAAATTTCCTGATGCGCAGCGCCACTTCAAGGCTGAGTTTGAAGGCCTTCCACTTCACAAAATTAGGTTAAATATGGCTTGTTGGAAAGCTATGCCTGTCTACTTTCTATGACAACTAGAATTTTTGGATTTGGAGTCCATTTACCCCTTCAAAAATCACTTCTCCCAAGACTGCTTTCTGTGGGTCCAAAAAGTGGCAGAAAGGGAATTTTTTAGGTGTTTTTTGCCCTTTAGGTGACCCAGATATCCTCCAAATTTCATGAAACTTTCTGGGTTTCAGTATTTTTCCATGAGGAATCCAAAAATGCAAGCCATTTTGCAAAATTTCAAGGCAACTCAATGCGCAGCGCTGGTGGTGTTGCGTATCAGCTGAAAATTCCTATGTTTTGCATTTAAAAATTGTGAAATGACAAAAATTTCCCAAAATTTCTCCAAATTTGGCACAAGGGTCCCTCATTGATTGCTTTGTTGGGCTAGTGAAGCCTCAGCCAATATCTTTAGCTTATCATACTCATTTTTCTCTCTGTGGAACTATCACTAAGTGTTTCTTCTTCATAACTTGTTTCACTGCTTCTTGTCATGGTGCTTGTCTTAGGGAAGTGATGTGAAGATAATATAGTGTAAAATGTTAATGAGGGAGGACAAGGGAGATGAGTATGAAGAGATTTTACTAATGGGAAATGAAGTTGGGGAATGAAGGGATAAGTTTTGGGAAACTAAGGTTTTGTGAGGGATTTAGGGTTTGATGAAGGGAATGAGTGATTTTAGGGGAGTGGGATATGGAAAATGGGATTAATGGATTGATTTAGGGCAATGTAAGATAGAAAAGGGGAAAATGGTGTTGTTGTGGGTTATGGAGTGGAAATTGTACAATGAATGGACAAGGATAAAGACAAGCTAGGGTTTGCTTTTCAAAATGCAAAACTCATGAAGAAAACATGTAGGAGATCAAATTCAACTCAAGAACAATGACAACTTACTTGTAGAATAGAGATTTAGCATTTTTGAGGGTTATTGAGTGATTTGGAATGTTTTGGCAACTTCTAGACTGAAGTGCAACGCACTGGGCCTAACTCACAACGCCCTCCTGATGCGCAGCGCCCGTGTGAATTAACACTGGTAGAAAGTCACTGATGTGCAACGCCAGTCTGATGCGCAGCGCACTACCTCTGATGCGCAGTGCCAGGAAAAGTTGCTTGGAAAACAGGGTTTTTGACTTCCTTAGCTCAATTTGCCTCCAAATCACGATTTTTTTCTCTCCAAAGGTATTTTTCACAATAAAATGATGAATAACACTCCTTTCACTTTATATATGGATGGCTTTTAATTTTTTACTTATCCCAAACCCACTTTTCTAAAGTCACTTTTGATCATAAGCTCTATTTTTCATTTGAATTGACCTTTCTTGATCATTTGGTAAACTGATGCATTGATGCTTTTGCTTTTTTTCTGTAGTGGCTGGAGTTGGCAAGGTGAGCAAGGGCAGCAGCTGGAAATTAATACATGTAGATGTTGGCATTATGATTCAAGTGTTGTCCTTGATGGCAACTCACTCAGAGGATGGTACAGGTGCTCAGAGGTTGGTACAAGTGATGGCATCTTAATCAGAAGACAGATCTCAGTACAGCATGTCAAGGAAGCTCATACACGCCGTTTCGTTAAGCCAAAGTCGCGTGTACACGCTAGTTCGATTCATAAAAAGCGCGTGTATGTGGAAAGGTTCCTTTGGTCCATGGTGGTTAGTCCTTGGAAGTTGTGCCTATGATTTCGGACCATTGTGTCTCGACGGGCGTGTCGATCCCTAGTTTTGAAGTTGATGGTATTGTGTTACTATGGTTTTGGCTCTTGGTATTGAGCTAGGCCTAAGACTATATAAGGAGAAGAAGATCATTAGGCAATATCATCTTTCGACAAGGGCTTGAATATCTAAGAGTGAAAGAGATCTGATTTGCAGGTGCTGGGTTGCTTGATCTAAGTCAAGGAGAGATCACATTGGTTGATGGAAGACTAGATCTAAGGATAGATCGGGATCTAATGGTTTGAAATACACTATCATGATATGGTTGATTATGCTTATTTCTAGCTCTGCATATTGTCGCAATGCTATGTTCTGGGTCTAACTAATGTCTGGTACAGCTGCAAATTGAGAAAGTTTATTTTTAGATCTGTACGCAGGTTGGCTTCGGTAAAAGAGCGTGTATACGCGGGTTTGGCTCCTTGAAGTAGCGTATATCTTTTGAAGCTTGTTTTTGGGTTTACAGTGGGGTCTGACAGTTATTGCAGAGTTCTGTAGTCTGCTCTGTGTTCTGGTAACTGGTGATTGACAGGGTTCAGTGGTTCAGTGATTCAGAGTTTGGTTGTTTTATGCTTCAATGATCTGTTGTGGAAATTGAATGAATTGTGGTCTTCAGATTGTAATGTTGTGCTTCAGGAATATTCAAGTCTGAAAATGTATGAAAGGTGATACCTGAAGAAAAGAAGATTGTAGGTCAGCACCTACGTACTAGTATCTTGGCTAGTACAAGAAAAAAGGGGGTTGGAGCTCCCTTCCAAGGAAGTTTGGAGAACGAGAGAAGGTTGTAGCCTTCTGCAGGTTGTAGCCTGCGTACTGGTATAAGGCTGCACCAGTACAAAAGATTGTAAACTGAAGTTTCTTAAAGAAAGATAGAGATAACTTGCAGCAGGTGGTTTTCACCCACATTGGGTTTCCACCTTATATCTTGGTGTTCATGTGTGTGGCTTTTGATCCGTTCTGTTATACTGCATCTGCTTACTGTTAATGTGCTGAATAATGTCCTGATGAACTTAACTGAAGAATAAGCTAACTAAGTTATGAGTTTTCTGCTTATACGCTGTTTTATTTAGTCACAGTGGCGTGTACACGCTGTTTTACTTAACTGAAGTAGCGTATATGTTTCTGAGCATTGAAAAGGTTTGATTGATCTGATAATACTGATTCACCCCCCCTCTCAGTATTATTTCCAACAATTGGTATCAGAGCAGGTCCTTCAGGGAAGCTTGATCGCTTGAAGGTAGATCATTCATCATGAGCAACTACGAGAAAGAAGCATCAATCAGGCCACCGGTTTTTGATGGAACAAATTTCAATTATTGGAAGGTAAGAGTTACTGCATATCTTCAATCTCTTGGTACAGAAGTTTGGAACATTGTAGAAACAGGCTATGCTTTTCCTTCAGCTACTCCTACAGATCCAGCTGAGAAAAAGACATATGAAACAAATGCAAAAGCAGTCAGTACTCTATTAGGAAGTATATCCCAAACAGAATTCATGAAGGTCATGCACTTCAAATCAGCAAAAGAGATATGGGACAAAATGATCACTAGCTATGAAGGAGATGAATAGGTAAAGGAAGCTAAACTTCAAACTCTCAGGATTCAATATGAGACTCTCAAGATGTATAATGATGAAAGTGTGGCAAATTATTTTCTTCGGGTAGACGAGATTGTTAATTGTATGAAAAATTTGGGTGAAGAAATAAAAGAGACTATAGTAGTTTCAAAGATTCTAAGATCATTATCCCCCAAGTTTGAATCTAAAGTATCTGCAATAGAAGAAAAGGAAAATCTCAAAGTTCTCACTATGTCTCAGTTACATGGAATTCTAACTGCTTATGAAATGAGAAAGGGAGGTCCATCAGACAGAAGGGAAGCTGCTTTTAAGGCATCAGGAAAAGAAGATTACTATGAGGCAAGCCATGTTCCAGAAGAAGAGGAAGAAGAATCAAATTTTGTCAGAAATCTTCAAAGGGGTGCTGGAAGGTTCAGAGGTAAGCTACCTTTCAAATGCTTTGCTTGTGGAAGAGTAGGTCATTATGCTGCAAAATGTCCTAATAAAGATAAAGGAAAAGAACCTGCTAGATGGAATAAGAAACAAAGTGCAAATAAGAAAAGCTACTACACCCATGAAGATAGTGATGGCTTATCAAACAGTGATGAAGATGAACAAGGTAATAAATATAAGCTATTAATGGCATTTGAAGATGATGATTATGAGGATGCTGTAGATGTGGATAATCTCTATAATGAAATCACTAGACTCAAGAGATGCATAGAAGAAAAGAGTGTGATCATTGATACTTTGCAATTTCAAATTGATGAAAAGGAAAAACATCTTGAAAAACTAGAAGGTGAAATTGTTGGTCTCAGAAAAGAAATTGAGAAAACAAAAGCTATTAATCTTAAGTTTGTCAAAGGATCTAAAACTTTGGATGAGATTATCAATGTGCAGCGGTCTCCTCTAAACAAGACAGGTTTGGGCTATAATGGAGAAACCTCTAAAGCATCCACCTCAAAGAGTTATCTTGATGCAGCAAGAAGAAATGAGCAGAAGAACAATGAAGATAATCAGGTAAAGCAGGGACGAATTACAAACAGAAACTATCAGGGACAATCCTTCTTAAGGGTGAACAAAAGCTACAACCAACCACAGGTAAAATCTTCTCAGTTTGGCACAAGAATAGATGAAAATAGAAATTACAATCAGTTGGCTGGTAGATTCAATAACCGCAGAAGCTTCTTCAATGGACAATGCTTTTCTTGCCATAACTTTGGTCACAAAGCAGCTCAATGTGTTGCATATAAAACAATCATGACTAGGGAAGCTCAAAAACAAAGAAGTATGACAGGGATTACAAAGAGGACCTATAACAACTTTTCGGTTCTTGAAAATGAAGTTGAATGTTCTATTTGCAATAATTTTGGTCATAAAGAATCTGAATGCAGGAGCAGGTTTCAGGAGAAAAAGGAACAAGCCACGAGCACCAAAAAATGGAGAATAAAAGAACCTCAGACAGAAAGATGTGGGATAGCGTTTTATGCAGAAGGACAGGAAAATCTATGGTACATTGACAGTGGATGTTCGAAACATATGACAGGTGATAAAGAAAAACTTGAATCTTATTCTACTTTAGAAAAGGGTAAGAAAGTTTCTTTTGGAAATGATACTCCTGCAACTATAAAAGGAAAAGGTATTGCTCCTTTGAAAGAAAAGGTCAAGGCTGGAAATGTTTTGTATGTTGATGGATTGAAGCATAATCTTCTAAGTGTCAGTCAGATGTGTGATCAAAAAACCGAGGTTATTTTCAGATCGAATGGATGTCTTGTTCGTGATCTTGATACAGGTAAAACAGTTCTCAAAGGCAAAAGAACTCCAAATAATCTGTACATATTTGAAGAAGGACAACAACAATGCTATCTTAGCAAGGATGAAGAGCACTGGCTATGGCATCGAAGGTTGGGACATCTAAGCTTCTCACAAATAAGAAAAGCATGCAAATATCAGGCAGTTCGCGATCTTCCAGATATCAAAATTCCAGACAACACTATATGCAAATCTTGTCAGTTTGGAAAGCAAACCAGAACTAACTTTCCAGAAAAGGAAGGATCAGCTAGCTTGCCTCTTGAGCTAGTCCATACAGATGTATGTGGTCCATTTAGGAAAAGGACACCTCGAGGAGAAGAATATCTGATATTATTCATTGATGATTTCTCAAGGTTTGTTTGGTTAGGGCTTATGAAGCACAAAGATGAAGCATTCGAAAAATTCAAATCCTTCAAAGCATTGGCTGAAAATGAATCAGGACACAAAATTAAGTGCCTCAGATCTGACAGAGGTGGGGAGTTCACATCAAATGAATTTTTCGATTTCTGCGATGAACATGGGATAAGAAGAGAATTCTCTACAGCTAGAACTCCTCAGCAAAATGGGGTTGTGGAAAGAATGAACAGAACTATCCAACAAATGGCTCGTGCTATGCTCGATGAATCAGGTACTCCTGCAACCTTCTGGGGTGAAGCTGCACATGCTGCTGTTATCATTCTTAACAAAACAAATGTCCGAGTAAACAGCACTCAAACACCTCATGAGCTTTGGAGTGGTAAAACTCCTTCCGTGAAGCATTTCAAAATCTTTGGGAGCAAATGTTATATTAAGAATACTGATGAGCAACTTGGCAAACTTGAACCTAGAGCAGATGAGGGCATTCTTCTTGGTTATTCTCCACATAGCAAAGCATACAAGTGCTACAATAAAAGACTTGGCAGAATTGTTGACAGTATTGATATAGTGGTTGATGAGAAAGGATATATTCCTAGGCAAGTTCATCATGAAGACATTGAAGAAGATGAAGGTTACTCTCAAAGGCGAAATGATGAAGAAGAAGAACCTCAAGAAGAAGAAGAATCTCAAGAAGAACCAGAGGAGCAGACAAGAATAGAAGAGAAGACTCCATCCAGATATGTCCAAAAGAATCATCCAGAAACTCAGATTGTGGGGCAGAAAGAAGCAGGAGTACAAACAAGAAGGACACTTGCAGAAGCTTCAAGCTACTTGGCTCTACTCTCCTCCATTGAACCACAAAATGTGAAAGAAGCATGCAAAGATGAATGTTGGGTCAAAGCAATGGATGAAGAACTTGAGCAAATCGAAAGGAACAACACTTGGGAATTAGTTCCTAGACCAAAAGATAAGAATGTAATAGGAACAAAATGGGTCTTCAAGAATAAGTTAAATGAAAATGGAGAAGTAATTAGAAACAAGGCCAGACTTGTTTGTAAAGGGTATGCACAGCAAGTAGGAATAGATTTTGAAGAGACCTTTGCTCCTGTGGCAAGACTAGAGGCCATCCGAATGTTCCTTGCTCTCTCAAGCTTTCAAAACTTCAAGGTATTTCAAATGGACGTGAAATCAGCCTTCCTAAATGGAGACTTAGAAGAAGAAGTATATATTGAGCAGCCAGATGGGTTCATTCTTGGAAATGATCCAAACCTTGTATGCAGATTGAAAAAGGCACTCTATGGGCTCAAACAAGCTCCAAGGGCTTGGTACTATCGGTTGGACAAATATCTTCACCAACAAGGCTTTTCAAAAGGATCAGCAGATAGCAATCTCTATATAAAAGTTGAAAATAACAAATTGCTAATCCTTGTTGTTTATGTAGATGATATTATTTTTGGCAGCAATGAAGAGACCATGAGTCAAAACTTTGCCTTGGTTATGCAGAAAGAATTCGAAATGTCACTTCTTGGAGAATTGACATATTTTCTTGGATTGCAAATCCAACAAAATGAAGGAGGTATCTTCTTGTCTCAAACCAAATACCTCAAGCAGATCTTGAAGAAGTATGGCATGGAAGAGTCAAAGCCAGTATGTACACCCATGATTACAGGATGCAGCCTCAGTGCAAATGATGAATCAGCAGCAGTTCACCAACCCACTTATAGATCCATGATTGGGAGTTTGCTTTATTTGACAGGTACTCGACCAGATATTACACATGCAGTAGGAATGGTTGGAAGATTTCAAGCCAACCCAAAGGAAACTCATCTTCAGGCAGTCAAAAGAATCTTCAAATATCTTCAAGGGACCCAAAACTATGGCTTATGGTATCCTAGAAATACTGATCTCACTCTTCATGCTTACACAGATGCAGATTGGGCTGGAAGTGTGGATGATAGGAAAAGCACAAGTGGAGGTGCTTTCTTCATGGGTTCCAGATTAGTATCTTGGTTCAGCAAGAAACAAAGTTCGATTGCCTTATCTACAGCTGAAGTAGAATATGTGGCTGCAGCATCTTGTTGCACACAACTTCTTTGGATGATGCAGACCTTGCAGGACTTTCAAATCACTTGCACTCCACCTGTCTCTATCTTATGTGATAATACAAGTGCAATCAGCATTTTAAAGAATCCTGTCATGCACTCAAAGACCAAGCACATACCAATCAAGTACCATTTTCTTCGGGAACAAGTGCTTGAGCAGAAGGTCAAGTTGGAGTATGTTCCCTCTAAGGAGCAAGTTGCTGATATTCTCACAAAACCACTGCCCAGGGAAACTTTTGAATATCTCAGACAAAAGCTGGGAGTAGTTGATGCTTCATCCTGTTGTTGAAGATTGTTTGTTCTACAGAAAAGTTGGTATACGCAGGTTACGGAAGGGATATGAGCGTATACACGCGGATTCATGTTGGGTAAGTCGCGTGTATGCTGGACGCTTGTTGCAGAAAGAATATCCGCGTACATACGCTGTTTTATACAGGATAAAACGCGTATATGAAGTTCTGAACAGCAAGGGAAAACTCTGAAGTTCTGAACAGCAATAGGAATGTCAGAATTCTTCAGGCACAGTTTCAGGGAGTGCAACAGGCACAGGTTCAGGGGGAGCAGCTCAAAAGTCTCATAAAGCATTGTTGGCATTCAGATGTTTTGGTTGTTGGTTTCAGGAGAAGGAGCTCAGAAAGAAATTCTGGTTGCTGATCTAACAAGATGTTTATCAGATGTTGCTGGTGTCTTTCCTAAGTCTTGGTCTAGATCTGTTGTCTCTATGTCATGTATCTCTCTTGTCATATCTCTTTTATGGTGTCAAGGTCATGTAACGGCCTATGTTGGTTTCCCCACTATGCCTGGGATGAATGCTGTAATATAATTGGTTGTTTCTGATATGTCCCCTCTTGGTAGGGAGTATGGATGTATGTATTGAGTCTTTTGGTGATAGGAAGGTCCCTTATGGTGTATAAATCTTGGTTCTTGTTGAAGAACATCTTTTTCAGATCTGGCCTACTGTCAGGGGGAGCAGAGGTATCAGCATGTCCTCAGGGGGAGCACAGCCCTTTGCTCTTGATGTCAAAGGGGGAGAGTGACTTGGTGTGGTGGTTGCCATCAAGTCCAAAGGGGGAGATTGTTGGCATTATGATTCAAGTGTTGTCCTTGATGGCAACTCACTCAGAGGATGGTACAGGTGCTCAGAGGTTGGTACAAGTGATGGCATCTTAATCAGAAGACAGATCTCAGTACAGCATGTCAAGGAAGCTCATACACGCCGTTTCGTTAAGCCAAAGTCGCGTGTACACGCTAGTTCGATTCATAAAAAGCGCGTGTATGTGGAAAGGTTCCTTTGGTCCATGGTGGTTAGTCCTTGGAAGTTGTGCCTATGATTTCGGACCATTGTGTCTCGACGGGCGTGTCGATCCCTAGTTTTGAAGTTGATGGTATTGTGTTACTATGGTTTTGGCTCTTGGTATTGAGCTAGGCCTAAGACTATATAAGGAGAAGAAGATCATTAGGCAATATCATCTTTCGACAAGGGCTTGAATATCTAAGAGTGAAAGAGATCTGATTTGCAGGTGCTGGGTTGCTTGATCTAAGTCAAGGAGAGATCACATTGGTTGATGGAAGACTAGATCTAAGGATAGATCGGGATCTAATGGTTTGAAATACACTATCATGATATGGTTGATTATGCTTATTTCTAGCTCTGCATATTGTCGCAATGCTATGTTCTGGGTCTAACTAATGTCTGGTACAGCTGCAAATTGAGAAAGTTTATTTTTAGATCTGTACGCAGGTTGGCTTCGGTAAAAGAGCGTGTATACGCGGGTTTGGCTCCTTGAAGTAGCGTATATCTTTTGAAGCTTGTTTTTGGGTTTACAGTGGGGTCTGACAGTTATTGCAGAGTTCTGTAGTCTGCTCTGTGTTCTGGTAACTGGTGATTGACAGGGTTCAGTGGTTCAGTGATTCAGAGTTTGGTTGTTTTATGCTTCAATGATCTGTTGTGGAAATTGAATGAATTGTGGTCTTCAGATTGTAATGTTGTGCTTCAGGAATATTCAAGTCTGAAAATGTATGAAAGGTGATACCTGAAGAAAAGAAGATTGTAGGTCAGCACCTACGTACTAGTATCTTGGCTAGTACAAGAAAAAATGGGGTTGGAGCTCCCTTCCAAGGAAGTTTGGAGAACGAGAGAAGGTTGTAGCCTTCTGCAGGTTGTAGCCTGCGTACTGGTATAAGGCTGCACCAGTACAAAAGATTGTAAACTGAAGTTTCTTAAAGAAAGATAGAGATAACTTGCAGCAGGTGGTTTTCACCCACATTGGGTTTCCACCTTATATCTTGGTGTTCATGTGTGTGGCTTTTGATCCGTTCTGTTATACTACATTTGCTTACTGTTAATGTGCTGAATAATGTCCTGATGAACTTAACTGAAGAATAAGCTAACTAAGTTATGAGTTTTCTGCTTATACGCTGTTTTATTTAGTCACAGTGGCGTGTACACGCTGTTTTACTTAACTGAAGTAGCGTATATGTTTCTGAGCATTGAAAAGGTTTGATTGATCTGATAATACTGATTCACCCCCCCTCTCAGTATTATTTCCAACAGTAGAAAACATTTCAAATTACATAAATTTTGTACATAGAAAATAAAAACTCTGTTTTCACCTCAAAACAGAGTTTTGAGGTAAAAAACATTTATTGAGCATATCATCAGTGAAATTTTGATCTTATGAACTTATTAGACCTCCTCATGTGCCTGCTAACCTTTTATTGAGTTTTTGATGACCATGGTGGCAAACCCTAGACCTAGTGAGACCTAAAACCCTAGAACTGATTTTGGTAAATGGAATGAAATAAAATGACAGTAAATGACCTGAACATGTGAAAAAAGGCTAGCAGGTAAATGCCATGAAGGAAATTTGACAATGAACCACTACCATCAGTTGATCCATGACCTAATGGAATGCAGCTGATCGGATGGGACACCTAATATGCATGCAAAAAGAGAAATTTGATCATTGATGGAGGGATGAAGATACTGACACTAACATTGGCTCCAATGGGGATGGTAGCTCCTTGGAGGTGCCAAGAACCACAGATCTCTGGAAAAGCAGACAAGTGCCTTCATCCATTGGGCAATGGAGTCAATAACTTCAGAAGACTAAAACAAATGTGCTGACTCAAAACTGACTTAATTACAAAGACTAAAAACTGACTCAAACAATTGACACTAAATAACCAAAGATTGAAGCCAAACATTTAGCTTTATAGCCTTCACTTCGGGCCCCAAACTGAATGAATGGTGAAAGTACATACTTTGCAATGAAAGAAATAAAACGGTATGTACAATGACAAAATGTGACAGCAGAAAATTTCTCAAAGATAATACCATTTCAGAAGCCGATCATTGACCGGCCCTCCTGGACAATCTTCCCCATTCATTTCTTTCAGTAGAAAAGAATTTTGACCTCGATATGCAGCAATTCTATATGGTCCCTTCCACAGATTCTTAAACTTTCCATGCTTGCCTTTATCCTCCTTTATAGCATCCCACTTTAGCACTATGTCTTCAATCTGAAAGTTGTCTGCCTTTGCCTTCCAATCATAAATCTTCTTAATTCTCTCTTGCAGCCTGAAGGTATTCTGAAAAACTTCCTCTCTTGTCTATTGTAAATGGATCATTTGGCTTATTCTTCGTTGAAAATGATCTTCCTTGCTGCCAACTTCCTGCAGAAGTTTTACAACCGGGATTGCGAGAGATGTCGGGAACACCGTGTCAATACCATATACAATTTCGAATAGAGACATGCCAATTGACTTCTTCTGACTTACTCTATCCGCCCATAGTGCATTAACCAATTTCTTATGCCAGCTCTTTTTGTTTGTTTCCAGCAGCTTTTTAATGATGTTGACCAATGATTTGTTCGAAGATTCAGCCAATCCATTACCTTGCGGATAATACGCCGTAGAATGTCCCAAGATAATTTTATATTTGCTACAAAAGTCAATCATCTTTTTGGACTTGAAATTTGTTGCATTATCTGTAATCAATTTGTTAGGACAGCCAAAACGTGACAAAATATTACTTTCAAGAAACTGAATTATTACCGAATTTGTAGCCTGCCGAGTGGGGATCGCCTCAATACATTTTGTAAAATAAATTGTCGCTGTTAAGATCCACTTGTGTTGAGATGAATATGTGGGATGAATCTCTCCAATAAAATCTAGGCCCCACTACTGAAACGGAGCACTAACTTCAACTACCTTGAGAGGTAGAGGCTACAACTTTCTCCTTCCCTGAAAAATTTGGCATTCATGACAGCTTGTGACAGTTTTATAAACATCAACAAAGAGGGTAGGCTAGTAATACACTACTCTCAAAATTTTGTTAGCCGTTGTATTCCAAAATAGGTGACCTCCATAGTCTCCCTTTTGAAAATCATTCATGACCTGTTTTGCTTCCTCCTCGACCAAACAATTCAGCAACATGCCTCCGAGATCTTTCCAATAAAGTGCATTGTTCATAATACAAAATCTAGCAGCCTTCAGTTTCAGAGTTCTACCTTTATTTTTAGCCATCCCTAGTGGTGGTGAAAGGTGCTGAAGCATGTATACAATGTGTGGATACCAAGGAGAATGGAGAAAAAATTCTGATACATAAACAAGAGAACTATCTTCATCTTCTTCAGACATAGCAACAATCAGGTTTATGTCCAAGGCATGCAAATTAGACTTGGCCATCAATTTTGCTAGACCCTGCCCCTTGATTAACTTTGTTGGCTTTATCTCCAAGTCATATTCTAACAAAGCTGCGATCCATTTACCTCGCCTCCCTTCCAGATCTGTTTGTACCAAAACATCTTTGACTGCTGCGTTAGGGACATAAGCAAGAATATGAGAGTGCAAAATATATACCCAGAAATATTTCAAAGCTTTCACCAAGGCAAGAGCTTGCTTCTCAATAATGTTATATTTTAAGGTTGCATCTCTTATTGTCCTGCTGAAAAAGGCAATTGGCTTTTCAAGCTGGTCTCTTTTCTGCATTAGAACTGCTGCCATAGTATGTTCAGAAGCGAATGAAAATAATATGAAATCCTGGGAATAATCGGGGCTGATGGGAATAATCAGGGCTGATTAAAATCGGAACTAAAGAAAGAGCCAACTTTACCAGGTTGAAAGACTTCATGGCTTCTTCAGTCCACTTGACCACACTATCCTTCTTCAACATATTTGTAATCTCCCTCAAGTGTTCAGCTAGATTTGGCACAAAACGACGTAAGAAGTTCATCTTACCGTTAAATGCTTGGATCTCTTTCTTACTATGAGGAAAATCAATTTTCTGAATGGCTTCCACTCGAGCAGGATCAATGCAGATACCCTCCTTTGATATTATGTGACCAAGAAGCTTTCCCTCATCCATGGAAAACAAGCTCTTTTTGGGATTGAGTGATATTCCATATTTTCTGCAACGGTGAAAAACAATTTTCAGATCGTAAAGATGCTCCTCATTCACCTCTTCAACTCCCTTCTCAGTCGATACTAAGCTTGGTTTCCAAGCTACATCATCTTGATCAAATAATTCCTCTAAAGGTATTAAGCCTTTAGGGATGACATTGTCCTTCAGTTGTAAGACTTCCATCTAATTTACCTCTATTTTTGGTTCGCCATCATCTTGCTCACCATCTATAAAAGTTTCTTTATATTTGCCTTCATTTTGCAGAAAATATTCAATCTCTTTGTCATCCTAAAACACCTGCCAATATCTTAGATTATCAGGGACAGTTGGGCGATGCTTCACATGAATTTCAAACTTATTGTTTGAATTCATTGGGATCTTTAAGTTACTTGTAGCTGTAGCAAGGGAATCTGCAATAACATTTTGTTTACGAGGGACACATGTCAAAGTATGATCTGGAAACAACTTCAAAATATCTAAAACTGCATTATGGTAAGCCCTCATTCGAGGATGTTTTGCTTGGTATTCACCCTTGACTTGTTTGATTACTAATTCGGAGTCACCATAGACTGAAATTCTCGTTGCATTCAACTTCTTGAGGATTTTCAAACAAGTAATCAGTGCCTCATATTTGGCTTCATTATTGGAACAATCAAAAGCCAATTTATATGAGAAAACTCGTACATTACTCGGGACTTTATTTGGTAGGAAAACTGGGCTACATATCCAAATACCAATTCCTGCACCATCCTTACCTATTGCTCCATCAAAATCCATACCCCACAACCGGCTTCTTCCTACAAGTGCTGGAATTCTGCCTACTCTTCTACCTTTGGCTGTTGTCCATCAATTTTTTGCTACTAGTAGAATGTTGACTGTTCAGCGGTACTTTCAAGCCTTTGCCTCTTTTGATCAAGTACTGCTCTGAAATTTTCTGTTATCTCTAGAATATCTTCGACTTCAACTAGTTGACTATTTACATCAGTAAAACCACTATCAGAATAAAGAACAAAAGATTCTAATTCTGTATGTACATAATTAAGCGGATGATTCAAAGGTTTCTCCTTGCTCATGATCATATACTTCATCTTTTTCTCCCTATATAATTTCCTCAACTGACCAAACACAGGAATAGTGGCATAGGAGAAATCCAACTGCAATGTCCCTTTGAGTTTTGCACCCCACAACCTAGATAAAAGCATGCCAAATCTAGGGGGAATGTTGGCCACAACTACATCCATGAGAACATTCTTTGCTGGAATATGATCTAAAGTCACAACCAAATCTTTAATGAGACCAATACATCTGACCCTACCAGAATCAAAGGAATAAAGATCATGATACTTGTGAGTGATATCCAAACCCAATTTTTCCATAATTTCCTTTGGCATCAGGTTGTGAGATGCTCCTGAATCAAACATGGTGTTGTGCAAGACATAATCATGCAATCTAAGGCTGATGTAAAAAGGGGCTACATCACTATCCTCAGATTGGCCTTCTAATGCCGGACCAAAGATAAGCTCGGGTTGGTCATCTTCCACATTAACCATATCAGACAAGGGATCTACATTCAAAATCTTTGACACTTGACTTTTATAACTGCTATTCTTCATTAATTCTATCAAGGGTATTAATACTTTTAACTTAGCAATCTCATTCTCTAAGCTAAAGGCTGTATTTTTCTCTACCTCTTTGAGCAGAGCATCCTTCTTTTCGAACTTCTCCTTTGCTGCACTTGGCTGATTTGAATTTTTCATTCGCTGATTGTGCTTTGCTAGAAGTAAGATCTGCTAGCTCCTTTCCTTTTTTCTGAACATTTGGAGAATCATTCTTTGGTGGTGCTTCTTCCTTCCACTTTTGAATTGGACTGATTGGTACATCCCTTCTCCTAAGTGAATATTGTCTTTGTTGCACTGTCAATGCATTCATATATCCTCTCTAATATTCATCTGATTCTTCTTTTAGGCTTTTTTCATTGGCTAATATAAAATCTTCATCTTTCTGTACAGCTAGGCTTTCTGAATACTCTTCATCCTCCGTGATATAAATTGGCAAACCATCTAGTGTAAAAAAATGATTCTCCTCTCCTATTGGATTCTAATCATCATCTGATTCCATGCCATGAACATAGTTCTGCTGTAATGGTGTTTTGACTTGCTGCTGTGCTACTTGGTCTTGTGCTCTTTGCTCCTATTGTTTAATCCTGAACTATGGTTGCTTCTGACCATGGAAATTTGGATTTCTGATCTGTGTCTCGGGCTTATCTTCAATGGTTAATCTATCAAACATTTTCTCAATTTTGCGAAGCAAATGATCCAAGGAACAAGCTTCTTCCTTTATGGTCACCTTCTTCTGTTAGGTCCCTATAATACTAGTGATTACCCCATTACTATGGTAGTTATCTCCCTTATTAATATTGGTGTGCCCCTATTGTCCCCATATTGTTATTACTGTGCCCCATAGAATCCCTCTATTGTTATTTTTGTGGCTTTATATTATTATTGTTAGGTCGGCTAGGTTATATTGTGACTCCTTAGACTCCTATATATAGAAAGGAGGTTTTGTCATTTGAATCATCCAAGAATTGTTCATTTATGTAATGTAAAGGAGGTTGCCCCCTCGAAGAGGCTGAATTCTAATGCGTTGATCTATCTTTTCTATCTTTTTGTGAAGCTGGTTTCATAACATTTGGTATCAGAGCTTTGGATTCTAGGGTTTCGCTGCTCCAAATAGGTCATCGTAGAATTTTCGCTATAACTTTTTTTTCTATGACATTTCAGAAGCTAAAAAAAAAATCCATTTGAGACAAAATCGCAGTGAACGTTGGGTCCAAATTTCAAAGCTTTTCACACTATATTTGCGGAGATATGATCTGAGGAAGTTGGTTTTTTTTCAGACTCCTGAATTACATTCCAAACAGGTGACCTGGGGAAAATCGTCATAACTTCCTCTCTAAGCATCAGATTGAAATTTCATAAGAAGGTACAGAAAGAGGACGGACTGTAGTTTCTTGTATATATTTTTCAGAGCCAAAGGTCGAAACAATGACTCGTGGCAGGTCATACAAGTTCGCTCTACTGAACTAGTCTATAATCAGGTCACTGTGGGAGATTTGGCATAAATCTTCCCTGGAGAATCCAATTTGGATCAGACTAATGACATTGAAAAGAGGACACAAAGGGTTACTGTAAGTCGCAATTTCAGAACTAGATGATCTGAAATTACAAAGATACGTTAGATTCAATACCAAACTCCTTCAAAGTGAAAAAAGGTGTGTAGTTTTTTTTAATTTTTGCATAAGCTTGGTTTGAAAAATTAGTTTGAAGGAATTCGAAGGACATAGTAAATCATTATTATCAGTAATTGATGCCCCAAGGAAAGAAAATGCAAACACCTAGCAAGCAACCTGAAAGCTCTAGCATGACTCATGAAAAAGAGGAAGAAATGCAACATGATATATCAAAGTTACGAGACCAAGTGCAACAAGTGTCACTTGCACAAAAAGTAACAGAATCTAAGATGGATGGTTTAAAGAAAGATGTAGAAGCTAAGATGGATGGTTTAAAGAAAGGCGTAGAAGAAAAGATGGATTGTTTAAATAAATGTGTAGAAGCTAAGATGAATGACGTGGAAGCTAAGATGGACGATTTGAAGATGGATTTGAAGACAGATTTGAAGACAGGCATGGAAGATTTGAAGATAGGCATGGACGATAAGATGGAAGAATTGAAGATAAATTTGAATAAGATGCTACAAGAAATGGCACTAATGGTGAAAGGGTAGTAAAGGAAACTCATGATGATAACAAAAGAAATGTTAATCATGATTTCATAGACTCTAACATTGGATCAAAGAACCACCATATTCCAAAAATCGATATGAGGAATTTTGATGGCAAGGATCCTGCAACATGGATAATACAAATGGAGCAATTTTTCGATCTCAATAATGTGCAAAACACACAAAAGGTACATATTGCAACTTTATATTTGGAACCAAATCAGTTTGTATGGTATCAGTGGCTTTGATCTCGTAAACAAATTATCACTTGGGCAATTTTTATGGAAGAATTGACAACACATTATGAGGATACAAAAAGCAACACTTTTTTTAGCCAATTGATAAGTCTCAAACAAAAGGATTCAATAATGGAGCACATTGGGGATTCCAAAAAATGAACATAAGGGTAAAAAATATTCCATAGGAGCATAGGATTGATGTGTTCATAGGTACTTTAAAGGATAATATCCAACATGATGTTCACCTTTGGGAACCTGATTCATTAGAGAAGGCATTCAGGTTAGCAAGAAAAATGGAAAGAAAAATTATGGCAACCAAGAAGCATACCACTCACAACTATAAAGATGGAAGTGTTGTTTCCCTAGTCTTCCACAATCTATAAGGTTGACACCACAAAAATTGGAAGAAAAAAGAGCAAAAGGGCTTTGTTACAGTTGTGATAGCAAATACACTAAAGGTCAAAAGTGTGTTGAGAAGAAATTATTCTACATAGATTGTGAGGAGGAAGAATAAAAGGAGCAAGAAAGGTCAAAAGAAGAGGATATACTCCAGGAACAAAGCCTAGATAAAGAAGAAATGAATTCAACCATATCTTGCAATGCATTGGCTGGAATTACCACTCCTCAAACCATCAAGATAGAAGGACAAATCAAGAAGAAAACAGTAATAGTGTTTATTGATTCAGGAAGTACCCACAATTTTATTCATTGTAAGATAGCAAAAGAATTGAATTGCTTCCTATATCCAGCACCAGAGTGTCAAGTGATGGTTGCAAATGGATGAACAATAAATTTCTTTGGAAAGTGCCATAATATCAAGCTATCCATGGGAGAATATGTATTGACTAGCCCAATGCTTTCCATTCCAATGGGAGGTGTTGATGTTGTACTAGGAGTCTAATGGCTACAATCCTTGGGTACAATAGCTTTTAATTTTCAAGAACTTTTCATGAAATTTTCTGTGAAAGGAAAGGAAGTTGAATTAAGGGGTATTGCAGGGAAACCGGGAAAGATAATCAACTCTAACGGTATGACAAAGATTATAAAAAAGGAACAAAGAGGTGTAATTGCACAATTATGTTCGCTAGATGTTTCCACATCAGAATCATCTATTTCTCCAATCTCCAAAAAGTCTTGGACAGTCATTCCAAGGTATTTGAGACTCCAAAAGGTCTCCCACCTATTTGTGATCATGATCATGCTATTCATCTGATTCTAGGAACTGTTCCTCCAAACATTAGGCCATACAGATATCCCTATGCCCAAAAGAGTGAAATTGAACGTATGGTTGCAGAAATGCTAGAGGTTGGTATAATTCAACCTAGTCAAAGTTCTTTCTCTGCACCAGTAGTACTGGTGCATGAGAAGGATGGATCATGGCGCATGTGTCCAAATTATAGGGAGCTCAACAAGCTCACTATTAAAGATAAGTTTCCCATTCCTGTCATTGATGAATTACTGGATGAATTGCATGGATCGATTTACTTCACCAAGTTGGATTTTCATTTAGGATATCATCAAATCAGAATGAAGACTGAAGACATTCCGAAAAAAACATTTAGAGCTCATGAGGGTCATTATGAATTTTTGGTCATGCCTTTTGGCCTTACCAATGCACCTTCTACATTTCAAGGTCTGATGAATTCCATTTTCAAGCCCTTCCTTAGAAAATTTGTGTTAGCATTTTTTGATGATATACTAATCTACAACAAGTCTTGGAAGGATCATGTTGAACATGTTGACAGAGTGCTACAACTATTGGAGGAGAAACAATTATATGCAAAAATATCCAAATGTTTCTTTGGAGTACAAGAGGTAGAATATCTGGGTCATATTGTATCTCATGAAGGAGTTAAGGTAGACCCTAGCAAAATTAAAGCCATTAAGGAATGGAAAATCCCCACATCCATAAAGCATCTACGAGGATTTCTTGGGTTGACAGATTATTATCGCAAGTTTGTTAAGAATTATGGGAGAATAGCAGCACCTCTAACAACATTATTGAAGAAAGATGCATTTTCATGGACTCCAGAAGCAACAAACGCCTTCGAACATCTTAAAGAGGCAATGTACCAAGCACCGATCTTAGCTACACCGGACTTCACAAAAACCTTTATTGTGGAATGTGATGCTTCGGGAAATGGAATTGGTGTTGTTTTAATGCAAGATGAAAGACCCATTGCTTTTGAAAGTCATCCAATCAAGGAAAAGTTTTTACACAAAGCTATTTATGAGAAGGAAATGTTGGCAATATTACATGCACTTAAGAAATGGCAACCCTACCTAATGGGAAGACACTTCAAGGTAAAAACAGATCATGATAGCCTTAAATACTTTTTAGAACAAAGATTATCCTCTGAAGAGCAACAAAAGTGGGTCACAAAGATGTTGGGTTATGATTTTGAAATCATCTACAAAAAAGCAAAGGAAAATGTGGTGGCCGATGCACTCTCAAGAAAGGATGAGGATGTGGAAGCATTGTTGTGCACCATTTCTATTATCCAACCAGATTGGATAAACGAAGCAAGGGAGGAATGGAAGAATGATGAAGAAGTGTGGGCACTTATTCGAAAGTTACAACAAGATTCTAGTACATCTGATACATTTAGCTGGAAAAATGATTCATTATGGTACAAAGATCGCTTATACCTCTGTAAGAATTCCCAACTCAAACAAAATATTCTTATGGAATTGCACACTTCTCCCTTAGGAGGGCACTCAGGATTTTTAAAAACTTACCACCGGGTTAAGAAGGAATTTTTTTGGGATGGCCTTAAATCGGATATTCAAAAGTTTGTGACAGAATGTTTGGTTTGCCAACAAAATAAAGTTGAAACAATTAAGACCCCGGGCCTATTACAACCTTTATCCATTCCAAACCAACGTTGGGAGGAGGTTTCAATGGATTTTATCACAGGTTTACCCAAGTCTGAGGGAAAGAGTTTCATCATGGTGGTAGTTGACAGACTTACCAAGTATGCACACTTTTGTGCATTATCACATCCATTTAAAGCCAATACAGTTTATACTGCATTTATGGAAACAATTCGAAAGCTACATGGAAACCCAAAGATTATTGTAAGTGATAGAGATCCCATTTTCACTAGAAATTTTTGGACAGAATTATTTTCTTGTCTTGGTACTCAATTAGCTCATATCTCATCTTATCATCCTCAATCTAATGGGCAAACTGAGATAGTAAACAAATTTTTGGAAGGATATCCTCATTGCTTTGTATCTGATAAACAGACACAATGGGTCAAATGGTTGCCTCTGGCTGAATGGTGGTATAACACTTCCTTCCATACAACAACAAAAATGACCCCATTTATGGCACTTTATGGATATCAGCCACCATCCATCACATCATATTTAAGAGAAAATTCTAAGGTTCAAGCAGTGGAACATCACATCAAACATCAACAAAAAGTCCTCCAACTCTTAAAGGATAACCTCGTGTTGGCACAGAATAGAATGAAACAACAGGTAGATCAACATCGCAATGAAAGAAGTTTTGATGTAGGTGATTGGGTATTCCTATGGCTACAACCATATAAGCAAATGCCCCTCAAGCAAGCTAAGAAGGATAATGAATTATCACCAAAGTATTATGGTCCGTACAAGGTGTTGCAAAAGATTGGTATTATGGCATACAAATTGGAGCTTCCTACAGCTTCTTGAGTGCACCCAGTTTTCCATGTTTCATGTTTAAAGAAGGTTATAGGCAACAAGCTCCCAGTTCAAACAATATTTCCAGAACTTGACGAGGAAGGAAAAATTATATTGGAACTGGAAGTAGTCACAGAAACAAGAACTCGATAGCTACGAAATCGATCAATTTCGGAGTATGTCATCAAGTGGAAGAACTTATCCGTTGAAGATTCCACATGGGAAGATGAGAATTTTATACAGAAGCATTCAAAACTACTCAAGCGTTGAGGACAACACTTTTTCGAAGGAGAGGGGAATGTTAGGTCCCTATAATACTAGTGATTACCCCATTACTATTGTAGTTATATCCCTTATTAATATTGTTGTGCCCCTGTTGTCCCCATATTGTTATTATTGTGCCCCATATAATCCCTCTATTGTTATTTTTGTAGCTTTATATTATTTTTGTTAGGTCGGCTGGGTTATGTTGTGACTCCTTAGACTCCTATATATAGAAAGGAGGTTTTGTCATTTGAATCATCCAAGAATTGTTCATTTATGTAATGTAAAGGAGGTTGCCCCCTCGAAGAGGCTGAATTGTAAGGCCTTGATCTATCTTTTCTATCTTTTTGTGAAGTTGGTTTCATAACATCTTCTCGGTCTTCATTCTAGCTCTCTTAGCTAGCAGATTTGCTTCCACGCTCACTACAATTTTCTGCATATCCTCAAATGTAGCAGGATCTCTTTCTCTCAATTGATATGCCATGTCGAGATCAAAGCCATCGGGAAATTTTATCAAAGCCAGCCCCATTAGTGGCTTGATATCAGCTAGAATAGCATTATAAACAGTATTGAATCTAACACAGTAATCCTTGACACTTTCACCAACATTCCTTTTTATGTTTTCATACTCGAAAAGAATTTGGAGTGGATTTTTCTTTACCTCCCAATGATCCAGAAATTATCTATGAAGAACTACCAATGTATTGATAGTCCCAGCAGGCAATGCTTTGAACCACTTTCACACTTCGCCTCCAAAAGTTTGCACAAATAATCTCATAGTCACATTCTCTTCATCTATCTCATGAAGGTCAAAGAAATCACTCATCCTATCAACATGTTGTTATGCTATGATACCTTGGGTAGCATCAAACAATGGAATTTTACTTTGGTAATCAGTAGGCATAGCATCCAAGTTCTGTGGCAAAACGAAAGGTGCATATCGAGTAGCCATTGCTCGAGGTGGATTTGAAACTGGCCTTGGGGATGTAGGAGGAGTTGTAATAACAATAGCAATCGATGTGATGGGTGTGTGAGGTGTCGAAGGAGGTGAAGAAATGATTGATGTTTGAGGTGTAGAAGGGGTTGATGGGGGAGAAGAGACAGCAGATCTCTAATCAAATATGGTGGGCTACACGAGAAGAGTGGGGATAAAAGGAGATTCAGTAGGAATTTCATAACTAGACAAAACAGCAGATGAACCAAGAGTAGTAGATGTAGATTCTAAGAACTTAGGAATATTGGTAGTGACAATAGAAGTTTGAAGATTCCAAATATAAGCATAAATTGATCTATTTGCCCTTTCAGTTTCAAGATATTGAATAAACTCTGGATTTAGAATAGTAGCACCAACTGCGCTTTCAGATTTAGTTTCAAACAAAGATAGATCAAAATGTTCATCAAATTAGAGATCTTCAAGATATTCAAAAACAACTGGGCATGAATGAGATCTAAAAACCGGTATCACATAACTTTCTTGTCGAAGAATTCTTGGAATGAGATTTGGGTTTTCATACACAGGGAGGAGGATCAGGATCGGGATTGGCCCTGGTGTATTGTCTGGAAGCCAGTGTGTTGAATTATTCCCAATATCATAAGAACATTACAAACTTTTCAGCCTATCGAATTCTAAACTGATCATCCAAAAGTCTAGAATTGTCTTAATGTACTGGGGTAATAGTGTTCAGTTCTTCCCCAGTATGGTCGCCACTATGATATAGCCCAAATCTACCTCAGGCTAAGAAAGGCAGGTCTAGGGTAACATCAAACCACGCTTAACTTGGTAGCTAGCCCTACCAGGTCGGGAGAGGGCTCTCTCCTTGTCAATCTCCAAGAAAATATGGCAAACAAGGCTTGAGATGACTGATATGAATACTAATTTTAGGCTAGGTATATGCTCAAAGGATTTTGATTGATTTTAATGGTTGGTTGCTAGATCAGATGAGAAAGGCAGCTTTGGGTCCAGAAAATCAACTCAGATTTTCAGAGGTTTCTGTGGGGAGAGGTAGGCAAGTGTTTTATCACTTTGAATTGGGTGTGATGGTGAGTTTAAATACTGGTGAGGAGTTGGAAAGGGCATGCAAGTTTCATGAGTCCTCTTCAAACAGCAGAAAACATTTAAAACTAAATAAACCACAAGGCATAGTACTGAAACATCAATGAATTCCACCCTTTAATCTTGATTCATTTATTTATGCAGAAAAAGAGATATGATATCACATATAAACATAATATAAACTAAATAACAGAGGAGAAAAAAATTCTAATTCACATTACCACAAGAATCCCACAAAATGCTACAAAACCCTGGTTTATTTCCTTGCCATATTGCAGAAGTGATGTACAAAGTAGCTCAATGCATCCACAAGATTCCAACCTTGACGAATGACTAAGAAAGTACAAGATATAGGCATCAAACCACCTATGCTATCCATCAGGGGTCAAATCCATGGGTCAAGGAGTTGTTTCAACAAGATCTAAACTAGGAACTGAAAAATAGGCAATGGAACAACTTGCCTCTAAAACTATGGAAACTGATTCATTCAGCTCAAAACCACCTATAACTGATGTATCTCCCTCCTTAAGTCAATTTTCATCATTTTTACATCATATTACATCAATTTACATCATATTACATCATGAATTTTGCCATGAGAGAAGAAAAAGTCAAACTGGTAGAAAACTAGGCGAAATTCTGAGTTTTTTAGCAAAATTGGCAAAATTTTGCCTGATGCACAGTGCCACTTCAAGACTGAGTTTGAAGGCCTTCCACTTCACCAAATTAGGTCCAAGATGGCTTGTTGGAAATCTCTACCTGTCTAGTTTCTAGGATAACTAGAATTTTTGGATTTGGAGTCCATTTTCCCCTTCAAAAATCACTTCTCCCAAGACTGCTTTATCTGGATCCAAAAAGTGGCAGAAAGGGAATTTTTTTAGGTGTTTTTTTACCCTTTAGGTGACCCAGATATCCTCCAAATTTCATGAAACTTTCTGGGTTTTAGTATTTTTCCATGAAGAATCCAAAAATTCAAGCCATTTTGAAAAATTCCAAGCCAACTCACCGGCGTTGCACATTAGCTAAAAATTCCTTTGTTTTGCATTTAAAAATTGTGAAATGAAAAAAATTTCCCGAAATTTCTCCAAATTTGGCACAAGGGTCCCTCATTGATTGCTTTTCTAGGCTAGTGAAGCCTCGGCCAAGATCTTTAGCTTATCATGCTCCTTTTTCTCTCCGTGGAACTATCACTAAGTGTTTCCTCTTCATAACTTATTTCACTGCTTCTTGTCATGGTGCTTGTCTTAGGGAAGTGATGTGAAGATAATATAGTGTAAAATGTTAATGAGGGAGGACAAAGGAGATGAGTATGAAGAGATTTTACTAATGGGAAATGAAGTTGGGGAATGAAGGGATAAGTTTTGGGAAACTAGGGTTTTGTGAGGGATTTAGGGTTTGAAGAAGGGAATGAGTGGTTTTAGGGGAGTGGGATATGGAAAATGGGATTAATGGATTGATTTAGGGCAATGTAAGATAGAAAAGGGGAAAATGGTGTTGCTGTGGGTTATGGAGTGGAAATTGTACAATGAAATGGACAAGGTTAAAGACAAGCTAGGGTTTTCTTTTCAAAATGAAAAACTCATGAAGAACACATGTAGGAGATCAAATTCAGCTCAAGAACAATGATAACTTACTTGTAGAATAGAGATTCAGTGTTTTTGAGGGTTATTGAGTGATTTGGAATGTTTTGGCAACTTCTGGACTGATGCACAGCGCACTTGGCTCAATGCGCAGCGCGCTCCTGATACGCAATTTTCGTGCGAATTAACACTGGTAGAAAGTCACTGATGCACAGCGCCAGGCAAAGTTGCTTGGAAAACAGGGCTTTTGACTTCCTTAGCTCAATTTGCCTCCAAATTGCAATTTTTTGCTCTCCAAGGGTATTTGCACAATAAAATGATGAATAACACTCCTTTCACTTTATATATGGATGGCATTTAATTTTTTACTTATCCCAAACCCACTTTTCTAATGTCAAAGTCACTTTTGATCATAAGCTCTGTTTTTTCATTTGAATTGACCCTTCTTGATCATTTGGTAAACTGATGCATTGATGCTTTTGCTTTTTGTCTGCAATGGCTGGAGTTGGCAAGGTGAGCAAGGGTAGTAGCTGGAACTTATTACATGTAGAAAACCTTTCAAATTACATAAATTTTGTATATAGAAAATAAAAACTCTGTTTTCACCTCAAAACAGAGTTTTGAGGTAAAAATCATTTATTGAGCATATCATCAGTGAAATTTTGATCTTATGAACTTATTAAACCTCCTCATGTGCCTGCTGACCTTTTATTGAGTTTTTGATGACCATGGTGGCAAACCCTAGACCTAGTGAGACCTAAAACCCTAAACTGCTTTTGGTAAATGGAATGAAAACAAATGACTGTAAATGACCCGAACATGTGAAAACAGGCCAGCAGGTAAATGCCATGAGGGAAATTTGACAATGAACCACTACCATCAGTTGATCCATGACCTAATGGAATGTAACTGATCGGATGGGACTCCTAATATGCATGCAAAAAGAGAAATTTGATCACTGATGGAGGGATGAAGATACCAACACTAACACCAGCCATGAAACCAGTAAAAACCATATAGAAAAAACCCGTTAAAGTTCATTGTTCAACCTACACTGAATGTAGCATACTCAGTAGTTCATTACATGTATTGTGTATAAATGAAAATTGGAAACAAAAAAAAACATAACAAGGAGGGTATGAGCCATATAGGCCCTCCATAGCCAAATTGATGCCAACTATTACGAAAATGAAATATCTCAAAAAACCATTAAACTGCTACAAAAGACTGATGTTGGAGATGTCGCTCAATCCCATTTATGAGTTAAGTGATCTGCTAATCACGCAGAACCTGTCTAGTTCCTTCCTTGGATAGAATATTTGCTTAAGAATTCCTTTCCATGTATATGATTAAATGGTTGTTTTAACTAAAAAATATCTTTAAGAAGGAACCAATGTGTGATTGTGGGATCTATGTGATTTATTGAACCAATTAATAACATTCATAGAATCTCCAAAGACTTGAAGAGATTTGAATTCAAGTTCGAGGGCCCAACACAGTAGAAGTTTTAAAGATAGAAGCTCTTCATAATTGTTTGACCCCCTACCCAAACCAATTTTTTATTTTAAGACATGTTGGTCACTTAGGAAAAGGACCAGCCTGCCCTTGCATATGCGCTCCTCATTTGGTTCTCCATCAAAATATTGTGATGGAATTTGGAAATTTATTTCTTTGGCAATGATCACGCATGACACTTGTACAGAGTCTTTCTTAGGTAAAAGAGTAAAGATTGCTCCAACTTCAGCTGCTATAAGATCTAGGATACATGGTGTGTCTCTGAACATGTCCTTGTTTCTAGCTATCCATACTCCCCAACAAATAAGGGGTGCGTATTTTATATTATTATTATTAATTATAAAAATAATTAATATATGAGTTAAACATATGGACATATAAAAAACATGTAACAAGACTCTTAACCATATGACACTTTTTCATATGAGAATTTTTTCTTAATTGATTAATTTAATTAAAAGTGCAAAAATGGCATTAGCCATATGAAACTTGTTCATATGAGATTTTTTTTTAATTGATTAATTTAATTAAAAGTGCAAAAATGTTTCGTTCTTTTTAGTGAATTTTTATAATATTATGATGATAAATTTCAAATTAAGTGAACAGTTTTACATGTGTGGAAAAATGATTTGTTTAAAAGTGGATGGTGGGATTAAAATTATGTGAGATTTGGTGAATTTTAGGTTTCTTAAAACACTGTAATTACAACACTTAAACCACTGTAATCGTTGTAATTAGCTAAATTATCAACTTTTCCTTATCAATTTTAAAATTAAAACCATATAAAAACAAAACTATATATATTCAACCAAGACGGTCGGTACAAGATCCACGGACAAGACTAAAACTTCGATGAAAGTGATATCGAAGTCTGACTTTTGATTTATTAAAATAAAGAGTTGATTGAATTTAAAAATATATTTTTAAGTATGATTTTTTGGAGTTTTTATGGATTTGTGATTGTAATATGGTAAAAAAAAAAATTGTGTTTGAATTTTGATTTATGTTTTTTAAATTGGTTTTTTGAATGCATGTATGAATTAGACACTCTCAAAAATTCTTATGATACTTTGATTGTGAAGATTTCACTCGTTTGTGATTTCAATGAATTTCTATCAAATTTTAGCCAAATTAAATCAGAAAATAAACTATAAAACTTTCCAACTAATAAACTATAATTTTATTACATAATAATTAAAATTTTAATGATAATGATGATTAACATCCATTAAGATTAATATGGTTTATCAGACCTTAAGAAAGTAAGAGATTAATTGAGATTCTTTAACATTTTATTTCTATGATCGAAAAGAAGGGAGATAAGTGTACTTAGATCACTGTAATTTTGTTGAATTAACAAGTCAGGAAGGTTTGCTAGTTTGGCAAAGATTTTGAAAATTAAAACAAATTTGAGTAAGTGCTCGGCAATCCAGGAGAATGTGTTTTTCATCTTCAACCCTCTTAGTATCGCAAAGGTGACAAACTCTTTTATCCCAAGGTGTTTTGGGAAAACACCAATGTCGGGTTTCACTTTGAAGCTCATGAGAATTAGTCATAATCTTGGCAATGTTCATTTTCTTTTAGTACTGGTCAAGATAGAAAGATAATTTTGGTTTTCAAGATTGGGGTTGATCACCTCTTAATAATACCTTGGCTTTCTTTTTTCCTCTAACTCTTTATCGTCCCAAAATTTATCCTTAAATTTGGAAGTAATAATATTTTTAATATTATCTGTATTCTTCAAGATTATCTCCTGCTTTATCCCCCAATGGTCAAGTCAAGATTGGTAATCCTTATGTCAGCGTCGCTTGAGCTGGAGGTAGGGGTTTTTTCTTGAGTTAGAAGCAATTTTAGGATACCTCTTGGCTTCCATGTTGTATAGCTTCTTCTTATACATGAGATACCTAATCATAGCCATGCCTTCAATGGGGGAAAGGCTAGCTTCAATCAAGAAGATAGAGTAGGGATTATTTCCATTCATTTTTGGGTTGTAGGTTATAAATTGCATTTGGATCAACTAAATCTTCCTCCACGATTCTCTATAAAAATGCAACCCCAAACCTCACATCTGTATAAGATAACGGGGGTGACAAGAGTTTCAAAGAGGAACTTTTTTTTGTCTGTAACCAAATATTGGTCAAGTTATAATTATTTTCAAGCCCGTAATAAGCTTTCCAGCCTCCAATTATTCTTTTCTAAATGTTATAATTCCAAATGAGTTGATTATTGATGTTGATTCCCAAATATTTATGTGAAGACTTTCTCCAAGTAGTTATTATCATAAATTAAATTATCATAGTTGATCTTTTTCAATTTAATTATAAAGACTTTAGTCTTGTCAATATTAAAAATCATACCAATCTTGGAGCAGTAATCCTTGAGGATTCTAAGTTGGCTGTTGAGATCGTCATGGCTCCTAGCTAAAAGAACGATATCGTCAGGATAAAGGAGAAGAATAATGACCTACTAGTGAGCCTAAGGCCATCACATCTTGCAGCTTCTAGACACTCTTCTAGCTTATCAATGTAAATGCCAGAAAGGGTAGGGGTAAGGGACATCTGTGCTTAACTCCAATATTGCATGTAATTTCTTTTGACCAACCCTTGGTGGTCCTAAGATTTGCAATAACATTCTTGTATAGCCTAGTCATAGTAGCCCTCAACTCAGGACGAACCAATATCTCTTCCAACTTCTTCCATGGTTTATCTTGAGGAACGATGTTGGAAGCTTTTCTAAAGTCAAAAAAATAACACAAGAGAAAATTTTTTATTATTATGATATTCCTCAGCAATGATCCTAATAGTGATAAGATGGTCTATAGTTGAGTGATGTCTCCTAAATCCAACTTTCCCTTTAGCTCTTTTACCATGGCTTTCAAGCCAAAGGCTAATCTTATTTTCCAAAATGAGTCCATACAACTTGGCTAAAATGTGGCTAATAATAATGGTCCTATAGTTAGAGGGAATGCTTTTATCCCCACTTTTAAAGATAGGCACAATAAGGCTTTTCATCCAAGGTTTGGGAAGCCTTGTTTTGCTGCCAGATTGAGGAATTTATGTATATGAGGGATGAGGATAGATCTTCCCATTTTGAGAATTTTAGCTTGGTAGCCTTCAATATCCCTAGGTTTCTCATTATTGAGTTTCTTAATTCCGAACTCAACGTCTTCCAAAAAGAAGCTATCCTCCTCTATGAGAGTGTTCAAGATGGTTAAAGATGGTTCCTTTTTATAATATTTTTAAAAATATATTTAATATAACATATAAAAAGTTTTAAGATTTTGATTTTGAGTTACTAAAATTTGAAGTTGAAATGTAATTAATGTCAATGTTAGTAATTGTTATGTTTGGAGGTAAGCAAGTATGGCGATAATAATAGAATTACAAATAATGATAATTAATTAATTAATAATATAATTTTGAAATTATAATAAAAATATAATATTATATATATGAGGATTTTGTTTTAGTTAGTAGATATAAAATAAATTCAGAAGATTTGAATGAGAATTTCTTTGGTACGAGTTAGTCAAGTTTTATAATTCTTAACACCTGATAATTTGCAATGATGTAATGAAGTGGCCAAAATCCGACTAGATTACTTGATTCATAGGTTCGGTAATAGTGTCATAGTTTATATGATATATGATATCCCTATTTCCGGCCAAATAGTAAATATTAGCCTCTTAAATGACCATGAAAGAGACTTTAATCATATACCTTTAACCCTAACTCTAAACTTTGTCATTCACAAAAATTCCATGAAAGAAAATTTTGATAATCAAATGCACCTACTTTTTTGACAAAAATAAAGCTAATCTCTTCTTAAAGGATTTAAATGGGGACTTAAACCTCCTAACTTATAAATACAACATCAAAGACGTATATTTATCTACAAATTGTTGCGGGTACTCCGCAGGACAATTTTTCACAATAGATTTGATAATACTATATTTAAAAAATCTGAAATCTACGTTATTAGGGTTTTATTTCTCTTCAGATTTATAGATTTGTAGATTATTCTTTACTGTGCATGCATGAAAAATAAAATTTATGCAAACAAATAGAGAAAAATGAAATAAAAAACTCACAAACCATGATTTGACACAAGATATAACCTAAGAAACCCTTTCAGGAGAAAACACAACTGGAAGGTGAGGCCACTCTACTCTCTTAATCTGAATAGAAAATGGTTGCGAGTAAAAAGAAGTAAGGCATGTGGCCCGTGGGCTACTACAATGAACAAATCCTCTTTGTATTCTCTTTCCCTATCCCTCTTAGCTATTTTTCTCCTACATGGAACAAATGCACTTGAAAATAATGAAACACCTTTTTCCTCTTAGTGGCCTAGATATAACATAGCCTGATAGCCTACTAGTGGTTAGATTTGACTACCTCAACTCTTAACCATAGTTACAATATGGAATCTTCTAGATTTTTTTTCATAGTAATCATGTCGCTATCCCCTTTTCCATATGGGGGTTGATATGGCATCCTCTCGAATTATGGTGGTGAGAACAAGAAGGTCAATTTCCAAGTGGCATAGCTTTTGCGTATGAAGTTCGATTTAGGGGATTCTTTTGTTGTTGGAAAGGTCTCCATGTATAGAATATGAAAAAAGGATGATATGCTAAAGCATCAAATTTTTACACCCCAAAAATGTCATTTGATGCCTCAAAATTATCCCAGAAGGTTTCAAACCCCAATTTTCCAAACTAAGTTCCGTCGGTAAAAATGGTCACGTGAGTTAATTCCTCCACTTTTTCCACTCTAAAAGCATCGAGATGGATGAAAAACAATATAATGATCCAATTTGGATCATCTATCATGATTTATTACAACCCTTTCTATTTCTAATAACAAGTTCTCTATCAAGGTGTCATGTAAGAAAAATAATACAACAACCAACCCTTAATGAATGTATAATTCATGTTAGAAAAGCCACTAGGGATGACTTTAGTTTATCTTTAAAACTTGATAAGTTAAGTACATAAAAATCCCTTATTAAACAAAAACAAAAAATGTACTATAGAAATAGAAAGTAAGGGTAGTTGTTACACCTCTTTAAACTGGATCTTACGAAGTTTTGGAGGAAAGTTCTAATAAGTAAAACCAAGGAAAATAATATGATTCCCTTAAAGGACTAGAAGCCCTATGCTAAAAATATATATGAATCCCTTAATTCCATGGATACCATTTTGAATATTCTTATACAAGATGAAATATTTTCTCTGAAAAGCATGGAGTTTGGGGTTAAGATGCTTGCCACTAGAAAAACTAAGGACATTGAAAGCTACTATGATGATTTTTTTAAAATCAAAGGTCCTAACCTTTTCCCTCACATATATAACCTCTTCAATTTGGAAGTGAAGCATGGTTTCCCTAAAACCTAGACATAAAGCCTTGTTGTGCCCATTTTTTATAGTGGGGATATGTTGTGGCCAGCAACAACCCCCCTTCTTATTTTATTTTTGATATCAATACTAAAAAAGTAGGGACCCTTCATCTAGAAAATAACGATAAATTAGAACTTGTATTTCCTTTTTGAATAAATCTTACTATCATAAACTTAGGAGAATACCCGCAAAATCCCAAAAAGACTTAAGTTTTATGATGAGTTCGAATAAAAATTTTCTCTCAAAAAGCATCGCATCGCAAAAAGGAAATAACGACATCATATAAGCAAACTCCTACAAATATGAAATCACTATGCGAGATCGCAAACCGAAGGAACTCATCGCATTACAGTTTTCATATGCTTCAAATATCACTTAAGGTGAAATACTTCAAAGCTGGCGATATGCGATAACGAGTCTCACAAATCACATTTCGCAGAAAAACGTGGTAATGAATGATTGTCAAAACATAACGGATTAGCGATATTGCTATCTGCGATATTGCGAAGAAAATCACAAAATCGCATTATCGCAGATCTGTAGGGCACATCGTTCCAAAAAAGTTTTTCGTAATCCAATGTTAAGTCATCCGCATTAATGTTAATTTAATAAGTTAGTTGATGATCATTAATGACATAAGGTTTTGATCTTATCAAGAGTTCAGTTCACGTACGGTGATATATTTTATGTGATTTCAACATTTAAAGCTTTCCCGTCACCTTATTCATATCATTACTCTTTCCTGATTTCGTAAATTGCAGGAGCGGAAAACAGAAAGATATACATAGCAATGTTCAGAGTGCAATGAGAAAAGAAGGAGAAATTCAAATTTCCGAAGTCATCTAACAAAATGCGCAAGAGGCGAAAACTAGCACCAGGAAAACTTGGATCAAGAAATGGAGGTAGCTTTCAATGCGTGATTAGCGTAATAGCGCATTGTCAGGCAAAACCCCTTGAGAAGGAAAGCCTCTGAATGCTCAGTCGCCAGAAAGTCCAAAAAATTACAGAAAAAAGTGCTAAAGGCTAAAAGCAAAACTCGAGTTCTAAAAAATAGTGTTATTTATCAGGAATATAGTTAGATGGTATGTAAATTTCTCCCAAATGCACAGCATCTGCAGGCCAACTGGAGGCAAAAGGCTGAAGAAAGAGTAGAGTTGAATTGGGATTCTTACTGGCAGTACTTGGTTAAACCACACAGTCAATGCATGACTCTCAAATGCCTCACTAACTATGCCGAGAAGATAGCGCCAACTAAAGTCAGAGGTCGGCCAACCAACTCTCCTCAAGCCGATGTTGAATGCTTGTGACCGCAAAGAACATATACATAGATAGTAATTTTTAGATTCAGTTTTAGTTTTAGTTTTAGTTTTAGTTTTAGTTTTAGTTTTGCCTTAGATGAGGACAGTCATTTAAACCGCCTCCTATATTTTTGTAATAGACTATTTTTAGGATTTATCTAGTAGTATTTTAAACCTTCTCATGCATTTAGAGAAGGGTCCTGAAATTTGTCAAAAACGTTTCCTCAGAACATGCACTTCTGCACCCTCGGAGGAGGTTTTGATGAATGAATGGAAGAAGGTTTATTGATATCTGTGTTTAATATCTGCTACTGAAAATGCACTTTCGTACTCTTCGTAGATATTGAACTAAGAAGAGATAGATCATTATTGTTGAAGCTCATGAGTAGAACTTGTTATCAATAGTACTTTTATCTCTTAACGATTTCTGCCTATGTGTTTAAGTGATATTCATGTTTTGTTGTTTATATATGAATGCTTGAATGCTTGAGTTATCATTTGGAACTTTTGTACGGTGATGGTTTTTATATTTATGCTTAATATATGAATGACTTATTATGCGATATGTTTTTCACAACTGTTCGGCTAACTTCTTATACGAAACAGTTCATCTTTATTGAATTCTTTTCTTATAGCAATTGAATGATCTTTATTACCAATTGTTGTAGAAACTATTTTAGATCACATAATTGAAAGATTAAATCCTGAGTTAGTTTTAGAATTAGATATTTCTGTTCATTAGAATACAATTTCATGTTGTTAGATTAGATTTAGAATAAATGCATTTTACTTAGGAATTATTAGGAAAGAAATATCAATTCTCAACACACACACACACATAAATTGGGAAACTGGTCCCATATCCCCAATTAGACCCACCATCGCAAACGGAAAATGAACTGCTTACCAAGGTCCGGACTGGGTGGGTATCCCCCTTGTTGTAGACCCACTTTTCAGGGCTTCAACATATTTGGCGGCAGAAGGAGGGCCCGAACTATGAATGGCTAGTAAATCTAAATCCAAATACCATTCTGAGAGTAAATCACCCTCAACATCTCCCCCGACTTTTCCATCGCACTTAGAATCTATAAATCTTGAGCGAGAAGTCGATAAAACAACAACCACTGCCACAAACCCAAACATTTCAAAGAAAATGACTATTGAACCTCCTGAAGTTGAATCTTTGATCCATAAACTTCAAGGATTTTCTATATCGCCCCAAAAATCTGAAATATCTCAAGGTAGTGTGACTTCGCATTATAACCCTTCTCATCCTCTTACCCAATTGTAGAGTGAAAAGTTTGGTATGGAACCAACTAAATTACCTCTACCTAAAAGGAAGAGAGCAAGGAAATCACCTAAAGGTTCTGATAGTGAGACTCTTTCATCATCATCATCCATCTTGACCTCTCCACTGCGAAGTCAACCATCCACTCCTCCACTTCTAATTATTGTCCAACATACTACTGGAACTTCAACATCTCCTTCACAATCTCCTAGAACTGTAATATCCTCATCTTCCCAACTGCAAGGAACATCTTCTGCGCTTTCTTCTATTAATAGTTCAATGATGGCCCAAAATCCATGGAATAACCTAGGGGCAGTCTTAATGCCTGCGCCCTTGAGTCAATTACCTGCCCATCCTGAAAAATGGTTGCCTAAGTTTAATCATGAAGAAAGCATGCTAGCAGAAGAACACATCAACAACTTCATGTTATCTATAAATCTCAATGGAGTCACTAATGAAGACGTTGTTGTCCGACTCTTTCCTTATACTTTACAAGGAGCAGCTGGATCCTGGTATTTTTCATTACCGTCCGAATCTATCACTAGTTGGCATATTTTCCAAGAACAATTCTTGACTAAGTTCGGTGATGATAGATATACTACAACATTGATCAATGACCTATTGAATCTTAAGACCGAAATAAGAGAACCTATCAAAGATTTTAACTCACGTTTCAACAAACTTTTGAATAAAATTCCTGCCGCTTCCAAGCCTAGCAAAGATGTTCGAAGTGAATGGTACATATCTGCGTTACCATCAAACATAGAGATCTTTGTCGATAGTGCTACCAAAACTACTTTGGCTGATAATATGAAAGAAGCAATAGCGGTGGAAAAACGTATCATAGCCCTAGAAAAGAAAAACGTTGTTGATGAACGTAAATCAAAGAAGGTCACGTTCAAAGAAGATCCCAAGAAAAAACAACCCAAGGACCCATTCGATTTAGAAGGATTGCAAAACGTTTTGAAAACCGTGTCTAATGAGATGGTCGATATAAAGAAACAAGTAGCAGAAACTTCTTCTAAAAAGCCTTACAGACCTTATAGAAGAAATCCTTCAACTAATCCAAAGCCTCCCAATGCTATTACAAATGTGGAATCAGAAGAAGAAGAAGAGGAAGTTTCCAATGAAGAGCCCACTGATGAAGAAGAAGTTGTAGAAGTGCAGGGAATGTGGGACTTCATTCTCCCTGACGAAGAGGATCAAGAGGCATCACCGGTTAGTACCAAAAGCATAAATCAACTCGATCCTCCACAACCAACTCCTAAACAAAAGAGCGCAAGCTCGATATCTAAAGATAAAGTCGCGGGTAAGAAAACGTCACCTAAAGCGACTCAAACAAGCCTAGTCCAATCTGATTCACCAATTCCATCCAAAACCTTGATAGTTTCTGATGAAATGGAGTATAATATCGTAGAAGACATGAAGAAGACTAGGGCTAATATTACCTTTCATGAATTGAGAAAATTAAAACATCAACAAAAACTCCTTTTGAAAGAATTACACGCGATACCTGTTGCACCTCTACCCGCAGCTGTAATCTCACAAGCCTCGCATGAGATGGGAAGACCTCCAACTAATGTGACTAATAAAGTTGATCCAAATGATATCACTTTAATTGGAGGAAGGTCCAGATATCATACTCCCCCATTTCTTCTTACTTATGAAGTTTTCAACAAAAACTTGCATAATTGTTTAGTACATTCAGGAGCTTCATCTAATACCCTACCTAAATCAATATGTGCAAAATTGAACGTTCAGCCGCAAAAGTCTGCGGTACGTATAGTTTAGCTAGACCGGTCGCATGTTGAAGTGATCGGTGAACTAAATCAATTTACCATAAGGCTGTCATCGAATCCAAAGGTATGTCAAGTTATTGATATTCTAGTTGCAGACATTCCAAAATTTTATGGCTTAATTCTTAGTAGGGATTGGTATGAAAATCTTCATGGATACTTTGCTACCGATTAGTCACATATGTGGCTCCCTTACAATGGTAAACCAAATTAGATAAAGGTTGAGCGAGAAAGACATCAAAAATACATAGTAACAGAATTGGAAGGAGAGAATGAACCTATAGCATACAGCAACAATATAATTGGCAACTATTCTATTGATTCTTTCTTAGGAAATTTTAATGCTCATACTTCACCTTACTTAGAACATTTTGCTTTGTCTCAAGTAGAAATTTTTTCCCAAACAGATAGTTTTGAATGTATTAATTTTATAGATAGTCCTGTAAATAAATCTTTATTTTGGAAGTTATTTTTTGACGGTTCAAAGTCTAACGATGGAGCAGGAGCAGGATGGGTGTTAGTTAGTCCAGAAGGAAACAAAACTATGCTAACTTGTAGACTCGAATTCGATTGCACCAATAACACTGCAGAGTACGAGGCCTTAGTCCAAGGATTATACAAGGCAATCGGATTAAACATCAAGTATCTACAAGTCTTCGGAGATTCTGAAATTGTAATTAGACAGGTACGAAATACTATACATTGCCTATCAGGTCATTTAAAGCATTATCAATCTTTAGTGCAAGATCTAACTGAACATTTTATAGCATTCAATATTTCATCAATTCCAAAAATCCAAAACGCTAGTTCTGACCTCTTGGCAAACATAGCTTCCAAGCTCATTCCCTCAGAAGACTATTGCCCAGACAGATTTTCAATCGAATTAATCTTTAGACCCTAAATTCCTGACAATGTTACAAACTAGAGAATTTTCAACGACAATCCTGATATTGTAAGCTTCCTCACATCAGAAGGATCTTACACTAATCAGACAATTGACGAGGACCAACATGACGAACAGTTGCAACAAGAAAGCACTAATAATGCTATACCAAAGTCAGTAGTCAAGTTGGAAGACCTATATGATTTGAAAGACCGATTCAAGAGATCTACCAATTCAAAACATTAGAGTTCAACTCTGAACTATGAATTAGTAAGTCTACAAACTGATACCAAGCCGTAGAATATTAAATTAGGTTTTGTCTTAACCAAAGAAGAAATATTAGCTTATATTCATATCTTGAAACAATACAAAAGTGTCTTTGTCTGGAACTACGATGATCTAAAGACTTACGACACTTCTATCATCCAGCATACCATCCCAATGATAACTGATGAAAAACCCATCCAGCAAAAGTTGAGGAAGATCCATCCTAATCTGGAAATCCAGATTAAGTCTGAGCTTAACAATTTATTGAAAGCCAAAATTATTTTTCCCGTTCGGCATTCTAGATGGGTTTCTAATTTAGTTCCCGTCAGAAAGAAAAATGGAGACATTAGAATTTGCATTGACTTTTGAAACCTGAACAAAGCCTACCAAAAGGATAACTTTCCCCTGCCTCCCATGGAGCAAATTTTGCAAGCAGTCATAGGATCAGAATTAATGTCCTTTTTGGATGGTTTCTCCGGCTACAACCAAGTTTTGGTCCATCCTGGCGATCAACTAAAAACTATGTTTAGAACCAAATGGGGTACTTACGCATATCAAAAGATGCCTTTTGGTCTGATCAATGTTGGCACCACATTTCAAAGTGCCATGGACATCGCATTTAAGGGATTAGTAAACAAATCACTAGTAATCTACATGGATGATATAACTGTATACTCTAAGAAATGTGGTAATCATCTCAAAGACTTAAAGCAAATCTTCCAACGTTGCCAAAGGTATGGGATTTAAATTAATCCAAAAGAGTCCTTTTTTGCATTAAGTGAAGGAAAACTTCTTGGATTTATAGTGTCAAAATTTGGAATCCATATTGATCCTGATAGAATTAAGGAGATTTCCAAAATACCCTTGCCTCACAACAAGAAAGCCATGCAATCCTTCCTTGGCCAAATTAACTTTGTTAAGAGATTTTTTCTAGACTTCTCAAGGATTGTATCTCCCTTACAAGCAATGATTTAAAAGAATTCAATCTTCAAATGGGTCCAAGAGGAATATGAAGTATTCAATCTGATTAAGCAAGTGATTGTAAACGCCCCATCTTTAGCAACTCCAAATTTTTCTGATCTTTCATTTTGTATACATTTGCCTCTTATAGATCATATGCTGCGATACTCATTCAAGCAAATCAAGATAAGGCAAATGCCCCAATTGCTTTTTTTAGTTCAAATCTACAAGGGGCCAAATTAAATTATTTTGACGTAGAGAAACAAGCGTATGTTATTTTCAAAGCGATCAAGCACTTTAGACCCTTTCTGCTTAAAACCCGTACAAAGATCATAGTACCATTTCCAACAGTAAGAAATCTCTTAGTACAGAAAGACGTGGGTGAGAAAAGAGAAAATTGGGTTACTGCCTTACAAGAATACGACGCTGAAATTAAACCAGCAAATATTATAAAAGGTCAAGGCTTTTGCAAAATGTTGGCCGGAGCATCGCTTATTTCTGAAATACCATCTTCATAAGTACAAATGTATGAGGTAATCCTAAATGATATTGAATCATTATATGCTGGTATCATATTTTATATAAAGAATGGATATGCTCCTTCAAACCTGGATTATACAAAGAAAAGAGCTCTAAGATTGAAGGCTAAGCAATATCAACTTGTAAACGATGTACTTTTTAGGATAAATTATGATTCTATTCTCCTTCGATGTCTTGAGAAATTTGAAGCCGAAAAAGTGTTGCAGGAACTCCATGATGGAACGGCAGGTGGAAATTATGCTGGAGATGCTACGGCACATAAGATCTTGTGCACAGGGTACTATTGGCCTACACTATTTAAAGATGCGCATATCTATGTAAGGAAATGTCAAGTTTGTCAAACTGCTGCTAGAAGACAAAAGAAACCATCATTGCCTTTGCAACCAGTCAATATTGATCAACCCTTTGATCAATGGGGATTGGATATAATATGTGAGATCATTCCTCACTCTTCCAAACAGCATAGGTATATACTTACAGCTACAGATTATTTTACTAAATGGGTAGAAGTCGTTCCTCTCAAGACAGCTAATGCTGAACAAATCATCGATTTCATAGATCAGTTCATAATCACCAGGTTTGGTTTACCCTCTGCTTTAATGTTTGATAATGCATCGTACTTTTCTGGCAATGCTATGACTGAATTTGCGCTCAAAAGAGGTTTTAAACTCAAATACTCTGCCAATTATTACCCACAGGGGAATGGGTTAGCTGAATCAACAAATAAAAATTTAATCAGAATCATTAAGCGAACCATTGACCAAAATCATAAGAATTGGCACAAAGCTTTGATGTATGCTTTATGGGCAAATCGAATTACGCAGAAAGCCTCCATTGGCACTTCTCCCTTTAATTTGGTTTATGGGAAAGAAGTGGTTCTCCCAACTCATCTAGCAATTCCCTCTTTGGCCTTAGTTCAGTTTATTGACGAAACACCAACTTCATCCTTACAGCTAAGACAACTGCAAATTCTTAAGCTAGAAGAACAACGAGGAAAGGCTAAAATAACTCATGCTCATCATCAAGCATTAGTAAAATCTTCTTTTGATTCAAACATGGTATCCAGAAAGGACTTTCAAATTGGAGATTTAGTTTTAAAATGGGATAAGGCTCACGAAGAAAAAGGCAAACATACGAAGTTCCAACGAATGTGGCTTGGCCCATTCCAAATTGCAGAAATCATAGGCCCATCCACTTTTATGTTGCAGGATTTAATAGGGAAAATAGAATCTTTACCTGTTAACGGGCAAATCCTTAAAAAATACTTTCCATAGAAGATTATTCTCTTATTTTTGTAGATTAGTTTTTCCTTTTATTTTGATAATAAAACCAGTTGTAAATGGTTACGTTTGGAATTCATGAAAAAGATTAGCATTTTTTTTAGATTTTGTTTTTCACTTGTATAAATAGAATTGATTTGGAAAATTGGTCATTACTATTGAAAGCTACAGTCAAAGGTTATAAGCTTGGAAATGATACTAGTTTCAACTTTTTGAATTTTGATAAAAAGCAACCTTTAGTGGGAATTTGTTTTATATCAGTTAATGAAAAGCATCAATAACAAAAAACAAGGATTCTCTGTAGAAAAGCTCTTTCCAAAAACTCTATAATTGTCGTCCAGAGCTATTCTTAAGGAACCAATGACATCCTCCCCACCTAGAGAATTACGACCTTCAAGGAATAATCCAATGATACACTTTAAACTTAAAGAATAAGAGGTCTCATCATGAGCCGACTTATCACGATCATAGATATTATAGCTAGCTGACTTTGCCAAAACTGCATACCAAAACAGGGCAATGACTCAAGATTGTTGCAATCAAAAGACAAGGGGTCTCATCACGAGCCAGCTTGTTCAGCAAAGTTATAAATCAAGTGAGTGGCACCATCATAATTTGGCTACCAAACCAAGGCATTGTTCTTTAAGAATTAAAAGAAAATAAAAGCAATAATTGTGGATATGGATTTCTCTTTGAAAACTGTATATTTCTCCAAGTAGGATACAGGATCATTGCTCAGTAACAGGTAACCCTGTTGAGGCTATGAACGCCTGTTGGTAGCAAAGGCTCTACCTACGACCAATGTGCATATTTAAAATTGATTTACAGAGGAGACTTTGTTTTTATCTTCACAAACTAAGTAGTGGCTGATGTAAATACAATGACTAGCTTTAGGAAGTAAATAATCAAAGTTAACATAGAAGAAACAAACTAGAATTAACAGCTAAAAGCATGATATACTTTATCTTTCTATAATAAAGTTTGATTTTCCAAAAAACCCTTATGTTTTGGAAGTTTAGAAAATTCAAAAGAAAATCAGAGATAACTGGTTCTTCCAAGTGAATCGCCAATTGTTGTGGCCAGCAACAACCCCCCTTCTTATTTTAGTTTTGATATCAATACTAAATAAGTAGGGACCCTTCATCTATAAAATAACGATAAATTAGAACGTGTATTTCCTTTTTGAATAAATCTTACTATCATAAACTTAGGAGAATACCTGCAAAATCCCAAAAAGACTTAAGTTTTATGATGAGTTCGAATAAAATCTTTCTCTCAAAAAGCATCGCATCGCAAAAATGAAATAACGACATCATATAAGCAAACTCCTACACATACGAAATCGTGATGCGAGATCGCACACCAAAGGAACTCATCGCATCGCAGTTTTCATATGCTTCAAATATCACTTAAGGTGAAATCCTTCAAAGCTAGCGATATGCGATAAAGAGTCTCACAAATCACATTTCGCAGAAACACATGGTAATGAATGATTGTCAAAACATAACGGATTAGCGATATTGTGAAGCAAATTGCAATATCACATTATCGCAGATCTGTAGGGCACATCGTTCCAAAAAAGTTTTACGTAATCCGGTGTTAAGTCATGCACATTAATGTTAATTTAATAAGTTAGTTGATGATCATTAATGACATAAGTTTTTGATCTGATCAAGAGGTCAGTTCACGTAGGGTGATATATTTTATGTGATTTCAACATTTAAATCTTTCCCGTCACCTTATTCATATCATTACTCTTTCTTGATTTCGTAAATTGTAGGAGCGGAAAACAGAAAGATATACATAGCAATGTTTAGAGTGAAATGAGAAAAGAAGGAGAAATTCAGATTTCCAAAGTCATCTAACAAAACGTGCAAGAGGCGAAAACTGGCACCGGGGAAACCTGGATCAAGAAATGAAGGTAGTTTTTGATGCGCAATTAATTGCGCATCGCCCAGCAAAACCCCTTAAGAAGGAAAGCCTCTAAACGCTCAGTTGCTAGAAAGTCCAAAAAATTGCAGAAAAAAAAAAGGCTAAAGGCTAAAAGCAAAACTCGAGTTCTAAAAAACAGTGGTATTTATCAGGAATATAGTTAGATGGTATGTAAATTTCTCTCAAATGCACAACATCTACAAGCCGGCTGGAGGCAAAAGGCTGAAGAAAGAGCAGAGTCCATCAATAGGTTAACCAAGTTGAATTGGGATTCTTATCGGCAGTACTTGGTTAAACCACACAGTCAATGCATGACTCTCAAATACCTCACTAACTCTACCAAGAAGATAGCACCAGCGCTTGCTGATTTTGTTTTTGCAAGACAAGTAAAGTCGAAGGTCGGCCAACCAACTCTCCTCAAGCCGACGTTGAATGCTTGCGACCACAGAGAATAGATACATAGATAGTAATTTTTAGATTTAGTTTTAGTTTTAGTTTTAGTTTTATTTTTGCCTTAGATGAGGATGGTCATTTAAACTGCCTCCTATATTTTTGTAATAGACTATTTTTTGGATTTAGCTAGTAGTATTTCAACCCTTCTCATGCATTTAGAGAAGGGTCCTGAAATTTGTCAAAAACGTTTCCTCAGAACATGCACTTCTGCACCCTCGGAGGAGGTTTTGATGAATGAATGGAACAAGGTTTATTGATATCTGTGTTTAATATCTGTTACTGAAATTGCACTTTTGTACTCTTAGTAGATATTGAACTAAGAAGAGATAGATCATTATTGTTGAAGCTCATGAGTAGAAATTGTTATCAATGGAACTTTTATCTCTTAACGATTTTTTCCTATGTGTATAAGTGATATTCATGTTTTGTTGTTTATATATGAATGCTTGAATGCTTGAGTTATCATTTGGCACTTTTGTACGGTGATGGCTATTCTATTTATGCTTAATATATGAATGACTTATTATGCGATATGTTTTTCACACCTGTTCGGCTAACTTCTTATACGAAACAGTTCATATTTATTGAATTCTTTTCTTATAGCAATTGAATGATATTTATTACCAATTTTTTTAGAAACTATTTTAGATCGCATAATTGAAAGAATAAATCCCGGGTTAGTTTTAGAATTAGATATTTATGTTCATTGGAATACAATTGCATGTTGTTAGATTAGATTTAGAATAAAAGAATTTTACTTAGGAATTATTAGGAAAGAAATATAAATTCTCAACACACACACACACACACACACACACACATAAATTGGGAAACTGGTCCCATATCCCCAATCGGACCCACCATCCCAAATGGAAAAGGAGCTGCCTACCAAGGTCCAGACCGGGTGGGTATCCCCCTAGTTGTAGACCCGATTTTCGGGGCTTCAACAAGATCAAATAATTCCCTTTAATTACAGGAACCATTATGATTAGCTTCATTTTAGATAAGGTATACATAATTATTTTGGAAAACAAGATTAGCCTATGGCTAGAAATCCATGAAAAAAAGCTAATGGCCATGTTGACTTTAGGGGATATCATTTATCTGTGGACCACATTGTTACTCTTAGAATTATTGTTTGAGGAGTGTCATAATAATAGAACCAATCCCCTATGTTGTTTTTTTTTTTACTTTAGAAAAAAATTTGACATCGTTCCTAAGAAAAACCTTTAAAAAAAGTTGGAAGAGATAAGGGTTCATTTTGAGTTAGGGGTTGTTGTGATGAGGTTGCATTAGAACGTGTTGCCAAGTTTAGGACTACTAAGAGTTGGTTGGAAGAAACCCATTGATATATCAAATTCAAGCAAGGGTGTCCATTGTCCCTACCCTTTTTGGCATATGCATTGATAAGTTAAAAGAGTGTTTGGAATAAGCAGGTTGTGTTGGACCAAATCTCACTAGTATAGTCATTACTCTTCTTCTTTATGCTAATGATAAAGTTATTTTGGTGAGAAGTCCTTACAATATTTCTAAGCAACTAAAAATCCTCTAAGTTTGATGTTCTAATATGGATATGACTATTAATAATGACAAAACAAAAGCCATGAGAATTAATTCCAAAAATATCAATATGATACTTTCATAAACTAAAACAACAACTTTAAAGAAGTGTCTTCATGCAAATATCTTGGAATTAATATCCATCACAAGTTCAATTGGAATTATAGAATTGAGAAAAGGATAAACAGAGGGTGGAAAGCTTGTTATGGACTTGAAAACAATTGTAAATCACTAAATCTTTCAATATGCAATTGAAAAAAAAAAAAACCATTTTTGAGACTCTTACTACCCCTATTTAATACAGATGTGAGGTTTGGTGATCTAGTGTCTCTAGAGAGTCATGGAGAAATATAGAATGAATCGAAGAGCAATTTATAATCTATAATCTCAAAATTAAAGGAAATGCACCCTATGTTATCATCCTCACTGAAGTGATCGTTTCCCTCGTTGAGAGCATGGATGTAAACAAGTATCTAATGTATAAGAAGATGTTAAAAAAAATGGAAGATCATATGCTTCCTAATCTTGCTTAAAAATCTAAACAAAACCATGTAGGTTTTAACCCCATACAAAATTACCTGCATACAAATTCTAAAAGCAGAAAATACTCAATTGTGAGAGCATAAAACATCAAATAGATATACACAGAGATTTTCCCCTGGATCCCAAAACCGGGACTACCAGATTGATTTTTCATTATATTCCTTTCAATGTTACAATACATATATACATGTCGAAGCATCCATAAACCCCAATCCATTAACCATGGATTAGAACATAACCATAGCTCCCTTGATTGGATCTGCATCTCCTTCAAGGATATTGTGGTAAGAAACCTAAAATTTGGGATCAGCATTTGCATTACATCCAGCATGCCTACAATTGTGCCAATCATTTATCTACACAAGTATGTCCATTTGAAGTTTGTTTGGGTTATTTTCCAAAGCCTACTTTGGATTTCATCACTGGTAAAGATATTGCAGTAGATGGACATAATGATGTGGACAAAGCCAAGCATTTCATTGAACAAATTCGGTTAGTGCATCAAAGGGTACAAGCACAAATGAAGAAAAGCAAAGCTAGGTACAAATCAAGACATGATAAGCATCGTGTTGATCATGATTTCCAAGTGGGAGATAAAGTTTGGTTGTACATTAGTAAGGAAATACTACAAGGTGAAGGTAAAAGCTCAAGACAATCAGATATGGTCCTTCCAAAATCTTTGAGAAGATTGGTAACAACGCTTTTCGATTAAATTTTCCACCTTACATGAAAATTTATTATGTTGTGAATGTGAAAAACTTGAGATTGTATGAGCCTACTATGATTGATGATCAAGAAGAGAATGTTTAGATTCCATCTATAGAATATTTTTCTCCTGAATATCTAAATGAGTGGTAGGAAGATTCAATTATTGATAGGAGGATTAGGAATTCACACAGAGGCACTTCGTGTGGGGCACAAAGATACCAATCTAGATTGGGAAAGTGAGGGAGCAATACCCTCACTTAATTGCTGAGTAAAAATAGGGTTTGGTGGCCTAAAAGATTCTAGTGGGGAGGAATGATCTAGGGGATCAAAGATATGCTCAAAAATGAAAGTTCTAAAATCATCCCAAAACTGACATCAAATTGTAGATCTCGTCGCTATAAGAAAGTCTCTGCAAAATGTGGATGCAGAGCGTAGATAGATAGATTCAAAGGGGCCTTAACCACTTGTTTTTGGTCGCTTTTGAAGACTCATCCATGAGCTAAGGGCCACGGTATTGTATTAGAAATGCTATAAATAGTTGAGTCTTAGCAAGTCTTAGAGATAAATTTTAATAAGATAATTGGGTATATTGATGAGTTTGTTGTCTTGAGCAAGAGCTAAGGCAAGAAGGCTCTGCTTCCTACGCTTATGTATAGTAAGGAAGGCTCATGCAACTGAGTGCGCAGGAGGCCTAGGTAGAGTTCGTAGTTGAGTGCATAGACCCCTGTAGCTGTGTGCGCAGGGTAAGAAGAGTCTGTAATCAGTGAATTGAAGATCAATAAAAACGGATTTTTGAAGAATTATTGAGTATTTCCATTGAATCCATTATGTTATATGTTGTCGATTAATGATATGTTTTCTGAAATATTGAATGAATGTCATGTGAATTCACTAAATCTGTCTTAATAATATATGAATTGAATGGTTATCCACTACTGTGAAGTTAGAAGCTATTTCTCTTATGTTTTCTGAATGAATTAAATAGATCTATGCAAACTCTGCTGTAGGGTTTCCTTTTTATGCGCAGAAGTAGGTGAATCAACTATTTAAGACCTGCAAGGACTGATCATGGACCTCGCGAACATCTAGAAGTAACTTTAACTTAGTTACAGTAAAGAACCCTAGGAGTCTACTGTCCAATAATGCTTGAATCATCTCAATCTGACATCTTATGAGGAAGTTATTGCATTCTAAAGTTTTTGGCAAACAACTAAAAAGCCAACTTGCAGGGATGACTAGTTAGTGTACGACTACCATGTGGCATTTCGTATGATGACATCATGCTGACATTAGTAGGATGACTGAGTAGTATGGGACTAATCAGGAATTGACACGTGGCTCAGTCGTACGTGGATAATTGGCATGCTCTTATTGGTTAAAGGTGTTTATATATGGGTTAATAATGGAGTGACACTTGGCCCAATCCTAGGGCGCCATGTGGTACTCCGGATGAGGCAAAAAGTGGTTAGGTCGATCAAACAAATTCCGCATGATTCAACCACTAGACCTCCCGATATTAACTCCATTGTGTTACCATTAGACCACCATTGGGACTTGTTAATAGTGTTGGTGACTATTATTGTTATCGTTACCGAATTGGGTGGTTGGGGGGAGGGTTGGGTTGAACATTTGAGCATATAATATAAAGGGCCACTATTAGGAGCTAGACCCAGAGACATAGCCCAGGAGAGGTGTACTTCGTCATTAATTTGTTGTGTTTTGATGCCACTTATTGTCCATTTCAACTGTTAAAAACCTGCAAAATTCAACTTATTTTGTATGCTTTCTCAATCACGATCCATTTCTTAAAAGACATAAACCATCTTGCAATAATTTACTTGAAGACTTCAATTTTTAATTTTAGATCAGTAAGAAGAGGGAAGAGTACCTAAAATAATGTGCTCTAGGGTGTCCCGAGGCCTACCATCCATTATCATAGGATCCAAAGGAGGCATTGTTTCTTTCAAAATAATCCCTTTAGACCACCTTTAAATACCACCAATATCACCGCAGGACGATGACATTTGATTATGAGGATTAGGTTCCTCCCATAGTAAATCATCTGCCTCGTCCCTCACGAGAGGTACAACTACACAATGCTTGATGAGATGACCATATTGGTGACATCAACGACATTTGAATGAGACACCTTCATAGTTGAGGGCCTGAATAAATTCCTCCTCCCCTCCAAGGTCAATTTAAATAGGAAGACCATTTCTGAGATCCACTTTAATCAAAATTATAGCAGATTCATTTTCCCCATGGAAACCTACAAGGAGTCATGAGCAAGGTAGGAACTAATGGGATTCCCAATATCTTGAAATATTTCATCTGCTAAAAAATTCAAAGGCAAATGGGGGAGGGGAACCAATAGAGGGATCATGTTTGATATTTCCTGGCGAGTATCAAATAAGGGCAACAATTTGAACATCATAGGAAAGGAATCAATGTGTCATACCTTTTATTATATTCTTTATGCATCCTCAACTTTTGCAAACATTAAGTGAATCCATCCTTTGACTAATTGTTCAACCCCTAGAGAAGCTTGGATAAGAGGAGCTATATCATTGTCAACCCATTATTTTAGGGTTTGAATTGAAAAATGTTGACCTTGGACCCAACCAACCAATGATTTTTCTACTAGAGATCATGCCCTATTCATATTAACGTCTACACCCAAAACTAGAGATAGATTTGCATGAATGTCCTTTTAGATACAACGGGGTTTCTTTAGAGGGCCAACCTTGACATGGTTATAATTTTTACTGAGTTTCTCCCCCGTACAAAGCTTCACTGGAAAACCCTGAGAGTTCAACGACTTCTCTACATGGTTTGGACCTTATGCCTTGACTTGTTTGCTGTTGTTGTATCCTAAAGAGTTTAAGAATTGAAGGGATTGAATTCAGGAACCATAACTAAAGGCTGAAAATATCCCAAGTGAGAAAAAACCTTATTGGTACTAAAAACTTCTAGAAAAATGAATGCTTATGACTGACTGGGACCAATCGGAAGAGCAGAGCAAAGAAGAAAATTAGAAAGGGAGATAAGCCTAGAGGGGCCTAGGCTTAAAGATCATAGACTCTAACCCTCAGAACCATGCAATGTGTCCTCCCTATTGTTAGTGTTAGTGTCTTCACACTGCCATCAATGATCAAAATTCACTCTTTTGCATTCATATTAGGAGTCCCATTCTCAATGAGTTGCATTCCATTAGGTCATGGATCAACTAATGGTAGGCACATTTTAGTTTTTTCCCTCATGACACATATCTGCTAACCACTTTTCATGTGTGATTCATTCAATGGTTCAGGTCCAGGTTCATTTTCAATCTATTTCATCAAATAGGTCTTAGGTATTAGGGTTTCAGTTTCATTAGGTATTAGGGCTTCACCATGTCAAATTTTTAGTTACCATTGACCAATAAGAGTCAGCAGACATATGAGGATGAAAATAATCATTAGGAAAGCTTTAAATTCATAATTTGTAAATTTAATAAGATTTTCACCTCAAAACTAGTTTGAGGTGAAAACAAAGCATTGGTTTTTATTTGTAAATTTCATGTAATTTCATCATTTCTCATATGTAATTAATAAGCCTCATGCTGCTCTTGGTCACCTGCTGATATTTCCAAGTACATGCCACTGCAAAATCAAAAGATCATCATAGCATTAGTTCACCTATTTTAAGCAAAAAGTCAAGCATCCAAAAAACAGAGTATTTGAGCAAGCCAAAAGACATTATAAAGTGGGTTTTGGAGAGTGAAAAATCAAAAGTGCCCAAGCCATATAAAGGTCATTTCTTTCTCAACTTAATTCATTGTTTGAATTGAAGTTTATGAGCAAAATCGCGATTTTAAGGGGTTATTGAGAAAAAGGAGGAAATTGTTGTGTTTCTGGAGGAAACTGCTCGGCGCTACGCACAGGAGCGGTGCTATGCACCTGGGCTTTTTCTCCAATGTTTTTTTGAACAGGCGCTACACACCTGAGAAGTGTGCTACGCACCTGGGAGTTGGGCCACAAATAGCTGCAGATTTCATCAAATTGTTTCAAAACACTCAAATTTCTCCATTTGCAAGTAACATCTCTTTTCTTGCAGACAAGAATTGTTGCATAAGCTTTTGGGTTATGTTGTCTCTCAAAATATTAAACCCTAATTATTGTTGTCTCTCAAATACACTCATTTCTACTGTCCCATATCATTTTTACTATTTCCCAACCCATCCTCCCATACATAATTCCCTCCCTAAAACTTTTCCTTACAATCCCAAACCCTATACTCATATACCCCAAACCCTACCATTACTCCCAAACCCTACACCATTCATTAACCCTACTTATTCCCCACATCCCTTTCCCATTCTTGTTCACCCTCACTTACTTTCCTATCCAAAATCTCTTCATACTCATCTTACCTTCATTCACTAATCCATCACTCCTCATTTACCATAAAGACAAACAGCAGTACAATAATGGAGAGGGACAGTGAGTATGAAATGGAGGAAGAGACACATAGTGATAGTTCTAGGGAGAGAGACACTCAGGGAAGAAGGCCTTATAAGGGAGGAAAACACATCAAAGAGGAGCCCACCAGTTTGAGGGAGATGCAAGCCTGCCCATTTTCCCTTTCCTGTTTCAGACATCAATCATGTTTCAGTTTTTGTGAAATGGTGGAAAGGTTAAAATCCCATCATGAATTAGCAAGGTTGTTTGTGACACATTTGGAGGACAACAATGAGGTAAACCTTGCTGGGGTTACATTCACTTTGTCACTAGCTGTCATTTCAGAGGCTACAGGTATTCCAAATGTGGGTGAAAAGTGGAACAAAGGTCAGTACATTGACAGGGAGTACTATGAGCCTTACATCAAGGCTAAATATCATAACAAACTTAGCATAGTATTTCCCTTTAAATTCTTGGAGGACAGGTTTGCTCCATTAATGAAGATCATCATCAAGTACTTTACTTGTGAAGGTAGGTTCTCCAGACTGTATGCCTACCACATTAGATTGCTGATGCATTTCACTAGGGTGAGAATGATGAATATCCCCTACTTCATATTCAGAAACATAGAGAAGATGGCATTCATTGTAAAGAAGAAATCATACCCCCAGCAACTAACCAGCATCTACCACTTCTCTATGATTAAAATCATTGTCTTACATCAGCTGAACCTACTTAACATACCATGGGAGACCTTCATTTCTCATGAAATGTTCAAAAGCCCTCAAGTCTTTTCATCAGTGCCTCAAGAAGAAGGTGGACCTTCAGGACAGCAAAAGGTCCAAGAGACTGAAATTGTGGGAGTGCCAGTGTTTGTGACATATGAGAGAGGCACTAGGAAACTTTTTGCAGCTGCCAGGTGAGTATTATCTCCACAAGGAGTGGAAGGGGTCTCGCCTTCATCTTCAGGCCACAGGCAAATGCTATCTCCACAAGGAGTGGAAGGGGCTTTGCCTTCATCTTCAGCTAAACAGGTACAGGTTGGGCAGCACAACAAGAGCAAAGGTAAAGGCAAGGGAAAAATGCATGAGAAGGATCCTAGTGATGGGCAAGAGAGAGATTTTGATCTTGTTGATCATGAGGAGACACAAGGAGTTGATGTCATTGATTTGGAGACTCAAGGTACAAAGATAACTAAAGACATGATCATCAAGGAGCAAGAGGCTGATATACAAGCCTTGTCAGTCAATTTAGAGAGGGAAAAGTGGATCATCAATTATCTAGAGCAAGAAAACAAACAATTGACCAACAAGCAAGTCCTCATGGAGTTACAAATGATCAAGGAGAAACAGCAAAAGGCAAAGAAGGCAAAGGTCAAGATGACCTCCATTGAGCAAGAGATTGAGAATGACTAGGAAACTTGGCTTGAAAGGGTCAACATACACCTTGAAAAGCTAATTGAGAAGGCCAATAGAGAAAATAATATGCTTCGTCACATGGCCTATCACTATATGACCCAGAACAAAATATGCAATATAAGGATGAGGAAACTTAAGGCAAGGTTGAGGAAGGCCTTAAGGAGCAAAAAGGAGCATGACAAGCTAAAAATCTTGGTTGAGGCCTCATTAGCCCATCAAAGAAATTAATGAGAATTCCTTGTGCCAAATCTGGGCAAGTTTTGGTGAGTTTTTTGTCATTTTGAAATTTTGTAATTTTCCAACACAGAAAATTGCATTAGGTGCATAGCGCCACCGACGCTACGCTTTTTACTGGGAGAATTTTTCGAGAAATGGCTTGCATATTTGGATTCAACATGATGAGAACATCAATCCTTGAAATTTTCAGAAATTTTGGAGCAAAACTTGGTCACCTAAAGGTCAAAAAACCATCAAAAATGGCCTCTCTGCCTCTTTTTGGACACACAGGAAGAAGCCTTGGGAGATTCCATTTTTGAGGGGTCAAATGAGCTCCAAATGAAAAAATTCAAGATGTTCCAAAAACTAGACAGAAAGACCTTTCCAAGGAGCTATCTTGGGCTCAATTTGGCTAAGGGGAAGGCCTCCAAACTCACTGAGAAGTGGCACTATGCACATGGCCAGTGGCGCTACGCATACAACCAGTTTGCTCAAAAATCAAAATTTCGCCTAGTTTTTCTACAAGTTGACTTTTTCTCTCATTTTGGATGAATTTATTATTGTAAATGATGCTATGCTATGTAAATGTAATAGTAAAATGACCTTAAAAGGTAGATTCATCATTTTGAGGTAGTTTGGGGGTGAATGAATCAGTTTCCATGGTTTTAGAGGCAAGTTGTACCACTGCCTATATTCCTGTTCCTAGTTTATCTCTTGGATTCGACCCCTAATGGATAGAATAGGTGGTTTTCATGTCTATATTATGTATTTTCTTCCTCATTTGTAAATCTTGGACTCTCTTGGATGCTCTGAGCTACATTGTACATCTCTACAGCAGTTTGGCAAGTAAATAAACCAGGATTTGCAGCTATTTTTGTGGGATTCTTGTGGTAATGTGTTTTTGCATAGTTTATCCTTCTGTCATTAGTTTTTCTCATATGTTATGTGTTCCAAAATCTAATTCATTCTTTTAAACTAGATGAAATCAATATAGATAGGAAGAATACATTAGTTACAATGCTCTACCTTAGGAATCCATTTAGTTTTTTATGTTTTCTATAGTTTGAAGAGGATACATGATCCCTGCATGCCCTCCTTAGCTCCTCATCAGTCTTAGACCTACCATCTCACTCAATTTCAAGTGCTAAAACACCTACCTACCTCGCCCCATAGAACACCCTGCATTCCTGACTTGATTTCCTGGACCCAAAGCTGCCTGCTCCATTTGATCCAGCAACAAAACCATCAAAATCAACCAAAAACCCTAGAGCTACTATACCTAGCCTAAAATCCAAATTTGATTCAGTCATCTCAACTAAGATTGACAAGGAGAGAGCCCTCTCCCGACCTGGTAGGGCTAGCTACCAGGTTAAGCTTGGTTTGTGGTTATCCTAGGATTACCTCCCTTCAACCTGAGGTCAATCTAGGCTCTAACACCTATTACTATTGACTGACCTTATTTTGAAATTTTATGCCTCACCAATAACAACCTCCTTTCCCTGAGCGTCCCCTCATTATATTGTTGAATATGCGTTCACCTAAAGAAACTCACAAAAAATTCATTGAAGTGTTTGTATGTTTTATCTCCCCCAGAAAATATATAAAGATACAATCACTCAGGGAGTCATTAGGCCCATAATTTACAATATCCTCCAACTCCACACACAAATGAGGTAAAAAACAACATAAAACATGTACTACTAAGCCTGTGAACAAGGTGGGATCCCAACCTCTAGCTATCCATTAAACTAACAAAAAGAAATCTGACTGCAAACAACTCACCACCCCAATAAAACACAATCCCAAGAAATAAAATAAATAGATTGCATTTCACAGGAGTCTTGACCAAATTGAGGCACTAGCTACTTGTACATGAGAAACCCTCACCCACTACCATGATTAGCATTTTCGCAGATCTCCTCCACCCGCTTCAAAACAAGTGACAATTATTTTATGTGTATTGATGTATTAATTAACGATACATAAATATATAAAAAATCCTCATTTCAAAATATAAATTTTATTATTTTTTTTAACTTCGCAAAAAATTGAAAATTTCAATACAAAAAAGCATTGCAAAGAAAAACGAAAAACAAAAACTTGAAAAGCACTTAAAAAAAACATTTCAAGAAGAAAGAAGAAGAAGAAAAAGAAAACAACCTGAAAAATGATTAAATAACCATCATTTTTTTTTTAATGTGCATACTTAAGACACAAGAAAAATGTAAAGTGTCAAATATATGCCCCCCCCCCAAAAAAAAGGTTGATGTTACATCACTACTCTTCAAAATCAACATGAAAATCATCAACATTAAAAAAATAAATGTCCATACTGATTACATAAGAAAATTTAAAGTGTCAAAAATATGCCCCTCCAAAAAAAGTCAATGTTGCATCAACACTTTTCAAAATTGACATGAAAATCACCGACATTTGAAAAAATGTCCATACTCAATACATAAGAAAATATAAAATGTCAAAATAATTATTCTCCAAAAAAACGGTTGATGTTGCCTCAACACTTTTCAAAATCGGCATGAAAATCATGATTCGATGCAACTTAAAAAAAAAAACGAAAACTTGGTACATTTCCCGTTAAGTTGGTAACTTTGTTAGTAATGGATATGGTGGGATTTAACTCTAGAAATCAAGGGAAAGTGAAGATGACAAATCACTCCAAAAACTAAGGGCCTCCTCCAAGGCCTAAAGGTGATCATCAAGGTTTTACAAATAAACATTATAGAAATCTTTATAACAAAGATGCACCAAAAATGAAATAGTTCATGTAAAGTTAATCCATTTGCTTTAAGAAAATATTTGAAGGCCATAAACCATTAAATATAAAATCAAATTGACATATAATGTGTTCACAATAAATGTTAACAAGGAAAGAGCCTAAAAGAGAGGAAGGATTATTTTGAACCATTTTTACAAAGGAATAAGGTGTTAAGAAAAAGAGAATGTTACTGTTATCACCCCAAGAAACTCTCCTAGGTTGTATATCAGAGATGCTCGAGAACATTAAAAACTCAACAAAATGTTGGATAAATGGTGGATGAATGAAAGAAATGCTGCATATTCAAGCCAGAGAACCACTTCTACTATGGTTAACCCCAGACATGGGTGAACACCCCTAGACTGCAAGGCTTTAGGCTACCAATTGCTCACAGTTTGAGAAACAGGTGAAGATGGAGAATACTGGCCACACCAGCAGATGCACAGGACCTTGTGATGGCCACCTGCAACCAGTTAAAGTTCTGTAAACCTATTTTCTAATACACAGACAGGATGACAGCTCTCTGGCATTAAAACAACAGATACCTGCATACAAATTCAATGAAACTAGCTAAATTCTAACACAGAGGTGGGATGACAGCCCCTTTGATGCTAAACATCAACAGCACATGAATAAATGCATAACAGGCACAGCCTGGAACAAAGAAGAAGTGGAAAATGAGCAACTAATAGCAAAAGAAGCTTGCATTAGCTGAAAATGAAGACCAGAAGCTACAGGTCACACAGTAGTTTCAGTCTCCAGAAGTTGAAGTTTACATCACAATAACATTCATCAACCCTCATTACATCTTCTCTTTGGGTATATATGGAGGTTGGTTACAAAAAATCTGCTATGCTATGCGTGGAGGGGTCATAACTAACCACCAACCACATTTACTTCTTGATATGAATCTCTGCTATAATCAGACTATTTCAATAAACAAAATTTGACATTCTCTGGTACTTAGGTGTACTCCTTGAACAAGTGGAATGTTTCATGAATAAATGTCCATAACTGCTGAATGAATTCAACTGCTCGAGTTAGTGCTTTCCTTCCCTGGCCGTGTTGTTACATGAATGAGGTAGCTGAGGATTCAATGCGCTGAGTACCGGATCATCCCTTCCTTCTCCGCGCGCACAAAACAGGCCGAAAACACTTAAAAATACATTAAAAATGGACGAAGAGCTAAGAAAGAGCGCTCGTCGTTGGATGGATCAGATGGACGACCGAGATCTATTGGCGGGCAGCGTTGGGAGAAAACAGGAGCGCGATTGATTATAGGCCGTCAGATCTGACAAATCGGATGGCGGAGATCAGATTTAGGGGGCTATCGGGAGCAAATGGGAATGGAGCAACAAGGGCCGTCGGATCTAGACGCGACAAATCTGACGGTGATCGCAAGCGGAAGGTGCACAGACATTAACGCGCGGGGAGCCGTACCAGAAGGCAGAAAGCGGTTTTATCGCACTGCTTATGGCGTTGTGGTAGTAATCGTACCGTGGGGCGCGATGCAATGGAACAGTGACGCATGGGGGATGCGATGGCGGGGAAACCACTTTCCCCGCAGGCTAACGGGTGCGCAGCTTGCAGGGAGAGGGCTAGCGAATGCCGTTGGATCAGATGGCAGGCACGATTGGACGACGCGGCGGGGTTTTTAACATATGCGTTCATTAGTTGATGTGACAGGTGAGGGCCCTAGCGGCATTGATTTTTGTATGCGTAGGGTTTAGATGGGTTATAAGGGTTTATAATGTTTAAACACCAACGTCTAGGAGGTAATGAAACAAGACTTTTATGCCAAATGCAGGTGTAAAACAGGGGTAGTGGGGTTTTATGGAGAAAAGGAAGAAATGGAGGAGAAGAGGGAGAAACTGCTACAAGTCCTTTGCAACCCAAACCAACACTGCCTAACCTGATTTTATCCATCAAAAGTCACAAAATGTAGCAGAGCTAACACTGGCTCCTTCTGGG